>OZ007595.1:173859182-176259182 GCA_963931845.1 Maratus michaelseni | reverse complement strand
AGTCTAAATCAATTCGACTCGACATCGATAGAGCTTACCGATTTTATTTCGTTTTTTCACCACTAGGGGGCGCTTTCCTATCTTCGGTTCTACGGGCATGAAAACGACGGGGTACAGCTCATTCGACTAGACATCGAAAGTCTTAACGATTTCAGTTATGATCATATAAACAGATTGTGCCACCTGGTGGCGGAAGGTGGAACTAACGTATACTGCAGCGCGTGCGCAGCACGACTGCTATACGGTGCTGCAGGCAGCGGGGACCCGAGCCGCAGGTTCGTTCAGTTAGAGGTTTATACTATTCCATGTGCAATTTAAGGGATTATCCGGTGCATGCGTAGCACGACCGTCATACGGTGCCGAAGGCAGCGGGGACCAGGGTCGGAACGACTGCTATACGGTGCCGCAGGCAGCGGGGACTGAAATCACCCACTCGTGGACAGCCACCCGTGAGGTATAGGAACAATAAGTCCACGAGGGGAAAAATAAACGCTACCCGACACCGATAGCACCCATCCGTTCCAACCCCCACCGCAGGTGGCGCCTGTTTATTAGATTTGAAACAATGAATATAATTACATAACAATAATAAAATATAAAAGGTAAAAAATAACAATTTTTTGCAAATTGAAAGTTAAATATAAAATATTTTCGAAGTACTATAAGTTCATGATGTCCTAAATTTATGGTATTTTAGTTCAGAAAGTCAATGGTCAGTTCAGTCAATTTTTTTAAAAATTCTTTCGTAATGAAAGAGAAATTTTTATTGAGAATATTATAATTCTCTTTTAACTTTTGAGAGTTTGAAGGATTGAAAATGATATTACGAAGGTTATATCTGAGATTTTCGTTCTTATCAAAAGGGAAGTGATGGATCATAAGAGGGCAGCATCCGAATATGTAGTGAACTGCATCTCCTTCTGCTTTATCGCATGGCCTAGGTGAGGCTCTTTTTCTTATTTTATGTAAGTATTGTGGGAAACTGCCATGGTTACACAGATAATACGGCAGTGTTGGCTGTTTGCAGAGATAATTTGGATCGACTTTATTTATAATTTTATAGGTATCTCTGCCCTTATTACATGAGTCCCAAATGGCTTGCCAGTCAGAGATGGTTTTCTTTTTAAAATACAATTTTGCTATTTAAATGGGGAACAACAGATCTTTTCTTGATTGATATTGGTCTTGTAAGATGGCTTGCTTTGCTAAGAGATCAGCTCTTTCGTTGCCAGTATCACCCACATGAGATTTAGTCCATGTTATTATAATGGATTTATCAGGAATTTGAAGTAATTGATTGTAAATGTTTTTGATAATGTAGTTTCTAGGAAAAGCAACTTTTAATACTTCCATAGAAGAGTAACTATCTGTAATAATTAGTAGTTTATTGTAGTCGGAGGTAGAGAACCATTTTATTGCTTTATAAATTGCCATTAATTCTGCTTGATATATGTTATTCAGTGGATGATGTCGTATTGCTTCATCATGTATATTATTTCCCTCTTTATATATGGTGAAAGCACTGGCTACACCCCCTGGCATGACAGAACCATCTGTGTAGGCTTCCACATCGTATTCTTTTGGATGGATGGATTTTCTATCTTCTATAATTCTGATATTTTGGACTCTGTAGTAATTGAGGAATCGATACGATTTTTCTTTCTGCATTATATTGTTAATGTTTAGCTGTGTGTTATTGATTAACAAATTTCTATTTCCTATTTTCAGTTGGTAGTACTGAAATTCATTCTGTATTTTTATTAGGATTGGTGGAGTTCCTGTAAGAAGATACAGAGCTTCGTGAGAGATAGTCCTATAGGTCCGTATTAAGTTTAATAATGCCAAACGCTGAGTTGAACGTAGTAATTTTCGGCCATCAGTATTCAAGTTTGGATACCAAATTTCGTAAGCATATAGTATTTGGCGTTCTATGACTGTTTGATACCATATTTTCAGGATTTCTGGTTTGATACCTTTGTTAAAGAATCGAAATCCTCTAAATCCGTTTACAAAGTTTGCAATCTTTGTAGGCAGCGGGGACTCGAGCCGAAGTTTCGTTCAGTTAGAGGTTTATACTATTCTATGTGCAATTTAAGGGATTATCCGGTGCGTGCGCAGCACGACCGGTATACGGTACCGAAGGCAGCGGGGAACAGGGTCGGATGTTCGTTCGGTTAGAGGTTTGTATAATTCAATGTGCTAATTAAGGGATTACCTGGTGCCGAAGGTAGCGGGGACCCGAGTCGGCGGTTCGTCCGGTTTGAGGTTTTACAAGATTCGAGATTTTCTACAATTCGAGGCACCGATGTAAATTAGGGGGCCGCTGGCGGGCGAAGCCAGCTAGTTTAAATAATAATCGTTTACCAAATCTATACGTTCAAAAAGAAGCACCAACTTTTGCCATCATATTTTAGTTCGTTCGATAAAGGCAGTTCAGGAAAAATATATATAATTTATACATTTTATCTTATAATTTTGTTTAGTTATGAATGCATTCATCTTTTATCTATAAATTTCTAAAATTGAAAATTACTTAAAATAAAAAGTATAAGGAACATTCAATTACGTACAAGAAAAATTATGTAGAAACTCAAAGTACATATAAGGAAAGTATTTGTAAGTTTTTCCCTCTCAATATCTAATTTTTTCAAATCTGTGGCATCAAAGATAACACACATGGTCACCTTAGACTTATACCGTTTAAAAGAGAAATGTATCTATGTCTGGAAACGAATGATTGAAAAGCTGTACACTTACTCACCGAATATTTTTAAGATTGTGGTTTCTTTTATACAAACATTAATGTAGGTCTCTTTACATTGTTTTAATTCAATTTTCTCATCTGGAAACGAATGATTAAATAGCTGTAAACTTACTCACCGAATATTTTAAAGATTGTGGTTTGTTTTATACAAACATTAATGTAGGTCTCTTTACATTGTTTTAATTGAATTTTCGCATCTGGAAACGAATGATTGAAGAGCTGTAAATTTACTCACCGAATATTTTTAAGATTGTGGTTTGTTTTATACGAACATTAATGTAGGTCTCTTTACAGTGTTTTAATTCAATTTTCTTAATAATTTTCGTAAATATAAATATAATTTTGAATTAAAAAACGGGCTAGAGGATATTGGTGTATATTTATACCACTTCATGAAAAAACAAAATCTTTATTACAGGATTATTTGGGAAGAAATAAATTAAAGTTTGTAACATCAATTTAAAATTAGAATTCTAAAATGTCGTACATTTCTAAGTTTATGACGATTTAAAATACGGTGTATAAAATTAACCTTTTTCTGTCTTTTATTATCAAACGAACTTCAATATAGTGTCAAAAATTACTGTTGTATTTTGAGAATTCAAAACTGGCGTGATTTTTAATATGTAGACGACCCTTTAAAAAAAAATTATTCATATTAATTAGACACAATTTCTAGTTTAACGCATCATTCATGTTGCAATACTATGGCAAAATTTGGTGATAAACTAATACGGGATGATGCGGGTTTTTTTATTAGTTTCTACACAGCCTGTATTTAAATATTTTATTGCTAAATCGTTAGATCAATATAAAGCTCTAATTGTGCTGCAGAAGGACATAATTTTAAAGTTATTTCTATGTAATTTTTAAATGTTCAAAAAAGTTAATTATTCAAAATTATTTTCACAAAAAACTAAATTATGTGTATTAAAATAAAATGAAAGTAATAATAATTTTAGCCTCTGGATAATTAAATTGGTGGTTGTGATTCTAACAAAGTTTAGCTATTGTAGATTTTTCACATTCCTGCCTTCAAACATAATTCTGGTGTTCTCAATGTAACAGAAGCCGCACTCAAAAAAAATTCTAATCATGCCCCAGATGTTATGGTCGTCTAATGAATATTTAAGATTGGAGAAAGAAGCTTTATTGGTTGGAGAGAAAACAAATTTGAAACTAAACCCATTTAGAATACGAGAAATTTGTGTACTGATTTTAGGAAACTAAGGTAAGACAAAAACATTTTTAAATTCTTTATTTGCTGGAACAGAATCAGTGATTGTCGGAGGTTTAGATACAATACGGTTAATGATATTCAAGATAAATCCACGATCGATTGCGACTGCTTTAATACAGTTAATTTCACTATTTAATTGTGCAATTAATGTACATCAGTTTTAATCCTACTTTTTCTAACATCCATAAACGGTAGTTCGCTAACTTCTCACTTTCCATTGCTACAAAAGCTGTTTTCGATGCCAAATGTTAAAATATTTAAGGAAAGCAATTTCAAATGCAATTTCTGCTACTAAATAATACAAAATATTTTTCCTAAAGGTTTGCTTAAGAATTCTATGTCAATGCAATATTCTAATCTTTAATGTTTGTTTTATTTTAGAATTTAACTTTATCGGCTTTCGTACCAATTTAAAATAATTAAAACAAATTTAGCGATTCAAATGAATTATGTATACAGTACAAATTTATACAAAATATGTTCTTAACAATCAACTGCATGCCTTATATAACATTTAGGCCATTTATTACATAAGCGTATACGTCATATATCATATACGTCACTAATTCGTAAAATTGCTCAATTACGAAAGATATACACACACATATATATACATGTTACGATTCCTACTAAAATCAGGTCGGTAGATGGTACCGTGTAGACAATATAACATCGGCTGAAATATGTGAACGCAGTTCATACTAGCGATAATGCAGTCGTTGTAGATGAAACCGAACGATTTCAGTTGGAAGCCATGAAGCATAATATACAAAGAATTTCTCTGATTTATGGAAAAATTCAGCGGATCTCATCAAAATAATTTTTACTAGAAATATAAAGTACACAAGTTTCATGAAAAACTCTCAATCAGATATAGATTCGCTTATTTACATATTAGATTCCACAAATCATATAACAATCAATACTTACGTAATCAGCTCATCACAACTCATAACTGTTCCATAATAAACTCTATAACAATTCCTTACTAGTTTACTATCATCGCAAATCAATTTCGTACTAACCCCGTACTAATTTTATTTAACAGCTCCATACCATACACCGAAAAATATTCCATGTTGCTTGGGTTTTGATGACAAGGAAAAAAACGAAATCATCACCTCTCTGAGCCTGTGCATCAGCGTTTATAGATCACGGCGTAAGAATGCAAAACCACGAAATGTTGCATTGCGCAAGACTTCTGAACCAATCAAAGTTCCCGCTAGAACTCATTACTGGTGGATGGAAAACAATGCTACAATTTGACACCGAATTTTGTGTGAAAGATCCCAGATGGCGCGCCTTTAAAAATTAAAACTAGGCTTACAGCTTAAATGTCATTTTCTAAAATGTAATGAATATTGATACAGGAAAGCTAAGCTACTCGGCATACAAACATATGGAATTTCAGTTAGGGAAATAAAAGAAAAAATATTTGAAACTGGAAGTAAGTAAATGAAATGGATAAAATATAGAATTATTTAACATATATACAAATTATGGAAAACAAACAGACTTGAATTTCATAAATATTCCTCAAAATCTGAAATATATTAATTTCTTGAATTTAAGCAGTTAAAGAAAAGATTTTCGGAAACCTGCGTAAAACGGAAACTATTATTGCGCAGATTCGTAAAGCTTCTTGCTATATCATTTTTATTTTTACGCAGTGTATGCAAAATGTTGACAACGTTTAACAATTTCATTCTCAAAACTGTTGCCATGACTAAAAGCATTATCTAAAAAAATTTCTGTGTACAGAAATGCTTCTCCTCTCGCATTATCACTAAATAAATTATTACGTACTTTAAAAATCTCTATGTTCTAAAAGTCTGCTATACTTGAAAATGTGCCAAAATGTGAAATTGATTTATGAATTTTTGAAACTGTAAAATTTGCCATTTCTCCCTATATATTTCAAATTATGAGATGCAATTTACAAAGTTTATAACGACTTGAGGTATTATTAGGATGATACCTTCAAAAATATCGTGACTTTCGGAAGTTAGTATTTAAAAAAAAAGCCAAATAAAAGTGTTATCTGGATAAAAAGGATGAAAAAAAAGTTTTTCTTTGTAAAATTTGGAGAAACAATCTTGCTCTCTTCTTTCAAATTCTGATGTCATTATGAAAGTGAATGCTATGTTTTAAGAGCGCGAAAAAACAAATTTATATAAACATTATATAAAATATATGTTGTATATTTTATTTCTAAAAAACTCGTAGCCTTCGATATTAGTGTTAGTTTCTTAGTGCGAAGATTATAAAACTCGTATATAATAGATTATTGAATCTACTAAATGCAATTATTTTTTATCTGTCGTATTACAACAAAACTCGCTGAATGGGTTCATAAATACAAGATTCTTATCTAAATAAAGAAAAAATAATTATATTTTTAGTAGCTCATCATTTACAATGTCTATCATTTGCGATGCAGTTTTGATAATTAATGTGCAGTTTACCAACATTTCGTGAAATATCCTTGTTGAATATCGTAAAGAGAGCACACTTGACGTGTATTTGACTATAGCTTGGCTGGAATGCAAAAATCGTTTTCCATTAGAAGCCGTCATGTTTAGAACGAGTTGTATAAATGCAAATGAAAGTTTTGTATTAAATCGAAAAAATATTTTAATATTTACGCGAGATAAAGAAATCTGTGATAATTGCGAACGCTTTGGAAAGGATTGTTTGAAAATATTTTATTGAATATGTTACACTTGCTACATAATTTTTTTTGCGTATATGCTTGCAACTAAGAATAATCAAAATAGCCTAAAATCACTCAATTAATATACTAGTATTTGGGGAAATTAAATATATTTTTTGTGTTTTTGTGGATGTGTTTCGTCTCGAATATATGAAATTAAATTTCACATTAAAATAAATATTTCACTTTCAATATAAATTAAAGAGAATTTTGCCTTCATTTTAAAAGCTATATTTTTTAATATTATTTATTAGATTATAGAAGCAAGCTCTAATTTAGGTTTAGCATATTTTTCGTGTATATAATAATTGTTTTTTATAAAAACTATTTGATACAAAAATGTAATTTGTCGTATTTTATTTACAAATATCTTAGAGCCTCCTCTACGCAGACTAATCGGGAAAGGACAAGAGTCTTACTTATCGAAAGCGAGACCCAATGCAATACATCTAGTATTTATTCGTAGACTCCACATTTCTGCTCCACGCACGCGCGTTCCACATTAGTGCGATTTGGGATTCGGTAACTTCAACTGCGTAAAAAAATTGTTGACAAGATAGTGATAATGAAATATAACACACTATTCTGACACGAAATTTAATGAGGGATAGAACTGTGATATTTATTTTTTAAAAAAAAATCGTATTGTTAATGAAAAATGCAAATTAATGGAAGCTTTGATAGCATCAGAAAAAACTACATTCTGGGCTTAGAACACTGATTAATGCACTTTAAAAGCTACTCATAAACGTTTCGGAAACTTACGGGCAGCAAAAGAAATTTTGTTTTTATAAATGATTCCTTAAATCTCGAAATACCATTGATGTCTGAGGTTTCTAAAAATAAAGAAACACTTTTAAGAATCACTATGGCATCCAACCCAGGCTTCCCGGGATAGAGAATATAGGTGAAAACCATTTGTTTTTTTTTTAAATTCTAATAGACTTATTTATAAACTTTTTATAGACTTTTTTTTTATAAACTCTAATAGATTTTTTACATTTAATATTTTTTAGATTGCCTTCTAACACCACCAAAGAGCATTTTTATATGAAATATGTCAATTATATACGAAAAAGCTATAAAAACGTTGAAGCACATAAATTAAAAAACTTTAAAACACATACGGCCGTTTCAAAGATGCATAGATCCCCTTCATCAGTGTAAGGTGTGGGAAAAAAAAACATACATTTAAACACATAACATTTTTTTTTCCCACACCTTACACTGATGAAGGGGATCTATGCATCTTTGAAACAGCCGTATGTGTTTTAAAGTTTTTTAATTTGTGTGCTTCAACGTTGTTTTTAGCTTTTTCGTATTGATAACCACACAAAGTGTACCTTTATACCTAATGTCAATTATATATTCGAATAAACTTTTGAAATTTATTAAAAGAGGTAATTTCTAATTGGCCTCGTGCCAAAAGTTAATAGCCGAAGAAAACGCTAAAAATTTCGTTATATACAGCAGTTTTTCTTATTCTGATAATTTCAGCGGTTTTAAGCGCTTATTTCGATTACACGTCTGTTAAATGTGTGTTTTATTTATACTATTTTATTTATTGCTTAATGAAATTTTAATTTTATTATTGAATATTAGCTGGAAACAAATGCTGAGCTTTTTATATTGATTAAAGTGCAAACAGATTAATATTTTGTAATCGTCTGCAAGCGATATAGGTAGGTTTGAAAAAAAAAAAACATGCTGGAAATTTAATTTAAATGCTATAATAAATGAGTCAATTGCGATACAGTTTTCAAACAAATGGAATTTGAAAGTAGACCCCCCCCCCTACATAGCGGTGTAAAAATTAAAAATGTGCGATGTTTAGAAATTTTAACAAGAACGAAAAATCATGCGTCAAGCATAGATTATGTAGCACTTTCCAACGCTTCTAAAATAATTTTACAAATCATTACCGTTTAATAAGCTGAAAGATGACATCTAAGTAAACAATTTGGAAGACGCATAACATATTTAAAAACGTAATTTCAGGAATTTTCAATATATACAATAGTCGGAAAAATATCCGAATACTTTTATGTAGCCCTGTATATGATCTATAGATTTGTATATATACATAGGATGCTAAATTTTAGTTTAGTTAGGAAACGCGTAGCACCGTTTAAATTCTCCTTCTGGAGTTTCTGTCAATAAACGGAAATGTGTTCGCGAACTTTTGTGCTGCCCTGTATAGAATCTACAGAATTTATACACACCACGTAATAGACAAAAAGCTAGTTAAGATTAAAATCGCGTTTAGTAACTTAAAACGCACTTCCAGGAATTATTGTTAACAGACAGTAGAGAATTCTTTTGTGTGTCCCTGTAAATGAACGATGACTGCTATACACACACTATTCTGTAGTAAGCCTCTTGTAATGCACCTTAGTAATATATATAAACTTCAATGCGTTTAAAATAGTGGAACATTATTTAAATAAGCCGCAGACGATTTTTCTCCATAGACGTAATGTAACGGAATTATTTTGACTGTCCCTGTAAAGTAACTCTAAGTGCTATACACCTACTATTCCATATTAAGCTTCTTCTAATGCATCTTAGTGATCTATATAAATTTCAATGCGTTTACAATAGTGAAACATTTTAAAAATAAACCGCAAATGATTTTCCCCCATAGACTGCAATGTAACGGAATTCTTTTGAGTGTCCCTGTAAGAAAACTGTAAGTGCTACACACTTCAGCTGAAATAGGGGACGTGCCATAGATAACTACAATAACATATAAAAATTGCAGAGCAATCCGAGCATATTTACGGGAGTTAGAGCACGGACAGACAGCCAGACGGCCATACGGCCTTCCGGCCAGACGGCCAGACAAACCGAAGTCATAAGCACTTTTCAACTAGGTTGGAAAGTGCTAAAAATTGCAGTAGGAAAAAATCGCAAAACCGAAATTTCATCGTCAAGTGTTGCCACTCGCAAAATGACGTCAATGTTACGCACGGACATGTTTGTCCTTTATAATATAGATAGTTAACAAGGATGTTTTTATATTATAAATTTATTCGTGATTATAATATATTTCCGTAGATTAATAAACATCTGTCAATTTTAGGTGCGTTCGTAATTATATAAATACGTAGCACCTATTGTCGTCGCTTGGTCCGTCCGTCTGTCCGTCCGTCCGTCTGTCTGTCCGTCCGTCCGCATATAACAACGCAAAAACTACCCAAGCGAATGGTTTGAAATTTAAGATATATTATCTTTGCAGAATTTTGTCAAGACATTTCAAATTTTATAAAAATCGAGTCAAAACTTTAAGAGATATTAATAAAAATATTTATTAAGAAATTTGAATGTTTCTTAAAAATCGGTGCTTTCTTGTTATAGGAGCTTCCGAGGTTTAATCGTCAAGCGACCGAGATGCTTATTTTATTCCAGAAATTAATCTGCAGACGATATAATTTATTTCACAGAATTAAAAATCCGCAATATCTTATTAATAAAAATATTTATTAAGAAATTTGAATGTTTCTTAGAAATCGGTGATTTCTTGTTATAGGAGCTTCCGAGGTTTAATCGTCAAGCGACCGAGATGCTTATTTTATTCCAGAAATTAATCTGCAGACGATATAATTTATTTCACAGAATTAAAAATCCTCAAGATCTGAATATTTATATAACTAGGTATAGTACGAACGCACCTCATGTGTCACGTTTGACGTACAATTTCCAACTTGTTTACAGTGTAGAGCGTTTGCTTCTCATTCTGCCAATTTGAATTTCGATTTTTTTAAACTTTTCTTTGTGGGAATCACATCTTGATAGAAACCGGAATGTCAAGATTAAAATTTCTAGCTACGATAGTTCACGAGAACTTATAATTATCGAGTTTTCTCAAATAGTTACATCCTTTTAAATCTCGAATATTTTAAAAATTGTGTTTGTTTCATTCAAGGGAAATTTGTAATACGATAGAATAGAACATATTTTTAAGCAGAGACTACAATTATTATTACCCTGAGAGAAGATTTGATGTAAACAGATGTTCTGTTTACATAAAAAAAATAATAGTGTAAACAGATGTTTTGTTAACATATCAAAAATAATAGTCTCGTGAAATATTTTTTTTTTATCCCTAACAATTCCAATTAAATTGTAATTTAGACTTTTTAGTAATTTTTTTTTTTTTTTTACAACGTTTTTCCTTATTTCATCTTTCCACATTTCGATTTTTTTAGAAACTGTTCTTTCCAAGTATTTACCATTAAAAAGTAACTATCTGGCCAAATTAAAAATTTTTCGGCTCCATAGTTTCACACAAATCGCAGTATTAGAATTTTTTTGTTCATATATTCTTATAAATTTCGAATTTTTTAGAAATTGTATTGTGCAAGCATCAACGTTTTAAAATAACACCCATATCAAATTTTACTCTTTTTGCCCTAGCAATTCCATATACATAGAATTTAGAAAGTTTTTAAAACGTTTTCAGTTTATTTAACCCTTTAAACAGTTCTTAGCGAATGTTTACACCTTAAAAGTAGCTACGATAGTAGCAATAAAAACAAGAAAAACAGCAGGAAGAATTGTTCAAATCATTTCTAATTCTTGACCCTCAAATAAACCTAAATTATATCTATTAGTAATACAAGAACCAATTAAAATATATCAAACTAAAAATATAATTATAATTATAATAATTATAGTATAATCATGTATGACAAGTTTCTAGCCAAGTACGACAAATTTCAAGTATGAAAATTTTAGAACGTTTTGCTGCTCCTGCACAACCTTGGAATTATTGATATCGACTTAAAATGTAGCATATGTTTCAGCAGAGAGTTTCCCTATCTTTTTGCCACCATTGTTTTTGAAAATGATTCGGTAGTTCCAGAGATTACCTCCTGGAAACAAATAAACAAAGAAAAGTATTCTTTGTAATTTTAGTATAGAATAAATATGGCCTAAAACATTTTTGAGAATCTACGAGCCTTTTTGACATAGAAAGATCTTGTTTCGAAAAAGACAAAAATCCTTCGCAGGTAAATGTTTTGTATGTTGGTAGTACCATTATGATGCCATGTGTCAAAAGTGAAGCCAAATATCTCTTGAAAGTAATTTTTGTCTGAGCGATGCACAGATGATATACTCACATTGATAGCAACGGTAGATAGGCGCAAACTGAAAGTGGTCAACATAGAGCTCTCGAAATACATGATTTCATAGAATCCGAATATCCACGGTATATTATACCGTGGATATTCCATTTCCGATTATCTCAAACTGAAAAGATTAACAAAGCCGAATGCAAGATACATATGTATGACAACTGTGTGTACAACTGATGATACAAAGACATAAATAAGTGGTAGTCTTAATTATTGTTTGCGCTTCTTTATTGAAGCGCAACGAAATCTATTCTTTTTTTAAGCATTTGAGTACAGATGATTAAACAAAATTGTAAGTATTAAGGTTAAGAGTGGGATATCATCGTCCAAGACCAGCTATGCTACACTGTAACAAATGACCAATGTTTCTTATTTTATGAAAATATGCTATAACCACGAACGAAAATATAATATAATCTTCTGAGTTTCCGAAATTTCAAATAGTATGTTACATTGTCTTTTGAATCCCCAGAAACGAATACATTTTCAAAATTTAAAGAATAATTTATAAAAACAAATTATTTTTAGCTGCCCGAATTTTTCAGAAACGTTTCCGAAGGGTTTTTAAAGTGTATTAATTAGTGTCCTCAGACTGGAATACCTGTTTTTCGAATGTTATCCATCTCAAGTACACGTTTTCATCCGCATATGTTAATTTATACATGAAAGAGTAAAGAACTTTATATATTTTAATGTTATTGTTAACTCTGTTAATTTTGCATGTTTGTCTGTTAAACATGTTTTTTGAGCATGAAAATGTTTACTTCAGAATTGATAGCATTCGAAAAACAGGTATTCCGGGCTGAGGACACTAATTAATACACTAAAAAATCCCTTCGGAAACGTTTCTGAAAAATTCGGGCAGCTAAAAATACTTTGTTTTTATAAATTATTCTTTAAATTTTGAAAATGTATTCGTTTCTGGGGATTCAAAAGACAATGTAACATGCTATTTGAAATTTCGGATAACTCAGAAGATTATATTATATTTTCGTTCGTGGTTATAGCATATTTTCATAAAATAAGAAACATTGGTCATTTTTTACAGTGTAGAAACAAATGTTTATTTTTTTTTTTGATAATTTTTGAAAACTATTCCGAGAAAGTGTTACTGGGCATAAGCCAAATTTCTGAACCCAAAATATTATTTTTTCTGATTTTATAAATTCTTAGGTAAACATTTTCAGCTGCGTAACTGAATTTAATAATGCAAGACTAATAAAATAATGTTAGATTCAACGTTAATGTTAAAGTGGATAAATTAGCATTTGTGTCTGTTGAACATGTTTGCTGAACATGAAAATGTTTACTTAAAAATTGGTAACATCCAACATATTGATATACCGTTGTGAAAAAACTAATTAATGGACTGTATAAAGTAATCGGATACATTTCCGATAATTACGGGGAATAAGAGAATCTTTTAATTCAGAAATGCTTCTTTAAATCTCGGAAATATATTGATTTATGAGATTTATAAATATAACTGAAAGCTTTTCGGAGCCGTGAGTAACTCGGAAATTTTCGGAAGTTTTCGAAAATCCTTCTTCCCAAATTAAGAAACATTTTCTATTTTCACAGTCTATTATTAAAATTGATTTTTAGAAAAATAAATAAATCTTAATTTTGTCCAGAAAACGGAATGTACTTTTAACCACGACAATATTTTTTCTATTATAATTTTATAAAAAATATTTAATCCCACAGAATTATAAAGGAATTAGTATTAAGCAAGTTTAACAAAACTAACATAAAATAGAATAGAAAACGACATTTTAAAACTGTATAAGAACTTTTATTTTCATAAATTTATGGCACTTCTCTTTATTTGCTGGAAACGCATTAAGTTACGGAGATATTAAAATATATACTCACATACATTTTAGATATTTTTCAATTTATTCCAGCGCAGCAATTTCTCGTATTTATGAGTGCATAAAATACAAACCATAACAAGGAACATTGTAATTTTTCCTGTGGGGATTTTCAGAATAAAAATTTCAAGTTCTGTTGCTTAAAGATAAGACAGATGATTATTATGAAGTTTTTACTGAACCTCTTATACTGCTTTCGAATTTTATATTACAAAATTGTAAAATAAATATTAGTTTTAGTTTACTTTATTTTTGTGTTTAAATATGTGTATTCAACCATGAATATTAAGTGTTGCATATGATTTTTTAAAAAATAATTAACATAAAAAATATGATATAATTACGTTAAAACTGGTCTGACGTCACATTCAAAATTTTCGAATATGCTTAGCAAACGAAAATAAATAATAAAAAATAAGCTTATATATTTTATATTTATTAACATTTTGTTTATATCCCTTTTTTTATGGAACGTATTTTTTATATGTATATTTACAATGCATACTATTATAAAGAGTTTTTACTTTGCGTTAAAATCATTTTGATTGGTAGCTATAAACGTAAAACTCAATCTTTAAATAATAGAAAATTTTTAATTCAGTTGTAAAATTACAGTACAATCAATAGTTACACTTAGAAGATTATTTGGTTCTATTGTCTTTACCATTAATCCGTAGCCAGTATCAAATCTGAACGAAAGTGCTCGTACCTATGAAACAGTTCAAATCGACGAGAGTTTTGGTAATCCCAGCTTTACTCGCTTGGATAGCGATTAGAAATAAGTGGTGACAGGGTGTCACTCTAGTTGCTAGTTCTCAGACGGTGAGTTACAACTTTCACAAAATAGAGACGTGACGTCGTTTCTTCCTTTTTGCTGGTGTTCAGCAATGTTCAAACCTCCGGACGTGGTGTCCGGCCGATAAAAACCTCTCTCTTTTCCGGGATATGATTCTTCACTCTGCCGGTCTTAAAAACTGACCTTCTTCCTTCATCCCCGACTTCCAACTCCCTTTTTCAGACTCCTCTCCCAAGAGAAGGGGGAAGGGGGGGTTTGGGCGTTCTCAAAGCCCCATAACTCCGTTTCTCTTCTCTGATTGGGAAATAAGAATTTGTACTAGGCGCCTCGTTGCCAATTTATGTCTTGTCCTAAAACCGGGGAATACCCTCGCTTCTTTGTCTCTCGATAAGAAACATATCTATCACCTTCCCGCCGCACCAAATTCTCTACGTCAACTTCCCTTTTAGCTAGCTAGACGCCGCGTCTAGAGACTAGCTCGTGGGAAGAAACCATTTCCCAGGCGTGTGAACATAAGGACTTGGAAAGTTTCATTCGATACTTCCACATAATTGAATGAAATCTTTACAGCACTCCCTCACACAGATGGGATTTTTCACAGGGTTGAAAAATCTTAGTTGCGACCCAGCTAGGCTCTTACTTCATTCAAATCAGAGGTCTTAACCTTGGTCGCACATTTTATATAAAAATACATTTACTAAAACAAATTCAAATTTAAAACTAAATTATACTCAAATTACAATGATAAGAATTTTAAAATATATATACACTTCTTTCTCTTTAACTTCCTTAGTCAATTCTGCTTAAACAATCAAAATGAGGTATGTGAGTCCCTGGTTTGTATTTGATTGAATAATGATAATTTTGCAGAATCAAATTCCAACGTAACAACCGGGGATTATACACATCATTAATTTTCAGCCAACTTAAAGGATCGTGGTCATCCAAATGATGCCTTAATTTCATTATAACATAAATTATCGCGGCACATTTCTTTTCGCTCGTAACAATTTTTAACTCAGGTAGTGTAAATATCCGGCTCGAAAATTTTGCTTGGCACCCTTCACTATTTATTTTCCTTTTTCGGACGGGCCTCGAGTATTTTAAACAACAGAAGGGGTCCCATCCCGCGGTCTATATCAAAAACAACGAAGAATAAGCATCGAACGCGCCTTCAACTCCCTCGCCTAAATCTGACTCACCTATTATCCCGCCTCTAAGAATCTAGGCTTGTCTCGGTGAAGTTCCATAGAAGAGAATCTTCAGTGGTAACTCGCTTGCTAACTCAATCTTATGGGCGATTAAATCCAGCCCGTAATCGGTCACTAGTTTTTCTGAATATTCTTCTCCTTTCCATTTTTCAAACACTATTCTGAGAGCTGTCACTAAATATTTATTTCTGCTTTCAAAAAGGGGCACGGTTCTCTCCGTGTATGTGTACCAACGCGTCATAATACTCGCAACATATCCACTGGACAAACGAATTTCTTTCCCAGTAACATTTCCCTTTCTTAAACCTAAGCTGGGGTCGCTAGATTCAATATACGCTTTACTCCCGTCCATGGCATTCGGCCAAAAATGCTTCTTATACATTTCGTCTATAGACCTATTCAAGCCTAAGTATCCACCTGAATTGTCCTGACCCAACGATAAAATCCCCCTCCTTGAACTTAACGGAACAACAAATTTATCTCTTCCTAAACCAGCATTATCCGTTATTGTTTTGACTACTGACTCTTTTTCCATATCAAAATGGGAGGTCTTATCCTCAATCCTTTCGCTAATAGGGTCAGCCGTGACTTCCGCCTTTTCCGCTGTTTGCAAGTCTAGCTTACTAATCTGAGCTAAATGGGGAAATTGCACGTTTTTCAATTTAACTTGCATCTGATAGAGTGTAAAAATACGAACATTTTGATACCATTTTTACATATATTTGAAACTTGTATAATTCATTAAATTAACTTTTAAAACGCAGTTTTTGCCGTGGCGGGAAAAAGCCACGTCACGTGACGAAAGCTGTTCTGACGTCACTACACATGTAAACAAACTCTCGCTGTATTTCTCCCTGTTATTTCCTATGGGGACGGCTTGCTTTACGCCGGATTATTTCTTTTTTTTCTTAAAAATGATTAGTATAACAAATTAATAGGACTTATTTCATTAGGGAGGGTGGAGTCAACTTATAAAAGGGTTTTTGTATTTTTATTTTATACTTAAATTATGAATTTTGCTTGGTTTCACTATATATTTTATCTCTTTAAATGTTAAATAAACTGTTTTGAATATTTGAAAAACAGCTAAAGTTATTAGAAAGAGCGAAATGTGCTAAGATAGCTTTAAGACAGGCTTACAGAATTTTTATATAAATATACACGAGAAAAGTTTAATAATTTTTCAAAAAATGTTTCCAGGGACCCAACCAGATTTTTCTCACAGGGTTCTTTTTTTGTGAAATTGTGAAAAGTATTTCATATTTGTGAAAAAACTAATTATAATTTTGTGAATTTGAAATAACTGTTATATTCAGTTTCTTGTTTATGAATTTTTGACAAGATCCTTTATATATGTAAAAGCTACATAAATAGATTCTTTGACGGCTTCAGTTGTTTTGTGTCAGGTCAGATTTTTCTTTTAAATAATTAAATTTGTAAAAGGTTTACTTTGGAGATGGAAAAAAATTGTGAAAGGTCTATTTTTAAGACAAAAAAAATTGTGAAGGGTCTTATTTTAAGGTGGAACGTATTGTGAAGGTTCCTGTTTTAATATGAAAAATTTTGTGAAGGGTCCTTTAAAGGAATCAATTTCTTCCTAAACAGATATCTGGCCTACTCTACACACAGTCAAAACAATCAAGTAATTATTTTAAATACTGTCAGATTTGTGACATTTTCAGAATGTGGGATTGAAGGTTTTATGCTTTATAGAACTTTGCAGATTAGAGATGATGTTTAGTTAAAAAAATTATCTGTTTTATTTTTGTTATAAATTAACAATATTTCTACGGAAATTAAAAACGCCAAAAGAGAAATATTATGCAGAAATATAATAATTCTAAATGTATTTGAAGAAATGTTATGTATATTTAAATTTTATTGCTGTTATTAACATTTTAAACATTAAAAAATGGTAGTATGTTTGAATTTTCGTTCATGATCTATAAATGTTTTTCTTTATTCTTTTGTTCTATGTTAAATTTATGTTGCTAAATTAATATATAATCCATACTTTCCAAATAATTAAAAAAATTAATCATGAAAATTCATGCCTTACCTGTGAATTGAATTTAAAAACCATTGTGATGTTATAGCATAATATCTCTCAACAAAATGCCCTGCCTTTATGATACTAATGCATTGTTCAAACAAAGAATAAACCTTGAATGATAATATATCTTGATTTCTTTATATGTCACTATAAAAAGTTTACGTGTAATAAGATGGCTGTTTTCAAAAGAGTGGGCTCTACTTCAACAACATATTCAAATTGTCAGCACATCTCGCTCTGTTTTAAAAAAGCTTTGTGCAGTATAATGCTTATTTTCAAAATTAAGATACTGCTTTCTTTAACAAGATTTTGAAATATTTTCATTATTTCTATTTTTTACGAAAGTTAGAACATTGAGGAAAATAAAGATATAAAATTTTTAGAACCTGATAATTCTAAAAATAGGACATTCTGAGAAACTATATTTCAAACAAACAAAAAGTACTGCATCCATTCAAAAATTAAACGTAAGCAAATAATAATAAAACGATAATTAAATTATTTTTACACTTTTCTATATTAATTGAATTATGATTATACGTTGAGAAATCAATTTAGCAATCCTAAAAAGATAGTTTAAATAATGTTTTTTTTCTGTCCTCTTTCCATACCTTAAAACAGAAAAAAGCAAAGATTATACATTTATTTTAATAAGTTTATTAGCTCTCATTTTCTACCAAGCGTAAAAAAAAAGCGGTGAATTTTCCCATTAAGCTTCGGTGTCCACGCCAAATTATAGTATTATATTGGACATTTTTTGAAAAATCACGAATTCCAATCATAAAAGGAGGCGTGATTATCAAAATAAACATTGGATGCTTATAAAAGATGTATATTTAAAAAATATATTTAATTTAATACTTATTTTTAAGTAAGTACATAAAAAGAGAAAATAAAAGACAACAGTGATAAATTTACTCACGCATGTTGCAGTAATTTTTTTTTCTGAAGAGTGAATACACAATTATTATTGTCAGTATTTAATTAAAATTTTTATTCAATAAATCAGTATTAAATAAAGCATTTTTTTCTGCGTTGTTGCTCAAAATTTCGTTTTCTCATAATTAATTTCAGTACATTTTTTATGCGTAATATAACCTGCATAACATGAAATTATATTCATATTAAAACTAATTATTAAGAATTAAAATGAATTAAAAAAATAATGCATTTCCAGAACTATATAAATGCGATTTTACTTACGATTTCTTTTGTAATAAAAGTATCTTATTTCATTTAAAGAAGTTCTTATTTCATTTAAATAAATCAGAGTAAGTGAACAATATACGTGCCTTTTAGCTTTAACTTCCTGTATTTTTACCCACATGAAATGCAGTTTTTCTGTCCTAAAAGCAAATTTGAATTAAAAAAATAAAAAAACTATTTCCGAAAGACATAATTTTGTATTTTTCGAATCCGACCAACTTCAACACTTTTCTAAATGAAAATTAATGCAAATGTATAAATTAATAGTGCATTATATTTAGATATGATAAAATAATATTTTGTCTTTAATTTTTGTTTTTGTGTAAACGAGTCTTTAAAATATGTTTATAGTACATAGAAAGCAATATAAAACAGCCTGCGAGCACACGGCTCTAAGCAGAATTCCCTGTTTCATGTGTAGTGACGTCAAACCAATCCCGTCGCGTTTTCCGATCACGTGGTTTTGTTTTGCTTTTAGCAGAGTTTAAAACTCCAATAACTAGATAGTTTTAATTCTTTTTGCGATTCCGAGTTAAGTTTTGAGGTATGTAAAGTTGTCTTCATCAATTAAACATAAAAGAATGCATAATCTAAAGTGAGTGCAACTTCCCCATTCACCCCTGAATTTTCCTGGTCAAGTTGGGATAGAAAAATTCCTTCATTCCTACCCTCCGATTTCTTTCTTCCGTCCTCCCTCAGTTGGGGCCTTAAATCCCTCTTCATTTTTTCTTTCCGCGTCCCCCTCCGCTCGCTTGTCAAATGATCTATAGAAATATCACCCCTCTCTCTCGTTAGCGGCATACCTTTAGTTTCGGTTTTCAGACGCACGCTTTGTCTTTTGAGCATTTCTCTAAAAGAATGGGGTTTAGATTTCTGTTTCTGAATTAATTCATGGGTTTTATTCCCTAACAAGTAATAATTCATATCTATATCTTTGTCGACAACAGCCGCCTTCGCCCTTATTCTCTCACCGGAATTTAATATTACTTCTACTTCCGCAATAGGTAATCGGCGACACCTATTATCCATTACTTGCTTAACCCAAACATTTTCTCCTGTATATTGATCCGCTGTTACATCATGCGCACTAAGAATGTCTACATTCGATCCCGTATCGCGTAACACAGTCATTTCCTTCCCATTAATTAACCCTTGACTTAAATAAGGTTTGAAAGACTCTTCTAAATCGTCCAAGCCCGCCAAATGATGAACAGACTCTGTCTTTTCTAACTGTTCTAATTCGGGACATAAATACCTGTAGTGACCGGTTTTTTTGCAAAGAAAACAGGTAATCTCTCTTCTTTTATCGAATACTTCATTTTTATTTTTAACAACCTCTTTATTCTTCCAATTCGAATTAATTTCTGCCGCCCTACCATCAGGTTTCGGTTTTCCTGGCACTTTATTTCGCTCAAACGATTTCTCATTATTTTCGAATTTTGGAAACTTTGGCGGTCTTAAATTTTTTCTTGCTGTGTCATAAGCGTCTAACTTCTTAGTTAACTCAAAAGGAGTGTTTATCGAACTCCACGAATCAATAAAATGATGTTTAATTTCAGGATTCACTTTACGTTTCAATTGATCTGTAATAATTAGGTCTCTGAGTTGCTCATAAGTCGTTATTTCTAGCCCCCTTAGCCATTGGTCAAAATAATTAGAAATATTGAAAACAAAATCTCGCCAATTTTTATTTTCAGGTTTTTTCTACATAACAAATTTAAGTCGAAATCCTCAGGGGATAACTGATACCTTTCTAGCAATATCTTTTTCACATATTCAAAATCGTCCGTTTGCTCCGCGTTTTCTTTCAAAATTAATTCGCTTAATTCCGCCGGAAGTAGTCCCAATAATTGAGTCACCCAATGATTTTTATTTATCTGGGCCTTCTGCACCTGCCTTTCAAATAAATTGAGATAAATAGAAATTTCGGATTTTTCCGTGTCGAATTTTGGAAGAATTGATTTCAACGCAATTTTTGATTCGCCTTCGCTTTGACTCGAATTTAAACTAGCTACATCTAATCCTCTTTCTATCTTTAATTTAGCCAATTCATGTTCGCGTTCTAAAACTTTTGATTTTTCATCTCTCTCAAATGCCCTTAATTTCTCTCGCTCCGCCTTTTCATCAGATTCATTTTGCAATCTTTCTTTTTCTATGATCGCAAATTGTCCCAATGCCAGAGATTCTTCGTGATCGCGAGATGCAGTCAGTTTATGAATGATTTGGAAAACTTTATGCGATTCATCAATCGCTGCGCGAAATTCAATTGCTAATTCTTTCAAATCGCACTTTTTTTTCCCGACCACACAGACATATTCACTGATAGATCAATCGACACTTATTATACTAAATAATTCTTAACCTAAACTCTAACGTTTTAAAAACTTTCCCATATAGCAATTTTGATCAATATATCATTTCACAATAGCATTACAATAAATACAATATCAATAATAACATAAAAAACCTATATCATTATTCAACCTATTGCAAATGTATTTTCTCATATACATTCCCAGGACTATTTCAATTTAAACACTCCAAATTAGAAATAAATTCTCAATAAATTACACCTGAAAGTAATATTTTTTTCCCCTCGTTAACTTAACTAACAAGGCTGCACCACTTAATACACTGCCAAAATCCCTTTTGCTTTTAGTAATATTAACTCACCCAGAATTTCAATTACTCCAAAACGAATTATTTGTAAAATTCTACAGAATTATACCTCTACACTTAATTTGCCTAATAATTAATGTTAATTATTTTTTCATTTTGAGAAACTGAAGAAAAAATATGTTTCATAGCCTCAAACCAAATTTACTAAACAAAATTACTACCTGTTTTACAAAAACAATATGATATGCTACCGACCAAGATTTAAAAACCCACAAAAAGACCTCTGAAATGAACAAAATAAAATTCTAACCTGGAATCTCCTGCGTTCAGATCACCTCCGTTGGTTACTTTCACACTCCTCTGTAGGGTCTGAGATCCGGCACTCTGTTTCCGTTTCACTTCTATAAGCTCTCAGGGTTCTAAAAACTCCGGCACACTGTTCTGGGGCTTTCCGGTAATTCTCTCGTTGATGTACTCTCGCTTTTCATCCAGCCTGGTTGCGGCTAATCCACTCTCGTTGCACTTGCTTCTTATCTAGCCTGGTTGCGGCTAATTCCACCCTCGTTGCACTTGCTTCTTATCTAGCCTGGTTGCGGCTAATTCCACTCTCGTTGCAATTGCTTCTTATCTAGCCTGGTTGCGGCTAATTTCACTCTCGTTGCACATGCTTCTTATCTAGCCTGGTTGCGGCTAATTCCACTCTCGTTGCACTTGCTTCTAATTCAGCCTGGTTACGGCCAGTTAATCTTTAGACAAAATCTACCGCTGCCACCACTATAAAGAGTTTTTACTTTGCGTTAAAATCATTTTGATTGGTAGCTATAAACGCAAAACTCAATCTTTAAATAATAGAAAATTTTTAATTCAGTTGTAAAATTACAATACAATCAATAGTTACACTTAGAAGATTATTTGGTTCTATTGTCTTTACGATTAATCCGTATCAATTCTGAACGAAAGTGCTCGTACCTATAAAACAGTTCAAATCGACGAGAGTTTTGGTAATCAGAGCTTTACTCGCTTGGATAGCGATTAGGAATAAGTGGTGACAGGGTGCCCCTCTAAGTTGCTAGTTCTCAGACGGTGAGTTACAACTTTCACAAAATAGAGACGTGACGTCTTTTCTTCCTTTTTGCTGGTGTTCAGCAATGTTCAAACCTCCGGACGTGGTGTCCGGCCGATAAAAACCTCTCTCTTTTCCGGGATATGATTCTCCACTCTGCCGGTCTTAAAAACTGACCTTCTTCCTTCATCCCCGACTTCCAACTCCCTTTTTCAGACTCCTCGCCCAAGAGAAGGGGGAAGGGGGGGTTTGGGCGTTCTCAAAGCCCCATAACTCCGTTTCTCTTCTCTGATTGGGAAATAAGAATTTGTACTAGGCGCCTCGTTGCCAATTTATGTCTTGTCCTAAAACCGGGGAATACCCTCGCTTCTTTGTCTCTCGATAAGAAACATATCTATCACCTTCCCGCCGTACCAAATTCTCTACGTCAACTTCCCTTTTAGCTAGCTAGACGCCGCGTCTAGAGACTAGCTCGTGGGAAAAACCATTTCCCAGGCGTGTGAACATAAGGACTTGGAAAGTTTCATTCGATACTTCCACATAATTGAATGAAATCTTTACACTATGTTTTGATAATAAAAGGAAGAAAAGATACCTTAAAAGTAATGTGATCATCTCCAAATTTCGTAAAAAAATGTCTGTGGCCTAAAAATTATAACGATTCAGGAATAATGAATGTTATCTTCGATGATGGAGCAAGAGTCTACTGAGCAATCTGAACTTTATAAAACACCTAACACTTGCGAACTATTCATTTTTTTTCATGTGTTTAGCCTGTCAGTTTCTTGGGCATACTTCTGATAATGTTGTTACGATGCTGTTTAAAACGCTACAGAAAATTGGGCGAATTCGAAAGTGCCTGAATAGTTTTGAAGTGGTTTGATCGTATTACACAATAAGTTGCAACATGAGCCGTGATGTCTTTGCTAAGTTAATGTCAGCAAATGTTGGCGAGAAACGCGTCAGTGGAATGAAAGCTGTGCAGATCCACGGTACAGTATTAAAAAATCGTCCTTAAATAACACTACCAAGCCAGAAATCTTTCGGTCAAGTAGTTTAGAAATTATGCAAGATTAAAGTTTGAAACTCCTAATGTTTTTGATCGTTACAAGATGCATTGCAATGCGGGTAATCTTTTAAAGGGGTAAAGAAGGTTCGAATTAACTAAACATGACTGGAGTTTGATCGTGGATTACGAAGTTTGTAGTTAATTTAGTCTATTACTTCTATTGCATTTATTTACGTTTTATAGAAATAAAAATATTTGTTAAATTGTAAAAAAAAAAAAAAAAAAAAAAAAAAAAAAAAATATCGTACGATGAAGTGAATCTTACAAAACTTGTTTTACCACGATTTTGAATATTGTTTAATCGTTATTTCTTCTTTATACTGCTTATTACTTTTTCTCTCGGTTATACTATTAATAAGGAAGAAAAAAATCAAGGTCGTTATTTTCAATAACAAAAATATATGACCGATTTTTATGCATTTAGATAGTTTTATCATAACTTTTATTTTATTTTTTTACAATTCTTTGTTTGTTTTTCAGTAATAATCGAGACAGAACACTATAAAGGGTTTAAAGAAGAAATTACGTCTACAAAATAATCGACATAACACAATAATATACAAAATAGTCATTTATGTTTCACATATAAAAATTTGTAAAGTTTAGGTATTTTATTAATGTATGTTGTCTTCTAAGCAAACGAGGGGGAAACAATTGTATGTAATTGAACCTGTAGTTTGAAAAAATATATAAATTTATTATTAGGACAATATAAAATCTCTAAAAGTTGAAAAAACATCTTTAGTACCCCTTTCATTTCTCTGTATAAACGCAAATTTCCGGTTATAAAATATAAAGTGTTTTATCTAATAAAATTTAAGAAGTTTTTAAGATTTTTTTTTCTTTTTTTTTCAGTTTGCACCAAACTGCTGTCATTAGAGAAGAAGCAACTTTATTTCGAAAATTCCATGTTTCAACCAAAGAGGCTGCAATGGATTTTATTAATTTAATAAAGGAATGTTATTACTTACAAAAATTATGTATTTTCCGGCTTTTTCCCTTTCTTCCTCTCATTCTTCATTCTTTATTTTTTCAAATATTTTTAACAATAAAATTGTACAATAAGCCGTTTGCGCTTTTAATGCAATGCTTTCAAAAACTTTTTACCTATTAGAATACAGAATGTAATTTGTGATATTGTTTTTTATTTCATATTTCAACTTCGAAAATGTAATAAATTTGTTGTAAAGTTTACAAGTGGTATATTCTGGGAATAAAATCTAAAAGAAATTGTGCTGCCTTGTTGCGTTGAAAAACTTTAAATTATAATTTTCTAGTGAATACATATAACGAAATTTATATACGACTGCATAAACGAACATTTTTGACAAATTAACAATTGACATTAACATAAAGTTTATGCTTATTTTTGACCAATATTTACGAACATATTTCCCTTCCTAAAAATATTTAATAATTCTGGTATGAAAGTAAGGGAAAGTCGTTAAAACACAGAATTTCCTCTTTTATCTAATTTTCCTTTTGTATCTTTCTTTCAGATCTATATGTTAAGAATTAACGCACTATGTTTAAGAACTCGCAAGGCAAATGTAAGCGCGTAAAAGTAATTCCTAATGACACTGCATTAGTTATTACTGTGCTCAAGTATCAGTATCCGAAATAAACGTAGAACGCAGTTCATTTCTTTAAGAAAAAATAAACAAAAAAATAAAAAATATGGGGTTTTTAGTTTATGTTGTTTATTTTTGTTTTATATATATATATATATATATATATATATATATATATATATATATATATATATATTAGGCGTTTAGAAGCAAAGAGGATCAAGTTCGTAAAACTTTATGTAGAAGTATTGAAGTAAAGTTTATGGGCTCAAATGAATTTGTTGCAAAATCGTTGAAGAATAGCACTATTTGTTATGCATATTTCCAACATATGACATTGCTTTTTATAGCGTCGGACAAATTATTTTCTATACAGCAAGAATCCCTCGCAATCTCGGTTAAAGAAAAAATGGATTTGATCCAATTTATTCCTAAACACTTCGTGTATAAATTTATCTTTACTAAATATTCAGAAAAGAAGCTATTTCTTATATCAAAAGAAATTTCATACTAATAAATTACTTTCAAATGCATTAAAAATAAGAAAAAGTGAATATATGTATCGACATATTTTTTAGCACTTTCCAACCTAGTTGAAAAGTGCTTATGACTTCGGTTTGTCTGGCCGTCTGGCCGTATGGCCGTCTGTCCGTGCTCTAACTCCCGTAAATATGCTCGGATTGCTCTGCAATTTTTATATGTTATTGTCGTTATCTATGGCACGTTCCCTATTTCAACTGAAGGGTGTAGCACTTATAGTTTTCTTACAGGGACACTCAAAAGAATTCCGTTACATTGCGGTCTATGGGGAAAAATCATTTGCGGTTTATTTTTAAAATGTTTCACTATTGTAAACGCATTGAAATTTATATAGATCACTAAGATGCATTAGAAGAAGCTTAATATGGAATAGTAGGTGTATAGCACTTAGAGTTACTTTACAGGGACAGTCAAATTAATTCCGTTACATTACGTCTATTTAGAAAAATCGTCTGCGGCTTATTTAAATAATGTTCCACTATTTTAAACGCATTGAAGTTTATATATATTACTAAGGTGCATTACAAGAGGCTTACTACAGAATAGTGTGTGTATAGCAGTCATCGTTCATTTACAGGGACACACAAAAGAATTCTATACTGTCTGTTAACAATATTTCCTGGAAGTGCGTTTTAAGTTGCTGAACACGATTTAAAATTTAACTCAATTATTGTATTTTACTTGGTGTGTATAAATTCTGTAGATCATATACAGGGCAGCACAAAAGTTCGCGAACACATTTCCGTTTATTGACAGAAACTCCAGAAGGAGAATTTAAACGGTGCTACGCGTTTCCTAACTAAAATAAAATTTAGCATCCTATGTATATATACAAATCTATAGATCATATACAGGGCTACATAAAAGTATTCGGATATTTTTCCGAATATTGTATATATTGAAAATTCCTGAAATTACGTTTTTAAATATGTTATGCGTCTTCCAAATTGTTTACTTAGATGTCATCTTTCAGCTTATTAAACGGTAATGATTTGTAAAATTATTTTAGAAGCGTTGGAAAGTGCTACATAATCTATGCTTGACGCATGATTTTTCGTTCTTGTTTTAATCAATTTTGTTTTAAAGCACACGTTCGTTTCAACTACTTGTCTGCAAATAATTTCGTAAAAAAAATATGTTAGTTTTACTCAAAATGTCTGATTCATTACAGTTTATTTTAGTTTAAATATTAATTGTTTCTTAATGAAAAAAGTGTCTTCATTAAAATATTTACAATTTCCATTTCACATTTTTCTTCATCTTCTTTGCTATTCCAAGTCGAAAAATGTAACTAATTTTTTTTCTGTATAAAATGTTTGTTTCATTGTGATTTAATATAATATATTATACAATTCAAATATTTATAATAATACAACACACTAAAATCACATATAAAATCAATGAAAACAGTAGACATTTTGAGCTCTGCGAAATGAGTCCCATTTTCATATTGGATGCATCTGGAAATAATCGCATAAACTTTGTGTAATCGGCTACTTTGTGTTTTTGTGATTCACATTCTCTTGTCAATCTTGTATGTTTATGCATTGATATTTTTTAAATTTGCTTTTTTTCGTTAGGGTGACTGCACCCTAATAATGGTTAAAAATTAACTATTTATTGTTTAAAACCTTTTCTTCTCTCAAAATTAAAAAAATGAGAACTTATAATCGCATATAAACTAATAATGCCAACAAAATAAATTACTTTAATAACAATATAAAACTAGTCGGATGTGCCAGTCCCCAAAACTTTCTTTTATATCATACAGGTGTGGCATACACTAAAAAGTATCAACACCAATTTATATCAAGGTCTAACTGAATCTAAAATTTCATTAAATTCCGTGCATTAGTTCTTGAGATAAAACTGTTGTTAAAATCGTGTAAATCCGGCAAAATGTAGCATAGCAGCGCCACCTCTTGGGAGATTTAGACCAAAACCTAATCAACAACAACTTATGGCAACATCTAACTAAATCTGAAGGTTGATGAAAATACGTGCATTAGTTCTTGAGATATAGTTATCGTGATAATAATAAACAAGTGGGTAAGTGTGATCGAAGATCGCACAAAAGGTTTCGTTTAACATTCACTTCAAAACACTTTATCCTTTCTTTAATGAATCCAAAAAAAAAATCATGTTTTTTTAAAGTAAAAAATTACCGGTCTATTTTTCTTTTTTTCGAATATCTAAACGAGCCCAATAGCGGGCGAAGCCTGCTATTAAATTCTGTCATAATAATATCTGTCATGCGGACTAAATGCGATATTTAAAAAAATAATTTCAAAATTAAACATGTTGTACACCTTCAAATGTAAAAATATGCGAATATTTCCATAATCGGATTTTTATCATGATTCAATATGTTTTTCAAGCTCATATATTTACCAATCTCTATTACTCATATTGATACTCGCTTTATATTATACTCAAACATTTGAAAAATTCATTAACCTTCCAATATGACGTCAGATTTTCTTTTTAATTCTCTAATGAGGTGATATTAATCTGCTTTGTGCACATACACATACTCATACTCCTTGTATTATTGAGAAATCTTTGAAAATTTCAAAAATGTTTTATTATCACTATGACGTCAATCATTTTTATTTCATAATAATATTTTATACAATTGGTGAAACTTTTTATTTCATTTTCATTTTTCACGTGGAAATCGTTGAATAGAAAATTAATTTTTGTAAAAACAATTTCTTGTGGATTTTTAATTTTTGGCAACTGCTTTAACGAAAAATGTTTAAATTTAATAGGAAAAGGCTGTTAGGATTTTGGTTGTTTTTATCTCTATTTATTAAAATAATACGATTTTTTCAAATTTTAATATTTTGAACTTCATAGCTGGTATTCAGCTAGATATACACAAAGTTTCAACTCTGTAAGTTACATAGTTTCTGATAATGGCTCTGTGACGGACAGATAACGGAGCGGGAGTAATAAGGTTTCGTGAGATGAACCAAACCCTAAAAAGTCTCATAGCAACGCCACCCGTTGGGCTACTTACACCAAAACGCAAGCAGCATTTATTTATGTCAAGGTCTAAAGGAATCTGAAGCTCCATAAAATTCCGTGCATTAGTTCTTGAGATATACATTGGTAAACATCTTTAGCTTTTACTGCTGACACACTCCACCGCTTTTAGAGAAAACGGTTACTTAAATATATTATGGAGCATTTTCATTGGTCAAAATAGAGAAATTCTTTAAAAGCGGTGGAGTGACTATGCAGCAAAAGCAGAAGATTTTTTACTGTTTTTATATCGTAAAAATAATGAAAAAGTGGTATAGCAGCGCCACCTGTTGTGATATCTACACCAAAACGTCATCAGCGTCTGTTTATATCAAGGTCTAACTGAATCTAAAGTTTGATAAAAATAAGTGCATTAATTCTTGAGATATAGCTATTGCGGAAATCGCGAAAAATGCTGCATAGCAGCACAACCTGTTCGGCGATTTTCACCAAAAACTAATCAGCGCGAATTTATATCAGGGTCTAACTAAATATAATTTTTTTATTAAATTTTGTGCATTAGTTCTTGAGACAGAGCTCCCACAAAATGTTTGTCACATACATACAGACAGACAGACAGACAGATGGATAGAGTCACAGGCAGACATTTTCTGAAAACGGACAAATCGTGTTCAAGACCTTCTAAAACGTTTAAATCCGTCGAAAACCGGAAATCAAAAATTTTCCATGAATCCAATATTTTCTTCTTGTAAAGATAGAAGAAAGTAAAAACTAAATATTCAGACAATAAAAATCTTCACGATAACATAACTAGATTTTTATTTTTTAATATACTTCGGTTATTCCAATTCCAAAGATCTAATTATTCATTTACAGAGTTTGAGCAAACTGCTTTTTGTTTATCAAAATATTGTAGAAACAAATATTACAGTTTAGGATAATCTCAATTTTATAGAATTTGAAAGTATGAAATAGAAAAAAAAAAAAACTTAATAATGTCATTATATTATATTTAATAGTAATTTAGATGAACAAATATATTTAACATATTTGCAATGTTTATACGTATTATTTGAAGAATTATTACAGATAAATTAAAACTAATTGAATAAAGTCTTATATTATACTACATATATATTAATCCACAATCATAATTCATAACATCCACCTATGATTCAATTCCAGCGTACAAGTAAAGTTTATTCCCGAAAGATAATTTATCTTATACCGATTCTTTATTCTATTTGAGAAATATATATATATATATATATATATATATATATATATATATATTATGCTATAGTACGTGACACAGAAATTGCGATTATTTGTTGATTATTTAATGGCAACGGCTGAACGTAACGCATCTCATTGGTTAAGTCCTTTGGCAGGATTTAGGCCAGGATTTTTGGCCTGTTTGGTGCTGCAATCAACGGGAATAAAAGCGAAACAAACAATGATTTCAAATTGTAATTATAATTTGTCAACATTAACAATTAAATAGATATATTTTTGTAAGCATTGATTTTTGTAAGCATTTAATATTTATAATTTTAAAAATACAATCAGCAAGGTAAAATTTAAAATGTAAACAAAGTAATGATTTTTGAAAAGGAATTTTTAGTAAAAAGGGAAAAACAAGTGTAATAAATTTCCCTGGCCGTTTCATTTTTTAAACGTAATTGTTATACTTTTGAAATTTTAACCTTTATTTATTTTTTTACAAGTTTTTAATAAAAATAATTATTCAGTCTTTTTGTTTATGATGTCCACTCCACTGTTACATTTTTCAATGACAGTCTGCCAAGCCAACGCCTGGCGTCAGCTAGTTTTATTTGAAAATAAAATTATTCTAGAGAAAGAAATACATTTAGTCTATATACAGGGTGTCCGAAAAGTCTGGAAACGGTCAAATAACTCGAAAAATATACATCGGATTGAAAAACGGCAAAACGCATGTTCAATATTTTTGAAAAATCTGTTTAGGGATATGAAAGTTTCCCCCCAACATTGCCCCCCCCGGGAGTGTAAGAGGGGGAAACTTTTAAATCTTAAATGATGACCCCCCCATTTTTTATTGCAGATTCGGATTCTACAGGAAAAAATACATAACTTTTGTATTGGAAATCTTCTTCGAAACAATGTAGATGGCGCTGTAATCGAGTGCAATGCTGTGAGAATCGTTACCATGTCTGGAAACGCTCGAATAACTCGAGAAATATACATCAGATTAAAAAACGGAAAAATACGTGTTTAATATTTTAGAAAAATGTCAACTTTGATATCCCTAAATAGATCTTTCAAAACTATTGAACATGCATTTTTCCGTTTTTCAATACGATGTATATTTCTCGAGTTATTCGAGCGTTTCCAGACATTGCAATGGTAACGATTCTCAGAGCATTGCACTCGATTACAGCGCCATCTACAATGCTTCGATGAAAAGGTTCAATACAAAAGTTACATATTTTTTCCCGTAGAATCCGAAGCAGCAATAAAAAATGGGGGTCATCATTGAAGATTTCAAAGTTGCCCCCTTTCCCCCGTGGGGGGGCAACTTTCATAACCCTAAATAGTTACCCTCTCGAGTTATTTGACCGTTTCGAGATTTTTCGGACACCCTGTATAAATTTTATACCAAACATTTAATATAAACTATTAGTAACAAATGAATTATGCCGGACTTAAGATTCACAGTGATTCCATCTCTGTGTATAACAGTAATGTTTTTTCGAAAACCCATATATCTTGTATCGATTCATTATTCCACATCTGACACAATGTATATACGTAAAAGAATTATCATTATACCGTTCCAATGTATTATAACTTGTGACTTTTCAGATGTGCTGCTAAGTGAAGAGAAATACATAAATACTTTTCCATTTCATTATTTCAGTAATCTGTGATACATTTAGACAAATAGATGAACATATAAAAAATAGGTAGAATTTTGTTGTTTCATATTAGATACGACAGAATAGACAAATCATTTACTTTTATTTCACTAATTTTTGTGTAATAATTTCTTCAAATAATGGACATTGATTTCATTTACATTATTTTACATGAGTGTATCCCAAAGTATAATTTGTAAATGCAAAGATTATTGTCAGAAATGATTATCTCGATTTCATGGAATATATGTATAAAATTAAGTTAAAATGAAAAAATATATATTAATTATGGAAGAAAGTCATTATTGTTACAATCACTAATGATGGAATACATCTAACATATTTGCTAATCTCTTATACGAATTACTTTAAAATAATAATAATAATAATAACAATGATAATAATAATAATAATAACAATGATAATAATAATAATAATAATAAAAATATTTCAGGGACCTTTCCTGTCAATAATCTTTGTATTGATAAATGATACATTAAGCTACACATAAATTAAAAGGTAAATAAATTTCCCTGCCCTTTACTGAAATGCATTCTTTCAAAGTAACGCTAATGGAACAAAAGTAAATCATTTATTTGTTCTGGAGTATCTAATATGAAGCAACAATGTTTTATCTCTTTCCCTTTGTATTCGCTTAATTGTCCAATATTTCGTAGGCTGCTCAAACAATAAAATAGAGGAGGCTTAAATTCTATGTACTGTTGTCGACTTACCAACAGCATCTCTCAATAGTCACAAGTGGCGATCCACTCAAACATTGTATAAGGATTATTCTTTTTTTATGTGCATTGTCACGGATGGGATAATATATGGGTATAAGATATATGATCTTTCTGGAATAAATGATACTAGTACGCAAATAATCAATCTAGGTTAGATGTTATCAAATGTGAGGTTGACATAAAATGATTTCAAACACTTTTTTATAGCATATTTGGATTCTATTATGAATTCAATTAAAATTACAAAATAGAGCGTTTATTTTAATAACTACGCCCATTTTATTATGTTTTTGGGACCGATTTGACAGGTGTTTTTCTTAACAACTTCTTAGGTACTCTAGCTACTATACGCAGTACACAGAAATTAATTAGCCCCTATGTAACAACTTTTTCTATTAATAATCAAATTTTAAGGCGTTTCTTTTCTTTTTTCTTTTTTGTTCACAGTAATAATTATAAGATTTTCATAAAAATTAGTTCTTAACTCATTATTAACTTTTATCATTTATTCATTTCAAATTAGAAAATAGATTAAACATTTTTTTCAAAATACCAATATTTTTTTCAATATTAATAAAATATTCCCGGACTAAATGTTATTTATGTTTTTCTATTTCGTTAATAAATATTTTACAAAATTGAGATTACCATAAGCTATGCTATTTATTTACATGATATTTCAAGAAATAACTTTTTCTCATCTCTTATGCATCGGCATTGATCTTTCTTGTACTTCACTCTATTTTGAGCTGTTTGGAACGGAAATTATTCAAAAACTTATCACCCTTTGCTTTTCTTAAGTAGTTAATTTTTAAATTGCATTTTAAAATATTATGAATTCTTATTAAGATTTGACTTTAAAGAGTAGAAATGTTAAATTATTTCAAATATTTTTCAATGAACCTATTCTACGTATATTTCTGACAGTAATTTTTGCATTTAAATATAATACATGGGGTGTCACAAATGCAATTCTATGCCCATTATTGAAAGAAATTCATACAAGGAAATACTGGTAGAATAAAAGTAAATCTTTTATTTGTTTCGAATTTTTTAATATAAAGCAACAATATTTTATCTATTTTTCTTTATGTTTACGTACGTGTCCAATATATCATAGAGTGTTAAATGTATAAATTGTTTACATGTCGTAATATTGTATGTACAGCTTTAGACTTATCAACATCTGGCAAGATTCACAGGAGTAAATCCACTTGGGCATTGTATAAAGGTAATTATGTTTTATGTACATTGTCATAAATTACATAATGAATCAGCGAAATATTTTTTGGCTTCTGTGAATAAAATATACAAATACACAGACATTGAAAGAATGTTGAGAGCTCCCATAGGATTAAAATTATTTTTTAAAGTTTTACCACATCTAGCATAGGCTCTTAAATGTTATGAAAAAGGTGCGTGGCATAAAATGTCATATTTTGCTTTTACTTCTCCTTTTTACTATTAAGAGATGGTGTTGATCAGTCAAGAAATGTACATATAATGTTACTCTGTCTTCTTTTTAAAACATCAGCAGCCGACGAAATATCGGAGATTTAAAGAAACATAAAGCAAAATTGATAAAGTATTGTTGCTTCATATTACATATGCTAGAACAAATAAAGTTACTTTTATTTTCTTAGTTATTCTTTTGTAGAATTCATTTCAGTAGAGCACAGGGAAATTCATTTTTTTTTCTCTTATGTGTATCTTAATATCTCATATATAAATACACAGATTATTGGCAGAAATGACTCTGGAACAATTATATTTAAAATGTTTTAATTAAATGAGGAGACTTTTCTTAGAGTGTGTGCATACCTGTGTGTGTGTGTGTGCGAAGGCTAGGAAATTCTAGCGCACCTAGATGTCTGAAACTTCAAGGGAAGATATACCATATTCTATCCTGATACGCTTGAGCCTCGGATTTTTAATATTGGGATAATTAGCCGAGATATTAATTAAATACTCAGTAAACATCGCTATAAAAATGCAATTTTTTTAATCTGAAAATGGCGCTGAAATATCAAACCACAAAAGTAACTTTTTACTTATCTTCGAATATTAAGAAAACTGTTCGAGGTATAGATTCGAAACTCATACCATATACGTATTTTATTTTCTGATTCTAAAAATGCAAATGTTGTGAAAAGCGGACAGTAACATTTCTTATTTTTTGCAAAAATATGACCCAACGACGAATAAAAAGATAAAAATCACCTAGACAGAACCGGGATCGTATTGAATTTCCTACGGTTTCGGGAACTTCGAATCACGTTCCTTTATTTACTTTCCTAGACGAACGGTCTGAAATTATACGATATATGATTGACAATGTATAGTAATTAATAAAGAAACAATTTTATAGATTATAAATGATACGATATAAGATTGACAATGCATAGTAGATAATAAAGAAAAATTACTTTTACAGATGACTTGTTATATTTGAGAGGATGGGGAAAGATAATAGATTTTTTATTAAATATCGCGTTTATTTTAATAAATAGGCCCTTTTTATTCCGTTTTTGGGACAGATTTCAAAGGTTTTTATTTATAACAACTTGTTAGATACTCTAGCTACTATATGCAGTACAAAAAAATTAATTACCTTTCCAGGTAACACATTTTTCGAATAATAATCATCTTTTTTCGGCGTTTCATTTTTGTTCAAAGTAATAATTATCCGATTTTCACAAGAATTTGGTATATAACTCTATCATAATATTTTAATTACATTCCTGAACCTTTTTGGTGCCTGCAGATACATTGTATCGCCAGCATTACAGAAAAAAATTAAATTGCTTACAGTTGGTCCTACAGCTTCCTGGTTTTATTTTCGTGTTCTGGGGTCCGTGAAAATTCTAAAAAAAAATATTTGCATTGATCAATTTGTATCACCAAATCGCTATTTTCGAATAATGCATTTTTGAGACTCTTTTATGATTTCTTCTATCTTAATGGAACGATTTCTGTAATTTTTTTTCCGTTGCAGAGGGATTTTTTAATGTTTTTTTCACCTTAAATCTTTTAATTTTAGTATCACTCTTTCAGCACTAGAGAGAGCTTTTAACTTTAGTTTAATGTTTTTTTTTTCAAAGTAATAATTGGTACATAACTCCATCATAATATTTCCATTCCATTCCAGTATCTTTGGTCGCATACAGTTAAGTTGTATCATCACCATTTACGAATAAAAATATTTTCTCTACAATTTGACCAACAGCTTTCAGGTTTTATTTTTGTGTTCTGATGTCCTTTAAAATCCTAAAAAAATTAATAATCTACGTCCCTTATTATCTTTATTCGGGGCCGTAGGCAGCGGGGATGGGAACCTGTGCCGGAGTTTCGTTCGAAAAAAGGTTTACAACAGAATGCACCTTTTGGGCGATGGAAGTTGCAATTAAGAAATATTCCATGCAGTAGACATATATGGTGCAAAGGCAGTGGGGATCCGGAACAGGGACAGAGATTCGATTTTAAGAGATTTAAGGTTATTACACGGAACAGGTCAACACTGGGCGGATCAGCTAGTTTCTAATAATAAGGAGAAAATGTTGTGCGTGTGTGCAGTATTCTAAAGAAAGCTCTTTGCCGTAGCTACAAAATTTGACAGTTGTTTTGTACTCGTAGAATAAATCTTAGTAAATCACTCAACTCAAATAATCAGTTACACTTTTGTGGACTGTAGAATTTTTTTCTTTAATTTCCACTCTCTAAATAATTCTAATACATCATCTCTTCACGAAAACAAACACACTCTGCCTTTACAATAGAAAATGACGAAACACCCAAAGGGTTGCCGGATTTGGCTATATGCCAGCTCCGAACATCCCGCCCCGCGCCTTGCAATGTTTTCTAAACATTCAAGATAAATGTATTACATAAATTTACACTATAATCATAAATGCAACAGTTCTAATATTACATTACATAAACACTAATAAACAATCAGAAAGAATACCATAATAATAATAACACATTTGCAACAAGTTTAATTAATTATTCATAGGTAGGAGACATAGCTTTGAAATTGGGCGCTTATATTTACCCAAGGCAGTTTTCACTTCTACTACTCTAACCTTTGTGTCTTTTCCAGGATAAATATTACAAATTCTACCTAAAGACCATTGACATGTTGGTAAATTGTCCTCCTTTTTAAAACAACTAAGTCTCCAACCTTTACATTATTTTTCTCAAATTTCCACTTGCCCCTCTGCTGCAATTGCTCAAGTAATCTGAGCTCCACCTTTTCCAGATTAATTGTGTCATTTTGGTTAAATTTTGCCAGTGATCCAGCCTATTCTCACCAATATTTGTTAAATCAGGTTCAACTATTGATGTGATAGGTCGGCCAATTAGAAAATGGGAAGGGGTCAAAACGTTAAGATCATCTATATCAGCAGACAAAGGAACAAGTGGTCGAGAATTTAACATTCCTTCAACCTGAATCAATACCGTCAGAAACTCTTCATAAGTTAACTTTGTGTTTCCCACCACTCTCTTCAAATAATATTTAATAGATTTTACACCTGCTTCCCAGATATCCCCCAAAATTCGGGCCTCTGGGTGGAAGGAACTTCCAATCAATACCTTCTGATGACATGTATCCTGTAAGAGTTTCATCAGTTTGCAGTATCAACTTTTGTAACTTTTTAAGCTCAGCATTTGCGCCCACAAAATTTTTCGCGTTGTCAGTAAATAGTTTAGCACATTTACCTCGCCTAAAAATAAACCTTTTAAGTGAAGCAATAAATGAGGTTGATGTCATATCTGACACTACCTCTAAATGCATTGCTTTCGACACAAAGCAAATAAATAAACAAACATAAATTTTATGGTAGGTACCTTTCCTCTGGCCCCTATACTTGATAAAGAAAGGGCCGCAAAAATCTGCCCCAGTTACATTAAAGAGAAAGGTTTTCCTGACTCTTTCTTCAGGCAATTCTCCCACTAACTGATCTAGTACCTGTGGTTTGTCCTTAACCCTCTGAGCGTTTTGAAAAAGGGTAAAATTGTAATGTTGTTTTCTCTGCATTTTGCTTTAAATGCTAAAAAAATATGATTCTTCCAGCATTATAAATAAAACTTAATTACAAATATGAATGTAACCCTTGAGAGTATTAATCATTCTTCAATGTTTTAAAAATTCATTAAATCTATAGAATTATATTATCTTAAACATTGCATATATTGCAGTGAAACCTGGAGCTTAGTGAACGGAATATTACGTTCAAACCGCTTAGAGGGTTAAAACAGGTAATATAATTATGTTTATACATACACTTCTCCCATTAATTATCCAGAACTGCTGTCTAATTTGATGCAGTAATGCTTGGGGTGCTGAATGAAAATACTTTTTATGAAAATAATTAACAATTAATTCTGTTAATTTATGTTTGTCTGGCAACAAAATTGGATACGTTTTATCATAATTTAAATCACTATTGCTCAACCTACCTCCTACTCTTAAAATACCATTTTGATCTAAAATGGATTCAAACTACATACTGAATTCATTTTTGATATTTGTTTGGACTTTTTTATATCACTCAGCACCTCCTGGAAGCTTTGCTTCTGTACCAAACTTACCAATTTTAATTCTGAAGCTTTTAATTCTTCAGATCCTAAAGGTCCTGTCTTAGGGTGGTGTCCTTTGGAGTTCCCGATGAACCTAAAATATAACTCAAAACACGTAAAATAGTTATATAGTTATTACTTAGACCAATAAACTCATTTACAAAAGAATCGTTAATAATAGAAAGTATATGTTCATTAACGTTTTTAGGAGGTTCATCAGAGCATTTGAGTTCATTTTTGAACTCTTCACTGGTTTCTGTCACACGTATTGGACGGTAAGGATAGTCATTGTTTTTAAGAAACGCCGGGCCTTTCCACCACAAATCACAGTTTAATAGTCTTTCTGGATTTATACCTCGGGATAATAAGTCAGCAGGAGTTTGTTCTGAATCAATGTGACGCCACTGGTCAATGTTAGAGTTCTCTTGTATTGTAGCCATTCTACTTCGAACAAACTGCTTCAGATCTATAGGCTCCTTTTGAATCCCGGAAAGCACAATCATGGAATCTGACCAAAAGAATATTCTAGTCACTGTTCCTTTAATAGCTTATAAAACTATTTTTACCAGTTTTGTTAACAGGTCGGCGGGACATAACTCCAAACGTGGTATCGTTAGACACTTTATCGGGGAAACTCTCGACTTGCTGGCGATTAATGCTGTCATAACGTCTCCCAGCGCATCACTAGGTTTGCAATATACAGCTGCTCCATAGCAGCGCTCTGAGGCATCCGCAAATCCATCTATTTCAATGCTAGTTGGATGTTCAATTACAGTACGTCTCACAACCTTAATATTGTTTACACCTTTAAAGGACGTAAGAAACTGATGCCACTCTCGAAATTCTGACGCGGGAAGTGCATCGTTCCAATCGATTTTTGTTCTCCACAATTGTTGCATTAATATTTTAGCCTTCGCTATCACGGGTCCAAGCAGACCCAAAGGATCGAAAATCCTTGCTATAGTTGACAGTACTTGTCGTTTTGGGTATAAATCGCAAAATTCTACCTTTACTCTAAAGGCAAAACATTCCTCCTTTTGGTTCCACGACACGCCTAAAGTTTTTGTTTCGGTTTCGTTTTCAAAATTATATCCCTCTCCAGGGGTTAAAGATAGATTTTTATGATTTGAGCTCCACTTATGAGACTCATTCCTGTTTTCTGCATAATTGCTATGAGTTGCTTGTGCAACTCCTCAGTTTCCGCTAGCGTAGGTGCACCGCACAAAACGTCGTCCATATAAAACTGTTCTCGCAGTACCGGTGCTGCTTTCGGAAAGTTTTTCTCTTCATCGTTCGCAAGCTGGTTTAGTGTTCTCGTCGTTAGAAAAGGCGCACTGACCGTTTCGTATGTTACTGTTTGTAATTCGAAAGTTTTAGGCTCCTCACCATAACTATCGCTCCACAAAATTCTCTGTAGGACATGCTGACTAGGATCGATATTAATCATGCGGTACATCATTTTTGCGGCGGCCGTTAGGGCATAAACATGTTCCCTAAATTTTATCATTATTGTAAATAGATCGTTCTGAATCACTCTTCCGTTAAATTGCAAGTCATTAAGCGATGTGCCATTGGATGTTTCAGCCGAACAATTAAACACCACTCGTAATTTGGTTGACGATTTTTCTGGCTTGTATATGCCGTGGTGAGGGGCATAGTATGCTACCTCGGGTTCTCTAATATTTTTAATTTCTCTCATGTGTCCTAGTCTTTCATACTCCTGTGAAAACTCTTTATAGAGTTTCAAATACTGTTCATCCTTGGATAAACGAGTCCACAGCGATCTGAGTTTTTTATGAGCAATATCCCTAGATTTTCCTAAACACGATGCATTTTCTTTTAACGGCATTTTTACTAAATATTTGCCTTCCTTATTTCGCCAATGTGTACGCGCAAAATGTTCCTCACATATGGCGTGCTCTCAACTTTTTGTTAATTCCACTTCAACATTTTCTATTTCCCAAAACCTTTTTAAAGTTTTATTTAAATCCTCCTCCAGAATTAACCCACAATGGATTTTTATCTCACTTTCCTGTTCTACACATCCGTTAGCTACATATATGAACACCGTGTTTTGTAAAAATAGTTTCGAAGTCTGTGAATATATTTGCCCTGGTCTCAACAACTCATAAAAAATTTCTGCACCTATCAACATGTCGATTTTGTCCTGAATATTAAATCGATAATCTGCTAGCACAGTTAAATCTGAAATCTCAGTATCTACACTAAACATCCTTTGTGGAATCAAATCCGTTATCTTATTTACGACCAACATATTTAATACCCTTTCAAAGCTTTTATATCTATTAGCTATCGTTGTCTGTACGCAACCCTTAACAGTCATCGAGGAATCATTTAAACCAGATATCAAAATATTTGTTTTATTTATTTTAAGTTGCAATCTATTAGCGCACTGCGATGAAATTAAACAAGTTTGAGATCCCACATCCAAAATACATCTAATTTCCTGCCATTCAGAATATATATCTTTAACGAGAATTCGAGCCGTACTTAATAAAACTTTTTTGTTTTATTTTTCACAAAACTCGAAGCTACCGTTTCGTGCGCAGGGAAAGAATTCTCGCTTTGCACCCCATTTATTCTGCTTAACTCATCACTCGCTTGACCTACATTTTTATTACTCTGATTTTCTTCTCTCGGGAAATGTATCAATTTATTATGTGGGCGTCCACAGAAGCAATTTCTAGCTGCACATTTTTGCACATAACAATTATAATTTAAACATTTAAAACATGCTTTATTGGATTTCACGACCTCAACTCTCTCCTTTATAGGAAGTCTTTTGAATTGTGGACACGCATGTAACGCATGAAATTCATTAGTCTTACATAACACGCATTTAACGTTTTTTATCTCAGATAAAAATACACTTGACATTCCCTTTTGCGATCGGAAATTTTGGAATTTATTTCCCCGTTTGTTTTCATTTAAATTTCTCATACCTGCATTTGTCTCACTTTTGGTTTTATTTCTAACAAATAAGAAAATATCGCATTCTTTCGCAAGTTGCTTCGGCTTAAAATATGTTTCCTCTTGTTTAATTGCAATGTGATTCATTAATTCGCGATCCAATGAATCGAAAATTCTATCTGATACAATTAATTCACATAATGATTTAAAATCAGATACCTCGCGCAGCTGACAATAATATTCGAACGTAGCAGTTAATCTCGAAGCGAATTGTACATAATTCTCCGAAGGTAATTTATAAGCTTTCCGGAAATTATTTAAACACTCTTGCGGTGTGGGTTGAAACTCTTTTAAAACTATAGTTTATCTACTATAGACATATAAATCATTAAATTACTAGCTTTCTCACCCAGAACGTTTAAAAGAATTTCTGCTTTGAACTCGTCCGGCACGTTTTTGTTATAAATGCTTTCTCCAGTGACTGGAAAAACAGATTAAAGGACTCTGCTCTCGAAGGAACCGGGATAGTTAAGGTGTTAATACTTTTAATAAAACTTTCTATGTTGTTGTTTACGGACTCTGTTTCCGATTTTAAAACTCCTGAAAACGAAGCGCTTCCATTCGACTCTTTGCGAAACTTAGCTAATTCTAATTCTTTTTCTAATTGTGCCAATTTAATTTTTTTCTAGTTCAGAATTTTGAGAGGGTTCCTTACGAATATTCGCCAATTCTACCTCTTTCTCTAATTGCGCTAATTTAATTCTCTCTACTTCTAATTTCGTTTTTTCGGCTTCCTTCCGAGATTTAAACCCTTAAATGCCGTGTGTTGCTTTTCGGCAACATACCCAATTTTGTCCTCTAAAATACTATTAGAATAATATTATTGCTCTAACGCCTAATGTTGCCTTTAAAATACATACTGACAATATTATTAAATCAATTTTCAACGTGTAGATGACAGCACTACAGCTGTTAAGAATAAATAAAGAATTATTTTTTCAATTGTTCCTACATGTGCATTTTGTGTTATTTGGAAACTTGCGAAATACTTTATTTTGTTCTGCAGTGATCAAGTAAAAATTATCACATAAAAAAGTAAGGTATGTAGTCCATATTTATTATTTTGTTTGGCTATTTAACTGTAAAATATTTGTTGAAAGTAGATTTTTGGGTGTGTTGCTTATTGTCAACAATAGGCATTAAGCTAAGCCTAGAGAACAATGACCAGTTTTAGTTTTAGTTTCACATTCTTCTATATTCAGTAGAAGTAGTTTTATTTTGTAGTAGTATATAAATGTAGTTTATTATTTTTAACCCTTTCGGGTCCGATTTTTTTTTTAAATTCTGGGAAAATTTACTTTTACGTTAGTAATTTTAAAAAGTAGCTGTTTAAATATCAAATGTTAACGTTTTCAGAAATTTAAAGAACATGTTATTTATAGAAATTTAACAAAAATAATTATTTTGTGTACTATTCGTTTGACAATAGACTAAGGTAAAAAATTTTAAGACATTTGGGAAATGTAGTATTACAAGAGTATTAAATATGCATAACATTTTTCTGATATTTTTTATTTTTTTTTTAAATTTAAACAGTGAAAAATATGCTTAAAAAGATCAGTTTGAAAAAATCTGAAAATTTATTCATTTCAATAACAACCGAAAACATCTACATCGAGATGATTCGAATCATGATAGATTACTTCGACCTATCATTGATATTTTATACAACAATTTTGCTTCTATACTTTTGGAGGAAAATCTCTCAATTAATGAGCTAATATGTTTTATTAAGGTTCGACATTACATGAAGCAGTATATGCCGAATAAACCCCATAAATGAGGTTTTAAACTTTTTGTACTTGCGGATATTTCTGGGTATGCTTGTAATTTTGAAGTCAGGCCAAGAAAATATGCTAACGAGACCAATTACCGAACCCGTTTTGAATCCTTCAAGCAATGTAGTCATTCGACTGTCGAGAAGAATACCAAGATCAGTAAATCATAAGTTGTATTTTGACAACTATTTACGGCATTGCCGCTGATGGTACATTTTGCAAACACTGTTATCCATGCATTGGGTACAGTCAGAAGAAATATAATTCCTGGGTGCAAATTACCGATGAAAATTAACTTAAAAGTTCGAGATAGGGGTTCTTCATCTGAATATACTACAACTGTAGATGACATCGACATTTCATCACTAGTCTGGAAAGACAATAAATGCGTCACGATGTTATCTACTTTTGCTGGAACAAATCCTGTAAAAATGTCAATTTTTTGACAGGATTCAAAAGAAGATCATTGAAATAGATTGTCCATACGTAATTCAGGAATACAATTGACATATGGGAGGAGTTGACCTTTGGGATAGTTTAATTGCCCGTTACAAAATTAATATTCGTAGTCGAAAATTGTATCTACGAATCTGTTACCATTTGCTTGACTTGACTGTAGTAAACGCATGGCTTCTCTACAAAAGAGTTTTGAATGCTAATGATCAACAATCGGAGATATTTCCTCAAGCAAAGTTCAGAGAAGAACTTTCAAGATCATTATGCATGGTGGGAAGCAAATACAACCCTAAGCGTGGAAGGCCTTCATCGATGATTGAAGAAGAAATACAGGCAAAAAAGAATAAAAGTCCATCACAGTATAAACCACCTAAAGATGTTCAACTGGACCAAATAGGACATATGCGTCTATTCGCAGACAAAAAGTTGAGGTGTAAATTCCCAAATTGCAAAGGATATACTTTCACAAAATGTGGTGTGGAACTGTGTTTTAATAGAAATAATAATTGTTTCAAAAATTTCCATACAATTCATTAACCATTTAATTTGTCCTTGTATTGTCAAGTATCATAAATTAAACAATTTATTTTGTATTCCACGTTGAGTTTTATAATCTTTTGCAATAAAATTTTGTATTTGTAATAATAACTAATTATTTTTAAAAATACTTTGTGAAAATTCCTTATCATAGTTCTTAAAATTCATGTGTTTTTATTATTATAGAATTTTATCAAGGGAAATTATTTTTTCAATTAAAGCCTAGTGTTGCCGATAAGCAACAAACCGTTTTTTAGCCGTAAACCATACTTAAAACAAAATATGATTTTTTAAAGTATTTTTCCCGTAATTTACTCAAGAAAATAAAGCTGAAACATTTTTAAAAAATGATTTTTAAAAAATCAGGCATTTAAGGGTTAATTTCCTCAACTACATATTCCACTACGTTTTTCATTAATCCCTCATTTTCTTAATGCTCGCTTTCCTCTATAATCCTCCTTAAATCTACCACTTTACTTCCCTCCTGTACTATTAATCCCAATTCTTCATCTACAAACTTAAGCTGATCCTTATTTAAATTATCTATAATTGACATAATTAATTATTGAAAACAAAACTAGGAAAAATTGCTCTTACCTCAAATCGCTGCGACAGACAAGAATGCACGCTCACTGTTGATTCACTAAATATAAATATTATTACACCAGTATCTCCGTAGCACTAAGATGATCCACAATGAAAATCGCTGTCTTAATCACAATAAATATAATCCGCACAAATTTATCATTTCTGTACTCCGGCTCGACGGACCAGATGTTTTGTACTCGTAGAATAATTCTTAGTAAATCACTCAACTCAAATAATCAGTTACACTTTTGTGGACTGTAGAAACATTTTTTTTTAATTTTCACTCTCTAAATAATTGTAATACACCATCTCTTCACGAAAACAAACACACTCTGCCTTTACAATAGAAAATGACGAAACACCCGGTTTGGCTACATGCCAGCTCCGAACAACAGTTATGCAAATGTATGTGTAAAGTTATGAATTTTGTAGCGGTTTTTACACTTTTGGATAATTAGACGAAATATTAATTAAAAACCATAATGAACATCGCCAAAAGGCGAGCTTCCTCCGTTGCACCGATCGTGCTTCCTTTATTGACATTCATGAGAGCTTCCCACACACGAAAGCGAAGCATTTGTTTTTTCTGTCTTTTAAATTCCAAACACCAGATACTGTAGTGTTACAATGAAAGAAAAAAAAAGAACATTTTACTGTGCCTTCCTGGTTCCAACTGTATCTTTTGTTTAAATAATATTAATATTTACATTTCGAAAAAAATCTTTACTGAAGCTCGATTTGCTGCAGTTTTCAAGTTTTCCATTTCTTTGCATTTGGAAACCTGCGCAAGCGTTTTCCAAAAGGGAAAAAAATGTTACACTTTTTCTTTTCTAACGCTGTATTTTTTTTAAAAAGTATATTAATACTTGCTATTTAAATATATATTTTTTTCGAAGTTTGGTTCCATGTTGGTTTTCGGGTTTTCCTGTTCCTTTTCATGATTTTTCTGCTTTGTTCTGCATTTTGAAACTGCCACATCCGCACCAGGTCGTAAATTAAAAAAATAAATAAAAATACCCACTTATTTCCGGTACTTTTCTAGCTATAAAGATAACTTCGTTTAAAAAAATAAAAATTAATATTTACTAGTTCAAAAAAAGAAAACAAATATTAAAGTAGTTTTACAGACTTGCTAAAGTTATTTTTAACCTGTGTGTCTTTAAAGATATAGTTTCTCGTATTTAGAGAATTGTGCTTTAGAACATATCTGAGCATGTATTCTGAGCATGATGTTTCTGAGCATGTCCGGCGAAACCTCTACAATTTCAACACGTTGTCAATACAATAGAAACTATCATTTTACGTTTAAAAAAATTACGGGCTGGTGAACGTTTAATATTATTTATGTTTTTTTTCAGAGACTTTTGGTCAGAATTGAATGTTTAATATATCAAAATGTCAGACATTATATCGGAAATCAGTATAGCGGGCCCCTAAATTTGTTTGGAAAGATTTCCGTTTAAAAATAAAAACTCAAACAAACTGGAGCTCTACAACATTTTTATAGGACATTATTAACGATCAACAACATTCGTTTGTAAAGAAATTGGTTAAAAACTATAATATCAAGACATGCCGAAGCTTGCGTAGTACGACCGTTGTACACTGCCGAAAGCAGTGAAGCCTCCAAAACCAGGTTCGTCTAGATTGAATTTCGTTTAAAAATATAAAATGGGACAAAATCGAAGATGTGTACGTTGCCGAAGGCAATGGGTCTCCAACATTAGGTTCGTTTGGAGAGATTTTCGTTTACAAATATAAAATTATTCAACACTGATTTTAAGTACCTTTAAGGTTCTGACCATATTCCCATACAACGCTCTGTGTGCCAACTAGCATCTTTGTAAATATTGAAAGAATAAAACGTTAATGAAATAACTCTTTTTATTGCTCAGATTTAACATGAAAAAATTATCTATACAATAAAATAACATTTTACGCCTTTAGAGAAATTAAAATTTACTAATTATATAAATAGATATAACATATTTTTTTACAATGAAGAAAATAATGTAGTTAATAGCACAGAAAATATATACAGAATTCCTTTTTACTAAGATTGTTTATCAAATATATATACAGTTAACTGTGTTTAAAACAGACATCTTGTAATTAAAAAATAAAAATAATTTTACAAGCACATGTTATAATGGAAGTATTCATCCAAAATGTGCATGCATTACAAGTTTTATTTTCTAATACATGTTCTTCGAAATAACAAAAATAAAGACAAAGCCCCTGATATTTTTAGATAACGTATTCATGAATCTAGTGTATATTCTGTTGAGAGTCTTTCGTCTTTTCAGTATTTTTCTTATCGCGCAAATGCTCTGATTTGGCACAGTTATTTCTGTTTTATCGGAAGGGTAAAACAAACACAAAGAGAAACTTATATTTTTAGTTTATTTATAGAAAGGGAAAAATTTGCTGTTTTCTTCATGGTACTATATATAAATAATATGCTAGCAAACCTTGGCCCGCTTCGCTGAGCATGTTTAAAATTACCACTTAAAATATCATTACTTTACATTTAATTAAACAGATAAGATTTTAATTTATTTCATTAAAAAATACTTAAAGAACTTTCATTATATGTCAAATATTTATTATTTCTTTATATTGTAGACATGAAGCATATCAATATCCAAAACACGTTATTTAAAATATGTTTTTCATATAGGCTTAGTTATTTATATAAATAGAAAAACGAAAAATGAATTTAACTCATATATATATATATTAAGTTTTATTATTATTATTTCTTTAAACAGAATATTTCAATTACTGTTATTCTTTATAAACTTATTGGATTCTATTCTTTATTTAAGCAAATTAACAATATATGTGTAAATACTAACTTTTAAAAAAAATCCACATTTTATCCACGAATAAAACATATGTTTACTGAGTTCAAATACATCTTGTTTTAAAGATTGTACATGGGACATAATGATTGTCACTGCGAAATATGAGCTAATTGGAAAATGAAATCTTTTAAAATTAAATGTATAACTATTTAAACTATTAGGTATTCTAGATTTTAACAAATTATAGCCTTTTCCAAACCCCAATAAAATAGTAGCTTCAATTGTAAGCTATTGTAATCTAATTTATTGTTACTTAAATGAATAACCCAGAATAACTTTTATCCAACTCCTAAGTCATATGACCTGTCTATATCGTCTGGCCATCACGTCTACGTTGAATTCTACCATTTTCTTATTGTATATGTAATACATAATATGGTACCTCTCCATATAATAATGTTTTTTGCTAAATCATCACGATTCTTTAGTTGAATAATTTCATTATTCCTATATATTTTATTTACATTCTGTATTGCACTTTTTAGGTATGTCTATTATGGACATGTTTTGGCTAAATTTGTAAACTTTCACACTATTTAATATCCCAGTCAAATAAGGTGAAAAAAAGGGTAAACCTCGGAATGAAAGATAACAAGCTGAAAATTTGCAAAAATCTTTGTTTTGACATTCTAAAAGTAAGCTAAAAAGTCACATATAATCCCGTGTCCGCGTCTCGAGATATTCAAGGTCAAAGGTCAAGAATTTTTTTTTTCTTACATCACGAAAACTGTGCATTTTATTTAAAAAAATCCAGTTACAAAATTAAAGTAGACAAAATTTCCTATAAAATACATATATTATCTTTAATTTTCTGACAAAGGGTTTAGGCGCTAGAGCGCGCTGAAGAAAGACAACTTTTTGACCTTCAGACCAAAACGAGAGAAACTCCATCTTTCACCCTCGATTTCTCAAAAACTATGCATTTCATCGAGAAAACATCTGTTACAAAATTAAAGTAGGCAATATTTTCTACAAAATTCATAAATTAACTTTAATTTCTGACGGAATGTTTAAGCCCTAAATAGCGCTGAATAAAAAGCGACTTTTTGACCTTCGAGCCAATACAAAAATAACGGCCCTTTCCTAACTTCGATTACTCGAAAACTGTTCGTTTTATCAAAGAACATTACTTACAAAATTAAAGTCCACAACATTATCTAAATACTGCAAAAGTAACTTTAATTTTCTGACAAAGGATTCAGGCACTAAAGCGCGCTGAAAAAGGACTAGTTTAAAGCCCTCTGCCAAAACAAGAGAAACATCCTTTAAGATTGTTTCCTACGCTTCAAATGGTGTTTGAAATATAACAAAATTAAGAAATTTAAATTGTTTACTTATTTATAAATGACATTCATAAATAAGACATTCGTATGATAATATTTAATTAATTTATATAAATAATAAGATATTGAAATTAAGTAGTTTAAATACATTGTAATTACATTTTTGTTTATAATAATTATATTTTAAGTAGGAAAGGGATTAAGTATTTTTTTTCGAACAATGTAAGTGCTTAGATATACCTACGTATATTATTTTCTGAAACACGGTCTCCTAATAAGACCATTTTCTTTTTTCTATTTATATTAATGGCTGTGATGAAGTGGCCACAGTCCTATTAAAGTTCTGTTATATATATATATATATATATATATATATATATATACTGAAATCCAAGATCATACATCTTATGAATCTTAAAAGTTCTTTATTAGAACAAAAATACTTAATTCTAAGTAATATAATACAGCCACAAACTAAGCATGAGGCATCTCATACGTTCAAATAATACACCGTGTTCACTAACACACAGAGCTAGGGTTAGAAAGTTCTAAACAGTTCAGTAAACTTCTCAAATTACCAGAGGTATTAAAATTTCTACTCGTTGGTTCATTGGTCTCTATTGGTCTTGAATCAATGGTCAAAATAACTGGTTTGAAATTTAATGAAATAAAATTAAAGAAAGCGGACAAAGTTCTTCCAATTTCTGCAGTTAACAAATCCATCAAGGTAAATAACTGCAAAGTTGCTGTCGATCCATTGCTACTCTTCCAAAGAAAAACAGTAAACAAAAAGTTTGAACATAATCTCAAAGAATACCTGCAGTATGAATTAAGTCCACACCCAACATCGCTTTTGGATAATGCCGGCATGCGAAAAACTACAAAAGTAAAATTGTATAACAATATGAAAACTCTTAATATTGAGTTGGATGAAGATAATGTGACTTACATTGTCGATGGTGGATCTCTTCTGCATCGCGTCATATGGAGCAAAGACGATACTTTCTCAATTATTCTTCAGAAATAAGTCAAATGTTTGCAAATACATTTTAGTTCAAATATTGTTGTTGTATTCGACGGTTATTCAGATAACAGTAAAAATATAAAAGCAATGGAACAACTCAGAAGAACTGTTGCTGTTTCAACATCTTACGAAGTTCGTTTTGATGAGACAATGATTGTGTCAATCAGCCAGGAAAAGTTTTTATCGAACCGGTGCAATAAAAAAAAAACTTTATTGAAATGCTTATTGGGCAGTTAAAAACTGTTAACATCACTACAAAACAAGCCAGAGATGATGCTGATACCCTCATCATCGAAAAAGCCATTGAAGAATCGAAACATCAAAAGACCGCCGTCATAGTTGGAGAAGATGTTGATCTGTTAGTTATTTTAATAGGACGAACACGTTCACATCAGCGAGAAATCTTTAAAAAAAATGGGTAAAGGCAATGTGGAGACTGGAATGTATTCGTCTAAAAGATTCGACAAATATCCTCGTTCTAAAGACCATATTTTATTTTTACACTCTATCAGTGGATGTGACACAACATCTGCGCTGTTTAAAAAAGAAAAACTGACAATTATAAAAATGTTCGAGAAACATTCCAGTTTGCACGAATCAGCTCAATTGTTTCCGGAAGACAACTACCCTCCAAACACATTATTTGAAAATGGAATACGTGTTCTTTTAGCAATGTATAATGCTCCAAAATCAGAACATAGTATTGACAATTTTAGGTACACACAATTCATTAAATCAACAAGACTCAATAAACCAGTGCAATTATCATATCTTCCACCAACAAGTACATCAGCTCGACAGCATATTTATCGTGTCTACTATCAGATCCAAACTTGGTTAGGGAAAGATTTAGAACCCAGAGAATGGGGGTGGGTAATACAAAACGAGATCGTGGAACCCACAACAACATTATTACCTTCAGCCCCAGAAGAACTACTCAGTACGATCTTCTGCAATTGCAAGAAAGGCTGGGGCGCGAACTGTGGATGTAGAAAAGTAGGGTTGCAATGCTCCTCAGTTTGTGGCCAGAGTAACGGACAAGCATGTCTCAACGCTTTATCATATCCAAATGATTTTGATGAAGAAAGTGAATATGTACCTGAGATTCTTGAGGTCTTAGAGCTAACTATTACGGACAACGAGGATGATGATAACGATCTGTAAATTTTATATGGGCGACTAGAAGAAGGAGACAACGACGAACAAGAGGAAACGTAAGCTGTATGCCTACTATTGATAATCAGAGGTAATAATCGCCTTATAATTTAACTTAAACAAAATATAATAAATTTGATAATCTTATGATAAATAAAAATGTAATTACAATACATAAAAACTCATTTCAATATGTTATTATTTATACATAATTTAACAAAATATTATCAAATTTATTTATAATTAATTCTTATTTATAATTAATATTTATTAATAAGTAAATAATGTAACTAATTAAGACTAATTTTGTAGATAATTTTATTCTCTACAAGTTTTGTAATAGCTTCAAATATCATTTGAAATATAAGAAAACATCATTAGTGGGTTTTTCTCCCTTTTAGGCCAGAGGACCAAAAACTAATTAAAGTTAATGTAGGCATTTTTCAGAAAATGTTATCTACATTAATTTTGTAGCTGGTGTTATTCAATAAAATGCCTAGTTTTTGGGTAATTGAGGGTAGGAAAGGAGGTTTCTCAAGTTTTTTGGTTCAAAGGTCAAAAACTTGTTTTTTCAGCTCTATTTAGTGCCTAAAAATTTCGTCAGAAAATTAAAGATAATTTATGAATTTTGTAGAAAATATTGCCTACTTTAATTTTGTAACAGATGTTTTCTGGATAAAATTCATAGTTTTTGAGAAATCGAGGGTGAAAGATGAAGTTTCTCTCGTTTTGGTCTGAAGGTCAAAAAGTTGTCTTTCTTCAGCGCGCTCTAGCGCCTAGAAAACTTTGTCAGAAAATTAAAGATAATATATGTATATTATAGGAAATTTTGTCTACTTTAATTTTGTAACTGGATTTTTTTAAATAAAATGCACAGTTTTCGAGATGTAAGAAAAAAACCAATTTTCTTGACCTTTGACCTTGAATATCTCGAGACGTGGACACGAGATTATATGAGACTTTTTAGCTTACTTTTAGAATGTCAAAACAAAGATTTTTGCAAATTTTCAGCTTGTTATCTTTCATTCCGAGGTTGTATCCTTATTTGACCGGGCTATAAATGTATTTCATAAAGTGTTACTGGAGGATAACATTTGCGATTAAAATACATTAATGACATTCTAAATAGTTTTCAACATATCTTCCATTTAGACCGGGAGGCGGCAGCACAGACAATAACCTCATCGAGTTCACGGCTGAAATTCCAGAATTAGTTAAAACTTGATTCGCATATTAAAACGCAATCGGTCTGCCAAGTCATATCTTGGTGGAAAACACCCGAAAACCTGATTTAGCGGTTGGATCATAGGTTTACCATTGTGTGTTCCTTCTCCCAGTCCTCCATGTTTTCATACCTTTGGGTGCATGAAAACACAATGGTAAACCTACGAGTCAACCGCAAAAATCGGGTTTTAAGGTGTTTTCCACCAAAATATGACTTGGCAGACCGATTGCGTTTTAATATGCGAATCGAGTTTTAACTAATTCTGGAATTTCAGCCGTGAACTCGATGAGGTGATTATCTGTGGTGACGCCTCCCGGACTAAGTAACAAAAACAATTTACTCGTATTAAACAAATTTTAAAATTTTATTCTCAACAACAGCATCTACTATCATTCGATAATGGCATCCTAAGATATAATTTCCTTGTTTTCCATTGATGCAGACTGATGTTGTGAACACGGTCACGATACACTGTTAAAAATTTGCAGCAAACTGTCCAGTCATTTGACCGTTTTTATAGAAAACGGTTACATAGCCGTAATTTAAACTTTGTTCTGACCATATTATTGCCCATATTATGATCAGAATAGAGTTAAATTGCAATTATGCAACCATTTTCTACAAAAACGGTCAAATGACTGGACAGTTTGCTGCAAATTTTTAACAGTGTATATTATCTCTTTTTTCTTACTAATTAAATTTTAACTTAAAAATGAATTGGTTGTAAGCTTAAAATCGGAATAACATCCAATTATTATAATTTATAGTTCTTCTGGTTGAATTCTTTTTTGCTGCATGTTGAGTTGTAGAACACTGAAAGGTTTGATTTCGGTTTTCTCCAGCTGTTTGAGGGTTTTTTATGTTTTGGTTTTCTTATGTTGTACGTACATGAATAAATGGTTGAGGTGTTTTCTCCAGATTGTTATCAGTTGTATTTTGCTAAATGTTGAGAATATCAGAAAATATTAGTTCACCTAAAAGAGGAAGGTGCAAAGAATGCGGTCCAAATAGAGATAAAAAAAACGAAAACGAAATGTGCTTCAGACAGATTTTCTTTGTCAGCATCATGTAAATGTCCACTCTAAATCTTGTATGACAGACATAAAAAAAAAGTATCAAGAATAATGGAAATAAAATATATTTGTTATTAAACAAATTTCTGTTATATCTTAAGCTTTTAATCCTTAACACCGCTTATAAAAATAAGAGATTGACAGGGGGAAGAAAGAAAAAAATGGGGGTTATAAAAGATATAAAATATATTGTCTCTATTAATAAACACAAAAATACGTGAAATAAAGCTATATAAACTATTTATTATGATCTAGAATATTTATAAAAACCCCAATCTTGGTCTAATATACCCATACAGGCAAAATGCACCTCTTTTTTCAACAGGGTAGGAAGGTTAAACTATCACTATCACGTTCAGCCTGATTAAGAAAAATTAAACCGTTTGTACTAAAAATAATATAAACAGTTCAGAATTTGTTTTCGGCTAATATTCCATAACGAAATAGAAACTTCATCAATAAATAAATAAAGTGATATAAATAAAACCCAAATGTAACAGCTATGCGATCGAAATACACAATTAAACTACTTACTTAATAATTACTTAATACTTAAACTACTTAAATTTTAAGTAAAAAAAGGCTGATGTAAATAATAATTTTTTTATGATATCTTCGACTATTAACTCCTAGCATGTAGAGACATTACATGTGTAGCATTACAAAAGTAAAATTATTTTTAAAAGAATTCATTTGCGTACAGTTCAGATCTTGCATTATTAATGCTTCTGTAACAGCAAACTTATTCTGCAATCTAATATACACATTAAAAATTAAATATGTAATTTAATTTTAAATTTTAGTTACTTTTCTAATATTGTCAAAATCTATATATGTATGAAAACAAATTAGCCATATGTGATAAATGATTTTAAAAATTGCTAACGTTTAGTTTTAAAGAGAAGGTTTTCAGAAAAAACTTCTCCGAACTTAATATTTATCATTTAACGTTTACAACAATGAATATAAATGTCTTTGAAATAAAGAAAAATCACTTGAAATGAGGCATATCAATCTACATTTAGTACGTTCACGGAAGCTCTGGAATGAATTTGTGGGAGAATAGAAAATTAATTTTTTGGAACAAAAAAAAATCCTTTGACGTGTTAAATTTATGTATTTTAATTAAAATGAAAAATAATTCATTTTGAGCTGTTATTTATACATTGAATTAATTTGGAAATGTGGATTGAGGAATTTGCATTCGTGCAATATATTTCTGGATGATTTTCGCACAAGATACAAATTAGTAGAAGAAAATAAAATGATTCATGTAACGCATTTAACGGTAAATAAAATTTTTGAATTAAAATCTCTTAGAATCTCCCTTGTCTCTGAATCCTAGAATCCTAAAAAAAAAAAAAAAAAGATCAGTTGGTTTGTGCATCTTAGAGAAACTGATTATGTTTCATGCATGATTAAATATTATCTAACAATCTAATAAAGAAATTACTTTTTAATATAAATTATTTATCTAAATTGAAATACGTAATTTTATTCCATTTAAATTGTTTTCTTTTAATATCGACTGCATGTTTAGTTAAATGAAATAAAATTAATCATGTATACAAAATTGTGAAAATGATAAGTAACCATAATTAAGATATAAAACACTTTTCAGAAAGAACATCGTAAAAACTAATTCTACATCATATTGCTTCTTCAACAGTGAATATAAGAAACATAAAAGCGATTGAGAAAAAAAAACAATTGAAATGACTTATCTTAATAGAGATTTAATAGAGAATTCTTAATGTGGAGATAGCTTATTATTAAAATTAACATAATAACGAAATTAATCAACAATATGTTTAGTCAAAGTTAAGTAATTGATTTTACTCTAAATATTCTATCTATATTATACATCTGAACATTTAGTCGGATATAAAAAAAAATAAATATTCTTATTATTTTAACATAAATATTAATGTGTCGTAAATAATTATTCGTATGTAATTATTAATGAAAAATGAGGTGTGACCAAATTAGATGTAATAAATAAAAGTTTCGAAAAATGAAACTTTTAAAAATTCTTTGTCTCTCATATTACTTATTCAACAATGAAAAGAATGTCTTTGAAAGAACTCAAAACAATAAATTTTAATAGATTAAAAAGAACGAAAATGTATGCGTCAAGCATAGATTATGTATACTTTCCAACGCTTCTAAAATAATTTTACAAATCATACCGTTTAATAAGCTAAAAGATAACATCTAAGTAAACAATTTGGAAAACGTATAACATATTTAAAATCACAATTTCAGGAATTTTCTACATATACAATATTCGGAAAAATATCCGAATACTTTTTTTCAGTCCTGTATAGGATCTATAGATTTGTATATATACTACATAGGATGCTAACTTTTAGTTCAGTTAGGAAACGCGTAGCACAGTTTTAAATTCTCCGTCTGGAGTTTCTGTCCATAAACGGAAATGTGTTCGCGAATTTTTGTGCTTCCCTGTATAGGATCTACAGAATTTATGACAGTAATTTATCTGCAGAATACACACCACGTAATAGACAAAAAGCGAGTTAAAATTAAAATCACGTTCAGGAACTTAAAACGAACTTCCAGGAATTATTGTTAACAGATAGTAGAGAATTCTTTTGTGTGTCCCTGTAAATGAACGATGACTTCTATACACACAATATTCTGTAGTAAGCCTCTTGTCATGCACCTTAGTGATATATATAAATTTCAATGCGTTTAAAATAGAGAAACATTATTTAAATAAACCGCAGACGATTTTTCTCCATAGACGTAATGTAACGGAATTCTTTTGACTGTCCCTGTAAAGTAACTATAAGTGCTATGCACACCCTATTCCATATTAAGGTTCTTCTGATGCACCTTAGTGATATATATAAATTTCAATGCGTTTAAAATAGTGAAACATTATTTAAATAAACCGCAAATGATTTTTCCCCATAGACCGCAATATAACGGAATTCTTTTGAGTGTCCCTATAAAAAAACTATAAGTGCTACAGACTTCCGTTGAAATAGGGAATATGCTATAAATAACGACAATAACATATAAAAATTGCAGAGCAGTCCGAGAATATTTACGGGAGTTAGAGCACGGACAGACGGCCATACGGCCAGACAAACCGAAGTCATAAACACTTTTCAACTAGGTTGGAAAGTGTTAAAAATGCTTTCAGACAGACCTTGCATCATGAAACATTACTTAATAGTAAAACTATTCTTTAAACTTATTCATATAAATAATATAATACAACAGACTTTAATTTATTTATATAGGTAAAAAAAATTAAGTAATTTAATTCTTATTTAAGTTACTCGTTTAAGTTTCCTCCAATTCTTAGTTAAAAGAAAATAAATTAACCATATATAATAAATGACAAAAATGTATATAAATAAGATCAAAATTCAAAAAGAAGTTTTTATAAAATAAATTTCTAGACATTTAATACCTATCATGTAAAAAAATTAACAATGAATATCAATACATGAATATCAATGAATATCAATGAATATCACAATACTATGAATATCAATACAAGAATATCAATGAATATCAATACATGAATATCAATGAATATCAATATACTATGAATATCAATAAGGTAAAGCCGGGAGAGATGGCGCGGTCGGAGAGATTGCGCACATAGATGTTTGGGGGGAAGGAATAGTGTGAGCGCGCAGCGACTCCAGGTAGTTGTACAACAGCAGTATTGGAGTGTCTACTTGAAAGTGCACGTTGATTGTTTTGAGCGTCTAAGATAAAACATTGCTATTTTGTTTTGTTTTCCCAAAGTAAGTGCTTGAATTTTCATAGCTATTCATGAGAATTTCTATACAATGTCAGTAGTACAAAATATTTTTAACTTAAGCGATTTCTCATAAGCTACTAATCTAGACTAACAATGTGAACATCAACTGTTAGTTTTAGTAGCGGCCATGTTTATATAAAAGGACGCGCAATCTCTTCTGCTGAAATTGGAGAGTTTGCGCATCTGCTACTTAGGAGAGATGGCGCATTGCCCCCATTATTTTCCATACTAGGAGAGATTACGCAGCTTATTGGTAAATTTGCATAAAAAAAGGAAAAAATAAAATGGACTAATTTTAAGTTAAACGTGTTATCAAGTAACTTAATGTTATTTTGTAATCTTATCTGGACTTGTTTTGTTCCTGATTCTTTGTTTTTCTTTCTTTAATTAAAATTTTTTAATCGTTTGTAAAACTATTTCCTTTTTCTGATTCTTTAATCATTAGGTTGAAATATTCACTCCTAATACAATAATATTTGTTCACAAAAACCTTACAACAATGTCATTTAAGTGTAATTATTATTGTTAACAATATAATTGTAGTTATTATTAGCAACAATCCCTCCTACCCATGTGCGCAATCACACCAACCCTGTAAGCACAGATTGTGCAAAATAACTTTCTTGGTTTTATTACAACTATTCTATTAAATTACAACATAACAACAAAATAGCAATGGAAATGCATAAAAAACAAATGAAGTAAAAATTATTCATGGACAGTTTAGCAAAAAATTAATATTTTGATTATTTATTGTTATTCTTTTGAATTGTGCGCAGACTCTCCTAGCTTTACCTTATACAATGAATATCAATAAAACCATTTAAGTAATTTAATTCTTATTTAAGTTACTTGTTATAATTTCCGAATAATCTTAGTTAAATGAAATTAAAGTAACCATATAAGATAAATGACAAAAATGCATACAATTAAGATGGATATTTAAAAAGAAGTGATTCAAAACTAAATTTTTAGATTTTTAATATCTATGTAAAAGTTTTAACAATTAATCTAAATACTTTTGACAGAAAAAATAATCAATTGAAGCAAATGATATACACGATAATGTTTTCATTTCCTGCCTTAATATAATTTAAGTAATAACGAAATTACTGTGTAATTGAATACTTTCAGTTCAAACTAAGCAACTAAACCTGTATAATTTATCTTTTAATATCGAGAATTTCTTAATTAAATGAAGCAATAGTAATAAATGAAAACGAATGAAAAATAATAAACTCAAATCCAGATATAAAAAATAATCTAGAAACTTAATATTCATAATGTAACATATTAAGCAATGGACATAGATGAGACAAATCAATTTAAATATGACGTCCTAATCTAGATTTAGAACTTTTACGCAAGGGCTATAGATGGTTTCCTCCTGAATAAATCATAAATTACCCCAACAAAAAGAAAAAAGAAGCACGTGACGTGATATATTTTGCTACATTTATGACTTTTACTTCATATAAAAAAAAAAAAAAGAGTAGTGATTTATATATTATTAACACTTTAGAAAATACTTTAGACTTGCTTATGAATGCGAATTATCTCCCTGTCCATGCTCTATCTCTCGTAAGTATACTCCAATCGCCATTCAATTTTTATTCGTTATTGATATTTTCTATACAACGTTCGAAATTGAAAAGCAAGCGTAAGGAATTTACAGTTTGTTTACAAGAACACACCAAAAATATGCCGTTGCATATGAAGGAAAAATCATTTTCCATGCATTTTAATGATGTTGCAATACTTCAAACATAATGAAATTGATATGCTTGAGATAGGCTAACTAAACCATGTTTTTCCAGGAGTGTAGAATAAGTATATTTTATAATTCGTTCACAGGGATGCACAAAATAATACCATTACATTATGATAAATAGATAACAATCGTTTCCTATGAATTTTAATGATGTCAGAATACTTCAGACATAATGAAATTGATATCCGTCATTTAGGTAAAAAACAAGCTCTCTAAGTATTTCGGCGCTAGTAGCATTTATAATTCATTCACAGGAACGCACAAAAGTATTCCATTGCATTATGATCTATGGGGTAAAATCGTCTGGTGATGTAGTTTAATGTTGCTATGATACTTCAAACATAATGAAATTATAAAGAATACCAAAATGCACTACACCATGTTTTCTATAAATTAAGAATTGCGTAGCATTTGTAATTTATTTACAGAGACGCACAGAATAATTCGGTTACAGGACGAACTATGACCGATTTAATAGTATGAAAAAAATAATTTTCCTATTAATATACTGTTAGTGTTGGAAAGTGCTTCATAATCTATGCCTCATTGGATGAGTTTTCGTTCTTGTATAAAAATTTCCTGAGTAAGTGTTATTCGTGCAATATTATTACAGCTCATTTGCTTAAGGATGCTAAAAAGTAAAATAAAGTAAAAGGGCATAAGCAAAATTTGCATGTCTTCCTTTCATTAAAATACATTTTTTTTATTTAATAGCCATAATATAAACAACAAATTAATATTATTAATCATGCCTTTAAACAAAAAAAAAAGTATGGGATATATTAAAATCTGAAAAGAAAACTAACATTATACTTTAATTAAAGGAACATGTATGAAAATGTATTTATAAATATAATACAAAAACATTAAAAATTAATTAAAAATGTAAGTATATAAATAGAATATAGTGCAAAAAACCCAAATTTGGTTTTTAAAAGTTGTACGCGTTTCTTTAAAAAAAAAAAAAAAAAAAAAAAAAGAGAGATTTGTCTAATTTAAATAACTTAAATAGGTGCTTATTATTATAGTTTATAGAAAAATGAAATTAATCTTTAACATATATTATTGACATAACATTCAATAGGTAGTTTTATTGTAAATTTAAAATCATTTTATATCATCTTTGAAAGATAGAACCAAATGTTAAAAGAAAAGAAAAAAAGGGGGATATATATTATTGACGGAACATACTGTAAACATAAATTTAGATATAAATAAAATCTAGTAACAAATTTGTTCGTTATGTAACGTTTTCAACAAGAAATATAAATTTCTTCGAAAGAAAGGAAAATGAGTTTAGGTGATGCTCTATTCATGTAAATTTATTACTTTCATGTATGTGCTATACAGAATTTCCGGCTGAATAGAAATTTAATTTTTCTGACAAAAAGAAGCTCGTTTGAAGTGAGACATTTTGCCTACATTTATGTCTTTCACTTAATATGTCAAAGAATTTCTTTTCTACAGTCATTTGTACCTTACATAAAAACGGAATGAGGAAATGTTATTTCTGTAATATTACTTACAGATGATTTGCGTGCAAAATACAACAGAGTAAAATAAATGAATGTGATTCGTGTAAGTATTTAAGAACTGATATTAATGTATGTGAAATAAAAATTCTATTGTGTCGAGTAACCTTAATGAAAACTATTATATTTTATGCATTATTAAAACTAGGAAATTCAAGCCGGGCTTCCCGGGCTAGAGAACATAGGTGAAAAAAAATAATCAAAAACTCTAATTGATTGTTTACATTTTAAAGATTTTCTTTCATAGAAGTTATATTTTGTGTTTGTTTAATGGTGAAAATCTCTGGAATCTCGAAACTTATTATTCATCATGTAAGGCATTAAACAATTGATATAAATGTATTTCAATAGAAAAACATGAATTTAAGTGCGGCGTTTTATTATAAATTTAGTAGAATATTGCATAAAATATAAAGAGACACATTTTGAATATCACTAGAAAAATTTTATATTCGTTATTATTGCAATTAAGATGTATGCGGTCCAAAAAATTATTTTGCTTTATTGTATTGTCCCTACAAGCATTTATTTACTCGCTAGCACTATGAATAAACACAAAGTTCCTAGAACAATTGCACAAAGTATAATTAGAAAACTTTCAGCAAATGAAAATGTTAAACGTATCGTAATTTTGCATAAATTGTATGTCAGTTAAAAAATGACACCATTACGTGGTCCCACTTATGTAAATTGTATGAATAATCTAAAATTGGCCGTGAAAAATAACGAAACAAGGTGATCCAGTATGGAATACCGCACAAAATGTGCAAGTGCTCTATTTAAGCAAAAGCAGACAAAATTCTCAATAATAATTTTTGTTATATTACAGAGTACTTTGTATGGCAATTGTCACTACACGATTTTTAAGTATGTTTTTTACATTCATATTTATTGTTAGATACCACACATTTTAAAGAGTAATCTTTTGTCTTTTTACTAGCAGACTTCTGTGATTAGATAAGGCGAGTATTTGTATTTAAATATAGTGATACCTAGGAAATGATTTTTTTTAATTAAAGGTTAAAATTTAATTGATTCATATAAGCGTCATGCGCAGTGTAGGGTTAAAACAGCACATTGTTTCTAAAAACGATCCATTCCGATCCAAATGTCCATCTTCTGCGGGAGAATGCAATTCCTCATAAATCGGTTGGAACAAATCAAAAATTCCCTGTTAAATCTCTCGATTTATATTTTTATTATCCGAACTATGTCATCTCATGATTAACATTTATTTGGATTTCAATAAAAAAGTGTTTGGAAAAGATAGTTTTTATGAAAAAAGAAATCAAAGTATTTTTGTGGAAAATAATTCATGCCCATTCTTGTTCATTATATTACAAAAAATAAAACACTCCCAATATGTTGACGACAAAGTGTAGAAAGCTATATAGAACAGTGAAAAAAAAGCGATCTAAGAAACATTGCTATAATTTGATAATTAATACTTTAAAAATAATCTATTAAAAGAGGAAACATTTTATTTTATCCTACTTAGTACTTTTAAGAAAAGTACAATATCGAATTTCCGTCTGAACAGAAAACTATTTAATTCTTCTGACAAAACAGAAATTCATTCACAAGAGATACTTAACTTAAACGTATGTATTTTATTTAATGTAAGACAGAGTTACTTTCGAGAAGTTCTGTAAAAGTAATTTATCTTATCTACGCGCAAAATATAAAAATAAATAAATAGATGCCAAGTGGCAAAAACAAAATTGGTACTTCCTGTTTCTATCACACATCGTTTTATTTTATATTCATTCTCCACTAATGAGACAAAGGGAGAAAATATATATTAACGCAGATACATTTTCCGATATCAGGGAAATTCCTTTAAAGCATGCTTACTAAAATATTGAATATATTATTAAAAATGAAATTAATACCGATGAATGTATTACTAATACGAAAAGCATATTAGTAGTAGAAACTGATTGCAATAAAATAAATAAAATTTATTTAAATATTTTGAGATGCATACGAAATGATTTGTATAACGAATTTTTATGGCTTACAGCATTAGTATCACGCATCAGTAAAATGTATCTAGTAACAAATTTATACTTTAATTAACTTATTTAAAATAAAAAATGTAAACGTATAATAAATTAAATTGTTCGTTAATACCATCGCAACTTTTAGTAAAATAAAAACTAAAACAGACATTATCAAAACTATCGGAATATAATGTACAACAAAAACTTTGAAATAATAATCTAGCAAGTAATAAAAAACTATTATTCAAATTCTACAATGTTTAAACATGTGAAGAAAGGAAAATCCGTTTTAGTAAAGCATCTTATTGTAGATTTAGTACTTTCAAGGAAGTGCTATAAATAATTTCCAGTTAAATAGAGAATTATTTTTCTGACAAAAAAATAAATCGTTTGATGCGAGATATTTTACCCAAATTTATGTCTTTCACTTAATGTGGCAAAGAATTTCTTTTAAGTGGTCATTTATGTATTACAATGGATTGAGGAAATGTTATTCGTGTAATATAGTTAGAAATTATTTGCGTGCAGAATGTAAATAATGTAAAAAAAAGTAACGTGGAATAATTGTACATCGTATTTCCTGTTTTTATGAACATGTGGTTTTTTTATAATAGTCATGACACAAACGGAGAAGAAAAAAAAATGAGGCTTAAACGTTTGCCAATATAAAAAAATATATTTACATCGGTATTAAAAATGTTTGTAAAAACTAGCTTCTCTCAGAATATTATAGATTGAATAGTTGATAAAAGTTACGAATTGACTTAAAGTTTTAGATTAAGATTTTTAATAAGATAATTATTAATATACACGTTTTTAATTTTAAGAGGAAATTAAATAGGAATAAATATTATTAAGATATAGGGAAATAATGAATACGTCAGATTTTAGAATAATTTAAAGGAATATTGCGAAATAAAATTTTTATATAACATATATATATATATACATATATATCCTATTCGCAATGTAACAATTATATTTTTCGGAACGTGTATTTTTATATATTATTGTTTTTCGTCTACACACTTTTCGAATAGTAAATGTTTTCATAAAATTCACTGCCAGAAAAATCATTTAAAGAAAAGAGACGTTAAAACTTTCATTTTGCAATATTTACTAGAAGGTAAAATTTCTCATCATAAAATGTTTCAATTCGATTAAGGCAATTCTAATCCAATAATATTCAGCAGTGCTAAGTCTTTGACAGTTTGATGCAAAGCTATTTTCGAAAGCCCATTTTCTGACAGCAGTAATCTCTTTAAAATGAATAAAAAGGACGTTTAATAAAATTTCTTTCGGTCTTTTTGGTACCTTTTATAAAGTAAACTATGAAACAATGATTCTGTGTTTCAAAATTGTATGAAAATATGTTTACCATATTTTTTAAAAACTTTTTTTATAAATTTCAAAAACACGCTTTATAAGTCAAAATTTAAAATTGTTGTTTTATTATTTTTCCAGTTCAGTAAATCAAATCCGACAATAAAGCGTTATAATTTTTTTTTTTTTAAATATTATATTTATCAAGGAAATATAAATTTGAAACGTTAAACCATATCGGATTAAAACCTAGAATGATGAAACAATACGTTTCCTTTCCTTATAATTTTTATTGTTATAATCATCATTAATTATGAGGTTTGAAGTAAAAGACAATTAGGGAAACAATCATGAAAATGTGTTGAAGAGAAATATGCATGGCTGAGTTATAATATTTATTTAAAATTTTTATCCTTTAATTTCCCTTCTAATTGCTGCCCATTCCAACATAACCCTTTTGCTGGGACAAGTTGATCAAAATTAAAGCTTAGAATTAAATACATAAAGGTTTTTCTGGGGTTGGCTAATAGAATAAATTAATTTATTCAGAAAATAATAATAAAAGGAATCCATAGAGATTAAATTTTGGATATGTTCCCCCCATTGCATTGTGTAATTTCGAAGTAGCCCATTACCCTTTTTGAGAATGATCACTCTTGCCCTTAGCTGACTTTTAAAATGGAAATCTAAATAAACAAACACATACTAGATAATTTAAATGAGAAGACTCCAAATAATTAACACTATTATTTATTTACAATATTTACAGTTATTTCAAGAAAAAAAAAAGATTTATCAGAACACATCTGATTTAATTTCCTAACAAAATTTCTCCTATAATATTGGCATTAACACTTTGATCCTTGCAAAGGATACTTATATTTGTTTGTATTTATATTTAAATTGATCTTTGACAACATTATTTGTTTACAATTAAAATACTGACTTCCATTTGTGACTAAGGTCACACTACCAGCTTCTCTTATAATATTTTGATAAAATCAAATAAACTGGGGAATTACTTAGGTCAGAGTCATATTTACCTCTACACATTGATTGAAAAAGGTTTCTCTTTGTATCAGAGCACTCTTTCCGCTAACTAAATAGCACTGCACTTATTGAAAATGTTCATTTCACAAAACTTAGCTTAACTTCCCCACTCTCCATATATGTTGTTCGGGTTCGTTGCTTTCTTACCATCAGAATTGCCACTCACTCTATTTTCCTCTTTCGGACCGCACAAAACTCATCGCGTCATTTTATTTCACCTCTTCCTTTCGCTTCTGAGATCGATGTGTGTTCTGTTTTCATTCTTTTTCACAACTCCTTTTTCATCACCACGGTGGGCCGTACTTCGTTCTGCCCAAAATTTGCATGACAGTGCTTTAAGCCCATCCTTCTTTTTTTTTCATTGGGTAGTTGATCTCCCGTTTTAACTGAAATTTGCATAACAGAGGGTCAGTTTCACCTCCTCCTTACCAACCCCAACCAATGGCTATGCATCAGTTGTTTCTGTAGCGTGTTGTTTTCTTTCTCGGAACTACGTGTGTGTTCTTTGATATTATCTCCCAGACCAACTTAAATCAAAGTTCTTCTTATTTGACTTTTATGGCTTAAAATTGTCGCCAGCGAGTCTCTGGTCATAAATTTGCCATCCTAAATCTTTCAACTGAGGCGACTTATGGGAAAGTCCCGATAATGTACTTTCCTTACATTATCTTTCCCCCCGTACTAAAAGAAAGAAAACGTCCAGTTTTCTTTAGCATTGCATTTCCAAGAAGTCCATCACCCTTGTAGATAATCTATAGATCACATAGATGATATCAGTCCACGTTCATCTATACAGAATCATATTGTAGACTAAAGTTCATGCAGAGGAAAATGTTCATTTGTAAATTACTTGTGTGACTTTAATAAAGAACAGTTCATATATGTACACATTTCCTAAGTATTCCCAAACAATTTAGAGATAAAATATTATCATTAGTACAAAAAATTTAAATTTTGTGGTTAAATATACCGGTGTGTCTAAGATAGAGCACTCACCAAATCCAAAATATCTAAACAGCCAAACAGACCATACAAAACAAAAGATATAATACACTGTGATATGTAAGGATCAGTATTCAACTTTACAATGATTATTGATAATTATTTTTAACACAATAGATGCATCATACAATATATAAAACCCAATTCAGGCAAAATCTTACAATTACACATACATAACTGAATATGTAAGATACCTGAGAGAAAAATTATGATAATGAGTATACATTCAAAATATGTATATATATATACATATTTATATAGAGCAATAAAAGTTTTTGTCTAGCTCTACCTCTCTATACTTTGTTGAGAAAAAAAAAATCCTATAGATACACGTGATTTGGATAAAATATACATATGAGTATATCAACAATATACCAATAGAGCAAAGAGTTTAATCCAATATAAAACTGTACATCCACATTCTCAGATTTTCTTTTTTTTTTTTTTTCAAATTATTTAATTATATCTAGTGCTACTAAAATTGAAACCAAAATTAGGCTAAAACAAACCAAAAGGAACAAATGTATATCTATACATACATACATACATATATATATATATATATATATATATATATATATATATATATATATATATATATATATAGCAATACTCTTCTGAGTTCGATGAAATGGCATGTCTTCCACTTTACAATATTTACACATATTAATGAATGAATTCAGCACTATATCTAATTAATAAATGCAAACAGACAAATATTTTAGATGGACACAAAAACAGTCCTAGCAATCTGAAAACATGACACATTCATGATGTTGTAACTTTATGATATTCATCTACTACTTGACCCAATTTTATGGATTAATTCAGTTACCATTTGTATTGTCCATTCATATGATTGTTGTAATTTTATTATATACATATAATTCTTTCGAATTATTAAACAACAAAGAATGAATAAAAAGAAAAAAAGTGAAATTTTTCTTTAATAATTTTCCCTTCTTTCCTATTTTATTTTTCTATTTATTTCTCTATTTCCTTTTCTTTTTCTTTTTTTTTTTTAAACGCCTAAGCGTAAAAATTCTCATGTTAATTCTAACATGTTGAAAATAATAACTCCCCGTTCTCTCACTGTTCATTTTTTTTCTGCCCGACAGAAAGAAGAAAAAAAAAAACTTCTACTCAATGATAAGAATCGGAAAGCTGCGTGACCTCAGGTCAAACACTCACCCCGTTTCTGTCAATCATGTAGCCCTACTGAACAGGTGATTCATTCCTTCCTCGTACACCTGAAAATGCTGGCCTAATCCCATACCACGACCGGTTCAACACCTAAATGCTTCCTTACCTGGGATAATGCGTTTCTAACACGCCCCCTGAACGCACCTTTTTTTTTTTTCAACCCTGCAGGTGAATAGCGTTTGCGATCCTCCGGTATGCATAACACCTCAACTCATCTCAGATCTACCTTCCTGATTTGCCCCGTCACATGGAGTATGGCTGCGAATTATGATGTAAGTTTACGAGTTATTATTCTCATTATTTATTTATTTAATGATATTTATATCTATATATATAATTTTTTGATATATATTAAAAGCTTAATTATTAAAACTGACTATAAGCCAATTGTTTAAACTACCCTTCGTCTTGACCCGTAAATTGAGATCAACCAAATAACATGCACGTGGTCTTTCATGCAATTCAATATTAAGACAAAAATCCATTTCCCGTTAAATATGTTACCAAATTACCACCTTTATATAAAACAAATATTCCATTAAAGTTTATTATCATCTAATCACGGCCTTATAATTACAAACACTTAGCGAGAAGGAGGAAAAAAAAATGTTTTCAAGCCTACAAGATCGTGTGAACTAAGTCATCTCCACGCTAAATGATTATTAAATGGTATATGTCCACTACCGGAATGCCATACATTTATTTCCTAAAATCCGTTATCGAATTAATTTCATAAATATGCATATGGGAATCTTATCAATTTCGGTTCCCCTTTAGATGAGCAGCCCACGTTGAAATGCATAGTACTTAAAAGCCTCTGAATCACTGACAACTTTTAAGATTATCTCCAAATGCTCATTTTTTAAAAAAAAGTTTGAATATATTAAAACCGATAAAATTTATTTATTTATTTATTAATCATTATAATAATTATTAATATTATTATTATATTTTTTTTGTATTATTATTTCTGTTATGTATTTATTTATTTATTTATTTATTTATTTATTTTTTTTACTACCTATCTACTTATTAAGAAATAATATCTTAGAACATTTAACCTAACTTAAATGGAAAAAAAAAACTTTTATTTATTTATTTATTTATTATTATTGTTTTTAATTACATATTAATTGCCCGCCACCAATTACTGCAGTTAAGAAAATTTTGCCCGCAAAAATTTCCAATTAGTGTTGGAACTTAATATGCAATTAGCATCCTAGTAATTAAAAAATTTTACACAGCTGGAATTATATGTATATATACTTTATTATTCATTATTATTAATTTTTATTTTTTTTTAAACTCAGCTTAACGAATTAGTTAATGAGATTAAATGTTAAATCCAAATTGTTTAGTTAAATTAAAAAAAAACATAATGTAACTTAATTAATTAATTAATTAATTTTTTTTTTTTTTTTTTTTTTTTAAACGGCTTGGCTTTACCATGCAAATGTGAATGAAATGATCTTTTGACCGATTCATTTCCCAATTTCATGCAGTCTTTTGAAAAGTGAGCCTTAATTTATTGAAACAAGAAAATAAATTCTGTCATTATTATCATTATCACTTAATTAATTAACTGAATTATTTCCTTTCGTCTTATTATTATTATTATTATTATTATTATTATGATTATTTTATCGTTCTCTAAGAGTTAAAAATCGTTATCTAAATTTTCCAAAATAAACACGAAATTAAAACAAAATGATACCATGAAAAACGAATGTTCGATATTTGTTTATCTGTTTACTGATTTCGTTTTTTTTCCTTTTTATGATGTGGCCCCTGCCAACCTGACCAAGCGGACGAGCTAGGAACCAACTGCTACCGTTTCACGCCCCTGGAGGAAACAGAAATTAACGTCCAGAATGTATCAGTGTCAACAGGAAAAGACCGGGGAACGCATACGGAAAACTCCCCCCCGGTGTGTGTGTGTGCAATTTATTTATTTATTTATTTATTTTGGTGTAATATGGAAAAAATTGGTGTGTGTCAGGGACGCCTGGATTTTCCCCCAAGGAATAGACACACACCCAAAGAGTGCACCCTCGCGAAGAAGACATCAACCGAGTAAGTGATACCCTCATTTATCTATTTTTATTTATTTATTTTTATCTTTACTGACCCTTCCTTCCGCGAAGTTGTCAGCAATGCTTGTTGACATGGCAACTGGGGATGTTTGTTGAAAAACAAATCCCCACTCCGCGCCTACCTGGTACGTCACCAAAATCTTTCACACCGCCTCAGAGATTTTATTGCCCTGCGTAACCTAGCCTAGGGATTTATTATTACTTACTTGCTTATTTGTCTTTATCCAAATATTTATTCAATTGATTATGTGATTTTCTTTGTTTTTTTATTATTGTTTGTGATACCTTGGGTCGCTTTTACTATGAAATTATTTCTTATCAAAATTTGAAAAATGTGCCAGGGATATCTTATTTTATGTTATTTTATTTTACTTATTTATTTATTTATTTTTTTCAACCCTAGTTGAGTATGCCATCGCTGTTTTGAGAATATTTAAATTTGACAGTTAGTAGAATTCTGCAAACCGCAACTAAAATTTTTACATAAACTGTTTAAGCTATTAGTCTTTCTGTAACAGTAACATCTTACTACCCCTTTTTAATGGTATTTTATTCCCACTATTCTTCCTCTGATGAGCTTGACTCCTCTGTTTTGCACCTGTCAGCATGCTTTGGTGCCCAGAGTCTGTCAATGTGTCTTTTTATAGTTCCTTTACTTTCTTCCGTTACATCTTGTAAAATGTAATTGTTATTTCGCACTTTTCGAACCACCTTAAATGGGCCTTCAAATTTTTTTTGTAAAACAGTAGGGTTAATGGACTTAAGGTAAACTTGTTGTCCTAGTTCAAGTGTTGTAATTTTATCAAGGTCTTCCTCTTTCACATATTCGGCCATCATTTTCTCCTGCTGTGCCAACGCTTGCAGTCTAACCTCCTGCATGTGGTCCATTCGGTTTTTGACATATGTCTGAGTGTGAATTTGTTCTGTAATTAATGTATTTACTTCCCCAGTGTCCTCCGAATCTTTGATGTTTAATGCCATTTTTCTTCCTTTGAATTTAAGATACTTCTCTTCAAAATCTAGAACCATTTGATTTTCTTTTAAGAAATCGTACCCTAGTAATAATTGATATTTGCGGCCAAAATCTTTATTTGTAACATAAAAAGTTCCTTATACAAAAGTGTCCTGTAATTTAAATGACATTCTAATGCACTGTTTGAATGTAATCAGTGAATTTGTAAGTGTTTGAATCTTAATTTGATTTCCCAAATATTTAAATTTTATATTTGCTTGTTTTAAATTTTCAAACAAAAGCAGTGAGATCAAGCTCACCTGTGCGCCTGAGTCACAAAGGCTGTTAATTACAATATCTTTAATTTTAAATTTAATTAGAGGAAGTTCATTTGTATCGTTCTGTACACTTGCAATAGTTTTATCCCTTAAAGTATGCCCGCTATCGTGAGACTTGCTCGGGTCTTCTTTATCTGTATTTACAAGTCTCGTATTTAGTTTTCCGCATCCTTATCTTTGTTCTGCTTGTATCTTTTATAATTGCCCCTCTGAAATTTACCCCTTTGATTACTATCCTTGTTACTGTTCGTATGATTTTCTCTGTTTTCCCTAGAGTCCGTATATTTATTGCGATAGTTATTCCTCTGTGCCCCTCTATAATTTCCTCTCTGTTGAGTGTAATACCCCTGTGCATCATAATTATTAAAGTCAGGTTGATAATAAGTATACGGCGTGTTGTAATGTTGTTGTGGTGGGGGTGGAAAAGGTTGAGCATTTGGTACATGATTATAGTAAATATTACCCTCCGGAAATGCATTGTGAGAATCGTGTCTTTCATACTGGTTATAAACTGGAAATTAAAAAACCTCATTAAAAGTCATTGTTTAAAATTGTTTGTTCTTTAAAAATCTCCAAAGGTGTAGCAACAAAATTAATTGAATTAATTAAGGTGAACAAACATCTCACTATATTTATTTAATTTTGCACATGTAATTTTTATTTTACAACTGCATGAAAAAAGAAAAACAAAGAAATTACATTATTCCAAAAACTTTAAGTAAAAAAAAACTTTGAATTAAAATCAAAATTAAATAATTGTATCGATGTTGTTTGTTTTAAATTCTTTAAACACTAATTCATTCAAGTTTGAAATCGCTCTTTTTGTTATTTTGCCCTTTATTCGATTAATAATTACATGTCTTTAGAAATTTAAAAAAAATCACTTTTATTTTATTTTTGCAGTATTTTAAGCATAATATTTTCTTAAAATATTTACTCACTTTTCAAACACTTATTTTGGTTTTCGGTTTAGAAACTACTAAAAAAAGTAAGCAAAACAAAGAAAGTAACATTGCTCTTAAAACAACAAAGAATACTAAATAACAAAGAATTTTGTAAAAACATGTTTAAAAAAATATATATTCAGTCGAAGTATCATCTTCAAATGCTCATTTTCTGAAGTTCCCGATACAAAATTCTCTGATAAGTTCAAATTATTGTTCTGTTTTCTTTTTCTTTCTATTTTCTTCTTTTGTATTTATTACAAATCATTAAATGGCGTACAAATATATATATATATATATATATATATATATATATATATATATATATTAGGGGCAGTGACCAATTTCAGACGTTTCGTAGAATATTATACTGAAAACTCGCGAGGAAATTCCCGGAACGCGCTTGAACTTTAAGGATGTACGAACATGTTTTTCCTTGAAGATTTTGTTACGAGGACAAATAGGGGGGGGGGGGCGTGAATAATAATTTTAATAATAAAATAATAGTTTCGATCTCCCAAGTAACTGAAAATGGTAATAATGGTCTGTTACTGTGTCAAATGACTATGCAGGTCCTGTTCAATATTTGTTTGCATTTGTGTAAGCATAGCACGCATATTCGTGAAGATGTTAACGTTTCTGTGAAAACTGTGAAGTTTTTTTTTTATATTATTTATTTTTTTAATAGCATGCAGAGTTTTCAGCCGAATTTATCACCGCTTTCCAAAAACTTGACAAAAAGTTGAAGAACTAGTATACTGTGATTAAAATATTAAAATATTGAATATTTGATGAGATATAGGCATTTTTAAGAAATAAATTTTAACTGCACATGCGCGAACTACTTCAAATATTTTTTTTCCTGATTTGATAGTCAATACTGATGGGGAACTCATAAAAATACCATTGAAATATCGTGAAAACTTCAAAAGTTACAGCAATAATTAATAAATTGAAATCCTATGGGACTTATTTTTCAATTTAATTATTATTGCTGTAACTTCCGGAATTTTCACGATATATCACTAGTCTTTTTATATTAGTTCCCCATTCTTCTACGGCACAAACTCACAGAGATATAATACTTTGGAATTAAATGATTTTTTGTAGATTTTAGGCATAAATGTCTTTAGTATTTCCGAAAATTAGTATTTTAAAGGTTTGCTTTACACGAATCAGTACTCAAGCGTCAGAGCAAGGCTTCTCTCACCCTTCGTACACTGTAACAAAAACTTTGTTCTTGTAGACATTGACAAAGGGGTTTGCAGTGTTTATCGCGTTGGTTCAAAATTCCCAATAATTTTGTTAATTTTAAACGATGCGCTAAGAAGAGTTTCCTTTTTATGTTACTTTCTGTCCTTTTCAGACTTTCAGATTAGTAACCTTGACTTTACATAATGACAGGCATTCTTCAAATGAACAAAGTGAGGATCAGTATTATAAAAACGAGCAGGTAAGACCGAGCTATGCTCCGTCAAAATTAAATTTGAATTCAAATATCATGACCCATGACCAAAATGACACACTAATTGAATTTTCTCGAACATGTGACTTAGCCCATCAGTCTTCTAGTGCCCGAAAACCATAGGATGCAAAATTTAGTGCAAATATTCCGAGCCCTTTTTAAGATAAAATAGCTTGACCCATAATGACCCATAACCAAAATGACCCACTAATCGAAATTTCTCGAACATGTGACCTAGCCTAATAGTCTTCTCGTTCCCTAAACCTGTAGGATGCTAAATTTATTTCTAATCCTCGGAACCGTTTTTAAGATAAAATAGCTTGACCCATAATGACCCATGACCAAAATAACCCACTAATTGAATTTTCTCGAACATGTGACCTAGCCCAACAGTCTTCTCGTGCCCGAAAACCATAGGATGCAAAATTTAATGTAAATAGTCTGAATCGCTTTTTAGATAAATTAGCTTGACCCACGATGACACAGAAATGACCCACTAATCGAATTTTCTCGGACATGTGACGTAGCCCAATGATTTTCTCGTGCCCGAAACTTGAAGGATACAAAATGTAATCAAACTTGTTTGAGCCGTTTTCTAGATAAAATTAATTTGACCCGCGTTGACCCAAAAATGACCCACTAATCTAAAGTTCTCGAACATGTGGCCCAGCCCCATAGTCTTCTCGTGCCCGAAAATGGTCGGATACAAAATTTCGTCAATATCGTTTGAACCGTTTTTTAGATACAATTAGCTCGACCATGACCAAAAATGACCCAAAATGACCCACTAATCGAATTTTCTCAAACATGTGGCCTAGCCCAATGGTTTTCTGGTGCCCCAAAACGGTAGGATAAAAAATTTCGGCAAAATCGTTAAATCCGTTTTTAAGATAAAATTTGCATATATATATATATATATATATATATATATATATATATATATATATATATATATATATATATATATATATATATATATATTACCACACACAAGATTTGCTCGTATTAGAATATATGATGTGGTATTTTATTATATTTTGTTCCCTAATTGCTTTTATGATAATTACAGAATGTGACTTATTTTGGATAAATTTGTGTCAATAAAATGGAATCTAAGCAGCATAGGCAGAAAACGAACGATAAAAATATTTGCAAGTATAATCCTCCGTTTTAGTATCATTAATTTAAATGTGTACTAAAATTTTGGTATGTACTTTACCATATACATTTATAAAAATTCCTATAAAAATTGTAAAATACCAGTTTAAATAGAAACCATTTTATACTTGAAAAATAATCAATGCCATAGAAACCTGTTTTTAATTTTGTATTATAGAGTTATGAACCTCAGTAAATTTCAGCCTCTCAAATGCAGTGCCACCTGCGGATGATTTATGTATAGCACAGGATAAAACCACTCAGCGAGTATCCAAGAAGATTCGATAAAATTCTAATTTTTCACGTTACATTTCTGATGTGAACGAATTTACATCATTTTTATTCGAATGTGCGAATGACGCTTATCAACATTACATTTATATAAAGAAGGTGATTTATAAATCATTAAGTGTTTGTTATAAATATTGTTTTATTACTTTTTTCAAAACTAATTACATTACATTATAATATAAAAGGGAATACAGTAATATATTATTTTTTTCTTTAAGTAGCTTTTTAATATTTGATAGATAAAATAACGTCTTGCAATTTTGTAAATTAAAAAACTATATTTATAATATCTGTAATAATAAGGGAAGAAGTTTGTCTCTCTCTTTGTGTGTGTGTGCTGTATTCTGAAGAGACAGCTGCACTCAGAGCTACAAAATTTCGTAAAAAGATATCTATATATCTGTTGTAATGCATCTCGAAGCCCGATTTTGGATTTTTTATTTAATTTTTTGCGACATTTATCGTTTTTTCGCATTTTAAGGCGATTTTTCTACATTAATAAAAATAATTAGGTTTCAATCTTTTTGCCCAACACAGTATATTTTGTGCTATTTTCAATAACTTAATTCGTAATTCATACAGCAATTTTTGAAATTTTCCCAATTTATTTTTTGAGACTTTTAGAGTTTTTTGGATTTTTTTACAGCAAAAGAAACGAAATCATTTAATTTTGAACTCCTCCTTTATTTATACTTAAAAGTGTGTTTTTCTAAATATAGACTTCAGTTGCCATCATTTTCAAACAGCAACATCACATTCTTTTCTCGAGTTCTATTGTGTCGATTTCAACGTGTATTGGTTCATTCAACTTCACCTTCAGTTACCGTTAAAAGTATGTTTTCCTAAATACATACTACAGTTCCCACCATTTTCGCCAGTAACGTCGCATTCTTTTCTCGTATTCTATTGGCCCAATTTCAACGTAAGTTTGTTCATTCAACTCCCCCTTTAGTTAGATATAAAACTATGTTTTCTTAAATATAGACTTCAGTTACCACCATTACAGAACATTAACGTTGCATTTATTTCTCGGATTCTATTGTCAGAATTTCAATGGAAGTTGGTTCAATCAACTCCCCTTTTAGTTATGTTTAAAAGTATGTTTTCTTAATGTAGATTTCAGTTACCACCAATTTCGAAAAGTAACGTCGAATTGTTTCGAAATTTTTATGCGATGGTTAGAAATTTCTCGAAGTTTGCGGCAATTTTTGGCATTTTGAAAAGGAATTTGGTTTAAAATTTTTATCCTAATATAGTAAATTTTGTCTTCCACGATTTTTGAATTTTCGTTTTGATAATCATTTTAAATTGCAAGCGAGAAATTTGAAAAAAAAAACAGCTCCCAAATGTTTAACGTTAGCTTGCGAGTGTTTTCGCGGGACTAGTGTTGGGTTTAAGCTTTTTATGCCACTATATTTTTCAAATAATATCTAAGGTATACTGTAAAATTATTTTCTCAGGTCTTAAAAACACATTTGAAAAAAAAAAACATAATTTTAGTTCGTCTGTCTGTTTTAGCAATTTTCTTGGTAAACATGTTTTTGGTTTATTGAAAGATTAAACACTTTCTTGAAACATAACATTACCGCCACTACCTCAAATTTGAAATACTTTTTTGCAATTTTCAACATGCTGAAACAGTAAATACCATATTTTTAGGGGAAAACAAAGAAATATCAATTCATCATATTAATTCAATAGGACACATATGTTACAATCTACATGTAATCCATCTATAACTGCAACTACACAAAGTTAATATTTTTATAAATCTTCTAATCTAAACGTTCTCCATACAAATCCACAATACTCAAATATTTAGACGGTACTTGGTGCGTAAGAAAAATATATTCAGGGAATTATACATTTGACATGCTTACTCCTAATTTAAATGTTTATACACAACGTTATTCTCACTAGCTTGGGTATTTTAATGGAAAGTCATGCAAGTATTTTTTTTATCAGTGATTTACAGTACAACATTAAATTTAAACTATTATTAAATTTAAGAATATTTAAAAATATATATATATTTGTCTTATACCGTAAAATACATTTGTTCACATATTACAAAATAGTTAACATAAATTATAACATCGGTTCTTCTGCATGTCTATCTGTAAGCATACTAACTAACAATTTAATATTTAGTTTATTGGAAGATTTCACTATTACTTGAAAACAACAAAAATGTTTCGACATGAAATTTGGAGTATTCTTTCCTGATATCCAATATGTTCAAATAATCAAAACCATCTTTTAACTAAATAAAGAAAACTAATCTATCATCTAAATTGGAACAGAACACATATGTTACATTCGAAATGTAATCTTTCTGCAGCTGCAATCTCGACAATCATGAAAAAGTAGAGTTAAAAGAAAATTTCTTGGAACATAACATTACCGCCCCGACCTCAAATTCGAAATACCTTTTTGCAAGTTTCAACATGATGAAACAGTAAATACCATATCTTTAGGGGAAAACAAAGAAATATCAATTCATCATATTAATTCAATAGGACACATATGTTACATTCTACATGTAATCAATCTATAACTGAAATCTAGACACAGAGTTAATATTTTTACAACTCGTCTAATCTAAAACTTTCCCCAAACAAATCCAGATTACTCAGTTATTTAGACAGTACATGGAGCGTAAGGCGGATATTTTCAGAGAATTACAGATTTGAGATGCTTACTCCTAATTTGAATATTTATACACAACGTTACCCTCACTAGCTTAGGTATTTTAATGAAAAGACATGCTTGCATTTGTTTTAAGATTGATATATTGTACAACATTAAATTTAAACTATTATTAATTTTAAGAATATTTTTTTTTAATGAAATATTTGTCTTATACCGTAAAATACATTTGTTCACATATTACAAAATAGTTAACATCAAATTACATGTCGAAACATTTCTGTTGTTTTCAAGCAATAGAGAAATCTTCCAATAAGCTAAATATTAAATTGTTAGTTAGTATGCGTACAGATAGACATACAGAAGAACCGGTATTAAAACATTTAATTGTTTCACTGTTTTAACATTGGTTCTTCTGTATGTCTATATGTACGCATACTAACTAACAATTTAATATTTAGCTTATTGGAAGATTTTACTATTACTTGAAAACCACAAAAATGTTTCGACATGAAATTTGGATTATTCTTTCCTTATATCCAAAATGTTCAAATAATTACAACCATCTTTTGAGTAAATAGAGAAAACTAATCTATCATCTAAATTGGAACAGAACACATATGTTACATTCGAAATGTAATATGTCTGCAGTTGCAATCTCGACACAAAGTTGAAATTTTGATGACTGCCAGATTCTAAAACTTCTCTCAAACTAATCCAGATTACTCAGTTAATGAGACCAAACTTGCAGCGTAAGACTGACATTTTCAGAGTAAGATTTTTTTGTGATATTTTCTCAATAAATTAAATATTTATCTAGAACTTTACATTTACCGTTTTTTCACATTCATTGGAAATTCGTAAAATAATTGTTTTAGTAACGATTTCTAATTAACTATTTCTTGAGTCCATTTTAACCGTTTATTTTTTTTACTTTTTTAACTAGTTCTTGAACCATACGCTAAATGTTTGGACATTTAATTTGAAATATATTTTTGATATTCCCCATACCTAAGTATTTAACATCGTCTTTTTGGTAAAAATGAATGAGTACTAATTCATCATCTCATTTAGAATATGATACAAATTCATTAATTATTTCATTAAAAAAAAGTAACTTGCAAAGCAAGTTAAAAAAATTAATTTATTTCCATATTGTTAAGCCTGAGAAGGGACATATATTAAAATTATTTTATTTAGTCAATGCTACAAAAATGTTGCATTTTTATATTAAATCTTGTTCAGTCTATTTAATCTTAAAAAAAATAAATGAAAATTTGAAACATGATATTAAAGCAACTATAAAACATTTCATTTAGTTGAAATGAAATCTAAATAAATCTTCAACTTTTTAAATTATTTGAACTTCTCATGTTTCTTTTCTGTTAGAATTTGCTACAATACAAATTTTGCATAATGCATGTAAAACGGAAAAAAAAGTTGAAGATTTATATAGATTTCACTTCAACTGAATAAAATGTTTTAAAGTTGCTTTAATATCATGTTTCAAATTTAAATTTAACTTTTTTAAGATTAAATAGACTGAACGAGATACAATATAAAAACACAACATTATTGTAGCATTGACTAAATAGAATAATTTTAATATTTGTCCCTTATCGGGCTTAACAATATGGAAATAAATTAATTTTTTTAACTTGCTTTCAAGTTACTTTTATTAATATCTCAGTTTTTTTAATAACAAATTAATATGAAGAAGATAAGATTCACACGAGGCCAGTATGTAAAAGACTGCACAGATAAAATTCAGCATTGGTAATATGAAATATACAGTTCAAACATACATTGATTATTCTGTAAACAATTAAAACAATACACGTAATTTTTAACAAAAAAAAATATAACGGACTTCAACGGATTGTTTCTCATCTTCACGACTTGGTTATAAGTCTGAACATCATTTGTAGAAATTTAACTAGATTTTTTCGTTTTATATTAATATGAAAAGATCATTTCCGTTTCGCTGTACGGAAAAAAAGAAATGTTCCGTTTATTCCGGAGAAATTTGTAATTTCCACTCAAATTAAAAAGTTTCTGTTCAAAAAAACAAAAAACAAAACAAAAAGAAACCTAGGTATATATAAGGAAATGTGTCAGGTTTCCCTGGTAGCTGCAAGACTTAAAACTATTCTTAAGGGATTATCTTATTGTATATGTATCTGCTGCGTACTGTTAAAGTCTTTCTTAAGAAAAATCTTAATCCGGAGGGGAGCGATCTAAATGTGAGTGGAAGGAATGTTTATTATCGTGGAAGAAGTGTTTCTTTTGTGATTGTAAAGGTATAGATAAGACAGATATTTCACCCATTATTTAGGAAGACAGACCCATCAAGAGGGGATTAAGTGCTGTCAAGGAACCCTTTGGAACAGGGGACGAGCCCGGTAGAGAGAAAGGGTTCTCTGGTGAGTGACGAGAGAGGGAAGATAGTTTTAGCGTAGGAGCGAAGCGGAAAGGTCTAAGAGAGAATGAGCTCTGAGACCGGTGTTTAGTTGGAGCGTAGGATTGAAACGTGTTGGTTGTTCAGAAAGGAGCTCTGGGCACATGTGTGGAACGAGATCTCTTGAAAGGAAGAGAGAAAGCGGGTGTGAGATTAATAGAAATCTCGGTTCTGAGTGAATTAATGTAGCCTAGGCGTACACAGAAAGTAGTTTTCTGTATTTTTTTTATTTAATGTTGAACCGGATAAGTTACATCCGAATTTAAAGTGTAAATATTGTAAATAAAGTGTTAGTTTAAGTTTAATTGAAAGAGTTAGGTTCTTTTTTTTAATATACAATACGTAACGTGTCCTATATCACGTATTCATATCGGTGGTGGCAGCATATCAAAAGACCGGATTATACTTCGAAGTTGTGTGGACGGAGAAGAGGAATCCGACAAAATGGTTTGCAGTTCCTTAAAAGTTGAAACTATTTGGTTTCAACTTAATTATTTCTTTCTTAATTCCATTTGAAAAATTCGTTAAACTTCCAATATGACGTCAGATTTTCATTTTAATTCTCTAATGACGTGTTAGTAATCTGCTTTGTGTACATACACATACTCATACTCCTTGTATTATTGAGAAATCTTTGAAAATTTCCGTTTTATTACCATTATGACGTCAATCATTTTTATTTCATATTAATATTTTTTTCAATTGGTGAAACGTTTTATTTCATTTTCATTTTTCATGTGAAAATCGTTCAATAGAAAATTAATTATTGTAGAAAGAATTTCATTGTGAATTTTTAATTTTGGGTAACTGCTTTAACGAAAAATGTTTAAATGTAATAGAAAAAGGTTGTTAGAATTTTGTTTTCTTTTTATCTGTATTTATTAAAATAATACGATTTTTTCAAATTTTAATATTTTGAGCTTTATAGCTGGTATTCAGCTAGATATACACAAAGTTTCAACTCTGTAAGTTACGTAGTTTCTGAGAATGTCTCTGTGACGGACAGACAACGGAGCGGGAGTAATAGTGTTTCGTGAGATGAACGAAACCCTATAAAAAGCAAGAAAAAACATTAAATTGTGAATTTAAATTTTAATTTAAACTTGTGTTATATTTTCATTTTATACAAGTGATGTAAGTCATTTGCTTTAAAAAAAATACGGATGAAATGCTACATTAACGTGGTATTTGTGAGCATTTCCATAAGAATACAGGTAATCTTTTAGAATCTCAGAAAGTTAAAAATATATAATAATTATGTAGAGGGAATTATTAAAAATGTGTTTTCAAACAAAAATCCTTTACAGAATATCTTCGTTTTAAATATTAACATAAATTCGAGATTAAGATAAGATTCATATTTTAAATTAGCATAAATATTCAGTGTCTTTTATTATAATGCTTTTGCAAATGTTATAAATAAGTAATTATTAGCTATGTTACGACAGACAACACTTAAACAGATTATTTCATCATTCGTATATAAATAAAGAAAAATCAACGTTAGCTATCATTAAAATAATTTATCAAATCAATAATTGTGAATCCATCAAATAAATTTTGAGAAATTAAAAATATGCATTTTAGTTCTTTATGATAGGAAAAATGACCATGTCCATATGAAACAAATGTATTTTCTTATTAAAAATATTTTCAAGGGTATTTCATGCATAATTCCGACAAAACGCTAGCATTTTTCATGTTTTAAATGGCAAATTTAAATGTTGAGTTTTCCTGGTTCATAATCAATTTAGGAAGTTTTATTCGTTAAGTCCTTTTGAAAGTTTTAAGTAGACTTTGTAAGATTTTGATCGTTCTTTAAGTTTTTCTTTTTCTAAGGCAAACTTTTTTCCCTTTTTTTGAAACCACAGAAACTATTTAAACTAAATGTAATTTTTCTTTTTAAATTTTCGCAAAAGATGTTAGGAGCAGATTCATCCAGATAACTAAATTATAAAGTTAATTTTAAAGTTATTTTTTATTCACTTTTTTATTCTCTTGAACTACATACCCAGATTACGCAGTAGGAAATTGCTAATTACATTTAAAAATATTTTGAAGATTAATTTTCTCCTTTAAAAATATCTTCTTAGATAAAAATAAGTATTATTCCTAAATACATGACAACATTTCTTGACTTTCATGTACTTAAAAATCTGTTTAAAATAGAAAATTTGCCATTTATACCATAGTAGCACATATCTGCAGAAATCAATATTCTTATTCTTTTAAAATGTTACTATACAATTACGGAAGAAAGACATGAGTTCTATTTTCCAGTAAATATCGAAAACGACTTAATTAAATAAAATTAATTAAGATATTACTTTGTATTCATCATGTATCGTAAATGAGCTTCGTGAATCCCTGAATTGTTCTACTTCGTGCTAGTAAATATCTCATTTAAAATGGCTAAATTTCTTACAATCAACATATTATTCTGAAATTACATAGTTATATTTTACATAAGAAGAAAGATCTTTCATTATAAATTTGCTGTTATCCTTAACATTTTTCACCAAGAGTATAAATTTTTTTTTATCTCCAATCTTAAACTGTAACTCTCAAGAGAAGATATTTTTTCCATTAATTACATGTTGTCAAAATAATAAATTGACTTCTTTCATGAAAAGATATTTTGGGAGCAAGTGAATAACTTGATTTCTTTCAAAGTAATTAAGATAGAAATTGGTTTCTTGAAAATTTAATAGAAAAAATTATAACTCTTGTTAAATTGTTCAAAATAACTTTTAACAGATGTCTTATCGTTATTTAAAATGGATAGGAATATAAACTATTCAGATTTAAAACAATATTAATAATGTTTTAAAAATTCTTATTTGGGTACGACTAAATAGAAATGCATCTTCATCATTTAGAACAATTATTTTTATTTGTATATAATGAATTACATAAAAGAAAAATAAATACTATTCATTGACTAAAAACATAAATGCATGTATGGAATTCAATAGAACAACTTTCAAAATTTCAACAAATTATAAGCACTTTGAAAAACCTATACATAAAAATTCACAGAAGCTATATTAAAAAATAAGATATAAATTAACATCTACGTGTAATGCAATTTATACAAATAAATATATATATAGATATCATTATCTTCAATATTTTATAATTCAAAATATGCATGAACTCATGAGTTATAGTTTTCTTGCTATAAAAAAAATGAATCTATTCATTAACTGTGTTTTTCAAACATATGGATTTAAGCCTTCTTTTAATGACAGTTAAAGTGTAATATTCGAAATAAACAGAAAAAAACGAAAACTGATTAACTTGCTACATTATACGAAAGAAATTTGAATGAAGCCTTTTTTTAATTAAGAAGAGTATAGATTGATGAACGTTTAATGAAGCACAGGTATTACAAATTTTAGTTTAGAAAAATTGTTAACATTTATGATTAAAAATCTTTATATTTTAAAAATTAAGAAATAACATTATTTTTCTAAGCTTCTGAGGGGTGTATGACAGCTGTAAGTAATTATTTAACATAAAACTTGTACCTGATATTACAATCATACAGGATCTAGGTATTTTTATTTTACATAAAAATAATATTTCTTCACTTATAAATTTAATTCTAGTGTATCCAATAAAAATATGAAAATTTTCATTATATTCAATAATTGAAACTTCTGTACAACAAATATCCTTGTCCTGAGGCGAAAGTTCTGGTCTGAAAATGAAATAAGGAAAATAATCAAGCATGTTTAGCTACAGAAATACATCTTTTAACAATGCTTCTTATTTGCAATGATAAAATTCTGAAGCAAACAATCAAGATATTCAGCTTTTTTATAAATAAGGGTTGTTTGACCATATTATGAAGCGTTCTCATTGTATCCATTAAAATTACGGTTAAGTAAACGTTATGCATAAAAATGGTTGAATGTCTGTACAATTTACTGGAAATTTTTATCAGTGTACATGGAATTAATAAAGATATGGACTACAGGCAGGGAAATGTAATTCGTTAGTCAAAATATTATTTGTTGCCATTTACAGCTTCGTTATATTACAGTGTACATTCGAAAAAAAAATCGTTAGTCGAATCAATTTTTGTTACCTATATCACAAAAGCACTAAAAAAGAAAACTTTCTTCAGTACCCAATTTCTTTATTAGAGGCACTTGTTAATAGACATATCACCGTAATGAAAATTATATGATAGTAAATGTTTTAACGATTCTTCTTTCGAACGATAGTAATAAGAAGAAATCTTTATCAATTAAATATTAGGATGTCAGTTTATTTTTATTTTTATTTATTTTGTCCGCTATTGGAAAAAACACAGAGATTCACAAAATGACTAGGAATTGTTTAATGTTTCCTAATTAACAGACTGTCACGAATAGACACTTTGCTGCACAGTTTTAAAAATCTGAGACTGGAACTGTCCAGTAATTCGACCATTTTTAAAGATAATGGTTACTTGACCATATTATAAAGCGCATCTGACCGTATTTTCGACCTAATTAGGTTCAGAATAGATATAAAGTACGGTTATAAAATCATTTTCTATGTCAACAATCTAATGACTGGACAGTTTGCTACAAAATAATAACACTGTGACTTATACCTATGAAATTACATTTCTTCTTTATTCTCTAGAAAGGGAAAACATTCAAGTAAAATCATCTGCCAATTTTAATACTAGCTTTTGTGTTGCAAATTAGCAGCCAAATATACCTTGAATGTTTTTCTATTTTTATATGTTTATATAAAAGCAGATATAAATTCATGAACATTTATGCAGCAAACAAATGCTAGCAGATAAATGGATAACATGTTTTGCTGTAACTTTTTTTCGAGTAATGAGGAAAGTTTTCGAACGTATTAAAATTAAATTTCTCAAAAAAAAAAAAATCAAAAAATAAAGTTTAATTTGTCTTCATAGAAGAAACTGCAATCAAAACGAAAAAGTACGGAAGTACCTCGTTAGACATTGACCTCAGCTATCCTACGCAAAAGTATCATTTACAAATATAAAAATGCAAACTAGAAATTTGAAAATAACGTTTCTATTGGCTTGTGAGTATGTTTCCGTTACTAGTGTAGTTTATGTTTACAGTTTGATAATGTAGACAATTTTCACGGAAAATTAAAATCTGTTCCTTTTCTTTTCTTCGGAAACTTTTAAATGTAATCCAAAAATCATTTAAAATGAAATAAACAAAAAATAAAAAATAAATAAAAGAATCCCATTGTCACATACACATTATTTTTGCGCTTAAGAAAATTGTCAGCATATTATCTACTCTAAAACGTCAAGTAAGTTGTGAATGCGATTATCATGCGCATATTTAAAATAAGAAGAAATGATGTGTCATAAATTCATTTTTCAACATTAAAAGTTACAAAATCTTAGTGTTTTGAAACATTGACTAAAATTTGTATCGAACGTATGCATGTTCGAACACTCTTGCAATTTATTTCGTAAATATATGACATTTTTAAATCATTAACATCAGTTTGTATCAAAACTTAATTTTTTAGACATTGTTACCCAAGCAGATAACAGAACACATATTCACACAGAACCCGCAAGAATTTTTTTAAATAATTTTATTTCTTATGAAAGATATTTTTTTTTATCTTTTGTGCCGAAAATTATTGTCTGCCTTCGTAGTGTCCGTTGTTCAGAAGTAAAATCATACAAATATACAGAGATATAGAACAATACAAATATATATTTGGGAGTAATGATTCAAAGAGTGTCCGTTAAATAGAAGCGTCCGATAGTCAATCGTGTCCTTGTTAAAGGTTTCACAGAATATGTTATTACATAGGATTTATCTGGATAGGATTAAGTAGGAAGACATCTTCATCAATTAAAATTTAGGAAGTGACTTTATTTTATTTTCCCAAGAACCTGTCTTGAGTTTTTACAACTGCAATAATTTAATACACGACTTTAAAGTGTTCATGAAAATCTAGATTTTTTATATGCCCTACAACCATAATTTCATACAAAAGCTGTAAACGTTTATTTTACTTAAGAAGAAAAGCTTATTTTATTTAGTAAGTCTTACTAATCATGCGTCATAAAACACTTTCCAACACTTCCATAATATTTTAACAAAACATCTCTCTTTAATAAGGTAAATAATATACCTAACATTTTTGATACTGCATAACACATTTGAAAATCAGATTTGAGCATTCACCGCCAATAGCCGTAAAAGTACTGAAATTGTTTTGTGCAGCCTTGTATTTGATTTATATGTTTGTATATGTTCTACATAGTATGCTATAATTTAGCTTAGTAATAAAACGCATAATATGTTGGAAATTTACATGCAGCAATTTCAACCAATAGACGAAAATGTACTAGAATTATTTTGTAAATCCCTGTATATTACCTACAGATTTTCATACATGCCACATATTAAGCTAAAATTTCATTCAGGATCAAACACGGCTAAAACTACTGAAATAACATTTCCATAAATTATGATGATTTAGCGGCCATGTATTTATATCTTTGTGTGGCCCTGTATATGAGTTAATTGATATTATACAAATATCTCTTAGTATACTAAATATAATTCAGCTTGAAAATGCACAACTCAATTAAAATAACCTTATTTAGGCATTTCGCGCTCATACTCAGTAATGCTTACGTCTTATTTTGTGTAGCCTTGTATATGATCTGTAGCATTTATACACACCACGTCATACGCAATATTTTTAACTTAAAAAAGCATACGTATGAGAAAGCGCAATTCCAGTCATATAACTTATAGTCAGTATTTCGGATATACCACTGTATCCGAATATTTTGTGTTCCCCTGTAAATGTACGATAAATCTTATGCACATCATATTCTACAGCAATTATCTTGTAACATATTAATAGAAATTTTTCTATAAAATATATTTAAATTGCTGAGAAAATTTTGATCTTTCATACAATTGTTTATCCCGAAACATAGAAAATTTTGAAAATGAATTAGTACAATTTGTATCTCTAAAAAGGAAATTATATATTTAACATTATTATGTTACACAAAACAATTTTAACGAGATTGAAAAAATATATATATATATTAAGCAAAGGTATGGATTACTGAGGCTTAAAAATGAATATGCCTTGGAAAAGTTCCTGCTTATATAAGATAAATTAGAAATACACATTTATCGTTGTAGAATTAAGATGTAAGATGTACTTTAATTTTTGCAGAATCTGTGTATTTTTTTTTAAACTTTGCATATCCAGGTAAACAACTGATATAGATAACCTTTATAGTTAATGTATTTCATACAAAATATGGCAAATAACGCTATTATTCAATTTTAAAATTGTTAGTCACATTAGATTACACGTTTCCTTATTGAGTACCTGTTGCTTAGAAACATGATAAATTGAATTCTTTCGTAGGAAGAAATTTATGAGAGAGGTGAAGATAATTTCACTTGCGGCAAGGAAATTAAGGGGGAATTTGGAATACTGAAAATGTAAAAGAAAACATGATTAATTTTGTTTGCTGACAAAAAAACTTTTAACAAGATTACTTTCTTTACTTGTAATGAGAAAGTTTATATAGAACTGGCTATGATAAAAGTATATACACTACAATATTTCTTTTTGAAAATGTTTTATTTCTGCAACAATCCGTGCTTATTTTGACAATAGTTATATTTTTAGGTAGAAAATTAATGTCGAGAGCCTTTACAATTTGTGTGTTTAAAAATATGAAATCTAACTTTATTATTAATTTTGGAACTTGTTGCTCATATTAGAAAATATGTTTCTTTATTAACTACAGATTGCATGGAAACATTATAAATTAAATTATATTGTAGGAAAGAGAATATCAGATGTTTTCATTTGCTGCGTGATAATTAGTTGTAACTTGCAACCTTAAAATATAAAATAAAATATCATTATACTTGTTTGGTAATACAAAGGAAGTTTTAAAAAGGACTTTTTTAACTTGCAATTTAAAAAGGCATGTAGTACTGAGAAATATAAAAGTGTCTATATTTCAGCAGTTCTTTTTTAATAAGGCCAACATTTGCGACAAAATTAATATTAGACAGAATGATACATTTACCTTTTAAAAGTTAGAGAGTAAGCGTTTACTTTAATTTTGCAAGAATATTTATCGAGTTTTAGAAAAAAAATATTTTTATGCATGAAATTTCTATCGACAGTCAAAACAATGAAAGTATTTCATTAAAAATGTGAAAACTATCTTTATTAATATTTTTGTAATTGTTACTCACATTAGAATATACGTTTCCTTATTAACTTCAGGTTACCTGTCAACATTATAAGTTAAATTATTTTGTAAGAACATATTTATGTGACAGGTGGAGATTTTTTCCCTTCCTGCATGGTAATTAAGATGAAATTTGGAATCTTGAAAATTAAAAAGAAAATATGATTAAACTTACTACTTTTTCACCATACAAAGGTAATTTTACCAATTTATTTGTCTTTACTTCTAATGTGCAAGGGAATGTAGTAGCGAATATAATAAATAGAACTTTATACAACTCATCTCAAGAAATTGTCTCTTATACTTTTCTCATACCATGTCGATTTCGTTTCTATACTTTTAGATCACTTCAACTTCATATTTTATCCCAAGGACAACTGCAGAAGCAAATCGAAATGTAGATATCATGTTGTTATAATCATATTTATCTATACAAATACATATAACGGTTCTTGTTCTGTGTACCATTTAGCAATTTTGTGTGTTTTTATGAATACATTCTTATTTATAATATTTCATGATGCAATTGTCCAACGTTAAAAAAGTTTATACGTTTCAATATTTATTTTTCTATTTAGTCGACATATATGATAAAATAGATAATTTATAGAAATACACATTTTTTTTTAACTTAAAGAGTAAGTTTGTTCTATAATTCTGCAAGAATTTGGGCGTAGTATTTGAAAAAATATACAGAGTTGTTATAATATAAGTATCTCTATTTAGGGTTGTCTGTAGCTTGCAGGAATAACCCGAATGAAACCAAAATTGATACACTTACTATTCGAGAAGAAGGAAGAAGAATGGAACAATAAAAAATAGTTGTAATCATCTCCAACAGATGGCACTAGGAGGCCTGTCGGTGCAATTCCAATTGTGTACCATGAAGGTGTCGCAAACCTCAATGACTTAAATGATCACGTATCAAAACATGTGGAAATCCACAATTGAGCATATCGTGTACCGTCTGGATTGTGTTCTCCTGCATAATGACCATGTGGTACTTGAACTTGACTGGCACCGCCATGCCAAAGCGTAACTATATTGACTGTGACACTTTCGAATAAATTATATTTTACGCCTTAATCCTTTGTTCTTTTATTGCACATTACATTTCACACTCAAAAGCGCCATCTGTCGGCGATTATTGCAATTATTTTTTTTGTTCCATCCTTCTGCCCCCTTCTTGACTAATATGTGTACGGATTTTTGTTTCACTCGGGTTATTCATTCAAGCTAAAGAGATACATACATTATAACCACCGGGTATTTTTAGATACGAAATTAATGTCGACATCCCTTACAATTTGTCTATTGTTAAATATGAAAACTAACTTTATTATTAACATTTGATATTATTAATTCATAAGAATATATGTTACATCATTAACTACAGATTGCTTGACAACATTATAAATTAAACTATTTTGTAGGAAAAAAATCTGAAACATGCGGAGATCTTTTCATTTGTTCCATGGTAATTAAGGTGTAAGTTGGAGTCTTGAAAAATAAAAATAAAACATCATTATACTTGTTAGGTGACACAAAGGAAGTTTTAACTAGGTACTTTGTTTTATTTGTAATGTAGAAAGGTACGTATTACTGAGAAATCTAAATGTGTTTGAATTTGGACATTTCTTTTTGATAAGTCTGTCATATACGGTAAAATGGATATTTGACAGAATGACAAATTTATCTTTTTAAAGTTACAGAGTGAATTTTTACTTTCATTTTGCACGAATCTGGACCTAGTTTGAGAAAAGATATATTTTCAAGTACGGAATGTTTATTACAAATGTGAAAACTATCGTCATTATTATTTTTTTGAAATTATTACTCACATGTTTCTTTTTTAACAGTAGTTTGTTTGTCAAAAATATAAATTAAAATATTTGTGTAACATACGGGGATCTTTTCTTTTGCTGCATTTAAATTAAGGTGAAATTTATAATCTTGAAAATTAAAAAGAAAACATGATTAAAATTATTCGGTAACACAATGGAAATTTTTAACAAGCAATTTTTCTAGACAAGCTTTCATTTTATGCCTGGTAATACAGGTAAAATTTCAAATAACAAACAAGGGAAAGATAATATTTAAACACGATACATTACGTAAAGCAACTTTTAACAATTATTGTTTTTGAACTTGTAATAAATAAGAATTCGAATTAATATATATTTGTAAAAAATTATTAGTTTAATAAATCAGTATTTTGATAAAAAAGTGGTATAAAGATATCTTTAAATCTATATACAATAGTTGGAGTATCATAGTTGAGATTTATTCCAACTGAGCGAAAAATGCCGGGACCTGGATTCAAACCTGGGTACTTTGGCTTGTCGTGCAAACGCTATTCCTACTGAGCTATCCCAACGATATCCTGGTTGGCATATTTAACGCTTAATCGTTGGACAAGGCTGCGAACTGCAGAGATAATTTCATTCATCCTATAACTATAGAGCTTTACATGATGAATCTGAAATACTGTATACCATGTAATTATGTCATAATCAACAGAGGGAAGTAGTTTCAACTAGGTAACTTATGTACAATGGTTGGAGTATTATAGTTAAGATCTATTCCAACAGAGCGACATCCGGGACCAGGACTTGAAACTGGGTACTTTGGCTTGGCGTGCCCAGGTTCGAGTCCTGGTCCCGACATTTTTCGCTCTGTTAGAAGAAATCTCAACTACGATACTCCAACCATTGTATATAATTTACCTAATTGAAAATACTCCCCTCTGATCATTATATCTTTATCTCTTTTAATTATGGAGTAAGATTCTACTTCTATTATATGGGTCATTCTGTAAAATGTGGCTGTTTACTTCATATAGTACAATTACGAGGGAATGATTGTGAGTAATTTGTGAAAATAACTTTCTGCAAAAATGTTTAGGCTTAAGCATATTTTCAATAGCTAAAAATATTTTGAAACACATTTCTAACACTATATTAACAGAAAATGGAATTTTCTTTTCTTTTATTAAATTATGATAAAGAAAAGCTGAGTTAAAAAAAAAAAAAAAAAAAAAAAAAAAAAACACCTTTGCTATTTAATGCTTGTGCAAAAAACAAGAAGGTTTTATTACTTTAATCCTATACAAATTATCCTGAAACTTTATAATGCATGTGCTATCATTTTTCGAGTAAATATGGCAAAATTATAATAATGTGAAAGAATAATGTCAGTTACAAGGGACGGCAAAATAAAGTGTCCTAATTTCTATCATTGCATAAAATATTAATATAATAAATTGTTAAATATTTATTTAAGTATCTTTAATGTATTTTATAAAAACACATTATAAACATAATCTCCATAATGGAGACACCATTTTCTTTTCTACATGTGTGAACAGAGATATGGTGAGGGAATGATATTTTCATTTAAATTTTAAAAAATATATTTCAGTTTGAATAAGAAAATAATCACAGTTTATATGTATAACTCATTAATTTGGTATTTTAAATCACATCCTGGTTTTGTAGTTTTAAAAATACGCCCACAACACCACTGGGATACGAAATTGCCACTTTTCTGAGAAATACTCATATAAGAGTTAGTGCCACTTTTTTAAAAAAACTACATTTTAAGGTACTGATTATGCTAAAAACATTATGGTCTTTATCTTGTGCCAATCTATTGAGCAAATTATATATATATATATATATATATATATATATATACATATTTATATACAGGGTGCAAAATATTATCTATCGCCGACCTTTAATTTCTCAACCGTTGGTTGTAGATACATAGTTCCAGTTACAAAAGCGTTTAAAATGAGGTAAATATCCATGTTGTGGCGTTAATGAAAGTAAAAAATAAATTTTGTAAAAATTACGAAATCTAACTTTTTATACGGTCCCCCGGTCCCTATAGTAATATTTAGTAAATGTTTGCACATATCATAAGAAATACAACACAAAAAGTTTGACTTGTGTACGACAAAAATTGACACATTTATTAAATTTCAAAGTTTGAGATTTTTTCCCAAGATTTTGTCTTTTATTCAGGGATCAGTTAAAAAACGAATTAGAGTAATTCGAGATCGAAATCAAGGTGCAATGTCCTTTTTACGGCAAAACTATCTTTAGCCGGTATCGCTAAATCGGTGTAAAACAAAAGAGGGTTATTTCATCTAAAAATTTGAGCTGATTTTGAGGGGCTGTATACGCAGCGAAGAATGAAATATTGAAATTAAACACAAAAATAAATATCAATTTATTATCATATTAGAAAACGGTCTACTATAAAAAATGAATACATTAAATACCGGAATCTACTAGAGGTACTGCTCAAAGTATTTTTAAATGCAATACTTATAATATTTTTGTATCATAACAGAGATTTGTTGTCAATATTCAAAGAATCAATAATAAAAGAAATAAGAGTTTTCCACAGGCTTTTTATTTACAATATAACAGTGAAATGGAGAAAGCTAAAATGATTATACTCAATAGTTTAATTACTCTTAAATGAAAAATCAAATTAATTAGTATTGAAAGAGATATGTAAGAAATAACATATTTTCCGTTCACAATTCTATATTTTCTGCTTCTTAATGTTTAAGCTTTAATAAAATATTTTCATACTTGTAAAATATGAAAGACCTTTGATCGCAAAACTGTTTAATACATAGTATTATTTATTAACATTAAAAAATGTACTGGAAAAGTCCTGCTGTTAAACAAAAAGTTATTGGTTTATTCTAAATAGAAACATTAACTACATTTTAAAGAAAATCACTTAATATTAATGCAATTTTCTCTAATAATTTTATGCAACATATTACTTAATAAAATAAGTATATTGTTTTACTTTTCCTGTGCTGAAATCATTAACAAAAATTATAAATTTAAAAAATGCAAGTAATTAAAAAAGATTTTTCTTAACTATATGTAAAACGTTTATACATTTAAGAACTTCATTAATTATTATAAACACTAAAAAAATGCTCAAATATTTTAACCATTTCTCGTTTTTGAAATGAAATTTACATTCCTCCACATTTAAATTTTTACTCGTACGAGATAATTTGATTCGCCCATAAAAAAAAAAGTTATTAAATAAGTAATGAAATATTTTGATAGAACTCCAAAATATATTAAAATATTTAACCATAAAAAATGTCATCAAAATATTTTATTCGACAAAAACCTGCGTATTATTTTCATGTTTTATTATTTGTAGAATGCTCTAATTAATGAAATTCACCATTAGTTGATTTTTACGATTAATTTAATCACTTGAGTGCATTTTGAATCTTTAAATCATAAACCAATAAAATAAAATTTAACGCTAATTATATTAGTCTTAAGACACTATTAATGTTTATTATGCTATTTTTAACAACGCAGTTTTAACAGTTTTCTACAAAATATGTAGTTATTACAGAATTAAAAAATGTGGTTGTTCAGTTTGATGTTATTATTTAAAAAACAATCTGTGATATTTATTGGTTAGCATTTTATAATATATTTCTACTTTTATTGTCTATTCGTTCTAAAGTAAAGACATGTTTAATTATTGCATGACGTCAGTAGATTCATGTAGATTTTATTTAGATTTTATTTCGAGGAATGTCCCCCCCCAAAAAGATACATTGGATTATTTTTTACAAGTTTATATAACATTATTTTAATGATGATACTCAAAAGACACTCATTTGGAAATTTTCTGAATAATTCCATTTTTAACACTTTCCAACCTAGTTGAAAAGTGTTTATGACTTCGGTTTGTCTGGCCGTATGGCCATCTGTCCGTGCTCTAACTCCCGTAAATATGCTCAGATTGCCCTGCAATTTTTATATGTTATTGTCGTTATCTATAGCATGTTCCCTATTTCAACTGAAGTGTGTAGCATTTATAGTTTTTTTTTTCAGGGACACTCAAAAGAATTCCATTACATTACGGTCTATGGGGAAAAATCATTTGCGGTTTATTTTAATGATGTTACACAATTTCAAACACATTGTAATTGATATATATATATATATATATCACTAAAGTGCATTACAAGAAGCTTAATATGGAATAGGGCGTGCATAGCACTTATAGTTACTTTATAGGAACAGTCAAAAAATTCGGTTACATTACGTCTATGGAGAAAAATCGTTTGCGGCTTAATTAAATAATGTTTCACTATTTTAAACGCATTGAAATTTATATATATCAATAAGGTGCATTACAAGAGGCTTACTACAGAACATCGTGTGTATAGGAGTCATCGTTCATTTACAGGGACACACAAAAGAATTCTATACTGTCTGTTAACAATATTTCCTGGAAGTGCGTTTTAAGTTGCTGAACACGATTTAAAATTTAACTCAATTATTGTATTTTACTTGGTGTGTATAAATTCTGTAGATCATATACAGGGCAGCACAAAAGTTCGCGAACACATTTCCGTTTATTGACAGAAACTCCAGAAGGAGAAATTTAAACTGTGCCACGCTTTTCCTATCTAAACTAAAATTTAGCATCCTATGTAGTATATATATAAATCTATAGATCTTATAAGGGCTGAATAAAAGTATTCGGATATTTTTCGGAATATTGTACATGTTGGAAATTCCTGAAAGTACGTTTTTAAATATGTTATGCGTTTTCCAAATTGTTTACTTAGATGTTGTCTTTCAGCTTATTAAACGGTAATGATTTATAAAATTATTTTGGAAGCGTTGGAAAATGTTACATAATCTATGCTTGACGCATGATTTTTCGTTCTTGTTTTCAATTACTTCGTTATTCAAATAGTGAATGACTTTTAAATAATAAATTTATTGATCAGAAGCATAAAACCAAATAACATGCGTTTTAAGAATAGAATCCAAATTCATATTATTTCTTAGTGCACTCCATGTGTTATTTTACTTTGAAAGCAACAGATGCGCAATTATATATAAATACGTTTCCTTGCCATTTTATTTGAATATGTATAAAAATTTTAAATTGACAATCATTAAATAAAATAATATATATGTATATACGACTTCTAAAAACTGAAGTTTCAAATATATTTTAAATTATTGATTATTTTTGAAAGGCCCTTTTGTGCAAACTCATTTATGAAATTGTTTAAATTTGTAATTTTCTTGTTTTTCTTTAAACTGTAAAAATGTCGTACGGGGATATATAAATCTGTCAAAATACGATACACAGATACTGACTATATAAATCTGCCAAAATGTTTAATTCTCAAAACATATTACTTTTCAAATAATGGCAATATTATAAAATATTTTTACACAAATATTTAAAATCCTTAACTGGATGATTTTTATAATTTCAAACTAGGTAAAACTGTCTCAATATTGTAAGGATATGGACTGCTTTGAAGTAAAACTTCCTGATACGGTATTTAAAGTCGTATTTAAACTTTAGAATGATTCCTATATAAAACTAAACTCATAGTCTGAAAACTTCTATCACAAGTCATACAAACATAAATACTATAAACAAAAAATCCATTAAAAGGTCAGATTTTAATGTGAAATGATATATTAAATCGGCCCATGTACAAATGTTTGGAGATATTATAAATAAAAATTAACTTTTGAGTATCAGAACATAATTTTAACAAAATATTTTAACTCTATACATAAAGTTAGGCCAAGATATCAAATTAGATGTTATATTGACCAAAAGTTTAGGAAATGAAATTTGTAGCAAAAACGCTGGTTAATCTTGCATTTCTGATACTTTTATAAAATGGTATAAGATTTATGATTTTAAATTCGAAGAAAAAGTAATTATACGACTATTCATCTCAAAAATGCTTTCTATACGGGTAAAATTGTAACTCTTTTTACTATTTCTTTCTTAATCATATGTTAAAATGCCTTTATTTTATGCATTTAAAGGGTAATAAAGAAATATTAAAAAAATGACGATTTTCCTAGTTTAGTCCAATAATACTTCAACTAAGTTTATAACCTGTGTTTACAAATGTTTAGTATAAGAAATCTGACGTATAGTACGTCAAACAGATTCAAATGACGGCTGTAAACCCACTTCTAATTAATGCAAGAGCAAAAACGTAAGTGCCATTTTAATTAGCATAAAATGAATTATAATTGTGTATATTTAATTTTATCATTGGAAGTCATCTACATAGAAATATTGAATTTAACATTTCAAAGTTCATTAGCAACAACATATATGAAATGCATATTTATTTGTCTCATGCCAAATAATGTGGAAATGCAAACCTTATCGGTGTTAAAGAGACATATCCGTTACTTAGGCATACTCTAAGAATAATTTACGCATTTCATCACGTTCTGTTTTATGTGATACTTTGTTTCACATAAAACAGAACTGTTCTTTGTGAAATTTCCAAACATAATGGGTATGGATTGTGTAAAAATTTGTTTTCTAAATATTATTATATGTTTTAAAATGCGATTGATTAAAGTTCATAAATCAAAACTTACATTTATTTTCATCACAATTAAAAACTGTCTTTGCGAATTTTATGTTAGTGTACACTTTAAAACATTTGCACCCAGAAAAAGGAATTGATTAAAACTACAAAACATGTTTTGTTGAGTGCATTTTGGTTGTTTTAGTAAAATTCACGTAAAATTAAACCATTTTACTTTTTGTTTAAATTAGGTCAATGGAAATTTTGTTTGAATCAACAACTTTTTTTTTTTTTTTTTTTTTTTTTTTTTTTTTTTGCAATTCCAAAAAAAAAAAAAAAAAAGTATCGTCAGCAAAACATATTTTGTTAATTCGAGTAAAATGGTTCAAATTTACTTGAATTTTGATAAAACAACCAATATGTACTCAACAAAACATGTTTTGTAGTTTTAATCAACTCCTTTTTCTGAGTGTGACAAGTTTTCAACAAATATGTTAAATGGACAATTTTAAAGAGTTATGTTTAGATTAAAATGGAAAATCTATTTTCTGTCATTTCATGCACTCTGAATACAGCTAAGGAACAATACATTTATGAATTTCTTGATGAGTATTGTTATTCTCGTTAACAAATTTGTACAACCTCATTTTAAAATAATTAGCCGCAATAGCTACATTAATTTTAAATAGAATTCCTCGATATTGACTCAGAGTGTAAGAATGAGCATGTATATACATACAGTATCCCCACTAAAGTCCCTTCCCCCCATCTTAATTTCGGAACGGCTGCTGCTATATTCATAAAAGTGGTGTCTAGGTACAAGGTACAGTAAAGTACCCATGCGCTACACAATGAAACCGCCTATAGCGCCACCTGGTGGAATGATGCGGAGTTAGCATTCCTATCTCAAAAACGGAAAGAGATAGAGAAAAAAAGTGATTTACAAAGTTGTAGAGTATCATCGATTTAGTACAAAAAGACACATTGTGGACATTAATGCGAAGAATAGAGCGGTTAAAACGCGCATTTGTTTTTTTGTGATTTCCTACACTGTGACGTGACAAAACGAGCTTAGAAAGAAAGAAACAACCAGTTATGAAACAGCAGGTCTGTGCGACCCCTCCACAAACATTGCAGGACATTAAACGACAATATTACGGACACTTGTGCCAACGTGTCACCATCTATGCTCCAACGTGTGCAACGTGAAATTCAAACAAACATCCAAATATGCATTGCAGGTGACGGTGAGAAGTTTGAAAATCTAAAATAAAGGTATATTATTATAAATAGTTGCTTTTTTTCTTTCTAAGATCGTTTTGTCACGTCACAGTGTAGGAAATCACGAAAAGACAAATGCGTGTTTTAACCATTCTATTCTTCGCATTAATGACCAAAATGTGTCTTTTCGTACTAAATCGATGATGCTCTACATTTTTGTAAATCACTTTTTTCTCTATCTCTTTCCGTTTTCGAGATAGGAATGCTAACTCCGCAACATTCCACCAGGTGGCGCCGTAGGTGGTTTCATTGAGTATAGCAGGGTTATTTTACTATACCTAGACACTACTTTTATGAATATAGCAGCAGCTGTTCCGAAGTTAATTGGGTGGCAAGGGACTTTAGTGGGCATACTGTGTATATTATCCTCTCATAAATTGTGGTTTCAATATTCTCGAATAAATCATACAACAAATATTTAAATGCTGTTTTAATTTAACCCAAACGGATTAAAGAAAACTTTACAAGACAATGAGTGGACACTTGTTCAACATTTATTTTATTTACATTTTAAAACTATTTAAAAACAAATACGGTTATAACACGTACATTCTCTTTCATTACCCAAAACGTGCTTTATCATCTACCTTTAATAACTTTGCGAAATGATATTTATAAAAAAATCTTTGATAAGTTTCATAAACTCAGATATAGACGTAAAACAATTCTGAAACTTACTAAATTGATTAAGCTACTTTTGTGGAAAAAAAGATGTTAAAAAAAAGTTTCATCTTAAAATTTATGTTCCTGATTAACTTGACTTTTCCTAATAAACGTTTGAAAAAAGCAATAATCTTTTATTTATACCTTACTTCATGCAATAACTGGCAGAACATTTAGGTTAAAAGGAATTTATTTCACATTTTTTATATTATCATTTCCTTTAAAAGTGATGAAATTAGTTATCTACTCCCATCATACCAGAAATATATGTGTATTGTGAATATTATTTTCTTTGGTAAATATCTTTATTTTTTGTTTGAAAAACTGTATAAAAGTTTATCTTTGGTACATAATTACCCAGTTTATTTCATTTTATAACACGTAATATTAAAACATTTATCGATACGTGACTAGCGTAAAGATCATGTATAATTGAGGTAAATGTATATTTAACAAAAAATATAATTAAAAAGAACTAATTTCTTGTTTTCAGATATTTCTCACCGCAAAAATGCGTAGAAAAGTTTAAGATGCGTTCCCATGAATATACAGGGTGATTCATAAAAGATGGGCAGAACTTTAAGGGGTTATAGTACACTTAAAGACAAATAATATTAAATAGGAGACTAAGGGTCCCAGACGTATTCCCAAGGAGATAGGGGGCATTAAAGTTTAGGGTCCGAAATTTCAAATGATTATAAAACATGGAAAAATTGGTCGATTCGTTTGCGGTTTTTGCAAAAAATTTTCTTTATGCCAGTATTTTCTTGAAATAAAATTTTAAAGTTCAATTTCAAAAAATGCCGATAGGGGGCGCTTTAGACTTTGGAGTAACAAACAACTATTTTTTAACGTTAATTTTTGTATTTCTTTAAATGATTTCGAAAGCTTAGACTTAAACTTAAATTTTGATCTAAAAATCTGAGTCCTAACGAGTAGTTAAGTAGCGTAAACTGAAATTTGAAATTTGAAACCCTTCTCCCCCCAGAACAAAAATCAGTTATTCCCGATCTTTGTGTCGTAGATTAGGCTCTAACTACTGCCGCGTTTTGCTAAAATTATTCTTTATGTCAGTATTTTCTTGAAAATAAATTTTAAAGAAAATTTTCAAAAAATTCCGATAGAGGGCGCTTTAGACTTTGGAGTAACGAACAACTATTTTATACCGTTATTTTTTGTGTCTCATTAAATGCTTTCTAAAGCTTAGACTTAAATTTTCAGCCCAAAATCTGAATCGTTAGACGTGGTTAAGTTTCTGGGGAGAGGGGTTTGAAATTTCTACTCCTGAGCACAGTTCAGTTTACCATGTCCACACATTGTGTGCTGTGATACGAGGTAAAAAGACACAAATTAGGATTATGTTACCAAAGCATATTTATTAACATGTAATCACAATAAATGTTCAAAATTGTGACCACCAGAGGTTATGCACGCAGAACAACGGCGACGAATGGAACGGCGAACATTCGCGAAAACATCAGGCTTTTCGAGCACTTCCCCTACAGCGGCGGAAAGTCTGGCGACCAGTTCCTCGGGGGATTCAATGGGTGTCTCATACATAAGAGCCTTCAATCGTCCCCAAAAAAAGAAATCGAGGGGTGAAAGATCTGGCGAGCGAGCAGGCCAAGCAACAGGACCACCTCGACCAATCCATCTGTTCGGAAATGTGATGTCCAGATAGTTGCGGACGTCTCGTACGTAATGGGCTGGCGCTCCATCGTGCTGGAACCACATGACCTGCCGGATGCGTGGAGGAACAACGTTTAACAGGTCTGGCAGCACATGTTGCAGAAATGTGAGGTATGTTTTACCGTTGAGGCGTTCAGGAAGACGGTACGGTCCGATTAGGTGGTCTCCGAGGATTCCTGCCCAAACATTGATGGAAAAGCGTCTCTGATGAGCATGTGGATACGTAGCATGTGGATTGACATCCGCCCATACATGTGCATTGTGTGTGTTAAATGTACCTTCACGTGTGAAGGTACATTCATCGGTGAAAAGCACAGTTCGTCCAAAATGTGGATTTAGCGCGTTCTGCTGCAGAAACCAGCGGGCGAATTCAATACGATTTGGATAATCCCCTGGAGACAGTTTCTGGACTCGTTGCACATGAAACGGGAGCAAATGTTCATCCTTCAGTACCCTCCAAGTCGTGGACTGTGAGGTATCCACCTGGCTAGCCACTGTTCGTTTACTTGTACTTGGCTGCGCCGCTACTACATCCAGAATGGCTTCTGCAACAACTACTGATTCGTCCTTTTTTGCACGACCTGCATTCGACCGGGAAGCGAGAAATGATCCCGTCTCACACAACTGTCTGTGCAAGCGCTCGAAAGTTTTGCGGTTAGGCAACCGCCTGTTAGGAAATCGCTCTCCGTACATTCGTTGTGCCTCTGCACCATTTCCATCTGCCGCTCCGTAAATTAAATGCATCTCAGCCTTTTCCTTATTCGTGAAGGTCACCATCTTCCGATTCATTACTACAGCGACTTACACTTGACTCACCGTTCAGTGGTTTTTATGCCTGAATCGTGTCGAAATTTTGCATACGTGTTCTTCTTCTTCCCCATTTGACATTTGCATACTTTCTGTTTCCTTCTTCACCCGGTGACTAGCGTCAGGAATGGAGCTTTAACGTTTGCATGAGCGACGTTTTCAACTGTGCCAGTGCTTTTATGAGTGAATTCCGACTATGCAGTCCTTGACGAAAGTTGTATTTTTGCCTCGTATCACAGCACAGAATCGTTGGGCATGGTTAAGTAGTGCAAACTGAACTATGTTCAGAAGTTGAAATTTGAACCCCCTCCCCTCGCTACTGAACCACGCTCAGCGATTCAGATTTTGAGCTGAAAATTTAAGTTTAAGTCTAAGCTTTAGAAAGCATTTAATGAGACACAAAAAATAACGGTATAAAATAGTTGTTCGTTACTCCAAAGTCTAAAGCGCCCTCTATCGGAATTTTTTGAAAATTTTCTTTAAAATTTATTTTCAAGAAAATACTGACATAAAGAATAATTTTAGCAAAACGCGGCAGTAGTTAGAGCCTAATCTACGACACAAAGATCGGGAATAACTGATTTTTGTTCTGGGGGGAGAAGGGTTTCAAATTTCAAATTTCAGTTTACGCTACTTAACTACTCGTTAGGACTCAGATTTTTAGATCAAAATTTAAGTTTAAGTCTAAGCTTTCGAAATCATTTAAAGAAATACAAAAAATAACGTTAAAAAATAGTTGTTTGTTACTCCAAAGTCTAAAGCGCCCCCTATCGGCATTTTTTGAAATTGAACTTTAACATTTTATTTCAAGAAAATACTGGCATAAAGAAAATTTTTTGCAAAAACCGCAAACGAATCGACCAATTTTTCCATGTTTTATAATCATTTGAAATTTTGGACCCTAAACTTTAATGCCCCCTATCTCCTTGGGAATACGTCTGGGACCCTTAGTCTCCTATTTAATATTATTTGTCTTTAAGTGTACTATAACCCCTTAAAGTTCTGCCCATCTTTTATGAATCACCCTGTATATTTTTTATATTCATTCACTATTTTTCCATCCCAAAATAAAATTTATTGCTGTTAATAGAATAAATATTACTATAGGAAGTACATTGTTGTTTCTGGATATAAAATTAAGTATATTTCATATAAACAAGTTGTAAAATTCAAATAGTTTTAACACAATTGCATTCAACATTTAAAAATTTTAATATGACAAAATATTTACTTCTACGTATGCGGATTTTTATGTTACATATATACAATATGCCCACTAAAGTCCTTTTCTACCCTCTTAACTTCGGAACGGCTGCTGCTATATTCATAAAAGTGGTGTCTAGGTATAGTAAAGTAGCCATGCGCTGCACAATGAAACCGCCTATAGCGCCACCTGGTGGAATGATGCGGAGTTAGCATTCCTATCTCAAAAACGGAAAGAGATAGAGAAAAAAAGTGATTTACAAAGTTGTAGAGTATCATCCATTTAGTACGAAAAGACACCTTGTGGACATTAATGCGAAGAATAGAACTCTTAGAACGCGAATTTGTTTTTTGTGATTTCCTACACTGTGATGTGACAAAACGATCTTTGAAAGAAAGAAACAACCAGTTATGAAACAGCAGGTCTGTGCGACCCCTGCACAAACATTGCAGGACATTAAACGACGCTATTACGGACGCTTGTGACACCGTGTCACCATTTATGCTCCAACGTGTGCAAAGTGAAATTCAAACAAACATCCAAATATGCATTGCAGCTGACGGTGAGAAGTTTGAAAATCTAAAATAAAGGTATATTATTATAACTAGTTGCTTTTTTTCTTTCTAAGATCGTTTTGTCACGTCACAGTGTAGGAAATCACGAAAAGATAAATGCGTGTTTTAACCGTTCTATTCTTCGCATTAATGTCCACAATTTGTCTTTTCGTACTATGCTTTCGTATATGTTTTTCGATGCTCTACAACTTTGTAAATCACTTTTTTTCTCTGTCTCTTTCCATTTTCAAGATAGGAATGGTAATTCCGCAGCATTCCACCAGGTGGTGCCGTAGGCGGTTTCATTGAGTAACACATGGCTATTTTACTATACCTAGACAGTACTTTTATGAATATAGCAGCAGCCGTTCCGAAGTTAAGAGGGTGGCAAGGGACTTTAGTGGGCATACTGTATAGCTTTATAAAAATACATTAACCAAAGTATGCTAACATCTATCGTATTCTGAGAGAAATAATGTAGTTTTGTAAGAACGAATACTAATGCAGTAGAGTCCCGATTATCCGAGTTAATATGGACCAAGCAAGAAATTCGGATAAACCAAATTTACATAAATCGTCAGTAACTAAAGAGATGAAATGTAAATTTACGCATAATTTATTAATTTTTATTGTACTACTTAGAGCTATTTGATGGCACTTCCAAATTATTTGTAAAAAATTAGGAATGAAATTGTTCATTTCAAGAAGACCTTGATAGTTTTTTGTTTGTTGATAAACTTTTTTTTGACGCAATGTTTCGCCATTGTGTTAGTGTCATCAGAATAGAATGTGTAGCCTCTTCTTGCTGCTCAGTGTATAAAATTTGTTTTTCAATCGAACTCATATTTACGGAATGCATCATGTTCTTCTGATAGAAAACATTTTCATCATCCGTGCTCTCGTATTCACGTTTTTCAAGCATGTTTGAAATCATGTCTTCTGCCATTACTAGTTGTTCACCTGAGTTCATGCACTCAGCAGAAAAAGTTTCAGAAACAAAAAGTCTTTGTGCCAGGATAAGAAAAATGTCGTCATCATCAGCTTCATTTTCATAGGTTCGCTGCTCTGGCATCATATTCATCCGCAATGATTTGTGTAGCGTCGTTCTTCTTCCACTTCGGCAATGCAAAATATTCTCCAGTGTAACTTATTTTAGGCATTCCATAACGCCTTGTTTTCAAAACCTTCAATCAACTATCCTTACAGATTCTTTTTGCAGTTGCTTTTCCAGTTCTATACAATAGCTTGATTTAATGTATTAGTGAGGTCTCATTTATTGGCAAAAAATATGCATTGATCTCCTCACTTGCTGTTTGCTCCTCATCCAGATAGCATGGAGCATTGCCTAAAAAAGCTGGACTGTCTTTCTTTTCAACTTCTTGCTCTCTAGAAATATTTCTACTTTAGGGACAAAATGCTCATAAAACTGGATGTTTACATTTTTGGCGCCTTGTCACGGCTTTTAATTTTAGGATTGTCTCTTATCAACTTAAATTTCTGAGTTTACCAAATGTGGCACTCTTTTTTGCGGTGTAACTTTTAAAAATGTTGCACGGAAAGCAAAATTTAGCAGGGAAGCCTAGCACTGATATTGTCTATGTTTTCTCGCAAATAACACATTATTTAATGTACAGTTAAATTATGTGTTAAACATTATCTGTTAAACAATTATTACTTTAATTATCTCAGAACTGAAATTACCTTTATATCAACATTTTAATTGAAAAATTTATACCTATTATTACTCTAGTAACGATGAATTATAAATAAATTACCAATACTCTAAATTAATCTTTCACCGCACAAATTGTAAAAGTGCAATTTTTAAATTTTGTTTCTGCCTTAACTGTTATTGTAGAAACAATGGCAACAGCAACAACAACATTAATAATCATCATTATTATTAATGTTCGTAAACGTCTGTCTGTCTGTGTGTGTGTGTGTGTGCATCTGTACCCGGATAAACTCTGCGAGCGTAGCGAGTAGCGAAGCGCTTTTGATGTCAAAAAAATCAGAAAAATCCGGGCCTTCAGGAATTGCAATTTCGATGAAATCGGCCCTTAATTAACCCTCTCGGCACTGATTTTTTTTTTCAATTTTGGGAAAAATTACTTTTAAGCTAACAAAATTAAAAGTAGCTATCGAAATCACAGAAGTTACAGTTTACTGAAATTTAACGAATGTGTTCTTTACAGAAATCTAACGAATGTAGTTATGTTGCGTGTTTTTCCTATGAAAATACTCTAAGGAAGAATTTTTTAAGACGTTTTGAAAATGTCGTATTACAATCAGATTAAACAAACGTAAAAAATTTAGTAGTATTTTTTATCTTTAATCACAAATTACTAATTCGGAAAAGGAGTCCCTAAATTAATTTTAAAGAGTGAAACACATATGTTTAAATTAAAAGAAACGCCAACGGTTTACTAATAATTAATAAAACTTTTATTAATATTATTATTATTAAATGCTGAAACATAAGTAACGTCATAATAGTAAATGTATCGACATATGCTATCACTAATAGGTGCTGGAATTAACAAAAATAATTTTTTCTTTCAAATATTGAAATTCGAAGTAGGAGCCTCATATGAGGCCCAGGGTGACGAGAGGGTTAAGGGAGTTATTAATTAACAAAACTGTTTTAATTACTGCAAAAGAAACCTATGTTGAAAGTATTTTACATTTGATCAAAAACCGCAAACGCTCCCTCCCGAAGGGTTGCCAGTCAGTAACACCAGACGACAATCTCGAGGTTCCCAAGGAGTAATTTAAGTAAAAATGTATATTGGGCCGTTTTAAAACGACTCGCATCTCGGAAAGTCACGGTCCTAGAAATTCGGAACTTGGGCAGACAGATTCAGAGAGCATCTGCTTTCAGAAATTCGAAAAATCATTTCTCTACGACCAGGAGAACCAAAAAAATCCTCTAAAAATCGATCCATAAAAAATAATTTTTTATTCCGTCGGAGACGGGCAGGTGCATTTCATTTCAAATAAAACAAGTTGAAACTGGTGTGAAATACTAAGAACTAAAATAACTTCTTAAAACACCACCAAAAACTTTAATTTCATTATTATCATTAAACATTATTATCATTATTATCATTAAACATTAATTTCATAAAATATTTCATTTCCTCTCCACGCAACCAAATCTCTACAGATACGGCGCCGCTCGAAAATCGCAAAATCGGCGTACTACAGGGATTTCAGCCTCTTTCCGAAAAATCTCAAAAATCGTCACATCGTCACGAAAATTTACAAACGGACGTAAAAAAATCGCGAATTTCGGAAGCTAAAATTCATAAAAATCGACCAGTAACTTTTAAAGATATCAATTAAAACTTTTAATGTGAAACGCAAAATGAATTTATTTGTATTCCAAAGAGACAGCTTTTTTTCAACTTTTATTTCCGCTCTCCATTCAGGCTCAATGTCTGCCGAAGAAATAACAAAACAAAATACCCTTTTTTATACTAGAAGATTTCCAGGTCTATCAATTTTTTTTTTAATATTACATTTATAGATTTGAAAATTATACATACATTCCTATATTTTCCTAAAAATTCTAAATATCTCATTTTCGTATTTCTCCGTTAATTACAACAGAAATTACATCACATTTTAATTAACGACCACGTGACCTGATATCTCCCGACAAGCTATCGGATCCTGACGGTTGATGTAATTAAGATATATTTGTACATTTGTAATATTTTTGAGGAAATGGCGTTGAACAGGACAAATTCCATTTAACAAATTTAACATTTTTAAACGTTTGGTAATATGTATAGAAAAATTGTTACTATTTTCAAATAATAATTTCAGATTTTTTTTGTTTGTTTGTCTGTTTTAAGCTTTTTAAAGTCTGAACAAGTACTCCGGTAGTCTAAATCAGTTGTTTGAGGTAAAAGCCGTGTCATCGCCCCTCTCTCCAGCCCCCCTTTCAAGTTTTTTGCTCTTAACTATGGTCTGTTTCTATAACTCAGAAACTATGTTACGGATTTCCACCAAACTGATTCCAAATATCATCATTAAAGTAATAAGGACCCTCTATAACACGTTTAAAGTTTCTGAGTTTATACCACTCTTTTCGAATAATAATATCAGATTCATATATTCATTTCATAATATCTCGAGTTCTGCAAGTCCAATCGCAACGCGATTTGGCTCTTTCGACTCGATAACGATAGCGCTTACATATTTTAGTTAAAAGTTTCACCACCAGGGGGTGCTTCCGGAAATCGGGTTCTATGGGCCCGATTACGACAGGGTTTGGCTCTTTCGACTGGATTTCGATAACTTTACAGATTTCGGTCATGTTCGTATAGAACAGATTGCGTCCCCTGGTGGTGGAAGGTGTAATTAAAATATTTTTCTGCCAAAGCGGGTTCTATGAGTCACATCACGACGCGGTTTGGCTCCACCGACTCGACATCGATAGAGTATAACAGTTCATATCGGTTTTAGTTCGTTTTTTACTATCAGAGGGCGTTTTCTTATCTCTGTTTCTATGGCCCGGATCACGACGGGGTATGGCTTATTCGACTCAACGTCGATAGAGGTTACTACAGCTTATCGATTTTTGTTCTGAGTTTCACCACTAGGGGGCGCTTTCGTATCTGTTTTACGACGGGGTATGGATCATTCGACTCGACATCGATAGATCTTACTGATTTTAGTTCGTTTTTTCACCACCAAGTAACGCTTTCCTATCCCCGGTTCTACGGGCATGAAAACGACGGGGTATGGCTCATTGGACTCGACATCGAAAGCCTTAACGATTTCAGTTATGATCGTATAAACAGATTGGTGGTGGAAGGTGGAAATAACGTGTACTGCAGCGCGTGCGCAGCACGACTGCTATACGGTGCCTCAGGCAGCGGGGACCCGAGCCGGACGTTCGTTCAGTTAGAGGTTTATAGTATTCGTTGTGCAATTTAAGGGATTATCCGGTGCCGAAGGCAGCGGGGACCAGGGTCGGAGGTTAGTTCGGTTAGAGGTTTATACTGTTCAATGTGCAAATTAAGGGATTATCCGGTGCCGAAGGCAGCGGGGACCCAGTTCGGAGAGGATGCGAGTCAGAGAATTGTTCGTTTCGATGTTTTATAAAAAAAGGAGATTTCAAAAAATTCGAGGCACCGATGTAAATTAGGGGCCCGCTAGCAGGCGATGCCAGCTAGTTAATCATTATTATTAATGTTCGTAAACTTCTGTCTGTGTGTCTGTATGTGTGTGTGTGTGTGTGTGTACCCGGATAAACACTGCGAGAGCAGCGAGCAGCGAGGCAATTTTGGTATAAAAAATTCAGAAAAATACGGGACTACAAGAATTACAGTTTCGAAGATATCGGCCCCTAATTAAAAACGTTATTAATTAAAAACCTCATCAAATTAGAAAAACAAGGAACAGTTTCATCGAAACCCGAAAAGAAAATTTCCGTTTTGATAATCGCAGACATCCAAATTGTCTGTTTTTGACACATCATCGAATAAAAAAAATCTACCGGAGGTACCGATCCGAAAATCGGGGTACACACGTGGCCGATTTTTTTCGTTCCAAAAATTCAAATTTTTTGAAATTCGCACCGTAACTTTTCTTTATTTCTGCCAAAAACTGACCAGACTTCCAATACTGCCCCAGACAGGAAAGAGGGTTGCCGTAATCGTTGCAGGGTTGACACATACGAGGTCAATCGCTCCACTCGCTTCTTGAAACAAGTAGCAGTAATTACTCTACGTCCACGAAAATTTGCATTCATGTGTAAAAAAACGCAAATTCAACAAAAAAAATTTTATAAAAATCGGCGAGTAACTTTTAAAGATTTCAATTAAAACTCATTAATGAAAATGGGAATTGAATTTATTTCTTACCGAAGAGGACAGCTCTACTGAGATTGCAGGTGTTTTGAAAATATCAGTGAAAGAATGGGTGACATCGCGACGCTTCTGACAAAAGAGATTAATTGATAAAACAAAGCTTTTGAAAAGTATTAATGTTTTTAAAGGTGATATAATTTTTTTAATAATATCGAATTTTCGAATATGAAATATATGCATCCTTGCTCAGATTGGGCTGACATTTCAGGGATTCAAAAAATTTTCGAATTCGGGCCATAATTTTTGATTTTAACAAAATTCCGATTTTTGTTTAGGAAAAAAAAAGGAATTTGCTATTTCTTTTCGGAATATCTCCCGTCGTATGGGTCCCATCACGTCGCGGTTTGGCTCATTCGACTCGACATCGATAGAGCTTATCGATTTTAGTTCGCCTTTTCACCACCAAGGGGTGCTTTCTTATCTCTGTTGCTATGAGCCGGATCACGATGGGGTATGGCTCATTCGACTGGACATCGATACAGGATACTAGAGCTTACCGATTGTTGTTCCGAGTTTCATCACCAAGGGGCGCTTTCCTATCTCTGTTTCTATGGGAAGGATCACAACGGGGTATGACTCATTCAACTCGACATCGATTGAGCTTACCGATTTTAGTTTCTTTTTTTCACCAACAGGGGGCGCTTTCCTATCTCTGGCTCTATTGGCATGAAGACGACGAGGTATGGCTCATTCGACTCGACATCGAAAGACTTAACGATTTCAGTTATGATCGTATGAACAGATTTCGTCACCTGATGGTGGAAGGTGAAACTAACGTATACTGACGACTGCTATACGGTGCCACAGGCAGTGGGGACCCGAATCGGAGATTCGTTCAGTTATAGGTTTATACTATTCGATGTGCAAATTAAGGCATTATCCGGTGCCGAAGGCAGAAGGGACCCGTGTCGGAGGTTCGTTCGATTAGAGGTTTGTACTATTCGATGTGCAAATTATGGGATTATCCGGTGCGTGCATAGTACGACCAGCATACGGTGCCGAAGGCAGCGGGGACCCAGTTCGGATCTTCGTTTGGTTGGAGGGGGATGCGAGCCGGAGGGTCGTTCGTTTCGATGTTTTATATAAAGAAGGAGAATTCAAAGGATTTGAGGCACCGATGTAAATTAGGGGCCCGGTAGCGGGCAAAGCTAGCTAGTAATAATAATAATGATCTGTATTATCACTCACTGAAATTTTTAAATTCTGCTTCATCCCATCCCGTTCCTTGACCTCCTAGCATTAATTTGCTAGCATCATTTTTGGCAACTCAGTTAAAGCAGAAACACGATTAAGAGGGGTTTTCTCAATAATCCTTCTTAGCTTATATATATATATATATATATATCGATTAGCGGAAATTCGGTTAAGCGAAACTCAGATAATCGTGACTGTACTGTATTTCTGCTACTTATAGCACTATTTTGTTTGACTGTACAATTATAGCTTTGAAAGATTTCAGTGTCTATACTATATGTTCTTAAAAGAGAAAAAACGAAAGTTTTAAAGTTTAAATTTCAATAGGTTAGAAACAAACACGAAAGCAAAACGGATCAATTCCTTCATATAATTTGTTATAGTTGTATTCAGCACATTTTTATAAATTTATATCTGTCATCATTTATATACATTTCCGTCTTTTTTTTAATATAAAAATTAGCAACGGATTATGACGAAAAATAAAAATAATTAAAAAAGTTTAGATAGGCTGTTCTGATTAATAGAATCAAATCCTAGTAAAAGGTATTCGGTAAAAGGTACATTTTAATACACAATAGTTCAATTGTTTGAAAATTATTCCGTTAAACAATTAAAAATCGTAGATTTTTCGAAAATATTTTCATAGTTTAAGATAATTAGCTATAGAACATAGTAAGTATTAAAATAAATGCAACGTAATGCGAAATAAAGTAAATATTATACACTTAAGAAAAACCTATAGAAAATAGCATTAATTGTTTCTAAGTTTATGAATAACTTGCCATTATAATAGAAGTAGCCTGTTATTTTTGATCGCCCAATTTAGAATTTAAGTATCCATTTACCGGCTGTTATAAAAATGTTGTCAATTATCCCTTGTCAAGACTATGTAAACAATCTAGGTAGTTAATTGCTTTCTAGATAAAGAACTTCAACATCTGAAGTTGCTTTCAAACACGTGTTTCGTCCTGAATTAAAAAATAAAAGTCCAATTAAGATGTTAAGAACGTTATTGCTTGCGTGACTAGATATAAATGTTTTTACGTGGAGATGTAACAGATATTGAAAATGTAAAAATATATTTCATAATTTTTAGTGACAGATCATTTTATAATTAGCCTTTTACATATAAGACTACAATGGTATATTTATGTATATAAAGTAATGTGTATCGTTATTTAAAATTTGGAAATTATAAAACAAAAATGATTTTTTTCTTCAGTATTTTATTTTAATATGTGGGAATATCACTTTTATGTCAGCAATCGAAAAAAAAACTTATTCTTATAAAAAGCTAATTGAATCACCCCCTCCAATCTCATTCATACTGGAATCTTTTTGTAGATATTAAAGAAAGAATTGCGCAAGAAATAGTTACAGTGCATCTCTGTTAATGAATAAACATTATTAGAAAGTTTTTCAGCAGCAGAATCATCTAAAACAAGCTGCATACACTGTAATAAAAAACCCTGAGATTACTATCTTTTTAAGTATACTTGCATTCCACAGAATTGTTTAGTAACTTGTTTTGTAAACCGGAATCGTTTTCTAGTACTGTTTTTAGTATCTATTATTATCTATTATTATTTAGTATCTATTAGTATTTAGTGTTTCTAGTAATGTTGCTAGCTGTTTTCGAGTAATTCTTGCAGATTTTCTTATAACTGAGTAAGAATACAAAAAAAAAATGTTAGTAAAGCAAAGATCAATGAGAAAAACTAAAAGTTTTTAGTAGATCGACCTATTTTTTACAGTGTAGTTTGATAATAAATGAAAACATTTGTAACATTTTCCAGTGGGGAGTATATATATTGTTAAACTATCGCTGGCTGATACCATTATTTATATATGTACGAGAATTTATCACATGTCATGTAACTTGGTTTCATTTCTTTTTTTTAAATAAATGACATACGGATATTTAAGACTTAATGTTTCATCATTTTACAACTTCTATAACTGTATATATTCATCAACTAATACAACATTCTCTTTTCTAACTTACATGATCATTAAAGCATTAAAAATACGCAATATTTCTTTATTCTTAAACACTTCTAATGCAGTTTTGAGTTAAAAAACAATATTCCAACTGCAACAGAAATTTTAACGCAAGCGTCATTTTCGTTGTTTAAAATCTAAATTACCCATTCCTTTAATATTTAAATATAAGTAGAACATATATTAGAAACAAGCTGAAATATTCTAGGCCTTACAGGGGTTTCGATTTCTTGGATAAACAGCAACAATATTAGTATATAATTTTATATTTGTATTTTTCTTTTCCTAACTGACAGACGACATTTTGTATTAAATTATATGTTTTATCACATATTTTTTAATAATGCTAAAATTATACTACAGAATACTATATTCTTTTAGAATGTAGATTGACGTATCAAATCTATAATTTAATTTTTTAGCATTCAAAGACAACAAACAGTTACCATTCACAATTTTTCAAATACAATTCAATTGTGCAGAAAAACTAATCTGCCACATATGATGTCTGAGTATTTCGGAGGTATCGTTCAAAGTAAAAGCTATTAATAAATCGATTTTAAATATTTTTCGTATATTTTCACTCAGAAACCTCAGATGAAATTCAAATTGGGAAGGTTAGAATTATTTACATAAAATACATTCACCCACTCACAGTTTGTATATTTGTGATAAATATATTAAAATATATTATTTTTATTGCATGTTTGACTTTTATAAAGTATAGATTATTTATTCCTTTGTAACCATGGATTTCTGTTTTTAATTCCATCTTATTTTATTTATATTTTGTTTGGTATTGTATTAACATTATTTTACTCTAAAATCAAAACAATATTTTGCTTTAATGCATTTTCACTGAAATATTTCTATTTCCGGTTTTTGATGGATTAACACATTTTGAAATATTTTCAATGCGATTTGAGTCTACAATGACTGTCCAAAAAACTCTGTCACTGAAACTCAGGAATTAATGTACGAAATTTCTTGAAACTATATAAATATATCAACTATATACATTACAACTATATATACAGGACGTTAAGGCTGCTCTTCAGTAAACTTCCCGATTCCCTGCGCTAATGTTATTCCTATGGGCGTAAGATGCATTCGTATTTTTAAAATATCTCCTTGGAAAATTAATATTTTTAACTTCTGTTTTCTTTGTACTGTTCTTAAAGAATGTCTCTTTTTTTTCTTAGTTGTCAATTTTTTTCTAAAATATATACTGAATTTTATATGAAATGTTAAAATCTTATTCAGTTTCGATTTCTTGGATAAACAGCAACAATATTAGTATATAATTTTATATTTGTATTTTTCTTTTCCTAACTGACAGACGACATTTTGTATTAAATTATATGTTTTATCACATATTTTTTAATAATGCTAAAATTATACTACAGAATACTATATTCTTTTAGAATGTAGATTGACGTATCAAATCTATAATTTAATTTTTTTGCATTCAAAGACAACAAACAGTTACCATTCACAATTTTTCAAATACAATTCAATTGTGCAGAAAAACTAATCTGCCACATATGATGTCTGAGTATTTCGGAGGTATCGTTCAAAGTAAAAGCTATTAATAAATCGATTTTAAATCTTTTTCGTATATTTTCACTCAGAAACCTCAGATGAAATTCAAATTGGGAAGGTTAGAATTATTTACATAAAATACATTCACCCACTCACAGTTTGTATATTTGTGATAAATATATTAAAATATATTATTTTTATTGCGTGTTTGACTTTTATAAAGTATAGATTATTTATTCCTTTGTAACCATGGATTTCTGTTTTTAATTCCATCTTATTTTATTTATATTTTGTTTGGTATTGTATTAACATTATTTTACTCTAAAATCAAAACAATATTTTGCTTTAATGCATTTTCACTGAAATATTTCTATTTCCGGTTTTTGATGGATTTACACATTTTGAAATATTTTCAATGCGATTTGAGTCTACAATGACTGTCCAAAAAACTCTGTCACTGAAACTCAGGAATTAATGTACGAAATTTCTTGAAACTATATAAATATATCAACTATATACATTACAACTATATATACAGGACGTTAAGGCTGCTCTTCAGAAAACTTCCCGATTCCCTGCGCTAATGTTATTGCTATGGGCGTAAGATGCATTCGTATTTTTAAAATATCTCCTTGGAAAATTAATATTTTTAACTTCTGTTTTCTTTGTACTGTTCTTAAAGAATGTCTCTTTTTTTTCTTAGTTGTCAATTTTTTTCTAAAATATATACTGAATTTTATATGAAATGTTAAAATCTTATTCAGTTTCGCTTAGATTCTAACACATAAAAATATAAATTAAGCACATAGTTTTAAAATATTTTGATAACTAAGAAAAAAAGAGACATTCTTTAAGAACAGTACACAGAAAACAGAAGTTAAAAATATTAATTTCCAGGGGAGATATTTTAAAAATATGAATGCATCCTACGCCCATAGGAATAACATTAGTGAGGAGAATCGGAAAGTTTACTGACGAGCAGCCTTAAGTTAAATATTCCTTTATATCGTGAAATAGCTACAGAAAAATATTAGAATGGCTTAAGTCCATCTGAAACATCTTTTTTGACATTATTGGCTTATTCTTATATTTGATTTATACTTATAAACTCTCACAAAAAGTTTAATATTTAAAGAATTTTTTTCAACTTTTATTTTTATAAATTTTGCCTTAACACAATTGAACATTAAACATTTTAAGATTATTTCTTTTTTATTGGTATTAAATTCGTTTATTTTTTCTTTTATGTGTGTATCTATGTTGACGTGCGTAAACGTTTAACATTTTATCTTTTTCTGTTAAATTTTTAGAAAACATCACTGTATCAATAATAACTAGATAAATAAAAATACAAAACTAGTTAAAAAATAAGACAATGCTTAAAGACAAACATATGTTAATAGACTGAAACTAAAAGTACATAAAATTCTTATTAAAAAATATATTCATTTTTAAAGAATATTTTGAGATTTGAAATTCATTTTCTCCAAAACTACTTAAGTTTTAAAAGAACAAAAATGCGGTTATAATCCATTTTCATAAATAAAAGTATGCAAAGCTTTATTAAATGATTTAAAGATTAATAATTTGCTTGTTTAATTAAAGCAACATGTTATTTTAGAGTACCTAGATTAAAAGGCAATAGTCAATTTATTGTCTCTTATAAAAAATGATGTCAATTATCTATTGTCAGGAAAACATTAACAATAGACAATGCTTAAAGACAAACGTATGTTAATAGACCAAAACTAAAATTACATAAAGTTTTATAAAAAAATATATTCATTTTTAGTGAATATTTTTAGATATGAAATTAATTTACTCCAAAACTACTTAAGTTTTAAAAGAAAAAAAATCAGACTATAATCCGTTTTCATAAAAAGTATGCAATTTTTTATTATTTTTTAAAAATATTAATAATGTGCTTGTTTAATTAAAATAACCTGTTATGTTAGAGTACCTAATTTAAAAGTTAAGAGTGCATTTAATTTATCTTATAAAAAATTATGTCAATTATCTCTTGTCAGGAAAACATTAGCAATCAAGGTAGTCAATAGCTTTCAGGATAATCTTTTTTTTTAAAGCACTTCATTGTTAGAAGTGGCTTTTCAATGTGCGTTCTTTAATGACGTGGAAAAAAGTAACTTCTTCAATTAAAATTTTTATAGCAGCATTCCGAATCTATAGATAAATTACTATAATAAAAATTCTAAATACAAAAATAAATACAATTACTTTTTTAATGACGTGTTTTTGAAAGCAGATTTTAAAACATAAATATAATTAAGTGGATATGGGTATAAAGATAATATGTACGAAGCTCGTTATGAATACGCATTTTAGTTAAAATGCTCAATCAAAAAAATAATAATAATATGGTTTTAAATGTACGATTATTCTTTAGACTTTTCTCTTAAAGAAATTAGTCGAACAATTTAAATATCTTCAACGATATTGCTGAAATATCCATAAATTATGATGGATATAAATATTAATAAAACTCGAACAAACTAAAACATAATAATTATATGTTTGCAAAATTATATTTTGCGGAATATATATATATATATATATGTAAACCTCTGTGTTGCATTAAACAACAGTTATGTATTTTACAATAACTACATAATGAAATTTGTATAGATTTTTAGAATGCCTTACAGTATCCAAAATATTTTCGCATCATAAGTATATAAACGTCCTTTTAAAATTTTTTATTATTATTATTGTTTATTGTAACTTTTTGAAAGACGGTAGGATATTATATATCCCACTTAATTTTCATCCCCAAATGCCCAAATTTTCAAACAATTTTGGAATAAAATTATTCTAATAATGTACTCAAAAGAAAATTGTAGATATTTTCAAATAAATTTGTTTGTAAATACTTTTGTCATTCAATCATTTCAACATTTTAGCAACAGAAGTACTTTGTCTCTGAAAGGTCTGAATCTTTTTCTCACACACTGCAAATAAAGGAGTCTTAAAGTAAGACAAAAGAACGACTAAAAAAGCATTTAAGACACATAAATGTCTCAATATAGAGCTTAGACATATTATATACCTTAATTTAAGAATCGGTGTCGCGTCAATTCATCTCGCACAATTCATCGCGGAACAATTCATCGCACACAATTCGTCGCAGCGTCAATTCGTCGCAGCGTCAATTCATCGCGACGACAATTCGTCGCACCGTCAATTCGTCGCGGCGTCAATTCGTCGCGGGCTCAATTCGTCGCGGGCTCAATTCGTCGCGGGCTCAATTCGTCGCGACGTCAATTCGTCGCAGCTAAAATGTCCTTGAAGGCTATTATGATAAAAATAAGGATAATTTAGTAAAATTATTTAATGATAATTTGTTTTTTAGATATACAGAATTATAACTAACATTTTAAAGGCGATTTCAGAGGAATTTTTTTTATAAGTGATTTTTTGGGGAATTTCCTTATTGTGAACATGACAGTTTAATAAATAAAAGCAAGTCATTTCTTATTTAAATTAGAGATAGAATAAATATTGCTTTAGATAACCGAAAAAATGGCGGAGGATTTAGGATAAAATCACCCAGATCAAGAAAAAATGACAAATACAAATGCTAGAAATTAAAAAAAAAAAATTATTAGTTGACATATGTGTACACAGGGTACAACCCTCCCCCCTCCCTTATATTTGAAAGATTTAGGAAGTAAAAAAATTATTGAGAGATGTAAACATAAAATACTTTTTGTGATTGCGATTGAACTGATTGCTGCATGAATGCAATTTCATGAAGTAGAATTTTGGTTTTATAAGTTTTTTCATTTATTTCATCTATACTAATAAAAGGAAAGTGTTTGTCTGTCTGAGTTCTGTGTACGTGTGCGCGATGGCAAGCGAAATCTACCGCACGTAGAAGTCTGAAAATTTGGGTGTGGATAGTCGAAGGCAGGTCCTACAGACCTAACGCTCAGATTTTTAATATTTTAAGAACCGGGGCCCCTAGGGCCCTTTTAAGGTTTTTGCATCTAAATTGTTAATAACTTGCCCCATTTTCCTCTGATCTCCCTTCTTTTTGTGGGCCTTTCTCATTAATTCCCCACCCATTTCTACATTTCAGTTAGCAACCTGGTCCCCTGGGACCCGATGCGGTGTTGACTTGAATCTTTTTTGCGCCATGCTTTTTTCACCCTCTCAATGCCTAACTTTTAAGTTGAGTCTTCGACTCCTTTCCCCGGGCCAACACCTTCATATTTTTATTGTGGCACTAGGGCCGTTTTTTAGCATGTCTTTCAAATTTTATTCTAATGATTAATTTATACCCTATGCTTAATTTCGACTAATTGAAGATCTAAAGCGCTACGTAATAGGATCTTTTAAGATGTTTTCCTCTTAAGGCCTTACTCAAAACTATGATTTGGCCATTTTTGGGACCTCTAATATAGCTCCCTTAAAAATCGACCGATCCGCTTGTTTTTTTTTTATGTAACTTCTTTGGACTTCCAGCTACTATATGAACGATAAAAAAATTTCTCGAACAAGTCCCGGGCCCCCTGGGCACCTTAAAATGTTTGTGCCCTAAGTTATTAATAAATTGCCCCAATTTTCTCAGATCTCCTTTGTTTTTGGTGCCTTCTCTCTATTAGGCTTTTCTCCCATTTCTATGTTCCAGTTAAGACCCGGGCCCCCGTGGGACTCGGTGTAGGGGCACCGTTGAAGTTTTTGTTCCCTAAATTTTTAATAACATGCTCCTTTAAATCCGATTTTTTTTTCGTTTTTGGTGACTTTTCTCCATTTAGTTATTCCTACATTTCTACATTCCAATTAGCTTCCTGGGGCCCGACTCGAGGTACCTTGAACTTTTTGTGTGCTATGCATTTTTCACCCGCATAATTCTGTCACCCTCTTACTAAGCGACTTTAAAGTTTAGCCATGGTTTACTCTCCCCGGGTCACCACGCTTATATTTTTATTGGGCCTTTAGGACTCTTTTTTAAGCATTTCTTTAAATTTTGTTCTAATGATTAATTTATACCCTATGTTTAATTCTGACTAATTAAAGTTCTAAAGCGCTAAGTACCAGGATCTTTTAAGATTTTTCCTCTGAGGGCCCTGCTCAAAACTATCAGTTAGCCCCCTTTGTTAGCTTCCCTTAAAAATCGGCCGATTCACTAGCTTTTTTTTGTCTGACAACTACTTAGGACTTCCAACTACTACTTGAACGAGAAAAAAATATCTCGGACCTCAGCTACCACCAATTTTGAATATTAATCCCCTTCTTGGGCCCCTCTATGCAGCTTCTTTTAAAAGAGTCATAGAAGCTTGAGTTCTGTTTATGGTTATTATCAAGGGCACGGAAAACACCGGGTGGGTCACCTAGTTAGAAAGTAAACCATAATTTTATTATTTTTTAATTATTTTCATCCACTAATGCTGCTTGTTGTATTCAGTAAATGTTTCCAATTTATGATTTTTTACTTTCTTCTATAGAAGAAAGTATTGTAATCGAACTTTTTTTCAACTTCCAGTTTTAGACGTATTTACACGTTTTAGGGGTCAGAGATTCCGAAAAAAAGTTTTTACAAATTGTCTTTCTGTCTGTCTGTCCGTCCGTCCGTCCGTCTGTCTGTCCTCATTGTATAGTCATTTAAAGATTACAATTTCAAAAAGTTGTAAAAATAAAATTAGAAGTCCTAAAAACTTTTTCCGTTAAATGTTATGTCTTGATCCAAGGATTCTAGAGCATTTTTTAATTTGCCTCTATCTTAAAAAATGGATGAGGTATAGCGGTTTGAAATTTTAGGGTGGCTGACGTTTTCAAACAAGACAGCAGAATTCATCCATAAACGGGTTTAATTTATGAGTTTTAGTTAACATGATTTCGGCAAATTTCCTTTCATCTCCCCCCTCTTTTTCTCCCCTATACTGAGCCCCAGGGGGCCAGGGTCTTCACTGGAACGTAGAAATGGTGAAAAGCTTAATGGAGATAAAGCTCCAAAAACGAAGGAGATCGGGTAAAAATGGGGCTAACTATTAACAATTTAGGATACAAAAATTTTAAAGTGCCCAGGAGGGTCAGGACTTGACCGAGAAAATTTTGTCGTTCTTTTGTAGCTGGAAGACCTAAAAAGTTATCAGTAAACAAAAGCTTAGTAGATCGGTCGATTTTTAAGAAAGAGGTCCCAAAAGAGGCCAACTGATAGTTTTGAGTAAGACCTTAAGAGGAAAACATCTTACAAGATCCTAGTACGTAGCGCTTTACATCTTCAATTAGACGAAATTAAGCATAGGTTGTAAATTAATCGTTAGAATAAAATTTGAAAGAAATGCTAAAAAAGAGCCCTAGGGCTTCAATAGAAATATGAGGATGGTGGCCCGTTGAGAGGAGTCCAAGACTCAACTTAAAAGTCACGCATTGAGAGAGTGAAAAATGCATGGCACACAAAAGGTTCAAGTGAACAACGCATCGGGCCACAGGGGGCCAGGGCCCTAACTGCAATGTGGAAATGGGGGGAAAGTTTAATGGAGAAATGGCCACGAAAACAAGGGAGATTGGATAAAACAGGGGCAAATTATTAACAATTTACATGCAAAAAATTTAAAAGGGCCCCAGGGACCCCGGGTCTTAAAATATGAAAAATCTGAGCCTCAGATCTTCAGGGACTGCCTTGGACTATCCGCACCCAAATTTTCAGACTTCTACGTGCGATAGATTTCGCTTGTCATTTCGCACACACACACAGAACTCAGAAAAACAAACAACTTTCTTTTATTAGTATAGATGAAATGAATGAAAAAACTTTTAAAGCCGAAATATCAGATAATGAAATTGCATTCATGAAGCGATCAGTTCAATCATAATTACAAAAAGTTTTTATGTTTACATCTCTAAATACTTTTTTACTTCCTAATTCTTTCAAATATAAGGAGGAGGGGGGGGAAGATCCTCTTTTGTACCCTGTGTACGCATATGTAATTTTTTTTCTAGCATTTGTATTCGTCATTTTTTCATGCTCTGGGTGATTTTATCCTAAATCTTCCACCATTTTTTCGGTAATCTAATGCAATATTTATCCGATCTCTAATTTAAATAAGAAATGAGTTGTTCTAATTCATTAAACCTTCATGTTCTCATCAGGGAAATTCACAAAAATCACATATGAAAAACGATTCCTCCAAAATTGCCTGTAAAATGTTAGTTACAATTCTCTAAATCTAAAAAACAAATTGTCATTAAGTAATTTTACTGAATTATCTTTATTTTTATCATAATGGCCTTCAAAGACGTTTTCGCTGCGACGAATTGACGTCGCGACGAATTGATCCCGCGACGAATTGACGCTGCGACGAATTGTGCGTGATGAATTGTTCCGCGATGAATTGTGCGTTTTTGCTGCGACGAATTGAGCCGCGACGAATTGAGCTCGCGACGAATTGAGCTCGCGACGAATTGTCGCCGCGATGAATTGACGCTGCGACGAATTGACGCTGCAACGAATTCTCTGGGGGAGAATTCGCTGCGACGAATTGTGCGCAATGAATTGTTCCGCGATGAATTGTGCGCGACGAATTGACGCAGAACCTTAAGAATCATGTGTGTCTTAATGGACTGGTGGTAAGAAATGAACTAATATAAAGTGTCTTAATAGGGTAAAATGTCTTAAATTAAGACATTGCTTTTGTTGATCACATCTCAAATGAGAAGGAAGGGAGGGAAGGGCAGGCAGGTGCAGTGATGACGATTAGAGATAGGGACGCAGCCATTACATGACGGCGATATTTCAACAATATAATAAATACAACAGCTACTCGGATTATAAAAGAAAATATTTTAAAGAATAAAAGTAAGTTTTATCTTTGTTTTCTTATATCTTAGTTTTAATAACCTCATATAATTTATATTATAAATTTGTAAGATAAGAATTTAGTTCTTAAGGCACGTGCAGATATTTAGATAATAGCTTTCAAGTCACTTGCCTAGAATAAGTATTTTATCTTAAATCATTAAAAAATAGATGATTTTGGTCGTTGTTATGTGGTTGTATTGTAGTTTACATTAACTATTAAGTGTATTTTATCACAGGACTTTTTTTTTTATTTACGTATGATATGTGTGTAAATATAGAAGGTTGATTCAGATTTTTTTAAAGAAGATTTTTGTTTTTTATTTCGATATTATTATATATTTTTCAAACGTCCATTTTATGCGTTGGTATTCAAATATATTTTCAAAATCATATAAATTTTGTGCTCACTAACAGTTTTCGGTTAACTTTCGGCGTTAATTTAAATATTTATTTAATATACTATTATAATTAACTAAATTTTCAAGTCTTATTGCCACTAAGTTGAGTTTCGGCCATGGATTTATTTTCGATTTTCTTATATGTAACTTACAAATAATTTATTATGATTAATGCGATTGCACAATTTTATCAATTCCTAACATATTCAAATAGCTTATTTACTAGTATCGCAGTATCAATTGGAAGCAACTCGTCCGTATAGCTTTTGTTGATAATATTTATTTCATTTTTCTTTAAGGTTTTTGTGAGAACAGATGTTTTTTTAAATATTATTATTTATTTTCTTTAATTATAATTAAGAAATTTGTAACAGTTTCTTAACCTCGTATCTCTCTTGAGTTCATTTCTTAATAGAATCTGGCGATATTTGTAGAATTAAGTGTTGATTTATAATAGCATAAAAAAAAGTTCCTTATAAATAAAGTTTCCGTATTAGAAAGTTGCGTACAATAAGGTTTTGTTACTAATTATTTATGTTTGATAGTTTAAATACCAGAAAGTTTTCTAGATCTGTAGGATGGGGGGGGGGTGGCATAATGATTACATTCAATAAATAAAAATCTTTAAATAGATGTAGAAAATATAACTAAAATTGTTGGAATATATATATATATATATTCATGATTTAAATTAGTAGGTATTTTCAAATACAGATAAAAGTCCTGTAAACTTCTGTAAGATAAAAGTTCTGCAAGGAAAGACTGAATAATAAATTAAATTGATTAAAGGGTAGATAAACAAATAAAATCAACCTTTGTTAAAAAAATAAATAAATAAATAAATATTTTTTCTCTAGGCAAATGACAAAATTTTTGTCCGGTTTTACAACATGACCAAAAAACGAAATTTGTACCTTACATATGTATGACAGAATTGATTGTATAATAATGATATTAAAGCAGTGATATAAATCAACAAAAGATAATATTTAGTGCCCAAAGTCTTTAAAATATGTCCCAGGTTAAAATAAGAAAAAAAATAAGATAAACAATACCTGAAAAAGAGAGCGGGGGCGGGGGGGGGGGGGGGGTAGGAAAAAATATATATCAGCAACAAATTTGAAAAGTTTTAGGACTTTTTACAGGATATAAATATCCTGGGACATTGGGTCTTTTCAAAAGAATAATGTGCTGCTACAGATATGTAAGAATCAAAATAGATTGATTTAAAATTGTAATAAAAAAAATTCTATGGTTAGCGTTTTCATAATTAAAAATTAATATAAAAGGTTAACAGTATTTTAAAAATATACTTGGCAACATTGCACATGACTTGCTGCAATGCAAAATAAATTATGACAGTATAATGCAGACTGTTGTAGTAGTCTTCCATAATTGGCAACCATTTATTTTGCTTTGTATTATCCCAGTCTATAACATTCTATAAAATAAAACTATCGTTAAACAATGAAATTTAACGTCAATAATAAAAAAGCGCAACGTCACGTTTGATTTGAAATGCAGCGCTAGCACATGAAGTACGTATTGCACTTTTATCTATTTTGTGGATAAATAAGTTGGATTACTCTAATGTAGCATATAAGTTAACTGCTATTTCTCTGTTTTCTCACACATTTTGAAAAGTTAAATTGTAAAGACCTGTGATCATCAATCATCAGAACTTATTGGGATTAACTAGATTCAAGATTATGCGATTCTGCCATAAAAAAGCGTGTACTAATGGCCATGATATGAGATTTTAGCTTCAAACGGTTAAACAATGGCGGTGTAATGTGAATAACTGTTACTGTTATAAGCAAATAATCTTTGAAAAAGGAATTTGTTCGAAGGGTTTCAAAATCATTTGTAACTTCTTTAAGGCTTTGTTTAAGGATGATCAGATAAATTGACATCAATCAAATAGGTAAAAATAAAAATGTTGTATTTGAGTAAGTGTTCAGTTATTGATTGGAATGGTTATGTCTGAGATGTTTGTACTTCTAACCTTCTAGAAAGATATTTCGAAATATATATACATATATATATATATATATATATATAAACGAAAATTGTTTTTCGAAGGGAAAATGTCAATGCAGATTTTTTAGATATTTGGCGGGGTACCCTACTGCGGTAATCTTCCGTATTCGGGATGCACTTAGAAAGCATTCGGCTACGGTTGTTGGCCGAAATTAGAGAGAAAGTGTATTAAATATAGTGTTGTGATTATGCATTTTCGCATTAAATTTTATTGTTTGGCAACAGTTATTATTTGTAGAAAGTGGTCGACGGGATACTAGACTAATAAAAATAAATAAATATATATATAAATGATATCCGGTGATTTTTTCACGCCAGATATCACAATGTTTAAATCAATATTTTTTTATGTATAAGAATAAAATGTATTGTAAAAAATAATAATTAGAATCATTTAATAAATCAGCCTTTTTTTTTTTGTAATTTCGTATTTTTTTTCCACTCTGTTAGAGAAAACGATAATAAATATTCAATATTTCATATTTTTCTATTTTACAACCTTATCATGTATGGAAACCTTATATGACGTTTTATTCAAATACGACCCCTGGCTAACTGTCTTAGCTTAATATTTATTCCTGTAACATAAATAAGCCTCAAGTTGAGTCCAAAAATCTCTGTAAAGCACATCAATAGCTGTCAGTCATTTTCTTTTATAATATTCATTTGTAAAATATACATCTGGCCGACGATTTTTTCAAAGAATGTTCGCTAACCTGACTTATTTTTCTAATTTTCCGTAAGTTGTGCCAAGTTTATTTTAAAACTTCAATATTATGTGTTTTTAATAATACATTTTAAATATATTCTGTGTGCAAGATACGTTTTTCATCTACTTAAAGAAATTATTTATGCATGCTTTGCTTGAATAAAACTCATTAAACGACGTCTTTACGAGAAAATAGAATACTTTCTGCTTCTGTTTTCGTAAAGCAATCAGAACGGTACATGATAAACTGAAAGAAATTAAATGAACACGCAAGCCTAGAATATAACTCAGTAAAGAAGCAGCAGTAACGGGGGTTTTCTACTTTTTATGAGTCAGATATTGCATACACAAAAAATGAAAATGATTCAACGATAAACATCTAAAAAAACTATTATGTTTCAAATAAATTATAGTCAATGCATATTTTAGATATTTTTGATGAATTTTCAAGACGTTTTGTGAAACCTTTAATTATCTTTTAAGATAACTGTATAAAAATGACGAAGACTGTTAAAATCAAATACTACACATGAACCAGTATAAAAAGAGTACATGAGAAAAAAAAATACTTTTCTATTAATACGAACAAAAAGAGGTTTTATAAAGTTCAAAGAACATCTCACTATGTAATAAAATGCACCTTCTAATGAGATGCAATTTTTTATTTAATTTAATACATTATTGATATAATTCAAATTTATATTGAGGTTTGAGGTGTAAGAACTTATTAAAGGTCATTTAACAAATATATGTACTATACTGAAAAGAAAAACAATATATTTTTCAATTAATAAACCACATTCATCAAAAATATTTTGATATTTTCTAGACATTCCCCTTATTTTTACACTGTTGCATTTAAAATAACTTGTATTTTGTATAAGACGGAATTTTGTAATGGAATTTAAATTCATTTCCTCCTCATACACTTAGAATTCTAAAAATTATGACCACATGTGTGTTTCCGATGACAGTACACCATTTTAATGTTTTTAAAACTTAATTATAAATTAATAAATTAATATTAAGTTTTTAATTTTCCGGCAACTGGTGATAAATCTCCAAATATACTTTGTGGTTATAACTTTTTGAGAGTTAAAAAGCAAAGGCGCCCTCTTCACTCTCGTCAAATAATGCCACCTAGCTGTGAAACTGCAATAATGAAATATTTTATATACTAAAATGTAGAAAATATAAATCAAAAATAAAGACTGTGAAGGTGTTTTTTTAAAAAGATACTTTTATCATTTAATATTTTAATTAGTTCTGGTGAATATACGTTTATATACGTTTAAACGTATTTGTAAATGATTTTTTCCATATCATTCATATCCAAAATCGTTACCGGTTACAATACGTTTCATACGTATTATACGTATATTTGCGAGCACTAATTTTAATATTAATTAAATTATGGTTACAGGTTGAAAAAACAATTTAAAATCCTGTATAAATAGTTCAGTTATTGTTTTTATTACTTTCTTGTTTCCGTATCTTAAAAAAGACACAGAGCAAAATCTATGATTTTTTAAATGAATAATATAGTATTCGCTTTCTACCAAGCGTAAATCAAAGCGGTGAGTTTTCAATAATCGAGGTCGATGCCAATTTAACGTATCGTAACGAAAAGTTTTTGTAATAACATAAATTACAGTTATGAAACTAAGCGGGATTTAAAAAATAGATATTGAATTCTTATAAAAGAGTTTCTAGTATTCTTTCTCTATCCAAGTAACAAACGTTTTTCGCTACGTTTTTAACAGTTATTTCCTTCACTCTGAAAACTGCATTATCCAGTGAGAACATAGCTAAAAATCCCGAATACGTATTTTTAATAAACATGAAAAAGTACTAAAGAGGTGCAAATTTGTAATTTCAAAAATCTTAGTGGTTAATGAGACATCTAGTAAATGTTAAGCCTCTTAAGATTACATTTCTAAAATGTTTGTCAGTTTTATTTAAATGTATTTTTTAAAATCATTTATAAAGAGATTATTTAAAATTTATGTACATCTCAGTTAAAATAGATTGCAAAGAAGATTAAATTCCTATTGAATCATTTAAATTTTACAATGTTTGACATTAATTCTGCAATAATTTGAAACAAATCAAGATAATACATTTTAAATATAATTTTACTTGTAGTAAAATTTTGACATATAATAAAGAAAACCACGAGCAGACTTTTTATTTTTAGGCTTTATTATTATAATTCAATAGTCATAGAACGTTTTGCGTTGAATAAGTTATAACTTTTGATTATTTTAGCAATTAACACATATTTCTGATAAATGACGACAAAAAAAATCGTGAGGGTGTAATTTTTCTCTTTTATTATTTTTTTTCTTTATTGAGAGGTTAATTAATTTATCTATGTAGAACATATTTATTGCATAATTACTTTATTAATTTAAATAAAATACTAATAAATAACTATACAAGAAAATGCCGAATATGTATTTTTAATAAACACGGAAATATACTCATGGGGCGTAAATTTGCAATGTCAAAGATCCTCGGGGGTTAGGTTCCGTTAGAAAGAACACCACGAAGGGCACTCACCCCGGGCCTATATCCCAAGTGTAGATAATTGGCCGTCAATAATCAACCCAACCCAACCCAAAGATCCTCGGGGTTCAAAACACATCTAGTAATATGTTTAGCCTCCCAAGAGTGAATTTCTAAATTTTTTCTTGACAGTTTTATTTAAATGTTTTTCTTTTATCATTTAGAAAGAGATTATTTAAAATTTATTTACATCTCAGTTAAAATAGAATGCAAATAAGATTAAATTCCTATTAAAAACTTCTTATTTTGCTGTGTTTGACAATAATTCTACAATCATTTGAAACAAATCAAGATAACACGTTTTAAAAAGAATGTGACTTGTTGTAAAAATTTGCACAGATAATTAAAAAAAACCATAAGCAGATTTTATATTTTAACGCATTATTATTATAATTAAATCACCATAGGCTAATTTATATAAATTATTTCATTATTTTAGCAATTAACACTTATTTCTGATAAATGACCGGACAAAATAAATTCTGAGTATATATTTTTTTCTGTTTTATTTATTCCCATTTTCTTTATTTAGAGGTTAATTAATTTATCGATGTAGAACATGTCTATTGCGAAATTCCTGTATTAATTTAAAAAATAATAACTAACTATGCAAGAAAATTAATATTTACCATTTGACTTTAATATTTTTTTGCCATAAATAGAAAATATGTGTGAATTATTGTAGCAAATGTCCTTTGTAAAAGTTACTTTGTAAATTTTCATTAAAGGTGTGAAATGGTTAATCGCGAACAAAGAAGTCAGAGATAATTCATTTCTGTAAGTAATCTGTCATAAATTTCTGTATTTTTTTTTTTTTTTTGACATTTTTAATAAGTTTTGCCAGTTATCTCGTATTACCTTAAAATATCTTACACCACGAATTTAGTCAACTGAATCAGTCGCGAAAACCAATGGCAGAAACATAATCTTTGCCTTATAAATATTTTTTACATCTGTATGTTTATAAAAATAAAGGACACGAAATCGTGGTTAAGTCGGCATTGGTTAATGTATAATTTCATTCGTGTTTATGTTATATTTTTCTTGATTAAGAAACAACTTTCTTTTTTTACTGTGTGAACTAATTTTTTCGAAAGAATGCATTTTCTGGTGTTGTTCCTTAATAGAATAGACATAATTTTTTGGAAAACATTTAGCATAAACCTTGCAGAAGACAAATTTTAACAAAAGTCTTTCATCTTTCGTTAATATGTTTTGTGAAAGGTTAACAGAATTAGCATTTTTTTTTGTTATAATTTGGTGAAAAATTAAATGAAGTATGAAATAAAGGGATTTATTATATATATCATATACGTCAATGATCAGAAAATACAACAGCTGTATTTGGACTTCCGTAAAAATACGGTCAATACAGAAATTTGACCGTATTACATTTTTATCCATGCGAAAATGAAGATCTATTTCGTTTTCATTATAGACGCTAGTTCAAAAAATTATTTCAAAATATACATATTACAAAATGCATATGTAAACACATACAAATATACAGCAATATCTCTGCTATGAAATGATTCAACTAACAATTGACGACTATGCAAGCTTATTTACAAGCTGATTTACAAGTTAAATAAAAGATTCTTCTACAGTAATTATTTCCTTCACGCTTTAAATTACATTAGACAAGTGTAAACTTAGCTAGAAATTCTAAATACTCATTTTTATTAAACAGATAAAAGTAATCAAGAAACTCTAATTTGTATTTTCAAAGAAGTAATGTTTACTGATAGATCTAGTAGCAGTTTAAGCACTTAATCCTCCTAAGAATACATTTTTGATATGATTCTTGCCAGTTTTATTTAAATATAATACTTTTGTGTTATCGTTACTAAAACGATTATAGTAAAGGATTTTGTATCTCATTTAAAGTAGGCAGTCAGAAGGATGTATCGATATAGAATAGTTTTTATGTATTTGAATTTGACAGTGATTGAAAGTGAAAAGAAATCAAGAGAATAAATTTTAAATAGAAATTACACATTCAGTAAAAGTAATCATGGCTAGGAGAAAGTGTGTATTTTTATTTACTTCTTCTCTTTATTATTTTTGGCATGAGACGTTATTTTCTGCTATTTGATCTCTAAAAGAATCGACATATATATATATATATATATATATATATATATATATATATATGTGACGATTTAACTGGAGTCACCATATTTTTGTAGACTCCTATTCAAGGCAAGGGAGGTTTCTCCGAGGAGATTTTCAGTCGAGCACCGAGACTTACTTCATTGTGTACGTATAAGCTACAGAGAAGAGGCAGTTCGTTCCAGTTCACACTTTATTCGAAAAATTTAAAGATTAATTGATTAAGCTTTACTCTATTGAAAACTCACTCCATGCACTGCTAAATTTAGGGTCGTGGCGAAACTTGATGATTTAAATTTAAATATAAGAAGACATCTTAGTTAGTACAGGCAGGTATTCTTTAAAAATCAATCGGCGGCCAAGGAGAACCTTCGAAGATTTAGGAAGTACATCACTAGTTGCATCCACCACCGAAATCCCGGAACATTCTGCTCTAAACGCGGGAAAAATCCGTATATCATTTTCCGAGCGCGCCAGAATACATTCTATCTAAAAAGCCTCTAGGCCAATCAACGCTCACGGCTTAACTTCTTCGGCGAATTAATATCGAAGTGAACTTACCGAAGCTGGCAAAAGCGCGCCAAAAAATGTTCTAGAACAATCTCGTGCCTTCTACTTCCTTCGAATAAATAAAAGCAGAGAGAAAAGGAGTACATATGTTTTTATCAAGTATGGCAATATGCCAAAATAATTTTTACATTGAGATTAAAATCTTTCAGAATTTGAAAAGTAATATTTTGTCAGGAATCGTAGGGAAATAAAAAATAAAGAAAAGAAATTCATAGGTTGTTATTTCAAAAGAGTAAAATATTTTTAGCTGGGAAATGGGTATTTTTTGAATTATTAGATTCTAGGATGCTTTTTATTTAAAGAAAATAAAAGTGCGTAAATTTAATAGAACATTCTATCAGTGCCATTTTTTTAAGAGAATGAATTTGGAATAAACTATATATTTCGCTAGATGTAATTTTGACAATCGAATACTGGAGCGAGAAAATAATTTAGAATAATGGGATTTACACAGAATTATAGTCTTAATGAAGTCAACGGCGAAAAATTTTTTTTTTTTTTTTTTTTAATTTGTTTCAATATCCCCCCCCCCCCCAAAAAAAAAAACAAGCTTATCTGAATAGCAGTTCCCTAACAGCCGTTCAGATTAAAAAAAAAATAGAGAATTTTCCTAAAATATAAAATTCTAAAAATTTTAAATCATCAAGAATCACAAACAAAGTAATTGTCTTAAATTTTGGAAGAATGGAAAATAAAATATTTTTAGAGTAAAGCATAACCTCAAATACATAAGTTTACAGCAACACTTACTTTTGCAAGTGTAAATAAATGGGATACATCAAGATAAACTAAGAAATAACTAACATAATAAATAATATTACCAACATAATATAATAATAATAAATAATAAATCAATATAATAAATAATATAATAAATAATAAAGTTGGAAATTAGTTACATTGAAAACTGAAGAATATTACCAATTGAAAAAACTGTATTCTTCAGAATACTATTGAAAAACTTAATCATACTAATACTGAATAACTGAATACTGAAGTTTCAATAGTCTTAAACAGTCACTGTTTGAACAACAACAGCAGTCAACAACAGTCTCAAAACAGTTCTGACTAAATTTCAGTCTTTCTCCATTGTGGTTTTGGGATTACCCCCACTCTAATCTGTGGTGCCACTCTTTTTGTGGTCACACTGAAGACCAGAGCTAATTCATTTCATTCGATAGCTATCCTTTTTGTCGCAATCAGTAAAATTTTTGAATTAATAAATGTCCATATTGCACAACATGGTATACATACTACTTTGAAATATCACAACCTTGGTACAAAAATTTTAATTCATCATATATTTTATAACTACATTTCATTGTAAGCAGTTTACTCAATTTGTAAATAAAACTCTAATACTCTAATAACTCTAATATTAACTCTAAATCTCTCTCAACATTTTTTCTAATATTTTCTCTTAATAAATAATAACATTAATAAATCTTTTCAAAATAAATAATATCAACAGACTTCAATAACTACTCTAACAATATAATATATCACAGTAAATATTACATTCAATATAAAATTCTTGGTTGAGGAAAAAAAAATACATAGCAAAATATGTTTGTTTCCTTACTTGAAAGGATAAGGAAATAATTTTTTGCTAGCCGAAATCTATATAAAAAAAAATTTAACTCTACATTATTTTCCAATACTAAATAATTTAGATGCCCAAATATTTAGATAGGATTCACTCAACCAACAATTGTGAACAATAATATCCCTTTCTGATACTCTTCTTTTGACTACTAAAAAATCTATGACATAATCGGGTATAGCTAATTACCAAAATTTAAGTGTAGAATCCTCTTCTTCTTTTTACACTTTTTAAGTAATAAGCAAAAATAATAATAATAATAATAATTGTTAGATAGATAGGTGACAGAGAATTGGAATATAAAACTATTATTTATACTATTGTAATCCTTAAATTTCAACTAATCTCTCTTAACATTTTACTACAACATCACAATATCAACTCTGACTAATACAGAATATCAGCATTCAAGAATAATTCAAGACCTTTATTGTATTAAACAAAATAAATATAGCTTCTGTGAATCCATTAAATAATATAACTTATATTTACTAAAACCTGTAATTATATATAAATTTTAATTTCATTTTTCAACATCAATTTGAAAATTCCTAAAATCATAATACACATCTTATGCCTGCATAAGTTGTCTACCTAACCTCAAAAACTTTCAAAAACAAGTAATATTCCTGTGTCGACCCAAGAACATACCTGATAATGTTGAAATTATGGTAATAAGCGATATTTAAAAGAATTTGAGTTTAATCTATTGTTTTTACTTTAGTTTGATTTTGTGAACCTGTATGTGAAGTTGTTTGTGCTGGTTTTTGTGTATCTTCATGAAATAATTTGAAGTCATCTGGAAAATAATATTGTCGCAATTTAGACACATGTACAATTACTGAGTTGGCTTTAGTTTCATAATTAAATCTGTCTATTTCATAAGTCACTTCTGAAAGTTTGTTTATAATTTTGTATGGACCTGAAAAAGTGGGTTCTAATTTCCTAGTATTGGGATATTTGAATTCTTCATAAATTACAAAATCATTTACTTTTAAAGGACACTCAACAAATTTTCTATCATATAACCTTTTATTTTTGAAATGAAATTCTTTAGTACGTTTTTTAGCAATTTTTAGTGCTTCTTGAACAGGTGGATAATAATTTTGATTTAAAGGAGAGTTATAAGATAATTTGCCATAAAATAGATATGCTGGTGGGAAATTAGTTATGGAATGAGGAGTATTATTGTATTCTTGAATGACATGCTCTAATAATCGAGTCCATGGAATTTTAGATGAGATTGAGTTTACTTTACATTTTAATCTAGTGACTATTGTCTGGTTAACCCTTTCAACCTTCCCATTCGTTTGTGGATGATGTGAAGAGGTAAATCTTTGTTTAATGTTATGTGTCTTGAGGAATTTTTTGAATTGAGGTGACCGGAATGCCTTGTGCCGATCACTGAGTATTATTTGGGGAACCTGACTATTGAAAATTTGTTTTAAGCAATTAATATATGTGGCTGATGTAACATTTTTTGATGGAAAAGCCCAGACATATCTTGTGGCATGATCTATTATTATGTGTAAAAATTTCTTTGTCGAGTTATAATAATTAAATCCACCCACAGTATCAATAGAGAGGCACTCAAAAGGTTGATCTGTGGCTGTTAGAGCTTGTAGCAAGCCAAATCTTTTTGTTTTGGGTTTTTTATTTTTTTGACAAGTGTCACAATGTTTTACATATTGGGTTATATCTATTGTCATATTAGGCCAATAATAGTTTGGAGAAATTAAATTTTGCATTTTTTGTATACCTAGATGTCCATAATTCTCATGTGCAATATGTAATAATTTTTTTCTTAAAGCCATTGGTACTACCACTTTTCGAAATCCATGTTTTTTAAGTATGATTATTCCATTCTCTGATCGATATTTCCTATCATTTACATTTTCCTTATTCTGCATCTCTATTATTTCATCTTTATCTAACAATAAATTAATATGTTGGTTGAAAAAAGTTACAGGGTTTCTGGACAACATGTCAGCTTCGACATTTGTTGACCCCTTTTCATACTTAATTTCATACTCAAACATGCTTAATTTTAAAGACCACCTAAATAATCTTCCTCTAGGATTCTTAACATTTTTTAACCAAACTAGAGATGCATGGTCAGTATGGATGGTAAATCTGACTCCATGAAAGTAATGATAAAATTTATCAAGAGTGTCAATAATTGCTAAACACTCTAACTCTGTAATGAAGTAATTCTGTTCATAACTCTTCAAATTCCTTGAATGGTAAGCAATTGGATGCAGAAACCCCTCTTTATCTGGTTGTTTAAGCACTGCACCTACTGCCATCTGTGAGGCGTCAACAAACATATGAAGTGGTAATTTTGCATCATAAATTTTAAGAATAGGTTTTTGGATTAAAGCATCTTTCAATTTATTGAAAGAATCTTGACATTCTGGAGTCCAATTCCATATTGTATCTTTTCTAAGTAATTTATTAAGAGGTTGTCGAATTTGAGCATATTTATCTATAAATTTATGATAAACATTTATTGATCCTAGGAAACTTTGCAATTGTTTAATATTTGTCGGGGGTTTTAATTTCTTTATAGTTTCAATATTTGCATTTGCAGGAGTTATAATTCCATCATAAATTTCATATCCTAAAAAGTTAATCTTAGTCTGAGCTAATTTACATTTGGATAATTTGAGTTTAATGTTTTCTAATTGACAAATTTTAAATATTTGATTTAAATGATCAAGATGTTCTTTTAGAGAGGAGGAGAAAATTATAATATCATCGAAATAGTGGCAAGCAAAATCTATTTTGTATTTATTTAGGATTCTTCTAATAGTTCTATTGAAAATCGGGGGTCCCGTTTTTATCCCGAATGGGAGGACTAACCATTCGAATAACCCAGAGCTAGTAGCAAAAGCTAATTTCTCAGTATCTGCGGGATGTATGGGTATGTGCCAGTAGCCGGAGGCTAAGTCCAAAGTTGAAAAATACTGAGCACCACTCAATTTATCCAAGATCTCATCGATACGAGGTAATGGTTCGGCATCATTTTTTACTATTGCATTTAATTTTCGATAATCAATACATAACCTAGTCTTTTTGCCTTCCTCTCTTTTCATAGCCAAAGTGACAGGAGCCGAATAAGGACTATTGCTCTCTTTAATTAATCCTGCTTCTAACAATCCTTGAATTTGATTTTGAATTTCTTTTTCCTCAGCTGGTGAAGTTCTATAAGGCCTCAAAGATATTGGTAGGTCAGATTTAAGATAAACGCGTTGTGGTTCAATATTAATTCTACCCACATCATATTTATGTTTAGCAAAAATATCCATGTAATTTTGAATTAATTCCCTTAAATCCCCATTTTGAATCAAATTTATCTCCCCCATTAGTTCACAATTAGAAATATTAACTTCGCGAGAAATTTGAGGAGTCATGAGTCTTCTATAATCTGGTTGCACTTCATAGTCATTATTTTCCTTATTTGACTGCATAATTATACTATTACTACAGTTCTCAAAATTTAGTTGTTCATCATGATAAAAATCCAAATCATTATGCTCTTCATTACTTTCAAAATTGTTATTTACTTGATAAAAATTAAACTTGTTATAATGATCATACTTATTTTCAAAATTACTACTGTCATTTTCACATTTTATACTTTCATTATTCACTTGTACTTTATTAACATCAACAATATGAAAATGCAAAGCTTTCTCATTTTGTATGGCTACACCTCTATTTACAACTCTTTTCCCTTGTTTGACAATACAATGTTTACAATTAATTGTTAAATCAAATTTTGAACATTCTCTTAACCCCAATATTGCATAATTTAGATCTATATTACATACTAGAAAATCTATCCATTTACTAATTTTCCCAACCCTGATGAGCACTCTGCACTTCTGATTAATTTCCATAAACCCTTTTGCCTGACCAATAATAGTAGTAGGAATTTTTTCAATTTTAGCATTAAGTTTTCTTACAAATTTCAATGGTAAAATGGCAATTGTTGAACCACTATCCACAATACAAGGTAAATTATAACTAGGGGTGTACCCATACACTATTAGTTGTCATTCATTACCAGGATTACCATTAAAAGTAGAAGCATTTTGAGTATCAGAGGGAGTAGTATTACTTATAAAAACACACTCTCTTTCCCAATGGTAAGCATTTCTGACCCCCTTATTGGTGCAAATTCTGCATGGTCTGCTTGGATAAAGGTTTTGAAAATGATTGTTTTGTACAGGATTCCTATAATTAGGAGATCTCTGATTAAATTGTCGTGCTGGCAGCCAATTCCGAGGAGCATATTCTTGCCTAGGTGGTCGGAAAGGCTGATAATTTTGCCGAAAAGATTGCATTGGGAAACGGGGAGCAGAAAAATTTGGCTGACGATATGGTTGATTGATTGGTTGTCGAGTACTGAGCGATGGAGAAACTTCAACAAATTGTTTCACAACTCTATACCAGTCAGTGGTATTTTCAGGATGATTGACATTGATGGAATTTTGATATTCTGGTCGTAATCCATCCGTCAATCCTTGTAACAGAATAGTTTCACATAATTTTAACTGCCTACCTATCTCTACTTTTTTTCTAAAATATGCTTCTAAATCACTCAATTTATCAAGTTTAAGTGTAGTAAATTCAGAAAATTTTGGACATTTTAAGTCAATGAATCTCTCTATTAAAATATTTACAATTTGTTCATAATTATCACAGTTTAAGCAATCATTAACATACACTTTAAGAGCTTCACCTTTAAGATATTGAGATATATGATTAAATTTCCATTCCTCATTCTTATTTTCTCTTCTACAAATTTGGTTGAAATATTCTAGCCACTGCTGAATCCCCATTCCCGAATCAGGGTCAAATGCAATCATCTTAATTTCATCCATATTCTTATTACTTTTACCAATATAAATATAAGAAGGTACTCTATTATCTATACAAAGCCCCGATCTAAGTATCATTTAAATAACAATAGAATTTTAAATAATCATAAACAATAAAATAAAAAAAAACACATAAAAATATTCAAATATCATAAAGTCACAAAATAAAATATCAATCATGAAAAAATAACTTACACTGCCACGTCTTCTTTTTTTTTTTTTTTATTTACTTGCCGCAACTCATAAAATAAGTCTTTTCAAATTTCCATTTAATTCGATGATACACACTTCAAATCCGCTATACACACATATTTCAATCTTGATTACATCATACCAAAACATCGTTCCATCCGTCGCGACAGTTGCTGTCTGCACGCACCGGCAAAATGTTTGAACAAAAGCACAACTTGTAGCATATTCGCTAGACTCCAAAAAATGTCTCAAAATCATGTTTGTCTAATGTAAGAATACTGTCAACATCCTGTCGACTAAAAAAATTCAATATGTGACGATTTAACTGGAGTCACCATATTTTTGTAGACTCCTATTCAAGGCAAGGGAGGTTTCTCCGAGGAGATTTTCAGTCGAGCACCGAGACTTACTTCATTGTGTACGTATAAGCTACAGAGAAGAGGCAGTTCGTTCCAGTTCACACTTTATTCGAAAAATTTAAAGATTAATTGATTAAGCTTTACTCTATTGAAAACTCACTCCATGCACTGCTAAATTTAGGGTCGTGGCGAAACTTGATGATTTAAATTTAAATATAAGAAGACATCTTAGTTAGTACAGGCAGGTATTCTTTAAAAATCAATCGGCGGCCAAGGAGAACCTTCGAAGATTTAGGAAGTACATCACTAGTTGCATCCACCACCGAAATCCCGGAACATTCTGCTCTAAACGCGGGAAAAATCCGTATATCATTTTCCGAGCGCGCCAGAATACATTCTATCTAAAAAGCCTCTAGGCCAATCAACGCTCACGGCTTAACTTCTTCGGCGAATTAATATCGAAGTGAACTTACCGAAGCTGGCAAAAGCGCGCCAAAAAATGTTCTAGAACAATCTCGTGCCTTCTACTTCCTTCGAATAAATAAAAGCAGAGAGAAAAGGAGTACATATGTTTTTATCAAGTATGGCAATATGCCAAAATAATTTTTACATTGAGATTAAAATCTTTCAGAATTTGAAAAGTAATATTTTGTCAGGAATCGTAGGGAAATAAAAAATAAAGAAAAGAAATTCATAGGTTGTTATTTCAAAAGAGTAAAATATTTTTAGCTGGGAAATGGGTATTTTTTGAATTATTAGATTCTAGGATGCTTTTTATTTAAAGAAAATAAAAGTGCGTAAATTTAATAGAACATTCTATCAGTGCCATTTTTTTAAGAGAATGAATTTGGAATAAACTATATATTTCGCTAGATGTAATTTTGACAATCGAATACTGGAGCGAGAAAATAATTTAGAATAATGGGATTTACACAGAATTATAGTCTTAATGAAGTCAACGGCGAATTTTTTTTTTTTTTTTTTTTTTTTTTAATTTGTTTCATATATATATATATATATATACTAGCAGATCCGCCCGGCGTTGCCCGGTCCCGTAAAAAAATAATACGAAACGCGAAATCACTCTAAAAATCGCTGCACGAAACCATTCCTCTGGTAATTCTTTGTCTTTCGGAAATTAAATAGAGAGATGAACCCGAAGCGAAGTAAATTTAATACCACTCCCTCAAATGTCTGGATCATTTGATTCAAAACGGGTCAGTTTCTGGTCAAAAAAAAAAAAAATCACAGTCTGATTTTTAAAAAAAATGCATTTCCGGAATCAGAAAAATTAACTGTGAGTTTCGATTCAAATAATCCAATACTTTTCTTAATACTCCAGGATGAGTGAAAATGAAACGTTTTCATTGTCTCTGATTATCAAATCGGTCATTTTCTTTTGCGGTTTCAATAAAAAAGCCATTTTTGGCACACGCGCAGGAAAGTCTTTTAGTTCCACCGCCAGGGGATGTATTTTGTTCTAAAAAAATTATCCGACACTTGTCCCCGCTACCTACGATACAGTATATTGCAGACGTGCTAGGCATGCGCTGCAAAATCTTTTAGTTCCAGTTCCTACCAGCAGGTGGAGCACTCTGTTGTAAATAAACCTATTTCCGAACAAAACTCTGGCGCGCTCGTTCCCGCTGCTTACGGTACCGTGTAGAAGGCGTGCCGTGCACGCGGGAAAAATTTGTTAGTTCCACTTTATACCACCAGGGAGTACCAAATCTATATATTAAATAATTAGCTATATCTTAATTAGTTCATGTTAAGTTGAATGAACCAATTCCTGTTGAAATCGGATCCATAGGACCCGAGAAAACCTAGTATATTAATATTCATAAATGGTGATAACCAAGGTCTCAAAAAATTATTCCAAAGTTTATTTAGTACCTGGGAGACCTCGGAAGAATGTAAGAACAAAATGATGTTACAAATTTATTATGGTGTGCATAAATTTTATAGCTGATATACAGGGGAAAAAAATAAATTAAACATAGACCCTAAACTACGCAATTGGCCTGATATCAAAATAACTTTAAATACATGATGTGAGTAAAAACAAATTTTAAGTTAATAAAAACAATAACATTTAATTTCGAATATTTATTAACAACTTCTCCAAATAATAACTCGTTAGTTATAGAAGTTTTTATTGATCTACACCACTTAGAAATTTTTCGTTTCTTTAAAATTGCTGATTACTAATTTAGTTTTACTTTCGAAATTCATCATTTGAATGAAAGTGATTTAGATTATTAAATATCGAACATAAATTCTTACAATACCCCAACACTACACTCAGTTACGTACAATAAGAAATTAAAACATAAATCTTATTTGTAAAAGTCTTATTTTTTTTTCCTTTCGTTAAAGATCGTTAAACAACTTTCAACTCCAAAGAATTTGGCAGCCATCGGTACCCTGTGCAGTTTTCATGGGTCGCGTTCAGGTTTAATCAGTCATCTTGCTGAAATTATACAATGTCGACCGAGAAAGGATAGACCGCACGTATTTCCAGGGTATATCATCATCTTCTTCTCAAATCAGAGTAACTAGATCTAAAAACCCAAGTCATATCTGACAAGTATATAAGAGTGAATGTCCTCTTACGTCATATCATATCATTTCATATTTCTCGGCAAAGAAAACGAGGGAAAATCTCTTAGCGAATCTGAAGGCTTCTTCGCATCTTTTCAATTCTGGATGGAGCTGAAATCTTCTGACGCTCATTAATGGGTAGTTCTGTACACCCTTAACCCCCCATTCTAACAGAGCTTATCCAATTTGTAAATTTAGAGTAATAAAACTGTCTAGGACCCTTTGTAATTATTTGACTGCCCCAAACTTACTGAAAACGTAAATAAATAAAATAAAAATACATTGCACGTCTATGGGGAATACAATTAAATAAAAAGCTTATTAATAAATTATCATAACATTAGAAAATTAATTAGACAAATACACTTTCTCATGATTAAAAGCATATAAAAAATCAAATATTTAACTGATTCCTGTACAGAAATAATAATAATTCAAAGTCACTTTTCATTAATAGCCCGTCATCAACAAGAATAAACATGGATGTAAATCATATATATATAAATATATATTTTCTGTTCAGCAATAAAAATAATCCATATACTACAAAAAACTGACTATATTGTTGTCCATGGATGGTAATTATTGGGAGTGAGATTTTTGTTGCGTTATGAGTTTCTTAACTAAATTAAATTTTAACTTAATATATGGTGTGTTTAAAAATACGTAGATTATATACAGGTCTGAGCAAAATATTTCCAGTTATCATAGATGGGCGATAAATGCTGAAAAAAAAATAATTTTACATTTTTTATCACTAGAACTACTAGAAATTTTACTCAAGTTTTTTCAAATTATTTCACACCAGAAATTTTATTTAAAATTACCTAACTTATTCCTTTAACGTATTTCTGTGAGTTTTATATTTTATTTATTTTAAAAAGAAATTTCTAGATCGAATAGGAAAACATTAATTTGATAACCGTCAAAATGACGGATCATGGTAATTTTAGTGTTAATATAGCTGCAGGGTTCGTACGGCTCCTGGAATTTTGCGGCCAGAAAATTCTTCAGTACCAGTATTTTCTTACAGAAAATCTCTTCTTAAAAGAACACGAAGCTTCGCGAGATTAACTCAGTTTTCTTTTTCTATAAAAAAAAAATGCTTGTAACGCTCCTGGAAAATTCCCTGATTCGTACGAACCCTTTAGCTGAATTAAACTTCAGCAAATCATACCGCGTGTAGCAAATCTTTATATCATATACGTGGTTGCTTTAATTAATTCCAATAAATTATCGTATAAACTATGGGTATTAATTTGTGAAATTGGGTAATAAACTGTGTTATGCATACCATTTTTATTGCTTAATTTTATTTATTTATTCGTTTTCGTATTTCAGCTCTTTGGATATTTATTGCGTTTATAAAAACTACTTCTGTATGTAGAAAATTACTCATATTTTCTCATGGTTAAAAATTTGAGTAAAATATACAATGTATGAATAAACATGATTATTAACGTATAAAAGCTCATTAACGAAAACATAAACGTATACGAAGAATTTTGCAAGAGTTCTTAAATTTCACATATATCTATGGATTGCAGCATATGAAAACATTACAGTGTTCTAGAGTTAAATTACATTACTTCACTTAGAATAGATTGTACAATCTTCTATTTATATTCAATCAAGTTGTCTGAGTCCTCTAAAGTATCAAAGAGTTGCTTATTCCATTAAATGGAATTAAATATTTCACATTCTTATAGCAATAACTTAGTATTTATTGACGGTTGTATTTAAAATTAATTTGATATGTCATATATTTTTTACCCTGTGTGTGTTCTCACGATATACATAATTAAAGTTGAATTAAAATATTTAAATTATTAGTCAACTTTAAACAAATATATGAATGGTGTTTATATAATTTGCATTTTTTTTTTTTCTTTTTTTTTTTTTTTGTAAAGCGTTACAAAGAAAATTTAAAATGCTCCAACAATATAAGTAGAATTGAAAACAAATATTTGAAAGATTAAAACAATGTGTTTGTCATTGAAAGAAATAGTAAAAAGCAAACTTTTTTAAATATCTTACGTAAAATTTGTAATAAAATTTAAGAATAATGCAATTCTTAATCCCACATGTTAAATGATACTTTACTGAAATTAAATTTTCTAACATATTCAGAATTTGGAATGTTTTTCTTACCCATTACATTACTTAGTTTCGAAGAGGTTGTACGACCTAGAATTTAAATTCATTCAATGTATCTGAATTGCATAAAGTTTCGAAGGATAATTTATTTGATTAAATTAAAGTTAATGAGCTCACATTCTTCTATCAACGGGAATGTAAAATATGTATGGCGGTCGTATTTCATAGTTAAATAGAGATTAAAAGAAGCATGAAACTTTTACTCCCTCTATTAATTAATGAAGAATTAATTAGTTTATAGTGATTGCTAGAAAAATTATATTTAAATTTTATTTGAAATATTTTATTTATTTTATAGATTTTATTAAATATGCATATGTTCCATAAATAAATTATATTTTATATTTTATTTTCATAATGTATAAAAAGGAACATTTCAACATTAATTATAGACTGTAACAAATTATTAACAGCTTATTAACCATAAGGTTTTTAGATCCATTTAAAATACTGAGATAAAAATTAAATATATTTCGTTCGCGAAATATAATGTATATTTAATACATTTTTTAATCATGCTGGATGATAACTACTAGTCATGCTTACATCAAATACAATCCGATTATTACCGTCGGTTGATTTTTAAAAAATGCAATTAAAAAATTTCTGCAGAAGGTTTTACAAATTCTATAATATAAGAAATGTATATTTAAAAATACTTATGAAGAATACCTAATGTTTTAACATTATATAAATTTTGATGTAAAAAGAAATATATAAATTTAACTCATTTATATATTTTACATAAAATTTATAATAAAAGGTTAGAATAATTCTAATGTAATTCCCACATGTTTAATTTTGCTTTTATGGAAATTAAATTATTATTAAAAGTTCAGAATTTGATTTTTTTTAAATATGTATTTTAATTACCTTAGAATAGGTCATTTTATCGCCAATTTAAATTCACTCAATGTAATTTAACATTATAAAGTTTCGAAGCATAATTTATGTCATTATATTAATCAATACACATTATCCTATCAATGGATTTGTTATGTCTGACGGTCGTGCTTTTAAGTTAAACGGGGATTAAAAGAGATGTAACTCTTAATCTGTATATTAATTATTTGAGTATTACATTTGAAATTCAACTGAAGTATTTAAATTATTTGACAGATTTAAATAATTATTTCTGATCAGTATATGTTGTATTAGAGACCTTTCTTCTATACAAACTTTTCAGTAACTTTGACCGATAAACTCTTTTTTAAACTGTGTAACGACGCTCTAGAAGTAATATTTTTTTATGAATATTGGACGATGACCATTAGTGAATTTGTTTTTAATGATACTTTTGAAGGACGATGAAAGTACGATGGAAACGGAAGATGAAATGATGTATTATGATGCACGATGATGCACGATGAAGCAGCCACAAACGATGAATATAATGATGGACGATTAAAAACTGCCAACCAGTAGTAAAGATGTAGTGACGGTTCTGAATTTTTTTTCTTCAATTTTCTGTTTTCTACTGGTTTGAATTTGTAATTGTATTGTATATATATATATATATATATACAGGGTGATTCATAAAAGATGGGCAGAACTTTAAGGGGTTATAGTACACTTAAAGACAAATAATATTAAATAGGAGACTAAGGGTCCCAGACGTATTCCCAAGGAGATAGGGGGCATTAAAGTTTAGGGTCCGAAATTTCAAATGATTATAAAACATGGAAAAATTGGTCGATTCGTTTGCGGTTTTTGCAAAAAATTTTCTTTATGCCAGTATTTTCTTGAAATAAAATTTTAAAGTTCAATTTCAAAAAATGCCGATAGGGGGCGCTTTAGACTTTGGAGTAACAAACAACTATTTTTTAACGTTAATTTTTGTATTTCTTTAAATGATTTCGAAAGCTTAGACTTAAACTTAAATTTTGATCTAAAAATCTGAGTCCTAACGAGTAGTTAAGTAGCGTAAACTGAAATTTGAAATTTGAAACCCTTCTCCCCCCAGAACAAAAATCAGTTATTCCCGATCTTTGTGTCGTAGATTAGGCTCTAACTACTGCCGCGTTTTGCTAAAATTATTCTTTATGTCAGTATTTTCTTGAAAATAAATTTTAAAGAAAATTTTCAAAAAATTCCGATAGAGGGCGCTTTAGACTTTGGAGTAACGAACAACTATTTTATACCGTTATTTTTTGTGTCTCATTAAATGCTTTCTAAAGCTTAGACTTAAATTTTCAGCCCAAAATCTGAATCGTTAGACGTGGTTAAGTTTCTGGGGAGAGGGGTTTGAAATTTCTACTCCTGAGCACAGTTCAGTTTACCATGTCCACACATTGTGTGCTGTGATACGAGGTAAAAAGACACAAATTAGGATTATGTTACCAAAGCATATTTATTAACATGTAATCACAATAGATGTTCAAAATTGTGACCACCAGAGGTTATGCACGCAGAACAACGGCGACGAATGGAACGGCGAACATTCGCGAAAACATCAGGCTTTTCGAGCACTTCCCCTACAGCGGCGGAAAGTCTGGCGACCAGTTCCTCGGGGGATTCAATGGGTGTCTCATACATAAGAGCCTTCAATCGTCCCCAAAAAAAGAAATCGAGGGGTGAAAGATCTGGCGAGCGAGCAGGCCAAGCAACAGGACCACCTCGACCAATCCATCTGTTCGGAAATGTGATGTCCAGATAGTTGCGGACGTCTCGTACGTAATGGGCTGGCGCTCCATCGTGCTGGAACCACATGACCCGCCGGATGCGTGGAGGAACAACGTTTAACAGGTCTGGCAGCACATGTTGCAGAAATGTGAGGTATGTTTTACCGTTGAGGCGTTCAGGAAGAAGGTACGGTCCGATTAGGTGGTCTCCGAGGATTCCTGCCCAAACATTGATGGAAAAGCGTCTCTGATGAGCATGTGGATACGTAGCATGTGGATTGACATCCGCCCATACATGTGCATTGTGTGTGTTAAATGTACCTTCACGTGTAAAGGTACATTCATCGGTGAAAAGCACAGTTCGTCCAAAATGTGGATTTAGCGCGTTCTGCTGCAGAAACCAGCGGGCGAATTCAATACGATTTGGATAATCCCCTGGAGACAGTTTCTGGACTCGTTGCACATGAAACGGGAGCAAATGTTCATCCTTCAGTACCCTCCAAGTCGTGGACTGTGAGGTGTCCACCTGGCTAGCCACTGTTCGTGTACTTGTACTTGGCTGCGCCGCTACTACATCCAGAATGGCTTCTGCAACAACTACTGATTCGTCCTTTTTTGCACGACCTGCATTCGACCGGGAAGCGAGAAATGATCCCGTCTCACACAACTGTCTGTGCAAGCGCTCGAAAGTTTTGCGGTTAGGCAACCGCCTGTTAGGAAATCGCTCTCCGTACATTCGTTGTGCCTCTGCACCATTTCCATCTGCCGCTCCGTAAATTAAATGCATCTCAGCCTTTTCCTTATTCGTGAAGGGCACCATCTTCCGATTCATTACTACAGCGACTTACACTTGACTCACCGTTCAGTGGTTTTTATGCCTGAATCGTGTCGAAATTTTGCATACGTGTTCTTCTTCTTCCCCATTTGACATTTGCATACTTTCTGTTTCCTTCTTCACCCGGTGACTAGCGTCAGGAATGGAGCTTTAACGTTTGCATGAGCGACGTTTCCAACTGTGCCAGTGCCTTTATGAGTGAATTCCGACTATGCAGTCCTTGACTAAAGTTGTATTTTTGCCTCGTATCACAGCACAGAATCGTTGGGCATGGTTAAGTAGTGCAAACTGAACTATGTTCAGAAGTTGAAATTTGAACCCCCTCCCCTCGCTACTGAACCACGCTCAGCGATTCAGATTTTGAGCTGAAAATTTAAGTTTAAGTCTAAGCTTTAGAAAGCATTTAATGAGACACAAAAAATAACGGTATAAAATAGTTGTTCGTTACTCCAAAGTCTAAAGCGCCCTCTATCGGAATTTTTTGAAAATTTTCTTTAAAATTTATTTTCAAGAAAATACTGACATAAAGAATAATTTTAGCAAAACGCGGCAGTAGTTAGAGCCTAATCTACGACACAAAGATCGGGAATAACTGATTTTTGTTCTGGGGGGAGAAGGGTTTCAAATTTCAAATTTCAGTTTACGCTACTTAACTACTCGTTAGGACTCAGATTTTTAGATCAAAATTTAAGTTTAAGTCTAAGCTTTCGAAATCATTTAAAGAAATACAAAAAATAACGTTAAAAAATAGTTGTTTGTTACTCCAAAGTCTAAAGCGCCCCCTATCGGCATTTTTTGAAATTGAACTTTAAAATTTTATTTCAAGAAAATACTGGCATAAAGAAAATTTTTTGCAAAAACCGCAAACGAATCGACCAATTTTTCCATGTTTTATAATCATTTGAAATTTCGGACCCTAAACTTTAATGCCCCCTATCTCCTTGGGAATACGTCTGGGACCCTTAGTCTCCTATTTAATATTATTTGTTTTTAAGTGTACTATAACCCCTTAAAGTTCTGCCCATCTTTTATGAATCACCCTGTATATATATATATATATGTGTGTGTGAGTGTGTGTGTGTGTGTATTTTTATATTTCTGTATACTCGTTGTTGCTATGCAGACTAGAGGGCCAGTCAGTCGGGTGCCTGAGTATATGTATCGCTGAATGACACTGCAGTCCATAGCAACAGCGAAACACACAATAGAGATCAAAAGTCATAACAACAGACCTAGTCAGCAGTTCAACTGCGACGTCAAATCCTTTCTTTAGGATTGGCGCCTAGACAGCAGTTAATAAAGCAAGCTAAGGTAATTTCCTATACTTGGACTAACCGAGTTGAACTAACTCTTCTTTGTGTGAAACACCGAAGCCAGCTGTTCTTTAAACTCTAAGTAGTGCTGAAAAAGTATTGTGTGACGCAGAATCACGCAGAATTGAGTGAAGATGAGACGAGATTAAGATGTATGTCTGTGAGACTCGTACTCGTTCGACGCATGATCTTTTACGGAGAGTTGCTCCAATGTCTTGTTGTAAGCACACGAATTCCTCTATCTTTAAAATTCCCTTTGTGAATATTTTGTATATATTTTACAATAGTTTTTAAAACCATAAAATGTTAAAGAATTTGTAGTCCTTTTACCTCCAAACACCAAACTACGACATCCCACTCGTGACAAAATATATAATGTATATAAATTACCCAAATCGCAAAATATTCTTTCCAAAGTCATTTATAAACGAAATACTTAAAATTTTAACTATTTAAATATAAATATTTTATCTTTATTTTTATTTTTAACTTTTTATCTCTTATAAAACAAAAGCCTGTTTAAACATGACAACTTATTATAATGTTCTTATACAATAATAAAAAAGGCAAACATGACAAAATCATCTTCATCGAAATAGCTATAATTAGCAGCGCATTTTCTTCTATCGATCATATTCATGTATGTTTTTGTTTTCCTGAATGTAAGATAAGTAATTCGGCAAAGTAGTTAATAACAAGAATTTTTTTTTTTTTTTTTTTTTTTTTTTGTAAGGACAGAAACCAATACCACCTTTTGTTGCGCAATGTTTTTCTTAGAAATATGATGACTAAAAGCATAAAAGAGAAATGTACGATCGATAGAAATAAAAGCATTGCTGTTAATAGGCAAACAAATTAATTTTGGTAAAACTGGATGTATAATATACTTTTAAATAACCAGAATAATTTGACAAAGTTCAAAAGTTAATACTTGTAGTTTATGTTAAAGTTTGTAATAAATAAAATATCTACCAATTTTCCATGCTCGATCGCTTTCATAGATTTTATGAAATTTATATTCCATTTTCTTTCGCGTGGAATGACACTTTTTGAAAATAATTATTTCTTGTTAGATTTTGTATGGTGAGTTCAGCAGTTTCGAACTACAGGGTGTCCAAAAGGTCGTTTACAAACTTAACATGCTGGTCTGTCATATCATGATTAACAAGATTTACATATGAACATGTGTTCCAAAATGCAAACTGCGCCCGCTAGAGGGCGATGAGCGCAGGTGTGGAGGGAAAGAAAGAAAGAATATTGAAAGAGGTATTAATATGACTTTTATTAAAGTACATGGTTTAATTTACAGAAGATGTTCAAAATTCTTTCCATTCGCCGTAATGCATGCTTCACCACGTCGACGCATGGATTCACGGACCCGTTCAAAATGGGCAGGTGTCACGGACACGTGCCGCCGCTTCCACGATCCTGGCGACGAGATCCATATCCGATGTTATGAGCGTCTCGTACACCACGGACTTCGTGTGTCTCCACAGATAGAAATCCAGGGGAATCAGGTCGGAGGATCGCGGTGTCCGCCGCTGCCAATCCAGCGATTAGGATATGTCCTATCGAGGTATTCTTGTACAGTGTAGCTAAAATGAGCAGGCGCTAAATCATGCTGAAACCAGATGTTTTGGCGTGTACCGGTTGGAACGTCACCCATAAGATCCGGTAAGACTCTTTCTAAGAAAATGCGATAGGTATTCCCGTCGAGGCCTTAAGGTAGTAGATAAGGGCTAATTAACATGTCACCGATAATACCAGCCCAAACGTTTACGGCGAAACGTTGTTGACGTGCATGGGCACATGTACACCTTGGGTTTTCATGCGCACATATGTGCATGTTGTGCATGTTCAGGGCACCGTCCTGTGCAAAACAGGATTCATCCGAAAACAAAATCCACGATAGAAAATCCGGCTGTGCGACTCTTTGTTACAAATATCAGCGTGAGAATGCAACGCATTGGGGATAATCGTCAACGCACAATGCCTGTACTCTTTGTAAGTGGTAGGAGTGTTGCGTGTACTCATGCAGTATGCACATAATTCTGGAACGATGTACATCCAAGACACGTTCGGTTGCTCGGAGACTTGTTTGCGGTTTCCTGTCAAATTCCCGTAGCACGGTTTCCTCTACGACAGGCGTGCGTGTAGTGCGTTCTCGACCGATGTGGCTACGTACTTTAAAAGCTCCTACTTCACGCAATCTGTGGTGCAATTGTCCAACCAAAACATGACTTGGCTGACGTCTGCTTGGGAAGCGCTCAAGGTACATCGTACCGCGGCTAGTGCATTTCCATCCGCGACGCCATATACGTAATGCACATCGGCCAATTCTGCGTTAATAAACCGATTCATCCTTCTCCTGCAACGTTCTATCCTGAAATGATTACGCTTCCTACTCTCCCGTAAGCCTGCGCTCATCGCCCTCTAGCGGTCGCAGTTTGCATTTTCGAAAACAAGTTCCTATGTAAATCTTGTTTATCATGATATGACAGACCAGCATGTTAAGTTTGTAAACGACCTTTTGAGACACCCTGTATATGGTTCGTATATTAATGTTCGTATATATATGGCTTACGTATATTAATCTCTTAAATTTATGGAATTTATTTTCAGAGACGTGGAATAATAAAAATGCTCTCAATTTTTAACTTTTTATCATACCTTTATATTTTTATTGTATTTTTCGTCATATTTGATCTCCAAAATTTTGCAATTAAATAAAACGAAATTTACATCTAAAAACTGGTGATACGATAAAAACATAAAATGCCAAACTATGTATTAATATGTTTAAAACAGTAAATGTATACAGAAGTGTATTAAAAATGCATGGTATTTTACAGATAAATGAGTTTAAATAACGCAAAAGATATTATTTTGTGTGTCAAAGTAAAGTGAATTTTTTTTATATATAGCATTAATTACTCATGTTTTCAAATACAGCAAACACACATTATATCGTGCTTGTCTGTATACAAGAAAAACGCTCATTTTTTCTAAATGCGCGACACAAATGAAAAGATTCAGAAATTAAAAAATATAACCTGCTCGTAAATGTGTTAGAAACATCACCAGCACGTTACTTTATATGTAGATTCCGATTTTCTCAATGAGCTATGAACGAAGTATTACATTTATCTATTTAAGTGTACAAATACTATTACTTAAATGCCTGTTTAAGATAGATTTTTTTTTTACTTTTCTTCTGCGGAATTATGAGCTTAGACACATATCTTAAATACAGTGTGGAAAATAAGATTTTCATTCGAATAAGAGATATATTGAAGCACGGTATCACGAAGGGCTACTCAATTTATAATAAATATTAAATAATTAAATGATTGTTTTAAATGGAAAAAATTAAATTTAAAATGGAAAAGATATATTTATTAATTTGTTTAAATATCTCTTTATAAGCTCCTTTTTATGTTCGTTCGTAATTATATAAGTCCGCAGCACCTATAGTTGTCTGGTCCGTATGTCTGTGCACCTATCGGCAGATAACAGCATAAAAACTACCCATAAGGTAAAGCCAGGAGAGATGCCGCAGTCGGAGAGATTGCGCACATAGAGGTTCGGAGGGAAGGAGTAGAGTGAGCACGCAGCGACTCCAGGTAGTTGTACAACAACAGTAGTGGAGTGTCTACTTGAAAGTGCACGTTGATTGCTTTGAGCGTCTAAGGTAAAGTATTGCTATTTTGTTTTGTTTTCCCAAAGTAAGAGCTTGAATTTTCATACCTATTCATCAGAATTTCTATACAATGTCAATAGTACGAAATATTTTCAACTTAAATGATTTCTCATAAGCTACTAATCTAGACTAACGATCTGAACATCAACGGTTCGTTTTAGTAGTGGCCATGTTTAAATAAAAGGCCGCGTAATCTCTCCTTCCGAAATTGGAGAGTTTGCGCATCTGCTACTTAGGAGAGATGGCACAGTGTTCCCATTAGTTTCTATGCTAGGAGAGATTACGCAGCTTATTGGTAAATTTGCATAAAAAAATCAAAAATGAAAATGGACTAATTTTAAGTTAAACGTGTTATTAAGTAACATAACTTTACTTTGTAATCTTATTTGTACTTGCTTTTTCTAATTCTTTATTTTTTTTCCTGTAATTAGAATGTTTTAATCGCTTTTTAAATTATTTCCTTTTTCTGATTCTTTAATCGTTAGGGTGAAATATTCACTCCTAATACAATTATATTTGTTCACAAAAACCTTACAGCAATGTCATTCAAGTGTAATTATTATTGTTAACAATTTAATTGTAGTTATTATAAGTAACAATCTCTCCTACCCATGTGCGCAATCACACCAACCCTGTAAGGACAGATTGCGCAAAATAACTTTCTTCGTTTTATTACAACTGTTCTATTAAACTGCAACATAACAACAAAATAGCAATGGAAATTCATAAAAAACAAATGAAGTAAAAATTATTCATGAATAGTTTAGCAAAAAATTAATATTTAGATTTTTTATTGCTATTCTTTTGAATTGTGCGCAGATTATCCTAGATCCCTTATATAATCGTTGCAGAATTTTGTAATTTCAAATTTTATGAAAATTGAATCAAAACTTAATAATACATTAATAAAAGTTTCCTTGTTTCTATTGAATCTTCTCATACGTAATTAATTCAAGAAAAGCATATATTTTTCAGATACGTGTTATGATAATAATAATAAGATAATTTATGAAGGGAGATTGTATCAAAAATGTATAATACTTTTTATTTATAAAAAATTAACAACGCCTATAAATATCACTTTGAAATTTCAAATAAATTTCATTTTCATAGTTTTGAATATTTTCATCCGAATTCGCCAGTCTTCCAAAACGTTATTTAATTATTAAAAACGTGTATTTAACTTTTTGAATCGTCAAAGAAATCTTCAGTTTCCAAAAATGTACTAAATGCATTTTAAAAACAGCTTTTTCAGACACCGTATGTGGGATTTTATTCTTCCCACATAATACAGGTTCCCTACCTTGATAACTTATAAACAAAAAAATATTAGAGTAAAAAGAGTATTCTTTGCAACCAAAAATTTTATTGAACGATAAAAAAAGTCTATTTCTTAAGGAAGTTTTCTAGATATTCTTCTTTGTATATTATCTTATTCATAGTTTTATTTTCTTGTAAGTTTGTTTTCATCTATATAAGTCATTCCCCTTTAAATATACTATCTACAGATATTTTCTCCTAAAATTACTTATTCGTGAAAGTTTCACAATGGAAAATTCACACTTAGAATGATTAATACAAAACTCTTGCGTTAAGAGCATATTTACTCTGAGATATGGTATCACAAGGGAACAAAACTTTTTATTTATAGAATGTATTAAATTTTTTTAGCTAACACATTAAGTAACAAAGGTATAAATAGATATACATCAACTGCACTCACCGATGGAAAGAGATCATCAACTGCACTCACCGATGGAAAGAGATCATCAACTGCACTCAAAGCTTCGAACCCCACATGTACGAACTAAACTTCTATACAAGTTGTAAATTTCCAACTGGACGAAAAATGTCCGGGCCAGGATTCGAACCTGGGATCGCTTGGCTGAAGCCGCCACGCTCTACCACTGAGCTATCCCGGTCGAATTTGGAGGGCATAATTCATCCAGTTAACCCTATTGATCAAAGCATCTGGTCTGATATTTTAATCAGCTCAACAGAAAAGATCGCAAGTAATGGAACTCCAGTAAACGCTGGATACGTGAATACTCCGGGCCAGGTTCGAATCCTGGCCCGGACATTTTTCGTCCAGTTGGAAATTTACAACTTGTATGATTACTTTACCAATTTGAAATAATTGTGTTAAAAAAAATAATCCAGTGTAAACTTCTATAAGCATTTATACAGCAATCCACCATCGTATTAATTACTGACTTTAAGAGTTTATTCCAAAATGTCTTCTGAATGAAAATCAAGTCATGGTAAACCTTGGCAACAATAATCATAACACTTATAAGCAGGATTTTGAAAATTTGATAGAATCTCATACCCAGCAAAAAATTCTAGTCGTCAATAAAAAAATTCACCCCAAACCGTCTACTCCGCCATTGATTTTCAAAAAGCAGAAATTTAAAAAAAAATAATTATTTGAAAAAACATGAATAAGTTTACGTTAGATTTATTAGTTACATAGTTAAGAATAGTACATAATTTAGGAAGATAATGTAAACTAAATTATCTAATAAAACATATCAAAATTATATATTTTTGAAAAAAAAATACTGTAAAGGCTGAATTAACCGGCATCTTTGGAAAATGTTCCATTTCCAAATGCATCAAATGTCCGGATACTGTGGTGTTACAAAATCTATATTTGATGAGGGGTCATTGATGAAATTATGAAGCATGGACACAATTTTTTGCTTATTTTCCTGTCGAATTCCGCCAATTCTAATGTTCTAAAATCGTCTTATAATGAACTTATTTTTATCCAAAAAGGTAAATCATTTTTCGTTTGAATACAGTTTCTAAGTTTATTTGCACTATTAAAGCGAGAAAAAAAAGGAATTTAAGGAGATTTTAAAACCACACTTGTGCAATTTTGATTTTTCTATTTTTTTTTTCCAAAATGTTTTTATTATACCTTCTTTACAAATTTGCTTTATAACTATAAGGTTCACATCTCTAATCACATTATTATTTAAGCAAAAATAAATAAAATTTTCTGACATATGTAAGAATATAGCAAAAAGGACTATTTACATAACATTTTTCTTTACAAATAATAAACGATTTATATTATTGCAAATTTGACCTTTTTTTACCACTAAATAAAATACATAAGAAACGTTAATTAAACAATATCAAGTAAATTGAGAAACATATGTTGAGGTTTAAGCATTTTTTTACTGATGTATTGGAAAAACATAAACTGAGAAAAATAAATTTAAAGATTGTATCTCTCGATCATTTAAAGAGAAATGGATGAAGTAAAAAACTCTTTCCCATATTTACAATTTTCGGATCTTTATGTATCTTCACCTGAATTTTAAAATTGAATATTTTATTATTTATTTTATTTATTCAAATTCAATTGACTCGTTAAATAAAAATAATTTAAGTTAAAATATATTATTTTTATAATAAATAGATAGTATTATAAAATACATGTTTATATTTTGATGAGAAGATTGTTTGACGAAGTATGAGCGGCTTAAATAAACCGCGAAATAATATGTGACAGATGATCACATCCCTAATTTCCGATGTCGTGATAACTTTTAATAATTTGAACGAAAGAAATTAATGGACTTGAACTTTACAAGAAATTTTCCTCAAATACATACCAAACCTGTCAATAGAATGTTTCAATTAACACAATTATTATTATTATTATTATTATTATTGAAATGAAACAAAATGGAGAATAGTTAAATTTAGAATTATTTTTAAATCGTGAATAAGTTATACTTCCATTAAAGTACTTTGATTCCTCCATAAAAGTACATATGATATCTACATTCATATACCAAATAACTGATCCATTAAATTTACTTTGAAATTTGTCTTTTTAAAGTCAGTAAAAATTAGAGTTGAGAAATACTTTGAGAGTCACAATCATAAAAATTCAACAGTCATCTATTACTAAAAGTATATTTTACTTTTATAGGACGTCATCTGTTATTAAAAAATATATTTTGTTTTCATGGATAAATAAAGCCTAACCTTATAACTTAATTTGAAGCAGATGCATTAATTTAATTCGAAATAAGAAAATCTTAATCTTATGTGAATGAAAGTAATTTCTTCATTTCGTGTCATACGATTTGAGGTTAATCTCAAAAAATATATTTCCCGCATAATTTTCTAACCATATTTAAACGTAAAATGATGACACTTGCAGACATGCCTATTGAATTGATTTGGAATCGATTAATATTTTCCAATTTTCGATAAACAAATTACATTTTGAATTATAAGTGATTGTTGTGTCATGGCGATCTTTATCGGAATAATTTGTCTGGGAATTCAATTCAAAACGCTAAATTTGACTGCATTTTCTGAAAGATTATATTTATTTAACGAAAAATGCAATAACCATTCGATTTTATAGTTTCTAAATAAGAGCACCGGTCAATCCCATGCGTTTACAAACAAATATGCATTCAGAAATGTGTCAGAAAATAGCCATTTCTGATTTGAAAACCGTATTACGTACAGCTTTAGAAATTAAATTTCTGATGTGTTACGGCCCGTGGTTCAGCCTTATCTTCGATGCCTCCGCAACTCTACGTTTTAGTAGAACAATGCACGGCCGCATGTTACTCGTACTATGCCGACCTTTCTTGATACAGAACATGTTTGACTGTTGCCCTGGCCGGCACGTACTGCTGATTTATCATCAATTGAAAATGTCCTATCAATGGCTTCTGAGCGACTGGCCTGCCACCACTCGCCCGTCACTACGGTTGATGAACTGTGGCATAGTGTTGAAGCTGCATGGACTGACGTACCCGTACATGACATCCAATCTATGTTCGACTCCATGGCTAGGCAGATAAATGCTGTTATTGCGGTCAGAGGTGGCTGCTTTGGGTAGTGTTTTCTCAGGGTCTATACCTCCAAATTTTCTGCAAATGTAATCACTTGTTCTTCCCATTATAATGTATTTGTCCAATAAATACCATTCTGTTATTTGCATTCCTTCATGGTTTTGCATTTTGGATGGCCAGCAGTGTATATTAAAGTGCCATGTGCATTTTTATTTCTAATATTTCTGGGAACTGATGTAGTGTGTATTATATTGATTTGTAGCTAAATAAAAAATATGAATATTAATCACGTAAATGTCGTCGTTCTGAATATTATCACCGGAAAATATTTGAAAAATCACTATTATTATTGTTGGTAAACGTCTGTGTGTGTGTGTGTGTGTCTGTCTGTCTGTCTGTCTGTAAATGGATAAAAGTCGGGTGAGAGACGCCGCACGGAAGCACTTTTTATATAAAAAAATTCAGAAAAATCCGGGCATTCCGGAGTTATAGTTTTCGAACGAGTCCGCCCGAAATTAACGGAGTTATTAATAAACAAAACAGTTTTAATTACTCAAAACGGAACATTTTTTCTGCTACAAAGAAATAAATTCATTCCTGCCTACATTGGGACCTCGAGGCGAGGGTAGCGAATAGAGTAACGACCAATCAGCTTCTGTCTTTTTCCGGGCCTTTGTCGAGGCTCGCAGGAAATCCAGTAAACATCACGTGACTTTTATAAACTAGGGGTTTTCAGGGGGCCGCCCTATCTCAGAATCTGAGGGGCGCAGACCTTCCGTGCTTGCGCATTTCGACGTAAAAAAAATATCAGCTTTCAGAGAATCTAAAAATTATTCTGATATCTTCATTACGAGCTTAGATATTAAATACGAGCCGAGACATTATTTAATTATTAATATTTCAACTATGCCCAGACAAAAATAATAAATTAGAAGCAGATGATTGGGAACAGAAGATTCTGTGGTAAGATGTTCAAGCTGAGTGCGGGCGAGATATGATTTTAATTTAACATTTTTTTATTCGTTCCTAGCGTTTGATTGTGTTTATGTAGAGAAATTACCAGTATTTTCAAATAGTAAATTCAGAGGTTTTTTTTTCAGTTCTAAGTTTTTCAAGTCGTTTTGAACAAGTACTCCGGTAGTCTAATAGTCTAAATCAGTTGTTTGAGGAAAAGTAGTGTCATCGCCCTTTCCCTCCTCCCCCCCCCCCTTCAGGGTTTTCTCTTAACTATGGTCCGTTTTAATAACTCAGAAAGTATGTTACGGATTTCCACCAAACTGATTCCAACCATTATAATTAAAGTAATAAGGACCCTCTATACCATTTTTAAAAGTTTCTGAGTTTATACCACTCTTTTCGTATAATAATATCAGATTTTATATTTTGATTTCACAATATTTGGAGTTCTACAAGTCCAATCGCTAGGCGGTTTGGCTCATTCGACTCGATATCGATAGCGCTTACATATTTTAGTTACAAGTTTCACCACCAGGGGGCGCTTCCGGAAATCGGGTTCTATGGGCTCAATTACGACGGGGACCCGGGCCGGAGATTCATTCGGTTCGATGTTAATCTTATTCGAGGTTTTACAAGATTCGACGCACGGATGTAAATTAGGGGCCCGCTAGCGGGCGAAGCCAGCTAGTCATTATTATTAATTTCTCTAAACGTCTGTGTGTGTGTGTGTCTGTAACCGGATAAACACTGCGAGCGCAGCGAGCAGCGAAGCGATTTTGGTATCAAACATTTGGAAAAATCCGGGCTTCCAGGAATTACAGTTTCGAAGAAATCGGCCCTTAATAAGAACGTTATTAATTAAAAACCTCATCAAAATCAGCAAAACAAGGAACAGTTTTATCGAAACCCGAAAAAAAATTTCCGTTTTGATAATCGCAGACATCCAAATTGTCTCTTTTTGACGCATCATCGAATAAAAAATATCTACCAGATGTATCGATCCAAAAATCGGGGTACGCAAGCGGCCGATTTTTGTCGTTCTAAAAATTCAATTTTTTTGAAATTCGGACAGTAACTTTTCTTTATTTCGGCGAAAAACTGACCAGACATCCAACATTGACCCCAGACAGGAAAAATGTTGCTGTAAAGAATGCCGGCACATCCGATGTCAATTCGCTCCATTCCTTTTTTAAAGAAGTGGAAATAATTACTCTATATTCACGAAAATTTGCAAACATGTGTAAAAAAATCGCAAATTCAACAAAAAAAAAAAAATTCATAAAAAACGACCAGTAACTTTTAAAGATATCAATTAAAACTCATTAATGAATATTGAAATTTAATTTATTTCTATTCAAACTGTGCAGAAGCAAAATATTTACAGATGTTCTCCTCAGAAATTTGCACGCCTTTCTGCCAAAAGAGATAAATTGATAAAAAGATGCATTTTAAAATGTTTCCAGTTTTTATGGGCTGTATATATATATTTTTTAAATATCGGATTTTCAAATCTGAAAAATATGCATCCTTGCTCAGAGTGGACTGATATTTCAGGGATTCAAAAAATTATCAAATTCGGCGCATAATTTTTTTATTTTAGCAAAATTCCAATTTTTATATATGGAAAAAAAAGAAAAAGAAAAAGCTAAGGAATTTGCTATTTCTTTTGAAATTAATTCCCTTCGTATTGGTCCGATAGCGACGCAGTTTGGCTCATTCAACTCGATATCGATATCGCTTACATATTTTAGTTCCAAGGTTCACCACCAGGGGGCGGTTCCATAAATCGGGTTCTATGGGCCCGATTACCACGGGGTTTGGCTGATTCGACTGGATAGCTTTACAGATTTTGGTTATGTTGGTATAGAACAGATTGCGCACTCTGGCTGTGGAAGGTGTAACTAAAGATGTTTCAGCACCAGGGGGCGCTTTTCTTTCTCTGGTTCTAAGAGCCCGATCACAACGAGGTATGGCTCATTCGACTCGACGTCAACAGCCTCAAATATTTCGGTTATGTTCGTATAGAACAGATTGCGCCCCCTGGTGGTAGAATGTGTAACTAAAGGATTTTTCAGCTAACCCGGGTTCTACGGGTACCATCACGACGCGGTATAGCTCATTCTACTCGACATCGATAGAGCTTACCGATTTTAGTCCGTATTTTCACCACCAGGGGTCACGTTCCTATATCTGTTAAGATGTGCATGAACATGACGGAGTATGGTTCATGCGACTCTACATCGAAAGCCTTAACGATTTCAGTTATGATCGTATGAACAGATTGCGCCCTCCCGGCGGTGGAAGATGGAACTAAGGAATAAATTGATAAAAAGATGCATTTTAAAATGATTCCAGTTTTTATGGGCTATATATATATATATTAAATATCGGATTTTCAAATCTGAAAAATATGCATCCTTGCTCAGAGTGGACTGACATTTCAGGGATTCAAAAAATTATCGAATTCGGCGCAGAATTTTTTATTTCAGCAAAATTCCAATTTTTATATATGGGAAAAAAAGAAAAAGAAAAGCTAAGGACTTTGCTATTTCTTTTGAAATTAATTCCCTTCGTATTGGTCCGATGGTGACGCAGTTTGGCTCATTCAACTCGATATCGATATCGCTTACATATTTTAGTTCCAAGGTTCACCACCAGGGGGCGGTTCCATAAATCGGGTTCTATGGGCCCGATTACCACGGGGTTTGGCTGATTCGACTGGATAGCTTTACAGATTTTGGTTATGTTGGTATAGAACAGATTGCGTCCTCTGGCTGTGGAGGTGTAACTAAAGATGTTTCAGCACCAGGGGCCGCTTTTCTTTCTCTGGTTCTAAGAGCCCGATCACAACGAGGTATGGCTGATTCGACTCGACGTCAACAGCCTCAAATATTTCGGTTATGTTCGTATAGAACAGATTGCGCCCCTTGGTGGTAGAATGTGTAACTAAAGGATTTTTCAGCTAACCCGGGTTCTACGGGTACCATCACGACGTGGTATCGCTCATTATACTCGACATCGATAGAGTTTACCGATTTTAGTCCGTATTTTCACCACCAGGGGTCACGTTCCTATCTCTGTTACGATGCGCATGAACACGACGGAGTATGGTTCCTTCGACTCTACATCGAAAGCCTTAACGATTTCAGTTATGATCGTATGAAAAGATTGCGCCCTCCCGGCGGTGGAAGGTGGAACTAAGGAATTATCCGGTGCGTGCATAGCATGACCGGTATACGGTGCCGAAGGCAGCGGGGACCCGGATCGGAGGTTCGTTCGATTAGAGGTTTATACTATTCGATTTGCAAACTAAGGGATTATCCGGTGCCGAAGGCATCGGGGACCCGTGTTGGAGGTTCATTCGGTTTGGTTTATCTTATTAAAAGTTTTAGAAGATTCGAGGCACCGATGTAAATTAGGGGCCCGCTAGCGGGCGAAGCCAGCTAGTGTAATTATTAATTTGGACAATCAAATTGAATAATATAATATCGGAAATTTACTTTATAAATTACATGTCTCATTTAAGAGGCCAAAGGCATAAGAAATTAAAACTGTGTTTTAATCACATATAAATTAGATGATTAGTAGAATATTTGCATAGAATATTTGATGTTATTTTGTATTTGATGATTTTTCGATAGGTATTCAACATTGAAACAATTTATTTTTAATAAGAAAAATGTTTTCTTTCTGATACAATAAAAACGGGAAACATCAAAAGGTTTTCTAAAATTCCCTATTTGTTCGATTTTTACAAATATTAGAATTTTTAATGTTTTACACATTAACCCTCTAAGCGTTTTGCCCGTATTTTTCCGTTTCCCCAAAAACAACTTAAATCGGCTCTAGATAAAAATATTTTTAACAAAATTGTATTCTAAGATATATGTAAAATAAAGAGATATGAAACATAATTCCAGAAACAAACGTCGAAAGAAAATTTAAATTATTTTAAGTTTTACAAATATTTTTATGAAAATGCAGTAAAGCCCTCAAGACAATAAAGGTGTGGTTTCTTTTCTACTTAGTATAAAAGTATAATGTTTATATACTTACTATATACTTAATGTAATGTCTAACTATACATATTTTACAAACTAGCGGTTTCGATTTATAGACATTTATAAATAAATTTTTAATAAGTGTGCGCTTAAAGAAAATACTCGTTTGTTATATGAAAAACAATATACGCATACTCATATGCTCAACACACTAATTTATAATTTAAAACTAGGTGTTTATAATGTCATTTTTAAGTTCCTATAGCATCTAATAGAAAAAAAAAATTATACACACGTTTCAGAAAACAAGAATGTAATAGTGATGAAAAATTATTTCCGAAAACATCCTGAAGGGTGTATTTTCCTTTACTTCATAAAATAAGGGTTTAAGTTCCGTGTTGTTATTTTTATGTTTTGTTTTAAATAATTTACATGCTTGAATGAAACCCATTTGTAATATCAGAGTGTAAACATATTTTAATACTTTCTTAAAAGTGTGCGAAATATTTACTGGAAGTATCTCAATAAACTAACAACTAATAAATAACTGTAGTAGTTTTTATCTTTCATTTCAAACGCCCAAAGAATGTTTACCTGTAAGAAACTTTCAAAAAGTTTTTTACATAATATCTATTTACATAATAAAATGAGTATAAAGAAGAATGCGGCACGGAAAACTACGTAAACAAAGTATTTTGTATCGTATTCTTGTATAACATTTTATATATTAATGTAACTTCTTTATAAGTTTTGTTTTTTTTAATCATAAGAAATATTATAAATTTTTCAAGGTGTAAGATAATTATTAGGTCGCACAGCTTTTGCTTACATACCTTTTTTAACAGTAAAAATAGTATTAATTTAAGGAAAAATACATATTTAAAATTGATTATATATTTTATTAAGGGTGCCGTGGATCTTCAGTTGGGTTAAAATCGACTAAAAAATCGTTTTTCTTATTTTGGTTTATTACTATACTTCAATCTTAACTGCAACATTTTCAGAAAACCGCATGTAATTACAAAAATCCCTATCAAAGTTACGAGCATTTCAAATTTGACACCGTAATTGAGTTACACTAAAAAATAAAACTTTAAATCGCGTTTTCTGTAAATGAGAATTTTCGCCGAGTTAAAATATTCAAAATGTTCCAGGTGTCTTATATTTTATCCAATTTTCATAATATTAAGCATTATTGTTAGCAGTGTGCTATATTTCAAAACTTGGTATTAATATGCATGCATTACGGTACATAAAAGGAAAATTTCGTAGTTATATAACATTTTTCCGTGAAAATTTAAAAAAAAATGTAAATACTGGAAGTTTTTTATTAATTTTTCTCAATATATTGGTACAATTTTAAAACGCATACCAACTTTTGTTACAATAGTCTAAAGCTACCATTTAACAAAACACCAAGTTCCTGAAGCCAAATTTAATGCGCATGGAGCATTTTTAATTAGAGTGATTAATTAATATATTTTAATAAATAAATTAATTAATTATACACATTTTTTTATAAAATTGCTTAATTTACTTATAAAATGTATGAATTACTATGTGTGCAAAATTTCAGTGCAATTGAGTGAAAAATGAAAAAAATGGTTTTGAACGTCCACTGCCCCCTTAAAAAATGTGTTTTGAAGCACATGTTAAATATTAAATGCACGTATACACTCACAAATACCCGCATAAACCCTGGAATTTCGTCGTATTTCTTTCTCGCCACATATTACGTCACATGTGCCTCTACGCAACAACAAAATGGTTATCCACTCCGCCAATCAGGATACATAATATCAGCACAGTATGTAAACATTTTTATCTATGTTGTATAGAACATGTTCGCTTCTTATGAGGAAAATTCAGAAGTGTTGTATCTTCTGTATCAAAAGAAACGAATATTAAAATTGAACACAAGGTCGCAATCCACACCCTATCAAAAATACAGGGAAAGTCCAGACTTATCTCTGATATTCGTTCATAACGTCAACAATAAATAATTTTGTCCGCAGTGTGTTACAATCATAGCAAATAATCTAACAAAGGAACCTATCTAATTCTAAAGCTTGCACCTAGAATTGAGACTTGGTGCATAATAGAGACCTCTAAGTAAAATTTAGAGAACCAAAAAAAATTATTCAAAAATCGTATTATATATACCTTTGTATACATTTAATTTTAAAGTAATAAATTATTATTAATTGCTTATTTTATGCAAAAAGCGAGTTAAGTCGCCAAATATGGTGCTAAAATTCAAACCACTACTCACTCACACACGGCAGACGACTATGAAATTCGGTCTCGGTGGCCAGAAAAAAATCTACCGTAACGAAAAAAGCCAATTTCGCGCCGCCAAAGTTGTAATTATAATGTCGTATTTTTTTTTTTTTTCAAAATGAAATTCGCACATTCTTCGAAGAATTCTTGAAGTCTTTTCAATATTTTATTCTTCTTATTAATTAATTTGTATTTTAAAGTACTCTTTTCAAAGAAAGACTTCTATGTTAATATTCCGATAAGTAGTAAAAAAAAAAAAAAAATGCATTTTCAGAAAGTTATGCTTTTGTAAAATCAATACATACGATTTTTTAGACATATTTTATCGGTTCTCTAACTTTGGCCTGTAGCGCTATAACATGTACCACGCCTAAATGCTAGGTGCAAGTTTTAGGAAAAGTAGTTCTCTCTACATACGACACTAATCTTTACGTTCTATTTTATGAATCTAAGCTCACAGTACATTCGGCGTCACTGCCTGAATTAATGTACACTTTATCATGCTTTTCCAATCAGTATCATCATTTGTCCCACAAATTAATGTATAACCCTTAAAAAGATCGTTACAGTATGCATTAAATTGTTAATTTTATGCTCGAAAACACGATTTCAACTTAGAGTACTAGAGAAATCCATATATATTTAGACTAACATGTGTAGTGAATCTCAGAGAATCATCAAAAATGTTGTTTATTTTTAATAATATATGTTTTTACAATAGTAGACTTAGGAAATTTAGAATAGAATAATTCCAAACTTTCCACGAAATTTATTGATTTATTACTTTGTAAAAGTTTGTCTTAAATAATAATGAATCATACCTTGATGTTGACAATAATTTCACATAGTAATGCATTATTAAAACATACATACGTGTGCCGTTAGTAGTAGTAAATGTTAAAATTCTGTTTAATTTTGAAAATAAATGAAATATCAATATAGTAATTCGGCACTTTATATATATATATTAAATATTTTTTTTAACGTTTCAAGGATATTGAGCATATTTAATTACCAGTATTTTATTTTTTCCGTTTACTTCCCAGCTAAAAAATAACTTCAGTTTTTCTACAGAAGTGAAGTGTTTTTGAAGTTTTTCTACAGTCAACTGTAGATTTTCTGTATTGCAATCTCGACTGTAAAAATACTTCAGTTATTTTGTAGCTAATGTGAAGTAATTTGGCAGTGATTTATTTCAAAAATACTCTTAACTATTATCTGCAAAAGTACTGTAGTTTATGTAAAATCATTTTACAACCATCAAGTAAAAAAATAATGAGACTACATTTGTAGTAAAACTGTAGTAAATTTGAAGTATTTTTACAGTTATTAATTCAGAAGTATATTTTCTGATGTATCTGCTGTATAACTGTAGTTACTGTGAGGTAATTATACAGAACTTACTTTATGAAAATCTCGTGTTATATTTTCTGTAGTTTATCTGTAGTTTTAAAAGTGATGTTAAAGTTTTTCAGTTTTTGTTATTGTTGCATGACTCACTATTTACTTTATTAAAAATAATTAATACTGTTTTGAAGACTTTTATTTTAAGGACCTAATTTGAACACCTGTGAAAGTCCTCCCCTCCCCACTTCTTAAAGTGAAACAAAACAAATATTCAAAAATATTAAACTTTAAAATTCAAAACAAATATACATTAAAAATCAATCAATAGTGTTTATCGTTAAAATGTTAGAGCTAACCAGGGACAGACTTACAGATTTCGGGGGCCTTGGGCAGAAACATAATAGCGCCCCCCTATAACATTTTAAGTGCAAAATAATGCATTAAAACCATATTGTATATTATTCTAATTTACTATTCATACAGTATTTTATCATTATATTAAGAATTAATTTAAAAAATGAAAGTTCTATGCACCATATACATATTGTAATTCATATTATAAAATTAAATTAAAACTTCTAATTAAATAAAATAATTAAATATATATACTTAATCGTTTTTAAACTTAATCGTACACAGAAAATCAAACTAGTTCGCAAATTAATTCAACTTATTTTTTAAATTACGCATTCATTTACAAAGCAACAACTAATTTTCTTATTCTATTAAAAATTTATTAAGTATTAAAATTAAATTGAAATTATTTTACAAGCTGCAATAACAATATAAACCTGACACTTCGCCAATATATATATATATATATATATATATATATATATATATATAACAGAAAAAAAAAAACTAATTCCCAAATTAATTAAACTTTTTTTTTTCTTTTTAAGTACGCATTGATATAAAAAGCAACAACTATTTTTCTTATTTTCTTTAAAAGTTATTAATTATTAACATTAAATTAAAATTATTTCAGAAGCTATAAAAATATAAACAGGGACCTTCACAAAAAAATTATTAATAACCTTATTAATAGTAACTTCACAAAATTATTATTAATAAAACCGTGCCCTACACAAAATTCAACTAATAAAATACGTCTCTTCACAAAACCTATTTTTATAATAACATACTATTTTTTAATAATTTTCATTTTCGAAATTACTTTTTTTTTCAAGTTAAAATATATAACAAATTTATATATATATATATCCTAAATTAATTCAGTATATAAATAAATAACCGCTAAGATATTTATTCCACACCTTTAAATAATAAATTAATTTCGAAGTACACACGCACAGAGCATTTATAAAAATTCACCTCAAAATCTCATCTTTCACGCCGTCAAATCACCTGGAAACGAAAAATAATCCTGCTTATCTAACCAGACCACCCTACCCATAAGACCCCATTCAAACAAACCTTTCATAAGACTCAGTTGCTCAGTCGGTAAGATGCTCGACTTCCAACCGCTACACCTTCGGATCGGATCGAATCTCATCTCGGCAAGTGGGGGAAAATTATCTTTTAAAATATTTGCAAAGAAATATGCTAAGATGACTCATAGATGTTGCCACCAAAAAAAGCGGAATCAAATTTTTGCAAAATGACTGCAGTTTATAAACTGTAGTTATTTTGCAGTTGTATGAAGTTAAAAAAAAACTGCAGTGATTTGTGCAAAATCACCACAGTTTGCCAACTGCAGGTTTTTAAGTTTCACTGCAGTTCATTTTTATCAAGGCATTTATATATAATCATTTTCAAAAAAGTCGAAATCCTTTTGAGTGTCATTATCCATTCGAAATGTTCTCCCCATAATTTACCAGTGCCATATAGAAAGCAGAACAATTACGGAAGACTTCTGGAAAATGCTTGGAACATATGTTTTACACTAACGCAGCGATGTTTGGCGATTTTTTGGTTGGCGCGATTTTCAAGCCCGCGCCAAACTACTTAATACAATAGCTAGGTTGCCATTAAAGGAAAAAATCCCCTAAATTTGGCGACTCTTTTCATTTTTATAACCGATTTAAAAAAAAACTGTGCGTGAGTGTATGACATCATAGCCAAATGCTTTACCGTCTATGATGTTGTGCTTAAAGCATAAATCATTCGCATATATTGACAAAGGACAAATATTATGATACGCGACACTGCTTATTGCAATATTGGACATACATAGTTTCTGTCCAGAGGAATATAATATAAGGAAATGAGAGTCATTTTTATCTAAATCTGTAGGTAATCACGAAGTTATTTTGTTGAGGAGTTTTTATTTGATGTTAAGCGGTAGGTTGCTGAATTTCTTTTTGTGAAAATTTTAAGTGAGACTCTATGTCACGTTGCTGTATGTAATTTGTATATTAAGAAATGCAGATATGTTCCATCTATATACGCGTAGAATGTATGTCACAGCCTTATAATGTAGGTAATTATTTCCTTTCCGGCCAAAAATATCGTTAAACTCGACAATTCACGTGACAGACATAGCAGTACCATAACATGCACTTTATGACACATCCGGCAGTTGCAGTTAGAGCTATACTAAACTAAAACATTTTTTTTTATGTAACTAACGGCTTTTTTATGTAACTAAAAAAAGCTGTATTAACTTTATTTATTTATTCGATTTTTTATATATAAAAGTAAAATATTATTGCAATGAAATTATGGAACACTTATTTAACTGAATATTGAAAAACAACTTTAAACAGAATGAAAGTAAATATTTTAATTAATAGAATAAACTTTAAATTATAATTGAAATATATTTTTAAAAGATAAAGAACATTAAGGTAAAGCTACGAGAGTCTGCGCACAATTCAAAAGAATAATAATCTAAAGTCTAAATATAAATTTTTTGCTAAACTACCCATGGATAATATTACTTCATTTGTTTTTTATGCATTCCCAATGCTATTTTGTTGCTATGTTGTAATTTATTAGAACAGTTGTAATAAAACCAAGAAATTTATTTTGCGCAATCTCTCCTTACAGGGTTGGTGTGATTGCACACATGAGTAGGTGAGATTGTTACTAATAATAACTACAATTAAAATGTTAACAATAATAATTACACTTAAATGACATTGTTGTAAGGTTTTTGTGAACAAATATTATTGTATTGAGAGTGAATATTTCAACCTAATGATTAAAGAATCAGAAAAAGGAAATAATTTTAAAAACGATTAAAACATTTTAATTAAAGGGAAAAAATTAAAAAATCAGAAAAAGCAAGTCCAGATAAGATTACAAAATAACAATAAGTTACTTAATAACACGTTTAACTTAAAATTAGTCCATTTTCATTTTTCATTTTTATGCAAATTTACCAATAAGCTGCGTAATCTCTTCTAGCATTGAAAATAATGGGAACAATGCGCCATCTCTCCTAAGTAGCAGATGTGCAAACTCTCCAATTTCGGTAGGAGAGATTGCGCGGCCTCTTTTTTAAACATAGCCGCTACTAAAACGAACCGATCCAGATTAGTAGCTTATGAGAAATCGTTTAAGTTAAAAATATTTTGTACTACTGACATTGTATAGAAATTCTGACGAATAGCTATGAAAATTCAAGCACTGACTTTGGGGAAACAAAACAAGATAGCAATGCTTTATCTTGGACGCTCAAAACAATCAACGTGCACTTTCAAGTAGACACTCCACTACTACTGTTGTACAACTACCTGCAGTCGCTGCACGCTCACTCTACTCCTTCCTCTCGAACCCCTATGTGTGCAATCTCTCCGACTGCGCCATCTCTCCTGGATTTACCTTATAAAAAGTCGTCTTCAAGGTATCATCATTACCTGTATTAAAAAATAGCCCTCGACGAATCACTTAATTATCTGTATTCTATTGTTTTTGAAACGAAATCTATTTTGTTTTCTGTAGGCTGCTTATTTAGAATTTTATTTTTTACTTACTTTTTATTTAAACTATTGAGATTAATTAACCCCTCTTTCTTTAGAGAGTGAAAAGCATACATTATACATTTGCTAAAGTAAATAATATCTATAAAATGACTACTTGAGTTAAGAACACACTTGAGAATGTTAATTGACGTAGTGAAGTAGTTCAAATAAACATTATCTTGCTAAAGATAAGTTTCAGATTGTTGACATTATTTGATAACATAAATGACATTTTATTTACAAAAAATCTTTAATTGCCCCCATATTCCTTAAGTTAACTGTTCATATTTTACAAAAATTCGAGATAAAACATATTTTAAGAATAACCAAAAGTTTTACTTGTACTTAAACACAATTTCAATATTATTAATGAAGACAATATGCTGAAAGATTAATATTTTTTATATTTTTTATATTTTCAGAAGATAATTAACATCATTCATTAACATGTTCTTCAAAGTCTCATCATTACCTTTGTTAAAAAAAAAGCCCTCAATTAATCATTTAATTAGCTGTATTTTATTGTTTTTTAAGCGAAATATATTTTGTTTTTCTACAGGTTGCTTATTTAGACTTTTATCTTTTATTTAATTTTTACTTAAACTATTGACATTAATTAGACACCGTCTTTCTTTACAGAGCGAAAACGAAATATTTTTAAAGAGGGAATTCGATAGTCTTTAATTAAAAAAAAACTTAAAATGAATTGTATTCTTTAAAAATATTTTTCTTTCATTAATTATTACAATGATAATTTCTTAATGTATTTTTAAAGTCATAATTCATGTACAGTAGAACTCAAATTATCCGAACTCCGACTATCCGAATTGCTGATTATCCAAATAGCTTTTAGAATTTCAGAAAAAAAAAATTAGACGGAAAAGTACTGCGATTCGCAAAATAATGATTATGTCTATGCGCGCTATCGTCCTTCCCTCCGCGAAGCTAGTGCAGCCGCAGCGCGAACATTATTGTGATGATGAGTCACCGTCTCATAGTGCAGTTCGATTATTGGCTGTCGTCCGTCGCCAGGTGGCAGGTCTGGCCCACTTGTCACTGTTTGTTTTGATTAGTCAGTCAGTGCGACGTGACCTGCTAGTTGATTATTTGACCTGCTGCTGTTACGATACTCTTTCGCGTCGGTACGTGATTTTGTTTGTGAGTGCGTTTCGTCGTTCACCATGGCTTCTAAAGGAAAACGTGTTGTGTTATCGTTAGCGGAGAAACTAAAGATTATAGAGCAATCAGTTAAAAGAGTTACGGGTAAACAGTTGGCTGAGATGTACGATGTTGTACAATCAACGATTTCAGACATTAAAAGGAGCAAACCTACACGTTAGTGTAGTGTGTGTCAGTGCTTGAAAACGAAGATTGAACTTCAAGAAAATCAATGAAGGCAGCAACAAACAAAGATTTAGAAGATGACGTTTTCAAGTGGTTTTTGCAGCAACATTCTATGGGAAACCGAATTTCGGGTCCGATTCTTTGTGAAAAAGCTAAGAAGCTTGGTTGCTCGTCCTTTAAAGCAAGTAACGGCTGGCTATGAAATTTTAAGTCCAGGCACGGTGTGTGTGAATTAGATTTAAGTGGCGAGAAGTTATCAGCAGACACCAAAGCTGCAGAGGATTTTGTTGAAATTTTTAAATATGTATCAGACTTCTATAATCCTGAGTTTTTGTACAGCGTCGATGAAACCGGTCTTGTTTGGAAAGCTCTGCCTAAAAGCACTTTAGCATTCAAAAGGGAGGGTAGTGCTCCAGGACACAAAGCTAATATAGACCGTGTTACGGTGCTTAACTGTGAGAACTCTACGGGAAGCCATAAGATACCTTTTCTGTTGAGAGGGAAGTCTAAATGTCCAAGAGCATTTAAAAATATGAAAAAGTTTCCCCCCTTTTATAAAAACCAACCCAAGGCTTGGATGACTGCAGCATTGGTTACCGAGTGGTAAGACAAAATTTTCATCCCTGAAGTGAAAAAGCACCAAAAATGTCTTGGAAAAGAAGGCAGTAAAGTACTTTTGATTGTTGATAATGCTCCAACTCATCTCACTGAATAATTGTTGGAAAGAGGGAATGGACAGTTTAAAACAATATTTTTACCGCCAAACGTCACAAGGTTATTGCAACCAATGGACCAGTCTGTTATCGAAACCATGAAACGCCAGTACAGAAGGCAACTTTTAAAGAAACCTTTGGTACACAAAAAAAGGAATTTGAAAAATTGCGCTTACATGGTGGCAGAAGTTTGGAGCTTGGTTAAGGCAGTCACATTAAGACGTGCGTGGAACAAGTTGAAAGGCATATCAACTAAAGAAGATAAGCAAAAGGATAAAAGGGAAAAAGGAGATCAAGAAAAGAAAACGGAAGAGACAGGGGAAGATGAGTAACACTTGCCACTTGAAGAATTCAGAAACATTCTTTTGAAAATTCCTGGATGTTCAGAAGTTATTTCGGAAGATATAGAAGAGTGGATGGTGTGTGATTCGTCAGACCCTGGGTTTCAAATTCTAAATGATGATGAACTCATTGAAAGCGTGAGAGAAGAAAGTGTCGAGGAAGGAGATAACCTTAATGTCGAAGTTAAAGCAGACACGGGACCATCAGTTAGTGAAGCATTTGCCGGCCTTGAAACTGCGTTGAAGTGGATATAGCGTCAGCCCGAGTGTGACCACATGCAACTTCTCACTGTCAAGCGGATGCGCAACTAGGCTGCCCGAAAACGAACGAAAATTGTCAAACAGCTTACTTTGAACGATATGTTCAGCAAGCAATGACTTTCATTTACAGTACGGTGCGTACATACTGTACTAATGTACAGCACTTGTAAGTACGCTTAAAATGTAAAAAAAGTCTAGCTTTTTCATTTAATTAATTAAACCTTTTTTACTTTAAAAATAGTGAAGGAAAAACCATTCCCTTCAAAAAAGGTAAGATGATTTTCTTATCTTTATTCAAGTGCTTAATTATCACATTTTCTAGATATTTGGAACCCAATCTAAGAAAGATTGTAGACGATGTTGTTCAACGAAATAGATTTTTTGTCATCCTGAAAATTTGTTATTGTCAATGCTCTCAGATAACAGAGAGCCTATCAGGTGTTTAGCAATACGAAAGTAATTTGTGCAATAAATGAAAATAGGGGATCACCAGAAGTAAAAATTTTTCAAGTACCGAAAATACACTTCAAAGCAAAGGATTATATTGAGCTTATTGATTGGCAATGAGTTGGACGTTTTTACCACCTCTTATGTAGAATGTGCCTTGCCAAGAAATTGTGTCTATGCTAAAATTAGGAAAAACGGAAGAAATGGTTAAAATACCCTTGTCATACACAAGCTGTTAAAAGATGTCTTCGCCTTGTATCTCAGGCATCAGAAAGTGTATCTGGACAAGAAAAGAGACACAGTTTCATATTGAATATAATAAAATGAAGAAGCCATATCAAACAATTTAATACCAAAAAGGATTACAAACTTTAGAAATATGTAAATATCCAAATTAAAGAAGTAAATAATTTGCTACGTAAGTTCAATTTTCATAATTTTTATTAGTTAGTGCTTTGATTTTTAAATTTATACTTCATGTATTATTATAAAAAAATATACTTTATTAATAAAACACTTTCCAAAATTTGTAAACAATTTTCGTAACTTAAGAAATTTTCATACATTTTCTTAAAAATTTAAACTTTTAACTATATTTGGGGCACCGGAGATGTGCAAGGATTTCAATAAAAAAATATGTAAACTGTGGAATTATATAGTACACCCAATACACAACTTTCTTACCCGGCACCAAATGAAATTTTAAAAGATATGATAAATAAACAAAAAATTGTTAATTTTCATAATAGTTAAAATTTTTAACTACTTTTGGGGTTCTTCGGGCAACAGGAGATATGAATCAATTTCAATTTTTTGTAAATGTGAACTAATATACATAAAAGATCACTTTTACATCCCGAAACAAAAGTAATTTCAAGAAAAAATATAAATTTTCATAAAAAAATAAATTTTTAACTATTTTTAGGGCTATTGGCGCACCGGAAGATATGAGCAAATTTCAATAAATAAAAAAAGGTATACATAAAAGGTAACTTTTAAACCCCGGGCCAAAAGTAATTAAAAAAAATTTCCATACTTTTCGATCCCCCCTAATATAATATACATGCTTTAAACTAATAAAGTATATTTTGTTTCACTTATGTTTCTATTCACAGATATAAAATTTAGAATTAAAACTGAAATAATATTTAAAAAGTACTCTTTTAAATCTTTTTCTTAAACAATTATTAACAAAAATTTAAGCGTATTAAGGTATTTGTTTTGTAACAAGAGAACGTATCATGACGTAACGCGTTAAATAAAGTTAAGAAAAATTAATTTTCATAAAGAATTACTAATTGCGTTTGTGAGAGGAAAGGTAAACAAATTTATGAAATAAGTACTTCACTAAAGTATTAAGTCTGAAGCTCTAAAATCTGAGGCAAAGTGGACTAGATTCTAGAATCCTTTTTCTAAAATATAAGTAAAAATACAAAATACCATGAAAAATACAATGTTGGAATGTGGTTGGAATACAATGTTACACGTAAAACTAACTACTAAAATATCTTCATTTCTAATATATTGTACATTTTTTGTTGTAGAAAAGATTTTTTCCATAAAGATACATATTTTTAAATAATTAATATTGTAATTTATTATTAATATAATAAACAGTAGGCGTAGGTTGAAAATCTAGAAATGATTACGGTTGAGGTAAGTTTAAATGAAAAAGTAGTTTAAGCTTAAAGCTGGAATTTTATTCTGGAGTTTTAGTTTATTTAGAAGATATTCTGGACAAAAGAACTTTAGCATTCCCTGCATAAACTGTTTGTTTTACTAAAGACAATATTGTTTCACCTTTAAAAATTATTTCTTTTGTTAAGTTCAAAAAATATTTCGTTCAAGATACAAGCACATATTACTTGTGTAAATAGCTAGTAAGTAAATACATTATGTCTATTCTTTATTGTTATTACCTCTTTTTTTTTTTTTTAAATGTGTTCTTTAAAGCATTCGAAGCAATTCAGTAAATTTCTACCGTTTTTCTTCCATGTCATTTAACACTTAAATAATTTCTAATATTGGTTTCTCCATAACCTTTTTTTTATGTTTCACTTCATAGAATTCTGTAGAATATATAATATATACAAATAATGTTAACAATGTTAGTATATTTCATCCAGATATGTATTAAACATATATGTTTATTATAAATGAGCAAACGTTCATTTTGGTTGTTGGATGAAAAATGTACTTTGAGTAAAAACAGAAGTAATATAAGGTTTCAATAAATAAAATTCAAATAATTTTTAAAAGATGATTTTAAATCACTATTTGTAGTGTATGAGGAGAAGGAAAATTTTTGAAAATGTATATCATATTTAATAAATACTGAAACAGAATTTTTTTACAGTAATTTTTTATTACTGTTCACTTGCATTATAGCACACATGATCATACATTTATGTATATATATATTTAATATAAAACGAACATGTTTGAAGTATGTTTCATTTAAGGGGAAAATAGGTTAACTTTTAATAGCAAGTATTAATCTTTAACGCTAAATATAATTTTATAACGTTTTAAATACATGTTTAAAATTACGTTAAAATGGACGGTTATTAATCATAATTGGAGAACTACTATTAAGTTTCAGATTTAAATAATAGGTTCCCACTTGCAATCGCTTGATAAAATAAAGATTTTCCCATTGTAAAAGTATACTTGATAATGAAACATCATATAATTACATTTATAAAATTTTAGCTGAGGAATTTATATAGGAAGTAGTTCTGCGTTGAATATTTTAAAGGTATTTTTCATGTAATGTTGTTGTAATGTAGTTTTCAAAAGGCACAGTTACTTGATACTCTACAGTATCTTTTAATCGTGCAATATTTTCACATAACAATATTTCTCCTTCAAACAATGTGCGTAATGTAATTTTCAACAGACATTTATGTTAAAATAACATAATGAGAGATTATTAAAATTTCTACTAGTTTCAAAAGATACTGAATATGAAAACCTCTATAATAAATATCGTCAGACATCTAAAACATAATATAAGAAAGATAATAACAAATTTAGTTGTCTGCTCAAAGGTGAACTAGTTATAATTTTTAAACATATAATATTTACGTTATAAGCTTTAAACGTAACATAAAAATAGGTATTTTATGATATTTTATTAAACACAGTAAATATTATAATTCGAAACCAAGTGCTATATATGCTGAATAATGTTACGTATTATCAATATGAATGATCATAAAAGCACATTGCATGATGTCATTAAGACACTGTTTATGCTTTTATAGTATCACGCAAGTTTATTCAATAATTTAATGAGACGAAAGATCATATCTAAATACTTTAAAAGAAAATGAGTATTAGAATTTCCTCAAATAATTAAATCCTTATTAAATATTTAAAACATGTTTTACATTGAACGGCTTTCGTTCCTGCATAACTACTTGAAAATTTACAGTATCTTTTAATCCTGAAATAATTTTAGATAACGATGTTGCTGCTTCTAACAATCTGAATAATATCATTTTCTATGAACCTTTATGTTGAAATAGAATAAGGGGGAATTATTTAAATAGCTTAAGGGAAAAATATTAAAATGTATGCTAGTTTTTAAAAATAATGAAAATGAAAAACTAAAGAATAGGCTCTTATGAGCTTTAAAATGTAAATCAGAAAGAGGATTGCACTTTTAGCTATCTAAAAAGTAATATAGAAAGAGAATAGTTATTCCATATTTTATACGATTTGTAAATAGCTTACTGTGATATCAAATACTATACAATTACGTTTAAATATAATTTTAGTGGTTTTATTTTAAGCTGATATTGTATTAAAATGCATGGTTATTAAAACATAAGAAGATAATCAGTTTTATGGAATTTTAAATTTATAATATCTCTTTAGTATTATTCTTTTTATGAATTAAAAAAAAGGGTCATACATTGAAAATTTATGTCTGCTTTTAATTTGTGATTATGGATGTGTTTAATGATGTCATCTGATTTACATTTTATGTAGATTTCGTTTTTCAATCATTAATACCAGTAAAATTTTATTAAAATTAATTTTTTTTTTGAAAGAAACGGTAAAAACTATACGTAAATCGCACTTGTGTATTTTATTTTATAACTAGTGTAAATACCCGTCCTAGGACGGGTTAGTTAAAATTTCCCGATTGTTTTGTTAACAAAACTTACCAGACTGTTTGGTCTAAAATTTACTAATGGTTTTAATTTCCAGCCCTAACCCCTATTAAATTAGGATTAGAAATTTGAAAACGTTTTAAAGACTTCTATTAATAATTTTATAAGGATTATTTTTATAACACCCACTATTGTAAATAAAAACTTTAATACTCACTTGTAATATTAGAGCGCGACACCAGACATGTGCAATCTAGAATTTTGTTCAAGGCCGTATTAACAATAAAAATTTCGCTATTTTGTTTTCTTTTTTTTTTAATTTAAACATTATTATTCATAAATTAATCATTTAAACGTATTCATTTATTATAACAACAATACATTGCAATAATATTCTAGAAAAATGTTTTGTAAAAAAATCATTTGAAAGTCATTGTCATCAGCTTCTGTTTAATGGGGTTTTTTTACGTTACCAAAATAACAAACGATTTCGGAAAGGGTTGTCGATTACGCAAATCATTGAAAATTGCAGTGTATTATAGAAAAAAAGTGCTGAAGAGGAGTGATTTGAGGTAGAAGAGATTTGTATTTAGGCTGGTATGTTTTCTCATATACATTTCAAATCAAAATTAAGCTTAACATGGCTTCATCGTATCCCGGATTGGTAAGATGGATGGGTTAGCACAGGAATAGTTACACTGTGTTTTATAATATTTAGATGTTCAGAAATAATTTACTTGATAGCAAGTGCTATTCTGTTGAACGTAGTACTGTTTATAGTAATTCTATACGTAATTATTAATGTATCTATAAATATAAATAAATGTATGTTTATTAAAGTATAAATTGAGATTTGAGAATATTAATTTTTAGATTTATATTATTACCTTATAATTACTCGTCTCATAAATGCAAAAACATTTTTTTATTGGAAAAGTATGGGTAGATTCCTATTTTGACTTATTTAATATTAATATTATGGTATACGTAATTTTTAGCAAAAATATTATTTCCAGAAATTATACAGTAAAATAATAAGAATAAGAAAATTTGGGACATTATATATTCATTGAATCAAACAGAATGACGTCAGATCGTTTATTTTAATAACTACTGCGGATATTCTGTGCATATAACACTAATACGCTTATTTTATATTGTTCCAATACTTAAAACTGAAGGTTATAAATAGTCGAATATGCTTAATATCAAACCAATAATAAATGTTGTAACAAACTATATAACACAACATAACTTTAAAATGTACACAAGTTGTGCTTACCGATATTTCATAATATGAAATTTTGTCTTTAAAATGTAAACTTGTTATTTAAGCAAAATCAAAAATAATTTACGTAATCACATTGTCTTAACATATAATAATATTTTGAATTAACATGTTCCCATCTAAGTGAAAAACTGCCCAGGGACTCGAACCCAAGACCTGTGGCTTAAATGGACAACGCTCTACATAGAAGCTCCTAGAAAGACAAGGGGACGACAAAATTTACTCAGACAACATTTTTGCAATATTCGTAATGGTCAATTATTATGATATTTTTACATGTTAGTATGTTTGAGTTCAAAATATTAAACCGTATACATCATTTAATGTAGTTCCATTAGAGGCGTTAAATTCTGTTGATCTGTCTCATATAACAGACTGGATGTTAATACCAAAAGTTTATTTGAGTCAATTGTGATGGTCGGTTGTCGGTCCAACACCCAGAAAAGGGAATTGATTAAAACTACAAAACATGTTTTGTTGAGTACATTTCCGTTGTTTTAGCAAATTTCAAGTAAAATTGAACCATTTTACTTCAATTAACAAAACATTTTTGCTGACGATACAAAATTTTTTTTGGAATTGCAAAAAAAAGTGGTTTTCAACAAAAAAAAAATTTTGTTGATTCAAACAAAATTTCCATTGACCTATATTTAAACAAAAATTTTTTTTAAATATGGGTCAATAAAAATTTTGTTTGAATCAACAAAAAAAATTTTTTTTTGCAATTCCAAAAAAAAAAAAGAAATTGTATCATCAGCAAAAATGTTTTGTTAATGATGTGTTTTGTTTGTTAATAAATGTTTTGTTTGTACTTGAATTAACAAAACATTTTTCGCTGACGATACAAAAATTTTAATTGGAATTGCAAAAAAAACTTTTTTTTTGTTGATTCAAACAAAATCTCCATTGACCTATATTTAAACAAAAAGTTTTGTTGGGTCAACCAAATTTTTGTTGATTCAACAAAACTTTTTTCTGGATGAAGTAGCTTCACAGGCAAGACGTTGACATTTTAAGCAAAAGGTTTTGTGTACGACTACCGGCGTGGAAACCTTTTGACTCAGTTGGGAAAATATCAATTTCTAAGATATCTTTACCAATCAGTGTGATTGAAATTATTGATTGTATCTTATACACACACACAGAGATCATAACAAAATTTATCTCGTGTGAATGTCAATGTAAAATCATCATCACGGACTCGTTTCTGTGAAAAATGTCTTAAAAGAAAGATATACACACACGGTGATAAGAGTGACTACGAGACAATATAACGAAATTCTGAAATAAAACATTTTTGGAATGGACATTATATTAGCATAATTTTACTCAAAATTATTTGCCATCGAGGCATTTGGGTATCATATATTCTAATACGAACAAATCTTGTGTGTGTGGTTGGTTATATATGCAAATTTTATCTTAAAAACGGCTCTAACGATTTTGACGAAACTTTGTATACTACAGGTTTTGGACACCAGAAACCCATTGGGCTAGGTCACTTGTTCAAAAAATTCGAGTAGTTGGTCATTTTGGATCATTATGGGTCAGGGTCAAGCTAGTTGTATCTAAAAAACAGTTCAAACGATTTTGACTAAATTTTGTAACCTACCATTTTCGGGAACGAGAAGACTATTGAGCTGGGTCACATGTTCGAGAACTTTCGATTGGGGGTCATTTTTGGGTCAACGCGGGTCAAGTTAATTTTATCTAAAACCAGCTCCAACGATTTTGATTAAGTTTTGTATCCTATGAGTTCCTGGCACGAGAAAATCATTGGGCTTGGTCACATGTCCAAGAAAAATCGATTAGTGTATTATTTTTGGGTCACTGTGGGTCAAGCTAATTTTATCGAAAATACGGCTCAGCCTATTTAGACTAAATTTTGCATCCTATGGTTTACGAGCACTAGAAGACAGTTGGGCTATGTCCCATATTCGAGAAATTTTGATTAGTGAGTCATTTTGGTCATGGGTCATTATGGGTCAAGCTATTTTTATCTTAAAAGTGGCTCAGACGATTTGAACTAAATTTGGTATCCTACTGTTTTTGGCCCGAGAAAATCATGGAGCTAGGTCACATGCTCGAGAAAATTCGATTAGTGGGTCATTTTTGGGTCATTGTGGGTCAAGCTAATTTTATCTAAAAAACATTAGACTGAATTTTGAATCATATTTTTTTCGAGCACGAAAAGACTGTTGGGCTAGGTCAAATTTTCGAGAAAATTCGATTAGTGGGTCATTATGGGTCAAGCCATTGTTATCTTAAAAATGGCTCAGACGATTTGAACTAAATTTTGTATCCTACGGTTTGGGGCACGAAAAAAAATTGGGCTAGGTCACATGCTTTAGAAATTCCGATTAGTGGATCATTTTTGGGTCACTGTGGGTCAAGCTAATTTTATCTAAAAAACCGACTATTTAAACTGAATTTTGAATCCTATCTGTTTCGGGCACGAGAAGTCTGTTGGTCTAGGTCCCATGTTCGAGAAAATTCGAGTGGATCATTTTCGTCATGACTCATATTATTTGAAGTCAATTCTAATTTTGAACGAGCATAGCTCAGTCTTCCCTGCTTGTTAAAATTAAGTGGGGTATATACTATCACACCACCTTTCAAAAAGTTACACAATGAACGCCAATTAGAAAAATAAGTTTATGTGCTTGTGATATGAAAATATTTTGGAAATTGTAAGGGATTCTAAAAATCTATTGAAAACCTATTAAATTTTATTCTGTAGTCATTGTGAAATACATAGCTGTTGTTTTACAGTTGCAGACATTTATATATATATTTTTTTCTTAATTATGTGTTTGTAAAATGTAATTTTACAAAAATTCGCATGTTGCTAAGTTTTCCGGGATGTAATCGTCGAAGTCATAGATAACTGTTTCGTTGTCATTCTCCGAGTTTACCTCAGCTGATTCTTCACCCGTTCTCGGTTCAATAGATGCTACGATTCCGCTTTCTTCAAAACAATGGGAAATGCACTGTTGTGTAACGTTTCTCCACGACGCAGAAATAAAATGCTTTGCCTCTAGAACACTTAACTTTAATTTTCTGGCATCATTTAGGTTTCCATTTTCTATTTCAGCTACAGCTTTCCGGACAATTTGCTTTCTATTAAAAACCTTGAAAGATCGAATAATGCCGAGATCACAAGGCTGCAATTTTCTTGTGCAATTTGCCGGAAAAAATTCGACATGCACATTAGACAGCGGCAAAACCGGATGTGCACTGCATTGATCAATGAACAAAATTATTTTACGATTCTGCAACTTCATTTTTTTGTTTAGTCTGCGCAAAAAGTCTTCGAAAAGGGGTTTGGTTATCCACGCATTTTTGTTGGCTTCGTACTTTGTCGCATAACTTCTCTCGTTTTTGAAGCATCGTGGGTTGCGCGACTTTCCAACAACAAGAGGCGTCAGCTTCTCACTTCCATCAGAATTACAGCACAGTAAAACCGTAAGACGCAATTTAGACATCTTTCCTCCATGGCAGGAGTCTCCTTTAGCAACGTAACTTTTATACTGCAGGAGGTTAAAGAAAATTCCGGTCTCATCCGCATTGAATACGTCCTTTGACTTGTATCCTTTGGTCAAATTTGGTAGATTTTTCTTCCAATCTTCTATTGTAGCTTCATTTACACTTGATGATTCTCCCGAAAGCGATCTATACACAAGATTATGTCTTTTTTTCATCCGGTCAATCCAGCCATTTGAAGCTGTGAAGTCTTTCAAACCACCAAGCCTATCGGTGATGTCTAGAGCTTTTTCTCTTAGTATCGTGCCATTTACAGGTACATTCGCGGCACGAGCTTCTTTAAACCACTTTAATAAGATACCTTCCAGTTCGTCGTACGGCGATTTTTTCAATGTTCTCCGTTTCTTGGCATTTTTTTCTCTCACTTTCTTGATGTTTTTTTCAATGCATTATTTTTTTTGCAGTATGGATTGCAGGGTTGTCATGAGAATTCCTTGCGATTGAGCGAACGCTACTTTGGTTCCATGAAATTCATCAAATTGTTTAACAATTTCGGCTTTCTCAGCAACAGAAAAGTTTTTGCGATTTTTACTCGTCATTTTGGCACAAAAAGGTTAGAAATGCGACCACCGCGTGCTAAACAGCAACTGAATCTGAAAACGTGAAGAAGGGTAAGGACCCCTTCCCTCCCCGACGAAAGAAATAAGCCACCCCATCTGATTGGTAACTGGAGTGTCTCTTCCCCTGCCCATCTCATTCCTGCACCAATAAAATGTGTTGTTTCTGTACTTTGCTCCCCGCTGGGCGAGGAAAGGGAGTGTCAGGGAAGGGAGCAGGCCACGACAGCAGGTGTTCAACAAAGGAGGGGGGGGGACCAGTTTCAGAAGCAGGAGTCTGTATAATGCGTTTCTGTTTTCATAGATTACATAACTTTCAACAACGTAGATTAGCTTTAAAAAAGCACAAAAGGAAAAATTATTGCTTATTTTAGAACATTTTTTTCCTTTTTTACTTTCCAGAGAAAACGTAAAATGCGGGAAATTCCATCTATGACAAACTTACGATCCGGGTTAAATTAGCATTACAGTTATACGGAAAAAATGGGACCTGGTGAAAAAAACGTATAATGCGAGAAAAACGCAGATTCGGGGGACGTAAAATCGGGGTTTCACTGTAATTATTATTTTTTGTGTCCTTTTCTGTAAAATATTTCTATCCATCATAATTTATGAATATTTTAGCAATATCGTTGAAGATGTTTAAATTGTTCGACTTATTTCTCTAAGAAAATAGTCTAAAGAATAATCGTGCATTTATAACTGTATTATTACTTTTTTAAATGAGTCATTTTAACTGAAATGTGTGTTTATTGAGAGCTTCGGAAATATTTCTTTATATATATATCCGTATAATTATTTTTATGTATTAAAATATGCTGCTAAAAACGCGTCATTAAAAATATATAAATGTTTTCATTTTTATGTTCACAATTTTGATTACAGTAATTTATATATAGCTTCGGAATGTTGCTATAAAAATTTTAATTGAAGAAGTTACTTTTATTTTTTTCCACGTCATTAAAGAACGCACATTCTAAAGCCACTTCTAAAAGCGAAGTGCTTTAAAAGAAGTGTTATCCTGAAAGCCATTGACTATCTTGATTGCTGATATTTTTCTGACAATAGATAATTGGCATTATTTTTTATAAGAGACAGTAAATGGATTGCTTTTTTCTAAATTAGTACTCTAAAATATCAGGTTACTTTAATTAAACAAGCAAATTATTAGCACATATAAGAAAAAGTAAACAAATGTTTTTTTTTTTTTTTTTTTTTTTTTTTTTTTTTTTTTTTTTAAATAGGAGCATTCTGCGATTTAACAGAACAAAGTTTTCTCTAATATTATACTGGTATGCAAAAAAGCAGAGAAATCTCATCCCTGAAACAAATGCAATATCAATAAAAAAAGAAGTAATCTTAAAATATATAATGGTCAATGGCGCTAAGAAAAATTTATAAGAATAAAAGTTATAAGACGCATTCCTTAAAAGGTTACGTTTGTGAGAATTTATAAGTATAAATCAAATATAAGAATAAGTCAGTAATGTCAAAAGAGATGTTTCGGATGAATTTTATCCATTCTAATATGTTTCTGTAGCTATTTAACGATATAAAGTAAGCTGCGCCGCAAGCGCCCTGAGGTAGCGCCCTGCGTGTCAGGCGACCACCGAACCCAAGTCCTGTCTCCCTGCGGCTCTTCGGACGCTCTTCGGACCGCCACCTGCGGACCCTCTAACCTTGAACCCACGTGTCGACGAGGTAGGCCATGGCGATACGCGGTGAAATCACTGGGAGTCACCGCGATACACTTGGAGACAAGCCGGCGTCCCCCAACAGCTTCGGAGCTGGAAACCGAAAAGGGAACCAGGCCCTAGGCCTTAAGTCGGGATGTTCCAACCCGTACTTGCTGTACCACAAGTCGAGGGGTGTGAAAACCTACAGAAGTAGTCACGGTTCCCTCTCGTAGTGGACCCTATTTAACGATATAAAGAAAATATTTTTGTTAACGTCTTGTATATATAGTTGATATATCTATATAGTTTCAAGAAATTTCATACATTAATTCCTGTTTCATGACAGTGTTTTTCGGATAGACATTGTTTCAATGAACTCAAATCGCATTCGGAACATTCCGAAAAGTGTAAATTCATCAAAAATCGGATATAGAAAAAAATTCAATGAAAATGCAAAAAGTAAAAAAGTTGTTTTAATTTTAGAGTAAAATTATATTATTTAAATACCAAACGAAATATAAATAAAATCTAAAAAATAAACCCATGGTTACATAAAATAATAAAATGCAAATAGCTTCGAAGTTTCAATCTTAAACTATACTTTGAAAAATCATATAATTCAATAGAATTAATATATTTTAATATATTTATAACAAATATAAAAACTGTGATGTTGTGAATGTCAACGTGTTTTTAAGTAAATATTTCTAATGTTCTCAAACATTTGAATTTTATATGAAGTTTCTCAAAGAATATTTGAGAAAAATATATAAAATTGGTTTCAACTAACTTTCATCTGAAATATTCACGCATCACACGTGGCAAATTAGTTTTTCTACACAAAGGAATAAAATTGAATAGTATTTTAAATATACCAAAACATACAATATTTTTCTTTAACAATTAGCAGGAGGTAAAATTTCATATAGAATTAAAATGAATTATATTTTCAATCCTATATTTCCCAATTTGTATTTTCATTTAAAAAACAAAACAATAAATTTTGACAAAAAAAAAATATATATATAAATGATTAGAACTTAAAAAAAAAAAAAAAAAAGAAAAAAAAGAAAATCACTACTAAGCATATTTTTTATGTCAGTTATAAAAATTTCAATTAAATACAATTAAAATTTTGTTTCACTTTTCGACAAGTAAATCGGATTTCCGGTAAAAAAAAATATAAAAGAAATGTAATTATTTAAAAAACACAAAAAAATTAAAAGTACATTTAAACATGCCAAAATTGACATTTCTGTTTGAAATATAAATATTCAAAATTTAATTAACCTACTTTTTGTTTATTTTGATAACTTCAGACAACGCATTTAATGTAATTACTTTCAGTTTTGCTTTCCTTATTTTTTTAAATAGATTTTTGCAAAAAGTATTTAACTTAATTAAAATTTGTTTTAGGAAAGTTATGCACACACAAAACCTATGTAAAAATTATTACAATCAGACTTATTAGTTTAGCAAATATGCATATATCTGTAATATCTATATCTATCTATATATATATATAATATTTAAATTGGGCATTAATTATTTTTTTTTTGATCATCTAAAAATAGGCTAAAATTAGAAAAGAAATCCTTTTCGTATCGAACACTGTTCTCCCCGAGAGATAATGTTTCAGCATTACAACTGTCAGTTAAAATGTAATAATTTATGAGTGTTACTAAATATAATTTCAAAATTTAAGGAAACCTATCACCCAAGAAAATGAAATGCAATATCCCAATGTCTTGAAATAATACAAAATATCTATATAGTTATAAAGGAGAGATCTAAAAAATACCGCACCATTGTAAGATTTACAACTGTGCCATGGAGAGAGAGGATCATAGAAAGAAACCCGTATTTATTTATTTTTTACTGCGTACTCTGGGTCCTATTAACAAGCCTTTTCACATATCTTATTGCACTGTTAAAATGAAAAGGGTATGTGAAATTTACAGTAACTATTGCAATGTTAGCAGAGTTTTTTTTTTCGGGAAAAGGGTTATTAGTTGCTTTATTTTACGTCGCTCATGTACTTTATAATTATCAGTTCTTTAGAATATTTGACCTCAGTAGTATGATTTTATGACTTTGTGATTTTGTCTAAATAATGGACGCTTCTAAATAAAATTACCCTCACAAACGTAAGACTGGATATTTTATATTCACCTTATGATATTATGTTAATTTGCATTGAGTTAGTTAAAACGATTAGAAGTAGTAATTAGTTTAATTATGTGTGTGTTTTTAAAGTTTTTTGTGTGTTAACTAGTATTAAAATTAATGGTTACTACGAAGACTTTTATTATGCCCTTGCTTGTACTAAACGAGTTAAGACTGTACAATATTCCAACAATTGCAATAAAATACGATTAACTATTTTTAGAATGCTTAGTTTTATAGCAATTAATATAAAATTTTGTATTAACAACGTTCTCACATTTAAAAGATAATAGCATATATTTAAGTGTGTGTGTGGCACAGTGTTCCTAGATTAGAGAATGCAAAATTAAAATGCAGTTTTTTCTTTTGTTGAATTGGAATGTCTCTGAAATAAATGTCAGAGATAAATTATAGTATATAAGGTATAAAATATAAATTATAAATTTACAATATTAGAGAAGTTTAAAAGAATTAATAAAATCCTTTAAATTAATAGTAAGAATTGTTTGTAAATTACATGTAATTGATTAACTTTTCTTCTTTAGTATTTTGTAGCTTTTGTAAATAGTTTGTAATCAAGATAATAGTTTATAAACATAATTTCTAACACATTTTTTCTAATCAATAAAATATTTTTTTTCGCTTTAATAAAACTTCAAACATACTGTCCTAAAGATGAATAAACTATAAAAGATAAATGATAAAAGATGATATGTAAAAAATAAATGAATGAAAACTGTTTAGCAATTTTAATCTAAATAATATACTAAAATGTTTAACGTTTTGCGAAAAAAAATGTTCAAGAAGTATGTTCACTTTAATATATGTTTAATAAAATATTTTTCGCTTCAGTCAACAATATTTTAATATACAAGTCCCGAAATTTAAACTTTAGGTTAGAATTTCTAGCATGGTTTAATTTAATTGATATCACCTTACTATGCGCGAATAGAAAAGTTTATTTTTACCATCTACACCTGCTTTTATCGTGAATTATTATTTTTCGTTCCCAAAAATGAGATTTAATGTTTTCTGAAACGTAAATAGTATCTACGTAATATTTAATATATATATAAATTAAATTCGGAATATTAAAAACAATTAGCCGCATGTATCTATATTGATAAACAGAAAATTTAAAGTCGGTGTTTTAAGACATCGATATATCTAGAAATTTGCATTTCCATGTTTGAATATACACATTTCTTGCATTATCTATAACATTTTCTAACCGATTTCAGCACTATGTAGCAATTTTTCCTACATAAAATTGAAGTATTTCATTGTATAATAGAAGGTTAATATATCAAGTACTATGCTATGTAGCAAATAATTTTGGGAACAGTTCCTAATATATTATTTGTTCTAATTGTTTTTTGCAATTGTACATTAGAAAACACATTTGTTATTTAACTATTTTAAATACTTTTAATACATTTAAACTTTAAAATCTGCATATTTTCAGAGATTATTACTCACTGTTTTATTTCAATTTATTAAATAAAATAAAGTTATTTAGGATAAATGATACAAAGAATAATATTACGGAAATACAAAGAAATGTAAACAGCATATTGCTACTTGTTTTATAAAATTAAGAAATGTGAAGTATGAAATAATTATTAAATTAAAGAATTTGTATTATATTTTATGAGCAATTTTCACTGCGAATGACAACTTTCTGTCGTCTTTGAATGCTAAGAAATCAAATTTTAGGTTTGATACGTTAATATACATTCTAGCACAACATAGTATAATTGATAACTTGTTGTACTATAATTTTAGCATTATTGAAAAATATGTGATAATGCATATAATTTAATACAAAATGTCGTCTGTCAGCTAGAAATAGAAAAAAGCAGATATAAAAATATATGCTGATATTGTTGCTTTTTATCGAAACCAAAGTAAGGCCTGAAATATTTCAGCTTGATTCTAGAATATGTTCTGCTTATGTTAAATATTAATTGAATGAGTAATTTAGCTGTTAAAGAAAGAAAATACCGTTTGCGTTAAAATGTCTGTTGCAGTTGAAATATTGTTATTTATCTCAAAACTACATTAGAAGTGTTAAAGAATAAAGCAAGATTGCGTATTTTTAATGCTTCAATGATCGTGTAAGTTAGAAAAGATGCTGCTGCATTAAGTAATGAATATATATATTCAGAAGTTTTAACATAATGAAATAGTACGTCTTGAAAATCTGAATATAATTTATTTTTAAAAAGAATAAAAAAAAAAGTTACATGACATGTGATAAATTCACGTACAGGTATAAATAATGGTATCAGCTAGCGATAGTTTAAAAAGTATATCCCCCCCCCCCACTGAAAAATGTTATAAAACATATGAATTTGTCACCAAACTATGTTGCTTGTTTTAGATGATTCTGCTGCGTAAAGTATTTTTTAATATTGTTTATTTATTAACAGAAATGCATTGTAACTATTTCTTGCACAATTTTTTCTTCAATAGCTACAAAAAGATTCAATATGAATGAAATTGGGGAGGTGGGATTAAATTTGCTTTTTATAATGAATATGTTTATTTTTTTTCAATTGCTGACATAAAAGTGATAATTCCACATATTCAAATACAATACTGATGAAAAAAGGTCCTTTTTTATCATTTTAAATAACGATACACTATTTTTTATACAGAAAAATATCCCGTGGTAGTCTTATATGTAAAAGAAGAATTGTAAAATGATCCATTACTAAAAGTTATAAAATATATTTTTACATTTCAATATCTGCCGCATTTCCACTTCAAAATATTTATATCTAGTTACGCCAGTTATAACGTTCTTAACATTTTAACTGGACTTCTATTTTTCAATTCGTGTTTGAAAGTCTCTTCAGATGTTGGAGTTCTTTTAAATAACCATTATCTAGAAAGTAATTAACTATGCTTAGATTGTTTACATAGTCTTGACAAGACAAGGGATAATTGACAAAATTTTTATAAAAATTGTTAAATGGGCACTTAAATTCTAAATTGGGCGATCAAAAATAAAAAGCTGTTTCTATTAAATGGCAAGTTATTCATAAACATAGATACGATTAACGTTATTTTCTATAGATTTTTCTTTAAGTGTATAATACAGGGTCTGTTCTGAAAGTAGTAGAACTGGTTTTTTCCAGAGCAAACGGGAGGACTAGAGGCGGTCTGCGCGCGCACGATCGGTAAAGCGGGATATTGGGAATGCTGGGAAAAATCGGCATTCGGCTCTCGGCCGTTGATGAGAGCAGGTCGCTTATACTGTGAACCCCTGTCGAAACACCTCGTCACGTAGAATCATAGAGCATTTTCTGGAGCAGCGATACTCGATCAAATTTTGTGTAAAGTTTGGTAAAACGGGCAAAGAGACTCACGACATGATTAAGGAGGCCTATAGTGATGCTGCCATGAGTAGATCGGGTGTTTTTGAGTGGCACAAGCTGTTCCGAAAAGGTAGGGAAAGAGTGGAAGACGACGACCGCTCCGGACGCTCTTCAACCAGCAAGACCAAAGATCGTTTGATACATGACAACATACCGAGCCACACAGCGTTTCGCGTAGTGGAGTATCTTGCCTCATCCCACCTAAAGCCCCTACTTGGCCCCGCCAAACCTTTTTTTATTCCCGAGAATAAAATCGACTCTCAAGGGGAAGCACCACGGCTCCGTAGAGGCGGTTCAACAGGCCATGACGAGGGAGCTAAACAGAATTCCGGTCCAGCCGTTCCTGGAGGCATACGAAAACTGGAAAACTCGTTGGCAGCAGTGTGTAAATGTTACGTAAATGCTTAAACGTTCTATAGCTAATTATCTTTATCTCTGAAAACATTTTTGAAAAGTTTACAATTTTGAATTGCTTAATGGAATAAATTTCAAACAATGGAACTATTGTGTGTTAAAATGTGTGAACACCTTTTATTGTGGATTTGATTCTATTAATCAGACAGCCTATCTCAACTTTGTTTAATGATTTTCGTTTACCGTCATAATCCGTCACTACTTGTTATTCTAAAAAATGTCCGTAAATGTATATAAACAACGGCAGATGTGAATTTATAAAAATGTACTGAATACAAATATAATAAATCATATAAATGAATAGATCCGTTTTACTCTAGTTTTAATTGTTTTTAAATTTAAACTTTAAAACTTTTGTTTTTTTCTCTGTTAAGAACATATAGTATAGACACTTTAATACAATTTTTCAAAGGTATAATTGTACAGTCAAGCAAAATAACAAAAATACAGTACCGTCCTGATTATCCGAGTCCCTCTTAACCGAGTTTCCGCTAACCGAGTTAGAAAAAAAAATGATAAAACACTCTTAGCTAATTTTCCACTTTAACCGAGTTACCAAAAATAATTTATGGCTATTTTATGCAAGGGGGTCAAGGAACGGGGTCGGATGAAGAAGAACTAGAAATTTCAGCGATTGATAATATACATCATCATCATCATTATTAATAATTTTGTTGTCGCTGTTGCCATTGTTTCTACAGTAAATTTAAGGCAGAAAGAGAAGTTTTATAATTTGTGCGGTGATAAAGATTTTGAAGATAAATATAGATTAGTGATAATTTATTTATAATTTATTTTTACTCAACAAATACGGCATATTTTTTCTAATTAAAGAAATAATATAAAGTTAATTTCAGTTCTGAGATAATTGAAATAATAATTGTTTAACAGATAATATTTAACACATAATTTAACTCTGCGTTAAATTATGTTTTATTTACGGGGAAGCATAGACAATCTGATTGCTAGGCTTCCTCACCTAATTTTGACTCTCGAGTAACATTTCAACAATTACACCACCAAAAGAAATTCTACATTTGACAAACTCATAAATTGAAGAAGGTACGTGACATCCTAAAATTAGAAGCAGTGACTAGGCGCCGAAAATCTAAACATCTGGTTTTTTGAGCATTTTGTACCTAAAGTGCGGTCAGCTTTTTAGAGAGCAATAAGTTGAAAAGAAACTCCATGCTATCTGGATGAGGGGCAAATAGCAAGTGGAGAGATTAAAACATATTTTTTGTCACTAAATGTGACATCACTGATTTAATAATTAGATCAATACGTTCTTTTGAACTTAAAAAGAAACTACAGAAAGAACCTGTAAGGAAAAATCATTCAAGGTCTTGAAAAACCAGGCGTTAAATAATTCCTAAAACAGGTTACAGTGAAAAATGCTTTGTATTTCCGAGGCGGATGAAGAAATTGAGCCAACGACTTTACAGAAATCGTTGCGGAAGATTATGATACCAGAGCAGAAAACGATTTTTTGTTGATCCTGGCACAAAGACTTCCTGTTTATGATACTTTTTCTGCTGAGTGCATGAACGCAGATGAACAACTATAAATGATAGAAGACATGATTGTAGACATAATTGAAAACCACGAACACGAGAGGACGGAAGATCAAAACGTTTTCTATCGGAAGAAAATGATGCATTCCGAAAATATGAGTCTGATTGAAAAAAAAACTATTTTATACATTAAGCAGCAAGAAGAGGCTATACATGCAATTCTGTTGATACTAATACAATATCATAAAAAAAAACTTTATAATCCAACAAACGAAAAACCAGCAAGGTTTTCTTGAAATGAACAATTTCACTCCACATTTTTATAAATTCATTGGAAGTGTACATTTAAAATTTCTAAGTAGTACCTTAAAAATTAATAAATTATGTGTAAATTTATATTTTATTTCCTTAGTGATAATTTATGTAATTTTCGTGTATCCGATTTTTTTTTGCTTGGATCCTATTAACTCGGATAATTGGAACTCTGCTGTCTCAGTATTTGCTCTAAAAAAATACATTCTTTCTTTCATAACTATCATAGAAGTAAGCACAAGTTGTTAAAAGGTTTTTTTTTATATGCTCTATATATATGCAACAGAAGTAAATATTTTGACATATTAAAAATTTTAAATGTTTAATGAAACTGCGTTAAAACTATTTGAATTCTACAACTCTTTTATATGAAATATATTTACGTCCAGTGAAAAATACCGTACTTAATATTGTAATATTTATTCTTTTAATAGCAATAAATTTTATTTTGGGATGAGAAAATGCTGAATGAATATAAAAAAGTGCATTAATGAGAACACATTTTAAACTTTTCTACACGGTCTTGCGGTGAGATTTGTCTGATAATTATAGATTGGCCTCGATTATATATGACCTTTACTTTATTCCTGTATCGATAATTATTTCAATATTACGTGGAATAAAATTGATAAAAACTTTGATACTTATGTACAAAGGTTAAACTTTTAGAGAGTTTTTCATACTAAAAATAACGATATTTACCAAAGAAAAAATATTAGCAGTACACATATATTTTCGGTATGATGGGTCTTGTTTCTCACTTTTAAAGTAAATGATAAAATCAAAAATTAGAAATAAATCTCCTTTTAACATAAATTTTCTGGCAGTTATTGCATGAAGTAAGGTGTAAATCAGAGATTATTGCTTTTTCAAACATTCAGTAGGAAAAATCCAATTAATCGGGACATAAATTTTACGAGGAAACTTTTTCTGAACATCATTTTTTCCGCAAAAGTAGGTTAATCAATTTAATAAGTTTAAGAATAATTTTACGTCTAGTTCTAGGTTTATAGAATTCAACAAATATATTTTTTAATATCATTTCGTAAAGTTGTTAAAGGTAGATGAAAAATCACTTTTTGTTTAAGGGAAAAGAAAGTGCATGTTTATTTTTAAATACTTTAAATATGTGAATAAAATAAAAGTTAAACAAGTATTCACTATTTTTTTAATACGTTTCGGTTAAATTAGAACATCATTTAAATATTGATTGTATGATTTATTCGAGAATATTGAAAACACAATTTATGAGATGATAATATATATACATACACATTATCATTCTCTGTGTCAATGTTGAGAAACGCAATTTGAAATTTAAGTAGCTATTGCGGCTAAATATGTTAAAATAAGGATGTAACAAAAAATCTTAGCGAGAATAACAGTACTCATCAGGCAATTGATAAATGTATCGTTCTCTGGCTGTATTCAGCGTGCATGAAACATCATAAAAGAGATTTTCCGTTTTAATCTAAAGTATTGCCTTTTAATATTCTCCATTTTAAATATTTGTTGAAAGCTTGACAGATGTTTGAAAGTGAACACGAACTTACAACTCGCTAAAGTGGTTTTTAATAGTGATGAAAATAAATGTATGTTTTGATTTATGAACTTTAATTAATTGCAATATAAAGTATATCTTAATATGCCTTTATTTATTTATTTATTTATTTATTTATTTATTTATTTATTTATTACAAAATCTATATACATTATGTTTGGTTATTTACAATGTACCACATAGAGCAGAACGTGATGAAATGCGTAACTTATTCTTAGAGTATGTCTAACGGATATGTCTCTTTAACACTGACAAAAAATTGCATGTCTACATTATTTTGGATGAGAAATAAATATGCATTTAACATATGGTGTTGCTAAGAAATTTGAAATGTTTGGCTCATCGTTGATATGTACACTACTTCCTATGATAAATTAAATGCACAGAATTATAATTAATTTTATGACAATTAAAATGAGTTACTGTTTTGTTCTCGAATTAATTAGAGGCGAGGTTACAGCCGTCGATTGAATGTGTTTGGCGTACTGTACATCAGAATTTTTATACCATACTTTTTGTAAACAATGGGGAAAACCTAATAAAATCATTATTGTATTAAATTAGAAAAATGTAAAATTTGCCATTTCTCTATTTCTTCAGCACACTTTAAATGTTTATTATGATGGCATTTTAAAATATGATTAAGATTGAAATCTTAAAAAGAGTCATAATTTTATCCGTATCGAAAGCATTTTTGAGTTGAAAAGTCACATAATCCCTTAAATTTATAAATCTTATTTCAGAACTACAAGATTCAAAACATATTTATAACAATAAGTATAGAGGGGAAATGTTTTATTAAAGTTACCTTTTGATGCTAAAAATTTAATTTTCGTGTATAATATCCTCGTACATTTGCCAAGGAGACGATTTAATGTATCATTTAACCTTCGCACCGCCGCGACGTGATATATCCGTTCACTATGCTGTAGGTTTCACAGCAGTACAAGGTTTGTTTAAATTAATATAATTCTACAAATATAATGCATTTTTAAAACATCAAGTAATGATTGATACTTCAAGGATTATACTTATATACTTAATTAAGTTTTTTATCTCAAGTTCGAAAATTCAGATTTTTTAAGCATTTAAAAAAAATTACAGAGAAAACAACATTACAAATTTGCCCTTTTGCTCAGCGGTCGGGGGGTTAATATTAAAATCAGACTCTTTAATACATTTGTTGTATGCAGTATTTATGTATGGAGGACTGGTGGCAGAATTTTTCAGAGGATGAGATTAGTTTTACAGAGCATGCTTTCTAAAGTTTCAATACAATTTTAAATAACTTATCAGGAAGTTTTACTGCAAAGCATTCGATATCCTTGCAATATTGAAGCACTTTTACTTAGTTTACAAATTTAAAAATCCATTGTATGATTTTAAATATTTGTATTAAAACATTTTCGAATATTGCCATTATTTGATAAGTAATATATCTTGAGAACTAACAAATTTTGACAGTTATATGTATCCACATGTCCTATTTTTACATTTTAATGGAAAACGCGATAACTACAAATTTAAAAGTATTTAATAATTGAAGTTGGATAAAAGTGCTTTTTAAAAATAATCAATAGTTTAAAATATATTTGAAGAATACATGATAATACACATGATTATTATTTTGTTTAATGGTTGTCAAATTAAAAAAAAATTAATACATATGCAAATAAAATGACAAGTAAACGTATTTATATATAATTGAACATCTATTTCTTTCAAAATAAAACAACATATGGAGTACACTAAGAAATAATGTGAAATTGGATTTTATTCTTAAAATTCATGTTATTTGTGTTTATACTACTAATCCTTAAATTTATTATTTAAAAGTAATTCACTATTTGAATAACAAAGTAATAAAAAATGGAATAATTCGGAAAATTTCCAAAAGAGTGTCTTTCTCGTATCATCATTAAAATAATGTAATATAAACTTTAAAAAAATCCAATGTTCCCTTTTTTGGGGTTAAATTCCTTGAAATAAAATTTAAATAAAATCTTCATTATTTGAAGTTATGCAATAATTAAACATGTCTTTATTTTACAATGAACTGACAATAAAAGATGAAAGATATTATAAAATGTCTAATTTTCTAATACATATCACATAATTTGTGATAAGAAATAACAATAAAATTACCAATATTTTAAATTCTGTAATAACTTCTTCTGTTGAAGAAAACTGTTAAAACATCTTCGTTAAAAATAGCATATTAAACATTAATAGTGTTTAAAGACTAATATAATTAGCGTTTGACTTAATTTTATTGATTTCTCATTTAAAGCTTCAAAATGTCTTCATGTGATTAAATGATTCGTAAAAATCAACTAATGGAGAATTTCATTAATTAGAGCATGCTACAAATAATAAACTTAAAATAATAAAAAGGTTTTTCTCAAATAAAATATTTTAATGACAATGTTTATGGTTAAATATTTTAATATATTTTGGAGTTCTATCAAAATAATTCATTAATTATTTATATACCTGCTTTTTTATTGGATGAATCAAGCTATCTCGTAAGAGTAAAAATTTAGGTGTGTTGAAATGTAACTTTCATTTTCTGATAAAAAAGTACGAAAAACAAGAAATTATTAAAAAATGTGAGCATTTTTTTAGTGTTTATTAATGGAGTTTTTTAATGCTTAAACGGTTTATAGATAAGTAAGGAAATTTTTTAAAATTGTTTGCATTTTTAAATTTATAATTTTTGTCAGTCATTTCAGCTCATGAATAGATACGACGATATACTTCTTTTTTATTAAGCAATTAGTTGCATAAGTATATGATACGTGATGGCGAAGATTTCATTAATATAAAATGATTTTCTTTAAAATGTAGTTAACGCTTGTTACTTACAATAAACGAACTAACTATTTTTAACAGTAGGACTTTTACAGTACATTTTGTTTATATTAATATTGGATCAACCGGAAAGCTCTGTGGATTTTCAAATCGGAGCACGGTTTCGTCTAGTTATTTTCCTATTGCTGATCAAGATTCACTTTGAATGATACAGATATCTACATTCGGTCTTTTTTTCTTACGCTGCATAATTCTCGCTTGTGTTGTGGCATAGATTTTGTTTCAATACAGTATTAAGAAAGGAGAACGTAAAAGTTCATTTTCGCTTTTATGCTGTTTTATTTGAAGAAAGGTGAAACAGCTACTCAGACTGCTCGTAAAATTTGTGCTGTTTCTGAACAATATGCTGTTGCAGATGATACAGTTTGATGGTGGTTTGAGAAGTTTAAGTGCAAAAATTGCCGCCTCGAATATGATGATTGCTCTGGACGACCATTTTATGTAAAAGAGAACATCTTAGAAGAAACTATCGCTGAAAATCCACGTTACACCGTTCAAGAAGTATCAGGCAGACTAAATATTCCAAAATGTACGTGCATGATCATTTGATAGCTTCTTTTGAGAGGTCATTCCTTTGCAGATGACAGTATCAACCAGAGCGGGCATCATCTGCGAAGATGAAAGTTTTGCGTTTAAATTTCTCAAACCACCTTCGAACTGTGTAATCTGAAACAGCACTTTGTCCATATACAACACAAATTTTACGAACAGCCTTACTAGAAGTTTTATCTTTTTTGATATAAAAGAATATAAAATGACGAAAATGAATTTTTTAGTTCCGCATACTTAGCACTGTACTGAAACAAATATTATGTCACAGCACAAGCGAAAATTATGCAAAGCCAGCAAAAAAGACCAAATGTGCATATCTGAGTCATTCAAGGTCACTCCTTACCAGCAGTAGCAAAATAACCATATGAAACCGCGCTTCTCTTTTTGAAAAAAACACAGAACTTTCCGAATGACCCATTAAATGAGGCGATTAGAATGGCAGTAATGTAAGTCAACATTTAGTACACTGTTAAAACGACATTTTCAAAACTGAGCAAAACATACTCAAATCTGAGTATGTCACATAGTCAAAATGATTCCTAATTAAAAATTCTCAAGTATATACTCATTGTAACATGTATATACTCATTTCTTAAAACATGCACACACTCAAGAATAAAACATCATGTGTCTATGTTTAAAAAATGAGTCTGAACTGACTTCTATGTTCTCATTTTTGAGTATTTCCATGTTTCAAAAATGAGTTTAAACTGATTCTAATCATTTTTGAGTATGTCTATGTTTCAAAAATGAGTATGGACTGATCTCTATGTGCTCATTTTTTAGTATGTCCATTTTTCAATATTCTGAGAATTTCTGGTATTTCAGAATTGAAAGCATTGGGCCGTCAATTGCAAACAAAAAGTTTCATACCAAAATGTAATCATCGATTTACTCAGATTTGAAAATGTCATTTTTCTCAGTGTAATTTGAGAAATGAAGGGTTTTGTGAAACTTGTCGTATTGCTGTTGCATAGTGTAATTTGAGAAATGAAGGGTTTTGTGAAACTTGTCGTATTGCCGTTGCATAGTGTAATTTGAGAAATGAAGGGTTTTGTGAAACTTGTCGTATTGCCGTTGCATAGTGTAATTTGAGAAATGAAGGGTTTTGTGAAACTTGTCGTATTGCCGTTGCATTAAGTGATCCAACTTGTTTTGCCCTCTAGCGACTCCCGAAGTGAAATATCATCTGACTGTCACACTGAACAGAAATTAATTTACGTTCAGTGAAAATATGGTTATCTCGTAAAATTTTAAAATGTTTGACTTACTCCACCGTCATTTTAACCCCCTCAAATAACACGATTTATTCAACAGTTTTACGGTTAACCCCTTGGGGACGAGCGACACGAATACGTGACGCATAAGATGCTCTGAATCCTCGATTATTCCCACCAGTTATTTTTTTCTTTTTTGTAAAGTTTTCCTTATCTAATCGTAGCATTTTTGCGATTCAATTAGGTGAAAATTTCTCATTTGAAAAACCGGGGGTAACAGATTAAAAATTCTATAAAAGACGCTCGTCGCGAAGTGGTTAAAGGTCTTTCATATTTAACATGCAGGAACATATTTTATTAAGCTTAAACATTAAGAAGCAGAGATTATACAATTAGTGAATAGAAAATAGGTTCTTTTTTACATACGTCTCTCAATAGTAACTAGTTCGATTTTTCAGTAATTCAGCTTAATCATTTTAGATTTCGGCATTACAGTTTTATATTGTAAATAAAACTTCTATAGAATTTTTTTTTTATCATTACTGTTACGAAAATTGACAAAACAAATATCCGTTATTGTATAAAAATATTATCAGTATTGTAATTTATATAACAGGTATGTTGCATAAATGGTACATATAATTTTCACAATGCAGTTTTCTTGTTGTGCGGAGTTGTAAATTACAATTCTTCTGCACCACATGTCAGTTATGAGATACACAAATTTATTTTTAACTATATTTCAATGTTGTAAAATAATGTGGAATGTTTAATTTCACAAATATCTCAAGTGGTAAGTAAAGTGTGTTTTGCTATCTGTAATTAATTGTTTTTCGGATTAAATAGTATTTTAAAGACAGACAAACAGAAATATCAGGAGTAATCTTCTCATCCACATATAATTTGTGTTTTATTTTAATCAAATCATTTATTCTATATTTTAAGTTTAATTTTATGCACACTTTTTTTTTACAGTTACAGCAGTAGTGTGCAGATAGTTTGGGCACGGTAAATAAACGTTTGTTTTAAGAACGTTTTCCAAATTTTTAAAAAACTAATTGACGAATTGTTCTTCATACTTATCCATATAAAGATGAAGCTTAAAATCACACTATCTAGTAAAAATTTGGTTTTGAGAATATTTAGAAAAACAACAACAAATGATATAATATAAAAAAAATGTAATGAAGTATGTAGCATGAAATTTTTAATTCAACTTCTTTTACAAGTAGTTTTTTTGCTATATAAAATATTTATATATTTTTCCGTAATAATATCAGGTACATTGAAAATATATAAAAGTTTCTTGTAAAAATAACATTTTCTACGCATATTTTTACTTACCAAACCCCATTTTTAGTATAATTTATACCTACACTGTGCAGCGATGCCTGTACGAATCAATTAAAGTTAAGCCTTTAATAAATAAATTCATTTCCAAGCAACAGCCAAATTTAAATAGAAATATATTCGCCTTATAAAATCACGCAAATATGCATGAATTATATTGAGAGATGTAAAAAGAAAAATATATAGAATGTGGTCTACTTTTCAGAAAGATAATTTTTCTCCCACATATTTCTTATCTACGATTCTCCACGCTCAATCCATTTGCTCAGTGATGCAAAAATACTTTAGCGTTACGAAAGGAAATCAATATTTGGTATTTCTACACACTCAAGAAATTTTATTTCAATATATTTAAAAATGTTAAATTTAACTAATATTTTATCCAGTTATTTGGAAAGAACAAACAATTTAAATTAATATTGTACACTGAAACATGTTAATTATTGTAGATGCTTAATTTGCTAATAAACACACTCATGATTATTAACAAATATGTGAGTTCTTGTAGATATTTTTATATTAATTTTGTGTAAAAATAGCTAAAAGTAGACACCAAACACGACTAACATGCAAAAAAAAAAAAAAAAAAAAAAAAAAAAGCACGATTGGTATAAGAAAGTTGAGGAAAAAACAATTGTGGTTAACTCCTTACATATGAAAATTACACCCACTGTGAACTTATCGAAAGGCCAAGGGGGAAAAAAAAAGAAAAAAAACAGTCAAAAAAAAGGGGGAGGGGGGAACCAAAACCGTGCCATGACAGAACTATATCCCTCCCTCCAACGGCCAAAAGATGTTCATTGAATTGCTATAATGCAGTACTAAATTGCAAAAGAAAGAAAAAAAATTCTTTACCTGTATTCCCTTTTAATCCCTCCTTCTTTCCCCTTTTTATTTATATCCCCTTTCCCTTCCCATCTTCTTTAACAATAATTAAAATAAGGAATGAAATACGGAGGTAAACTGACACTAAAATTTTTAACAGAACCAATATTATAAAAATAACATAAGAGTTTTCATTACTTACAAACCGACAATAATAATATTTTATAAGATTATACCCATCCCATACAGAACCAAGAAAACATTAATAAACAAAAATCTTATGCGAAGCTGAAAATTACACCTCAACTCTGACTTCATATGAACAAGAATGCAAACCGTAACCAAAACTAGAGCCATATTGAATGAGAATAAAAACGAAAAAACAGCAATTTTAAAGTAGACATTTATCACACTTCATTACAAGATAATTTAATAAAAAAATATGGCAGAGAAAATCTTGGAATGTCTATCAAGCATACTTTTATATATTATTCAAATACACAAAATATTTACTTCATATTTATGCCTAAAAATGTAACCGCCCCATGTTAAACAACATGGAACATCGAAACAGCACTTTTCAAATAATCATTTTAAAACCTTGAAATTAAAATTGTTAAATCTAGTTGGTGGCAAAATATAGCAAGAGATTTAACGAACACAGAAAGAACACTAGTATTAAGTAAATACTTATTTTTAGATATATTAAAGCATTCTGAAAAAGGTAAACAAATCAATACAGCGCAAGACATGAAATTTTAAAATCTATATTAATACACTTTATTTTTACAAAAACTCTAAACTACTCACTGATTTATGATGAGATGACCTTGAAAGGTCCCAATTATAGCACATTATATTAATTGAAGCACAATTAACATTTTATTTAACTTCCTTAATAACACTGTGAAGACAAACTGACACTCCGAGTGCAACAACAACGTGATTTCAAACAACTACAACTTCAGTTATAGATAATACCAGAAAGTCCGGTTGGTTTTAAAATGTTCAATAAAGTTATAATAATTCATGAAAAATACCCAGAACACTGGGAAAAATTTGGGGAATTTAATATAAGCATTGGTTTTGTATCAGTCCACTGCAATGGCTAAGCCCGGAGATAGGGGAGCGAGATTAACATAACAGAACAAAAATTTAAAAAGCCATATCTCCGGAATTAATGGACTGATTATGAACAAATAGGTGTCAAAATGATCAGAAAAAATTAACGGAAGAGAATAAATATGATACAAATTATTCATTATATTTGCGGGTATGGGGAGGGAGGGGGTTAACGCCTTTCTCTGAGATTGTAATTATCTCGGGCCCGGGCATCGCCGAGCGAGTTAGCTAGTAATTAATAAGGGACCATATTATCTATTCTATAGTAAAGTTTCAAATGTTAATAATAAAGCTACGAGAGTAGTTTCGTCCTGATACAAAGATGAAAGAAGTATAAACAAATGACAATGATGTTTGTAAACTATGATCCTTTAGATGACATGCTGTCGAGTTTCAGATGTGAGAGCTTATTGGTTATTGCTGGACGATTAAGTATATTAAACAAGTTTTGACATTTTCTAAAAATGGAAAAAAAAAAATGAAGTTCGAGCTGTTTCTTTCTGTTGAACTTTCATTCTCCTAATTTTACTGTATGAGGCAATGATCGGTATTCACTTAAATATGTATTATATAATAAAATAAGACTAATCTAATGCAATAAACTACATATTAAAAAACTCATAACATTTGTAATTACAGTAAGTAAAGTTAATCTATTTTGAGGCAATTAAACAATTAAAACTCAATTAAAAAAAGACTCAATTAAAAAAAGAAAAAAAAAACATTTTTGAGAATGGCCAATATAATAGAAATAGAACCCTACTCCACAATTAAAAGAGATAAAGAAATATTTATACCACGTTTTATCAAAATACTAATTTGTAAAACTAATAATCTTATACAAATATTTAGTAATTCGAATTCTTATTCATTACAAGTTCAAAAACAGTAATTGTTAAAAGTTGCTTTACGTCATGTATCGAGTTTAAATTTTTTCTTTTCTTTTTTGTTATTTCAAATTGTACCTGCATTACCAGGCATAAAATGAAAACTTGTCCAGAAAAACTCCTTGTTAAAAATATCATTTGTGTTACCTAATCATTTTAATCATATTTTCTTTCTAATTTTCAAGATTATAAATTTCACGTTAATTATCATGCAACAAAAGAAAAGTTCTCCGTCTGTCACACAAATATTTTAATTTATATTGTTGACCGGCAAACTATAGTTAATAAGGAAACATGAGAGTAATAATTTAAAAAAAAAACAGAATGAAGATAGTTTTCACATTTTTAATAAACATTTCGTACTTGAAAATGTATCTTTTCTCAAACTAGGTGCAGATTCGTGCAAAATTAAAGTAAAAATTTACTCTCTTTACTTTAAAAGGATAAATGTGTCATGCTGTCAAATAAACATTTTAACATATATATCAGCCTTATCAAAAAAGAAATATTGATATGTAAACACTTTTACATTTCTCAGTAATACGTATCTTCCTACATTACAAGTAAAAAAGAAATACCTAGTTAAAACTTCCTTTGTGTCACCTAACGAGTTTAATCGTGTTTTATTTTTATTTTTCAAGATTCCAAAAAGATTCCCAAAAGATTGTTTATTATAACCTTAATTACTATGCAACAAATGAAAAGATCTCCACATGTTTAAGTTTTTTTTCCTGCAAAATAATTTAATTTATAATGTTGTCATGCAATCTGTAGTTAATGATATTACGTATATTCTCATGAAAGTAACAATATCAAAAGTTAATAACAAATTAGTTTTTATATTTACCAATACACAAATTGTAAGGCATGTCAACATTAATTTCGTTTCTAAAAAACAAACATTACAAAAAACTACGCCCAGATTCTTGCAGAATTAAAGAACAAATTTACTTGCTAAATAAAAAATATATAATTGTGCATTTCGATGAATTAACCATGTCCATCATATTACGACCAGATAGAAAAAAAATATCGAAACGTATAAACTTTTATTAACACACATTGGATTATTGCTTAATGAAATATTATAAATAAAAATGTATTCATAAAAACACATAAAATTGTTAAATGGTACACAGAACAAGAACCTTTATATGCATTTTTCTAAATAAATATGATGATAACAACATAATATCTACGTTTCTGCAGCCGTCCTTATGATAAAATATGTTGTTGAAGTGATCTGAAACGAAAGCGACATGGTATGACAAAAGTATGAGAGACAATTTCTTGACATTAATTGTATAAAGTTTTATTATCTTCGGTACTACATTCCCTTGCACATTAGAAGTAAAGAAAAATAAATTGGTAACATTTCCTTTGAATGGTGAAAAGGTTGTAATTTTAATAATATTTTCTTTTTAATTTTCAAGATTCCAAATTTCACCTTAATTACCATGCAGGAGGAGAAAAACTCTCCACCTGTCACATAAATATGTTCTTATAAAATAATTTAACTTATAATGTTGACAGGTAACCTGAAGTTTATAAGGCAACGAGTATTCTAATGTAAATAACAATTTCAAAAATATTAATAAATATATTTATCACATATTTAATAAAATACTTTCATAATTTAGACTGTCGATATAAATTTTATACTTGAAAATATATTTCTTTCTAAAACTAGGCAAATATTCTTGCAGAATTAAAGTAAAAGCTTACTCTCTACTTTTTAAAAGTAAATGTATCATCCTGTCAAACATCGATTTTATCACATATGTTGGCCTCATAAAAAAAAAAGAACTCCTGAAATATAAACGCTTTTACATGTCTCAGCACTACATACCTTTTGAAATTACAAGTAAAAAAAAATACCTTGTTAAAACTTCCTTTGTGTTACTTAACAAGTATAATCATATTTTATTTTAATTTTTTTAAGATTCCAAGTTACAACTAAATTATCATGCAGCAAATGAACATATCTGATAATCTCTTTCCTACAAAATAATTTAATTTATAATGCTTCCATGCAATCTGTAGTTAATAAAGAAATATATTTTCTAACGTGAGCAAGATTTTCCAAAATTAATAATGAAGCTAGTTTTCATATTTTCAAACACACAAATTGTAAAGTTTGTCGACACTAATTTCTCTTTTCAAAAATATGACACTTGTAAAACTTAGCACAAATTGTTAATAGAAATAAAGCAAAAAGTTACTCGTTAACTTTAAAAACGTAAATTCGTCCTCCTACTAAATTCTTCCCATATATTGTCTTTTTCAAAACAGAATTGTCATAGTGTATATATTGTTACAGTGCTACCCAAAAGTTTATAGACAACAGGGTTTTCTTATTTTACAATTGAAAAAGGAGTAGTAACATTTAAAATATATATATCATTATAAGTAATATCAAGGCAATAATAATACTACACAAAAATAATATTACACAATCACAGACATTGCGAGAATAATTAAAACTAAAATGTTACTGTCCCAAAAGTTTATAGACAACTCATATTTTTTCCCTTTAACGTTCAAATTTTTAAGTCGCTTTTAGTAAACACTTCAAAAACTCAATCAGGCATACTCAAAACACGAGTTTGAAGAAATTTTGGGTTTAAAGAATACCAACTTCGTTAATTTTGCAGCTTTAGATCTTGAACCGTTGTTAATTGACACTCATTAGCATATACGTCTCTATCTAATATTCCCCAGGGGCGCTATCGCATCTAGGTCAAGACTTATGGCTGCCCAGTCCATAACAGTTACGAGCCGGGAAGACCGAGCTATGTTCGGTCAAAATTAAATTTGAGTTCAAACATCATGACCCATGACCAAAATGACCCACTAATTGAATTTTCTCGAACATGTGACCTAGCCCAACAGTCTTCTCGTGCTCGAAAACCATTGGATGCAAAATTTAGTGTAAATTGAGCCACTTTTTAGATCTTGACCCACAATGACCCAGAAATGACCCACTAATCGAATTTTCTTGGACATGTGACCTAGCCCAATGATTTTATCGTGCTCAAAACTCGTAGGACACAAAATTTAATCAAAATCGTTAGAGCCATTTTTAGATAAAATTAATTTGACCCACAATGACCCAAAATGATCTACTAATTGAATTTTCTCGACCATGTGACCTAGCCCATTAGTCTTCTCGTGCCCGAAAACCATTGGATGCAAAATTTAGCGTAAATTGAGTCGCTTTTTAGATCTTGACCCACAATGACCCAGAAATGACCCACTAATCGGAAGTTCTCGAACATGTGACCCAGCCCAATAGTCTTCTCGGGCCCGAAAATGGTCGGATACAAAATTTCGTCAAAATCGTTTGAACCGTTTTCTAGATACAATTACCTAGACCATGACCCTTGATGACCCAAAATGACCCACTAATTGAATTTTCTCGACCATGTGACCTAGCCCATTAGTCTTCTTGTGCCCGAAAACCATTGGATGCAAAATTTAGTGCAAATTAAGTCGTTTTTTAGATCTTGACCCACAATGACCCAGAAATGACCCACTAATCGAATTTTCTCGGACATGTGATCTAGCCCAATGATTTTATCGTGCTCGTAAATCGTAGGACACAAAATTTAATCAAAATCGTTAGAGCCGTTTTTTAGATAAAATTAATTTGACCCGCGTTGACCCAAAAATGACCCCCTAATTGGAAGTTCTCGAACATGTGACCCAGCCCAATAGTCTTCTCGCGCCCGAAAATGGTCGGTACAAAATTTTGTCAAAATCGTTTGAACCGTTTTTTAGATACAATTACCTAGACCATGACCCTTGACGAACCAAAATGACCCACTAATCGAATTTTCTCGAACACGTGACCTACCCCAATGGTTTTCTGGCGCCCCAAAACGGTAGGTTACAAAATTTCGTCAAAATCGTTACAGCCGTTTTTGAGATAAAATTTGCATATATATATATATATATAACCACACACAAGATTTGCTCGTATTAGAATATATGATTTGTTTTTATCTGAAACACTGAATTGTAGAGTTGGACATGTGAAGGGAGCAATTGTCTTGCTGGAATATCATTTGACCCCCTCTAGCAACTTTCTAAGTGGAAGTAACTGTACTTCAAGAGTTTTCTCGTAATCTTCGGAACATTGATGACCTTTCAAAAAAGTAATACAGGTTCAATTATAAGAAAATGCCCCCCACACCATGCGTGAACCTCCTCCTTGTTATCTGCTGAGAAAAGTTCGTGGTTCCTGGGAAATATCCTGCCAGTAATATACACCATCTATATGTTCAATTCATGTGATTAAGGGTCCACTGAACACGAGCGTCTTTATGCCGTTTTGTGAAATTTGACGATCGACGTATTTTGCGATAATCAAAAAATGTACTTGCCTGCAGCCGTCTATGGACCTAGCATTTCGATACTGGAACGCTTACTTCCTTAGAAACTGACCGTACAGACAGGTTCTGGGTTGAAACCAATCTCAAAATCTCCCTGTCTTGTCGTTTAGTCGTTTTCTTTGGTCATCCAGAATGACATTTTGTTTCAAAATTGTCACCTTTTGACACATTTCAGTAAAAACCGACCATGCTGCATCCAGTTTTTCTTGCAATGTTCACAACATCCCATCCATGAGAATTTAAACAATAGATTTCAAAATTTCCTTTAGGAAAACTGCACATTGCAAGGTACCTTTGCAATCAGTCAGAAACGGAAAAAATAGATTATTTTTTCTCAGGAAACTGTTTCGTCACAAGTACATGACCTTGGAATATGCAAATTTTGGATATCAGTACTTAAATCAACTTTTAATACCGGTAGTTTATATATTTTTGGGACAGCATTTTTTGTTTTAATTTTTAATATTAAATCTATGACTGTTAAAAGTTGTTTGAATATTTGATTATTTTTATTTCATCATTATATACTTGCATAATTTATTTCGTCTTTCTTACTCATTTAGTTAGCTCTTAAATCCAAAAAATTAGATGTCTATAAACTTTTGCCATGCACTTCATCATCCCCAGTTCTATATAAACTTGCTCATTATAAGTAAAGAAAATTACCTTGTTAAAAGTTCCTTTGTATCATCTAACAAGATTAATCATGTTTTCTTTTAAAATTGCAGTATTTCAAATCCCCCCTAAATTTCCATGCCGCAAATGAAAATATCTCACATCTCTCAGAAATTTCTTCCTACGAAAAAATTCAATTCATTATGTTTCTACGCAACAGGTAATCAATAAGGAAACGTGTAACCTAATGTGACTAACAATTTGAAAAGTTACTAATAGCGTTATTTGCCATATTTTGGATGAAATACACTAACTATAATGGTTATCTATATTAATTGTGTACCTGAATTTACAATGTTTTTTAAAGAAGGCACAGATTCTGGCAAAATTAAAGTAAATCTTACATTTTAATTCTATAACGATAAATGCGTATTCCTAATTCATCTTATAGAAGCAGGAACTTTTACAACGCATATTGATTTATACGTCTCAGTAATCCATACTTTTGCTTAATATACAGTCCCTGGCCAAATTATTAGACGCAGTTGTTTTTATTATAATTTATTAAATATCTGGAAAGATACATGAGGAATTATCCTGAAACTTCAGGAGTGTAAACAACATGATAAACATCATATATTTCCGCGAAGATTTTTTCCCGAAACCCCATAAGGGGCCGTCAACAAATTGAAGAAAAACGAATATCTTTTAGATAACACTGTAAAAACTAATATTGCAAAAAGCATTCAAACTGTAGATTATGATTAAGTGGCTTATTGTAAAAAATTGAGTTCATTTTTATGAAGATAGCATGTATAATCAAAGAGAAATTCACGTTTTTATAAAAACCGTCCCAAATTTTACAAAGTTTTTTGCTTATAATTTGCAGAGTTTTTAATATAAAAACAAGTTATTTTCAGACAATGTGACAAACAAACGTATACACAATACCCTGCAATCAGAATTAAAAAATAATAAAAATTGTATGAAAAATGTGCAGGTTTACTAAATATTGTTTCACTGCGCATGCGCGAATTCAATGAAAATATACTGTGCATAATATATTCGCTAAATGTATAGACCAACTTTTATGAAAGTCTCAAAAACATAGCTTGAAAATTCTGATAGTAATCGTCGATAGAATAAGCTCGAATTTCGCTGTTCCCAAAAGGAAGCAAAAAGATGAGGGGTTGTATCAAATATAGAATGATAGACACTTCATTCTTATTATGTCAACTTTCATCAGCTAGTATATTTGGATAAGGCTGGATTTGGATCAGGAATTTTCAAATTGATATCTCAATTAGTTTTCTTAAAATTCACTAATTAGTAAAATAATTTCGAATTCGTTCATTTCCGCTTGCAAATCCAATGCGCCGGTTTGTTTCTTTCGCCATTTTGAATTAAAAGATGTCATTTTAGAAGCGATGGTTAATGAGAATCTAGTTAATATCTTGGGTAATTATCCAAATATTAAAATTCTGAGGCTCAGGTACACATGGCCAGACCTTGGACTATCCACACCTAAATTTCCAGACTTCTAGGTGGGCTAGATTTTGCTAGCCATCGGCAACAGACACAGACACACACTCACAGACACACACACAGAGGGAAACTTTCTTTTATTAATATAGAAGATGTATAACACTTGCAAACGCCTTATAAGAGAAGACAATGAGTATTTATGCTAATTTAAAATATGAATCTTATCTTAATCTTTAATTTATCTTAATTTTTTATTTATTAATCTTTAATTACTAATGAATTTATGTTAACATTTAAAACGATGATATTCTGTAAAGGATTTCTGAATACACATTTTTAATAATTCCCTGTACATAATTATTAAACATTTTTAACTTTCTAAGATTTCGAGAGATTACCTGTATTTTTCTGGAAATGCTCATAAATACCACATTAGCTTAGAATTTCTTCCGTAGTTTGGTAAAAGCAAATGTGTTGCAAACACCACTCCTATAAAATGGAAATATAAAGGAAGTTTACATTAAATTTTAAGTTCAAAATTTAGGTTTTTTTCTTGTTTTTTCAAACCCATCGAGTGCATTTTAATATCTAAAAAGACAGAAAATTTGCAAAATACCTTTTAAAAATTATGTTTGAAAACAATTTAAAAATACAATATATGGCCAAAATAATACAATATATGACCACTTTTGATTTTAAGTGTTCTATCGAATATCTAGAGAAAAACGTGGACTTTCAAAATGTAAAGAACATGCTTGACATCATATTTTTCAACGAACCTTTTATCACACGTGCAATTAGAGAACCAACAACAAATTGAACGAAAAAAAATAATATTTGGGATCACTCTGTAAAATAATATGCACTGAATGATCTGTCGCTAGAAAACAATTCAATGTGTATATTTTATGATATTCTTATTAATTTGTGTAAGAATAGCACGTATATTCATGGATACAGAATTATTTATTTAAAAAATTCAATACATTTTTGCATGTATTTCGTTTATGGCATGCAGTGTTCAACCAAATTTCACTCCAGTTTCAGCAAATTTGACAAAACATAATAGAAACAGCATAGTATAATTATAGAATATAAATATATTTAATATTGAATGCAATATGACTAATATATGATATACCTTTTAACTGCGTATGCGCGAACTATACCAAAGTTTTTTTCATGATTCAGAAGTCAAATCTATAGAGCAACTTATATAGAAATATCAGTCGAATATTATACACATTAATAAAGGTATCGACTATACATTAAGTTGAATTTGAGTTGAAATCGTTTTTTAAATGCTTTAAACAAACTAATATTTATTTCTAAACTATTTCTATACTTATATTTTTTTCTAAAACTAGAAAATTATTGTCCTGAATGACGGAAAATAATATATTTTTTTTAAAATTAGAACATTATTTTTTATTCGGTCATTTAACATTGTCAAATAGCACTATTTTTTAAACATTTATTATCCCAATATTTATCTGATAGTTTCAAAAATTATATCTTTGGTCTCAAATGACCTGCTCAACAGTTTTCCGATTTTTTTAAAAATTATTCTATTAAAGTAAATGAATCTATTAAAGCTATTTGGAATTGAAATGAAATTTTTCTTTTTAAAAAATAAATTACTTATCTAGTTATAAGCGAATCATGTCACGTGAAGACACATTTTTCCCTTTTCTCGTGCTAGAGCGTAGGGAATTTTGTTCAAAACGCCGACTTTAACAGTATTTGCTGAAAGATCTTCTGTCTTTACCCCCAAAATGGAAAACGTGTTTCGATTACACAGTTTCTGAATAAGACATCCCTCCTCATTTCATGTTTTGGAACAAAATTGAATTCATAAATGTGTCACAAAGTTGCTTTTAGGTCCCGGCAGGTGGTGCACGGGAAAGACCCACCATTCTCTGCTGGAATGTACGAATTCGGATAACGGCAAGGCCGTAACGGAGGTGCGTTACTGTTCCGTGAAAATGTGCATGTGCATCAGTATATATACTTGTTATTTAGAAGGTTTTATTTATTTATTTTTTTAAGTATTACACATTTTTATTTCTAAAAATAGAAATTTACTGTCCGGAATAATGGAAAATAATATATATATTTTTAATTTGAACATTATTTTTCATTCTGCCATTTAGTATTGTGAAACAACACTATTTTCGAAACTTGTATTTTCCAAATATTTATCTGATAGTCTCACAAACTATATCTTTGTTCTCAAATGACCTGGTCAACAACTTTCAAACAAACTTTTAAACGCAAAGGCATAAAACTGGCAGCCCTGACTAATAAAGCGATTTGGAATTTAAATAAGTTTTCTTTTTTCTTTTTTTATAAATTACTTATCTAGTTATAAGCGATCCATGTTACGTGATGACACATTTTTCCCTTTTCTCGTGCTAGAGCGTAGGGAATTTTGTTCAAAACGCCGACTTTAACAGTATTTGCTGAAAGATCTTCTGGCTTTACCCCAAAAATGGAAAACGTATTTCGATTACACAGTTTCTGAATAAGAAACCCTCCTCATTTCATGTTTCTGAACAAAAATAAATTCAGAAAGGTGTTAGAAAGTACTTTTTGTAGATTTTAGAACCGCCTTAAATCACAACCCATTTTCGTTATATATATATAACAGGGAAAATGTGTAAGTATTAGTGTACTATTGTTATTTTTTATTAATTTTTTATTGATACGCAAACATTCTGAAAAAGGGAATAAATATAATATTTATACTTTTTTTTTATAATATGAAAATTACCATTATCTGGAAGTTACATTAATATATTAAAGTAGAAAATATTGTAAAAATATTTAGAAAACCATCTGCGGTTCTTCACTACAAGCTTCACATAACATTTTTTAATAGGTTTTGCTGAAAATTAACAGAGAAAGTAAAATTACTGTATAATTTAATTTTGACATTTTTTTTCTAGTTTTTTGTTTAAATCGTAATTGATATAGTTTCAGTAAACACGAAAAAAATTACTTTGTTTCTGAGGTTTTAACTAAGGGAAAAAAAAACTTTGTAATCCAAAAAGTAAATGTTAAACTATTAAATTTTAACAAAGTATAGTTTTAACGTTACAAATGGAAATCTGGAAAAAATTTTGTTGAATTAACTGTAAAAGTTACAAAAAGCTACCTTCTATATATGCACTTTGAAAAAACATTATTTTTTGTTTTATTATTTAATTAAAGGATAAATTATACTTGAATAGTTTCTAAAATGTGAAAATTGCTTCATTTTTTAAAAAATGAATTTAATGTTGCTTTTTATTTTATCATATAAAAATAATGTGCTTTGTATGAAACATTACTTTTATCAGTATTCATCTTTCGAAGAGTTTATATTATCTTTAACTTATAATATTTTCTTTCTTTCTGTGTACACACATGACATACTATATGTAAGTAATATTGTATCAATTTTTTCTGTTATTCATTGCCTATTTATCGAAAAACATTATAAAAAAAGGCGATACATGTATTTCTTTTTTTGCTTCCTTTTTTCATGATATGAAGCTTATATTTATCAGGAATTAATATATAAAACGTGAAAGTTCAGTAATACAGATTTGAAGAGGTTTTCAAATACGTTATGTATAAATAAATTATATAATTTTAACCCTCTGAGCTTCTAACGGGTGTTTTGCATTTTTGCAAACATATTCATAAAACCCAGATAACCTTAATTCTTTTTCATTTTGTTTAAAAATTATTTTAGAATATATTCATTAAAAATAAAATATAAGAGAAGAATACTTTAACAAAGATAAATTATGATTTTTGAAATATCTTACCTAGTTCAAAAATTAGTTAACGTGGTTTGTTGAGGAAAGTACAAAGAATATTAATCTCTAAACATTCAGAGAAGGAAAAAAAGCTTAAGAAATACTTTTGAAATAACTTGAAAATGTTTGATTCAATTTGTTTAAAAATTATTTTAGAACATGTTCTTTAAAAATTTCATAAATTAGTTAAAATGGTTTGAGGAAAGTACAAAGAACATCAAAATCTAAATAGTCAATTCAAAAAAGGAAAAAAGCTTAAAAAGTTCTTTTGAAATAACTTAGAAAAAGAAAATATTTTGACTGTCTATGCTTTAAAAATATTTAAAATTTTTCTTATACGAGAAAAATATCATTTTTTTTAGTAAAAATGATTATTTTTTGTGTATAAGTTTTTAAAATTTAATATCATTAATTTCTTCACATCATTTATCTTATGAGTATAATTTTTTTTTATATAAAAAGGCAGAAAATTTACTTAATGGTACATAAAAACAAGAACAATTTTATGAACTTGTAAAATATAATTATAATTACATATACATAAAATCAACGTTTTGACCTGCATCTGCAATCGTCTTCAGGCTGTAAAGTTAAAGCGAACTAAAAGACTAGAGATGAAAACATAAAGTATGAGAGACAAAGAATCGGATTCCGGCCAATAACAAGATTGGAAGTATGTAGTGGTGCCATCTAGTGAATTCAACAGAAAGGTCAAAACGAAAGAAAAGTTTAAAAAACATTGAAAATTCGACTGAACTTACCTAGTTCAAAAATTAGTTAACATGGTTTGAAATAACTTAGAAAAAGTGACTTCTGAAATAACTTAGAAAAAGTAAAATTTTTTGATTACGTGGTTTGATTCAGTTTGTTTAAAAAATATTTTAGAACATATCCTTTAAAAATAAAATATAAGAGACGTTTTACTTTGAAACTTAAATTATGAATTTGAAATTAACTTACCTAGTTCAAAAATTTGTTAACGTGTTTGAGGAAAGTACAACGAACATTAAACTCTAAATAGTCAATTCAGAGAAGGGAAAAGGTTTAAAAAATACTTTTGGAATAACTCAGAAAAAGAAAATATTTTGACTATCTATGCTTAAAACATATTTAAAAATTAATTATACGTGAATTTTTTTTTTTTTTTAGTAAAAATGTTTATTTTTTGTATATCAGTTTTTAAAATTTAATATCATTACTTTTTTCACTTACCATTTTTCTCATGAATATAATTTTTTTATACATAAAGGCAGAAAAATTACTTTAAATACATAAAATGGTATTATAATTGGTATAATATAAATATATAAATAATATAATTTGTATAACATAATATATAAATTGGTACATAAAATTTAATTATGTTTACATCTACATAAAATCAACGTTTCGACTTGCAGCTGCAGTCGTCTTCAGGATGTAAAGTTAAAGCGAACTAAAAGTCTAGAGATCAAAACATAAAGTATGAGAGACAAAGAATCGAATTCCGACCAATAACATTATTGGAAGTATGTAGTGGCGCAATCTAGTGAATACAACAGAAAGGTTAAAACAAAACAAAAGTATAAAAAAATCGAAAGTTTGATTGAAGATTATTATGGGCTGCCATCTATTAACGGAGAAACGTGCGAAGTAAAAGTTCAAACAAGTTCATGATGAAAAAAAGGAAAAGGAAAGACTTCAAAAATATAAAAATTAAGAGTTTTTAACATATTGAGCCAAATTTTAGGAATATCCCTAAAATCTGACACACACATTTCATTAAAACACGTTGTTTGAATAAAACATGTAGTTAGAAAACTTGTCGCCTTATAATCTGAAAGATTGCAATGCAAAAGCCTCAAAAGGTACACTTACGATAACAAAATCTTCATTAAGAATTTGGTTTCAGTTGTGATTCCCTAAAGGTGTAAAATTTATATTTCTCTATAAGTAATTAATAAAGAAATAAGGGAATTATTTAAAATTTAACAGTTACGTTAGTCGTTCAATATTCTTGTTAACACAGTGATTACTGTTGTGGCATTGTTTTTTTGCCTCCCTTTTTATGTTTCTTTAGTTTATAGAGGCAAATCTTACAACTCTCATAAGAAATAAAATGTAGTAACCTTACAGAATGATGAAAAACTGCGGAAATAAAATACACGTGTTACATAAAAACAATCCAAAATGAAACAGATTTTATTAAACCTTACATTATTGCATGGGACATACTTCATATGTAACAGTAAAACCCATAAACAAAAAACAAAAATAAATTTTGATGGGTTAAAAGTTTGTGAGTTTTGATACTCTGAATTTTATAAATATTTGGAATTTCCTGGCAATAAAACAGAAAAAAGGTTTTTAGTGTTAGATAATATTGAGAATTCATATAATTAAATGTATCATAATTCTGTAATTTTCTGAGATGTGGAAGTATGCATTAGAGCATGGATAATAATTATGGATATGGATATAATTATGTTGAAAAATAACATATGTTTTTATTTCTTTGTATTAAGAAGACTAATAGTTTAAACAGTGGCTATTAGTAAGCAATAAGATGAAAGTACTAAAATAAAATATATAATCCATACTCAGATGCCCATACCATGTCTACTTCTTTCTATCAACCTATGTATATTTGTCTACCTACCTATCTAGCATTCTATATGTATGCATATATATATTACAAAATTTTAAATTCCGCTTTATCGTAAAAAAGTATTCTGAAAATGTGGTCCCGCATAAATCAAATTACAACCCTAGTTATTAATTCTTCCATGTCTAAAAATATGTCAAACATTCATTCTACATTATTCATTAAAAAAGTGTACCTTATTTTCTTTTCATCAAAATACTACATAACAGCAATTCAGGTATTAATATTTCTTTCGAAAATTCGTTTGTTTAAACTCAATTACTTTTGATATTCCATCTTAAAACGTACTGTTCAGCTCGGAGCGGATTGTTGTACGTTTTTGTGATTGCTAAAATAATCGCGCCATCCGGAATCCGAAGTCTGTCAGTATGGAAATAGTAAACTAACATCTTTATCAACAAACTGCAGATTGAATATGTGTGTGGAGTGCAAATTTGCATTATGCAGTAACGTATTCTCGTGCTATGATAAATTACAAGTAGTGGAGAGTATTAACTTTTTGTGAAGTTGTCAGTTAGAAAAGTAAATATATTTCTTCAAAGAAATGCCTCACAGATTAATTTTTGGGAAATTCCCGCATTTCGGGCCTGATCCTTACACAACTTCTTCTAAGAACCATACGGGCTGTGGCTTTAAGTAATATCTTTCTAGAAAAATTAATCTAGCAATACCTTTTTCGACTGATCTGTGGTCAATTAGCACACAGTATGATACCGGTACTACTAAATTTTGACATATAGTACTGCATAAACTTTTAATAGAGCCTATCAGTGGTACATAATGGAGGTGGAGAGCCTTCGAGATCGCTATACATCTACTAACTCATGCAATCGTTCTTACCAGACAGACAACCACTATACAACATATATGTAGATAGATAGGTAAATATAGATATTACTTGCTAAACTATTATATATGTATTTTCAATTAATATACATTAGCTAAAAATGAAGAAAAAAATAAAGAAAAATCGTACATCACGCAAAAGAGTGTAATAGATTTTAGAATTAATTCAGAATATTTTTATGAAACTCTTTATTTCATACGATGAAACAAGACATTTAACATGAAATTTGAAAAATATATGACACAGTTCAAAACTCATTTACAGGAATTACCGTTCACAAATTGCAATACATTCGAATTCCTTTTTTGCAAAGATATTTATACACACCACACAGTATTCTAAAACTTAGTGTAACAAGAAAGCGCTTCGCACAACTCAAAGTACTTTTTAGAAAATATCCTTTTATAAGGTACATAATATGTATATTATACACATACAACATAGTTCAGAAAAATTTATATCAACTCGACAACGTGTAACATAACTGAAAATGCACGTTCAGAATTTTCCGTCAATAGAACTTAATTAAATTGCATCTTTTGGTTAGTTCTGTATATGATCTATAGCATTTATACACAACACACATCATACAAAAATATATTTACACAGATGCTTAACACAGCGAAAACACACTTCTTGCTATTATCGGTTATAGAATAGCTAAATTCTGTAACTTAATTGTTCTGTACAGATTAAATATTACATGCCTCATTTTATAAACAAGAGGTGTCATCGCACACCTTAATAAAATATAACAATCTTCCTAAGATTCAAGTAATTTCTACCAAAAATGCGTATTGCAATTTAGTTATTTTTGTGATCGTATAACGAAGCAATAAATGCTGCGCAAACAATATTCTACAGGAAACAATAATTCACATCAATTTCACAATTTCTAAAGTAGTGTAACACCTGTAAAATATATTTTTACCAATTACCATCCATGTACTATAACATATCTGACTATTAATGAGAATTTCTATAAAAGCCAAACAAATATTCACAAACTACACACTTCTTATCAATAAAAAAATGTTAGAATAAGCTTCAAAACATATATCATATATCAATAACATATATCGTTGCAACCCAACTGTATTTATGAAAGTGAGAGCACGGACAACCCACGAGATTGGCAGAGAGACAAACTGAGAGACGAACGAAGAGTAAAAACCATAAAAATTCCACAAATATGTTGAAAATATTTTAAAATGTTTGAATATCTATGTTATAATAAAATTTACTCATATAAGTTAAAAGTACAAGAAAGAAATATTTAATTATGCATTTTTTACTATTAGAATACTATTAAATTATAGATTTTTAATATATAAAAAATCTGTATTTTTAACATACTCTTATTATTCGATTTTCAAAGTTATATTCATTAAAGATGTTTGAAAAAGTAATTAGTTAATTTTCTTCGAAGAAAGTTTTAAAGTTAAATTTGTTAATAATTGAAGTGTTTTTGTACATTGAGAAAAGTAACTCAATTTTTTCTCTAAAAAATAATGATAAATAAACAACAACATGCTTTAATATCTAACTTTTTAAAAGGATTTTATTTTGGGTATCGTTTAATTATTTCTAACGCATATCTTTTTAGGTAAATAATTAACATAATTACTTGAAGTTGTGAAAGCGCAATATTTTTTTGGAAATGAAATTGTTCGTACATCATAATTAACGTAATTAGATTTTATCAGCAACTAATTCCAGCTAAATGTGAAAAGACAGATACGGACTATACAGCAATAATTATATTTAAAAAATACTTAATAAAAAGACAAATATTTTTAATACATTTTAAATGATTTCATTAAAGAAATAGCTTAGCATGAGAGCTTAGCATGTTTCTTAGCATGAGAATTAAATTAAAAAAAATTACAATGTTTTGAACAAATGAAATTTTCTTTCAGAGAATACTATTAATATATTAAAAAGTAAAAGACAATATATATAATGTAAAATAATTTATTAGAAGAATAATCGGTACTTTTCGGTTAGCCGGGCGCCAGTGATATATGTACATATATAAATACATATGTATGTACATATATGTATATATGTACATACATATATGTATATATATGTTTATGCATATATATGTATACGTAGATATGTGTATATGTGTGTGTGTGTGTATATATATATACATGTATATATATCACTGGCGCCCGGCTAACCGAAAAGTACCGAATATTCTTTCGTTAGACAAGTGTAATAAAACAACATAGAATATCTTTAAAAACATTTCCTTTATTCATGAAATACGCATGTGTAACGATTGATTACCTGACGATATTTTTTTTATAGCTCAATGTGGCCCGAAACGTACCAACCAAAATCAGCTGTACATTTCTCTTGTTCTAAATGTAATTTTTTTAAAGTTTGTTTGATATGGTTGTGATACTTTTTTATGTTTTTATATTACTTAGAAGGGTTGAAAAAAATCTTGTATGACACTGAGCAGAGGATTTCCATCATCTACATTCGGGCTGTCCAAAGACGTTAAATTTTGAGAGGCCCAAGCTTAGTGAGGTTTGGGGACCAATTTTGTAACCGCATGCAATAACCCACAGCCTTTCACGAGACTCCAGAAATTTTCAAATTTTCTATAAGACCTATGTTTAGACATCCTTCCCTGTGATAATCACCCTGTATGGCGGCTCTTTTCCAGAATTATATAAAATGGATGTTTATTGCGTTAAACGTTACGTACCTTGGTGTCACGAAATTGATACACCTTATTGGGTTGCATCAATATATTTTTGCTGTAAAATGTTGTTCGAGTGTAACATTTATTCGTTGATTTTTATTTTTGATTATAAGTGACAAAAAAATATTAACACAATTCTATTATCGGCGAAATTACTGGCACGCAATTTTTTTAATTTGTTATTGTAAATAAACTTGGTGTATCTTGTGATATGATTAAAATCTTTAATTATAACGCAGAAGAGACCAATTGTTTTTACTATATTATTGTCTACTCAATCCTTCTAGTGCATTTTTATTTAATATTATTTGTTTTTAAACATAACTAAATTCTAAAATGTACATATGATCTATCCTCTCAAAACAACTTGAAAATATTATCTGTGCAAGTGGCAGAGCCCGAGTCAAACCGAAAGAAGTCACCAACCTGTAAGGTTTAAAGCTTCTATGCAAGAATACTTTATCCCCCTAGCCCCTATTAACCACTCTTTGGAGAAAACTTTATCAGATAAATGTGGCAATTGCAGGAAACCGATTGTAAGTGAATTTATGCATTTTAAAATTGAACGAATTAAGTAACTTCTATCATTTATAAAAAATTCCGAAAATTAAGTTCGAGCTCCTTCGTTTGGACTTGCATTTAAGGGAAATGCATGTTTTTAACGTCGAGAAAAGTTTTTTCCGAAATTATGCAGAAATATTTAATTAGTTTGAGTTGTAATACGGACTTCAAATCACGGATCATTTGTGTTCAACTGAACTCACGATCGTGTTTTGAAAAAAAAAACGAATCAAACGGAACTCAGAATTCACAGAAAGTGAGTCAAACTCACGAGTTTCAACTCAATGAAGTTTTTCAGTTAGAACATTGATTTGCACATACATAGTGCGCACTATTAAAGCTTCATCCTATTTGCATATTGTGTATAACTACGTTACTGTAAGAATAATTATTGAATTATAATGCGATTATTAAAATCTCATAAATAGAAACATCTGCATTTTTTTTGTGTCCATTAGAATTCCCATGGTCGACAACCCAAAATATTTCCTTCATTTTGCAATTAATTGCCAACTTATCAGTAGATACCTAAAAACGACACCTTTAACCCCTTCGGCACTGACGTCCTACTAATAGGACATATATTTTATTGAGTATTATTTTCTTAAACTTTATTTTTATTAATTCCAGCACCTAATAGTGATAGTATGAATCTCTACATGTCCTATTATGACTTCACTTATGTTTAGCATTTAGTAATAGTAATAATAATAATAATTTTCATAATTATAAACGAGCCGTTGGCATTTCTGTTAATTAAAACATACGTTCACTCTTTAAATTAAAATTTGGGAATCCTTTTCCAAATTGGTAATTTGTGATAAAAGATAAAAAATATTACTAAATTTTTATGCTTGTTTAATTTAGTTGTAATACGACATTTTCCAAACGTCTTCAAAAATTCTTCCTTACACTATTGTTATATGAAAAACACGCAAAATAACTACATTTGCGAGGTTTGGGTAAAAAAAGCATTCGTCAACTTTCATTAAACTCTAACTTCTGTGATTCCGATAGCTATTTTTAATTTTGTTAACATAACAGTAATTTTTTACCAAAATTGAAAAACAAAATCAGGGCCGAAGGGGTTAAGAAACTACACATGGGATTAAAGGTAATTTCTGCTAATTATTTCACGTTAAATATGTCATATGGACATGATATATATTTTTTTTCTAATGATTAATGTTATTCTAGATTAATTTTAACACAATTATTCAAATTGGTAAAAAAATCCTACGAGTTGTAATTTTCCAACTGGACGAAAAATATCCGGGCCAGGATTCGAACATGGGATCCCCAGTTGGTAGAGCATGGCAGCTTCAGCCAAGGGATCTTAGGTTCGAATCCTGGCCCGGATATTTTTCGCACAGTTAGAAAATTACAACTCGTATTAATGATATTATCATTAACAGTATATTTCTTTTAAATGTTAAAGGTGTAAATTAACAATATAATAAATACACAGTAAAATAACTTTGAATAAAAATATTCCATAATTGCACGGTCTTTAAAGTTTTTATATTTAAAATGCTATCATTTAATTTTCATGTACTTTTTAAAAATCACGCACATTATCTTTCTATCTTTTTTTTTTTTTTTTTTTTTTTTTTTTTTTTATTTGATTGTTTATTTTCATATCTGTAACCATGGAGTAATTCGAGCAACAATTTCGGAGAATTAATAGAGGCTGCATCGTTACATATTGTATTTTTGCGTGTTAGTATCTCTATGGTTTGTCTTATTATAGTTGGATAGTATAGAATGGAGAGAAAAATTATTTTACTTTCATTGAAATTTATTCGAATGGTTTCTTCTTGATATAATCTTGCCAGGGCTGTGGTTTTTCTATTATATTTAATATCAGCTATATGCTCCATTTTCTTGTAACTAAATTTCCTTCTGGTCTTGGCAATATAGTAATTCTTAGATCCGTCTTCTTTAATAAATGATATTTCATATACTTCTGAATAATTCTAAAAATTAATTAGGTCAATTTTACTGCAAATTATATTCTTTAATTTCTGAGGGGGTTTGGCTTTTAATCAGATATTGAAACGTTTAAGGCTGTATTTTAATTATACAGAAAATCTTGCATAATTTTGAAGAGTATAAAGTTTTTATTTTTGCAAATGAACTTTGTTTTCTAAAAACCAAAAAAAAAATGAATTTGCAAATAAATATGTTAGTACACATCTTAAAACGAGGTTTGCAAACGAAAAAAACTCTCACGGCCTTTTTTTTCCTTTTTTCTGTTACATGATTTTGATAGATCTAGCTTGAGGGCGTAATTAAAAAATATATCATTTTAATATCTAATTCATTTAAATTGGAATAACATTTATTTTCAAGCTCGAAAGTAAATATTACCATTCACTTTTTTAAAATAACATAATTATTTTTTTAATTTAAACTTTTTCGCGCATTGTTATTTGGTTTTCAGTAAAATATAATTATTTTGGAAATATAATTACTTCTGAAAGGAGAATTTGTTTTCACTGACTGTTCTTTTAATAATATATACAATTAGTTTATTTGACTTTAAGACAAAAAAAAAGTATTATCGTATTATCTTCAATAATTGGATTAAAAATGAGGAAAAAAAATTAAGCAACAGAAAGTGTCTTCAAATTTTTATCGTTGTTCTTGCATTTTCAGTCTGCAATAATCCAGGTCAATCAGACTATTTCAGCTATAGTCGAAAAACTGTTCCAATTGAGAAAACGTGTTAAACGGTACAATGTGTCCCAAGCAGGTTGAAACCAGATTTAATTTTTCACCCGTTTGAGATAAGAAGGCACTTTAATTTGCAAAAGACTTCAAAGTAGATGAGAAAAGAAATTTCTGAATTAAATAGTATTTCCTTTAATATTCAAACGGAAGGGCAATATTGATTTATGAGCAACACCCTCCGGCAAAGTTGTTGAATTAGAATTTCTTTCTTTTGCTGCAACTAGATCATTACAAAATCTGATACCTGATTTAAATGTTAACTGAATTATAAAGACGTACAAAGTTTGATTTTATGTACTTTTTCGTCTCATATAAATGCTATTTCATGAATGAAAATTGGGACTATTTACAGTTTGGCGATTGTTTTCTTCCGATTAAAAATATATTATCTACAGTTGTGTATATTAATATAGCTACGTTTTTAAAACTAGTCGTTGGGGGCCACCGTAATACTTACCCATCATGGATATGCATAATGTAAAATATTAAAATAAAAATGTGTAAACTACTTATAAAATGCATTGCAATTCAAATAAAATCGTCGCTTGATGACGTCATAAATTTTAAAGGCTCGGTTACTGAATTGCTTGAAAGAGGTTTTTCCTTATAACTCCAAAAACAATAATCCTGTTAACTAGCGGTTTTATGCATCTGATTAAACGTCAAATTTCCAATTAAAATATATCTTTAAAGTGAAATTTGGATGAAATACAGGGTCATGAAAAATCGAAGAGTGTGGGAATAGGATTCCAAATATCTCGGCAACTAATCATCCGATCGACTTCATGCTTTATGTAAAATTTATGTTTTTTTATTGTCTTTTATATTCATTTCTTAAACTAAACAATTTCGAAAATTTTTATATACCTTTTATCAGAACGAGTATTTCGAGTGTCCGAAAAAAATAGTTCCGGTTAATCGAGGTTATTGAAATGAAATAGGCTTCTTCCCATTATTACATACTAAGTACATACCAAATTGCAAGTCTCTATCTCAATTTGTTCGGGAGATAGAGCGTTTACAGACACACACACAGACACACAGACACACAGACGGACGGCAAATTTTTTTTTTCTAAAAATATGTTTTCCGGAATCTCCAGTGTCTGAAACGTGTAAATCCGTCAAAATGTTTTTTTTCGATTTTCAAAACGATTACAAGACTTACCCTATACTACGTATGATGGGTAAGTAATAAATATTTTTTATTACTTTATAAAGTTTTCAACGCTTTGTATATTATCGTCTTTCACTTTAACAAAAAATCTGAGAGAAAACTCAATTCGAATAATTCCGTCATCAGAAAAAAATGTTGAATGTGAAAGATCAAATTTTAAAATTTTAAAATATTACAGTAAAAAATATTATTCACTATTTTGTATATATTTGATTAATGAATTCGCGTTTGATGTAGTATCACACTTACACTGCTTTCATACTGTGCGTCATTCATCTTCAATTCTACAATTAAAGTTTTACACTGCTAAATATTTAAGAGTACAGTAGGTGATCGGTTAACGAACTTAATCCGTTCCAAAACAATGTTCGCTAACCGAATTGTTCGTTAACCGATCATAGATTTAGCATAGAGTTGTATGGGAATTCAATTCGTTCTTAAAAGCTAAATAATATAAAACAATTAATATAAATTCTTCCTAAATTTATTTAAATGCAATAATAATAAAACATACATTACATACATATAGACTTGTCCTTCCTTGAATCATGCTTTTTTGAGTTTGTGGGGCATTACATATTTGACAAAAGCTTATTTTTTCTTTCTGGAGTTTTCAATCTCCGCATTTTAATAGGGTTAATATACGTCCGTATATAATATGGACAGATCGCAGTTTCATGGCTTTGCCCGTGTCGTGCCGTACTTAAAAAATCTATGACATGCCCTTTGTAAAAACTTTAACGATCACATTCATTGACTACAGCATTAAATCATATCAGTTTATCACTTTGATATGTCAAAAACTCCATTAGTTCTGTAAAAGATCATGTTTACTGCAGAGCCCGATACAGCTCACGTGGAGCCTTAGAGCCTGTTAATAATTTAGGAACTAAATTTCAGTTAAAATAATTAGCTTCCAATTAAAAATATTTCTTTAAAAAGGGGACGCAAAATATAAAAATTAATGCTTTTGTACTGCCCATTCTGATTTGAGGGCCCTAAGATGTAGGGCCTGAACCCCCGGTAGCCCTTGAATTAATTAGGCCATAAGTATACAACTGTTAAAATGTTCTCTAAGCCGAAAATAGTAGATGAAATTAAATACAGCTCTGAAAATTTGAAACAAAGCATTGCTTCTTCTTGGCTTTGTTTTGTGAGGTGTTCGTTAACCGAACATGTGTTCGTTATCCGAACATAAAAATCGCTCGCGAAAGTGTTCGTTAACCGATCTGTTCGTAAACCGAACAGTTCGTTAACCGGGTAATTTTTCAATTGATTGAAAATGCATCCAGGCCAGGATTTGAATCAAAGACCTCTTGCTTAAGCTGCCAATTTTCTTCTAACTGAATTGTCCTGGACAAATATGGCTGGCACAATGCACTAAGACAACCTTTTGATACGGACACCTGCTCTGTTATCTAAAACAGATCTGAGCAGTTTCAGATAACAGATCAGATGCCACTTTAACTGTCTTATATTTTTTACAACTTACGTGTTACGATAAAATTTAATGTTCATGTTTAATATCATTAAATAAAGAATTATCAGACACTTTTTTATTTACAGTTAACATGTCAAATATTGTACCCATATTTTAATTTCTCAATTATTTAAGAAACTCAGCAATCTCAGTCAAAAATATAAAATGTGTATCAGAATTAATCTAAATGCTATTATTGAACTATGTAGCAAAAAACGGAATATAGATAAAGAAATAAATATTCAAATTGCTATAAATCAGATTTTATTTTAACTTTAGAATTTAAGTATTATCTAGTAAATGATATCGAAAAAAAGTATTAATATCATGAAATCTAAATTTAGCTTATTTGAATTATTCAGCTTTTTAAGCTATCTCAGTTTCATTATAAACACAATAATGTACTGAATAAGCAACATTAACCAATACCATAACAATTTTAAGACCTTTCAATATTTAAATAGCTCCAAATAAGCTTAAATTCAACAAACTGTGAAATTTGTAAAGCATACTACATATAATTACAAAATTGTGACTTCATTGAGAAAATATTTAACATGATCGTAAATTTTTGTATAAGTTTAACTTAAGTAAAATTTTATGTAAAGATTATTACATATAAAAGTTTAATTAAAAACGAAATTCTTTTATCAATTTAAGTGTAATGGCTCTAGAATAAAATAGACTATGCGTCAAATATATCAAGCCATGATTATCCTAACTTTATTTAATGACAGTAGCACATATAAATGTAGTTCCAATAATACACAAAATGAAGTAAATACACCTCTGTCCAAATCATTCAGTCCACGTTTTCGCAATCACGAATAAATCTTGTTATATCTGTGGGTATGAGCAAAGACGTAGGAGAAAAAAAAAGGCTGAATATGCTGTTTATAGAGGTTGCTTTTCCTTACGATTGTAAACGTGAATTAGTGTTAGAAGTCTTGTGTAATAAATCAATAAATGTTATTCCGTTTGTGGTATTTTTAAAATTTTAACATAGTCATTACTTTATCATTCCTTTTATTTAAGGATATTTATCATGTGTTTATTGTATTTAGTATTTGTATTTTGTATTTTTTAAATCCACTTAGAGTTACAAAGTGTTTAAAAGTTTTCTTTTGTTTATCTTTATTAAAACTCGCGTGCATTAGTCATCGTTAATATGGCTTGACTAATACATGATTAATAAAAGCATATTCTATATAATAATTATTGCACTATTTATTTTGTTTCTACTTTTTAATGTTTAAAATATTTTATTGTTGCAGTTTTTCAGCCAGTTGACATATTTTGGTGCATAATTAACACAATTGTTTTATATACTCTTATATAGTTATAGCAATAATGAATGTATAGCAATTTATAACCTGCGCCCGGCTAACGGGAAAATGAACAATCAATTTAGTAATTTATAATTAAGTTCTAAATTTTAAAATGTTATATTTCATTGGAAACACATATAATATTACCATAATATTTATAACTCTAGCATATCAGGAAATAATTGAAGAATTGATTGTAAAATTTCATCCTCTCATTAATAAACCAAGTTAAGTTAAATAAAACTGTGTAAAAAAAATAGTTAACATGATCGTAATTTCAATAGAAGATACATAAAAGGACATGTAAAGCACAGAATATTTACGTTTAATTCAAATCTAAATTATATAGTTACATACAATTTAAGAGTTCTAAACTGAAATAAGCTATGTGACAAATATTTCTTTAACCTAACTCAATTTAATGAGAGTAACACAAAAAAAAATGTAGTTCCGATGGTAAACAATGGATCTGCTCAGATCTTACAGACTATATTTTAGGAATCACAAATATATCTTATGACATGTGCTGGTATTTACAGTTATGTAACAAATCAAAATAATAATGGTTGAACACTGCTTAGAGAGTCTTTTTTATCCCTCACTGTAACAGAATTTTTTTTATTTTTTCTTAATTTAGGAAAACATAATATAACCACAAACGAAACTTTACAGTAACATCTTCCGTGTTACTTTTGATTGCGAAAAGTACTCTGTATCTTTTGGAACATCATAAACTAATATATATTCAAGATTTAAAGAGTCATTTAGGAAAAGGAAATTTATTTTGCTGCCACTGATTTTCAGGCACGTTTCGGAGTAGTTGTTATAGTATATTATAATCGGTTTTCGTAACATGGCATATGGGTATTTTAGATGCTGTCAATTCTCAGGTAAGCGTTTTCTTGTTCAACAAATAAGTTTTACAGAGAAACATAATACATTACAGCATTAATATTAACATTAAAAAAATAGTATTATTTTGTTTCTTTTGCATGTATAAATTCTGTTAAGCAGCTGAAAATGTTTAAATGATAATTGATAACATGCTAAACACCAATATTCCGGATTAAGAAATGATTTAATACACTGTTAAAATCTACTCGGAAACGTTTCTGCAAATCCGTGGCAGCTAAAGAAAATTCCTCTTTATAAATGATTTGTTAAATCTCCAATAATATATATATATATATATATGTTTAGGTTTCTAAATACAAATAACATATTTCGCAAACGTGGGTAACTGGGAAGAAATTATTGGATATTTTCGTACGTGCGCATATTATATTTTCGTACATTAAAAAATATTCGTATTTTTTACAGTGATATCTTAATGATAAATATGAATCAGTGTTAAATGCTTTTTGTAACAATAAAAATAAATAAAAAATACGATGAAGTTGTCAAGTATGTAACTAGCCTGAAGCTGCATAGACTCATTGTAATAAGAATGAAATTATTTAGGTTGATTCCGAAACAATTAGTTCATTTTCCAATTCATATAAAACTACATAGGGTCTTTGAAATAAGCTTGAAAATTATCAGGCTGATTGAAAAAAGGCCGGTGATTTTTCTATTAGCTTAGCTCTTTACAACCGACCTATGATCTTAACAGATGGATTTCGTAGTGTACACAGCAAATTAAGACAAATGTTTCCGAAATTCTTACGAAAGTTAATACGGTTTACGGAATTATATTCTAACCTCTTCCGAGTTGCCACGAATTCAAAAAGCATTCCTTTATCTTCCGAAACCTCTTAAACATGTAAAGTTACGAGATTTAAAGAAGCATTTCTGAAAAAAAAAGTTTGTTTTGGTGCCCACAAGTTTTCGAGATATTTCCAAATAGATTTTATAGAGTAATAATCAATTTTCTCAGAACGAAAAATATTCTTTTTACACTGTCGATTCTAAAGTAAATATTCTCAGCTGCGTAACATAATTTTAACGTTCGAGAGAAACAACTAAATGTTAATGTTAATGATGTTATCTTAGCAAGTTTGTTGAACATGAAAATGTTTACTTAAGCATTGGAAGAATCAGAGAAACATTTCATCAGAGTTGAGAAAATTTAATGATACACTGATAAAACTACTGGGAAAAGTTTTCAAAAATTACGGGCATCATTTTTTTTAGGAATGCTTCATTAAATCTCGAAAAGTTATCGGTTCCTGAAGTTTCGGAAGAAGAACGCATTTCGTAATCTTGGTATCACAGAAGAGGTTCTATGATAATTAATTTTGTAAACAATATTAAATTTCGTAAATTAATTTCGCAAATATTTTTAAAAATTTGAAAATATGTCCTTTTTTTATTATTTTTACATTGAATGACATATATAACAAATAATGCGCTGATATCTGCTATAGTATTATCTGACAATCGAAATTGAAATATCAATGAAAGATTTATATCAATATAATTATATTTTACCTACATTTAGAAAAAAAAAACTGTGTCAAAGTTCAACGAATGGGAAAAAAGTAGGAGGGGTTTTTCTTCTCATGGTATTTCTCATTGGCATTACAAATAGGAGATTTCTCTAACTTTAGAGCGACCATTTGCCCATTATTTTTCTAGTTTTTGCAGTTTTTAAAATTTCTACAAACATGATACAGTGGAGCTAAAGTAGAAACTGCATATAAAATGTAAAAAAAAAAAAAAAAAAAAAAAAAAAAAAAATGTATTATTTAGAGCATGATTGCGGAATGTTAAAGAATGTAAGACTAAAACAGCTCTAGTATGAAATATATAAAACTCCTGTTTTTTTTTTTTTTTAGCTTATTTATTCGCCAAACGTTTATTATTCAACAACTATTTAATGTTATATTACATAATTGTTTATGAATCTAGACTGTCGATTAGAGAACCATCGATCAGAGCATCTGTCTGGTTATTCATCCATACTAGAATATCTTTTCGATTTGCTACGACATTTAAAAGTATTTTAAAAACCGAGAAAATCCTCATTTAAATTTTTTTTTTATAATTTTATAGAAATTTCTTTAAAAGTTTGCTATTAATAATATTTTGATTCATCTTTCGCGCTGTTTTTTGCCTCTAAACACTGGAACATAAACCTGTAGCTATTCAGGGATAATTTATACTGTAGTTTCACGTTAAAAGTATATAGAAGGAGTTACATTTCAAATAATTTCCTAAAAGTGTTCCAATTTTAACTGTTATAATTTTACATTTAGAGTATAAGTTTAGTTATGATTTTTTGGAGGATATCATTCCCGTAACATTTAAGATATTATACTAGAAACAGCGTACAATTTTAACAGAAGAGAAGTGTTTGTTCTACTGTTGAATAATATAATTTTATTTTACAACAATTCTAGTTTTGGTCACAGATATTTATATATTGCAAATAATGTAACATTTTCTACACAGTAAAAAAAAAAAAAAAAAAAAAATCTTAATTTTGGAAAATATCTATGAAAATATAATATAACCACAAACAAAAATGTACAATAACCATTTCATGAATCCGAAATTTTTTCTTTATCTTTAAAAATACCAGAAACTAATACATTTTTCAATATTTTTGAGATATAAAGACGGATTTAGGAAAACAAAGTCTCTTTTTCTGCCATTGACTTTCAGAAACGTATCTAAGTAGTTTTATAACGTATTTTACAAACCACAGAATAATCATTTTTAGGATGCTAATATTTCTGAAACATTTTCAGCTGCATAATTCAATTTATACATGCAAAATTAATAAATTAATAATAATTTTAATGTTAATGTTAATTCTGTCAATTTATCATTTTCGTTTGTAAATGATATTTGTTGCACATGAAAATGTTTGCTTAAAATTGATAGTATCCAAACAACCTATATTTCTGATTTAGCAAACCGATGAATATACTATAAAATGTGATCTGAAACATTTCCGCAAACAGCAAAAGAAACTTTTCTTTACAAAATACTTTAAATCTTGAAAATTTATATTGAGGTTTGTTTATAAAAAAAAGCACTTTTTAGAAAAATGGGAAACTCGGAAGAGATTATTGTATATTTTCGTTCGTGAGTGTATTATATATTTGTAGATTAAATTGTACACATGAGAAAGTTATCTGTGTTAGCAAAGTAAATTTTTTAGAATAAACTTGGTGACAAAATTAGAAGAAGATATATTTATTTGTATTATGATTGATTTGATATATAAATAGGCATTAAATATTCATTTACTTAAAACTTACTAAGCGTATGATACTTTGAAATACAGTAACAATCTTAACGTTAAAATGTACAAAATCAAATAAATAGATGATTTTATTTTTCTAAACAGATTTAAAAGTTACAAGTATAGGTTCTAAAAACTTAAAACCGTCGTAGATACGATGAAGTTAAGTTTTTAGAACTTATTTGTAACTTTTGGCACCCTTTTTTAGTAAAATAAAATCATTTATTTATTCGATTTTGCACAATTTAACGTTAATATAGTTTCAAGGTGATTGTGATGTTCGAAAAATATAGTTATTATATTTGTTTTATTTACACCAACACTATTTTAATTTCACAATTTAATCCAAAAGAATGAAAATTCAGTGATAAACAAGGATAGCAAAAGTAGTGGCTTATTTTCTAAACTATCCTGATAGGATAGAAATAGGATTGATGGTAATATTTTATACTTCAAGTTTATATAGTACATTGCTTTTCAATATTAAACAACAGACTTTTATAATTTTTAACAATGAAATACTTTATTAATCATTCTGCCAAATAAATTGCTCATATTATTTTCTATAAACAATAATCGAGCTATATTTTTCAAAAAGAAATAATTTTTACAAACACTTTATATGAACTTAATCATATTTATTTTAATGCGATATATTTTAAGAATAATATTATATACATACACATATATATTTACATAAACACATTTCTATATATAGTTTTTGCAGGCCTTTTCCCTTCATTTTATAATTAACATAGTATTTTTTTAATGCTACACAAACATGATCAATATACGTATAAGAAAATAATTTTCTGTTAATATCAGATATCCTATTAAAATTAAATAAAAAAATGTTAAATACACTTTTCCATTTAATATTAATAATAGAATTAGTTGCATTAATTTTCACTGTGAATGTCAAGAAACCATTAGGCGCCATTGCTAGAATTTTGGGAATACGTTTTCTAATGCGAGTATTTTTTATATTGACAAAAGATTCGTGTTATTAGCATTTTGAATATACGAGATGACTTATGTCTTTTTTTATTTATTTTTATTTTATTTTATTTATTTATGTTTTATTTTTTTTAAGCTTTATTTGAATTTTCTATTTTTTTTAACTTGTTAAAAAATCCGAAAAATAGCTTTTTGAGCGCATTCGACAGAAATATTTAAAAAAAACTTTATAATAAAAATTATATTTTTTTAGTTAAAAATGTTTATTTATATTAATTTATTTTATAAAACAACATTTTTCCGGAATTAATATGTATAATAGATCAATCACAATTACAGAAAGCCTAATTTATCCGCAAAACGGGAGCAATATCACCTAATGGGGGTAATTTTTTTTGAAAAACATTTAGATACCCCTCTGTGCATATACGGTAGTTATTTTTCAGTTTATTAGCTATAAAAGGGATAATGCCATTCTGAAACTGATAATTTCAGCAGAAGTCATATAAATTAGTCTAACTTCTACATTTATAGTAAAAAATAATTGAAATTACCAGTTCCATAAGCATTTTCATTACCCATCTCTTTATTTTTCATTATTAGATAATCTTTCTCTGATTATTTTACAAGAAGATGATTGAACAAATTTTATTTTACATTTTGAAGATTTTTAGGATGTTCCAGAAATCGTTTATTTGCCACTTGATCGCAGTATTATAACAGATGAGGAAGTTTTAATAGAAAAAAAAATGTGCGACGAATTAACCCATGATATATCTGTTGGAGTAGAACTTTCTATAAATTCCAAGTCAACAGACAATCAAGAAGTATGTGATTTAGTGTTTAAAAAAAGACAACGTATTAAACGCAGACTTCATATTTTAGACGAAAGTTCTGACGACTCTTCAAATCGGAACATAGAAACACTGAACAAAGAGCAAAAAGAAAAAAAAAGTTAAAAAACGAATCCAGAACAAGAAAAAAATGCAACACAATGCTGCTTACAAAAAATGTTCAATCAGTTTCATGCAAAATAGTAAGACAAAAATAGTGTAATGATGAAAGATAAAGAGCGGGATAATGAAAATTCTTATGGCACCGGTAATTCTGTTTTTTATTTTTATTATAAATGTAGATGTTGGACTAATTTATATGAATTTTATAAAATATCAGTTTCAGTATGATAATATCACTTTTATAGTTATAGAACGGAGAAATAACTACCATAAATGTACGGAGACATAAGTAAACATTTAAAAAAAATTATCCCCACTAGGCGCCATTGCTCTCATTTTTTGAACATGCTGTTTCTCTTAAATATTTTATTTTTTTTATTCAGATGTACTTTAAAGACTACCTATTTATAAAGAAAAAACAAGTGTTCCGTAAACAAATATGTCAATATATGTAGCGGCGCCAAATTGGTTGTTTAATATCTTTTCTATAAACAGTGTTATTTTTTAATTTATTTTTGCATTTATTACATGCAAAGAGGAATTTAAATAAAAGGTTGAGTAATTTTTAGAACATTATCTTAAAATAAATTAATGATATTATTTAAAAATATTGACAATGACCAGTTATATATATATATATATATATATATATATATATATATATATATATATATATATATATATATATATATATATATATATATATATATATATATATATATATATAACCATTAATGAAACATCACCGTAACCCCAACACACTGAATAAAGATATCAAATACTTATTTAAAAGAAGAAGAAAATAAATTAAAAATTAAAAATTGAATGAAAGAAATTGAATCAATTAAAATTGTGGAATTTATACAGAATTATCAAGTCCCAAATGCATAAATACCACAAATAAAATGAGTGGTTTCATCATCATATTAGCCATAAAATTGCTAAAGAATATGATTTTGGGATGACCACTCATAAACCAATAATGAAACCAGTGAAACAAAATCTTAAAGTTAAAAAAATAAATACAATATTAATACAATATTAAAAAGGAGAAAAAACTTACCCATAATTCTGAGAAAAAATCATGAAATTAAATGTTAAAGTCCTAAGAACAATGAGATGCAGATGGATTTTGGTGCACATCATTGACCAGATATATGAAGCTAACAACAGAGGCAATGAATTTCAAAAATTGTTTTCTAAATGTTGCGAAAAACAGTTTTAGAAGATGATAAACTATGTTTACAAAATAATTTTTAGAAAATGAATTACCATGGAATAGTTTAAAGCAACACAAACCATAGTGCTGCCATCTATGATATTAAAAGTAAATATGCAGTAGAAGAAAATCTATATCAAAAATTGAAACCATATACTATCTAAAGTGATAATAATTAGTTAAATAATATATAAATGAAATTAAATAATAAATAAAATATACAATTACATTAAAGTAAAAATGGATGTATTAATGAATAATTCTATGTTAAAAAATAAGATGTAAAGTGGTAAAATTAATAATTAATGTTTAATGCTACAGAAAAATACATGTACCAAGAAATGACATAGCCACTATTAACTAGCTTTGCCAAAAAAAGCAACATCATAAACATTAAATTAAAATCAAATTAAAATACTAAATTTTTTGAATTAAGATGCTATAGATTTAAAATTAATATTAAGTAAAAATTGAAATTAATAGTTACAAATTATGTTTTTGCATACAAAGTTAAAAATTAAATACACATGATAAAAGTGGTTGGGGAAGAACTTTTAGTAAAATTAATACCTATATTATATTAGCGTTTAAGAAAGTATACATTATATAACAATTTAATATGATATTGTCTACCGTGGACATACAAGTAAATACAATCAATCAAAAACATTCTTAATAGTAATGAATAACTCACTTAAATTAATAAATGAATATTTAAATATAACTACAATAATACGCATATAAAAGTATCATATCATAGTCCATTATAAAATGTGTATTAGCAAACGTATGTGTAAATCAAACTGCCCCCCCCCTTTTTTTGTAAATATAAATTAACCATGCGTTTTTTCCATACAACTCCACCACACACCTCCTCAATCAACATCTACCAAATATATATATATATATATACGAGGGACAGTCGGAAAATAAGTTTCACCTGGCGACTGTGGACATAGGTGTGTATGAAAGACAAAAAATGTAATGAGACTGCAATCAAGCAGATGGCGCTGTTGCAGTGTCTGCGCAGATGGCGCTGTTGTAGTGTCTGCGCAGATGGCGCTGTTGACTGTAACAGCGCCATCTGCTTGATCGCGGTCGACCTCTACCCAACGGTATGGGTGTCTTGCATGTTCGCGTTTACCTACTGTGTCGTATTTCGCCGATAGACGTTCAACGCTTCGTCCGTATGGAAAGCCCTTATTTTTTCATGGAGCAAAGCCCTTATTTTTGAAGTTTATAAAGCGGTATGACAAATGTCTCAATGCACTTGGTACTTATGTGGAAAAATAACGTTATTTTTTATCTTTAATGTCTCATTACATTTTTTGTCTTTCATACACATCTCTGTCCACAATCGCCAGGGGAAACTTATTTTCTGACTGCCCCTCGTATATTTAAAAAGACAATATTTGGTTATTCAAAAATTTATATTTACGCGCGTTAAAGTTTAAAATGCAAGTAAAAATCGTTAATTTTGTTCCATTTCTTTCTTAAATATTTAAAATACACACTCAAATACATACAATTTGTTACATATATTTTTTAAAAAACGATTAAAACTATTTAAAAAAACAATTATCATGACAGAAAATATGCTATACACATTCTGTTAAAAATTTAATTAAACGTATATAAAAAAAAAATAAAAACACAGTACTCAAAATGAATATGTAATTTAATAATCTAATGAATCGCAGTTATTGCAATCCTGAATTAAAATATGTTATCACCTTAAAATAAATTATTACAAATTAAATAATTACTTTTCATTGAATTTAATATTTAATGCATTTATTTAATCTGATTTTGATATATATGAAAATATTAATCTTACAAAAAATGATTCAGCTATTGCAAACGAGAGAATATTGAAGGGTAGATTTATTTTTATTTACGGTGATATTAATTTTTATTTATTATGGTTATTTTTCTTTTGCTTGTTTTATAGTTTTCTTTTTTCTCTTTCCTTCTACCTTTTTAATCATATGAAAAGAAATCTCATGCGCAAAAAAAAAAAAAAAAAAAAAAAAAAAAAAATGGAATTTAAATTTAAGAGCGAAAATATGTTATGTTGTCTTATTTTTAAGGAAAAATAATTTTGTTTGATCATGCGTAATTTAAATGTACTCAGAAAATTCTAATATATATATATATATATATATATATATATATACATATATTATGATTTGAAAGTTTTATGTTAAGTGTGTATCACACGTGGTATTTTTAATTAAATCAAATATATGAATTTATTCTCATTCTTCTGCTTTTAAACGAAAAAAAAACGTTAAAATTTAATTAAAAATATATATATTGAGATTTAGTTGAAGATAAGCAATATTTAGATTATTTTCTTTCACGGCGATATGAATCTACAGCATTATTCTCTTTCAATTAAGAAATTAATTTTTTTTAAAAATTACATTTATTAAAACACAAATTCTGCACAGATTTAGAATGGAAAACAGAAAATTTATTTGCAAATTTCTCATCAAAGTGTGATTAATTTTTAACGTTTGTAAACTATTTAAATGCGCAGCGTATTAAATAAAATTAATTAATAATTAATGACAAAACTAAACCTTTTTTGCATACATATAATTATATTTCGCATAAAAAATTAAACCTTTATATCCTTGTGTTGTTATTACATTATTTTTTATTATTTTTTTTTTATTAAAATGTATTTAAAAAAAAAAAAAAAACGTGAAAAATATCTTGTAATGAGAAATTATACGCTGCATAAATAACATTAATTTTACTATGCTTTATTTAATCGTAGTTACAATTACTGATATCACAAAGCAAGAAAATCAGAAAGGCTTGCTTTAACATAATAAATAAAAAAAGGATTTTTTTTTTACTACATATGCGAGGATAATTAAACAAAGGTTTTTGTTCATTACAGATAGTGGTTTTTTAATTAGGTTTGGAAAAAATACTGTTCATCGGCTATTAAATATATTTTTTGCCTAAGCGTTTTTCGTTTTATTTTAATCCTTGCGTGAGATATTTAGTAATTTATAAAGAAACAGTGTATTGAACTTTATTTATTTGAACTAGTCTACATTGACGCAAAATTACACAATTCTTTCTTAATATTTTTATGATTCTCTTTTTTTCAATAAAACACGAGCAGACATCTCAATTAAAACAGATTAAATTTATTTTTACCGAGTATAGCTTGCATATTAATTTTTATATTATTTTACACGATACAATAATTAATTGTTAAAACAATCGTTTGCAAGAATCCAATAATTCGTATTATAATTTGTTTAGTAATTAAATTTCGTGGTCATGCAGTAAAAAGGGAATAATTATAAATTGTTTGGAAATTTTTAATTGTTTATATACTCGCTTAATCAATGGTTACAAGAATCAGTCGTATATAAGAATCAAAATACTAGACAGGAGCACAAATTCTCTTTGATTGGCTGCGACTTTTACTTTTTCAAAAATCACACCATCCCATATCAAAATAGATTTTCGTTCAGGAAATAAATTAAATGAGCGAGAATGACTATGATCTAATGAACCAACTTTAACCTGAAACAATTAACCCTTTGTTAACGGGCCGGGATTGAATACTAATTTTGCAATCAATCGTTTTACAATTTCCAAAAAAAATTCCTTGTGTCAGATTTCTCATGAAAATATCCTAATATAAGTGTATGACAGATTTCAAAAAGACGTACTAATAGAATAAAAAATAGTCCATTGGGACATATATGTCCCAACTGTAGTCAAATGTCCCAAGTACACCTGACCCTAAACAAAAATAAGCCGCGTCAACCCGGCTCGATCCGTACTGCATATTGGGTCGTGTTACCCCACCCAATGCAGAAGCAAGGGACCTGAGACCAAGGGTTTTGCAGATTTCTGAATTGTACGGAATTTAGATCATAGTCTATGATTTTACGCGAAATTGTGTTCTTAGACATCCGCAATTGTTTCATTGAACAGCTGAAAACAGGATTCAATTTAAAAATATGATTCTTTATCGTCATTGTGCAGTCAAAGAGATTTTGTATTATGTTTGGATGTGTCTCTGCCAACGCTGTGTAAATTTTGAAATTCTGGAGACTGTATGCAGTTTTGGGAATCTACAGCGAAAACCTGTATACATATATTCTATTTTTAGCAGTTACAATAAACTGGTAAAATGTTTGAAACTGAATTTTAAAGAGTTATATTTCACAGTTTTTTTTTATTGTTTAATATTTTAACTGCACTTTATTATAATTGAAATAAATTATAATTTTATCTTCTATGTACATTTAAGAAGAGATGTTTATACATTGAAATGAATTGTTTCATTGAAATGAAAGCGTCATTAAGAAAATCGTCTGAAAACCGTAAATATTGAAGTATTGTGGGTCAGAATACAGATGAGAAAAACTCCCAAACGATCAATTACAAGAACAACAATAATGGACAGTGTCTGAGAAAGATATGTGGGACCTTTGTCAGTTGGACCGTTACCGTCTGAACGTTGCAAGAGATTTTCAGTTCAATAAGTAAAACCTAAAATTTGTGTTACAATACTTGATTTGTTTACATCAAGTTTTCTTCATATTCAATGCATTGAACAAAGAACTGTTTATTATTTATTCGTTTGTAAAAAAAAAAAAAAATGAAACTAGAAAAGTCTTAATTAGCTGAAAACAGGATTTAATTTTAAAATATGATTCTTTGTCGTCATTGTGCAGTCAAAGAGATTTTGTATTATGTTTGGATGTGTCTCTGCCAACGTTGTGTAAATTTTGAAATTCTGGAAACTGTATGCAGTTTTGGGAATCTACAGCAAAAACCTGTATATATATATATTCTATTTTTTAACAGTTACAATAAACTGCTAAAATTATAGAAACTGAATTTTAAAGAATTATATTTCACTCTTATTTTTTTAATTATTTAAAATATTTTAACTGTACTTTATTATAATTGAAATAAAATAAAATATATATTGAGATTTAGTTGAAGATAAGCAATATATATATTATTTTCTTTCACGGCGATATGAATCTACAGCAATATGATCTTTCAATTAAGAAATTAATTTTTAAAAAATCTACATTTATTTAAACACCAATTCTGCACAAAGTTAGTTTGGAAAACAGAGAACTGATTTGCAAATTTCTCATCAAAGTGTGATTGATTTTTAACGCTTGTAAACTATTTAAATGTGCTGCGTATTAAATAAAATTAATTAATAATTAATGACAAAACTAAACCTTTTTTGCATACATATAATAATATTTCGCATAACGAAATTAAATCTTTATATTCTTGTGTTTTTATAACATTATTTTTTTTATGATTTTTTTAATAAAAATGTATTTTTAAAAGTTAATAAAAAATATCTTGTAATTAGAAATTATACGCTGCATAAATAACATTAAATTTACTATGCTTTATTTAATCTTAGTTACAATTACTGATATCACACCGGAAGAAAATCAGAAAGGCTTGCTTTAACATAATAAATAAATAAAAAGATTTTTTTTACTACATATGCGAGGATAATTAAACAAAGATTTTGTTCATTACAGATGGTGGTCTTTTAATTAGGTTTGGAAAAAATACTGTTCATCGGCTATTACATACATTTTTTGCATAAACGTTTTTCGTTTTATTTTAATCTTTGCTTTACTGAGATATTTAGTAATTTATAAAGAAATAGTGTAATGAACTTTCTTTATTTAAAACAGTCTACAACGATTAAAAATTACAAAATTCTTCCTTAATTTTTTTATCATTCTCTTTTTTTTTCAATAGAACACGAGCAAACATCTTAATTAAAACAGATTAAATTTATTTTTACCGAGTATAGCTTGCGTATTAATTTTTATATTATTATTTTACACTATACAATAATTAATTGTTAAAACATTCGTTTGGAAGAATCCAATAATACGTATTATAATTTGTTTAATAATTAAATTCCGTGGTCATACAGTAAAAAGGGAATAATTATAAATTGTTTGGAAATTTTTAATTGTTTATATACTCGCTTAATCAATTGTTAAAAGAATCAGTCGAATATAAGAATCAAAATACTAGACAGGAGCACAAATTCTCTTTGAATGTCTACGATTTTTACTTTTTCAAAAATTACACCATCTTAAATCAAAATATATTTTCGTTCCAGAAATAAATTAAATGAGCGAGAAAAGAATGTTTTACGCGAAATTGTGTTTTTAGACATACGCAATTGTTTCATTGAAATGAAAGTATCATTAAGAAAATCGCCAGAAAACCGCAAATAGTGAAAATTATGTGGGTCAGAATACTAATGAGAAAAACTCCCAAACGATGGATTACAAAAGCAACACGAATGGGCAGTGTCTGAGAAAGATATGTGGGACCTTTGTCAGATGGATAGTTACCGTCTGAACGTTGCAAGAGAATTTCAGTTCAATAAGTAAAACCTAAAATCTGTGTTACAATACTTGATTTATTTACATCAAGTTTTCTTCATATTCAATGTACAGAACAAAGAACTGTTTATTATTTATTCGTTTATAAAAAAATTGAAACCAGAAAATACTTAATTAGCTGAAAACAGGATTTAATTTAAAAATATGATTCTTTATCGTCATTGTGCAGTCAAAGGGATTTTGTATTATGTTTGGATGTTTGTGTCTCTGCCAACGTTGTATAAATTTTGAAATTCTGGAGACTGTATGCAGTTTTGGGAATCTACAGCGAAAAACTGTATACATATATTCTATTTTTAACAGTTACAATAAACTGGTAAAATTTTTGAAACTGAATTTTAAAGAGTCATATTGCACTGTTTTTTTTTATTGTTTAAAATATTTTAACTGTACTTTATTATAATTGAAATAAATTATAATAAAGAACAAATAATATGTATTGAGATTAAGTTGAAGATAAGCAATATGTATATTATTTTCTTTCACGGCGATATTAATCTACAGCATTAAGCTCTTTCAATTAAGAAATTAATTTTTGAAAAATCTACATTTATTTAAACAAAAATTCTGGACAAAGTTAAAATGGAAAACAGAAAAATGATTTGCAAATTTCTCATCAAAGTGTGATTGATTTTTAACGCTTGTAAACTATATTTAAATGTGCAGCGTATTAAATAAAATTAATTATTAACTAATGACAAAACTAAACCTTTTTTGCATACAAATAGTTATATTTCGTATAAAAAAATTAAAACTTTATATCCTTTTGTTTTTATAACATTATTTTCTTTATGCATTTTTTTAAATAAAAATATATTTTCAAAACATAATGAAAAATATCGTGTAATGAGAAATTATGCGCTGCATAAATAACATTAATTTTACTATGCTTTATTTAATCTTAGTTACAATTACTGATATCACAAAGCAAGAAAATCAGAAGGGCTTGCTTTAACGTAATGAATAAAAAAAGGATTTTTCTTTTATTACATATGCGAGGATAATTAAACAAAGGTTTTTGTTCATTACAGATAGTGGTTTTTTAATTAAGTTTGTAAAAAATACTGTTCATCGGCTATTAAATACATTTTTTGCCTAAACGTTTTTCGTTTTATTTTAATCCTTGCGTGAGATATTTAGTAATTTATAAGAAGTAAGTATAAGAAACAGTGTATTGAACTTTCTTTATTTAAAACAGTCTACAATGAATCAAAATTACAAAATTCTTTCTTAGTTTTTTTATTATTCTCTTTTTTTTTATAGAACACGAGCAATCATCTTAATTCAAACGGATTAAATTTATTTTTACAGAGTATAGCTTGCGTATTAATTTTTATATTATTATTTTACACTATACAATAATTAATTGTTAAAACAATCGTTTGCAAGAATCCAATAAAGCGTATTATAATTTGTTTAATAATTAAATTTCGTGGTCATGCAGTAAAAAGGGAATAATTATAAATTGTTTGGAAATTTTTAATTTGTTATATACTCGCCTAATTAATGGTTACAAGCAGGGTTCTCGCTGGCTTTTGACCAACGTTGGCAATTTGGCTAATCAGAAAAAAAAAAAAAAAACATTAGCCAAATGAAAAAAAAAAAGGTTAGCAATATGGATTCATCGTGAAATACTGAAAAATCGATCTTTAATCCCATTTTTTTTCTTAGTATGTTCTAAAATAATAAAGTATTTGTAACTGCTTATAGATCAGTTATTCATCAGTTATTCAAAAATATTAAACATATGTACATTCCAAATGCCTTGCGCAGTCAAGAAAAAATTCCAAACCCAATTTAACTCATTAAATTATTAGGAGATAAAACTTCCAACCCATATTAACTAAGGATTTTAAGATATGTTTAATGAATTCTGAAAATTCAAAATATAAACAACAAAATATATGTCATATTGGAAAAAACTTTATTTTTCTAGAATTCTTCGGCTTTTCATTGAAGTCCATATTTCAAAGGTGTATCGAAAGTAATGTTCCTGATAAAGATTTAATTTGTGAAGAAATTGTCTCAAAACAATCTTTTGTAAAACTATCTGTCTTACTCTCCCAGTGCTATCTCATTACGTGAGTAATCTGTATTACTTTGTGAGACTTTGCAGATTTTAAGAGACTTCCAAATCTTAACTTAACATCGAGATTGCTGCATTAACCGGATTACATTTAGAAAGAAAGATTTGTGTCATATTCTAAATGAGGTGATTAATTAGTTTTTATTTAATTTTATCAAAAGACGATAAGTATTAGGTACGGGGAATATCAAAAATATATTTCAAATTAAATGTCCAAACACTTCTCGTATGGTACAATAACTGGTTAAAAAAGTTTAAAAAAATATATATGGTTAAAATGTATTCAAGAAATGGTTAATTAGATATCATTACTAAAACAAATACTTTTACGAATTTCCATAAAATGTGGAAAAACTGTAAATGTAAAGTTCTCTATAAATATTTAATTTATGGTGAAAACATCTCAAAACAATCTTACTCTGAAAATTCCCGTCTTACGCTCCAAGTGTTGTCTCATTAACTGAGTAATCTGGCTTAGTTTGAGGGAAGTTTTAGAATCTCGGAGTCATCAAAATTGCAACTTTGTATCGAGATTGCAGCTGCAGACAGATCACATTTAGAATACATGTGTTATGTTCCAATTTAGATGATAAATTAGTTTTCTCTATTTACTGAAAAGATGGTTTTAATTATTTGAACATCTTGGATATCAGGAAAGAATATCCCAAATTACATGTCGAAACATTTTTGTTGTTTTCAAGTAATAGTGAAATCTTCCAATAAGCTAAACATTAAATTGTTAGTTAGTACGCGTACAGATAGACATACCGAAGAACCGATGGCATAATTTATATTAACTATTTTGTAATAAGTGAATAAATGCATTTTACGGAATGAGACAGATATTTTATAAAAAAATATGTTATTCTTAAAACTAAATAATAATTTACATTTATATTTGTCTTACGCTCCATGTACTGACTAAAGAATTGTTTAATCTGTATTTGTTTGGGGAAAGTTTTAGATTAGAAAAGTTATAAAAATATTAACTTTGTGTCGAGATTGCAGTTATGGACGGATTACATGTAGAATGAAACATATGTGTCATAATTAATATGATGAATTGATTTTTCTTTGTTTTCTCCCAAAGATATGGTATTTACTGTTTCAGCATGTTGAAAATTGCAAAAAGTATTTCAAATTTGAGGTCGTGGCGGTAATGTTATGTTTCAAGAAATTGTTTAATCTTTCAATAAACCAAATATATATTTAAGAAGAAAGCTGTTAAAACAGACAGACAAATTATAATTTTTTTTTTCAAATGTGTTTTTAAAAGTTGAGAAAATAATTTTACAGTATACATTAGATATTGTTGGAAAGATATAGTGGAATGAAAAGCTTAAACCCAACACTAGTTCCGCGAAAACAGTCGCAAGCTAACGTTAAACATTTGGGAGCTGTTTTTTCAAATTTCTCGCTTGTAAATTTAAGATATTTTTCAAAACGAAAGTTCCAAAATCGTGGAAGAGAAAATTTACTATTTTAGGCTAAAAGTTTTAAACCAAATTCCTTTCCCTAATGCAAAAAATTGCCGCAAACTTCGAGAAAATTCTAAAAATCGCATAAAAATTTCGCAAACAGACTGTTAAAAATAGTGGTAACTGAAATCTATATTTAAGAAAACATAGTTTTATATTTAACTAAAGGGGGAGTTGTAGGCACAAACTCCCGTTGAAATTGTCTCAATAGATTACGAGAACAGAATGCGGCGTTACTGGCGAAAATGGTGGGAACTGAAGTCTGTGTTTAGGAAAACATACTTTTAACTGTAACTAAAGGGGGAGTTGAATGAACCAATACACGTTGAAATCGACACAATAGAACCCGAGAAAAGAATGCGGTGTTACTGTTTGAAAATGGTGGCATCTGAAGTCTATATTTAGAAAAACATACTTTTAAGTATAAAAATAGGAGGAGTTATAAAATGGTTTCGTTTCTTTTGCTGTAAAAAATCCAAAAAACTCTAAAAGTTTCAAAAAATAAATTGGGAAATTTTCAAAAATTGCTGTATGAATTCCGAATAAATTTTATTGAAAATAGCTCAAAATTTACTGTGTTGGGCTAAAAGATTGAAATCCAAATATTTTTATTAATGTAGAAAAATCGCCTTGAGATGCGAAAAAACAATAAAAATCGCAAAAAAATTAAATTAAAAAGTCCAAAATCGGCCTTCGAGATGCATTACAACAGATATAGAGTTATCTTCTTACTAAATTTTGTAGCTCTAAGTGCAGCGGTCTCTTCAGAATAAAACAAACACACACAAAGAGAGAGACAATCTTCTTCCCTTATTATTACAGGTAATATAAATATATTTTTTTTATTTACAAAACTGCAAGACATTATTTTAACTATCAAATATTAAAAATTTATTTAAAGAGAAAAATAATATATTATTGTACCTATTTATATTATAATGTAATTAGTTTTGGCAAAAACTAATAAAACGATATTTATAACAAACACTTAATGATTTATAAATCACCTTCCTTATATAAATGTAATGTTAATACGCGTCATTCATACATTCGAATAAAATGTATGAAAAGTAGTTCACAAAAGAAATGTAACATAAAAAATTCTAATTTTATCGACTTTTCCTAAATACACGCTGGGTGGTTTTATCTTGTGCTATTCATAAATCATTCGCAGGTGATACTGAATTTGAGAAACTAAAATTTACTGAGGTTCATAACTCTATACAATTAAATTAAAAACAGGTTTCTGTGACATTGATTATTTTTCAAGTATAAAATGGTTTCTATTTAAACTGGTATTTTACAAAATTTTTAGAGGATTTTTTTATAAATGTATAAGGTAAAATATATACCAAAATTTTAGTACACATTTACGTTAATGATATAAAAACGGAGGTCTTTTTCTGTCTATGCTGCTTAGCCTCTATTTTATTGACACATATTTCTCCAAATTAAGTCACATTCTTTAATTATCATAAAAACAATTGGATAACAAAATATAGTAAAAAGCCTTATTTTTATAGGATTATTCCTCGATTTGTTCATTTGAAGAATATCTACCATTGTGTAAAGTCGAGAAAAAATGAAAAGGGCAGAAAGTAACAGAAAAGGAACAATAACGTGTACAAATAACAAAAACGATTGGGAATTTTGAACCGACTCGATAAACACTGCAAACCACTTTGTCAATGTCTGGAAAAAAAAAAAGTTTTTGTTACATTGTACGCCGGATGGCAGCCCTCTTACACTTACGCATCACTAATGACTCGTGTAAAGCAAACCTCTAAAATACTAAATCTCGGAAATACTAAAGACATTTATGTCTAAAATCTACAAACATTTTGTTAATTTCAAAGTATTATATCTCGGTGTATTTGCGCCATAGAAGAATGGAATTTTTACTGTTTTTCTTGTCAGAGCAAGGTTAAACATTTTCTAAGCATGACTTAAAAGACGAAGAATTTGTATAAAAAGTTAAAAACGGTATCATTTAAAAATTTAATTGCAGGACTGTTTAATCAACATATTATAAAAGCCTATCTTTTTTTAACACTTTTGCCAGAAACAAAAAATTAAAGCTCAAATCAATATTTTATTGGCACCCTGTATCTACATATATATATATATATATATATATATATATATATATCCCAATCCAAACACGTGTTATATTTTCACCAAACAAACCGTCTTATCTCTTCTTCCTATGACTCATTCTTCGGATAACACATCGCAAAGGTTGATTTTTACCCTAATGTGTCTTAAAAAAAAGGGGGAGAAGTAACAGATTAAAGCCATTCATCCATGCTTCTACAGTAATTTTACCGATACTACAGAGAAGAACATCAGGGATATTTCTTAAGTCTCCATTCTTCATTCCTATTTTTGTTTAATTTCTTTTTTAATTTCTTATTTTATTTTATTTTTATCATGAATCCATAGTCTATCACAGTCAAAAAATCTTATCTTCTCCAAAGAGGAGTGGATACCCCTTATCGTAATGTAACACGCTTCTTACCACTGAAATCCACCCTCAAAAGTGGAGCTGGCGCACAAATCCACCCTCAAAATTTGCCAACCTATTTTATCTTATCCCCGCCACCACCAAAATCCACCCACAAAAGTGGTGGAGGCGTAAACTGCCACCATCACCACCACCACTTACACCGCAGCCAGAGTGGCCTCATATTCCCATTTATTCCCTACTTTTGGATATATTCAGTAATTTGTCGTTTATGAACAGTATTTATTTATATTTTTCTCGTACTTCGTTATTTTTAAGCACTATTAGTGGAAAAATTATTCTTATAAATAATAAGCGCAATAATTTCAAACATATTATATTCTATAAAAATCTAACAGTAATATCGTTCAGTAATTACAATGTATTACTGAAAATTTAAATACAAATTCATTGCCCATCGATTTTATATAATAACCAATCCTCATATGGGCATATTCCATTCAAATCCCAAAGGACTTTGTGTTCAAAAGTAAACAAATATCACAGAATGATACAATGTTCAACAGCTGTAAAACAAAATATAAAATTAAATGATTTTTTTTTTATTTTTGTAGGTCATTTTATCATTTGATGTAATAAATGCAAAAGAAAAAATAGAAAGGAACAGACAACAGAACAATAAATTGAACTTAACAGAAATTTTGTATTAGAAAATACAGAAAATGAGCCTTTGGAGATGATACTTAGACTGAATATTTAAAATAAAACGTTTTTACAAAATTCTTTGTTGTCAAGTATTCTTTGTTGTTTTAAGAGTAATATTTCTTTCTTTGTTTTTCTTAATTTTGTTAGTAGTTCCTAAACCAAAAACCTAAATAAATGTTTGAAAAGTGAGCTAATATTTTAAGAAAACATTATGCTTAAAATACTGTAAAAATAATATAAAAGTGATTTTTTAAAATTTAGTTATTAATCGAATAAAGGCAAAATAACAAAAAGAGCGATTTGAAACTTGAATGAACTAGTGTTTAAAAAATTTAAAACAAGCAACATGAATACAATTTTTTAATTTTTATTTTAATTGCAAAATTTTTCTTATTTAAAGTTTTTGGAATAGGGGAGATGGGGGATGAATGGGACAAGGGATGGATTGGACGCTCTCAATATTTCAGGCAATAAACATTTTTTTTAGTTGCTTCCTATCCTCATAGATTTCACTACCATAGTGTGCTTCAGAACCAAAAGCAAGAGCACATGGCTGTTTTCAGTTTTCTTCAAATTTGCATTTCCTGAAAACCCTGCTTAAAAGTAATTTTTTTTTTTTTTTTTTTGCAATTGATGTTACTTAAATATCTTATGCAATATAAACAATTAAGATATGTTGTAGTTTTTTATTTAAAGGCTCAATATTGGTAATTAAAATGAATGTATATTAACCATTGTGACAAAGTAATTTCTGAGACAAAATAGCTGACAATTGAATATATGCATCAAGGGGATGATTGGGACATTTCAAATGGGAATGCATGGGACTGCTTCATTCGTCCCTAGAGGATACTGAATTTTTTTTATTAACTAAATAATATTATATAGTTTGATAAATTAATACTTTATGGTAATTATTCTTTTAACATTTCATCCTCTTTGTAGCCATCGTTTTCAATCCACCGTTTATGGGACTTTTAAGGCAAAGCTGAGATGAGTCCAAGATCATTGACTAAAAAATAATCCTGGGGATCATATTACAATTTATACCTCAGCTTTTGCAAATGCGGCATATTTGTTCAGCTTTTAGTCATTAACATTGAATACACGGAGGAAAATGTTTGTGTCCCATTCATCCCTGCTGTGGGGATGATTGGGACATAGAAGAACGTTTTTTAAAATTTAATTTATATATCTGTATAATAATAATCTTGAACAAATATTGTGCATAAGATGTAGTCAATCACTTGAAGTTTGACATGTGATATATAATAATGATAATAACTTATATAAAATATTTAAAATAAATATTTTTGTGAAAATGCCCCATTCATCTCCCATCTTCCCTAATGTAATTTCTTTGTTTTTCTTTTTTCATGCAGTTGTAAAATAAAAATTACATGCGGAAAATTTAATAAAGATACTGAGATGTTTGTTCACCTTAATTAATTAAATTAATTTTGTTGCTAGACCTTTAGAGATTTTAAAGAACAAACAATTTTAAACAATGACTTTTAATGAGGTTTTTTAATTTCGTATGAATTATTCTGTAATTACATATTTTTTATTATTAAAGTGATTATGTAACTAACAAAAATAGAGAGCAATTAATAAAATATTCTAACATAAAAAAAAAAGTTTTTCAAAAAATATATTTTCATGATTGTTTCCCTAATTGTCTTTTACTTCAAATCTCAAAATTAATGATAATAATAACAATAAAAATTAGAATGAAAGTAAACGTATCGTTTCATCAATCTAGGTTTTAATCCGATATCTTTTAAATTTATATTTCCTTGATAAATATAATATTAAAAAACACAACCCCAAAAAATTATAACGCTTTATTGTGTACTTTGATTTACTGAACTGGCAAAATAATAAAACAACAATTTTAAATTTTGACTGATAAAGCGTGTTTTTGAAATTTATAAAAAAAGTTTTAAAAAAAATATGGTTTGTTTAAATATATTTTCATACAATTTTGAAACACAGAATCATTGTTTCATGGTTTACTTTATAAAAGGTACCAAAACGACCGCAAGAAAATTTATTAAACGTCCTTTTTATTCATTTTAAAGAGATTACTGCTGTCAAAAAATGGGCTTTAGAAAATAGCTTTGCATCAAACTGTCAAAGTCGTAGCACAGCTGAATATTATTCGATTAGAATTGCCTTCATCGAATTGAAACATTTTATGATGAGAAATTTTACCTTCTAGTAAATATTGCAAAATGAAAGTTGTAACGTCTCTTTCGTTTAAATGATTTTTCTGGCAGTGAATTCTATGAAAACATTTACTATTCGAAAAGTGTATAGACGAAAAACAATTATATATAAAAATACACGTTTCGAAAAATATAATTGTTACCTTGCGAATAGAATATATATATATATATATATATATATATATATATAAATTTTATATCGCAATATTCCTTTAAATTCTTCTAAATTCTGACATATTCATAATTTCTCTATTTCTTAATAATATTTATTCCTATTTAATTTCCTCTTAAAATTAAAAACGTGTATATTGATAATTATCCTATTCAAAATCTTAATCTAAAACTTTAAGTCAATTCATAAATTTTATCAACTATCGAATCTATAATATTCTGAGAGAAGCTAGTTTTTCATTTCGAATGATTTTAAAAGCCATTTTGTTATTTTATTCCACGGGCTGGATTCGCGCGCTAGAATTTTTTTTTTTTTTTTACTTCGAAAACAAAGCGCCACTAGATCTGGGATTCTTTCTGATTAAAACCTCTCCATCTCGCGTCATTCGCTTAGCCGCTCCATTCTTAAACTTCACCTCTCACTGATTGGTTTTAGTACGTATTACGTGATATCAAGATATTTTTATGCTCAAAATTAGCATGGGTATTTCTGATTTTCCATCTTTATTTCTAAACATCTAGCTGCCATACATTAATTTGGTTATACAGTTCATTAAAAATTTAAGTTCTGGTTTTTACTACCAAACAAAATCACTATAGGATCATGCATTTATTTATGATAACATGTTCCTATGTAAACAACGACGTATGTCACACTTCTCACATTTCGTGTAAGATTACGTGAGCCTTGTTAACTTCTGATTAATCTGGTACGTTGTTGAAAACTTTCAGAAAGCATGATCGTTAGTCTTCGTTATTCGTTTAAATTCTTGCAATCGGTTTTATAAAATGAAATTGCTTTAACTAATCTAATTAATGATTTTATTTCTTTCACCCTGTTTTATTGGACTTAAATAATCTATATTATAGGAATAACACTTCCTCAATCTATTATAGAGTAATGTGTGATTTGTTACTCAACACAAATTTTAAGACATAACACTACTCTGACCGACCATATTTTATTATTTAAAAAGCAATTTCAAAAGGGAAAGAGCAATTTTAGGGCTATATAAGTACGATTTTCTTTTCTTTCTTTCTTTTTTTTTTTTCTTTTTTTTTTTTTTTTTTTTTTTAATATTGATACTTTGCTGTTCTGTGTAACTTTAACGAAATTTGTTGTTGAAAACCTTTATTTTACTATGAATCAGTGCTATTTCAATGAAAAATGCTTATTTGAAAAAAAAAATTGCAATGGATTTTACTTGGTTTTGAACCGATTATACTAGTTATTTTGTTACATTGTTCTAGGTTATCTCTACGATTTGTTTATGTGCCTATAGCTTGCTTCTCTTTTCCCAATGCGTTTATGTCCATTCATTGTAAACTCCCCATTTGTAATTTATCAACTAAGCAAAAATATGATTTTCTAATTCATAATTAAATAGCTTAAATGGATTATTATAATACGTTGCATTTGTTAAAAAAAAAAAAAAAAAAAAAAAAAAAAAAAAGCGAAAACAACCTTAAATTTCAGGGAGACAAACGGGATTGATTGTATCCCTGAAGTGAAAGGTAGAAAATTGAAACAAAATGTCTCAAGTCAAATCAATTTTTATTTTGTCCCAATAATTAATTATCTATTCAACCGAAAATTGATTGAGCACTTTTGCGACTGTACTAAATCTAGATTAATATGCATCATTTAAATTGATTTTTGTTTTATATCAGAGATATTTATTCATTATTCAATGAATAACATGATGGATAAAAAGTTGGAGGGGTTTTTAACTGCTTTAGTACATCAAATATTTTGTTATATATTACGTTTCGTCAGTTATTGTTCATATAATTTTCGATGATGTTAGAAAAATAAATGTAACTCGATTGTGAATAAATTAATTAATTATAGTGTAATAACTTTATTACATAAATTTTATTGTAGCTTGATTTGTACTATAAAATAGTTCCGAGGATTTAGAAAGAAAAATAAGCACATATCCAAAAGATTTTAAAATAAGAACATTTCAATTTAATATGAAATTTAAAGATTTAAACTCATTAGAGATTAAATTCTTATTAGATTATAAAAATACGTTTTATATTCCAAGAAAAATATTTTTAACAAGGATTTTTTCTGATACTGAAAAATGGCAATTTTCTGTCTATTCCTTTCTTTATTTTAATTAAAACTATTAAGTATTTAATAAAACTTATTATTATCGAAGCAGAATATAGCAATTTTACTAAAGCCTCTTCATATAATGTTTTTATTTATTTATTTTTCATTTTATTGATTTATATATATATATATATATATATATATATATATATATATATATTTTTGCCATTTTGCAATTTTGCACGCAAACCAGTTATAATAATGTTACACGAATAACATTTTCCGAATCCATTTTACTATAATGTATAAGGGAATACTCAAAGGTAAATCTTTGTCACAGGAGGTGAAAGAAAGTTTGTAAAAATGTTTAACGTCAAGTGAATACCCAATCTTGTTAGAAGAATGATTTTTCTATTCACCTAAAATATATTGATATGACTTCTATGAAAGAACTAAATCCAAAATAAGATGCTTAAATAGATTTTTTTGCATTTTGCAAAGACATTTATATCCACTGTTCAAAACGTAAAACGATAGTGAATAAGTTATTAGAGACTCCTCCTTCAAAATTATATATTTTTGTCGCTACGTTATTCTGTGTCAATTGTAATATAGGCTCATTTTTCCAATAATTATAATTTTCTATGATATTAATATATGAAATTAAATTATTTTTTAATTAGAATCTGAATTAATATTTATATTAAAGCGTTATTCTGTTACTACATCAATTTTATCAATACATGGTCTACATTGTAAAAATATCTTGTAGGACATTTAGTAATTAGTTTCTATTAATAAACGTATTTAATTAAAAATCTATTTCTAATATTATACTTTGTATTGTGTTTATAAATATATTCTCAGAATTCCATGCAGACATTTTTAATAGCGATATATATATATACGTTTAGAAACGTTTCAGCCTAATTTTTTCATCTCTTTTTTCTGTTTGTGTTATGACTATTATGAATAGAAAAAAAATCACATGTTCATAGAAACAGGAAATACGATGTACAATTATTCCACTTTACTTTTTTTTTTTACATTATTTACATTCTGCACGCAAATGCTTTCTAACTATATTACACGAATTACATTTCCTCAATCCATTGCAATACATAAATGACTACTCAAAAGCAATTCTTTGTCACATTAAGTGAAAGACATAAAGTTGGGGAAAATAATTCTCTATTCAACTGGAAATAATTTATAGCACTTCCTTGAAAGTACTAAATCTACAATAAGATGCCCTACTAAAACGGATTTTCCTTTCTTCACATGTTTAAACATTGTAGAATTTGAATAATAGTTTTTTATTACTTGCTAGATTATTATTTCAAAGTTTTTGTTGTACATTATATTACGTTAGTTTTGATAATGTCTATTTTAGTTTTTACTTTACTAAAAGTTTGCGAAGTTATTAACGAAAAATTTAATTTATAATACGTTTACATTTCTGATTTTAAATAAATTAATTAAAGTATAAATTTGTTACTATATAAATTAAGCCATAAAAATTTGTTTTAGAAAACATTTCGAATGTATCTCAAAATATTTAAATGAATTTTATTTCTTTTATTGCAATCAGTTTCTACTACTAATATGCTTTTTGTAAGTACTAATCCATTCATCGGTATATATTGCATTTTTAATAATATCTTCACTATTTTATAAATCATACTTTAAAGGAATTGGAATTGGATATATTGGAACTGATATTGGAAAATGTATGTGCCTTTATATATATTTTCTCCCTTTGTCTCATTAGTGGAGAGTGAATATAAAATAAAACGATGTTTGTAGAAACAAGTAGTACCAATTTTGTTTATGTCACTTTATATATTTTGCGCGTAAATAAGATAAATTACTCTTACATAACTACGCAAAAGTAACTTTTTGTCGCATTAAATGAAATACATAAGTTTAGGTTTAGTATCTCGTGTGAATGTATTTCTGTTTTGAAAGAAAAATTAATTTTCTGTTCCGACGGAAATTCGATATTGTTATTTTCTTGAAAGTACAAGGTAGGGTTAACTAAACAGTTTCCTTTTTAATAGGTAATTTTCAAAATATTAATTATCAAAATTATAACAATCCTTTTGTTTTCTAGATAGCATTTTTTCACTATTCTAGATAGCTTTCTACACTTCTCTTTCAACATATTGGAAAAGTTTTTATTTTTGTGTAATATAATGAACTAGAATGGACATAAATCATTTTTCACAAAATGGTTCCAAACACTTTTTTATAGAAATCCAAATAAACGTTAATCATAAGATGACGTAGTAAAAAAAAAATCGATTTATTTAACGGGAATTTTTTTTCACCCGTTTTATGAGGAATTGCATTCTCTCGAAGAATTTGGATTATTTAGATCAGAATAGAACGTTTTAAGAACCAATGTGATTTTTAAAACCCTAGACTGCGTATGATTCATATATGAATCTATTAAAATCCAACTTTAATAAATAAATTCAAAAAATTCCTAGCTTTTTATTTAAATACAAATACTCGCCTTATGTAATCACGTAAGTCTACTAGTAAAAAAGTATTACAATTTAAAATTTGTGGTATCTAACCATAAATATGAATGTAAAATCATATTTAAAAATCGTGTAGTGACAATTGCCATACGAAGTACCCTGTAATATAACAAAAAATAATATTGAGAATTTTGTCTGTTTTTGCTTCAGTGGAGCACTTGGACGTTTTGTGCGGTATTCCATAATGGATCTCTTTGTTTCCTTTTCTACACGGCCAATTTTAAATTGATTTTTGCGATTTACAAATAAATGACCACGAAATGTTGTAATTTTTGAATTGCACATCAAATTTATGCCAAATTGCAATAAATTTAACATTTTCATTTGCTGAAAGTTTTCTAATTATACTGTGTGCAATTGCTCTAGGACGTTTGTGTTTATTCATACTGCTTGTGAGTAAATAAATTATTATAGGGAGAATACAACGATGCAAAATAAATTTTTGTACCGCATACAAATTATCTTAATTGACATAATAACAAGCATACAAAATTTATATTGTTATTGAAAAAGTGTGCTTTTATATTTGATACACAATCCTACTACATATATAATAAAATTCGAACTTAACTTGATTTTGTACTTTTCAAATACACATATATCCATTATTTAATACATTACATGGTGGATAATAAGTTTAGAGATTCTAGAGATTTTCTCCATTAAAGAAGCATAAAATATAATATCTATGAAAGAAAATTATGACGATAATAATAACAACAGTAATACAGATGTTACTTCAGGTACTATGAAAGACTTTTCATACTACTAATAATAATCTGAACTGATATGAAAAAATACAGAAATCAAGTCAAATTATATATAACAGAAATCTGAATTAAAAAAATATATATACATATACATTGTGGGCCAAAGGTCCCGCATCATAGGAGTTTTTTTTTATTATTATTTGTAGGTGTAAGTTTCCTATAATGCGGGACTTTTTTTAAATTATAGAGAGATAATTTAAATATTACAGTACATTCATAGTAATTCATATGATAATTTCACCTACAAATTTAAAAAAAAATAAAAATGAAAATAAAAACTAATATTATCAGGGGTGCAAACATCTAGGCGCAAATGGGCTGATTCCCACCACTAAATTTTTAGTATTATTCGCCTGATAAGAATACTGATAAAATTTACGCGAAGTATACTAATAAAATTTGACGAAGAATACTAATAAATTTTAGTGGTGGGAATCAGCCCATTGCGCCTAGATTTTTGCACCCCTGTCTATGATGCGGGATTTTAGGCCCACCATGTATGTATATTATACAAAAACAACGATTCCCGTAACATTTTCCCCATTTAAGCTGTATATAAAATACAATGTACATATTTTGTTTTCATGAAATCTGTCTAACGATTGTAATTTGTTCTTTTAAATGGAATTTTTTTGAAAGCCGAATTAAAAAAATTTTAAAACTCGTTTTTACTATTTTTATATTTTACACTACATCATCATTGTTTCAAAAAACGATGACTAAAAAAATTGCCAGAAAAGGAGTTAGCAACTCGTATGGACTACCCCCCACCCCATAAAATAAAATTTTCCCTTTGTTGAACATTGGAAAACACTGTCCAATGGGTTTTCTCTTTTAATATATTTTTCTTTACTACTATCCTGGATTTTAGTTACATATTATTTTTCGTCATTTATCATATATGATTAATTCATTTTCTTTATGCTAAGAATTTTCTGTAAAAAAGGAAGTAATTTAAATTGAATAAAATTATCTATTTAAATTCCAACTAAATAAATTAGAAAACATACGAATTTCGTTATTACATAAATCTGTATTATAAAGCAAATACGTTTGAGAGAAACTCTGACAGCATATGACAAATAAATTTCGCTTTTACTTCTATTTTTTTAAACTTCTAAACATCCCCAATTTAAATTTTTACACCGTGGAATAGGGAAGGATATGTTCTTTTGCAATTCGTTTGAAAATTGTATCTCAATTTACTGATTTATTTTATTTATTTATTTATTTATTTTTTATTTTTTTGTAGTTTTTCAAATAATTTTCCGGAATTATTTTTAAACAAAATCTATGTTGTGGGCTGCCCGATTAAATAAGATTATACCGTTTTCCCTTAAAATAATATAAATAGTTCACTGTTTGTTGCCGGCAAAAACCCAAACGGAATTAAAACTTCATCAATAAATAAATGAAATACTAAAATAATTTAAATAAAACACAAAGTTATCATACATTTAATACAACTATGCGATTAAACCATTGAAATTATCAGAATAAAAAAGGCTACTGTAAGTAGCGAAATTTTCGGCGATTTCGTCTGCTGTTAAATACTGACAGACAGCAAAACCGAAAGTAACGCTTCTAGTAATTTTAAATACTTTATTGAAAAAAAAAATATTTTTATTTTTTATATAAAAATGTTTTTTTTTGTAGCAATCTAAAAAAAGTAGATGAAATGTGAAAAATCTATTACAGTTAAAATAAATAAATAAATAAATAAATAAATAAATAAAACAAAACGATTTTCTCTCATATTATCTTTTAATAATGCATGGAGTATAATAATTTTCATGAAGGTGACATATATAATAGAATGTTTATTTCACCGACATTAATATCAATTGTTAAATAGTTACACGAATCACTTTTATTTATTTTACTCTGTGGTATTTTGTACGCAAATCATCTGTAAGTAATATTACAGAAATAACATTTTCCCATTACGTTTTTATGTAAAGAATAAATGACTGCTCAAAGAGAATCCTTTGTCATATTAAGTGAAAGACATAAATTTAGTCAAAATGTTTCACGTCAAACTAGTTTCATTTTTGTCAGAATTATTAAATTTCATTTCAGGTGAAAATTCTATATAGCTTTTCAATGAAAGCACTAAATCTAGATAAAGAGGCCTGACCTAAATTGTTTTTTTTCTTTTTCAAAGAAATGTATATGCTTTGTTGTAAACAATCCATAATGAGTAATTAGTTACTAGATTTTCTTTATAATATCAAGATTTTTTTTTTACATATGTTTTGTCAGGTAATAGATATGTCCTTTTTTTTTTTTTTTTTTTTTTTTTTTTTTTTTTTTTTTTTTTTTTTTTTTCATTTGGATAATTTTTTATCCAAATAGTGTTTGGATATTATCTTATCTTTTGACGAGGATATAAAATAAATTTCATTTAGAATAAAACTATCTATTGAATGATATGACAATATATATTAAAAATAAATTTCATTTTTATATAAAAAATAATAACGTACAAACTTTTGATTTAATGCTTTCTAAGCGCCTTTTTAAAGTTTTTATATTTAAATAAATCTCTGTTAAAACACACACACAATGCTTACACAATTTAAAAAAACCGAAATGGTGTTTGTTGCACTAAATTCCTGTATATGTATTTATATTTTAATTTATTTTTAACGTTTTTGTATTTTATTTATAAATATACTTTTTTATGTAAAAAATATAGATTGTTAAATTTAATTCTAATGTTAATTTTCTTGTCATATTCTTATGTATCGCTTATTTTTTCAGTTTAAAGCGCGATCAATGATATCAATTAGTCATTTAAATTATTCCTTTCCGTGTGCTTCGTTACTCTATTTTACTTTTTAGAATTTTCATGCAAATGAGCTGCAATAATATTGCACGAATAACGTTTCTCCAAACAAGTTTAATACAAGAACAGAAACTCATGCATAAGGCATAGATTATGAAACAATTTAGAAAACTATCAGAATATTATTAGGAAATTTAACTTTTTCATACATTTTAAAATCAATCGTACTCCATCCTGTAACCGAATACTTTTGTGTGTTTCTGTAAATAAATGATAAATTACAAGAAGTCCTTAATATATAGAAAACATGTTGCAGTGCTTCTCAGTAATTCTTTTTAATTTCATTATGTTTGAAGTATCATAACATCATTAAACTAGATCGCAAACGATTTTTCCCATAGACCATAATGTAATGGAATTCTTTTGTGCGTTTCTGTGAACGAAGTATAAGTGCTACTTATTCTATACTTCTAAGAATGCATGTTATTGTAAACCTCAATGATTCATATCAATTTCATAAAGTTTTAAGCATTAAGTTGCATCGGAAACAATTTTTTATTATATATCGTAATGCAATGGAATTCTTTTGTGCGTACCTGTAAACGAACTATAAATTATACTTATTCTCTACTCCTGGCCATGTTTTAGTTTACATCACTGATTTATATAAATTTCATTATGTATGAAGTATTATAACGTCATTAAATGTTTTTTGTCAACGATCTTGTCTAACGGCCTTTTCAATACAGAACATTCTATAGTAAAAATTAATGATGGAAATTGTATGAAAATTGGAGTTTACTTACGAGAGTTAGAGCAAGGCATGACAGACAATCCGAATACATAAACACTTTTCAACTACTTTGCAAAGTCTTTATAATACATGAAACACTTCTCAAAACTAATTCATTTTCATATGAAATGCACGTTATAAATGCAAGTAAAATAACTCACATTAAACTTTTTCTTCTTTTCTTTTGTCAGAGAAATTAATTACTTATTCGGACGGACATCATTTATGTCACTTACGTTAAAGAATGAAATCTAGATTAAAACGTCACATTTAAATACATTTTTTAAAATTTATATTCATTGTTGAATATGTTCCATTATGAATACGAGCAGGGAAGACCGAGCTGTGCTCGGTCAAAATTATATTTGAATTCAAATATCATGACCCATGACCAAAATGACCCACTAATTGAATTTTCTCGAACATGTGACTTAGCCCAACAGTCTTCTCGTGCCCGAAAACCATAGGATGCAAAATTTAGTGTAAATTGAACCGATTTTTAGATCTTGACCCACAATGACCCAGAAATGACCCATTAATCGAATTTTCTCGAACATGTGACCTAGCCAAATGATTTTCGCGTGCCCGAAACTCGTAGGATACAAAATTTAATCAAAATCGTAAAAGCAGTTTTTTAGATAAAATTAATTTGACCCGCTTTGACCCAAAAATGACCCACTAATCGAAAGTACTCGAACATGTGACCCAGCTCAATAGTCTTCTCGTGCCCGAAAATAGTCGGATACAAAATTTCGTCAAAATCGTTTGAACCGTGTTTTAGATACAATTAGCTTGACCATGACCCAAAATGACCCACTAATTGAGTTTTCTCGAACATGTGACCTAGCCAAACAGTCTTCTCGTGCCCGAAAACAATTGGATTCAAAATTTAGTGTAAATTGAGCCGCTTTTTAGATCTTGACCCACAATGACCCAGAAATGACCCTCTAATCGAATTTTCTCGGACATGCGACCTAGTCCAATGCTTTTATCGTGCTCGAAACTCGTAGGACACAAAATTTAATCAAAATCGTTAGAGCCGTTTTTTAGATAAAATTAATTTGACCCGCTTTGACCCAAAAATGACCCACTAATCGAAAGTTCTCGAACATGTGACCCAGCTCTCGTGCCCGAAAATAGTCGGATACAAAATTTCGTCAAAATCGTTTGAACCATTTTTTAGATACAATTAGCTTGACCATGACCCAAAATGACCCAAAATGACCCACTAATTGAATTTTTTCGAACATGTGACCTAGCCCAACAGTCGTCTCGTGCCCGAAAACCATTGGATGCAAAATTTAGTGTAAATTGAGCCGTTTTTTAGATCTTGACCCACAATGACCCAGAAATGACCCACTAATCGAATTTTTTCGGACATGCGACCTAGCCCAATGCTTTTATCGTGCTCAAACCTCGTAGGACACAAAATTTAATCAAAATCGTTAGAGCCATTTTTTAGATAAAATTAATTTGACCCGCGTTGACCCAAAAATGACCCACTAATCGAAAGTTCTCGAACATGTGACCCAGCCCAATAGACTTCTCGTGCCCGAAAATGATCGGATACAAAATTTCGTCAAAATCGTTTGAACCGTTCTTTAGATACAATTAGCTAGACCATGACCCAAAATGACCCAAAATGACCCACTAATCGAATTTTCTCGAACATGTGACCTAGCCCAATGGTTTTCTGGTGTCCCAAAAGGGTAGGATACGAAATTTCGTCAAAATCGTTAGAGCCGTTTTTAAGATAATTTTTGCATATATATATATATATATATATATATATATATATATATATATATATATATATATATATATATATATATATATATATAACCACCCACAAGATTTGCTCGTATTAGAATATATGATTAAGTTTCTAGAGGTTTATTTTTTATATCTGGATTTTAATTACAGGTTATTTTTCATTTTTTATCATGCCTAAATATTGTTTCTTTTAAGAACTTGTCGATATGAAGAAGAAAACTCAAATAGATTTATTTATTTATTTTTAACTAAAAGTATTAGATTACACAGTAACTTCTTCATTACGTAAATTATATTAATGCATGAAAATGAAAACGTTATTATTAATATAATTTACTTCAACTAATTTTTTTTCTTTCAAAGGAATTTATATTCATTGTACTAAAATTTACCTGAAGGATATTATGATTCTAAAAATTTAGTTTTGAAACACTTCTTTTTATTTTTGTCATTTATCATATATGGTTAATTTATTTTCATTTAAATAACAATTTTCTGAAATTTAAACGAGTAACATAAAAAATAATTAAATTTCGTAAATTGTTTTACCTGTATAAATAATAAAAAAAAAATAGTTTTGTTATTATATAAGATCTGTCTGTAAGCATTTTTAATCTATTAAAATTAATTTATTTTGGCTTCTTTGAAAGGCAAATATTAATTGTGGATTCAGTAATATGAGAGACAATTAATTTTCTTTTCAGAAACATTTTATTTATAACCAATAATTTGGTTATACATAATTTTTGATAAATATTTATAGACGAATAATTATTTCTGACACATTAATATTTATGATAAAATAATAAGAATATATATTATTTTATATTACCCTAAATTTTTACATGTAAAATATAGATAAATATTCAGAATTAAATTTATTACTTAATTTTGACTAAATATATTGCAGATCAATTTCCTTATAGTGCTATTTTTAGTAACAATCGATCTTCACTTTAAGAATTCACAGTTAAATCTCTATTAAGATTTTAACTGTTATTTTAACAGTTTTTTTCCCAAGCGCTTTTATATTACATACATTCATTGTTGAAAAAGTAACATAGTGTAAAATTGCTTTTGAGAGCTTTTCTTTTTGAAAACTTATTTTATATCTCAAATTTGGTTACTTATCATTTTTCACCTATTTTCATAAAGGATTAATTTCATTTCAATTAACTTAAAATGATGTCGAAATTATAAGAAAATAACGTAAATAGAATAAAATCACGTACTTAAAGTTAGATAAATAAATTAGATTAAGAAGTATTTTCTTTATTGGATAAAATTTTATCATGCATGAAACAATCCGTTTCGCGAAGATGCACGGTCCGATTGTTTTTTTTTTTCAACGATTCTAAGATTCAGAGACATTGTAGATTATGAGAGATTTTAAGATTATAAGATTCAAAGATTTTAGTGCCCGTTAAATGCGCTACATGAATCCTTTTATTTTCTTCTACTAATTTGTGTTTTGCGCGCAAATCATCTATAAATACACTGCATGAATAAAAGTTCCTGAATCCATTTTAAGATAATGTATAAATGACTGCTCAAAATTAATTATCACTTTAATCAAAAGACATAAATTTAGGGAAAATGTCTCACGTCAAAGGATTTTTTTTCTTTTACAAAATAATTAATTGTCTATTCTCCCACAAAATAGAATGTCCCAGCAAGTATTAAAACTAGATTAATATGCCTCACTTCAAGTGATTTTTCTTTATTTCTAAGACATTTATATTCATTGTTGAAAACGTTACATGGTATATATTAAGTAAGTTTGGATAAGTTTTCTTTCTGTTTTCATCTCTATAAAAGCACACCTTACTTATATATACTTTTTTTTTATCATTTATCACATATGACTAACTTCTTTCAATTTAAAAATGGATTTTAACAATATTAAAAATGAACTAAAATTAAAAATTAAATTAATTTTAAAATTTTTACTATGTAATATGATATTGCAGAATAAGTTTGCTATTACGGAAGTATTAATGATCCAAGATCAGAATTATACTCAAATTAATTTTACTTTTCGTTTAAAAATATTCAAATTCATTGTTGATTAAATAACACGAAGGATAATAACTTATTAGACATTATCATTATATTTATTTATCATCTAGCTTCCGAACATACCCTAGCTATCGCAACTCATTATATGCGTTTCTATGTTTACGTTACTGTGAATGGAGTGAAATTTTAGGATAAAATTAATTATTTAACTTTGACTAAATAAAGTATATATATTATTTTTCTTATTATGTACTCTTTAATAATGTATGACTTGGGATGTAAGCATTTTATTTCTATTAAGAAATCATACATCACTTGATTTTTTCCAAAAACATTCATTATATGCAACGTTAAATAGAGAATATGATGTATAACACATTTTTCGTAGTTTTTTTTTTTTTTTTTTTTTTTTTTTTTTTTTTTTTTTTGTAATATTGTTTTATGTCTAGAGTTCAGTACTGCGTTAATTTTAGTTATTTATAATGTACGATTAATTTTATTTATCCAAATTATTTTGTAGAAATTAAGAAAATAAATGGGATACAGTTAATTATTTAATTTTAAATAAATTAGCTTGATTACAAAGTAATTTCGTTATCACATACATTTTAACAATGCATAATATGTAATCAGCATTATTATGATGACACTCGCCAAGGCATTTATATTCATTGTTCAGGTTCATAATGGAAGAAAAAAAAATCAAATTTTTCGAAAAAAAAAATTGTGGTTTATGTTTTGAAATTTTTCTAACAGAAAAATTTCGAAAATAAAAACGAAATTGAAGTGGAATGAAATATCCACCTTGTATTTAAAATCAATAAAATATACATTAAAACATGCTTAAAAGGTGACAAAAGATGTTAAAAACGTTAAAATACAATCATTTACATCCCGAGACTTTCGATCACTAACGCGATCATCTTCAGTGGGGAACTATTGACTGAGCTGAGTGTACGAATGCCGCTTTCACTGTGCTAATATGTAACGGAGTTTTAACGATTACATCCCTACAGAATAATAGACTGGCCTCGTTAAACATCTTTTGTCACCTTTTAAGCATGTTTTAATGTGTATTTTATTGATTGAAATTTTTCTTATATTTATATTTAGGTTATGCGTAAATTATTATTCTCAACTACCTGTTTTCTTGTTTTAATATAAAGTTTGAAAATATCAAGAAATTGGTTTTAATTTATACTAAAAATACTAATTCAAATTTGACTGTTTAGATCAAATTTGACTGTTAGTCAGATTATAGGTTGATTTCATTATTACATGAATTTTAATGTTTTTTGTGTGCTGCAGGCATAATTTACAATACAAAATAGTCTTAAGATATTAATTCTATGAAAGGATTATATCAATTGTTAGATAAGGAATGTTTTTGGGTGCTTCATAGATTTAATTTTTAATTTCTTTTTTGTAAAAAGTTTTGTTTGTTTTATTATAACTGCAGAGTACAATCCGGGCTACGAGGATTACAGAATATACGTGAAATTTGTTTTAATGAAAACTATTAGTTTGTTTACATTAATCATACATTTTTTTATTGCCTCCTAGCAATACGAAAATTCATTTTCATGTGAAAAATATCAAATATATAATGAAATAAAATTTTGAAATTTATTTCAAGCGATACATGGCAGAAGTTAATAGACGAATATATCATAAAAAAGTTTGCTATTATAAGCCTTATATATACTTATAATTTCAGTAGTTTAAATGTGTATTTTGATCACATGACTGCTCTATTTGAGTTTTATTTATATTATTTTACTGTTTGATGATGTTTCTATTTCGTTATGGAATATTGGCCAGAAACAAATTCTGATGAAAAAAATAGTTACGTTTTGTGTGTATGGGTCTCTTAGGCCCAGCTTGGTTTATATTTATTTTAGGCCACAAAAAATGTTTTTATATTGCTGTATTTCATGTATTTTTGTGCTTATTAATAGATATAATACATTTTATATCTTTAAAACACCACTTTTTTTCCTTGATTCCCTTTCCCCCGTCTCTTTCAATCCGTTGTTTGTATAAGCAGAGTTAAGGAATTAGAAGCTTGGTAAATAACAGATTTTTTTTTTTTTAAATATTTTATTTTGATTATTCATGATACTTTTTTTTATAGAGCACACAATCACATGATCCTGACGAAGAAAAACTAAGCACTAAGCGCACTTCTTTTTAGATCATTCTTTGGACCGCATTATTTGCATCTTCCTCGTTGAGGTGAAATAATATTTTCTGATATTCTTCACGTTCAGCAGAAAGCAACTGAACTAACAGGAGAAAAACACATCAACCACTTAAACCAGTACTATAGCATGAGAAAACCAAAACAAAACATTCTGTTTTATACAACTCAACATTCAGCAAATAACATCTCAACCATAGATGATAGTAATTAGATGTTGACCAGATTTTAATCTTAGAACTAATTCATTTTGATATTAAAATTGAATTAGTAAGAATAAAGAGATAATATTCCGTTACCGGGTTCAACACAACAGTCGACAATCAATGGTAAACAAGAAAATGATAACTTAGGATGTCATTGATGAATGATAGTAGATGGCGAAAACAATTTTTAAATTTTTTTATAGTAGCAATATTTTTGTTGTTACTTGATGAAGAGTAGAAAGTGATATAGATTGTCATTAATGTTTTCTGATCACGAATGTTATCCTTCAGTAACACATTAAGAAATAACGTGTTTTACAAACATACGTTTAAAAAATGAGTACTTTATTTAGATTTTATTTAGATTTTATTATAAGATTTTATTTATTAGTAACATCATATTTTTAGCCAAAAAATGCCCACAACAGATATATCTAAAAAACTCTATAGAGAATCTAAAAAAATATATATAGGAATATGGAATTCATCAACTTATGTTTGTGTTCACAAACATAATCTTCAATGGTGTTTTCAATTTTAATCTTCAATGGTGTTGGTTTCACAAAAACATTATTATATGAAGAGATACCATTTTATTAAACATACAATAAGAAAATGGTAGAGTTCAACGTCGACGTGGTGATCAGCCAATAAAGACAAGTTATGTGAATTGGAAGTGCGATGAAAGTTATTCTGAGTTATTCTGAAATAGTCTGATTGAAGCTACTATTTTATTGGCATTTGGAAAAGGCTACAATGCGTTGAAACCTAAAATAACAATTATTACAAGTATAATTATCCATTTAAATTCAAATGATTTCAATTTTCAATGAGTTCATTTTTCGCAGTAATCGGTCATATTTTACAGTGAATAAGTCCCATGTAAAATATTTAAAACAAGCTGGATTTGACCTCAGTAAAAATTGTTTTACTCGAAGACAATGTGTGAATTTTTCTAAAGTTAGTATTTCCACAAATAGTGTTAATTTGCTTAAATAAAAATAGCATGCAAAAAGTTTATAAAGGATAACAGTAATAAAGACATTCTGATGTATATATATATATATATATATATATATATATATATATATATAAGAATAAAACATAATTTATACATGAATTAATTTCATTTTTGTCTTTTAATATATGTAAAAAACTAAGCATATATGAAAAACATATTTTAAATAACATCCTTTGGACTTTGGATTTTTATTATTGTCAAAAATATAAAGAAAGATTTGAAATTAAATTAATAAGCCAATATAAATAATAATTTGCCATTTAATGAAAATTTTTTTATTATTTTTTAATGAAATAAATTAAAACCTTATCTGTTTAATTAAATGTAAAGAAATGATATTTTAAGTGGTAATTTTAAAGATGCTCATTGAAGTGGGCTAAGGTTAGCTAGCATATTATTTATATATAGTACCAGGAATAAAACAGCAAGTCTTGCGCTTTCTAGAAAAAAAAAACTAAAAATATAAGTTTCTCTTTGTATTTGTTTTATTCTTAAGATAAAACAGAAATAACTGTGGTAAATCCGAGCATTTGTGCGATAAGAAAAATGCTGAAAAGACGAAAGGATTGACTCTCAGGAGAATATACACTAAATTCATGAATACGTTATCTAAAAGTATCAGGGGCTTCGTCTGTATTTTTGTTATTCCGAAGAACATATAGCTTTATTCAGAATAAAACTTAGAATGCGTGCGCATTTTGGATGAATACTTCTTTTATAACATGTGCTTCTACGATTATCTTTTTTTCATTTACAAGATGTCTGTTTTAAACACAGTTAACTGTATATATATTTGATAAACAATCTTAGGAAAAATGAATTTGGTATATATTTTTTATGTTGTTAATTACATTATTTTCTTTATTGTAAATAATTTATGTTATATCTGGTGGTGTGATTCCACCTTTATTTTATTCCTGCAATCTTGAGAATGTGTATTATTCTAAATAATGTTTATGTTTACCAGTACATTATTTTTAATTACATATATACTTTTAAATGATAGTATTATTGTTATTATTAGTAGTAGGATACCATCTGAAATGAGTATTATATGTATTTTATTTTGTATGTGGTATAATTACTGTAGGATCTACTGTCATGTACCCGTTTAGAGGCAACGTTATTGTTAAGTAAAGTAAACAGACATTGTGTCAGTTAAAGGCTATGTATAGCTTAAATGCTAGTTTTCGTTTAACGGCGTTTTAATGAGATTGTCAGGTTAGTGAGTGTACTTTGGGGGACATTAAACTCAAAAGAGTGACATTTTTATAACCACATGGTTTATCAGCTGCAGACGTCTTCGTGCGAGGGCGCAGAATTCATCACGTGAGACTACTTGTCTCGGGACATCCAATAAGTGGGTCTGTCGAGCCTAGAGCACCAGCTGTCTTCTGTTCACTAATCTTCAGAGAGGCCGGATTTAGTCAACTACGAATGCCTGGACATTAAATTATGTTACATGTGTTAATTTTTGACAGCCATTCCGGGCCTCATATGTAAATTTTGAGATCCTTTGGGGGTAGTTCCAAAATGAGGGCAGAGTGTTTTTGAAGAGATTTTTTCGAGGATTATATCTTGACCTCAGATGTGTGAACTGGAAGTTTTTATGCAGTTAGGAATTGAGATGTGGATACCAAAGTAATGTTAGAAGAAAACGTACAACTAGTTTACTAAAGTGTATGTAGAATAACGAGCCATGACTCTCACTCCAGCTGAGGTCTAAAGAAGTGATTCTAAGCAATCTGGAATTCAGGAATGTGGAGGTACGAAGTTTCTGTTCTTGTTTTTTTAATATTTATGTACCTCATAATTATGTATTATGTTGACTCGGATCCACGGGAGAACTTGTCATTATAAAAAAAATATATATATATTATTTTTTGGGTACTTAATTTTTATTATTAAATTCTCAATTATTGTTTTTAATTGGGTACAAAATTAGCTATAAATTGTACAAACTAAAAAAAAGAAAAAATTGTAATTATTTTGGTTTACATAAATATATAGAGATACCCTTAAATGTTGGAACTGTGTTGTTTTTATTTAAGGTTTTTTTTTTTTTTTTTTTTTTTTTTTTTTGTACTTTTAAATTGTTTTGGTAATGTAAATAAATTTGTTATTTGTTTTAAAGATTTTGCCGTGATTTTAAAATTAGTATTTTTGTTTACTTTTAATGCATAATTTATTCCAGAACTTTTTGTTTAATTTATTATCCTTATATATTATTTCTCCTGTCAACATCCCTTTTACTCAGAAAATATGAAACGCAGAACAACGAATGAGATACCATATGAAAGGTTTTAGAACAGACTTCTGACATAGACCACTTAACAATTCGTTAAAACATGTTTTTGATTAAAATTTGCTGAAATTAAAAAATTAAATCGGCATTGTTTTCATGAAAGAAATGAAAGGTTTTCCTGAAATTATTGTTGCCAAAAAAATAAAATACCACATTATAGGATGCTCATAGCAATTATTATAAAAAACACCGCACGGGTTTATTTTATACTTATGATTAAAAAGCGACATTGAAATGTTTAGATTTATATTTCTAAGTCCCATGGTTTTCCCGAAGCGAATGACGTCATCCTCTAATGCAGTCAAAATACAATTGTTAATTTTTTTTTCTCGTGCGTACCTTTAGCAATCTTGGATCAGTTTTTAGTCTAACTTTGATGGAATAAATTAGATGATATTCTGGCTTGACTAACAACTAAATGTTGTTTGCAGATATTTTTATTCTTGCTTTTTCTTTAGAAGTTTAAACCTGCATCTAATAAATATTACATATTGATAAAAAATGATACTTCTCTATTATCCCGTCGACCACTTTTCTTAACAAAAAACTATCGCCAAATAAACGGGAGAACGTTGCCATTGGAATATCAAAAAATAAATAAATAAAATATAAGAATTTAAGGACACAATTGTTATTTTAATTAATAAAATAACTACTAAATCAGTAAAATATAATGAAAAATACACGCAAATGTCGAATGTAAAACCACTAGATGACGTAACAAACACGCATAATGATTCTGACATCAAGTAAATGGGACTGCATTTTTGGCGTTTAATCTTACAGTTTGGCGGTAGTTTTTTGTTATGAAAAGCGGTCGACGGGTTAATAGAGAAGTACCTAAAAAATATTAGATTTCAGTGCGAAATCTTCGCACGGGCCCTCTGGTCAGTATTATATTTTCGGGTGTTTTGTTTTAACGGAGTGACTCAGCTTTCCCATGAAAACAAAGGTTAAAAGCTAGATAAACATCAAAATTTTAAAACGCGCAGTACTCTTAATTTTAAATGACAATTCCTTTATCAAGCCAGATGTATGATCACTTAGATATCTCCAAACAGAAGCTTCTAAAAGATAAAGAATCATAAGTTTAAGGAAAAGATGTATCCGAAACCTTATTCAACTCATGTAGGGTCTTTTTTTTAAGTAAGGACATATTGTAACCTGCTTTTTAAATTTAATGTCCAGCAATATATATTTAAGTAATTTGTTCAAATTAATTTCTCTAAAGGCGTAAAAGATTTTTTTATCGTATAAATAATATCTTCATTTTAAATCTGAGTGATAAAAACAGTTATTTCCTTAAAATTTTATTCTTTTAATATTTTAAAAGATGCTAGCTGGCATACAGGGCATTTCACGGGCCCATGATCATAAGATTACTTGTACCAAAAATTAGTGTTGAATGATTTTATATATTTAAACGAAAATCTTTCCAAATGAACCTGATGTTGGAGTCCCTATTGTTTTCATCAATGTACACATCATCGATTTTGTCCCATTTTACATATTTGTAAACGAAATTCCCTCCAAACGAACCTGGCGTTGAAGGCCTCACTGCTTTCAGCAGTGTACACCAGGCGTACGCTTCGGAATTATATATATATATTATTTTATTATATATATTATATGTATATTTTTTTATATAATATATATTTTTTTAAACAAATTCTTTCCAAACAAATCTAATGTTGTTGGCCGTTAATAATGGCCTATAATAATGTTGTAGAGGGTGAACGTCGCTTTCCGTAGCTTTCTTACTCGAATTTGTATGAGTTTTTATTTTCAAACAGAAATCCTTCCAAAGGAACTTAGGGGCCTCCAATTAAACTGATTGCTGATATAATTTTCGACCTTTTGATATATTCAATCTTCAATTCTGACCAAAAGTCCCTCAGAAAACACAAAAAATATAAAACGTTCCCCAGCCCTTCTCTTTCTGAAACGTAAAATGAGAGTTTCCATTGTATTGACAACGTGTTGCAAATGTAGAAGTTTCACCGGACATGCACAGAAACCCCTCCGGAAATGTCCCAAAGCACAATTATCTGAAAACGAGAAACGATATCTTGAAAGTAATACAAGGTAAAAATATCATTGACAAACACCTGTGAAATAAATGAGTTTAAGATTTTTTTTTTCTTTTTGAAATAGTAATATACTAATATATTTTTTTTAACGAAGTTTTCTTTATAATTGGAAAAGTTCCGGAAATAAGTGGTGATTTCTGTTTCTTTTAAATTTCCGAACTGGTGTGGTTGCAGCAGCTTCAAAATGCAGAAAAAAAGAAAACATGGAAAAGAACAGAAAATACGGTAACCAGCATGGAATCGAACTTCTCAAAATATTATTTTTGAATAGTAAATATTAATATACTTTAAAAAAAAATACAGCGTTAGAAAGGGAAATCAACAACTAATAAATAAGTGGCTTCTTTTTTTTTCTTTTTCAAAAGAAGCTCGCCTGTTTGCGATGTTCATTATGGTTTGTAATCAATATTTCGGCTAGTTCTCAAAAAAATTCAAAAACTGCTTCGAGGAGCAAAACTTTACACATTCAAGTAGAGGCCTGTCAAATCTTTTACCTCTATGCGAAGCCTTTTCTTTAGAATATTGCACACACACACAAACTTTTCTTATTATTATTATAAACTAGCTGACCCGCCCGGTGTTGTTCGGTCCCGTGTAAAAAACGAAAGTCTGTGACGGATTCCCGCTGCTCTGGCACCGTATACCGGCCCTATTGTATGGGAATTTTCTTAATTTCGCCTTCCACTGCCACGAGGTGCATTATACTCTAAACAAACCTTTTTTCAAACGAATCTCCGGCACAAGTCCCCTTCACCAAACCGATTGCACCATATAGAGATAATAAGGGACGTATATTACTAATTTTTTAGGCTTTTAAAGGACCTCAGAATACGAAAATAAAACCTTAAAGCTGTAGGACCAACTGTAAGAAAATTAATTTTATTCAGAAATGCTGGTGATACAAAGTATTTTCAAGCGACCAAAAGTGTAGGAATGTAATTGAAATAATATGAGGGAGTTAAAAACTAATTCTTATGAAAATCCGATATCTATTACTGTAAAAAAAAAAGAAAGAAAAAAGATAAGAAACGCCGAAAAAGAAGATTATTAATCGAAAAAGTTGTTACCTAGGGGCTAATTTTTATTTTTTGTACTCCATATAGTAGCTAGAGTACCTAAGAACTTGTTATGAAAAACACCTGTCAAATCGGTCCCTAAAACAGAATAAAAGGGGCGTAGTTATTAAAATAAACGCTCCATTTTGTAATTTTAAATGAATTAATGATAAAATCCAAATATGCTATAAAAAGTGTTAAAAATCATTTATGTCATTCTCACATTTGATGACATCTAACAGAGATTAATTACTTCCGTACTTGTATCATTTATTCTAGAAAGATCGTATATCTTATACCTATACATTATCCCATCTGTGATAATGCACATAAGAAAAGAATTATCCTTATACAATGTTTGAGTGGATCACCACTTGTGACTATTGTGAGATACTGTTGGTAAATCGAGAACAGTGAGTACATAGAATGCTAAGCCACCTCCATTTTATTGTTTCAGCAGCCTACGAAATATTGGACAATTAAGCGAACACAAAGGGAAAGACATAAAACATTGTTGCTTCATATTAGATACGCCAGAACAAATAAATGATTTACTTTTGTTCCATTAGCGTTACTTTGAAAGAATGCATTTCAGTAAAGGGCAGGGAAATTTATTTATGTTTTAACTTATGTGTGACTTAATGTATCATTTATCAATACAAAGATTATTGACAGAAATGTCTCTGGAATTTCATGATTTAATTAAAATTATTTAATTAAAAATTAGTTCGTATAAGAATAGCAATTCCATTATTACTGATTGTAACATTAATGACTTGTTCCATAATTAATAATTTTCTTTTTTATTTTAATTTCATTTTCATAGATATATTCAATGAAATCGAGATAATCATTTCTGAGAATAATCTTTGTATTTATATATTATACTTTCGGATACACATATGTAAAAAATGTAAATGAATTCATGTCCTTTATTTAAAGAAATTATTGTACAAAAAATTAGTGAAATAAAAGTAAAAAAAATTGTTTATTCTGTCTTATCTAGTATGAAACATCGAAATTATTCCTCTTTTTTTTACGTGTTCACCTTTATCTAAATATATCACAGATTTCTGAAAAAATTAAATGAAAAAGTGGTAAAGATTTACGTATATCTCTCCACTTAGCAGCACATCTGAAAAGTCAGAAGTTATAATCCATTTGTACGGTATAAGGATAATTATTTTTTATCTATACATTGTCAGATGTTGAATTATGAATCGATACAAGATATATGGGTTTTTGAAAAAAACATTACTGTAATACACAGACATAGAATCACGGTGTACATCTTAAGTACAGCATAATTCATTTGCTACTAATAAATTATATTAAATGTTTAGTATAAAATTTAGATATAGACTAAATGTATTTCTTCCTCTAGGATCATTCTATTTTGAAATAAAATTTATCAAATGAATAACGAATCGGCATATGATAAATGATCTTTCGGGAATAAACTTCTACACTGGCATTGAATCATTGATGGATGTTATGAATTATGATTGTGGCATAAAATAATATAAGAGTTTATTTAATTGGTTTTAATTTCTCTGTAATATTTCTTCAAATAATACGTATAAACTTGCAAAATAAGTTAAATATATTTGTTCATCTAAATTACTATTAATTATAATATAATGACATACTCCCTAATAATTCAGTTTTCTTTTGTTTTCTGTTTCATCTTTACAAATTCTATAAAATTTAGAATATCCTAAGCTATAATATTTGATTCGACAATATTTTGAAAAACAAAAAAACCATTTTGCTCACAATCTGTAAATGAATAATTAGACCTTGGAATTGGAATAACCGAGGTATATATAAAAATAAAAATCTATTTATGTTATCGTGAAGATTTTTATGGTCAGGATATTTAGTTTTTTTGTATTGTTATAAAAGTAATTTATTTTGTTGGCATTATTAGTTTATATGCGATTATAAGTTCTCATTCTTTACATTGTGAGAGAACAAAAGGTTTTAAATAATAAATAGTTAATATCTTACCATTATTAAGGTGCAGTCACCCTATCAAAAAAAAAGCAAACTTAAAAAATGTCAATGCGTAAACGTCCAAGTTTGACACCAGAATGTGAATCTGAAAACACAAAGTAGCCGATTACACAAAGATTATGTGATTAAATATAAAAATTGGACTCATTTCGCAGGGGATGAAAGGAGGGTGGAGAAGGATTGCATCAAATGTATAAATCATTAATGTAAGTTTCAAATTTAGTAATACAAATTTATATATAAATACCTTTTTTTGGAAGTTATGTTTGCAGTATATATTTACTTATAAGTCGTTTTATTTCTTATATACACTTTTTAATATGTGTTAAAATCGCATAATTACGTTTATAATGGTTAACACTAATATTTCAGTAAAAATACGTGTAAAAAGTAATAATTCATTAGACCTGAATTAGATAGAACTACTCTAAGTTTAAAATCCAATTACAAAAGTTTTGTGATAAAACGAAATGCGTAATGTATGGATATATAAATTTTCCTAATAAATTATGAAATTAACGTAGAAAACATTAGGTATGGTAACCTATAAGTTTTAATAGAAATTTAGTTCTAGAAGTTTTAAATTTGTGAATCCAAAATTTCAGCTCAATCCGCTCAGAAGATCTTTAGTCTTGAATAAGGAACTAACTAACTAGGACACCCAACCTGGACGCCAGCCGGTAGGCATATGGACTAATGTCCAGGCGGTAAAACCCCCCAGCTCTATACAGCAAAAACCCAAGCGCCGAAATCGGCCAAGAACAACAATCACAAATACAGAATACGTTCACAGTAAATTCCAAATAAATAAATAAATAAATAAAATAAAATAAAATAAAATAAATAAATAAATAAATAAATAAATAAATATATATATATATATATATATATATATATATATATATATATATATATATATATATATATATATATATATATATATATATATATATATATATATATATATATATATATATATATATATATATATATATATACACATACACACATACATACACACAAACACACACACACATATACATACACATACATACACATATATATAACAAAATACTAAATTAAACTAACTAAAATCCTAAAAACACAAACTGAATCCTAAAATACACAAACTCTCTAAAACTATGCTGTAACTAATAAAATAACACTAGTCTGAAATGCACAAACTCATTATAACATTCTTAGCACTTTAAGAAACATGAAGAAGTACAATATGCTTTGGTACAAAAATTAGCATCATAACACTATTATGCAGGAAAGTCCAAAAGTCCACTATTCAAAAGCTATGATTAACATACTGGATGCTGAATAAACTAGCTCTAAACTTCTAGAACCTGTATCTAATAAAGAAGAAATTTGCATTTAATATGTTATAATTTTCACTAAGTTTTCTGTAATTGTTTTGTGAAAAAAGAACTCTAATGATGTTTTGACTTAAAGTATAATTTTTTTGAAAATCAAAATGGAACTTCATTATGGGGCATCTGCCAAATAGATAATGTTTGACATCACCACAAGAGCCACATTCACAACGATCATTATTTCTCTTTTTTATTTTATAAAGGTACGAGGGGAAGCTCTCGTGGCCAGTAATAAAATAAAAAAAATTACTTGTTTAGAACAAACAAAATCAGGATTAACCTTTTTAAAAATATCATATGTAAGGCGTCCAGTATCTGAATCTTGCCAATGTTTCTGCCACGTGCATAATATGTTACGTTTAACCTCTCTAGTGAGAAGAGATATTGGAAATGGAATCCTTGCCACAAGGTCAGCATTGCCAGATGTAATGACACTCTTGGCTAATGTATCTGCCCTTTCATTACCGTAAAGGCCGACATGCGCTTTTATCCATCCCAAGTGTAGGATCTTATCCTCATTATCATATAACAAATTAAAAATATCACATATAATTTGATTTTTTGGAAAAGCACGATTCAGCACTAAAACAGAAGACAGACTGTCTGTATACAGGATAGCCTCTTTATAATCTGAGTTCACGTACCATTTAATTGCGTGCAATAGTTCGGCCTGAAATATTGAGTTAAACCGATGCATCTGTATACTGAAGTCAGGAATGAAGTCATTCTTGAATGACACTGTAAATGCAGCCGAAACTCCTTCCAACATCTTTGAACCATCAGTATAAATTATTATATTAGCCTAACTATATATATATAGCCTAACTAGAACTAACTAACTACTCGGACTGCAGCTTATTTTAGAGCTATTAACAAGAACGAAAAATCATGCGTCAAGCATAGATTATGAAACACTTTCCAACACAACCAGAAAATTGCAACGAAACTTCACGGTTATATAATGTGAAATAAGATATGTAAGTAAATAGTTTAGAAAACATATAACACATTAAAAAATACAGTTTTCTAAATTATCTTCAGTGTCAAAATAGTAGTCGAATTATTTTGTACAGACCTGCATCTGATCAATATATGCGGATATATAGTATGGTAAAATTTAGTTCAGTTAGAATATTCACATTTAGCAATTTTCGCCAATCGATGGAAATGCACTTGAAATCTTTTGTACAGCCGTGTATATTATTTGAAGATTTTGGTCCACACCATATATTAAGCTAAAAGACAACTTAAAACTCACTTGCTGCAATTACCAACCGTAAATGACAATGTGTCTTTTTCTTTATGTAGCCCTGTATATGAATTTATTTATATTCCAAAAACTTCTATTAGTCTTCTAAATATAGTTCAGAAGGAAAATGCGTAAACACAATTAAAAACTACCTTTAAGCAATTCACTCCCATACTCTGTAATACAAACGAATTCCCTTGTGTAGTCCTGTATATGATCAACCAAGTTTATAAACACACACGTACTATGAAAAAAATTAATTAAACTTAAAAATGCAAACCAAAGTTGAAAACACACTTATCACATATAGACTGTAAATATACCATATGTACTATAACCGATATATTTTGTGTGTCCCTGTAAATAAACGCAATGCACACAACACTTTCAAGAGAGTAATTTATAGTGAACCTCAGTAATGCATATAATTTTCATTATGTTTGAAATAGAGAAATATCACTAGATTACACTGCAAAGGATTATTCCCCATATAATAATATGTAACAGAATTCTTTTGTTTGATCCTGTAAATGCATAATAAAGGCTTTGCACCCCATATTCTACAAAAAGCATGTTTTAATGCGCTTCATAATTTTATATCAATTTCATTATGTTTTATATGACGTAGCATCATCAAAATGCACTTGAAGCGGTTATTTTCCATTGACTGTAATGTAACGAATACTTTTGACTGCTCCTATAAAAAACTATAAGTGCTACACACTTCTGTTGAAATAGGGATTATGTTATAGTAAACGACAATAACATGCAAAACTTTCAGGGCAATCCGAATATTTATTTACGGGAGTTAGAGCACAGACAGACGGCAGACGGCAGACGGCCAGACAAACCGAAGTCATAAACTATTTTCAACTAGATTGGAAAGTGTTAAAAAGGAATTTAGCAATAGTAATTTTACATATGTATGATTCCTAAAATTCTTCAACGAATGACATCGTTTGTTATTCGAAATAAAATTTACCGAAGAATCCGAAGATGTTATCAAAATTAGGTGTTAGTTTTTAAACTTTTACAGTTTTTCTCAGTTCCTGTAAACTTTCAATATACCTACTGAATTACAGAAGACACAATTTCCAGTTAAACTTCATCTTTTACATGTCTCTCCGTAACTTTATTAATAAAGAAGTATAACAGGATTTTTTTTTTGACTTACTGATGCTTTCTAACTCGTATAATATCTATATCAAGATTAAATTACATTTTTAGATTGCCCATTAACAACAGTAAAAAGCACCCTTATGTGAAAAATATCAATTACTTCTTCAAATCAAATTTTGAAATTTATTAAAAATGGTGATTTATTATTTACCGGATCTAAGTGGTTAATAGCCATTGAAAACACTAAATATTTCACTATTTAAACAATCTGTTTGATTCTATTGATTCTTTGATTCCGTTTGATTCTACATGTTTGATTCTATTAATTAAACGCGTAGTTCGATTACACATATGTATTACTTGTGTTTTATTTAACTTGTCATATTTTTTTGTGGTGAAGTTTTAATTTTTTATAAACATTGAAATTGTTGTCGTCAAAAATACACCACCTAGATCTAGATGTTCTCTAAAAATAGAGCAATTAATAAATACAGAAGTTAGTTAATGTTTATTGTTTTGAATTTCAATGTTTGTAAAAAAAGGGTTTTTAGTTAGTAATCGTATATTCTTTCAAATATAAAAAACTTCAACATGATCAACTAACAGAGGGAGTTCTCTATTTCTAGAGACCATATAGAGGGTGAATTATATGTTATGGTTTTATGATTTATATTCCTATTATTATTATTATTTTTTTTTTTTTTTTGTTTTTTTTTTTTTTTTTTACGGAAGGACAATGGAGTGGAATGACTATTTCATAAGAAATAGAGCTTGCCCCATTACTTAAATCGAATTAGTTTGTACGGCAGAAGTTATTATTTCATTTAAATTTAATGTTCGATGCAAAATGAGTTAAAAAAAATAAAAATACAGACAAAAGTTTCTGTTTTGTTTTCAGATAGCACAAAAATATATAAAATTTAAGAATGTAAAATTTCATTCAAATGAAAGACGTTTTTATTTGTTTTTAACATAGCAGGAAAAATTTAAATATAGGTAGATATTGAACTTTTGTTTCTTTAATGTAATATGGCTATATTTGAAATATATTGCAAAATATATAAAAAGAGACCTTATTATTAAATTTTAATTAAATTGTTTGAATTTTAATACATTTATTTACGTGAAGAAAATATGAACATACATAAAATAATATCCTTAAGGCAAATTATAGCGATTGTTAACTCGAACAAAATTAAATCTATGCGACATTTAAATTAAAATGAAATTTAAAGGAATTTAAATATCTTAACTTATCAGAGTAATTTCTGTAATTCTCTCAACTGAATATTTTGTCTCAAGTTAATTTTAATCTTAATTTAAATGTCGGAACATTGATGCGAACTTAATTAATTTATTACCAGGAAAGTAATTTTTGGAAACTTATTAAAAATAATATCCTTTTTTAAGAAATTATTTTCTTTAATTTTTAATACTTTTTACATTCATTTCATGTAAAATGAAATTGATCTCTGGTCTTACCTCCAATGCTTTAGTCTATTTTCAGAGGATACTTTTCAATTTATTTTAAAAGAATGTATATAATCACGATTCAAGAATATTCATTTCATATATTTACGGTACTATAATTAATACAAACTATTTTAGGTAATTTTAATTCGATATAAACGGATAGAAAATCCAGTTTATAGTCCTCTTTAAGTAAAATCCAGTCCTCTGTAAGCAAATATTCTGGAAAAGAATTGTTAAATGAACTTATCATTATCTAAACTTATTTTTATTCCATATTTAATACTATCTGTAATGTATTCGTATCAGACATTTACCCCTCATACTTATACACCATTCAATATCTGAGTTTTTTATGTCAGATATAATCAAGAGCGTTTTAGACAAAACAACTATTCTGTAAATGAATTGCTAATTGCAAAATTAAACAATTACTAATAATTTCTATAAATCTTTTTATGCCAGGTGCGATATTATGTGTCGATTTTTTTAAAAAAAGTTATTTCCTCATCACTGCACGTGTAAACGAATTAAATTTTTAGCTTGTTTTGATGCTAAATGCTAAATGTAAAACAATCTCTTTGCTATTGCATTCAAGATTTTTTTTTTAATTAATTTGCAGTAACTATTTGTGATGGAAATTTCGGTAATTCTTTTTCGAGGTTCTTCGATTTTAGAACAGATATGACCTGAGAACGTCCGAGGATTATCTTAAAAGACAATGGAAAAGACTATGATTGTCACATATAGATCGGTGATAATTATTCTTCGTTCTTTTTATTTGTACGAGCGTCCATTATCATTGTTCTTCCCCTTTAAAACTATTTACAACTGTGATTCTCAAGAGGCTTTCGTTGTTCTAAACCCTTTAAACCAACGTTCAACCCACCATTTTTTCAAAGGATTATGTTCATTTTTGTCTCGATATAAGATAGTCAAACAATAGCACATATTTCAAGCTAACAGATGGTACTGTTCTTTCAAATACCCCCAAAAATGAACTATCATCCTTTTTACTCTTAAACCTTTAATTTATATGCATTTTGAAAGAAATTAAAATGTGTATTCTTTAGCAGATTCTTTTTATATTTTAAATATGAAATTTCCACTCATGTTAAAGATTAAAAATACTGTCATAATTAAGTTCTGTCTATATACACAGCTTGCAATAGAAAAAAGGTAATTTTAGAACATTTAATTTACAGTTTATTATTGCACATTTTTTTTAAACGTCATATTTTAATCGTAACTTTATGAAAGCTGTTGTGACATAAGATAATGTTAATAATTTGCACATTAAAAACATTGTTAATATGCATCTTAAAAAGAAAAATTAAAAAAAAAATCAAAGTATACAGATGAAACATAAGTACTATAAAAACAAAGGCTAAAAAAAGATCTCTTCATTGATCCAAGATTTATTTTTTTTTTAATTTGAAATATCTGAATGTGAATATTTATGTAGTTATTTACTTGTATTAAAAATAATTATTTTAAGATATCAAACAATATTTTAATTTCATGTAACTGCTTTTTAACACAGTTTTTCCTTTTAATTTTCCTTCTTGATGTCATGAAGTAATCTTAAATCAGTATCAATAAAAAGTTTTGTAAAATATTTTTTTTCGTTATCAACTACATCTAGTGTTTAAATTTTGTTATATTTTTACTTTATTCATTATTTCTTAGTTTCTAAGAAAATAATTCATACGAAAAATAAACCTATGAATCTATCTATGATGAAGATGATGTTGTTCTTTCGAATTTCTTGTAAACATAAGCATATGGTGAAAGAATTTGATATTTACTAAGTCCAAAGTAGCTGAATTATTAACTTTAAACACCTATTTCTGGGAAAATTTGTATAATAGCAATGCAACTTTTGAAAGATGCATCTCTTTATTTGAAAAACAACAACAACGAGAATAATAGACAAGCTTTATCGACATAGGAAATGCCGATGCTGAAGATGGGTTAATATTTGATATGATAAGAATTGCAGGACAGTAATAAGACAATTTCACAGTGAGACTGGGGTGTCGGCGAAAATACATATTATCCAAATTAGCCAAACACCGTATTATATGATTAGAAAGAGTTAAAAAGAGGCATGTGGTATTTTCGTTAGTGTTAAATCAATCAAATCATGAAAAGGGCCAATTATGAATTTTAACACCAGCAAAAAAAAAAACGGAAACTGGGGTCCCTGCAATCCGCATGACGAAAAGTTTTAGTGAAAAATTTTAGTGAAAGAAACGAAATCAGCTAAGGATAATTTGCGAATTATTCGATAAAGAATAATCGTTCTTGCTTCATCAAAACGTAATTAAATTCTGCTTTGTGTTAAGTTAAAAAAAATATGTGTTCAGCTAGATTGTTTTAATACTACCATTTGATGTTTAGATTATAATTTTGGAAAATACAAAATATCTGACATACTTGAAGTGTATAATATATATAGAATTACAAGCGAAACAAAAAAATTTTTACAGATCAAAAAGGGAGATTAAAGTTCAGTTTGTAATAGCAAAGGAGATGAGGAATATTGTGGAATGCAAAATATAATTATCTGATTTTTTTTTCATTAAAAAACGATTAATATTTTAAACTAAAATATGCTGTAATGAATCGCACATTTTGAGTAAAACTAACTTCAATTTTTCATGAAATTATTTTCAAACAAGTAGTTGAAACTAACGTGTGCTTTAAAATGAAATGGATGAAATAAATATGTCGATACATATATTCACGTTACACTTAATTTTAATGCATAGAAAAAAATTAGTAATACGAACTTTCTTTCGATATAAGAAGAATTTTCTTTTCTGAATACTTAATAAACATAAATTTTTACATGAAGTGATTATAATCAAGTTGGATCAAGTACTTTTTTTCTTTAACCAAGTTTGCAATGGATTTTTACCCTATAGAAAATAATTCGTTCGACAATATAACGAGCATTTTTCTAAGCTGAAAATATTTTAAACAGATAGCTTCCTGTGATTTTGTAATTTCGTATAAAATCCAATGGAGTCCATTAACTTTATTTCAAAATGCTTCTACATAATGTTTATGAACTTTATTCCCTTTGCTTCTAAACGCCAGAAAAAAATATATATATATGATCTTATTTTTTTAAAAAACCTCTTAAACTCGCGTCATTCGCTTAGCCGTTCATTTCTTAAATTTCGCATCTCACTAATTGGTTCATGTACGTATTACGTCGATTGTGTAGCTATCCGCGCATCTAACAAAAAGCAATTGCAAGACTTCGGAGAGCGTAATTTTGTCTTGTTTTCAAGTGCGCAACAAACGGTTATCTGGCGTTCTTCTGATTCGGAATTTCTAAACCCGCCATTTAAGATCAACTAAATGATGTAATGGTTATAGTCAAGTCTGAGAGCTATAGAAAACATCTTCGTCCTGTAGGAATTGTTTCGTCATCTCTCCTGTGCCTGAATAAACGCTTTATTTGGATAGCTTGCTTAATCTTTATGGAGAAATTCTTAATACACTCTCAGAAAAAACTGTAAATTTATGAGCATTTGCCCTTCAATTTTCACGGGCAACAGCCTTATTTTATGAAAAACGGTCTGATCCACTAAATAAGCGGCCTTATCCCTTAGATACTTAGAAAATTAAGAGCAATCCACATATTCTTACAGTTCTAGCCCATATGTTAGCAAAAATACGGTACGACCCCATACATTGTCCTCCGCTAGGGTGTAACCCTTCATTTTACTCGTGTTTCGAAAATTTTAACCCGCCAAAACAGCGATTCTGTGATGATTATCTAACGTGCTACGTGCTACGGAACAGTAAGTAAAGTGTTATTGTGTTTTAAAGTGCATTATATCCTGTGCATTATAATGCTGTGTTACCTTGCCCCGTAAAATTACGGGCTGCACAAAATGATGGGCATGGACTTTTTTCTTTTACGGGGTATGACTGGAATCTCTGCTGCAGTAATTTTACTGCAATTTTTTTAACAGTGTAGGTACATTTATTGGATACACTCTTCGCCATTATTCTCGATCTATCGACTACAATTATTCACCATCTTTCACTAGCTGCCAGTTTCTCATGAAATTTTAATTCATACAGCTAAACTCTAACACTAATCATGGCGAGGAGTGTAGCTTCTCTCAGAATATTATAGATTGCATAGTTAATAAAAGTTACGAATTTACATAAAGTTTTAGATCAAGATTTGGAATAAGATAATTATTAATATACGCGTTGTTAATTTTAAAAGGAAATTAAATGGGAATAAATATTATTAAGAAATAGGGAAATAATGAATATGTCAGAATTTAGAATAATTTAAAGGAATATTGAGAAATAAAATTTTTATATAACATGTCCCAAATGTCCCTGAAGCATTTTAAAATTCAATAAAAGCTCAAGCAATTGGCATACGAGAGTGCGGTTTGGAAGAAAATGCTTCTCGTGATCTGAAATGTTGTTGAAGAAAATAAAGCAATTAGATCCAAAATTTCTAATAGTTCGCTTTTGGAAGGTTATCGAATAAATATAATGCCTTTATGCATGACAGCGGCGAAAGGCGCACAATGAGTATGTACAGTTTTTGTCTAAACTATGGCAACCCACATACCAGAACTGAACAATACTCGTCCTCCTGAGTTCGAGTAGACGAGTGAGGATGGATAGACGAGTATTGTTAACTTTTCGATTGTGTGTTGGCGTAGTTTGGACAAAAACTGTGCGTACATATTTTGAGTATTTCGCCATTTTTATGTATAAAGGTATTCTACCTATTGGATAACTTTCCAGAAGCAGCGCCATCTTTGCGATATTTTTAGAAATGTTTTTTATTTGTTAAAAAAAATTTCAGATTATAAGAAGTATTCTCGTTCGAACCGCAAGCTCGTACTCCAATTGCTTTATCTTATATTGAATTTTAAAATGTGTCAAGGCCTTTTGGGACACCATGTATATATATAACAAAAATAAAAAAAACGTAAAACTGAGAACTCTAGACATTTTTTGCTTAAAGAAATGAACTGTTTATTTCGGATACTGATACATGAGCATGGTAATAAATAATGTACTGGCATTAGGAGTGACTTTTAGGGGTTTACATTTATCTTGCGAGTTCTTCAACATAAAATGTAAATTCTTAACATATAGATGAGAAAGAAAGATACAAAAGAAAGTTAGATAAAGGATAAAATGCTGTGTATTGACGACTTTCTTATACTTTTTATCCATGAATTATTACATAATTTCAGGAAAGGAAAAATGTTCGTAAATATTGGTCAAAAATAAGCAAAAACTGTATGTTAAATTTAATAGTTAATTTGTGAAAAATATTCGTGTATGCAGCCCTATATTTATTTCGTTATATTTATTTACAAAAAAATCATGATTTAAAGGTTTTCAATGTAATAAAATAGCACAATGTCTTTTGGATTTCATTACAGGAATATAGCCTTTGTAAACTTTACAGTCAAAATTATTAACATTTTGATATCGAAATATGAAATAAAAATAGTACATTATATTATATGCTATGTCGAAATAGGTAAACCTTTTTTAGAAAGCATTGCATTAAAAATTTAAAGAGCATTAATGTATGCATACACATATTTATTTAAAATTAGGATTAATGTTTACGTTTTGTAAACAATAATATGTATTAAGAAGAAAGGTTGAGGGGAAAAAAAGGAAGCAAACTGTAAAAAACAGATTTTTTGTAAGTTATAACATTCCTTTATTCAATTAGTAAAATCCATTAAAGTCTCTTTGATTGACACTTGTAATTTTCTAAATAAAGTTGTTTCTTTTACACTTGGAGCGGTTTGGTACAAACTGAAAGAAAATAAAAAGAAAACCTTCAGAAATTTTATTAGTTAAGAAAATTTTTATTTTATTACAAACAATTTGCATTTTTATAGAGAGATGAAAAGGGTACTAAAGATGCTCTGATTCAAAGAGGTACGTTTTGAAAAGAATTATAACTTTTAGCGATTTTATATTGTCCAAATAAAAAATTTTATTAATTAATATTTGTTTCACTCTCATTTGCTGAGAAAATAATACATATTAATGAAATACGTAATAATTACAAATTATTATCTGTGAATCATAAATGCATATTTTATTATTATATTATTGTGTCATGTTCCTTATTTTACGGATGTCGTTTCTTCTTTATACATGTTATAGTGTTATCACTGAAAAACAAACAAAGAATTGTAAAAAATAAAATAAAAGTAGTAAAAAAATATCGAAATCCATCAAAAATGATCATATATTTTTGTTATTGAAAATAAAACCCTTGAATTTGATTCCTTATTTTTAGGTAAAGCCGAGAGAAAAAGTACTATGCGGCATAAAGAAGAAATAACGTCTTAAAAATATTCAAAATCGTTGTTAAGCAAGTTTTGTCAGATCGTGCAATATTAGCTTTTTTTTTTAACATTTAACAAATATTTTTATTTCTATAAAACATAAACAAATGCAAAATACGTAATAGACTAAATTAACAATAAACATCGTAATCCACTAGAAAACCACAGTCATGTTTCGTCAATTCAAACATTTTGTCCCTTTAAAAGATTACCCGCATTGTAATCGTTCATTTAACAATTAAAAACATTAGAAGTTTCAAATTTTAATCCTGCATAATTCTTAAACTACTTGACTGAATGACTTCTCGCTTTGTGGTGTTAGTTAAGGGAGATTATTTAATAATGTACCTTGGACCTGCACAGAGTTCAATCCAATGACGCGTATTTTCCACCAGCAAAATTTGGTGCCATTACCTTTGCAAAGTAATCACGACTCATATTTCAGCTTATTTCATAATATGGGCAAACTGCTTCAAAATTATTCAGACACTTTCGAAATCGTCTAATTTTCTATAACGTTTTACACAGCATAGTGCCATCTTTATCAGTAGTATGCCCAAGAAACTGACAGGCGTTAAACATGAAAAAAAAATTAGAATACATCGCAACTGTTATTGTTTTTTAAAGTTCCGATTGCGTACTAGACTTTTGCTCCATTCTCGAAGATAACATTCATTATTCCTGAATCATTAGCATTTTCAGCTTACATACATTTCTTTACGAAATTTGGAGATGATCAGATTTCTTATAAGGTTGATTTCTTGCTTTTATTTAAAAGAGAAAAAAAAGAAAAAAAAACAGTATGCATTGTAAGTATACATATGAAAAAGACTTTCCATCAAAAAGATACATAAACAAAATGTTAATAAAGATAAATAAATAAGCTTATTTTTTGATTATTTTCTGTTATGTTCAAAGCATATTCGAAAATTTTGAATGTGATGTCCGACCAGTTTAAATGTAATTATATCATTCTTATATTGTTAATAGTGCAAAAATTATCATATGTAACACTTAATATTCATGGTTGAAAAGACATTTATAAACGTAAAAAGGAAGCAAATCAAAGGTAATATTTATTTTACAATTTTGTAATATAAAATTCGAAATCAATATAAAAGGGTCAGTAAAAATATCATAATAATCCCCTGTCTTATCTTCACGCAACAGAACTTGAAATTTTTATTCAGAAAACTCCCACAGGAAAAATTACAGTAATTCTCCTTATGGTTTGTATTTTATGCAATCATAAATACGAAAAATTGCTGCACCGGAATAAATTGGAAAAGTATCTAAAACGTATGTGGGTATATATTTTAATATCTCCGTACCTTAATGCGTTTCCAGTAAATAAAGAGAAGTGCCATAAATTTCAGAAAATAACAGTTTTAAAATGAAGTATTCTACTCTATTTTATTTTAGTTTTGTTAAACTTGCTTTATACTAATTCCTTTAAAAACGATTCTGTTGATATATATATATATATATATATTACTAAAAATAATTTTTTAATAGTACACTGTGAAAAAAAAATGTTTCTTAATTTGGGAAGGTTTTTAGAAAATATTATATAACCCTTTCCGAGTTACTCACGGTTCCAAAAAGGGTTCCTTTATATTTATAAAACTCAGAAAGAAATATATTTCCGAGATTTAACAAAATCATTTCTCAATCGAATGATTATTTTACTGTCCGTAATTATCGGAAACGTCTCCAATCACTTTATACAGTGCGTTAATTGTTTTTTTCACGTCGGGATATCAGTATGTGGCATGTTATCAATTTTTATGAAGACATTTTCATGTTCAACAAACATGTTCATGAGATAGACATGCTAATTTATCCACGTTAATATTAAAGTTGAATCTAACATTATTTTGTTAGTCTTGCAGGATTAAATACAGTTACGCAGTTGACAATGATTACCTAAGAATTGATAGAATCGGAAAATCTGATATTTTGGGTTAAAAAACAGGTTTATGCCCAGTAAAATGTTCTCGGAATAGTTTTCAAATATTATCCGCAAAAAAAGAAAACTTTTGTTTCTAGCGTAGCTGATAGCTTAGACGATGATATCCTACTTTTAACATCAATACTTACACTTTTGTTTAATCATCTGAACTCAAAAAAAGAATAGACTTCGTTACGCTTCAATAAAGAAGCGCAAACAGATATTAAGACTAACACATACTTCTCTCTGTACTGATGTATCATCCATAATTCGGCTTTGTTAATCTATTCAGTTTGAGATAATCGGATTATACCGTAGATGTTCTGATTCTATAAAGTCTTGTATTTCGAATTGCTCCATGTTGATAACTTTCAGTTAACACCTATAAACCGTTACTATCAGTTTGAGTATCTCATCCGTGCATTGCTCAGATAAGAAAAATTTTCAGGATTTGACATCACTTTTGACACATGAAATCATCACTGGTGCTACCATTCTACAAAGCATATACCTGCGAAGGATATTTGCTTTTTGGAAACAAGAACTTTATATGTCAAAAATGCTCGTAGGTGCTCAAAAATGTTTTAGGCCGTTTTTATTCTACACTAAAAATAGACAGAACATTTCACTTTGTTTATTTGTTTCTATGAGGTAATCTCTGGAACTACCGAACCATTTTCAAAAATAATGGAGTCAAAAGGATTGGGAAACTCTCTGCTCAAATATATGCTACATTGTAAGTCGATACAGATAACTCCAAGGATGTGCAGGAACAAAAAACATTCTAAAATTGTAATTTTTTTCTGTCATACTTGAAAATTGCCATACTTGGCTAGAAACTTGTCATAGTGGATACTTTTAAGATGTAAACACTCACTAAGAACTGTTTAAAGGGTGAAATAAAATGAAAACCTTCTAAATTTTATTTATATGGAATTGTTATGGCTATAAGAGTGAAATTTGATATGGTTATTATTTTAAGATGTAGATGCTTGCACAATACAGTTTCTTAAAAATTTAAAATTATAAGACTATATGAACAAAACATTTCTAATACTGCGATTGTTCTGAAACTATGCAGTCTTTTTTTTTTATTTGACCAGATAATTAGTTTTTAGAGGTAAATACTCGGAAAGAACAGTTTACAAAAAAACTGAAAAAAATTATTTGAAAACATGAAATGAGGAGAAAACTTTGTAGAAAAGTTCTAAATTACGATTTAATTGGAATTGTTAGACATAATTTTTTTTTCACTTGACTATTATATTTTAGATGTAACCAGAACATCTGTTTACATCAACTCTTCTCTCAGAGTAGTAATAATTGTAGTCTCTGCTTAAAAATATGTTATATTATACCGTATTACAAGTTTCCTATGAAGGATGCAAAAACATTCTAAAATTCAGATTTATTAGATTCAATTGCTAAAAACGTTAAAACATAACATTTAAGGTAAAAAATACTACCTTTAGCAACGAATGTTCGCATTAAAAACGATTTTTAAAATAATCGAGATTTAAAAGGATGTAATGATTATACAAATCTCGATAATTATAAGTACTCGGAAACTAACGTAGCTAGAAATTTTAATCTTGACATGCAGGTTTCTATCAGGATGTGATTACCCCAAAGAAAAGTTTAAAAAAATCAAATTTCAAATTGGCAGAATGAGAAGAAAACGCTCTACAGTTATATTTCCAGTAAGATTTATTTGCTATTGTCAGCCTAGAAAATTTACATGTGGCTTAGGGATAAATTGAAAGACGCATAGTGTGATGCTGCGTAATCTGTTTTCTTAATTTACATTTAAGAATATTTAAAAGTAAAGAAAAGTTAATTTTATTCTTCATGCATGTTTCAAGAAGGTTTTTTGAGCAATAAATAAGAAGCAAGGAAAACTAACGCCTATAATAGAATAGATTTCAATAAGAAAAAAAATAAAAATTATAAAAGAATATTCAAAAACCGTTGTGCTAGCTTTCTTGGAATGTTTGGATTCTTGCAGAAAATTAAATTAAAAAAAATTAAATTAATTTATAAAATATTCTGATTTTTTTCCACCGATGATTTTATGTAGTGTATCTATTTATTTCAAGATGTATTACATAAAAAGTCAATCTTACAGAGACAAATTGGAAAAAAAGCGACCCTTATTTACTTCAAGACAAAATAAATAAAAAATATTTAATAAAATTAATTTTCTACGAAATAATATAAAAACCTGTATAATCTTTGAAGTACTTATTATTTAAATTCAGATATCCGTATTTCAGAATCTTCTGCATATAAAGTTCCCTTTTATGGGTAAACAAAATTTCAATTTAATTTGAAAACAAATTCCAAGAATTGTTTTCCACTGTAACTTTAAAGTATTTTTCGCTTCGTTTATTTCACAAATACGGGTTGCTTGAATAAATTATTTATGGGAATGTTCTTTCACATGTCGAAACTTGATACTGTTATTTCTTAAACGTTAAATTTATGTAAGTTTTAACTAATACTTTAATATAAGTGTAAACAAGTTATCTTTTTATTACAAAAGAACATATGTCTTAATTATCGCATTGTACTAATATACTTGTATTATATAAGTTGCATTGCCTTTAGTGAATTTTGTCAAGTTGTAACAATATTCATGCCGAACCATAAGGCATTGCCGCCTATAAACAATCGGATTAGAAATGCGGGTTACTGTTCTGTAGTATGTTTGATTTGTAATTTAACTAGTAAGATAAAATAACATTATACAAATTTATTCGTTAAATAGAAGGTTTTTAAATTTACAAAAATGCTTTGTTAATCTGTGAATCTGTTTTTCATGAATTCTAAATCGAAATTTTAAAAGGACTTCCGTAAACGATTGTTTTATCATATAGCCCAGTCAAATTGTAGTTTGAGGTGCAAAATTCTGGTGTAATTGTTTTTAGTGGCTTATTTTATGTTTTTTGGGTGCTGAATACGAATCTGAAGTTGTCCAACAAAATTTCCTTCAGCAAATTTGTTTTTTTTACACAAAACCTGTAAAAAACGGACTTTTTTCGTTTTTTTCAAAATAACTCAAAAATTGTGCATTTTGCGTGAAAGTCGGCAGTATATGAGTTAAAGAGAATAAAATTTCCTACATTTTATGCATTGACAGTTTTTTTCTATGATCAATGGTTTAGCTGTGAGAGCGCCGCAAAATCGAGTATTAAAAACAAAAACTGTAAAAAAACGGGAATTACGGCACTGTATGTCAATGTAACATAGAAACAAACCATTTAACGCAAATATTAACCATCGGTGATATTAAAGGTTATATGATTGACTATATTTTATGCATTTAAAGTAGGGGAAAAGTGCGGTTCCGGCACCAGTGGAAATTAGGAGCAGTGGAGCAGCTCCACCTACTTTCATGAATCGAAGTTGCCCTCCTCCGTAGAGTTCTTACTCCATGAGGTGATAAAATTTTGTAATAAGAGGTAAAATTAGGTAGAGGAAGTAAAACTAGGTAAAATCGGCGAAAAACAGTACTTTTCGGAAGATGGCAAAAAACACATTTTTTACAGCCTTTCTGTTCATAAGATCTAAAAATAAACATTTCACTGTATACATTATACTATACTTTAAAAAAGTAGATAAAATTCTGTACAATTTATGTGCAAGTAATTTTCTTGGACATTGAATAGTTATGAAAAAATCAATGACGAATGCACGAAGTAGTCATGCGCCTCCTTATTGAAGGCAAATAACTTAAATGCATCATTATACATGTGTACAGATATGTAAAACGTTGATGTGATACTAAAGATTATATTATTGACTATATTTTATGCATTTAAGGTAGGAGAAAAGTGTGGATCCGGCACCAGTGAAAGTTGGGAACAGTGGAGTAACAGGGGTCAATCATTTTCCTCAATTTGTGAAAGTTATGTGTCATTTGTTAAGTACAAATACAAATTTAGTGCTGTAGTTTGTTCGATGGTTACCCTGAAGAAAGTTTCAGAGGTACTAATTGTATTGAGCGAGCAAGAAGATCACGCAAACACACTTTAGTAGATTTTATGTTCGGCGAAACAATTGTGCCTACAGTACCACAAGAAAAATTCCTAGGCAATATAAAAAACAAAGAGCGTTTGATTTTAATGTTGAAAAATAAATTTGCATTCACACAAAACAGGCACGAGAAGATGCGGATACACTGATTATCACCACAGCAAGATACCTTGCGCAACAACATAACTCTGTAGTTATCGTGGGTGAAGACGTAGATTTGCTGGTGATCATGATTGGTCTCTGTAGGTGTATACATTCAAATGTATATTTTTTAAAGCCAGGCAAAGGGACAGTTTCACCACTCATTTTTCCCCTTACTGCAAACTTGAACAATCGGTTGCTAACAACATATTATTTTTACATGCCATGAGTGGTTGTGATACTACTTCAGCCTTTTTTAAATTAGGAAAGATGTGGTTTCTTCAGACTCTCAAAAGAAACCCGGCATTAATTAAAACCATTGAAATTTTTAAAGACTCTATGGCAGATGCTGATGCAATTACTGATGCTGGCAATCGTTTTTTTGACTTCCTTGTACAAATTATCTGATAAGGAAACCATGTCATTAAACAAATTGAGGTATCTATGCTACCTTAAGTCTGTATACAAGGCATCAACCCATTTGGCGTCCCTACCTCCTACTAAGATTGCAGCTAAACAGCATTCTTTAAGGGTGTATTTTCAAGTTCAGCAATGGCTTGGGAATTAAAAAAATCCTGAACAATGGGGTTGGAAAAGCACCAGAGATGGTCTAGAGCTAATAACCACGCTAGAGCCTCCAGCAACTCAAGCCGTCCTAAAACTCATTTCTTGCAAATACAAGAAGGCAAAACATAAAAACTGTGGATGTAAAAAAGCAGGCCTCAACTGCTCTAATATGTGTCTGAACTGTGAGAGCAGTTGTAATAACATGCCTAATATTGAAATAGAATAAAACGAGGATGACCCGAAATACCCTGAAGTACTTGAAGGTAATTATACATAAATCATTCCATTTCACATTTATTTTTTCATTCATTTTTAATTTGGTGTGGTCAAAATATGTATCCCATACAGTGTGCATAACTATTCAGTTTTTAAACAATTAAAACTAAGTCATTAATTATTTTTTAAAACGCTAGTACGTAGTATAGAGAGCTTTTTCGCTCCCTGATTTGGGGTCTAAAAGTGACCGATTCCTGAAATGATCTGTAAAAGAGGGCTGATATTAAAAAGAGGTAAAAATAATATTATGATAAAATGCTGTATGAAACTCAACTGTATGAATCTCAAGGTATAATTAATTCCACCGTTTTAAAAAATATTGTACGTACCAGTTCTTTTCCGGAGCATAAGTTTCGATCCTCGGGACAAAAACGGCTTTTCGCACCCGTATGCGTAAATAGCTATTATATAATTAATTTATTTTTTATAGGTGTAGAAGAACTGGAAGGCATACCATCAGAAACCATGAAACCATTGGCTAAGAGGGACTCGGTTTGACTGACAAGTTCATTTCAATGCCAATAATAATTTAATAATTAATATTGTATAAAATACATACCTACCTATTTTACTATATTATTTAACATTACACAGTTTTCATACTAATCAATCGTGAATCACTATTTATCATTTTTTGTACCTATATAACGTAACATCGACGTTTTACAAATCTGAACACATGTATAATGATGCATTTAAGTTATTTGCCTGCAATAAAGAGGCGGATGACAACTTCGTGCATTCGTCATTGCTTTTCCCATAACTATTCAAAGTCCAAGAAAATTATTTGCACATAAATTGTAGAGAATTTTATCTACTTTTTTAAAGTGTATTATAATGTATACATTGAAATGTTTATTTTTGGGTCTTATGAACAGAAAGGCTGTAAAAAATGTGTTTTTTTGCCATCTTCCGAAAAGTACTGTTTTTCGCCGATTTTACCTAGTTTTACTTCCTCTACCTAATTTTACCTCTTATTACAAAAATTTATCACCTCATGGAGTAAGAACTCTACGGAGGAGGGTCAACTTCGATTCATGAAAGTAGGTGGAGCTGCTCCACTGCTCCTAACTTCCACTGGTGCCGGAACCGCACTTTTCCCCTACTTTAAATGCATAAAATATAGTCAATCATATAACCTTTAATATCACTGATGGTTAATATTTGCGTTAAATGGTTTGTTTCCATGTTACATTGACATACAGTGCCGTAATTCCCGTTTTTTTACAGTTTTTGTTTTTGATACCCGTTTTTGCGGCACTCTTACGGCTAAACCATTGATCATAGAAAAAAACTGTCCATACATAAAATGTAGGACATTTTATTCTCTTTAACTCATATACTGCCCACTTTCACGCAAAATGCATAATTTTGGAGTTATTTTGAAAAAAAACGGAAAAAGTCCGTTTTTTACACGTTTTTTGAAAAAAAAAAAAAAAAAAAAAAAAAAAAAATTGCCGAAAACTTTTTTGTTGAACAACTTCAGATTCGTATTCAGCACCCCAAAAAACATAAAATAAACCACTAAAACAATTACACCAAAATTTTCCACTTCAAGCACTTTTAGAACACAATTTTACTGGGCTACACATGTCTGGAATACGTTGCTACTAACATAAAACTTAATTTGCCTAGTTTATTTCTATTAAACATTTCTGGTGTTTATGCATATTAGTTTGCTTTATGCATATTACTTTCTTATAAGCTATCAGGGGCAAAGAAGTTATATAAAATGAAATTGATACGAAATTATATTAAAACCTGAAACAGATGTTGAATTCTTCCCTTTTAAATTTAGATACATGTATTTCGCCACCACTGTACCAGAAGCTTAAATATTTTAAGATAAATTATTTTCATTTAAATTCACTATTTTTATCATTATTTGCATACATATTTTCTCTTACAATTGGAAATATTTAGATTAATACCCAAAATAAATTCTATGGACTTTCTATCATTAAATGTTTGACGTATTTTTCGCTACGTCTAATTATCTGAATACGGGTTTGCTAAATCAATTATACTTTGAGAACATTCTTTCACGGGCGTAAATGAACGGGCTCTATTGACTACACATTCTTAATATTTCTTTCTCAAAAACGTAACACATTCTTTAATGTAAAATTAGAAAAATAACAATAATTCCTTATATAAGTAATTATTCTTCTACAATATTGATTAAAAATTGATTTGTCCAAATGTGCTTTTGAAATTCGTTATGATTTGTATTCGAAAATAAATTTATCACATTTTTCTCTCGAGAATTACAATTAACTCCATACATTAATTATTTCAGCATGCGTGGATACGGTTGTTGCATATACTAAGTAACATTATTTTGAAATTTTAATGCTTTGAAAAATTTCTCTTTTAAAAATCTAATCAACGTTTATTGATAGTGACAATAGAGACAAGACAGTATTTCTTGTTGTAATGCAATTCGCATTCACCGCGAAATTTACAGAGACAAAGAATAATGTGAATTTAATATAATAAAATGTATTATTTAGAAAGCAATATTTGATGAAGCCCTTTTGATTTAAGAAATGTCATACAAATTTAATATTCTAAAAAATGTTACAGAATGTAGAAAACTAAACAGCACATCTGGCGTCTAACATTTCCTAGTTTGTAGAAAATGAACCAACATTGCATTTCTAAAGCAACATTTTAAAACATTCTATGTCAAAATGAATGATATCAATAGAAATCTACTTATTCTTGTATAATGTCCAAATTTCATAATCAGCTAAAATGAATGATTTTTTTTTGGATGTAAATAAAACTTAGTAATTTAATTGCAATTTGGGAAAGCAATTCGCAAATATTTCATATTTTTTATAAATGCAATTTTCTTTTTATAAAAAAATAATAATTTTCTCTCATGATTTGATGTTTACTAAAGCTGTAGCAATCCAGTGTGTTTTATTTAAGTTGCAGATCTTTCAATTTTTTGGAGGGAGGGGGATATAATTTTATTATAAATTTAGAAAAAAAAATACTATATTATATTAATGAAATACGAAATTTTAAGTATGAAATCATATTTACAATAATGGTTAAACATTTTCTTATTAAAAATACTTGTTTTGTGAGTTTAATTTTTACACCTAATCTTATATATAAATGTACATTTAAAGAAGACATGATTCTAACTTGGGAATCCAAAATTTCAGCTGCTCCATTCAAATACTTTTGAGTTATGCTTAAAAAACTTCTCGTATTTTTTTCTTGTTTTGCCACTATAAAAATAAATATAACATTAAAAATTGAGAGCTTAAAGCTTTATTATTCTTAATCTACTTCGCAAAAAGCTTTTCAGTTGGTACACTTACAAACATTCCTTACAATCTACATTTGCCAAAAGTTCAAATTTGATGTCAAAAGCAGGTGTTTGTAACGGACATTTCGAAATGTGATAGAATTTCAGAATAGTAACGGCCTACAATCTTATTTTTTAATATCCATTAAAAGAAGTTATCGAATTGTTATTTAAGTTTCTTTTCGCGTCTATTTGGCAATAAAATACTATGGCGATTCTATTTTTTTTCAGTTTTTTTTTCAGTTTTTTTAATTATTTATTTTTTAGAATTTTATGTATGTCAATGAACATAATTGAATTTTTAGCCGAGTTGTTTAATAAACTAAATATATATTTATAAATATATATATATTTATAAATATATATATATTTATAAATATATGTATATTTGTAAATATATATATATTTATAAATATATATATATTTATATACTTTTTTTCATTTGTAAGGTTTTGAGCTGGATATTGAAACCTTTTTAGCAGCTGTCGAATATCTTTTCATTTCCAGAAATCATGTTTAATTGGCTGCAGACAAAAATCTGTATTATAACGCAAAAACATGTCTGTGAACAACGCTGACGTCATATAAACGGTAGAAAACATCTCAACAATGCGTTTCCTGTTTTTATTTTTATTTATGTATTTTTCGTAAATCTAATTACTTCTTAAAGTTGCATACTTTAAATTTTTACGTCGTGGAATATGAAAAAAATATGTACTGTCGAATGTAATTTTTCTGAAAACTGTATTTTAAACAACTGATTTTTCTGGTTTTAAAAATAATTTTCAAGCATGATTTAAAAAAAAAAATATGTCTCGATCACTTGCGCAATTCTGGTAGATTAATACGTTTGTATTTCAGATAATGCAAACAGTTCAGCTTTTATTTACGGTTTGTTTCAATAGCGAAACTAAGGATTCGCCAATAAATAAATAATATAATATTAAAAAAAAACTCAATTTCCAACACTACCAATATACTTTTACAAATCTTTAACGTTTAATTAGGTGAAATATGATGTCTAAGTAAACAAATGAAATGAAATGAAAACACCCTCTCGTGGAGATCCAGGCGTTAAGCATAGATACTTTTCACCACGAAAGGGAATGTTTATTAAAAATTCATATTTTAGAATACAGATGTTGAATATTACATTAGAGATTAAAATAAAATTAGTACAAAGCTAGTTTTTACAATACTGGCTCAGATCACAACATTTCTTAATGTATAATAATAATAATAAATGATATAAGAAAAAGTACTTTTGAAAACAATTTTAAGACAAATATCTGAATTATTTTTGCAGTCCTGTCTATGATAAATAGATTTGAATATATACTACATATAGTTTTAAAATTTGGTTCAATTAGGGAACTTCAACCATTTCTGTCAATAAACAGAAATATGCTCGATATTTTTTTGTTCTACACTGTATACGATCTATATAATTTATGCACACCAAGTAATAGACGAAAAATTAGTTAGATGTAAAAACACGTGTCGCAACTGAATACGCACTTCTAGCAATTATTGTTAACAGACAGTAATTTAACCGAATTTTTTGTGTATCCCTGTAAATGAATGAAGGATGTTATACGCACAGTATTCTATAGTAAGTTCCATGTAATGCAACTCAGTGAAATATATCAATTTCAATATGTTTAAAATAATGAAACATTATTAAGATCAATCGCAAACGGTTGTTCCTCAGATACCTTAATGTAAAGAAATTCTTTTGTAAATTTTTTTGTAGAGAAACTGTAAGTGCAGTGCGCACCCTGTTCTATAGTAAGCCTCTTGTATTGTACCTCAGTGGTATATATCAATATGTTTGAAATAGTATAACATCATTAAAATAATCCGCAAAAGGTTTTTCTCCATAGACCGTACTGTAACGGAATTATTTTGAATGCCCCTGTAAAGTAACCATAAGCGCGACACACTTCATTTTCAATATCAAACATGCCATAGTGAATATCAATAGCATATGTCAATTGTGTAACAATTTGAGCAAATTTGCAGAAGTTAGAGCACGGACAGACAGACAGACAGACGGCAGACAGAAAGACAAACCGAACACATTTCAGCTATGTTGAAAAGTGTTAAAAACCCAACCGATTCAAATGATTCATGCAACTCTATGCGATTACACAACAAATTGCAATTTTATCACGTTATGTCACTGTAAGTGTTAATTTTTTTTTCGTACTGAACGAAAGCAGTTAAAATCAATAATAATGATTATTTTCAATAAAATAACTGTTAAGTTATATACGATTGCTTGATACTGTATAAGTGAAATGTAGAAGCAGCGTACCATATTGGCAGATTACATTTTGATGAGAAACAAAAAGCGAAGAGGATTCAGATTATTTGATTTTGAGCCAATCGTGTCAGTTAATAATGCCTAGTGATCCGAACACTCTTAAAGAATTGAAGGGAGATATTTTTTACTGTGGCTTCATTTGTTTATGATTTTGGTCGTTTTCGTTTTGCTGTGACATTTCCATAAACGTTTAAAATAGGATATTTTTATTCGAAAAAAATTGCAAATGTTATTTAAATTGAAATTGAAAACGAATTTCGTAAATTTTTAAGAATAAATGTTATATTTTCTGTCATTTAGACATTTTTCCTTAACAATTTTCTTTGCTTTTTTTTCCTTTAAGGCAGGTCTTAACTAGTTCAGTTATTTTTAGAAAAGATCAACGTTCAGCAAAAGTAAACATATTAATGTATTGCATATATATTTTCTCTGGAAAAAAAGAAAATATATATTGAATAATATTAATTTCTAACTGGTGAATTTTTGTGAAACTTGATAGTATCTTTAAATAGATTAACGTATTTCATCTGGACGTAGCGTTTTCGGTAATAGTTTTTATTAAGTTGAAAGGTTTTCTAAAATAGGAAAATTTTTTTCAGAAGTTTTTCGTTAATTTTTAAGATGTTAAAAGTTAAGCTAAAACTTGTTTTAAAACACATAATGAATATTTGTAACACAATCTCTGTAGTATGCAAACTTCGTTAACGCATAGAAGAATTTTCCCAAAAAGTATGTTAATGAAATTATTAATAATGAATAGAAAGATTAAAACTATATTTTGAACTCTTTTGTAAAAATCAAGTTCCTAAATGAAGAATTTGTGTGTAAAATAATTCACTGACAGTTTTTTCTTCTGATTTTTAAAGAAAATTCTTAACTACATATTAGCAAATTTTAAAAGTACAAAGTGTATTATTTTCACGGTATTAATCATAATATTCACAGAGAAACTGTAGATATTAATTTTAATAACGCACCTTTTTTTCACGTAAATCTAACATAATTAAATCTATCAGATAAAATTGTTTGCACATAAGATAAGATAACTGAGGGTGCAAACATAAATAATTAGCTGTTTTAGAGGAATCATTCAAAATAGTTTTATTTGAAATTTTCTTTATTATTAAATATCTTAAAACTTGAATTGTGTACTGTGTTTTTAGATCGCACAGATCAAAAGTTGTTGTATATTTTCGGAAGTTATGTATGTAGCGCATGTAAAATAAATGCATCTGAATTTCTTAATTTGATTGTTTTTATTTAGTTTTTTATTAATGTACTAAAAATACTATGAACAGCTTCATTTTTTTCCATAAATAATAACGTGTTTGTACTTGTGAAACATGATATTCTTTCTGAATAGATTAACTTTTTTTCACTTTAAATGTACATGAGATTTTCTCTTTTACAAAAGAAATCAGTTGAAAAGCTTTTTTAAAACATATAAATTTGATTTTTAAAAAATCTTAAATTATTTATAGCTGCTAATTGTGTTAGCTAGAAATTTTATTAAAAACTATAATGAATGTCGCAACAAAATCCTTGTAATACACAAGTTGTTTGTATATACACAACCAACATTTCATTGCAAGGACAGGCAAATAATATTTGTGGTAGATGTCCCTTAAAATTATCCCAGTATACGTATACGGCAGATATTATTTTTAAAAACGTGGTACGAATACAATAAAAAGTACTCCACTGAGACTTATAGATACCGTTCCATATTCAAAAGGGTTAACACATAATATATGTTTTCGAAAATTTAGTTGATGAAAATGGTTGAGGAAAATATATATTAAAATGAATATCGAGGTTATCGTGTTTAATGATTCATGATGATAAATATTTGTATATATTTGTTTATGTTATTTATAAAGCACAGTTAAAATAAATGCATTTGAGATTCTTTATTTGTGTTTTGAAAAATGATTACGTATTTTTTTGAAATGCTAAAATTTCTATTTAAAATTACATTTTATTTTTCTTTTACGAACGTAGTTATTATTTGTAGTAGACATGTTTGGTAGTTTGTGAAGCAAGATAACATATTTGAATAGATTAACTTTATTTTTCAATTTTCAACTATGGATATGCAATTCTCTTTTATAGAATCAATTAACATAAAAGCTTTTCCAAAACACCTAATTTTTATTTTTATTTTTAAAGTTGTTTAAAACTTAAGCTAGAAATTTTATTAGATATTTTAGTAAAATTTAGTAACATAATCCTTGTAACATACAAAGTTCATTAATGCAATTGGAAATTTTATGAAAAAAATTGTTGATGAATCTTATTAAAACTGGTTAGTCAGATTACACTTATAATGCTTTCATGTTTAAATAGCCCAAGTTGATAAAAGTCGCGTTTTCCCGTTTTTCTAAATCATGCAAAAAACTTATTTTACCTTCTCACCGCCGCGACCTGATATATCCGTTTACTATGCTCTAGGTTTCACAGCAATACAAGATTTGTTTAAATTAATATAATTCTACAAATATAATGCATTTTTAAAACATCAAGTAATGATTGATACTCTCACGGATTATACTCATATAAGTAATTAAGTTTTTTATCTCAAGTTTGAAAATTCAGATTTTTTAAGCATTTAAAATAAATTACAGAGAAAACAACATTACAAATTTTCCCTTTTGCTCGGCGGTCAGGGGGTAAGGATAATGCATTTGAATTTTTGTATTTATATATATTTAAAAAATAACTATTTTTGTGAAAATATTGAGAGATCTATTTTAAAAAGTTTTAGTATTTCTTATGCATAAAATAATACAGGATTTTAGAGTGCAGGTTTGTAGTTCTGAAACATAATATTATTTTGAATAGATTATCATTTTTTTTTCTCTTTTTCCATCTAGTTCAAGTTTTCATATTGGAGTCATATTCAAATCAATTAACTTGAAAGCATTTCTGAAATAACTAATTTTTCTACAGAATTTCGTTTGCAATTTTAAATCTGTTAAACGTTTAAGCTAGAAGTATTATTAAAAGGTATAACGAATTTTAATAGCATAGTCATTGTTTTATACAAACTTCATTAACTTATACCAAAACTTTTATGGAAAGTATGCTGATGAAAGATAATAAAAATGAACAGAAAGATAAAAACTATTTTTTACAACTTTTAAATGACTAATATTGATAAATATTTTTATAGTTTTTTTTTAATTTATGCATAAACCAGAATAAAGATAATTCCTTTCTCTGCAATAATTTGAGAATTAAATAGTATGGTGTATTCAGGGCTATAATTTTCTCGAAATCGCCTTAGTCATTCGACGTATTAAATACCGTTGTTCGCTAGAAACTGGAACAATGCAAAGCTTTTTGATGGACTTTCTAGTTGCTGGGCAACTTGTAAGCAACTGTAAAGAAATTAATTGTATAAAAACTACATAAATGAAAGTGTAACTCCAGGTCAAAAATTTTAACTTATTGAATTTTGCTTTAATTTTTTTCCAGTTGGAGTTTTTGTAATAGGATATGCTAATCGTCTGGTCAGTAACACAAAGGAAAGGACATTCAATTCCGCCTCGCCGCGCGCCGCCTAGTACGAGAACCTATTAAAGAAGAAGGGCCTATTAGAGTTCCACCATTTTTGTGTTTCGCTTAAAGGGCAATTTTCAGTTTGATGAACACTGCTTCGCGTAAAGTACAAATGTTGGGGCGTAAGCTAAGAAACACGCAATTCGTAAATATCGTGGAAATCTAATTTAAAAAGAAAATAGGAATGTTAATAATCATGATGTATATGTGTTTTAATAAAAAGTGTATAATGTGTGATATTATTAATTGCAAAATGTAGAAATTACAAACAATAAAAAAAATTATATTTCATTACACAGCCGGCATAACGTTGATGATTTCATTTAGCATAGGTAAAATTATAAGACTTATTTGTTTTTCATTTTATAGGTGCTATATAAATGAAATCTAATAATTAACAACTTTAATAAAAAATTGTTTGCATACGAGTTAAGTTTGTTTAGCGCGACAAATATTACTTAAATACTGATTACCGAATATATTACATTTTAGTTGAAAACTATTCGCAAAAATATTAACAAAAGAATACGGCATTCCTGGAATGTTTTTGTTGCATTAATTTGGAACCCTTCTTCATGAATAACTTTTTTAATGAGCAATTTTGTTTGTTTTGGAGTTTTTCGTAGAAGTAAGTAGTTTTATATAAAAAAAAGTTATAGATTGCATTTGTTTAAACAGTAATGAAAAGGCATAAGCATATATTTTATGTAAATTATGCTGTTACAAACAATTTGAAACAATTCTCTTTTTCATTTTTAAGTGCTATTTTTTAACGTTTATCACATCTGCCATGATTAAAGTGATTTCATGGAAAAACCAAATATTCTATACCAATGTCATTATTTTTACTATAACTTTGTCTATTAAATCTAGCAGTTATTTTTTCAAATGAATTTCTGTCACAAACAAATGTTTTTTAAAGTAATTTCATTTCAAAAGCTTAATTTGACAAACTCCATACAATTTTAAAATACTCAGAAGAAGATAAATGTTTTGTTTAATATCCTTTTAAATGTTTTTTTTTAACCGGCTGTTGACTAGTTGGTTTTCGGACTAGTTTCAAACGTATTATAGCTTAATTCTCCTCAGTACACCTAAAAATCCGACAGATATTAATACTATTTTTTTTTACTGATTTCAAATTTATATTTCTTCATTTATTTCAGATAACATTCTTCCACACATATAATTTAGCAAATTTTGGTTTCGAAAAATAATTTTTAGGCTTTCATAAAAATGTTAAAATACTTTGAATTATAAAGAATATTTCGTAATGTATTTTAAATCTTCAGTGAGTAGTTACAAAGGAATAATCAGTATGTAACAAGTATAATTTTGGATACCACATGCAAAATAACCAATTTTGTGATGCTTGATGTATACTACTGTCACTAAAAGTTACTCATTATTTTACGTCCATTGACCAAAAAGTATCAGATTTTTTTTTTCATTTTTTGTATATGAGTACAGGCCATTTTCATTATTAAGTATCCTGTAGTAAGTCTTAATAGTGCAAACGTGAAGAAGACAAACGACAGATATAAGCAGTAATGAATTATTTTGGTATATTTTAACATAAAAATTTAAAAAAAAATCTTTAAATTCCTATCGACTGAAATATTACAAATTTAACTTCGCATCTATACCAAACTTGTCCTCTAAATTTCAACTAACGAGCTGCTTTATTTTGTAGTCATTAAGAAAAAACTGGTAGATAGACATAAAAAGGTTGTGAAATCTCCACTTGAGTTGTAAACCGATGCCTACTCAATGAAAATAAAATGTTTATGTTGACATCTTTTTATAATAATACTAGCGGCCCTCCCTCGCTTTGCTTCGGGTTAACCTTGAAACCCTTCATCTCTTTGTGTTTTCTGTAGACCTTTTTAATGTGTACAATAATTAGTACATTATTTTGATAAATCTTGTAGGGTTCAGCCTGCGTTTGCAATGTATAAGCGGAAAAAATGAAATTATTTACGACATCACATTAAAAACCTCAAAAATAACAGTATTTCTCCACTATTTAATGGATATACATATAAACCTTCCTCTTGAATCACTCTATCTATTAAAAAAACCGTCCTCTTGAATCACTCTATCTATTAAAAAAACCCGCATCAAAATCCGTTGCGTAGTTTTAAAGATTTAAACGTACATAGGGATATAGGGACAGAAAAAGCGACTTTGTTTTATACTATGTAGTGAAGTGATTTATCTGAAATTACAAAGCAAAACATATGGTTATTATACATATAAACCTTCCTCTTGAATCACTCTATCTATTAAAAAAACTGCATCAAAATCCGTTGCGTAGTTTTAAAGATTTAAGCGTACATAGGGATATAGGGACAGAAAAAGCGACTTTGTTTTATACTATGTAGTGATTTGACATAAAGGAACATGTTTGCTTAACCTTAGATATTTAGCAAGATATAATTTAATTAATACTGAAAATCTTTTTCTTTCAATTAAATAAGAACAAATATAGAAAATCTGGAATTCGCTTTAGTGTTTCAAATCGTGCAAAATTAAAAAAAAAATTCAAAGGATATATTTAAGTTTTTTACAGTTCGTAAATTGAGGAATAAGTGTTTCTGCGTCAGTTATGAAAGACAGCATTCGATATCGTGCTTCAATATTTCAAAAGTCTCACTGAATTTCAAGATAGGAAATGTGAATTCGCCATTAGAACACGTTGTTGACAAACAGCACGAACATAAAAGAGATGCCCTATTTTGGAACACTTCATACATTAAACACGTCACTAATACTGTATTCTTTATAATTCAAAAAATTTTAACACTTTCATAAAAGACTGAAAAATAATTTTTTGAAAGCAAATTTTGCTATGGATTATTTGTGTGGAAGAATGTTATGTGAAATAAATGAAGGAATATAAGTTTCATAATTAGCACTTGCCTACCAGAATTTTTTAATAAAATCCTTTAATATATTTCTAGAATAATCGTTATAGAAATCTGTGATAAAAGTTATTCGCAAGAAATAGTGGTAGCTAAAAAGCAATCAATCGTTTTTTCAAACAACATTCATCAACGAGTGCGAATGTTAAAATCATTGACTGCCACGGGGAAGATGCACGTAGTGACCCCAGACAACACGATTCCTTATCCAAGAATAAGTCAAGCGAACAAATAAGACTATACTGAAGTTTATAATAAGCCTCCAGATGCATAAATTCTGCTACGAGTTATCTGGCAGTTTGTAATGGACATGTTAAGCTTTTATATTTTCATTAACTTAGTTTTTATAACCTTATATTGCGGTTATATTTACACATATTCAGCAAATTGTACATTCAATAAAAATTACACAAAGCATTTTTCGGACAAAACATGTTTTTTATTTATTTATTTTTTATTTTTTTATTTTTTTTATTTTTTACAGTCTTTTAACCTTTTTACCTAACCACAAAAAACTTTTTAAGGCAGGTCATAATTAGTCAGTTATTTTTCATAAATATCCGGAATACAAAAAAAGTAAACATGTTAATATATGCTGAAATATCTATGAACAAAAATAATTCAATTATATAAATTTTCAGATAGTGCAATTTTATGAAATATGATATTATCCGTGAATAGATTAACTTTTTTCATCAGTGTGTAACGTTTTCATTAATACTTTTAATTAACACAAAAATTTTCCTCAAAAACCTAAATTTGTTTAAAAAGTTTTTTCGTTAATTTTTAAAGCTATTAAAAGTTAAGCTAGAAATGTTATGAAAATATATAATGAATTTTAGTAACATAATTCCTGTAATATGCAAAATTCATTAAATTATATAAGAAATTTCTTTAAAATGTACGTTAATGAAATTATAAGGAAGGAAGGGATTATTAAAAAGGAAGATTAAAACTTGATTTTGACCACTTTTAAATATTTCAAGTTGATAAATGATGGATTCGGATGTAGAACATGGACAGTGATATTAGTATTTTTTTTTTTTCCGATTTTCATGAAAAATTGTTTAATTGCAACCTGAGAACCTTTTACAAGTACAAAATTTATTAAATGACAAAAGAACTACAAAGTTTATTATTTACTCAATAGATGTCAAATTAATCATGGATGAATTGTAAATAATAATTTAAATAACGAAGGTAATTTGTACGCATGTCCAGTGAAATAAGGCCTATGAGAGAATTAAAAAATCCATTGAAGTTAACTGCAGTTACAATCTGAATGTATCAGATTTTTTAGATGAATCAATCACAGTACACTATAATATATATATATATATATATATATATATATATAAGGTAAAGCTAGGATAGTCTGCGCACAATTCATTAAAATGCTAATAAAGAATCTAAATATTGATTTTTGCTAAACTATCCGGGGATAACTTTGACTTCATTTGTCTTTCATACATTTCCATTGCTAATTTGGTGTTATGCTTTAATTTAATAGAGCAGTTGTAATAAAATCAAAAAAACTATTTTGCGCAATCTGTCCTTATAGGGTTGGTGTGATTGCGCACATGGGTAGGAGAGATTGTTACTAATAATAACTACAATTAAATTGTTAACAATAATAATTACACTTAAAGGACATTGCTGAAAGGTATTTTTGAAGAAATTTTATTGTATTGGGAGTGAATATTTCAACCTAATGCTTAAAGAATCAGAAAAAGGAAATAATTTAAAAAACGATAAAAAAAATTTAATTAAAGGAAAAAAATTAAAGAATAAGAAAAAGCAAGTCCAGATAAGATTACAAAATAAAATTATGTAACTTAATAACACGTTTAACTTCAAATTAGTCCATTTTAGATTTTAATTTTTTTATGGAAATTTACCAATAAGCTGCGTAATCTCTCCTAGCATAGAAACTAAAGGGAAAAAATGCGCCATCTCTCCTAAGTAGCAGATGCGCAAACTCTCCAATTTTGGTAGGAGAGTTTGCGCGGCCTTTTATTTAAACATGGCCGCTACTAAAACGAACCGTTGATGTTCACATTGTTAGTCTATATTAGTAGCTTATGAGAAATCGTTTAAGTTAAAATATTTTGTACTATTGACATTGTATAGAAATTCTGATGAATAGCTTTGAAAATTCAAGCACTTACTTTTGGGAAACAAAACAAAATAGCAATACTTTATCTTAGACGCTTAAAGCAATCAACGTGCACTTTCAAGTAGACACTCCACTACTGTTGTTGTACAACTACCCGGAGTCACTGCGCTCTCACTCTACTCCTTCCCCCCGAACCTCTATGTGCGCAATCTCTCCTGGCTTTACCTTATATATATATTAACCACGAACGAAAATATACGATCATCTGTTGATAGTTACCAACAATTCTGAAAAGTGTTTTTATCTTTGGAAACCGGAGAAAGCAAAATGTTTTCGAAATTTAAAGAAATATTTTTAAATTAAAGAAATATTTTTAAGTTTCTTTTGCTGCCACTAATTTTCGGAAATGTTCCCGAGTTTATTTTTATAGTGTATTAGTATGTTTTTTCAAACATAAATATTGTTTTTTATGATGCTATCAATTTTGAATTAAATATTTTAGCTGCGTAATTGATTTATACATTCAATATTAAAAAAATAATATTAATTTTAATGTTAATGTTAATTCGGTCAATTTATTAAGTTTGTCTGTAAAACATGTTTGTTGAACACGAAAATGTTAACTTGAGAATTAATAGCATCCGAAAACCTATATCACGGTTTGAGAAAACCAATTATTACAAGACAAAAACTACTCACAAACGTTTCCGACAATGGGTGGCAGCAAAGGGAATTTTGTCTTCTTAAATATTTCTTTGCATCAAGAAAATATATTGGTTTCTGAAGTTTCTACAGAAAAAGAACGCTTTTCGGAATAGTGGCCCACTCGGCCCTTGTATATTTTCCTAGATTAAGACTCATCTGTATTCTTTTACAGTGTAATTTTATATGAAAGTTTCTTTACTAAACTTAAATCTTGAATATCTTAAATCTTGAAAATCTCAAATCTTGCTTTGTGTTAGTTACTTAGTTTTTCCAGTAGAGCCCTTCAAACATTTCCATATATTTTCGAAAGTTAGCATAAAACACATATAACATAATCGGATGAGAATTTCTTCATTTGATTATTTTTATTTCGTTCTTTCTTGATATACTAAAATTTCTATTTAAAAATAATTTAATTTTTTTAAATAAATAATCATCTTTTTTATTTGTGAAACATAATATTATTTTTAAATTTTTAAATATAGATAAGTTATCCTTTGTTATAGAACCAGTTAGCTCAAAAGTTTTTTAAAGCACCTAAATTTGTTTAAAAAATGTACTATTCATTTATTTAAAGTTGTTAACTGTTCAAGCTAAAATTATTTTTAAAACTTATACTGCATTATCGCAACAAAATCTAGTATACAAAACTATTACAGTTTATCAATTATTTTTACGAAAATTATGTTCAAAACATATAAAATCAATAATGGGGTTAAAACTATTCGTTACATCTATTTATTAATTCGCGATGATAAATTTATTTTATATTTTCTTATCTTATTTATAGAGTACGGTTAAGGTAAATGAATTTGAATTTCTTAATTTGTGTTTAGCTAAAAGATTTAGTTTTTTCATAGAATGCTAAAATTTCTATTTTGCCAAAGAAGTTGTGTTTGTAGTCGAAGTAATTTTAGTTTTGTGAAACATAATATAATTTTTGAATGGGCTAACTTTATGAAAAAGCTAGAAAACGCGAAGAGACAACAACTCAATTATTAGTTTTTCTCAGGTGATGACCGAGTAAGTTCGGTTGAAAACGTTTTGATTTTTTAAAAAGACTAATGTGCTTTTAAATGTTTTTATGAATGTTTTTACGCACCTTCAGGCAATATATTTACATTTAGTTATATCTTTAGGAATCTTGAGATTAAACATAATGTTTTAATTTAAAATAGCTCATGTTGAGAAAGCTCCTACGGTTTTAGTTATATATATTGTTGGGAAGATTTTGGGTGTTAATTCCCTACAAGGTATCACAAGTTGTTAAAAGAGAAGGAATAGTGGTTAGTACAATTTAGAAGAGCTTTATTGCTTAATCGCCGCGTTGTGAAGACGATAAAAAAATAAGCAAGCTCCGGTTCGATATTTTTTAACGCTGATCTAGAATATCTGTGACCGCAAAATAATAATTAAGAAAAAATTGCAAAAGGAAAGGGCATGCACTTAATGCATACAATTACAAAGAAAGAAAGAGAAAAAAATGGAAAAAAAGCATCCTAAAATTTTACAAAATAATAACTTTTTTTATTTTAATTAAAAAGAAAATAATTATGATTGAATTGCTAAAAATGGTTCTCGTGATTCTGAAAAAGAACAAAGACACAAAAATACATAATCTTAATAAACGTATAAATACATTTAAAAAAAAATAATAATTTAAGTACCTGAAATACCCAAATATTTAAAATAATTACACAAACAAATGTTTTTAAAGAATTTCACAAAAGTCAAAATTACAATTAAAATTCGTGATTTATTTGTATGGTTACTTTTTAAAATGTACAGACTTGAATGTTACACAGTCACAATGGAACTACATTGTTTTTAAAATGATGAATACTAGAACTTGTATACATTCCAGATAATTATTATTTTGGAGACATTGTGGAAGAGGTGAGAATAAAATTTAAAAATAAACTATTAATGAATATGGGCACAATGTTCCCTTGAAAATAATTATTTAAAATTTTGATAAAATAATAGTTAAAAAAATTGATAAATTTGAGAATAAAAGAATGAGGCCTAAAGTTACTGTCACATAAAAATATAAAATTAAATTAAAATGGACCAGCCGGGCACGAGGATCTTATTTTTAAAAAAATGGCTCACCCATACTAAGACTGAAGAAAACTCCATCCAGGCTTTAGGGCTGCGTCGCCCCGAACCGAACTTTCTATTTTCTTGGACGTTTACATCAGAGCTGTTGCACTTTTCACAAATTCAGGAAAAACTCAAGGCTTTTCAGAGGGAAGCTTACCTCCACCACTGGGGGGCCTTTTTTGCCGCCCCTCTCGTTCCTCAGAGATTGGCTGGGTCAATTTCTGCAGTGGTCACTCTCTGTAAAAGTGACATTGAGAATGCATACGTGACGCTATCATGAGGTCACCTTTCCCAAAACGACCCGTACATTCCTTTGAACTTTGGTGAATATCAAGAGTTGCTGTTGCTAGGGTGAAAATTGCAAATACCCGCTGATCCAAAATAATAATGTGGAATAAAATTTAGAAAATTATATTAATGGAAAAATAAATAAAATATTGAAATTTAACTATATGAATGCTTTAAAATGATATCCATATTTATGGATGGACAATAAAAATTAAAGAAGATATTTAAAAAAAAACTTTAGAAAAAAAACAAAGAAAAAGATTGCTAAAATAAAAAAAAACATTATTAATTACAATAAATTAAACTTAAATAAAGAAATTAAAAATGTGCCATGTTGATTGTTTATCTCCAACATGGCTCTCACCTCTTTGCACAATAAAAAAAAAAGGGGTAAAAAAAAAATACAATGAACTGTCCGTTCAGAAAGAAGTGGATGTTGAGCATGGCCTGTCCTCCTCATTCAGAACATCTGTGTTGTAGATTCAGTGTATCTTCTCCATCTCCTGGTTCTCTGCAAAAGGAAACTGGAACTTGTTTAGGAAACCAATTCTCACAATCTTGTGTGCTGTTTATGTATGAATGCGTGTTTGTGTGTGTGGGTGGGTGAGCCTGTGATATGTTTACATTTAATTCCACCCGCGCTGGCTTCGCGAAAGAAAGAGTAAAAATGCATAAAATTTGGAACAAAATACCAAAAACCAAATGGGGATCCAAAGTGTGAACATCTGCTATTAACAATACTTGTGCAAAAGAGAATGATAAATATACATAACAATCTGTAAATCAATATAAAAAAATATGTATATGAGGCAGCAACTGTTTCACAAATTGCAAATTTGTGTATAAAGAAAAACTACTCTTTTCTTTTTTTTTTAATTTTTTATTTAATCTCCAATTAATACTTATTAAATAGTAATACTTTATTTTACTACTGTTGTATATAAATGTGACAAATATGCATATACGCTACCGATGAATAAAAACACAAGCAGGCCCTGCCCGACAGAAAAAAAAAAAACAAGGTTTGTTTACCAACACTGAAACCGAAACTAGGGGAATGAGTAAAGTTTTGCTTCCCGAGGATGTGCCGGACCGAAGACCTTTACGGCGAAAAGGCGCGCGTGGGGGGAAGGGGGGGATTGCCGTAATGTTGTAGCTGGGGATTGGGTAGTTCTCTTGGAGTGTGTATCACTGACAGAAGTATGAATGTGAGAGTATTGTCACAATTTTTGATGATGTTTTGCTATTTTTATTTATTTATTTACTTACTTTTATATTTGAGAATTTAAAGAAAAAAACAGGAATATTTTAGATTTAAAACGAGATTTAAAACATATGAAGGATTCTAAAATGCCATAAGTATATTATGAATATGAATTGGTAGGAAAAATAGTAAGTTATTACATTGAGACAATATGTTATTTAGGTAATTAAAAAAAAATGTTTTCTAAAATACCTCAAACTCAATTGTTACATTATGAACAGAGCTTCAGTTATTAGAGGTTATTCCAACAATGCACTTCGGTTAATAATATCCCAATCGAATGAGAAATATTAAAGAATAAATATTTAAAAATATATAGAGAGTATTAGTAGGAACACTGAAAAATTAAAAACAATAACTGGTATCAAAATCCAAGCTCAGTGACCAAAAAGTCGAAAAGAAAATTCAATTAGTTGGTTACGCACATCAGAAAATAATAACAGCTACAATAAGATAATTTTAGAGAGTTCATAACATATTGCAAAAGAAAATAGAGATATATATAGAAAATAACTGTTAAAAAAATAATGGTTAAAGAAACATATAGAAAATTTTATGAAAATTATAATATGTATAAATATAGTTCAAATCTGAAACAATTACATGTTGTTTTCATCGAGTATAACGCTGATGGGTGGGTAGCACTGTACCTCCTCTAAAGTCGTGTAATGTATGTGAATGAAAAAAAGTGGCTCGAGAAAAACTATACATAATTTTAGCGACAATGTTTACCTTAGTAAAAGGTTTATTTTTCCATCGCAGTATAGGTTTACAATTCCCTAAGGCCTAGTGTTTATATAGTGTTGTGTGCTGCCCTGAACCAAACATGCGTTTAACAGAATGACATCTAAACAAATAACAATTTTACTAATTAAACCAGTTACATATTTTGTAATTTTAATACAAACTTTTCATTTACTAAAATCCTTCTTAAAATTAGATTATCAAAATATCATTATTTATTTTTATTTGTTTATTTGTTTATTTTGCTTTCATATTTGCTTTCAATATAAAATAATTATTAATTTCAAATGAAAAAAATAACCGTTACCCATCATATTACAAAAATATTAAGAACATTGTTGAGCGTTTGCATGACGTGCAAAGATTTAGTTAAATCAAAATTAGTTGAACATTCTGTGTGTTATTTTCGATTCTGCAGAACGGATTCACTTATCAATTTATATAACCGCCAGCAGTCATAGGCTAGGAATAAGTTAAATTCCATTTCGCAGAGCCGAAACGGTAACATAATGTAAGGCAAGCGCCTGCCTTACAATGTTTAAAATGTACCAATGTTTTTTGACCGGTGGCTATCATGCAATATGAAGTTGATGCCAAATTATATTAATTTACTGTTGTATTAATTTTAATCATTATTTATTTATTTCATTATTTTTATTTTTATTATTATTTAATTATTTAATTTTTTTTTATTATTTATTTATTTATTTATTTATTGTCCAATGATGTGAAGTAATGGTTTATTTATTTATTTACTTATTATTTAAAATACATTTGATTATTTATTTATTTAATAATAATTTACTTATTATTGTATTTTCGTGTGTCAGTGTGTGACTTACTCAGTGTTGTTTCATGTCTATGAAAAATGTATCTTGTTCAAGTTCAATAGTTATCGTGAGATCAAATAAGCATAAGAACAAGAATTGTCGACGAAAGTAAATGTGTCGTGTAATGTGAATCAATGTGTAATGATTGTTTGTGTCTGACGCATTATTAACTAGAAATAATGGCTGGTATATGAGAACTCTGTGTTTGAATGTAATGTTTCCGCAAAACTTCGCATGCCAAATTCGTACCGTGTGTAAACCGAAAATATATACAAAAACACATACAATAACATAAATACACTTAAAAAATAACGATGATTTTTTTTTCATTTCATTTTAAAATCATTTTTCATTAGTACTAAATTCATTTTTTTTCTTATATTTGTTTATTTTCTATATACAATTTTTCAATAATTTTTATCATCGTTTTTATTTAAAAAAATAAATAAAAGGACATCAATAGGTTTACACATAGCCTGCCTCGAATGTCTCTAACCCAAAATGCAAGTTCCAAATAGCGAAAAAATATATACAAGTGAATGCTATAATGAAAAATGCCTCCGATTAGCAAAATCGGCCCTGGGGGGATACTAAAAGTTCTCCCTGTGATCCAAATACTTAGAATCTGTTTTACAGAGACAAGAGGGCTGGGGGGAGGGGAAAAGGTTGCTCTCCACTCCCTAACCTTGACTAATTCTACGAACTAGGAGAAACTGGAGGAAAAATGCTAGTTAGCGAACAGCATCAATTTGAACGAAAAATTCGTATAATCTCCCTACATGAATACACTTTATGTTAAAATTTCTTAGCTTGTAGAAAAGGTGTACTCTGAAAGTACAAAATAAGGCAAAAATGAACAAAAGCATGCATTGTCTTCCATAAAAGCACTAAATTTTGTGTACAGTGTTAATGGTAAACAATAATTTTGATGAGCCAAAATGCAAAAAGGAAAAGAAAAAAATATATATACACATTTATTTATTTTTTACTTTATTTTTTGATTATGCCTAAAAATATTTTTCTGCGAGCAGTGCATGAAGGAATAGAACTTCAATAAACTTGGAAATAAATTACACTTTTCCGTGAAAATTAATTTTCTATTTTCTATTTCTATCTTTCATTTTTTTTTTTTTTTTTTTTTTTTTTTTTTACATGTATTTATTTATTGTATGCTGGCAGCATTTCACTATTATTATTATTAAAATGCATATTTATCAACTCATTGTGACTAATTTCGATAATTTATTTTAAATATTTTATTCAATATTCTTTTTTAAAAATTAATTTAAAAGAAATCAATCTTTATTGAAAAACATATATGAAATAAAATTTCAGGAAAATTATGCAAATAATAACTCATGAACATGAAACATCGATTTTATCTCATTGTAAATAATGATAAATATATAAATTTTCTATGACATTTGAGTATATTATTATTTGACAACAAATTATTTCTATTGAGCAATTGTCATTTCATTAGATTATTTAATTTACTTTACGATACCATGAAACTTCTTTTTAGATATACATTATTATTATACATAATACACTAAATAGTCACCACATTTAATTCGTCTTTAAGTATACAGGGGCCATAAGACATGTGTACAACCAATTACAATACATAATAATATATAATAGCTTTTAAAAATAACAACAATAATATTGTCGTGGTGAACGGTTGATTGAAACATGGCATTATCTCCATAGTCTTTTTTTTTTTTTTTTTTTTTTTATAATATTCAGATTAATAATCAACAATGATCATAGTATTATTAGTTATAAAATTATGCTAGAAAGTCATGTATATAAAGCATTTGTTATTTATTTACTTATTCATTTTTTTTTTACTTTATTTTTTTATTTTATTTTATTTTACATTATTTTTTGTACTCCTTTCAAGGTGTATAAATACATTTTTTTAAAGTATTTTCAAAAATTTTTCTGAATAATATTAGATGTAATAGATTTAGATATACTATATTGGAATTTAATTATCTTTTAAGTAAGAAACCATAACAATTAGAAATCTCAATTTTAAAATTAAAAATCATTGGTTTATATTACATTGGTGACACAATAATATCTAGTCCATCGCATCAATTATTAGACATTTTTTTTAATTATTATTATTACTAGCAATAAATTTAAAACACAACTTTAAATATTCAAATTTCATATTCAAAATATTTTGTAGCTTTCAGTTCACACCAAGGGGAAAAATAATAAAATAAAATAAACTTCCACCAATGTCTCCTCTATGTACATATATATTATATACCATACACATATATATGTTTTTTTTTTTTTAGCTGAATTTTATTATAATGATAGTTAACTACAAAATAAATTAATAGAAAGAAAAAAAAATGATGAAATATATATATAATTAGGAAAAAAATAGGAAAGAAAAAATATAATAAACCAGTATTAAATTTGATACAATTAAAGAAGAACACAGATAATCAAAACCAACTCCTGGTTCTAGGCACCAGTCCAAATGTAATGTTAAAATTTTCCAAAATAATAACTTTTTTATTTTAATTAAGAGGAAGATAGTTAGAGTTGAATTGCTAAAAATGGTTCTCGTGATTCTGAAAAAGAACAAAGACACAAAAATACATAATCTTAATAAACGTATAAATACATTTAAAAAAAAATAATAATTTAAGTACCTGAAATACCCAAATATTTAAAATAATTACACAAACAAATGTTTTTAAAGAATTTCACAAAAGTCAAAATTACAATTAAAATTCGTGATTTATTTGTATGGTTACTTTTTAAAATGTACAGACTTGAATGTTACACAGTCACAATGGAACTACATTGTTTTTAAAATGATGAATACTAGAACTTGTATACATTCCAGATAATTATTATTTTGGAGACATTGTGGAAGAGGTGAGAATAAAATTTAAAAATAAACTATTAATGAATATGGGCACAATGTTCCCTTGAAAATAATTATTTAAAATTTTGATAAAATAATAGTTAAAAAAATTGATAAATTTGAGAATAAAAGAATGAGGCCTAAAGTTACTGTCACATAAAAATATAAAATTAAATTAAAATGGACCAGCCGGGCACGAGGATCTTATTTTTAAAAAAATGGCTCACCCATACTAAGACTGAAGAAAACTCCATCCAGGCTTTAGGGCTGCGTCGCCCCGACCCGAACTTTCTATTTTCTTGGACGTTTACATCAGAGCTGTTGCAGTTTTCACAAATTCAGGAAAAACTCAAGGCTTTTCAGAGGGAAGCTTACCTCCACCACTGGGGGGCCTTTTTTGCCGCCCCTCTCGTTCCTCAGAGATTGGCTGGGTCAATTTCTGCAGTGGTCACTCTCTGTAAAAGTGACATTGAGAATGCATACGTGACGCTATCATGAGGTCACCTTTCCCAAAACGACCCGTACATTCCTTTGAACTTTGGTGAATATCAAGAGTTGCTGTTGCTAGGGTGAAAATTGCAAATACCCGCTGATCCAAAATAATAATGTGGAATAAAATTTAGAAAATTATATTAATGGAAAAATAAATAAAATATTGAAATTTAACTATATGAATGCTTTAAAATGATATCCATATTTATGGATGGACAATAAAAATTAAAGAAGATATTTAAAAAAAAACTTTAGAAAAAAAACAAAGAAAAAGATTGCTAAAATAAAAAAAAAACATTATTAATTACAATAAATTAAACTTAAATAAAGAAATTAAAAATGTGCCATGTTGATTGTTTATCTCCAACATATATATATATATATATATATATATATATATATATATATTGAAATTGTGAAAAAAGCATATTTTAGACAATGGATTTTAATTTTTGCACTTATATTTATTTAAAATAACTATTTTTTTCGTGTCAATACTAAAAGTTATATTTAAATTGCTTTTACTATTTTTGTTACATAAATTTATACACGGTTGTAATGAGCATGTCAGTAGTTTGTGAAAAACAATATAATTTTTGAATACATTATCTTTTTCTCTTCTCATTCCAGTTTTTGTTTTGATAAAATTCAAATAAATTGAAAGCATTTCTAAACCGCATAAATTTGCCTCAGATTTTCTGTTCACATTTTTAAAGCTATTCAAAGTTTAAGCTATAAATTTTATTAACAGTTATACTGAATTTTAGTAATATAATCATTGTAACATACAATCCTCATTAACGCGTACCCATTTTTTTATGGAAAGTATGTTAATGAAAAATATAAAAAAATTAACAGTAAGATTAAAACTATTTTATACCACTTTTAAATGATTGATGTTTTTAAATGTTTTTATATAGTTTTTTTATGTTAGTATAAAGCACAATTAAGGTAAATGCATTAGCGTATCTTCATTTGTATTTATCTAAAATGGTGGTTCTTTTGTTAGACGAACACCATTTCGTGCGAAGTACAAAGGTTCGTACGGATGCTAAGGAAAACGCCGTTCGCAAATACTACGAAAAGCAAATAGAAAATTAGGAATGATAATCTTCAGGATACAGTAGATATAGTTTAATACGAACACGACTAGAACAATGACACAGTTAAAAGAATAATTTAGACGCTAAGAATTGTTTATCATTTAATCTATATTAAGATTTTCATGCTTTTTATACACTTCAAAAGCAGGATCATGGAATGACACGGATCACATTATGAACGTCCTGAGGTATTGAAAGAATGAAAAAAGAATGGAAGGATAGAGACTTTTAAATAACGCCCGTTTGCAAGATTACCAGGTCAAGAATCAGGTCTAGATTAACAAGCATTTTCATATAGTATTGTTAAAAAGGAAATTATAAATGGAATCAATAACTCGTAAGTTCAGTGACTATTCTAATGTTTGTTGAGTTTTTCGAGAGAAACTCGTGATATTATGCTAATTTTGGCATTCAGATAATAACAGCAAGTTGCGCTTACTTGTGTGTGTGTTCATGGGTATCAACACCCGAGAAAATAATAAAAATATCGACGGGTGTTACGAGCAACGGTTAATACGGTGTTTTTTTGTTGTTTTTTTTATAATTCCATTGTTTCTCATGTTAGCCTATCTCGACTATATATAAGTAGTTCAAAAAATAGATATAACGGTTTTATTAATTACAAAGTACAGAAAGAATTCACAAAAAATAAAAATAATTAATGCTTCATTAGACTGCCTGCATAAAGTTAATTTTTATATTTAGCATTACAAAAATATTTGATTCTTTTTTTTTCATGCCACTGGCGTTATATAATTCTAATTACCTTTGATTTACCGAAATCTATGAATGTACACCAGACGTATATAAATCCAGTAATAAAAAAAAAGAAAGAAAGAAAGAAAGAAAAGAAATGCAGTATTTTTTTATATCATATTTCAGTATATGTATGTATTAGTTATTTGCTCACATCGCTTTTTTTGTTTTCCTAAAATAAAAATGAATAATTTTAGCATATATTTTTATAAACATTTAGAAATATAAATTACATCACTGCTTTATAATAGGTCGTTCCTCACTGGTAATTGTGTAAGCCATAGTAAAAAAAATCTAAAAGAAGCAACTATTCAGCAAAAAAGAAAAAAAAATTATAAGTAACAACTGAGTCGACTACACTTGTGTGCCGACGAACGACAGTTTAGCACATTTATCTCTTTGAGGAAAAACTGAAAATTGTATTCGTCTAGCGGAAAACTACCACTAAATGATTTATTTCTTTACTGATAAGGTAAAATTTTATTTTTAAATTTTACTTTACTTTTTCCGTTGCATAAATAATAAAGTTTTTAGTTTAACAAAAATTATTAATTTTTAATAGATTAACGTTTTTTCACTATTTTACTTTGTACCCGATTTTCATTCTGATAAACCAATTAACTTGAAAGCTTTTCGAAATCACCTCATTTTGCTTTAGAAGTTTTTGCTTCACATTTTTAAAGCTGTTAAAAGCCTAAGGTATAAATTTTATTAAAACTTGTTATGAAGTTCAGTAAGATAATACATGTGATGTACAAAACACTTTAAAGTTTAGTTAATTTTTTATGGATGAAAAATATTAAAAGTGAATAGGGAGATTTTCATTTTTTTTTATTTTTAAATAATTAATGTCCATAAAGACCCCATGTTTTGAAACCATATATTTTTCTAATTAGGCATAAACATGGTTATTATAATGTATTTCACTTTCTAAAATTATGTTTAGATAAAGAATGTAACTGCTTCATGATAAGCTAGATATTCTACATAAAACTAAATTTTTATTTCCTGTATATTAGTTAGGATTAATTACGATTAACTTTAAAGATTAACAGAAAAATCAAAGTGCTATACGATTCGGTAAAAAAATTTCGCACCAATTACAATATTTGAGATACAATACTACTTTATCTATTAAGTTAATTCAACACAAATTCTATTAAAACATTTTTGAAATTTTTAGAAATGTATATTTTAGTACTAATTAAGATTTTTCGTAAAATTAAACTTACTTATTTAAAGAAAAAAATCTTTAAGGAAACTGATTCAGCAATTATTTAAAAGTTAAAAGTAAAAATAAAATTTTAAAAATAATAAACTATCAAGGTGACTTTAAAACAAGTAAAATTCCAGATATATATATACTTACAGAATGCAGCATAAATATGTAAAAACAAGATAGAAAATCCTGCCTCAGGCATAGATTGTGAAACACTTTCCAAACACTTTAGAATTCTATAACAAAACATCACGGTTTAATAAGATGTAAGTTAAATGATGCCCTGTGTATGATCTATAAATTTGTATAAATACTACATAGAGTTGGGTTGATTATTGACGGCCAATTATCTACACCAGGGATATAGGCCCGGGGGGAGTGCCCTTCGTGGGGGTCTTTCTAAGGGAACATAATCCGTATTTACGCATGGATAAATCCACGGCTCGAAGAAAACCACGAAAACTCCGAACGATTAGGCCGACGGGCGCGATTGGGATCGAACCCAGCACCTCCCGTCTACCAGCTTCGAGAGAACAACCTCTCAGCCACTGGTGGGGCCAAATACTACTTAGAACGCAGACATTTCATTTAATTAGGAAACGCATAAAACATTTGAAAAGCACAAACAGACTAAAGAAGCTTTCCTAAAAAAATAAAAATTCGTTTTTTGTATTAATTTTTTAAGGAAACAAACCATTTTTTCTAATGCAATGTTACATAAAAAGTTTAATACGAAATTTTGAAATGTCAATAAAATTTTGAAATACGAAACCTGTATGTTTTTATATACAGTGTACTTTATAATACTGTAAAATAATTGCGATAATTAGATTTCCTTTAAAAAAGGTTTATTTTTAATAGAAGAGCAAGAAAATTTTCAGCATCGATTATATGTTCTGTTCGAGTTTTCGAATAGATTTAGATTAAAATAAATGTATATGTATATTTATTTCGTTTTATTTTTGGTAACGGAAATTCCTGTGACTCTCAAAATTACAAATTTTCATGTTCCAAAAAATAAGTGATAAGACTAAATTAAAAACGCGTATTTTGACTATTACAAAATTTTTTGAAAAAATTTTAAAAAACATATTTTGGATATTTTGTAAAAATTTTGACATTAAAATATAGCAGTCTTTCCATTCCTATAAAAATCGTTTTGTGTTTTAAGTTATAGTGCAAAAACACATTTGCGTTACTATGTAGTAGCCATTGAAATTTCGGTACACATTATTATAATTTCCTATTATTAGTTTACGTTTTCTCACAGTGTTTGCTACATTTGCTTCACTTTTGTTGCCTGGTGGTACGCGGAAGTATGAACTTCGATTTAGTGGTACGTCGGCCTAAACGAGAACCCTTACTCTATGAAATATATCTTACGTAGCATACATTGAATAATTTTACAAATTTTCTTTCAATAGTATTCCATATATCTTCAGTTATAACGATTGCCATACATTACATAAATTGTTCGAGAGTTTTTTCAAGAATTGAAAATATTTTAAACTTATATTAAAGGTATGAGTTTAGCGTTATACTAATTAGAAAAAAGAAACATATGCATTATACTGCACAGTGCTCCATCCCCTATTTATCTGAAAAATTGCGCATTGACATGCGAAAAGGTTGTTAGGGGTTTGGAGAATGCATAGTACTCTAAATTTTGCTTTTATTTTTTACTTACGCAGTTAAATTGTTTTGCGAATTTATTACAAAAAATATTTTTTAAATGCAATAGTGTAGGAACAAAATCGCCTTATTATATTTTCCCAAATTTATATATGAGTGTTTTCGTTTTGTATCAATAACTCAGCTGGTTCTTTACTTAATTTATTTATTAATTATGTTATAAAAACTATTCCTTACAATCTACATTTTAATAATATATTTCAAACAGAACGGAACATAATAAAAGAACATAATGCATTCTCTATCTACATTCTATATATTTCTTCCTTTTTCAGAAAGGTATCAAAACCCTAGTGATTGCGTTTATCTGAAACGCGTTTTATTATCTGCTGAATAGCAGCATGATTGATGGCGATTTCTCGCTGTAGAAAAATGTAAAACTGTTTGTTAATATATATATATATATATATATATATATATGTATTTTTGCAGAGAAAAAGAAGACGGTGATACGTAGATTTTCAAAAAAATGTATGAATATAGATTACTGATTTTTACAAATAAATAAAAATAAATAAAATAAATAAATAAAAATAAAATAAATAAATAAATAAATAAAAATAAAATAAATAAATAAACAAATAAAAATAAAAAACAATTCTTTTTTGACACTTGCTCAATTTAAAAAAAATGTCATGCAGAAAAAATAGAAAGAATTTCGTAGTGAAACAAGTTCTAAACCGTTACTCGTTACGAGATGTAAAAAAGTGAAGAAAGAATCTAAGTATATTTTTGAAAATTACATAATGATCTTTGGCGATATTATATTTTACACTATAAGAAAATTCATTTAATACTATCCAATAATAGTTGAGAAAAAATCGTAAATCTACATTGGTAAGGAAATAGTAATTTGAAGTCATAATTGCTAGACGAAAAAAAGAAATAAGAAGGATAGACATTTTATCTTTGAGTACAGACTACCATTTCAACCGGTTCAAAATTTCGAAACTTTTTAGATCCGTTTATACCGTTTTTCACATGAATATAATATTTTATTATTTTGAAATTCCTATCGAAAGTCAAAGTACTTGTATCTATAGAATCAGAGCGCGTCGCCATAACGAAACAGTAACAAAACGTTTCTTTTTTTTCCCCTTCAGAGCAGCAGTTTCAAAAGCAGTGCGAGCTCTAGATTTGCCTATTTTTAGTCAATAAAACGGAATATTTTTGAAAATTAACTGTAACATATTTTCCTAGTTAACTACGTGGAATACCTTTGAAATTTTCAGTAACGAATCTTTTGGTTGAAAATTGATTTTACTTTAAATCAGAGTGATTCACTGAAAATGCATATTTATTAAAACGTCTACGTAACGGGATTGGGTTTATTTTTGGATTAGGGGGGGGGATATAATTTGGATTAAGAAATTAGTTTTTGTTTGTTTAATTGTTCTAGGTCATGTAAATGATGGGTTTTCGTGCCCTCCGCTAGACCCTCTCTTTTCAATAAGCTCCCAAACATCAGCTGTAATACCGCCCTTTTTTAAATCAACTAAAAATGTTTTTATTTAATATATGTATTTGTGTAAATTGATTTTTATAAACACTTCGCACTTCTTAAGAATAATCTAAAAAGAGCCTTAAATGCCATGCAGTAAAAGTGGTTTTAACCCTTAAAAATTTGGAAATATAATTGGCTAAAATCGCAGTCATAATTCAAAGAAATCTACTATAAATACATTAAATTCAATCTTTATTCTTGTCAAGTATTTTATTGCAAGCTTAAGTTCCCCATCTCAGTCTCCTCTTCCCATCTGCTGTTGTTATATGCTCGTTGGTAAAATGGCTATTACTCTGGCTAAATGAGCCAGTTACAGTCACAGTGGTGGTAATGACAAAAAACAAAGCATTTGTTATGAATTTTATAGTGTATATAGTTGTTAGAGAGTTTTTACTGCTATCTACAGGTAGTTTTCTGAAACTACGTCTTATACACTTCTTCCTATTACATAGACCGTAGATATTTTTATGTTATTATGTTGTATTTTTAAGCAAATACATCTATATATATTACCACATGCTCAGACGGAAGTTCTCAAAGAAAAATAATAAAAATGACCTAACATAAATATTTTAAATGCAGTTTTCTCAAAACAATTTTTTAATGCAATTTTCTCAAAACATTTTTCTAAAAGTCTATTCAACATTAAAATGGTTCATGAGTTTTTTAATATCTGTTCCAAACTCATAACTCTAAGTGACAATGTGTTTGCAGTTTACAACAAACCTGTGCATCTTCTATGAAATGTATGTTGATTAAGTTTTTTGAATTAGTAATAGTGTATATACATATGAAAACTTTTAATGAAGATTCCGTTTTTTGGCAGTCTTTTTTTTTAAATAACTATCTGTTGCATTTAAAAAGATACTCTAATTTTTAATATATTAATTTTACATAAAATAAATAATAAAATACTCAGAAAATATTTCAAAATTTAGAACACATTGGATTTTTTTACATACTAATTGCATCTTTTTTATTTCATAACAACTCAGCAAACTCATTTTGTTTTAAAACATTCATTGAATTATTGGTACAGGACACTTACTTACCGAAATTATGGTGGATTAAAATTGATAATGAAATATATTTTCTTAAATTGTAGTTTATATAAATTTAACAAGCTTATATAACCTTCATATCCTGGGTAGCAATTATGAAATATGCTGACTTGCATCACTATAGTTATAACAAACCCATTTGTCAAGAGGTTTAGAGATCGAATCATCAGTCAGGCTTCAAAAGTCATAAGGAATCAAAATCTACTTTAAATGGTTTAACAACTCAGGCTTTTTAATCCTCGCATGAAAAAAAAGTGTCGCTATCTTTCCAAACCATGCAACTAACTGTTTATAAATTAATAGAAAATAACCAAATCGTGCAATCTTTTAGAATGTTTAATTTCTAAAGTGGCAGTTTGATGCACGAAAATTTCAAAAACTAATTTGTAGAATGATTTCTTTTAATATATTCCATGAAAAATAAAAATCTATACGCAATATGGAATAAAACTAGTTTCATAAGGTATTTTCTTTATACGAATAATTAAATTATTCTTTAAAAATATGTTTAAAAATTTTAATTTTGAATATTTTTAATTATAGCTTTCAAAGTGATTAAATTACAATAGCTACAGTGTACTTTAAAATTCTACTACGTACAAAATTAAGTAATTAAAATGATAAATTATTTTAAAAGCTTCGTTTTAAATTTATTTATCACAGGAACAAGTTTTGAGTGTTCTAAAATTTGTATATTTTTTTTATAATTAATATAATTAGAAGAAGACAAGGCTTAAAAGTTTTTGCATACATTTTGAATTTTTACTTTTATGTGGTAACGTAATTTTAACACCGAATTTATATTAAGATTTTAAAGTTAATGATAAAATACTGAAAATCATAATGTTAAAGTTAATTATGTAAATAATTAACTTTATTTTAGTGAATTTTAAATTTTTTTATTATTATTATACAAAAATGAGTACATTGATTACTTTTAGACCTAGCAGAGTTTGAAAAAAGAGGCAAATTGATGCTTATGTCGATTTTGAGATTTTAAGACTGACATAAAATTTAAGGGGAATGTTTAAAAAAAAAGATACATACAAGGACATGTTTTTCACTTTATATATTCTGTTTTTACACGTTTTCTAAAGATATATTTTGCACTGAAATTTAAAACTTATTATTACTTAACTGAAATATATAAAAATTTGAAATAAATAATACACTTAGAATAGAATGTGATTTCTCAAAAATAAATCAATGCAAAAAAGATATAAGTAAGTATATAGGGAAGAATTTGAATTTTATTTATAATAATTTGAAAAAAATCCAAGCGAAAATATAGCGATTAAATTCATTTAGCATTCCATTCTACATTAATGTTATCTATAATTTTTTTTTTCTGACTGGAATTAGTAGAATGCATTCTCGGACCACCTGATGTGGGTAATACATTTTGAAAATCAAGTATTTCTATTTATTACAACTCTCTCAAATTCTATATTTCATATTTTATGGGTATAAAATTAAATATAACTTTAAAAGAAAAAATATTTTCAACACAAAAAATATATAAATAAAACTTATTTCAATTTATTATATAACACCATGTAGATATCAAAATAATGTATTTCAGTACTGAAATAAAACATGCCGATGAAGATTTTGAATTAAAATTGTTGAAATATTTTAAACATATTCACAATTAAAATCATTCAGACTTCCTTTGCAACTAAAAAAATGTAAAAACAATTTGCAACACTTTTGAATTTTATTAATTAAGGAACGAAACAATAATGTGAAATACAAATCAAAAAGAACATCAGTTTTATTAACTTAATGAAAATCTCCATAACGACATGAATAAATTATCTGAATGTAACATAATTATTTTCTAATAAAAAATGTCAGTGCAGTATTTGTTTTATTACTTAAAAATAATACAAATATTTTAAATTGCAAAAACAATTCTAAACTAATATGTATTAATGTATAATTCTTAAATTTGCAGATTTAAAAATGTCGTAATGAGGATTAAAGTAAAAATAAATGATGTTTTTTTTTCTTTCAAAGCGTTCAGATTTTGTAGGTTTTGAACAAGTATAAATTTGTCGAAGCAATTTTTGTTGAGGTTTCCTTGATATTTTATGAGAGTTTATATTTATGATGTTTTATTTTTGCACTCTTTTATTTAACTTAACATGATTAATGTATGTAAAGATGGTGTTTTGTAATAGAATTTCACCCACTTCCCGATATGACAAAATTATAAAAATTATGTACGCAGGTGTGTTTCCGCTGACAATACAATATTTTAATATTTTCGAACTTTTTAGAATTATAAATTAATAAATAAATTTTAAGACATTTTACTATTAGCTGATGAAAAATCGCCAAATGTTCTTCCTAATGCTCCGGAGTATTTTGGATAAAAATTTTGAGAGCATGCTATTATCACCAAACTTCTGTCTATGTTGTCCAACTTCGACTATGTCCTAAGATACAAATTCGTCGTCTTGTCGTTAATCGCCATGTTTTACAGTTTGGGTTGTTATAGTTTAGACAAAAACGTTTGCTCTGATCATACGCATAGAGCACATGTCTAGACTCCATGATCATAATTCCATGATTTATCACAGGCCATTCATCAACATTATAAATAAATTCGAAATGTATTAAAATCTTTCGTAATAATTTTAGTATATGGAGAAGTAAGTCATATGAAAACTCTTTACATTAATTTTTTCTAAAGCATGTAAACTAAAAATCATTAAATTTATTTATACAAAAAAGGTGATTCTTCACCCTTTTGGATAGCAAACGTTACCCTGTTATTAGCAATTTTCTTTGCTTTTTTGCTGCAAGATCAGCCCGGATTCGACATTTGGCGCTTTTTTCAGCAAATTAAAATTTTGCCTAATAGAAGAAATGTTAAAGTAAAAATCGACAACCCCAAGTGGGTAAATAATCGATTTTCACATTTTTTTTTCTTTTCGATTCCTTATAGTGTAAACGAACTTCGTATCAAATTTGAAGTCTGTAGATGCAGTAGATACATGAGGTCTTTTTGATGAGTGAGTGTTAAAATTATTGATTATCAAACATTTTCAAATATCATTATCTCGGAAACTAAAAATGTGTTATTTTAAAAAATTGGATTCTGGATAATTACGGCGCCTTACTGCACATCTAAAATTACAAGTACGTAGGTCAAATAGATTTTCAGTAGTAGAGTGTCGAAAAGTGGCGAAATCAGCTCGAATGGTTCGTGTAATTGCTGACACACTGCCATGCGTCTAGATAATTGATATACTGAACCCTTGTCTCTTTATCTCTTTTCAAATATTTAAATAAAACACATTACAATAGGTATACACCTTGAATACTCATATCTTATTTACATTATTTTTTTGAATTCTCATTCATATAATATGATCTCATTTTAAGTATACTAATTTTAACTTTATTTTTTACGCGAAGCTTAGAATAATGTTTGTGTGTTAGAATACCAATGACGTCCACTTACTTGTTTAGTAGTTAGGGCGCTAGGTACTGTACAAGAAATACTGGGTTCGTATCCCAATCAGAGATAGAAATTGGTATTTCACCGAATTTCACGTTAAAAAGAGGTTTTGGATTGTTTAGCTTTTCCTTGAAAAATGTGACTTTAGCGGTCACAACCAAGCAATTAAGGCAAATCAGATGATGTTAACTGATACAGATAAAACTTACTTTTTACAAGTTTTTAAAAGTTACACTTACAAAAAAAACGGATATATTTTATTCATATATATAGCATGCTCACTGTAGTATTTTTATGTATCTTAATGAAAACATAATACTTTAATTTATTTAAGATAAGAATATTTCTGACACTAAACTGACAGATAATATATTATTCAATTTATACTCATTTACAATACAATTTTCTCATCTTATTTTGCATTTTAAAGTTGTTAGTGATAACATGCATTTGTGACAGTTAGGCAATCCAATTTAGTAGAACCAAGCGCTCTCCTTTGGCGTTTGAGGAATGCGAGATCGTTTGATTCGGATATATCCAATCGGAAAGTGCATTAACGTTAAATATCTAATTGTGTGTAGTCTTGTCGGGCATCAAAGACGCAATAATCTACTTAAGACATGTTCATTCTAGCCATTATGTCAGAGCGTCATAATATATAAGATTACAATAAATGTCATAATTTGTCTCAGTGTTTGTATGTAAGAAGAGAACTTTTTCAAAATAAAATGACAAGTAATATTTACAGAGATATACAAAAAAAAAATTGAAATTAATCTGCAGGCAAATTGTTTTTGTTATATATTGTTTTCGAATAGGAATTTGAAATGATAAATTAAAGTGATACATATTTTATGCAATTTTTGCAGAAACAACAGAAAAATTAGTCACATAATTAAGTATTTTACTTTTGGATAATTACCAGAAATCCATATATATATGTGTGTGTATGTATATGTATATGTGTGTGTATGCATATATATAAAATCCAGTCAAAACTTGTTTATTCAGTCTGAACAAGCACCACCCCCCCCCCTCACATAACAAGAGAAAACAAAATACAACTTGAAAAACTAAAAAATACAACAATAAATTCACTGAAGAATGAACAAAAACAAGAAATAAAATACATGCTACCTTGTCAGTGGGTTAAATTTGAAAAAGCAGCCAAGCACTCCGAAAAAAATGTATTTGTGGCAGTGGGATTCGGTCAGAACGCTGTGTAGCAAAATCAAAATGTACAAAAACATATATGAAGGCTACATAACAGACGCTCCCCACCGGACCCTATGCCACAGTATTACAAGAATGCCTCACCAGGAATGCAACACTGAAACTGCTACAGATGGAATAAATGTCCATTGAAAATAACACCCCCTCACCACCAACTCACCCACGCTGCCACTTTAAGAAAAGTAAAACAAAATAAACAAACCGCAATCCATATTAAAACTCCCATTCCAAGTTTGTTGCAGGTCGGATACCAATAAACGCAACCATCGTCATAAAGCTGTCATAATAAAGTTGAGTCATTTACTGTCGAATAAAGGCAATCCGCCGTCTGTACAATATGAATATTTTTAGCTAAATTCAAGAAGAATATTGTTTTTGTAATATTGATTATTTTTAAATATCTGTACTGTATGTTACATATGTTGCACTATATGTTACTGTAATATAGATTACTTTTGTTGCTAGTTATGGTATTAAATGCTTATGTATATATATGTATTTGAGTAAAAGGTTTTTGTTAAAGTATTGGATTTTTAAAGTTATATTTCATTTAACATTACTCTTCATATTAATTTTAGTTTAAAATTTTATGACAAATTTTAACATTTAGCAACTGTGCGGCAATTGACGAGCAAGGTTCATCATAAAATGAAGGGAAAAAGTAACTGAAATTCGCCTAAAAAAGATGCAAATGCGCTAAGGCTATCAGTTGACAATAATGTAGATCGGAAATGTAGATGACAATAATGACAATAATGTAGATCAGAATGTTTTGCTCTCTCCATGCGATCTCTGTAAATTTTCAGTATGTTTCACTTTTAATAATCTTTAATCATGAAACAAAACAAAAAAAAATTTTTTCAATTTCACAAAAAAAAATCTATTTCGACTTTTATATTCTGTTTTAAAATTTCCAGCACAACATCTTTTTGAATTCTATTCTCTAAAATTATTAACTCTATACAATCAAATAACCATAATGGGGCAGTTTTATGTGGTAGGTCATAAGGTATACATCTGATACTAAACTAACCTAATTCAATAAGATCAGACGTTCTCTGAATGCGTTTGAGGAATGTGAGATGTATTGATCAGAGTATATCCAATCTGGAAATGCTTTATGATTCGATATCTAATTATGTGCCATTTCTGATGTCAAAGGCTGATTGATCTTTTACATGCATATTCGTACTAGCCTTCACATGAGATCACTGTAATTTTTAAATTACAAATATCGGCTTACGTTGTGACTTAGTATATATCTATGTAGAGAGAAAAACTTTTTAATTATCTCGATATTTCACGACATTTCATATATATTATGTGCATGAAATAGAATTTGTATAAGCTTAATATGAAAATAAATTGATTTTAAAGTTTACCCTTTTCCATGTCGAAATATAAATGTTGAACTAAAATATAGGGGCGGCGTTTGGTAGGATTGCTTGGCGAATATCCTCAAAGAATGTATTTTTGGAGGATATGTTACACATATATTTGAAAGTTTGTTTTCTTAAAAAATGAATAATTAGACGGTTAATAAATCAATTTCGTGTTCCGCAATTCTGACAGCTTTAGTTTCAAGTTGATTTTGGATATAGTTCCTAATGTATGTTTTAAAGGAATAGGGAATATTTAAAATCGTTTTATTAAGTTCAGTACTAATTTAAAAACTATTTTCTATCATTTTCGCAGAGTTTAAGGTGATGTGTAAAAGAAATGGAAACGAGAACAAATTACCGTTCAATACTTATGCATGCACAGTCTCGCCTGATATAAAGGTTTAACTGATCTTACTTAACACAATTTCGTTCTAATCATCAAATGGCAGCTACTATAAATTCCAATATTGCATGTATACATTAATGATATAAATATACTTATACGTATAAAGTCAAAATATTTCAAATTAATCCTTATATACATTTTTTTGTATATATTAAAATTGAATAGAATGTATTTCATATTATTTTATTAATTAACATAACTATTTTAACATTATATTTATTGTAATTTTAAAAAGATCCTTCGAGCTAAAAAAAGAAAATTCATTCAATCTATTTCATAAACAATCCCAAAGCAGCTTGTATGGGTACATTTGTAAAAAGGGACTTTACATCAAACGAAATCATAGTACAACCTGCTGGATGAAAGTTACGAATTTTATTTGCAAATTGAACTGAGTTTTTCGACGTGTAAATGTTGTTAACCATGAGGGGTGAAAACGTGGAAACTAAATGTTTAGCTATTTTGTAAGACGCATTTCCAATATTTTTAATAGAGAGAAAAGGAACATCGGGTTTATGTACCTTAGGCATATAAACGAGCACGGTTAACAACAGAAGGAATAAGAGAATGTTTAAAGAAAACATATTTAATGGGAGATGATTTAACCGCATATTTTATTTTATTCAGTTCAAAGCTAGACGGATCTAGAGTATGCAAACATTATAAATTTATTTTCTGTTTGCGTTAAATTAAGTGTATTTTCTGCACAGCTGATTTTTAATATAAACTTTTTAAAAAATGTATTCGTTTTTTTCTCTAATTTTACAAATATCTATTTCTACTAATGTTCTTTACGTTTTGATGTTTGGTGATAATTTGTATTTCTGACGTCAAAATAATGTAATGTAGTAAGATCATACGTTCTCCACTAACATTTAAGGAATGTGAGATTGTTTGATCGATATACGTACAATCGGAGAGTCCATTACTGTTCAATATCTAATCATATACTATCTTGTCTGATATCATAGGTCGTATATAGTAAGAGGGATACTCGTTCTAGTAACAGATTTTTCGGATTGCAATTAATATCTTACTCTACATCTATGTATTTATATTTTTTATAAATAATTGTTTTGAAATTAAGATGAAGTGTATTAAATATATAAACGTACTATAAAATAAATATTTTGGATCAATCTACAGGCACATTGCGTTTAAAACTAATATGTATCAAATCGGAGGTTGAACTGTTAAAAATAATCAGATTTATTATACGATTGTTCAGACATTTTTGATTCAATTTTATATTGTGTTATGCTGCATTACTTTTTTTTTTGTTAAAACAAAAGAATAGTTATGCTGTTAATGATAACTTTCTCTTTTCTGACGTATTGTTTCCATTTTTCAATTCTATGAGTGTTACTCGAGTTATTCGACAGTTTCCAGACTTTTCGGACATATTGTATAAATTCCGTGACGAAGCTGAAATGTTTAATTGAGAATTAGTAGCATGCAATAAATTTATATTCCGAAATGATAAAACTGATTAATATGCTATAAAAACTACTCGTAAATATTTCAGAAAATCAGAGGTATCAAAAGAAACTTTGTTTTTATAAATGATTCTTTAAATCGCAAAATGTATTCTTTAAATCGTTTCTAATGATAAAGAGAACTATTTGAAATCATGCGTAACTTGGAAGAGCGCAAATTCGTCACTTGTTTATATTTCGTTGTGTATTATATTATATTTTCGTAGATTAAGAAACATTTGCCTTATTTTTTAGTGTACAAATTTCTTGCAACAAAACTTGAAAACAACTTAACTTTTGGCATTTATTTCTATTTACATTCACGGAAATTGATATACATGAGAGGTTTAATTACAATTTCCACTTAGATAGATGTATTTATATGTATTCTACTTTCTTCATCAAAATCAAAATAAATAGTTTATTTATATTGCATGGATTTCGAATTGCTTCCAATGCTCTTTCTCAGCTACAGATTTTACATAAATAAACTTGTACATGATTATGCAGCAACTAAACCGAAAACACAAATCTTGAGTGAATCGTTATTTATTCGAGAAACGTCATGAATTATTTATAATTTTACTATGTATCTTTATCCAAATATATCGCTGAAGGCTTAATACTTTAACATGTAACGTATTTAAAAACGTCATATAATCTTTATGGGGCTTTTGACGATTTTATGATGTTATCATGAATATTTTAATTTGAATGTGTTGCGCAAATGCGTCAAATACAACCTAACGTTATTTTTTTACTATAAAAAGGAAATTTTAGTTTGAAAATAAAATTTTGAAACATCAGTCATTACACTTTTAATACATATTTTACGAATAATTTACTATTTTTTTCATTAATCTTTGTGTGAAATAGTAATATATTATAAATGTAAGTACGGGATTGATAAAGATTACATGTAAGTTGACATTGCTAATTCTGTTTAAAATAACAGTAAAAGTTTAAATCGGTCTTTCAGTTTTCAGTTTTTTAAAATATTGCCATAATAGTTAACCAGATTATATATCATTGATATACCTTTTTATAACTATCTATAGCATATTTGATTGACTGATTTTATAGCTGCCAACTTTTACGCTTTTTTACTACTACTAAAATTTAACAGTAAATTTTGTTTAATATAATTGCCTTATTTTGCCGAATAACTAAGGCAAATTTTTCTATTAAATTTTAGTGGTAGCAAAAAACCGTAAAAGTTGGCAGCTATGCAGTGATTTATTTCCAAATTAAATTTCTCTTACACGCTAAAATGTATTTCTGAGTTCATAGAAGGTAAGACTTCCAGACGAAGAAGACATCCAAGAATGTAATTAATGCCAATCAACTTTAACTCTTTAGTTCTCGCTACAGAATTTATCGGAGAAATTTCAATTTATTTTATCGATTTTAGTTATTTAGTATCTCAAAAGACTTATATAATTTTTTTTTACATTTCGGCTATTTTTTTTTACATTTCGGCTATTATTTGGATCGAGGCTAGCGAAAAAGACAGGCTACTGCGGTGCATTCCACTTATCTTTTTTTACAGACCGCTAGAGTGACGTGATTCTCTTTTCGTACACCTCGTCTTTTCTCCATTGGTGCATTCGAGCATCACGTGACTCCCGCGGTATGCAAAAAAAGATATGCGTAAAGCACCGCGGTAGCCTTTCTTTTTCGTTAGCCTCGATTTGGATGTTATGATGCCATATACTTCAATTGACATCCTTCACAAAAGCATGAAATTCCAAGATAATTTTAATTCTCAAAACCTCCACAACTATTTATCATATAAGGGAAAATATGTTCGGGTATAACACAGACGTCCTATGAACAGAGGGAACGATCTGTGAAATAAATGTAGGTTTTATTGCAATTTCTTTTTTTTTTAAATTATCGTACAATTTTCATTTTTATATCGTGTACTAGAAACGAAAATGCACTCTCAATGTACTTTTTTATAGTTTTTAAATTTATTTTGAGGCATGAGTATTTTTAAATCTGCGTGCAATCCAATTAAGGAAGATTTACCCGTTTGCAATTAAAACAATGTAAATAATTCGCCATTTATTTTACCATGTAATATTCCATAACTAAATTCCCAAATGACATTATTTTTTTTTCAAAATAAATAAATAAATAAACCACAAATGATACAGATATTTAATCGAACTACACGCTTGAACACTGAAATAATCACAATCACAAATGTTTCTATAGATATTGAAATGTTTCGCGATTGACCTCTAACGTATGGCTGGTATGAAATACCAAAAAAGAATTCGATATAGTTGGTAGGCAACAAAGAATATTTAGTAAATGTGGGAAAAAACTTTTAGAGATTTCATAAAAAAATGTTTTTATATTCGTTCTGAGCACCGGAATTCTTTAACTCGAGTAGACCGGGTTGGATTTGTTGGTTACAACAACCATAAATTATGAAAATTTGTCAGTACTGATATTTCATCTGTCATGGTAAACACAAAACGTATTCTATTTTAGGACAAGGTAAAAAAAAAAAAAAAAAAAAAAGAAACAAAAAAAGAAACAAAAGAAGAAACAAAAGAAACAAAATCATTTTTTTCTTAGTTACATTTTATTTGACTAGTCTTTATGACTATAGTCAAGATTTTTGGGAATTAGAGTCAATATTATTGGGATTTGACCGCAGGGCCTTCTACGACCCCAAACACATATTTATTAGTTACACGAAATTTTGACATTTGTATTCAATCGATTCGTACTTTTCTGCACCTTTAAAATCATGCATACGTAAATAAAAATAACCTTTATTTGTTGCATTCCTGTGCATTGGATATTGGAGTAAATTTTATGGAGACATTTTTCTTGTAGTCAAAATAATACGAACTAGTTTTGAAATTTATAAAAAGTGGCTCGTTACAGAATCAAGTATTGTTAAGATATAAAACTTTTGTTAGTTCCCTAAGAATGTCCCTTATAATTTTTTAAAGAATAAAGAGCAAAATAGAAATGCCAGCTGGAGAATGCGTTTTGAACTGCGGGTTCACTGAATATTATCAGATGATTTTATTAAATATTTACTGCAATTTTCATTTCGTTAAGAAAAAAATATATATTAATCTGAGAATACCGTAAAAAGAGAAAATAATAAACATGACTTCATTTTGTAAGCGAAATTAAGAATTTCATTGTTTGCGACATAAGTGATACATAATGTAATTCATCTATTTAAAGCAGTTACAATCAAATTAATAAAGACCTTATGTAGACATGAAAATATTTTTACACTATTGAGTATTGTAATACCAGGGAACTCAAGTAGGGCTCCATGAGTTACACAAGATACTATCCGTTGTATATAACATATGTGAAAATAACTTTTAATTGAAGACAGTAATACATTGTTTTTATATTTAATATATGTTTTTTTTTCAGATTTCTGACCAGTTGCACCAAAAGAAATTTTATATGAAAAATTTCGTTTATGCATTCAAATAATAAACATTTTTAATTTACTAAAAGCTTTAATATTTTCGTATTGGCCACATGTCAGCGGTTAATAGCGAAAGAAATCGCCAAAAATTTCATTATGTATAACAACATTTTTATTCTGAATATTTCAGTATTTACACACGTAGTTAGATGACACATTTGTTAAATTTGAGTTTCATTAATTAATTTCTTTATTTTTAGTGAAGTTTTATTTTTTACGGAATACTGGCCTGATACAAACGCTGGATTATTTACTTATTTTTCAAGTGAAAATATGTTATCTTTGGCAATCGGATTGTGTTACTCGTGTAGATTAAAAAAATCATGATTCCAGATTATTTTAAAAATCATAAAACTTAGTATATTGAGACACACTTTTCAAAAACAAATTGCATCTGAAAGCATATTTGATTCTTTTTCGACGGTGTAAAAATTGATTTTATGCGATGTTTAGAAGTTAAAGATTTACCGATAAAAAAACAAATTGATTGCCCAGCTCGTAGCCACGGTCAATATGACATTGGCATTACTCAAATGCTAAGTTTTTGCTTTAAAATATAGATAAAAAAAGCGGAATAATTTCTCTAATAATTCATTCCAACTAATTACGGCACTGTGAAACAAAATGGTATAAATAGCATGGAATAGCATTGAAACGACAGATAATTTGTATCATTATATACCTCTAGTTACTACTGGCGTAGAATAATGCTTGATTTGTGCAACTTTATTATACTTATCTACACATACTACTCACTCGTGTGCACTTCTTTTTATAATGCTAACTTACTACAATTTTAAATATTTTAATTCACATTTTAATTTTATAAAATACAGGAAACATTTCATCTTTAGAAAATAACATTTCTCACAAGTTAAATTCTGAAAAATGTCCGCATCTTTTAGATCAAATTTTAGCTCATGCCTACAAAACACGTGCACCAAAATTTAGAACCACATTCATTTAACTGGTAACGGTTATTCGTATTTATACCAGCAAAAATATATGCACATAATAAAGGCACACACATACATTCTACTCAGATGCCTTTTCTCACATAAACTCAACTTTCCTTTTCAACTCAAAATAAAGAGCTTATTTATGCATGGAGTGTATCTTTCTTATTGCTCCCAAGAGAGATTCCCAGTTACAGATTTTACTAAAACAACTTTGCGCAAAATTCCAACGACTATAAAAAAGAAAAAAAAACATATCTCTAGACTGATCGTTCATCTGTATCAGAAATATGATGAATTATTTATGATTTTAACGTGTATCTTTATCAGAGTATAACATTAAAAGTTAAAACTGTTTTCCTATAAAATAATTAAAAACGCTATAAAATTTTATGGAACTTTTGGACTGTTGATGTTTTCATGAATATTCTAATATGAATACGTTGAGGAAATGAGTCACATATAATGTAAATTTTCTTTTTCTTTAAAGTTAGTTTGAAAACAACATTTTCAGACATATATCTTTACATTTTCAAAAATGCCCCGAACTCTACTATTTTATTTCAAGCATTTTCGTGCTAAATCTTAAAATGTTACAAATCAATGTTCGGTTTTAATAGCGTTTAATGCAGAACGAAAATTTAATTCCTCTATGTTACTTAGTACAACAGAAAAAATTTTCAAATTGCAGTGAATCATTCAATTAATCATCAAGATTTTTTTTTTAATACTGCTTTAGGAAAAATGTATGAAAACAATCAAGAAACCTTTTCTATAAATTTTATAGAATGTTTAGTTAACTGATTTGTCTTGAAATTTAAATTCTCTGATATATCGAAATGCATTTTTAAACTCGTAATATAATATCGATTGATCGATTATTATCCAGAGTTAGTCTACGACGAAAATAATATTACTGGAATGTTTGAATAATTTTGGGACTTGTATTCAAATCAATTTTGTATTCGATAACAGATTAAAAACATTTATTTTTTATTATTTCTGAAATTAAATAAATTTTTCTCTTCTATAAAAAGAAGTGTATTTAGATGTTTGTTTATTATACACATGCAGTTAAATAACAAATTCTGTGATTATTTTGAAAGCGTACCTTACGACTATATATATATATATATATATATATATATATATATATATAATGTATTTCCCAATACAACTGACGCTAATCATTGTTCATTTTTTGAAGAACCTTTTGTGTAACATTTTTCAATATATTATAATGAAAGTGTATTTTTAAATAATGCCCGGGCTAATTTAATAAAAGAGAATTTGCAAACTATGATAATTATTACTAAAAAAAGTGTCAGCATTTTTTGTTCCAATGTGGTGAACGGAGATGTTTCAAACAATAGGCAGTGTTTTGAACAGATCTTTGCCATTTCCAAATGTTACGAAATCTTCGGCTATGTTTGCAGTAAAATATTCGTAAAGTGAGAGGTAGTTTCGTAATCATTGAATACGCTCCTTAGTGATGACTATTTACAAAAACACTGCACAAGTATTATGTATATTAGGTATTTAAATCGCATTTTAAATTTGAAGAGAACATCACAACTTAATAAATGAAGAAAAAATATCATTGGATCTTAAAGAACAATTACATTTTATTGGCACCCGTACATCGCTAGTCATTAAACTAGCTGAAATACGTTTTTTTAGGTAGCTTTCATTACAAAAAGTTACCTATTGCAGCCATTCGGAGGAAAGCAATCCCAAACAATTTCGGCATATTTTCACCGATCATCACCCCAGACCCCCAAACAACCCTCCGTTCAAATGTTGATTTATATATAAATCAACATTTGAACGGAGGGTTGAACATTACGGAGGGTTAAAGAATACACAATTTTGAATGTTCAATATCTTTCTTGAGTGGTCACAGACGTTATGAAATTGTAAAGATTTATGTTTCTCATCACGATTCTATTTAAATACGCAAAATAAAAATAAAGATAAAAATAAAAATAAAAATAACCGTGTTAGAACATCCTTTTGACCGTTGCATGCAGTAAATTCAAATAAGGGGAATATAAAATGCCATACTGTATAGGACATTTCTGTAGAGCTATGATATCTTAGTAAATTTATGTTCTGGTGTAACATGGTTTATGTAATGGGTGATTCTTTAATTCCGTTTCGCATCCATTACTAGTGAACCGAGTTGGCTACAGCTATAAAAGTTGTACCTAGGTATAGCAAAACGGATATGGGCAATATGAAGATATGCCTGGAATCATCTCCTAGCGATAAACTTAGGAGTTAGCAATCATATCTCGAAAATTGTACAACATATGGCGAAGGAATCATGTAAAAATTTGAATAGTTCCTCTATTTAGTAGGAAACAAAAATTTACATATAAAAATAACTTTATTAGATGTCCTGACATGTAATTTTTATATCCAATCACCAAATTAATACACCACTGATTTTGTGCAAACGTGTAGAATTATAAACGAATGTAGATGCACTATTAACACTAACAGATTTAAGCAAGGTACAATTTATTTTAAAGAATATATCAAGTTAAATACGATTAATGTGTCCATCTTCGGGACACATGTAGAATGTAGGATGCATTTCTGCCTATGGTGGACACAATGAGCATATTTTCGTATTACAGTAAACTGTACCTTGCTTACATGTCTTCGTTCCATTAGTAAATATTCATTGCCTTATGATGTCACAGTTCTTGCATCAGGTTTTTAACATGTCATAAATAAGAAAAAAATTCTCTGTTTTTAAAGTCAATTTGACGAAAAAATGTAAGCAATACTTACTAAAAATCTATTTAAAAAACCTGTATTCAAAATTTATAACCTAAATTAAAAAATCATCACATTTAAAAAAGTTTAAGAATTATTTCAGCTGTACGAAAAAAACTTAAATAGTTTTTGCCGTTTAAATTTATAATGAAGATAAAACATTCTGTCATTTTAGAATCTTAGAAGTTACTGACATTGTTCACATTTGGAAAATACTGCAAACAATTTATATTCTGAATTAAATTAATATACAGCAGAGTGGAAACTGAAGCCTTTATTTATCAAAATAAAAGATACATTGAATAAATGAAATATTTCCTGACGATCGTATATTAAATTCTGCAAACAAATCTTTCACTCAAAGGATATAAAAGGTTAACATATGCTGTTGAATTTAAATATTTTATTTTCTCTTTATCGGAAAAAATTTGAAAATAGATTCTTTAATACTTTATTTCAGGAATAGAATTTTTTATTGTTAATCCGAACCTAAACATAATACTTAAGATTGCACTTGCTTATTTTTTTTTTGATTAAATATAAACTTTTATTAGTCTTTTAATATAATACAAGGTGCCATAAAATATACTGAAAGATTTAAAATTCAATTAAAATTAAACGGAGGCAGCTATTGACTTTTTTCTTGCAGGAGTTTGATAAGTGAAATCCGGAATTTCTTTATTACGATTTTTTTATGTACAAATATTACAGATGGCCCTGTGCTGTATCAATTTAACGCCTGGATCCATTTTAACCTTAATTCTGCTTTGCTGCTGAAACGAAAAAAGTGATGTATTTTGAAACAACAATGTTATTTTAATTTGCATTACATATTAAGACAATACAGTTCCATCTTTCATTGATATTTGGTGCAAAAGCAAGGGATTGCAGAAAAAAAAAACTTCACACTGTTAAAAAATTTCGTTTATAGACAGGTTGTCTTCCGTCAATTTTAATCAGAAGTCTTAAAATTGCCAGTTTAAGATTACAGAGTTTCAAATACGAAATTATTACCGTAAAAGTCTATCATCTAATGGGATTGCAGTATTTTTGATCGCCACGCATGCGCTTCAACTCCTTCGAGTCTGTATCGCGCCATTTACGCAATTTACGGACTGCAAAGACGGAACTTTCCTCAAAAACGGAAACATTCCGGCAACTTTGCTGCCAATCCTTTCTCCGTAAATTGGCTGAATTTTTTTTTACAGTACACATATTACTTAAGTCAATAAATATCATCATTTATACGTTGTTCTATTTTAAATAATTGAGTCTATTTTAGGGCATGCTGTATGTATTATCATATGGTATATATTACACAATAAAAATAAGTATATGAAAAAAATTTGATTAGTATTTGTAAGATTAAAGTGCTCTACCTCTACAAGCTACGCTCGTCAATGCCTGTTCAGATCGCATCGTCTTTAAAAATACCCGCATATTCTCCGTTTAAAAAAAAAGAAACAATTGCTCAAAATGTAAAAACTCAATAGGTATTTGAATACAATTATTTTAAGAAATATACTCAGTGAACTATATAAGAATGAAAACGACTTTAATTTTAAAATTATCATTAATCTCTCCCCTTTCTCCCAAACAATAAAAAAGGAATCTGCTTAAAGGGAATTGTTTTTTGGAAAATACGTAATAAAACATTTAAGTTTCTTAAATAAAATTGAACTTTGACATCAGCAATCATTCGATCTTCAACATTTAAGTATGAGACACATATTATTGCAAATAGACGTTTGTTCTCGTCTCCCACATCACATTAAAGTTTTATGAACCACCTCACAAATTATAACGTTAAAACCTGTTTTATTTAATTTAGAACAAGTTTAGACAACTATGCACCATACATCTTTCCAAATCTTTTTTTTCTTGTTACACTATTTACATAGGAAAAAATATGCATTTTCCGACAAAATTTTTAAATAGCCTTTATAAAATGTGTTCTATAAGAGTATTAATAATTAATTGCATGTATTACAGTTCAAATAAATTTTAAAAAAGAAAAAAAACTAATACAAGGAACTGGGTTTATTTAAAAAATTACTTGACACTTTAGTTCTGAACATATACCATGTTTCTTTATCGGATACAAACTCTGATTATTGAATTTTTTCCTTTCGTATCAATAGCGACTTTCTTTTATAGTGCATTATCTATGACAGTTTCTTTATTTCCTGTGAGAATCAGTTGTGGAATCTCTTTTGTTGATAGTTCAACCTATCATTCAAATGAGGTTTTTCTTATCTGAAAAACTTAATAGAATGAAAAAAAAAGTGACTTCACTCGATATTTCAAACATTAGCGTCCATTTGCAAAAATTTGGATTCGAACACTGGATCACTCATGTTTAAACTACAGGCACTACACCTGTGCCACTGTTGTTGAAACTGTTGTTGCCACTCCGCAATATTTATCACTTTATACTCAGTCACATTTTCTTGGTGATTTTGCCGCAGAAAATATAATAAAAGATAATAATCCATTCCTAGATATTTATGAAAATCTATTCAGTAATAGATAACATATTTGCCAAATGCCTGTTAAATCGGAAGTATCATTTGGGCTTTATCGTGTTCATTCTCACACATGCATACACCTTATGATTAAATTACATTTCTTCCATTATGTTTTGGGAAAGAAAAAAAGCAAATTAACCGCAAACTATACGCCGTAAATTACGGTACATTACAATTCCATATCTCTGTCTGTAACACAATCGTAAACAAGAATTTTCGATTTCAATAAAATTATATTTTAATCCATAGAAAATAAAATGATATGAAGTTTATTTTCAGCGTGAAATGTAACAATGTCGTTTTGTTGGCAGATACCAACTGAGTACCAATGTGCAGTTTCAATGAATGTTGTAATACATGCGATTCCAATACATAAAAATCAAGCCGGTGCCCTATGTTTAATGATGCTTAATCAGGTTTATATCTATACTCAAACACTATACTCTACCCATATTTAAAGAAATGTGACTTGGCGCAAAAGTGTTTGTAAAAAGTTTTATAGTATTCATATTCATTTTAAAGCGCATTGTATCCATGATAGCATAGATAGCAAGTGGACCTAATTTCGAACTATTAATCAGTAAAATAAAAACAGAAGGATTTTTTTTTGCTCTCACTAAGCATGGATAATCGATTGGCAATTTTGGTAACTCTGCCACTTTCACTTTAGTTACCTTTCATAACAGTAGCAAGTTTAGTACCGCACTGCTTTTTATGATGTGTTTTTAATAATTAATGTTCTACACATTTCTGATGACGATGCTGTAGGTGAGTACTGAATGAAATACTACATTTTCTCTATAAAAACACCATATCGATTGTATATTATATGAAGTGAAAAAGAAAAACACTTTATTCGAAAAGAGTGTAAAAAATAAATAATCATATATGGATATTTAAAGACTCCAATGTTACAACATTATTAAATTTTATAACATTTCATATGATTAGTCTTCCAATGAACACAAAATAAATGAACGTTTAGATAACCTGCTACTCGATGTATTTATCCTGTTTGATTTCCCGGTTTACTTGTGCAGCCCCCTATTTAAAAATGTCAAAGTTAAATTATGACTCTTGACAGGTGAGGCCGTGTCGGTTAATTTCTGGAATTATGTCTCTGTCAAGTGTTACTGTTATAGAGCAGAATAACATTGAATTCGGTACGCTTCATTAGTAATGTCTTCTTTGAATTATTAAACAAATGATTTCATATTAAGTTAAACTCAAAAATTAATTAATTAAGGGTATTGTATAGAACCTGAGAGAAAACTTATATTCGCATTCATCAATGATAATTTTTCATTAATTTTAATATTCGTATTCTGAAATTATAAATTTTGATTTATTTTAAAATTCTGAATTAAATTATAAGTATAAAACTGATATCATGTGTTAACTGTTTTTCATTTTTAACACATATCAACATAATTGTCAAACTTTGTAAGATTTCTAATCGCCTGTCTCTCTGAACAACATTCTTTCCGCTCTCTAACCTTCATAAATATACTTGTATTGTCATAAAATCTATATACATTATTGACATTTCCTATAGCTTTTTCCGTATAGAAAATAAAGAATTATAGAAGTTTTTGTTCGATAGCAAAGACACTGAAAGCATTCAGAAACACTATGGTCTAGGGACGATAATAGTCTAAAGTAATTTTTAATGATGTTACAATACTTCAAACATTTTGAAAATGATATTCATTATTAATTTGTATCTTAACATGTTTACTATAGATATGGATAAACATAGCATTTATTATTCATTTACAGTTAAACGCAATTAAAAAATGATTTCTTTAGTGTCTGCAAACAGTAATTGTTTGAACACTAATTGTTAGAATATAAATTAATCCGATATCCTTTATCAAGGGAGTCATAAAATTCACCTTAGAGGATATATTTAATATAGCAATTAATGTTTATTGATAAAGACGCACAGGTGGTTTCAGGTTTATGACGTCGCATCATATATTATTCAATTTTTGCAATTATTCCCCTCTCATTTAATTCCCTTTTCCAAATTTGTTCCCCTTTTTTCATTATTTTAACGCTCACTCTTCTACAAAAATACCTTTTTTCATTTTTCTTTCCCATCCTTTGTTAAATTCAGTGGAACAAATTTCATTCCATTTACTCTAATATCCTTTTAATTCAGTTACTCTAAAAATATTTCTATACTGTGCTGATAAAGTAAATGAAAACCATTACATCTATCCTTTCAAATAGCTAGCATAAGATGCACATCTGCTATCCCATTATTTGGTCACACAGATCTGTTGCTAACTGATTTCTTCATACACACCCTTTTAATTACAATGATTCACCGAATAATGCTTGTCCAAAAATATCCAACGTACATATCAAAGTCATAACAAATTCTAAGGTTCGTGGATTCAAGAATGCGAAAATCTCTCCCGAGCCCCATGTGCGTTTGCATTCCCACACATGTTGGCTACCTCCAAAAAATTCGTTAGGATGATTTATGCCAAAAATGGCTCTGTTCTCTAAATTTTTAATTGTCTTTATGCTCTGTTTGGAGAAATCATCGCCATATTGTAACCATTTGGCGAAATGTAATTTCATTCGAGTTTATGTCATGATAAGAGAAGGAATCAATTATCTCGCAAATCATCTTGCTATTAACATGTAACAATATCAAGGAATGCGTTACGGTCCCGGGGCCGGGCTGCCGCGGGCAGCCGTAGCCATGGAACATTTTCCTGTACTTGTGCAATGATTACCAGAACCTGGAGATAACTAAATACTTTCCCCCAGTTATGTCTGCCTGTTCTTCCAAATGTGGCTATTCTTATTTCTTCTGAATTTATAGATTTCTTGGAAAGTAATAATGATTTTAGTAATCGAAAAACTCCTCTCTATAAATTCACCTATCCACGATCATGAACAATAATATAAGGTGCATTATTATATGTAAACGAAAATTGTAGGAAATTATTTTTCAGATGTGTTATGCAATTGTAGTCTGAATAAAGCTTAGAATATTATATACGTTACATAAAATAGATACTACATCGGTTTATCCAGAATAAATTTAACTTCGTTGACCAGGGACTGTTCAAAGTGCGTTTTAAACAGTACTAAGAGTTTTTTTTAATCTGAATTAAGTTTTACTGTATTACATTATGTGAGTATAATATAAATAAATTCATTCACAGAGTATTACAAAAACAAAGGTATATATTTCCATATAAAGATGATGCAAGCCATAAAAATATATTCAGTTGTATTAGGCATTATTGCTTTCAATCAAATTTCAAGGTACGGTTTCGCCATACAGTACAGTACTAGTACACAAAATTTTTATTCTGAATTATAACGTATTAATTATTTAAGAGAAATTCATTTCTAGAAGCTTCAAATATGCGAATCTAAAATTACAGCTCTTTTTTGTGCCAATTCTTTTTTGAGTTATGCTTAAAAAGCTACTCCCAAAGCAATCTGTATTGCAATGATAAAAAATAATTTCAAATTATGACTTTCAAACTTTAAATCACGTATATCATATTTTATTTCAGCGATTTACTTTCAGTTTGGGGCCAAAAGTTAAAATGTACTAAAATAATCTAAATATGATGTCAAACGCAGGTATTAGTATTAAAATTTTTAAGTTTTATACATTTTTTGTACTTAAAAGATACCTGGTCATTTTTGTTCTTCAACTTGCAGGAATTAGACTTCAGACTTAATTTATTTTATTTTTATTTTATTTATTTAATTTATTTTTATTTTTATTTAAATTATATTTATTTATGTATTTATTTTAAATTAATTTTTTTCGGGGGCTGGGGGGTAACTGTATATGTGCACATACGGAAGGTTTCATATTAGTATATAGTGCGTGTGTTTTATAAATGTAAAATTTGGTAGAGAAAGATAGATGAAAACAAAAATTAAACTGTTGTCCATAAGTGTTTTTTTATATATATATAATGTTTATGTGAGTTGAAATGATAAAATTTAATAAACATTATAGGGCATTAAAAATATTTAAAAAAAATTTGCATGGAACGTTCTATATAGTTTCAAGTTTTATACTAAAAATTCCTATTTGATAAATGACAAGCTCATCTGAATTTGAGACACATTTGAGTTATCTGTAGCTTTAATTTCGTCACAATATGATGAGTAGAAAACAGTACAGAGCCCTTTGAAGTGGCTAATGAATTTCTAACTGATTCTGTAATTTAATAATATGAGATTCATGCATTTCGTTGCTACTGCAAGCAGATTCATCGTGGGCCTATAACAATGTTATCTCTATAATTTTAAAGACATAAAATATTTTGAATGTCGAGTAAAATACACCAATTCTTGAAAAAAGCTTTTTGTATCATTTTGTAAAAGTTTTCTTATATTTTAATATAAGGATACAAAAAGTACAGAACGCTTACATTGGTAAAAGCTGCCAGATAAATCAAAGTTATTTCCGGTGACTCCGACAAAACACCATAAGGAAAAAAAACTACATACTTCCAAAATTTTTTCCATAAGTTACATAAACTTTGGACATTATTAGAAAGAAATATTAACTGGCTATATATCGATTTATAGATATCTATATTATAAAGGATAAACGTGTCCATGCGTAAAGTTGTCGTCATTTTTCGATGAAATTTCGGTTTTACTGCAATTTTTTAAACTTCTAAACATCGCAAATTTTCAATTTTTACACCATCGAATCGAGAATTTTTATAAATTTCACAACTTCATTTGGATATATAATCTCAATTTTTAATGTAAAAATGATTTAGTGAGCAATTTTAAAATATATATTAAATGTAAAAAATCTATTAGAATTTTCAATAATAATAATAATAAAAGGTTTTCACCTCTATTCTGTAACCCGGAATGCCCAGGTCGGAACCTCTAGTAGTGAATAAAGAAATAACGTGAATTGATGATAAAAACCTTGTATAACTTGTCATTAATTTTTTAATTTCACAAAATCTTTGGAATCCTACTTATTTCACTTTCTATAACATCATAATTTACATAATGAGGCTAGATGGAAAAATCTGAATTACTAAAACATTAAGATAAGATTAAGATATTTTAAATGTAAAGCTTATACACTAAGAGCAGCAAGTGAATTTTAAAAATCTTTAGAAAAGTGTTTCCTACTTATTTTACTGTCGTAAAAATCCTCCTTTACATAATGATAATAGATGGAAAAATAGATCAAAAAGAAGAAAAAAATAAACTTTAAGATAAAACTACGATATTGTAAAATATATCTGAAAGAAGCGTATGAAAACTAAATAGTTTTGAATGTTTCGGTTGTATATGTTATTTATGTTATTTCTACTTAACAATATTTAAAAGTCTATAAAAATTATTTAACACTTATATTTCTTAAATCGGTAAAAAATGTTGTGTATAGGGATATAATAGATTTTACAAAATTTAAAAATGTAATTTTGCGAATTATTTCTAATGCTATATCAAATGCGATACGATCGCACAATATGCTGGAAAGTGCAAATTAACTCGGTCATGGACATTTTGTATTACATTAACTGCATTCTGAAATTTGGAGCATCTTATTCAGAGGTTAGTCGATATAGGTGATAGCTATTTTTACAATTTACTGGAAAATTTTAACAATATTTCAAAGAATACAAGGTTAATAATTTCACAATATCCTTATAATATCTTCATTGAATATATGAATTATTGTGATCTATCTATTCTGATCCTTCAGAGATATCAGGTTACTATGATCTTTGTATACCGATTGGAAGGATTATTTCTGAAAGAGTATTATCTTGACAAGCGCTATGATCTTTTTTAGTTTATATATATATATATATATATATATATATATGAATGGTGTAAAACAAGGTAAATATAAAATAGCATATAGTTAAACTATATGTTTTAAAACGTCATGTTCACCTTGAAATTTAAATGAGATATATAATAATATTTATTTTACTAAAATGGTGCAAATATACGAAAAGGTTTTTAAACGTACAAATCCGTCAAAAGATGTTAAAAAGTTGTTTGCAACTGGAGCGCTTTCAACTGCACAAAACACTCATCATCAGGGATTCTCGGAAAGTGTGAAAAGTCAGGAATGTCCGTTGGTTAAATAACTAGAGACGAGCCTATTACAAAGGAGGGAAGGAGAGGAAGAGGAGGAAAGGGGGGGAGGGATATTATAGTTAAATTCCAAAATTGCCAGAAATATTTCCCAACAGCTCTATCAAGCTTAAACCAAAAACAAGACATCGACATAGACTTCAGTAAAGCAAGAATCATAGCCCGCACTTCAAATTACTACGCATCAATTATCAGAGAATCTTTAGAAATTTTAACTCAAGGAAATAACACATGCAATGATATGCTCTCATACAATATATCCACAATCTGGTATAGTGCACTAAATATATCTGGCAATTTCGGAATTTAACTATAATATCCACCCCTTCCCCCGCCTTTCCTTCTCTTTCTCTCCTCTCCTCCTTTGTAATAGGCTCGTCTCGGGCTATTTAAAAAACGAACATACATGACTTTTCACACTTTCCGAGATTCCCCTGATGATGACTGTTTGGAGCAGTTGAAAGTGCACGGGTTGTAAACGTCTTTTTAACATCTTTTGACGAGTTTTTACGTTTAAAAAAACTTTTTATATATTAGCACCTTTTTTGTAAAATAAATATTATTATGTATCTCATCAAATAGCATGTTTTAAGATATTCAAGTACCATGTTTTCCAAAGAAATCCACAAACAAAACATGCGATTTTTTCCTCTAAAATATCTCATTTGTTAAGATTAAACATTCAGTTAACTTATATGTTACATTTTTTGTCTGCTATTTTTATTAATTTGTACTTATGTGCAAAGTGTCTTCGTAATTGAAATTCTTATCTGTCTTCGCATATATTGCGTACAAAAATAAACCTTGTACACTTTAAAGGTTGTGAGTATGTAGTTAAATATTTTTACATGGAAATCAGAAAAAAAGGAAAAATGTTATTTACCATGTTTAAAACCCGTTCCTTTCATATCCACTCAAAAATTTACAAAAATATGCCTTTCTGTCTGTTTTCATATATTTCTTTTTACTTTACAAGCTCTAACTCTCGTAAATATTGGCGTGTTGTGAAAAAAGTTTAACATGTGGATACTGCGCACAGTACTACGTAACATTTTAAAATAGTTTTCGCATTGTAAACAGCTTATTGGGCATCCTAATAATATTATAAATCTGATAGTGTGCAAATGTTAGGCTAAAGGCAGCGTCAAAATGGAGCATTTAATGATCCTGTACCTTTGAATATAGGCTGATTATAACCCTCCAATGAACATAGGCTAGATTTTATTTATTTTATTCAAATATTTTCTTTAATAATTAAAAATTTCATTAGTTTCATAGAGAATAAATGGACATTTTTCCATACAATTTAATCATTTTACTTTACCGTTGCTAGGGCTTTGATCGTTGCCAATAGACACGGGAAAATATATTTTCCTCAACAATTAATTTTCAATTGAACAATTTTCACGTGAAAAAAGAAAATTAAAAGGAATTCAAAAGAAGATGAATTTCCGTGATATTTGAAACAAAAATATGGAGTATTTGTTATTATACATGAAGTATGAATATCGGTACATTAAAAATATATTTTTCTGTCAAAAACTGCGTTATAATTAGAAGGAAAAATGAACAATAATTATATTATTAAAAATAGATTTCGCTTGGACCATGGAACTATGAAAAGGATCCTCCTCGGCTGGGACAAGTATGACGTCATAAATAAAACATGTATTTTCAAAAATTCGTAATAATACAAGGAGCATGAATATCAATGTATAATGAAAGTCGATAGATAATGGACGGAATACTTAAGATGAAAAACTGAAATATTTTTCTATCGATGCTGATTAATAATTAGCTTGAATACCAGTTACATACAAATGTGAGTTTTCCGCTAAAATTTACGTCCTGATTGCCAGAAAAAGAAAATCTATCTATACCGATTATTAAGCATGAATATCAATTACATACAGATGAGAGATTTTTGCCAAAACCACACCATGATTTTTAGGAAAAGAAAAATAAATACGAATCTATTATATTAAAATCTGACCGTCTATTTCTATTTCGCAACTACTCATTTCAGGTTGTCGAACGCAACGCGATTTACTTAACACCGGTTATCAATGATACGAGGATGTCATAAACTGTAAGAATTTAAAAAAAATGATTTAAATTCCGAGATATTATTATTTTTTTGAAAATTTTAACGAATTTTCTCTAAAAATGGCAACTAAATTATACCAATTTTGTGGATAAAAAAGAAGAAATAAAACGGATTAATATATTTTTTCTCATTAAAACTAAAAGAATTTATTTTCAATTTGAATAGATGGTGAAAGAAAAAAATATCTTGATTACAGAAAAATTTTTGAAAAATAAAAACGTATTTTCACATATTCAAACTTCATGAATCAATTTATTCTGGAGAGCAAAAATCGTCTGTCAACATATTTTCATTTAGAAATAAAGATTTTTTTCATTTATAGATTAAATCAAGGAGGCAAATTGAAGCTCCTTGCATTTAGGTCTACAATTATTGCTCCCTATTCACAAGAATATAATTTAAAGAAAAATAATATACTATTTCCATTATCTTTGAAGGATGGTTATTAAAACGTTTCACAAATGCGTTAAAAGTAAAATGGTTTACCAAGTAAACTTGACATATGTTTTTACACAATTCGGCGATTTCCACGATATTATTTGGCCCGCCTTTTTTCATTGGTTGCAGTTTCAGTTTCGCGATTATTTGGCACAAAATTTCATTTTTTTAAGACTGAGTTATGTCAAGGTCCCTATATAAAAAAATACTGTATTTTCTCCTATGGAATGTGATAAAGAGTTAGTGAATTAATTAGCTAATTTTCGAGAGTGAAATATTTTGCTTAATTAATGCATTTATTCTTCTTTTAATGATACGTGAACGAAGTCTCGGGTAACAGCTAGTAAAATTATAAATATTTAATGTATGATCACCTGCTGTTAGTCAAAATGAATTATAATGACTTGGAATGTAAAATGACATTAAATAACACAAAATCGTATCTAGAAAAACTCTTTACCTATCAACGCCACGTTTATCAAAATACCATAACCGACGTAAAACAAGTGAATGTAAATTTAATGATGTATGGAATTACCCGGTGACTGTTGTTTTAATAAAAGCTGTCAGTGTCAATTTTTACACACTTTCTTCTTTTTGTAATACAAGGACATAAAAGCAAAGTCAAAAATTATAAATGTTATAAATTGATAAATCTTGTCGATAGCTTTTTAGACATTGTTCCTGTTAATTTTGAACGAAACAATAAAATACAAAAGTTGTATTCTATTAAATGATATTTTTTAATTACATGTAACGCACTGAAGATATTAAAAAGAAATATTGACGGAATATGTCTTATTTTCTTCATCTAATGAAAAAAGAAATGACTTAATCTACATTTGTAGTGAAGAAATGCTTAAAACATCATGTGGTAAACATAAACTATAAATGAAAAAAAAAAATCCGAAAGGGATGTCATATAAGTATGTTACAAAAATGAACACTTTATGCTGCCAATTCTCTCTAATATTTAAATCCGAAGAGTCTTTTTAAACTTATGTTATTAATTGAGATCTCGTATTATTAATTTTAATATCATGTACTTTAATAATACGAGATCTGTATCTATTCATTGCTACTGCAAGCAAATTATTAATGGGCTTAATATTATGTTATCTCTCAAATATTCTAGAGCTCAAAGACATTGAACATCTGATAACATTTTCTTTTTCTGAAGTAAAGATTTCACTATCAATTTCCACACATGTTTATTGTTTCGTTTTTTTAGAACTTATAAAAAGGACATAAAGCTTTTAAACTGATAAAAGCTGCCTGAAGTGCTTAAACGTTGTTCGTGGTAATTCCAGTCAAAATAGCAAAACAAAACGGCTTCATGCTTCTCCCAAATGATTTTCCTGAATTACTTATTTTTCCCAAGAGATTATAAAGAAACATATGATAATTATGCTTCATTTTCTAGATCTAGTGAATAAAGACAAAATGTGAATTGATGATAAAATGTTTCCATATGCTATCATCGGATTTTAAAAAAAATGAAAAAAAAACTTTAGAAGGGCATACTCTATTTATATTTCTTTGTATGAAATCATTAGTTGCATACTGGTGCTAGTCAAAAAAATTGCTTATAATGACTGAATTAATATACTTTAAGATAAGAGTAAGATAATTTAAATGTTAAACTAATACAAACAATTAAAGATTAAAGCTTTAACTATTTTGTATTTTATGAGTTACTAGTGTACCCTTGAGAGGTTATCGCACAGCGAGTTTTGAAAATATTTATTGATATTTCTTTTTTAAATAAATTTTTAGATAACTACGACTTTTAATCAAACAACGAAATGCTGTTGTATTCTTCCAAAAGACAGTTTAAAAACATCTCGTATAATACTTCATTCATCGTTGATCATTTTCTATGTGCATAATAAAATACATGTTGCCATCAGAAATAATGTACATGATTTATGTTTTTTCCATATAAAAATACTTAACATTCTAGTAAAAAGATTGTAGTACCGATGCGTATTTACTAGGTAAAATCAGTTGTGTAAGGTGCTTATCCATTCCTCGAAAATTAAAGAGTAATATTTCGAATTATTTCTGAAATTATATGACATGAGATACCAACGCCAAATATGCTGGTTAGTGCACATTTACCAATTCATGGTCTTCCTATCTTAGATCAACAACAGTCTGAAAAACGGAGTATGTAATTAAGAGGTTTTTGTTTTTTGTATGATACTCATTCTAACAATAACATGTACTGTAGTTATAGTTCACAGAATTCAAGTAATATAATTTTAAATCATCTTTATAAATCTTCCTTAAAGTCATGAACAAAAATCTATTCGCATTTTCACAGATGTCTTGTTCATTTAACTTGACATTGAGTCTGTTTAAAAAAGAACAATATGTGTTTGATCAAAATAATATCACTCTTAAAGCATCATAAAAGATTTTTTTATTTAAATGCATTTCATCGCACTCATAATACGGTTTAAAAAAAAACTAGGGCATCAAACCCGGTCTTCCCGGGTAGAGTATATATGTGGAAACCATTTCTTTTTTTTACTCTAATAGATTTTTTTTTCACTTAATATATTTTTTATTGCCACCTAACAACACCAAAGAGCAATTTTATATGAAATATGTGAATTATATATTCAAATAAAATTTTGAAATTTTTTAAAAGGGGTAATTTCGTATTGGCCTCTTGCCAGAAGTTAGTAGCCGAAGAAATCTCTAAAAATTTCGTTATATATGTCAGTTTTTTTTATTCTGACAATTTCAACGGTTTTAGTGCTTATTTTAATTACATGTCTGTTAAATTTGTGCTTTATTTATACTGTTTTATTTATTGATTAATGAAGTTTTAATTTGGTTATTGAATATTATTTGGAAACAAATGCTGAACTCTTTATATTGTTTAAAGTGCAAACAGATTAATATTTTGTAATTGTCTGCAAGAGATAGAGATAGATTTTTTTAAGAAATCATGCTTGAATTATAATTTATATGCTATAATAAATGAGTATATTGCTATAATTTTCAAACAAATTGCATTTGAAAATAAGATTTTTTTTTCCTATATAACGGTGTAAAATTTGAAAATATGCGATGTTCAGAAATTAAAAAAATTGCATTAGCAAGAATCACAAAAGCGAAATTTCATCTGAAAGTGTTGCCATTCGCAAAATGACGTCAGCGTTACGCACGCACACGTTTGTCCTTTATAATATAGATAGATACTGCCTACAATTGTAGAAGTCATTCATTAGAGTTAAAATATATCGCAAAATTATAGTGTACATGAAAATTCTCTTACCAAAAAAAACGTTATGTAAATACAAAATTATCTAAATTGTCCATATTTCAACTTTTATCTCAAATTTCTTTTATTTGTTGAACTTTTGTTTTAAGTTTTCATAAATGCATACTCGATCAATTCTCAGTAACACTATTATGTTAACACTCATAGTAAAGCGATATCGATTTACATTATTACATTTTGTAGGCAAAATTACACTGAATGAATGTAATTATTTAAGAAGTGATTGTAAACTTATGTAGCAAGTGTATATTTGGCATTAAATAATGAACTTTATATTTTTAAGTAGAAATATCCCAAAATTGTTAACTTAAGTTTATATGTTTAAGGAATAAAAACATTATATTAGATATAACATTTGGAAAATTATAATAATTAGAAATTTTTTCTAGGTTTATTTACCTTACGAAATAAAATTAGAAAATTCTTGCAATTATTTAAGCTTATTTTTGTGATTAATTTTTAGAATGCGTTTTTAATTTCATAGTAAATCTTTTATTTTTAAGAGCACGTCTCTAAATACGATATGTTATCATGTATTTATACAATAATATATTTAATTGCTACAAACTTATTTCAAAAGCCGTCCATTTCTGCAAATCACCTTATTTCCGATGAAGTTGTCGAAATGATCTCTCAATCAAACAGTAGTACAGAAGTGAGGTTTAGGGATAGCTTTAATAACGTAGCCTTCAACAATGATATAAGAATTACTTTTATCTCAAGAAAACAGGAACTAATTTTAGGAAAGCTTAAAACTGATATTTCAGGTGTATTCATCAAATGCGCATTTAAATTAAGGAATTTACAGTTCGCTTTATAAAAATATAGCTGAAGAAGCAAAAATGAAACTTTTTTTAGGCCGAGTGAAGACACATATTTATTTATTTATTACATTATTCTAATTTTTAGGCTTTAGTGGGTCAAAAAAGTATTCATGTACAACTTTAATGAAACAATTTGTTAATGCGATTTTTTTTTCTACCAGTCGGAAAAATGAACGTTTAACAATCACAGTAAGTAATTACCGTTAAAATTATTATACCTTATATTCTTTTAATAATGTGAATATTTTTATGTGAGTCAAACGACATTTAGAAGTGTTGGAATTTAAATTTCGTAAGGAAGTTGTGTACTATAATATATATATATATATATATATTAAAATGGGCAATTTGCTTAATGTCTGCTCATTTCCCTTTTTATGGGTTACACAGGAAAAAAAGTTTATTTTGTTTAATTTCATCTTTCCAAATATTAATATTGTCCTGTAAATAATTAAGGTATCTGACTACGTTTAAAAAGTGGTTTTCGACTAAAATTGTCAAAACAATTTTATTACATTTTATTAAAGCCCAGCGTTGTACCTTTCCAAAACTGTTTATATTTTTATTGTACGATAAATAGAACCGGAGTTGTAGCGGTTTTTATACTACTGAATAGCTGTCATTCAAACCGGAAGTACTGCTTAAAGGACTGGAAGTACTATTTAAAGGTACTAAGTGGGAGGGGGAAAGCAAAACTATGGCCTTCTAGAAATAAACAAAGGCTCAGTTCTTAAAAAAAGTGCATGGCTCATAAAAACAGTGAAGTTTTAGATGCATATTACGGTGCAAATTCTTGTAGTAAAACATAAATCTAAACTTCAAATGCATTTTTTGGAAAATGTATTTTTTGGTGAATATCCATATGCAAAACATGATTTCTCAAAAAGTTATTAGAATATCACTATGAAATTTAAATTGCATGTTATTTACACTATTGGGAAGGCAATGAACTAAAGATTTAATTTTAGAATAAATATTTTTTGTTTTATGGATGTTTTCGTGGAAAAACATTGATGAATTTTATGAAAATCAGCATGTAAAAATGTGCGACGTGCTATAAATTTTGAAGCATTTAAAATATCTCTTAGATTTTAGTTCATTGCCTTCACTAATGTCATACGTATGAAGTGTAAAAAGGAAATTAAGATACATACAATATATTTTTCTATAGCGTGTTTTGCGTATTGGGCCATATTTCGCTAAATTTTTCCACAAAATCCTACATTTACCAAAATTTCATGAATGAATGATTTTTTATTTTGCCTTTTTTCACAGTTTCTAGTCATAATATCAATAAAAATAAGTTCAAAAAATAATTAAATAGCTTTTTTGGAAAAAATTGCTCCGTACGTAGTCAGGCACCTTAATATACAGGTATTTGTGTAACATAACATAACTAAACCTATAGTGCATAATGACTACCTAATTAATGTATCTGGTGTTCTCATTCAAGAGCGTTTATGAAAAAAATAAAAATGATTTAATAAATTAGAAGTAAATTTAATTTGGTAACACATTTCTTTACTTCATTTTAACGCATATTAAAAGGGCCAAGCACTTATAAAGAAATCCTAAATTTTAATTTTTAAGGAGTGAAGGAATATTGAACATTTCAGAAATTTATTGACTAATTAAGCTGACGAAACTTAATTTTAGTACTTAGTATACAAATTTTTGGAACAATATCGTACTCATTTCTTAATTTTATGGGTCACACGTAATGTATTGGTTACGTGCATATTTCTTTTATTGAAATCGAAATATATCTGAAGTGCTTTTTTAGGTCATCTCTAACGTTTAAATGCCGAATTTTAGATTTTTTTAGCAGCAAATAAACTGGGTTTGAATCAAAATATGTGTTAAATGAAATGTTTCTTGTTTCCAAGTGTTACTTATTTAATTTCACTTATTAGGTAAAATTTCTATTTCAAATTGCTTATTTAACTATTTTAAGAAGAGTAAAATTTGGTAGCTATATCACCTTCTCCTTTAGATAAAAATAATCAAGAAACAAGAAATTGTAAAATAGTAATAATAATACATAATACATAATATAATAATAATAATAATAATAATAATAATAATACAATGGTCACAATTGTTCAACCTTAAGAAAAACAAAATGTTGTAAGACGTCGTAATATTATTCATTAATTTGAACAAAATATTATTTAACATAAATATATAGTATTACATTAATTAAGCAAGTATGAGTAATTTAAGTATATCAGTGACATTCAATAATTATCAATTAATAACACAAATACTTCTTTTTGTACATATTAAATTTTTGTTTGATTGTAAATTTACTCTTATGAAGTATCCGTATCTCCAAATACAACAAATTCGAATTATTACTCTAATTTTCAGAAAATAAATATTCATTGTCAAATTAACTCTCTTCTTAAAACGATATTTTATGTAAAATATACATTAGCAAAATATGTGATTTTTAACAAAGGATTAATTATTTTATGTGTAAACTTCGGAAGCGATGTACTGAGCGTTTAATCCTCTTAAAAATAAATTTTGTCTTAATCCCCTTGAGTCTCATTTAGTAAGAGCATTTGGCTGTCTCCAGTTCTAAAATACTAATTTTAAATTATTATACATTCGAGAAATTATCTCCCGTATAAAGATATCATTTGCAGCTGCCAAAATCCATGTAAGCCTTTCTTGATGCTAATTAAGAAACTTTTTATGCTCAATATTAAAAATATTTGACAAAATGTTCATAAATACATACCCGCATAGCATGCACAGTCACAGTGACGTCATTGTGACGTCACTGTGAGTCACGTACGTCACGTCACATCTGTGACCAAAATGACACCACTTTGTAACGTCACACTGTGATCAAAATGTGAACGTCTTGAAGATCTAAAGAAAACTTAAAATAAACTTTAGAACATCTTATGGCATGAAGAAAATTACTTTTTGGCAGCTTTAAAAATTTTTGTGACGTTGCAATGACGTCACTGCAAGTCACATAAGTCACGTAAAACCTATGACCAAAATGCCAACACTCTGTGACTTCACAGTGTGATCGGAGAGAGAATTTGGAAAAAAACTCATAAAATATAGAATTGAATTATGTCATGTACCTAAATCATTAATAAAAACATTGTCACACATTATTTAAATATATTGTATTTCCAAAATAAAATAATAAATAAATATTTGTCTACATATATGAGGCAGATATTTTTTTACAATTTTCATTGCCATTTTCATGAAATTTAACAAAATATACTATATAATACACAGGTAAAAATCCTTAAATAGAAATTTAGTAACGTAGGAAAGTTTTGGCGGAAAGTAATTCAGAAATAGATCTCCCATTCTAATAAAACTGTTAGCGATTTAGAGATTTGTTAGCATTTTAAATACAAACATTTAATTTTTTTCCTACCACCGCATAGAACTCATTTGCTAATTTTGTGATACTAAAAATATTTTAAAAATCTCCAATCTCTTATTATTTTGAGGGGCCACTCAACCCAATCATCAGCTTTCAGTTTAAAAAGTGAGGACACCATTTTTGCGAGTTCGACATCGGGGGTGCTCGGGGTGACCGTCGAACGCGTTCAAGATTTTTCTTGTACTGAATATTTAAGGTGGTTCTCAACTGACCTGCTCCACAAGGCGAAGCTTTCTGACATAATTTCTGACTCATTTTTAAACGCAAAAGCATAAAATGGGCAGGACTGACTATGGAAGCAATTTGGAATCGAAATGAGTTTTCCATTTTTTGATAAATAAATTACTTATCGAGTTATAAGCAATTCGTGTCACGTGACGACTGGTTTTTCTCTTTTCTTTCCCTGTTACGTCGGGTATTTGTTTCAAAACGCTGACTTTGACATTCTTTTCTGAAAGATCTTCTGATTTTAGTAAAAAATGGAAAACGTCTTTCAAATACAGAGTTTCTGAATAAAAACAAAAGCCAATTCCATGCGTTTCCGAAAAAAAGCGAATTAAAAATATGTCATAAAGTATATGTCATTCCTATAGCAATTTATTCCAAAACTGGTCAGTGCTTAATAAGATATCACCTCTGTTAAATATATTGCTCTTTTCAATAGAGTGTAAAAAATGAAAAAATCGTATTTAGGAAATCTGATTGCAGAATATTATTTATATTTATGTCGTAATTATTTTATAAAGACTATTAAATCCATTTTTATTTAAAATTTATGTTTACTTTGGACGCCTAAAACAAATGCAACTGATTACAAAATATATAAAAATTTAAATTTTCACAGCTTATTTCCAAGAATATTAAACTCTCTCATATAAAAACAGAATATTATAGTTTTATTAGAAGTCATTTGTCAGTCATAAAAACTATAAAGTATTTGAAATGTCTTTATTTAACTGTTTTCTTTCTATTCTTTTTCTGGAAACACCTGCTAGATGTTACTTTGTGGTAAACATTACTGCGCAGATCATGATCGCAGATGTTGAGGGCAGACGATTATTCTCATCGGCGGATTAGAGTGTGTGGTGCTTTTAAATTTGTGGAAGTATATTGTGGAATTTATACCGTGAAAGTAAATTAACGTTTTAAAGTGAATCATCCATTTTAACCTATCCTTATGTCTAGCTGGGTGCGTTATTATGGTCTGCGTGATACTTGATATCTCAGATCTATGAACACACCTAAGCTGGACACTTTGAAAATTAAAGCAGTCGATTTGAGTCTCATTTTTCAATGAAAAGGAAGCAGTCAACGACCGTTAAAACTTAATCCCTAGAACTGGTGGTTTTACTTATAGATTAGCAGATAACTTTTAATGTCTTCGCAGTTTTGTTAACAGTGCATATTTAGTAATGGTACATTAATAGTGCATTATTTAAATGTTAAGATGTTTAAATCTTTTTTTTTTAATCACTTGTATAAAATTTTATCTTTAATGTTTTAAATCGTTTTAAATAGAGAATATGGAAAAAAGCTTAAAGTATTTACTAACAATATATATTCTAAATGTAAAGTGTTATTTATAACGAGGAATGTATTTATATTTTGCGTTTCTCAGTTCCATTTTCATAGTTATTCATTGTAATAAAAAACATTGCAATTTTTAAAACTATTAATATTTGATTTACAATTTGAAAATTTCTTAGCTAGTGGAGGTTTTGAGAAATAATTTTCTGATATATTTGAAATAATTGCGACAATTTAACTCATTACAAATTTAGTTGTCAAGATATGTCAATATTAGGTGCACAAAAATAATGAATATTGATGAAACAATAAAACAGCTATTCAGTTAAGGTAGTTTTTCCAGTTATGTTATCGAATTTTTTCTATAGTAAAAATTGATATTTAAGCTGTGTATTTAGTATTCTATCAAAAACTATAAATAAAATAATTTGTAAAGAAAAAAAAATTTTTTTTTTCTTTGCGTTTATGATCCGAAGTTTTAAATTTCATTTGCTTCGAAAAATGTTTTATTGCTTGATACAATGTTTATTATTTAATAATATCGCACAATAGGTAGATCTATTATTTAAATGGATTCCTAATATACATTTTTCACAATGCTTATTTAAAAATCTATACTTTTATTTTCATTAAATTTGTAATCAAATCCAAAATAACAAATTTGTGAATTCAATTTTATTCGGAAACACGTGAAATTGGCAGGTGTTCTTATTCAGAATATATGTAATAGAATGGCATTTTCCATTTTTGACAAAAGATGTTTCAGAAAACACTATCAAAGTCGGTGTTTAGAACCGAATTTCCGACGCGCAGCGTCAGAAACGAAAAAAACGTGACCAAAATTGCTCTTAAGCATTTCATTTTTCTAAAAATGGAAAACGCTATTCATTCCAAATCGCTTTAATAATCAGGCATGCAAGTGCCAAGCGTTTAAAAATTTGTTCATAAATGTGTCAGAAAGTTTCGTGATACTGAACGAGGGGAAATATGGCAAAGTATACACATTTAAAAACTTCAATACTTAAAAGCAAAATAGCATAGTTTTAATTATTGTCAACATTTTTGGTGGTTACATAAAACAAATGGAAGTCGAAGTTATTTTTAAAAGTGGTTATTTGCACAATAGAATTTCATATTATTAAAATATTTAATTTTATTATAATTTTTAATGGATTCATCTATTATTTTTGTATTAGTACGGCTACATTAGCCGGTTTCCCAATCAGATGCAAAGTTTTAATTTGAATACGAGTTGCATAAAAAAAATGATTGCCGATCCAATCCTTATCGTCGATCTTATCCGTATTTGGTGAAATCTTGTTATCCTAATCTATGCGAAATCATTTATCAGGTTCGGTCGGATTGTGGGCCTACAGAATTTTTGTTGTTGTTGTTGTTGGGTTAGGGTAAGATTACGGGTTGAATGTAAATATAGTTTCAGTCAACCATCATTCATGTTCAAGTAGACATTCAATCATGTTCAAGAAGTATATAACCGGATTCGTGCATGACTCTAGATCCGAGCCGACATGAGAAATTGTATCGTAACACAATTTCTGATAAAATCTGGTTACTTGGTCGTATGCAAGATTCTATTCTGAACAAGACTTACAGTAAAAACATTATACCCGACTCGGGTCAGATCGGGTTCACGGAAATCAGGTCACACGACAACTAATCCAAATCTATTCTGTAGCCAAACAAATCCAAAAAATGCGATCCGAAGTTTCTGGATTGTATTCGGGTAAAATCTGGTCACCCGACCCGGTGCAGTGTCGTCACAAACGTCACAAACTTGAACCATAAAAAAATTTTGATCCGAACAATCCGTATAGGATTCGGGTAAAATCTGGTCACCCTATCCGATGCAGATTCGTCACATTTTTCACATTGAAGTCGCACGGTGACTTCACAAAGTAGTCACATTGTGAGGTCACAGAAAGCCTTGAAAACGGCCATAACGACCTCGCATTTACGTCACAGTGACTTCACATCGACGTCACGTGACGTCACGACGACTGTCACAAAGTCACAGTGTGTCTTCACAGTGACGTCGCCGTGATGTCACCATGCCTTACGGGTATACAAACAATGTTCAAACTAACCAAATCTCAGATGCACCTTTATATGCACGTGATATGTTTAGTTTATACCTCTAGTAAAATAATTGTATAATAAACAAATAAGTAAATAAATAGTAGTATAAAAAATTTCTGTATAATGATATTTTAAAAGATATGTAAGATTAAATAAACCAGTTGTGTTATCTGGTAACTTTTGCTATGTTTCGAAAGTAATACGTTTGATCAAATATTTATTTCAGTTCTCAAAATCATGCATGAATTCTAAAATCGTGTTGAAAGATTGAAATATACGCGTACTCTAAAATATCCAGATTTTTATAAAAATAGAAATATTTAAATTCGCATTGTTCGGAATATTTGACTACCACTTATTAAAATATTCTAATGGAATTACCTTTTTATATTGTAATACTGTATTTATTTTTATATATTTTATTACTATAACACAGCGATGCTTTTTTAAAAATTTATTTTTATGTGAATAACATCTGTAAAATACTGCCTTGTGATCACCAAACGGAAATTGCCATTCGACTGCAAATTACGTCTTCTTTAAATTTATTTTCAAAATATAAGATTAGGTGGCAACATAAAACTAGAATATCTTGTAGTTTTAGAATGTTGTCGTTTCTTTCTATCGGAATACATTTTGATCTACATTTTGGATGACAGAGATTAGTATTTTGTAAAATGCTTAGAATATAAATACATATTTATATTTAAATTATGTAAAAGATTTTCTGTATATTAAAAAAAAGACACTATTATGTATAAATTAAATAATCACACAAAATAGTTACGCTGTCGATTTTTGTTTTAGTGCATCATTCTGACGCCGTGTAATGTCACATTCTCTGTTTTTTGAACGAAAAATATGTAACGGAAATGTAACATGCAACTTAATACATATAAACATACCTTATATATATATATATAAAATTAAACTCTGTGACGCTACAATTGAATCATGGTCTGCAGAAAGCAATCCTGTTTTCTTGGCCATGCGTCCTGAGGTGCTATACAGCGTATGTCCCAGTCAGGTGGTAAACCTAACGAGGAACCCTCAGTTTTTAGTTCCGAAGCAAGCTTGGCACTTGTTTTATCGACACTGAAGGGATGATATAGTGTATCTTGCCGAATTCCTGATTCGAACTCTCAACCTGTAGCGTGGTACCCCGACGAGCTGACTACTAAGCTACTAGGCTTAACTTTATATTTCACGAATGTGAAAAAAAAATTGTAATTCAGGCTAAAATAATCTCATCATATGTTACATTTTTTTTAATTCATTTTTCTCTTATTTTTGAAATGGACATCTATTAAGGAAATTAAAAATTGCATGGCGTCTGTGCATTAACCTTGAGACGTTATTTGAAATGAAAGCATAAAAGCACTATAATTATCAAAGTTATATAAAATATGTCAGTTTAATGTTTTTAATACTTAATTATGTAAGTTTTAATGTTATTTTATATAGAGCGTATACTGAAAATAAACAGCTTAAGAAATACTCCGAAAACTTGAATAGAAACAAACTAATGTTTGATGTAAAATTTCTGGATAATTATTATTTACTTCTAAGAGGGCGAGTACAGTTTTAAAATACCAATACCTTTAAATGGTTGACAGGCTTATTTGCTTCTTTCTATGTTAACACAATTTGAATAAAGGGGAAAAACTGTTTTTTTTAATTAAGCAAACAGCGTTAAAAAAATGACACAGTTGGAATATATTATAATATAGGAACTACTTAAACGAGTTCAAAAAGTTTTTCAACAGTTGTTGCGATTCCTAATCAATAATTTGATCAGTCAGGAAAAATAACGATAAAAAATGTTCTTGTTAAATACTGTTACAAATATATAAATTCAATTTGTTTAAATAAAGCTTAGAATAGCAACTAATTTTCTATAAAGAAAAAAAAAAACGATCGCAATGTAGTTAATTACTGCAGTAACGTATTAAAAAAGATTGGAAATTAATTAGTCTTTGCTGAAAAAAGGAACATAAATTATGACTTCTTTTCATTGATTTCGTAAATGCAACCATTATTTAAAAAAAGTTTAATATCTTTGAAAAGGTTCTAAGCATTTCCCAGCAATCATTACTCGTAAATGAAATTTCAAAAACTTTTTAAAAGTTATAAATAAATAAGTAAACATATATGAATAAACTATACTTAACTTTATCCTGAAGCTCTTGTGACATAAATGTATTTAGATTATAACGTATTTCAAAACAATATAATTTGACTGCAAAGCAATTAACTGAAAATATTCTGGCAATGATATTTGAGAGAGCTTGATGAGAAGGAGAAGTTTTCTCGAATAATATCCTTACAGATAAATACGTACCTCTTAGAGTTTTGAAATTTCTGATTTATTCATATTCAGTACACTTCAACAAATGCTAATTCAAGTTTATTCTATATTTAAAATGAAAATTGCATATTAACTTTGATGACACCTCTTTTGATATCGAGTGAAATAGGATGTTTTGATTGCATATAAATTTAAAGATTGTGAAAGTTTAAAAATACAATTAATTGCTTTGTGAGTTTAAGAAAAAAACTAATTATTAATACGTTTATAAGAAATCATAAATAAATAAGAAACACTGTTTCCGAGATAAAGAATGACGATAACAGTATAAAACACAGTAGAAAGAAATTTCTCAATGTCGCAAAATGGGATTTATTTGCTATTTTTTTAGTTGCATTTTATTACAAGCAAAAATCTCTAGCATTATTTGCTTATATTTGAAGGATGTGCAGAAGGCTCATCATCCATTTACAGCTTTTCACGATTTCTACCTTTTGATAACGATTCATATTTTCGATTTAAGTTGATTTTAACGAAATAGAAATTTTGACAAGCTTTATATAGTTCGATGTAAATAATCACATATATATATATATATATATACAGCGTGTCCACGTATAACCTGACCGACCTTTATTTTCGCAACCGTTGGTCCTAGAGGCATACTTCCAATTACAAAAATGGTTTAAATAAGGTAAAGAATTACTTTCAAAGTAATTTGGGTCAAGAAAAACAGTTATTAAAAAATTACGAAATTTAAATTTTTATACGGTCCCCCGGTCCTATTAGTGATATTTAGTAAAAATTTACTGTGACACTAACAAGTAAGACAAAAAAAGTCCCATTTATCTAGCATTAAAATTGACCGAGTAATAGCTGTTTAAAGTTGGAGTATATTTTTTGCTGCGAAATAGGGGTCATTCACAAATGTAGTAGAAATATAAATAATCATCAGATATATCAAAAAAATAGTTGAGAGCAAAATTAACATGGCAATCTAATATAAATGTGGAATCTATAATCATTCTGACATATTAATGCAAAATATACCATTTGTACTGAACATATAAAAGGATAAAAATGACAGAATTTTTGTTAAAGAAAAGGATGAAAACTACATCCTCAATTCTTTACAAAATGATACAGATTTTAAAATGCTGTTAGATTACACTGTCTTTCAAATTTTGGATTGTGCCATGTTTTTTAAATTGTTGAAAATTGATTATTATGTATTTTTTAGTGCAGAATCCGAAAATGACCTTCATTTCAAAACCATCACGTCAGGATTTTTCTAAAATCGCAAATTTCAAAGATATAAAGCTGAAAGTTCAAATTGATCCCCCCTGCGATCCCAACCTCATCAGACCCCTGAGCTGTTTAGCTGTAAGAAACCCAGTATAAGCCAAAAATTTGAATAAATTATTGAATAAAATAAAATTAAACTGTATAAAAAGTCTTACATCTAATTGATAGTATCAGATTTTTCGCTATTTTTTAACCTTGAAATTTACGATTTCAGAAAAATCCTAACATGATGGTTAAAAGTGAAGGTAATTTTTTTATTCAGCGTTAAAAAATACTTAAAACGTAATTATAAAAGTTAAAAAACACAACCATCGCAGGTTTATGTTATTTAATCTAAAATTCTTTCTTAAACTTGTTGAGGGTGATCTATCCGATTTCTTTTGTGGTATCCTCTAATATAAGTATGTATAAGATGGTAAGCGTCGAAAATTATAATAATATTACATTGTCATCGGATTTAAATCAGTATGTAAAATTTAACTTTTATCGGACACTTGAAAGTAACTTAAAGATCGAGTAGAAATTTTAAACTGGAAAGACGATCGTTGCAAGTTAAATAAAACCTTATGAAAATAACATAATTTTTGTTAAAAGAAATCATAGCCTCAAATCATTTCAAAATAAAACATATGTTAAAATACAAGTATTTTAACTAATCTGAAACTTAACTAATAAAAGTTAACTCAATCGTAATAGTTGTATGATTTCTTTCAAAACGCAGATACCTTGAAATAACTTTAAGTACTCTATATACGTCCCCTGAAAGCAAGGCCGAAATCATCTGTTTTCAGATGCAAAAAAGTGGTATAAGTCATGCATTTCAAAGTTTCATAACTCAGTCAATTTTAATGTTAGATGAATGGGACTTTTTTTTGTCTTACTTGTTAGTGCAACAGTAAATTTTTACTAAATATCACTAATAGGACCGGGGGACCGTATAAAAATTTAAATTTCGTAATTTTTTAATAACTGCTTTTCTTGACCCAAACCGCTTTGAAAGTAATTCTTTACATTATTTAAACCATTTTTGTAATTGGAAGTACGCCTCTAGGACCAACGGTTGCGAAAATAAAGGTCGGTCAGGTTATACGTGGACACGCTGTATATATATATATATATATATAAATACAGTAGATTCTACATATTTTGGACACTTTTTAATTTGGATAAAATAACAAGAAAAGCATCGAAAAATATCCTTAACTGTACTTCTTATAATTGGAGCAACCGATTTATCGCGTGAGTTTGGCTATAACCGAGATATGTCCAAATTGTGGTCCACTTTGTGTTTTTTGGAGAAATGATTTTAAAATTCATGAATCACTAAAGGTTTAAGAGATTACAGTATTTTTATTTTATAGTTTAGTGTTTAAATATGAAACAGCCATTTGCTTCCAAATTGTGGTTATTTTATGCTATGAATTTTCGTTACCAGCTGAAACATTAAAGTATCATGTACTTTTGAAATGTAACAATTTCTAAAATTTTTAGATATATTCTTATAAAAAATATTATAATTAGATCCTTTTTTACAATATTTTAGATTTATGTTTCAAGAAACCGATGCTTTTGAATTTTAACGTTTAAACAATTAAATACAGTTAAATTTTATAATTTGTAACTGATATTTGTATGTAGTATCTTTCCCTACAGTGTAACTGTTACATAACCATACATAACCATACCTTAAACATTCCTTATAAGCCACTTTTTTTAAATTCTTAGATAAATATTGTCTATTGACTTAATATTAAATTAAAACTCGTACTGCTTCATAACGAAAAAAAAAATAATCGTTTCAACACTTTTTAAACGAATACATTTTAAAACCTAAAAAAAGTAATGCTATGCACACCATATTCTAAAGTAAGTATTTTCTAGTGCAGTTTAGTAATACATATAAATATCATTATGTTTGAAATATGTTTATTTAAAATTTAAATCAGTGACTATTTTTTTAAATATATGTGATTAGTGTTAAAAATCGACCTAAATTGTTATTTAACCAAACAAACAATTTCTGCAATATTAAGAAAATCATTTTGTACAATAGTTTTTTTAAAAGTTAATTTATAAAAACAATACATTTTCTTAGGATTAAGTTATTTGAACCGAACGCAGAAATTTGACACAGAAATTTGACATATAAAGAAATTGTAAATGTAACATTTAAATCATTTAGTTTTTTATAAATTTGACTATTTTTCCATCATTTTCTGTTAGTCAACAAAAGTAATATCATCACATATTTTTATATATGTGATGATATTATTTTGTTAAGAAGCAAATATCAGAGACGATGATAGAAATGATAGCGATTCTTTAAGTAGAAATATCCGTCAAAGAGAAAAGAAACGAATCATTTGTTTAAATATATTTTAGAAAACTGAAATTAAAATTTTAAAGAGCTACAGAGGGTTGGTATAGGTCAATGAATTTTTCAGGGAAAATACCATTATTTTCTTACGGAAAACACTTTTTATTTAATCGCGGGATTAAATTAGGCGAATTTTTATATAAAAAAATAATGTTTTTTTTTCTTTGAAACGTTTCCGGACACGTAGCAACCCTGTCTACCGGTACTTAAGATTTTCACGCTTTCTATGCTTTTAATTGCGATAAACGCATAAAAATATGTAAATGGCAAGGATTTTTAGATGCTGATTTTCTGTTTAAAAATATTTGGAAAGAAAATCAAATGTTTCACAAAATGTAATTAGAATTAAACATTTTTTAACATTTTTTAATTTTATTCTCACGTTTATTTTAAACTAGCAGGCTTCGCCCACTGGTCGATTACTCAAAAACAATCTTAATTCAAAGAAATTTATCGGAGAATATGATCTTGTATTTTAAACCAATGTGGACATTTACCGAGAATATCCTTCCGCATTTCTGAAACGATTTGAGCTACTTCACATTTGAGCTATTTCACATTTGAGCTATTATATTTTCTAATTTGTGTTTCAAATTTTGGGCTCATAACGACTTTAGATGATCATTTACAGTAACATTTGGTAAAGGACGATAGAACGATACCCAATATACTAAAACCATCCCTGGGAAATTTTTAACTAGCAAATCCATAGAACTATTTTAAAAGGTTGGAGTTTTATGATAGGATTCATCTTATTATAGAAATTTCCCCCCATAATTCTAGAAAAAAGATGCGTAGAACGATATATTATATACTAAAATCTTCCCTGGAGAATAATCTATCTAACAGTGCAAGTCCCATCAAAATCCATTTAACAGAATTATTTTAAAAAGGGTGAAACTTTCATAAATGTATTCTTCTGACACTTAATTCTGTAACTAATCAACGTAGACCGATTTTATATACAAACGATTTCCCTGACAAATTATCTAACAGTTTAATTCACATTAAAATCCATTCAGTACATTGTTTAAAAATGGGTATCTTTTATAATCGGGCTTATCCGATTATAGAAACTTCGCTTATAATTCTAATTTCGTCATATTATATTATAACGATGAAAAAAAGTCCCTCGCATTTTATAGACAGTTGGAATTTCTTCCGCTGCTATAATAACGCTTGTATTTTTAGAAATTATTATTTGTAATGTTAGAATTTTTAGGTTTTGGTGCCAAAGACATCGACATAGTAGAAAAAATGTGGAATATCTCACGAATTTTTGAACTTAGAAGACCGTATTTGGCACCATTCGAGTCAGCATACAAAATTGCATTAAAATACGATATCATTTGTCACATAACTATAATATCAGATTTTTAAGGAATTTCTTTAAGGTTTGTTCTTTTTTACCCCCTTTTTTTTTGGGGGGGGGGTGTTTTTGAAATTTTTTCCTTAGTGCGCTACTATCTCCCAAGAAGTATTTTCCCACCAATTTTCATGTTTCTAGGATCGGAAGTTTGGGCTGTGCGTTGATGATCTCACCAGTCAGGACTTTTTTTTTTTTTTTTTTTTTTTACATATATAGATCGATTAGGTGGATTCTTTCACTATTCCTTATTTAATTACAAAGGTAAAACAGGATTTAAGTTATATTTCATTTAGACTTTGAGAATGACAAATATTTTACACTTTCATAAAATATATTTTTTTTATATTTTAGTAGATTAAGAAAAATAATTTAATATTTTTACTTTTAATGAAAAAATAAATTATTAATTTAAAGCACTCAACGTACTTAAATATTACTAAATCACATTAAGAAAACTTTTAAAAAAATTCTCTTATTACATTGACATAATTATGAAAAACATATTTCATTAAAAATTCACTCACCAAAGAAAAAAAATCATCTACATGCTTCTTCCCCACAAATTTTCATTTTTATAATACTTTCAAAATTCTTTTGCAAAGCTTAAGCAAATCTTGTCTTAACAAAATTACGGATTAAAGGATTAGAATGGTACAGATTTTTTTGCATCTAAGGAAACAAAATCCTTGTTAAAGACTATCTATAAAAATTACACGTAATACTTCAATTTTGAAACTGCATTTTTATCAAAAGCTTTTTAATTCACCATGATTTATTTTAAATCAAGGTTTATTCATAAATATTTTTCCCACAAGAGGAATTCTGTTATAGTATTTTTTATTCTGTAGACATTTATTATATTTTATTAAGTCTTATTATTATTATTATTTTTTGTTGTTGTTGATGGGTTTTTTTTGTTGATTTTTTTTCTTTACATATATATCTTATTTACGCTGTTCTCTAATTTTAGTTGTTGAACTCCATAAACTTTTTGAAAATAATATAATAAAGATTTAATTGAATTTCATCACATCGATACTGAATTTGTAATAAGCACAGCATACACACAGAGAGAGATTAATATATGCATAATATGTATAAATAGATGTATATGTGTGTATATATTATCTTAGCTGAAAAGCTCAGCTAAACAGTCTGGTAGAGGGAACGTTTTATATGAGCGAAATTTGGCTTCTGGCTCACATCGTGGTCTCCAGTCGACGAGGTTCTTATGGCTTTGTTTCCAATTTTAATTTTGGTTTCACTTGTTTGCGTCTATAGATGGTAAGTAACTTCATTTTAGTTTTGTATTGGTTGTTATATATTAATTAAATTAAATGTGTTGATAATGCGTAATCTACTTTGGTTCATATATATATATATATATATGTGTATAAACAGATATATAGATATATAAAGAATATGTATAGATATATAAGTAGATAGTAGTAGATATAGAGATGAGTGGATAGATAAAGCACATGGTATCCTTAATTAATAAAATTGAACTCTACATTTACTTCTAATTAAAAACCTATTCATCAGAACTTCATAAAATTTGTTGAATGCCATAAAGAGTTAATTGGAGTTACTTCAAGAGCAAAAAATATATAATATTCCAAAACCACCAACAGAGCACTTTTGTAAAGCTGTAATAAAGATTTATTTTCATATTGGTAAAGAAGGTTACCATGTAGACCAAAATAGTGTTACTGCAGAAACGAAGTAGTAACTTTTATTAGTTACTTAAGATGATGGTAAAACGGATTTACTATAATGGTGAGTCTTTCATTGCAGAGCAGCAGAAATTGTCTTCTTCGAAGATGTTTCGAATATCTCACTCATTCGAAGCGTATACTCATTTGACTGTAGATTGACACTTGCTCAATACATCTAGATTCACATTTTCAAATGTTTTTTGAGTGTGTCCGGACATTACATTCCATCCTGTGTGTTCATTAATTACTAGTAAATCTTCAGCCTCAACGTCAGCTCTGAAAATGATTGTTTTTTAATCTCACTTTTCATATTATTTAGCATCTTCCAATTCGCAAAATAAAACTTTTAAATTACATATATATTTATAGGCATATAAAATAATTCGAAGGTTTCAGAAATTATAAACGTAAAATTAAACATGGTTTATGCATTAATATTCCGACATTCTTATGAAGTTATTCTTGTAATTTTTTAGATAATATAAAAATACATTTATAAAAAAATACATAAATATTACAGCAAATTAGTGCGAGTTACTTGAATTTTATTATTTTGATATTCTTTGAAATAGGGTTCCTAAGCAACTAATAAATTAAAGACCAAAGTAAAAATAAATGCATTTCAAAATTTGTAAAAAATATGAAAGTAAAATGTTTTATATTTCCCGAACAGATGCAAAAAAATTTCCAATAATTTAAACAATTAATTTCTAAATTCTAATAAATGTATCGGCAAATTTTCAAAGCTTTTGGATATATTTACAATATCCATATAAAAAAATTAGCATCTATAACTTTATGTTTATGTTCCATTTAAATCCATTATTCAAATATGTGATTTTCATTTCAGTTAAAAATGAAATTTGAAAATCGTCTGCGTTCCCATAGGAAAGCATTATGACTTAAAAAGAAATGTTCTATATTTTTCGAATAAATGAACCAAATGTAACTAAAAACTCTACAGATAATTCCGGGTACCTCATCAACATACCCACCAAAAATCAACCTAATCGGATCATTTTTGCAGCAGTTATCGTGGAACACACAGACAGACAGACAAACAGACAGAAACCAAAAACTTTTCGGGTCTCAACAGTGAGCCTCAACTTACGTTTCGGCAATTACAATTTCTTATTATGTCGGTATTACTTTTTATCAGTGAATTATGCAATCGACACGAGGGGGAGGATTACTTGATTAAGCAACGAAAAGGTAGAAAAATGATATCTAAATTAGCTAATGTTCTCACAAACTCTAATTTTCTGTATTTGCTATATCCTTTTTCGGAATTTAAATTAAATTTATCTATTGAAACCGCCCATTATTATTTGAAACTCTCCACATTCTGGATTTGGATGATGAAAATAACTTGTATCTAAATTTTATAATGAGCGGAATTATTTTTTCCTAAAACATCTATTTTCGGTCTATTTTACCTGTAATTTTAAAATAACTGGTTAACATAATTTTGAAATTATAAGTAACGTAATCATCAGTCATTCACAAAAATAAGGACAGCCAGTATTATAAGCCACCAGAATTGTATATGGTATTAAATACAACGAATTTTCTTTTGATGTTTTTGTAAAAGATTCAATTAAATTCTGAATTTATCTTTTCTTTAAGTAACAAGATTTAAACATTGTATTGTGATATATTGGCGCAAATTGACATAGTAAGCATGCGTATGTATCATAAATATAAGTCAGCTTCCCACGACTGTAATATAGAGCACGTAAAGCAATTTTAATATTATGCATCTAATGCATAAACTCTTTGGATTTACAATGTGTATAATACCACTATTTCTTAAAAGTAACTTCCAAATAAAATAATTTAATCGCAACAATATAGATAGATAAAATTGATAGACATATAAATAACCAGAGGTATATAAATCGAGTGCATGGTATCACAATTTAACTAAAACAAATTTAAACAATGCATCAAACGGCACATTTACAAAAGTTTCGTATCATAAATTATACATCAGAAAGTCCTGAAATTTAATGAATGTCATAAACAAATGGAGAAAATTTTTTATAGAGTGAAAAAAAAGTTAGTCCCAAAAATAGCAATAGAAGCCTCTGTAATACCAACATATGCTAATATTATCAAAGTGGAAATCGTGTAGACGCACACGCGGCCACGCAAAAGCTAATACTATAGAACATAAGTCATTCATTTTATTAACACTTTCCAACCTAGTTGAAAAGTGTTTATGACTTCGGTTTGTCTGCCGTATTGCCGTCTGGCCGTCTGTCCGTGCTCTAACTCCCGTAAATGTGCTCGGATTGCACTGCAATTTTTATATGTTATAATCGTTATCTATAGCATGTTCCCTATTTCAACGGAAGTGTTTAGCACTTATAGTTTTTTTACAGGGACACTCAAAAGAATTCCGTTACATTGCGGTCTATGGGGAAAAATCATTTGCAGTTTATTTAAATAATGTTTCACTATTTTAAACGCATTGAAATTTATATAAGGTTCATTACAAGAGACTTACTACAGAATATTGTGTGTATAGCAGTCATCGTTCATTTACAGGGACACACAAAATAATTCTCTACTGTATGTTAACAATAATTCCTGGAAGTGCGTTTTAAGTTACTGAACGCGATTTTAATTTTAAATCGCTTTCTGTATATTACGTGGTGTGTATAAATTCTGTAGATCCTATACAGGGAAGCACAAAAGTTCGGGAACACATTTCCGTATTATTTAACTCCAGGCGGAGAATTTTAAACTGTGCTACGTGTTTCCTAACTGAACTAAAATTTAGCATCCTATGTAGTATATATACAAATCTATAGATCCTATACAGGGCTGAATAAAAGTATTCGGATTACTTAGATGTTATCTTTTAGCTTATTAAAGAGTATGATTCGTAAAATTATTTTGGAAGCGTGGGAAAGTGTTACATAATCTATGCTTGACGCATGATTTTTCGTTCTTGTTAGTTACCTAAGATGACTTTACTGGTAAAATAAATTTAACAATTCCTTCTAATTTTCTACGACATTACTGCGGAAATTTATTTCTCTGAAGATGTTTCGAAAAACCTTATTCTCTGAAATTCTCAGTTCTCTTTAGAACAATAAAAATTTCAAATATTGTTTTTGTCAAATAAACTGATTAGAATAATTTAAATACAAATTTGAAAGTATGTGATTGAAATTCAAATCATAGGAGGAAATGCAAACATTCACCTTACGTCATTCATAAAATACTAATATGAGACTCCATAGAGCTCAGTATTACTTAAAAGGCGACATTTAAAATATAAATAGATGTTAAAAGTTTAAAAAAATCCTCCTAGCTCTTTCCTTCATACTCTGTATAGAAATCTCGATTTATATTAGCACAAGATATTTCTATCTACAAAAATATAAATGTAATAAGACAAATAAAAAAGTAAATATGAGAAAAATGACAGTTTGGAGAAGTAAAAGCATTGAGTTTTACCCTCCAGTGAATCCTGCTCCACTGAAATATTTACAAACTTTATATCTTTTCATCCACCAGACAGCATACCATTGTAATCAATTTAAAATTGCTTGGGGAATTTTTTAATCATTTAACATCCATTTATCGAGGCGGTGGCTTATATTCCCGATGCGGGGAGAGAACAAGCCAAAAAAAGCAACCAATGAGAAGAAAGCATCATAAAACAACATCGCATTTCTGTCGCTTTGCCCAAACTTGCATTTTTTTTTCTGGGACGCTGTGCTGTGCTCTTTGTCGCACTGAAGAAGTCTCTCGTATGTGGATTCGAAACATTTGTTTGCTGCTTCTTTGTGCATTCTTTGTGCATTTTTAACGTTGGATTTCTGTTTTAATATTCTTCCACAAAGGTTTTATTTGCTATTTTTATCAGTTGTGTTATAAAACATGTTTTATTGATTGTCCCAGAATTCTTAACATTCATTCGCACGATTTGCATCCTATAATTTGCGCCATATACTTAAGCATGCTGTGCAAAGTTAGCGTACAATTATTATCAAGCAAATAGTAAACTACGGTCAAAATTATTTTTGTTTAATTTTTGTTTGATTTTACGGAATGTTTGAGTATACAGATTGTTCGACTGTTTGCAGATTGTTTTTATTTGTCAATAATAATTAAAAATCTGATCTTATCTTAGATTTTTCGGGCAATTCATTAAATACAAAAGTTTTTAGGCTGTTATATTTATATAAATGGATAATTTCTCCTTCACTAAAAATTGTTTTAACTTTCCACCCACCCAATAATATGAAAAAACTAGTGCCGAATTTTCTTTATTGAACGCAACAGTATTATGCAGTTAAAAGTACAGTTTTTTTTTTCATCACTGAGTTCTTGAGTATCACCATGTTTATACAGAATTTGCTTTCCCAATTTTACAGCAATCCTGAAAACAATTAAAGAGTAAAAATACTACTGAAAGCTCGAATCATCTGACTCTGAATTGTTAATCGATTCAAAATCTGTATACTTGAAAATATTCCAGATAAAATAATTTTATCAGTTGTTCCTAACGTTATATGAACATATTCAGAACATCATTTCATTTATTAAAAATGGAATAATTTGATTGTTGGTGTTCTGAAAAACTAGTTAAAAATTTTGATAAATTCCAATGTTGAAAAAAATGTCAATTATGTTATAAATTTAGACATATGAATACAGATTTTTAAAGGCAATTTATTTTTGTTTTCATGTGATTTTTATTATTTTAAATATATCTAAATTATATTAGTATCCGAAGATAAATAGGAAAACAAATCTCTACCCTTAAACAATAAAAAGTTTATTTTATGCCAAAAGAATTTTTTAAAAATTCATTTAATAATTACATTAGCATAAAATAACTGTAAAAAGTTAATTTATTATGCAGCAACGATGTTTTATTATATCGAAAATTATATATTTTTTTTCAGAATGCAATATTACTTTGAATAATGGGGAGTTAAATTATGTCATTAAATAATTCAGCTGAATTTTTAATTACTTTACATTAATATTTTATTCTAAATTTAGTTTCATTTTCTTTACTCGTGTATTCGTTGGTAAAAATGTGCCATGAAAAAAAAGACGATGTAATCAAAAAATATCATTATCCTTTTTTAAACTAATTTTAATTAAGACAATTGATGAAATTAGAGAAGCCATAAAATGTGTATTTCACTTTCTAATAGTGTACAATTAATTTTCTTTTTTTACGTTTTTAGAAGCTTTATTGCCTTTAACAAATTACAGGTAAAAGTTGCATGTGTGCAATCTCGAATACAATGTAAAATATTTAACTTTTGTTTATGAAAGAAATTTAAGAAATAAATGTTAATACGCTTAGGAGTTCGCTATTGTAAATACTTAATTTTGTAATTGCGGCAGGGTTTTTTATAACTTACAATTAACTCGTATAAAATAATACATGCAACTAAATTTATAGTCATTATTAGAAAATATATTTTATACAGTCAATTTAATCAAATACATTATTTCAGAACACATTGAAAAACGTACTTTTGTCTGGGAAAAAATGCATATGCCTTAAATTTGCGTATCTTATTGTACAAATTTTAAATGATAATAAAAGCTTATTACTTAAATTTCGTCTAAAATTAATATGACAATTACATTAAAAATTTTAATGTTTAAACACATCATCTTCAGATTTAGACTGTATATTTAATTATAGTTAAATATCTTCATATTATAAAATGAAATAAGCATATTAATGTAAAAGATGAAAATAGTTATAAAAGTCTGTTGACGAGTCATGTTATGATAATAATAAATAAAACTAAGTGAGAAGCATAGATTTTGAAAGGTTTCTTTCTGGAACAATTATGACATAGGACATAAATATAAAGAATAATTGGCTCACTTTTGTGAAAAAATTTCACAGTCGTATTTTTAAAGATAAATTTCTTGAGTAAAATAAATTTTGAAAAACTATAAAATAAAGCGTCTGTATTTAACTGTGCATTAAGTAATAAATATATTAATTAATTATTGAATAAACTGACGCATAAACTAAACTTTGAAATTTCTGGTATACCCTAAAATAATTAACCCTTAATTACATAGTGATGTAAATTTCCAGCATTATATAACTAATTATTTAACTTTTAATAAATAAATCAACTTCTTTGCCACCACTATATTTATATAGAAATATTAATCCAGTAAATTTTCCATGAACTATGTTGCTGAATAAACTTAAAAATCTATCTTAAAATTTTTGGTTTCTAATATTTAATATATGTATAAAAAATACAATTATAAAAGAAAAACTCATGCAAAGAAAGGTTAAATTAGATGGCGAATTTCTAAAACTCTAAGCTTTTATATATGTTATCTATTTACTGATGCAGATCTGAAAAAGTTGTTAAAAGTAGTGTAAGATCTTTAGAAGTACTTTCTTTTATTTTCCATGTTTTAGTTTTAAATTTATTAATGAAATAATTCTAATTTTAAATGTATAAATGCATATATGTAGTGAATTTAATTTAAATAAAACAATGTTTATACATAAGGATGAAATTTTGGAGCCACGATACTGTCGTTTTTGTTTTACTAGGATCTTTCGATTGTTTTAACATGATTTAGAATATAAATTTACTTTTATATGATTTACTTTTATATGATTGGTTTTTGTATGAATCTGGTTTAAATATGTTTTTCAAGATGAGAAGTATAATTTTCCTCATTGAATTGTAATGTATTTTAACTATAGGGATTTGATATATTTCAATATGAAGAGCTCATGTTACAATCGTAGATTTTTTTTGCTATGTTAATATGAGTATTAAAAACGCATGTCAAAAAATGAGTTGTAAAAATATGAATTTTAATTATATTCCATGTAACATAGAAATAAATAAGATATTTAAATTACAAATATTTTCTATATATTCTGTTTTTTTTTTAAAGATAAGCTAATGTATATATATATATATATATATATATTAGAAATTAAAACACCTCTTAGGTATTGTTAAAAAAACACATCTTTAACATATATATTATTATTAATCACATATTCTACTAACATTCTTAGAATAAAATAGCATTGTAAAGTGGTTTTACAGTACTGTATTTACATGTCGGAAATTCATTAAAAGTTCTATCAAAATATTCGATGTAACCTTTTAATGTCTAAAAAGCTGCACAAACTAAAGAACTTTTGTAAGTAAAAGTGTAAGCATTTGAAAAGTCTTTGATGTTAATTTAATTTAGAACTTCTATACGAGAAACTCTTACGGCGATTAATAATTAACCCTTACAGGACCATAAGATGTCCAAGACTAAATATGCCAATACAACACAATATTTTAGCTATTGTGGGTGTAATGTAAGAGAATATCACAAGAAAAACATAGCAGGGTGTATAGGTTTCCTATAATTTCATGGGAAATATTTTCCCTATGGACCATAAAAGTAAATAAACGAAGAGTTAGGTTTATTATATCGGTATTTTATTTATTGCTTTGTAATACAAAAAACATAATAAAAATTATCAGAAAAGTAGAAAAAATAGTTAGTTATGGTATTCTAATTTTCCCAAGTCCAAAACACTTTCAAGATATTATTAGTTCAGCCCGCGAATGTTTTGGTTTTGGCGCAGTAAAGTTTGACAATTCTTTTTTTTTATTCGTTCAGAAACACATTTGCCGCCTTGGACATACGTTTTATTTTGACATTCAGTGAAAAAAAATATAGATTCAATAATAATTGAACAATCGATAACGATTTTTGTAGAAGGGAAAAATATTTCCCTTGAGCGTAAAAGGGTTAAAATGAGAAGTCTCTTATTAAAAATTAATACTCATTTGAGGAGTGCGTATTAAATACCACAATTATTGAGAACTTATTACGTTATCAAATACATATAAAGATTCTATATGAAACCTGTTTTCAACAATTTACATAATTATAAACTAACTTTACTTTTGCAGTGCACAGTATCATGCAGTTATGTGCATGTATATAGCTTTCGGATAAGGCAGGATACTTTACAGATAATCAAAAAAGACTTCTGCTCTAATACCAGTCACATGAATACTAAATTAGCAACGTACAGAAGAATTGGTACCACCACAGTGCCAACACTCACTGACATCTGTTTTGGCAATTTATTTTTCTTTTTCTGTATCATAAAATAGCCTATCTTTCAGTGTATTTATGTGAAGCCCGCATCGTGTTACTGTTTTTATATTTTGAATTATCGAATTTTTATTTCTTTTGAGACGCTTTATATTTGAAGACTATATACATGTACTTTTTATACCCTACCTCACACGCACATATTTGATAAATTGTGGCCCAAAATTTCGCGTAATTTAGATACAGAAATATGTCATAATACATAACGTGATTTTTCTTATCACTATCCAATTCAGATTAATTTCCACTGTAATATATGCAAATCAGTAACTTATTGTCCATTCTTTTCGAGTACACTTTCTTGTTCATATAGTATTAAATCTATCTTTATACATGCTTCACATCAACAATATTTATTTCACCCATAAGATAAAAATTGTGTTAAACGTTACGCAAAGTTCATTTCTCGTTAAAATAGGGAATATAATTCCCTAAACATTTTTAAGTTTAGGTATTTTCTTAAACATTTTAATGTATTTTCATATGGTTTCATTTTGTTTTACATATCGTTACGTTTCACAATCTGAATAACTCCTTCAAAATAATTATACAATTCTCAAATTCAAAAGGACATCTCTTTTTATATTATTGTAAGTTTTTTTTTCAAAAACATTGCCAAAACTGGCGGCTTTTACATAATAAAATGTAAAACTGCGTTTATAATAATTTAGATGGTAATTTAGATTTTTCATTTATTTTTACTTCTCTTATATGTCATATATTTGAATAATACCTTTATTTGACTGAATATGTTATTTTTATTGTTATTATTCGTTAAAATTATATTTTTATACATACTTCATAACATAAATTGTCTTACATATATTAATAAATAAACAATAAGAGTAAAATTTAACTCATTTTTAACAATTTAAAATAAAGTGAAAATGTCTGCAAAGAACCTTATCATGAGATATTTATTTACTTTATACAAAAATCATGATCTCCTTTTAAATTAACTGTTAAGATAATAAGCATATTTTTTTTACAAAATACTTGCACAAGATTAAATGTGTTATCTAATAATCATGAAGAAACACTACATACCAAAAATAAATAAAATGCTGAATTGCTAGGTTAACTCTGGGGAGTATTTAAAGAAGCTATTTTCACCCTCTGTAATTAATTAGGCTGATGTACTTAGAAACAATACGTAGAACATTTCAGTTGTTATATTTTATCAAGAGTTGGGTATATTCTTATTATTCTCTAAAAGTGTTATTTCTTATTTTTCAATGATATGTTATAAATATGATGTATGCAATTTCTTTAATTATGTAACATTTAGAGCGTGGTATTAAAGTGATTACTTTGAAATGATTATTTGAAAAGTTGCAAAAGGATTGTATCATGAACTTTAAAATAACTGTTATCTTTCATAAAGTTCTTGTAACAAATGGAACTTTATTAAAATTACATTGTAGCAAAGTGCAGATTTCTACAAATACTATCAAGAGGATTTTTTTTTACTATGTTACAAAAACAATGACTTCATTTAAATTAATTATTATCACCATAGTAGATAATTAGTGGTTATGTAGTAATTAATAGTAATCAGAATTAATAGTATACATGAAAAATCTCTAAAAATCGCATAAAACAAATCGATGTTTGAATTCACAATATTTTTTTGAAAAGAGGACAAAATTTGCTATAGGGAAGTTGCAATGAGCTGATGACCTTTTCATCCGCCAATCACAACTGCTCGGTTGACCTCCAGTCGTCCCTACAATATTTTCAGCTACTAGTCACAAGTGCCCTAGAAAGGTTTTTGACCTCCAATGGGTGATTTGTGGCGTCATTAGAAAATACCTCATAGTGAATTGAAAGATTGAAAATGGACGCATTTTAATAATGTAAACAAATCGCTACCAAACGTGAAAAAAAAGGGGTAAAAAATTAAATTAAAAAAATCGAATCAAAAAATCCACATCGGGATCGTTGTTAATCCGTACTTCCCTTTTAATATCACGATCTTTTATCTTTAAAGAATTATGAAATTTCTCCAAGCTAGAAAGAGAAAACTAATGAGGATATTGGGCATAACTGAGACCGAAATGGAGGCAACAAACGAACTAATCAAGCATTCGGGGGAAAATTTCTTAGTGGAAAAATAAAAAAAATTGCCAAAAATTCAAAAATCTCTGTACGAATGCTGAATAAACTTTATTGAAAGTACGACAAAATTTACTATATTGGGCTATAGATTGGAACCGGATTCCTACTAAGGTGAAAAAATCGCAGCGAAATGTGAAAAAACGTTAAAAATTGCATACAAATCTACGTAAAAATATTTAATCAAAAATTCCAAAATAAGGCCTCGAGGGGGAAAACTACATACATAGAAGTACTTTCGTACCAAATTTTGTAGCTCTGTTTGCAGCACAATCCACACAATCCACACACAGAGAGAGAGACACAAACACACAAACCTTCTTATTTATTTTATATGGTGTCCATAAATGATTGTCCCGATTTCCTTAACGCATTGCTTTTGTTTAAGAATATGTCAAAAATATTATTACATAGTCGTAAATTACGACTCAAAATGTAATTTTTTTCTCTTTTTAATAACACAAACAAAGATATGGGTAAAGTTGCAACTCAAAACGCTATTAATCAAACAATGATTATAATCAAATAATAATTAATATTAAAATTCTATCAAATTTTTCAAAAGCTGTTAATGAATTATGAGTACAAATTTAGATAGATACATATTACATAATTCATTAATAATATTTTGTTAAGTTTGATAAAAAATTAATATTAATTATTATTTGATTATCATCTTTATTTTATTAATATCGTTTTGAGTTGTAAATTTAAACATATGTAACTTTGTGTTATTAAAAAAATGAGTTGTAATTTACGACTATGTATTAATATTTCTTGCCATTTTCTTAAATGAAAAGTTATGAGGTAAGAAACCGGCACAATCAATGGTAGACACCCTATAGTTAGATATATTATATATCTGTATGTATAACAGAACATTTAAAAGTTATAAAAATGGTTAGAAGCTTGATAGCTATTATAAATTTTATTTTATTTTATGTTTTAAAAAATGCTGTCTTCATATTTTAAGTTGCTATTATTAATAGATTTTTAAGATAAATTAATACTCACTATATTTTATCTACTCAATGCTCTATATGTAATATCCTAAAAACATATGTGAATATATTATTTAGCAATAAATTCCACGTCTTTTCTTAACTACATAAAATGTGTGCATGATTACATTTTGAGTTCTTAATACTGTTTTACTTGATGTCATATTTTCAAACTTTTTTTCTTTTTTAGATTGTATGATGAATGAAGATGTCTGTGAACACTCCTTATCGATTCATTTCTCTGTTTCTTCATATTAACCTCTAGTGACAACTGCCAAAATCTGACATTCATTTTAATCTTCCAAGCTATTTTTCTTTGATAATTTTAGCAAACAACGTATCCATATTTTCGAAGAATTTAATCTATTACGTTAATTAAAAACTATATAATACGCATTATGTAATATATTAAAATGATGTACATTATCTGCAACAGTAAATGTCGTCAACTTTACGGCGATATAATTTATGTATTCAATTATATTTTAATAAAATAATATCTTATTTTCTGTCAAATTTTCAAACTTTGTTTCTTTTCAGATTATCTGATTAAAGAAGACGCCTGTAAACATTCTACCTCGATTAATTTATTACTGTTAGTTTTTATCTGTTACTTCACATTAACTTCTTATGCCAGCTACTGAAATACGACTACATATTTCTGTGGTCACATTTTTTGAAAAAATAGCAATGTAAGAAATTTTATCCACTTTATACTACATATATATATTCATTATGACGACACGATATGTACCATAATTGTATTTTGATAACACAATATTTTGTTACTAGATGTCATATTTTGAAACTTTGTTTCCCTTCATGTGTTCTGATGAAAGAAGATGCCTGTGAACATGGGTTCTTTTATCTGTATTTTCTTATTAATCTTGTAACAACTCATCTATGCCGACCCGATAATGTTGTTAAGTGGTAGCGAATCGAATCAAAGGCAAAGAGAAATCTTGTATAAATTAGAAAATAGAACCTTTATTGTAAAACGATATCGATTCTTAATATATACAAGGTGAAGTTACATCATTTAATTATTTTTAGTGGATCATCAGCTTACAATTAACTAATCTCTTGACTCTAAGTCTAACTCTATCAACAATAGTCTCAGCAAAGTACAGTCTGTCGTAGTTTCTAAGTAGAGTTCGCTCGGGCCTAGATGTACCCGTTCCGTCACTCGGAATATCTTCGATTCTGAGATCAATAAGAGTTGACAACTCCCTCCCTAACACTTGTTGTGCTTTCTCTTCGTTGGGGCTTTACTTGATACGTGTCGTATCTCTCCGTTAGAGGTAAGACCTCTCCAGCGTTTCATCTACGCTGAGACCGAAACAGATGTGTCTAACTCTCCTTTCTGAGAGTAACCTCTCTCGTTGAGAATCTTTTCAAAAACTCCTCTCTCTAATTGTTTATCTCTCCCAGGAGATCTTTCACTAGGGGCGGAGATTTAGTCGAGGAGGAGCATCTAGAAACCCTTCAGCCTCTCAGCAATTTTGGGATACGTCATTTCCATTAATAATAAGTCCGTTATTGGATATTCTATGACAAAGGACATAGAATCGTGTGCAGACATAAATTCGGGTGCAGATTTCGTCTCCCCCTGCAGATGCTATCTCAGCCTCAACTTCGGCATAGACCAAAGCATATGGCCCCTACTTGGGTGACCCTTTCCGATCCATCAATGTTCGAGCGTTTCACTAGTAGCACAAAGGATGTTCGGCGGATGTTTGCCTTTCTTCAAAGCTTACGCTATCGTGGGAAGGTATGCAAGTTAAATTCCTTATAACGTTCCCACGGGAAAGACTAGGATAACACACACTGCACCTGGGTGTAGAGACTCAATTCTTTACAATCTCATATGAGAACCACACAAAAAAGTATTTCCTTTTCATCTTCCAAATTATTTTTCTTGTCATACGTTTGGAATACGTAGTATCAATGTACTGAAAAAAGTAAGAAAGAATAGATTTAAGTAGAAAATAATAAAGAATAAATTTAAGTAGTTATCGCCATTTTTAGATCTAACTATTTTGGAATAAATATTATTAAGTGGATTAGAATAAAATGGCAACGTTATTAAATGGGAAAAAAATTATATAATGATTTAGCAGATTGCGGAAAAAATAAAATATTGTAATATATATATATATATATATATATATATATATATATAGCTTTAAAAAAGATCTATTTAATATTTGGTTTTAAAATAAGTCATTTTTTTTAAGTTTTACCATTATAGAAATATATATATTTTTACTGTCTACTGAAAGTTTTAAATAATGAAGGATGAAGTTTTGCCTTGCATTGTAAAAGCTTGGGATAGGTTTTCCTCTGTTATCTAATCATTCACAATCTGGACAGAAATGGTATCCAGATCAACTTATATGTAAAGGTACGTATTTCCTATTTAAAACATTTTGAAAAATAATTTTAAGCTTTTTATGCAGGGAAAAAATAACTATATACAAACAAAAACACATTTATTAACCATTTACTATTTAGAATCCCTCTTTCCATTTTAGTGCTATTATTATTATTTTTTGAAATATATGTTTCAATATTACACGAATTTTTAAATCTATAAATATTGTATGCACTTTTCATGGATTTTATACATTAAATTTAAGTCTAAACAGACCAACAAGCATATGGTAAGTACTTCATTTATTAACTTCTTTTTGTGCAGTGGTTAGCGCAGTGCGCCTCCACATTTAATAAACTTTTACTTCCGATTTTCAACAACTTTCACTAAACATAAATTTCTTCAAGCATGCTTGGGAATATAAACTGTGAGGATTCCACATTAGTTTGACTACTTGACCGAGACATATGCAATATAAAGCATTACTGGACTAACGCCATGAACATTAGTTTTTAATTAATTTAATCTCTTATATGTTATAACAATGATATTTTATTGCATTTTGTAAAAGTCCAGAAAGTAATGAATATGTATTAATTATTTAAACATAAATTTAAAAAAAAACTTTTTTTTACTAAAAATCTGCTGTTTCCATTTAATAAATATGTTTAGATTTAATAATAATAATGACACCAATTAGGACCAATTATATCAATTTATATTTATTTCTTAAAAGTATCAATATCTTAATCTAATGTCTATCCGACCCATGATACAGATATAAACGCTAATTTTATTTCTGTATAGTAAAAATGATTAAAATAACCAGCAATATTCACACCAACTGTTAATGAAACTCCCTATTATATAGGGAAAATTAATGCATTATACATTATTTAGTCATTTCCTTTTTGAAATATAATACTTTTAATTAAATCCTAAAGAAACGTGTCTAAACAAAACAATTTTCTCAGTTTATTCTTCATGCAAATTTATGCTGTATCATACATTTCAACATATATCAACAAAATATTTTAAACACATTTTTTTGAGTATTAAATGTAGAAGGGATTTTGATTTTCATTTACGTCATTTGTATTTTAAAATAAGAGTGATTCTGAAATGTTTTTACATAATCTGTTTGAAAGAAAAAGTGTTAACTGATTAAATAAATAACTTTCAGAGGCTGTTGTTTTATTTTCTGCACGTGACACATACTTTAAAATATTAGTGGACTAACGCCGTCAACATTAGTTTATAATTAATTTAATTTTTTCAAGAATGATGTTTTATTTTAATTTGTGAAAGACAAGAAAGTAATGAGTATTTATCAATTATTTAAACATAAATGTAAATATATATATATATATATATATATATTATTTTTTTTTACTGAAAAACTAATGTTTCCATTAAAAAAATAATCTTGCAATTAATAACAATAATGACACCAATTAGGACGAATTTATATTTATTTCTTAAAACTATCAATATCTTAATCTATTGTCTATTCCTACCATAATACAGAGATAAACGCTAATTGTATTTGTATTAAAAAAAAATATTAAAAAAACAACAATATTCACACCAACTATTATTGAAGCACCCTATCATATATGGATTATTAATGCATTATATATATTGTTTAGTCATTTCTTTTTAAGTTTTATAGTTTTAATTAAATCCTAAAGAAACGAATCTCAAAAATAAGATATTCCCACTGTTTATTTTTTATGCAAATCCATGCTATATCATTATCAATCTTATCTACAGAATATTTTTAAAAAATATTTGTTTTAAGTATAAATTTAGAAGAGAATTTGATTTTCATTTACGTCATTTGTATGTTAACAAATAAAAATGTTTCTGAAATGTTTTGAAAGAAATGTGTTAACTGATTAAATAAATGACTTTCAGAAGCTGTAGTTTTATCTCCTGCACATGAAACACACTTTAAAACTTCAAAGCTTTCTTACAGATATTTTTCCTTGGATATCTAAAGTTATTTAAATTTTCTTGTTTTGCGTACTGCAATAGTTTTACTAATTAAACATCAACATTTTAAATATCAAGCAGAATATGGCAAATTCTCCACATTATGTAAAAAAAATATAAACAAATACATCGTTATCTTTTAATACATTAATTGTAGTTTATATTCAAAATTCGTTTTCAATAACTGTAATTACGTAAAACGTGCTGCAATTTTAAGAATATTCCGAATGAAATAAAGATGCTAATTAAATTTGCAATTTGCATGTTACATTAATCTTAAAATCCTTGATTCTGATACATTTTTTTATCAGAAATATGTTAATTTAATGAGAAGTTTATTTATTCATTATTTTTATCCGTTTTCGTATATTTGCAAAAAAACACACTAGAAAGTTAAAACAAATGCGAAATATTGTACAGAGTAGTTTAAGATATTTTAAAATTAAAGGATTGTTTTTTCATTGCATGAAAAAAAATCGAATTGTATATAATCAATTTCACGCAGTTATATGGTTTTATTCATTTAGGTATGTCTTTTTAAGACACTTTAATTGAATAAAATATGTTGCAATGATTAAAATAATTGTGTTACACATATATCTGTGAAGATAAAAGTATGAGAACAAGCAAAGTAACAAGATGAATAGTTTTGGTGTCTGGTTCTTCTTTGTTATAGGGGCCTTGGGGCGGTAAAGAAAAAAAGGTAAGGTTGAATTTGGCGAGAAAATCAGAATTTTCAAAACCACTTTCTGACATCCTTTATTTACAATTTAATATTCCATCAGATTATTATATATCTTTAGAAAATAAATGCCAATATACCAAAACAATTTGTTTAATATTTACACCATTTCATACATAAATTAAGGAGCAGTTTATTTAATACTAGCTGTTACCCGTGACTTCGTTCAAGTATCATTAAAAGAAGAATAAATGCATTAATTAAGCAAAATATTTCATTCCTGATAATTAAAAACGTAAATAATTAACTAACTCTTCATCACATTCCATAGGAGACAATACAGTATTTCTATGTTATACAGGCCTTGACTTAACTAAGTTTTAAAAAAGTGAAATTTTGTGACAAATAATCACGAAAAGGAAACTGCAACTAATGAAAAAAGGCGGGCCAAATAAAATCGTGGAAATCGGCGAATTGTATAAAAACATACGTCAAGTTTACTTAATAAACCATTTAAATTTTAACGCCTTTGTGAAGCGTTTTAAAAGCCATCCTTCAAAGATAATGGAAATAGTATATTCTTTTTCATTAAATTCAATTCTTGTGAATAGGGAGCAATAATTGTAGACCTAAATGCAAGGAGCTTAAATTTGCTTCCTTGATTTAATCTATTACTGAAAAAAAAATCTTTATTTCTAAATGAAAATATGTTGACAGACGATTTTTGTTCTCCAGAATAAATTAATTCATGAAGTTTGAATATGTGAAAATACGTTTTTATTTTTCAAAAATTTTACTGTAATCAAGATTTTTTTTCTTTCACCATCTATACAAATTGAAAATAACTTCTTTTTTTTTCAGTTTTAATGAGAAAAAATATATTAATCCGTTTTATTTCTTCTTTTTTATCCACAAAATTGGAATAATATAGTTGCCATTTTTAGAGAAAGTTCGTTGAAATTTACAAAAAAAATAATAATAATATCTCGGAATTTTAATAATTTTTTTTTTAATTCTAAGAGTTTATGACATCCTCGGATCAATGATAACCGGTGTTAAGTAAATCGCGTTGCGTTCGACAATCTGAAAGTAGTAGTTGCGAAATACAAACAGGCGGTCAGATTTTAATATAATAGATTCGTATTTATTTTTCTTTTCCTAAAAATCTAGGTGTGGTTTTTGGCAAAAAACTCTCATATGTATGTAACTTACATAAAAAAAAATTAAATTTTTATTTTTAAATATGGCGTGAAACACTCATCTACTTTCTAAACTTACCGATCCTTGTATTATTAATGTAAGGAATTGATTCACGCTCCTTGTAAAACACATTTGAAAATTTTCGTTTTATTTCAAATATGACGTTACTATTTCCTCAGAGACATCTCTTTTTAATGGCATAATTTTTGTTAATTTTATTTTTCTGGCAATCATGACGTAAATTTTAGCGGAAAACTCACATTTGTATATGTAACTGGTATTCAAGCTAATTATTAATCAGTATCAATAAAAAATATTTCAGTTTTTCATCTTAAATATTACGCCCATTATCCATCTACTTTCATTATACATTGATATTCATGCTCCTTGTATTATTACGAATATTTGAAAATACATGTTTTATTTATGACGTCATATTTTTCCAAGCCGAGGAGGATCCTTTTCATAGTTCCTTGGTCCAAGCGAAATCTATTTTTAATAATATAATTATTGTTAATTTTTCCTTCTACTTATAACGCAGTTTTTTACAGAAACAAATCTTTTTAATGTAACCGATAATCATACTTCATGTGTAATAAAAAAAATACTCTCATATTTTTGTTTCAAATATCACGGAAATTCATCTTCTTTTGAATTATTTTTAATTTTCAGTTTTCACGCGAAAATCGTTCAATTTAAAATTAATTTTTGAGGAAAAATTATTTTTCCGTGTTTTTATTTATTGCAACGATCAAAACCCTAGCAACGATAAAGTAAAATGGTTAAATCGTATGGAAAAATGTCCATTTATTCTCTATGAAAATAACGAAATTTTGAATTATTAAGAAAATTATTTGAATAAAATAAACAAAAACCAGTCTATGTTCATTTCCGGGTTATAATCCACCTATATGCAAAGATACAGGACCATGAATTTCTCCATTTTGACGCTGGCTTCAGCCTAACATTTGCACACAATCGGATTTATAATATTATTAGGATTAGGATTAGGATAGCTCCCGTAAGGCATGGTGACGTCACTGCGAAGTCACACTGTGACTTTGTGACCGTCGTCGTGACGTCAAGTGACGTAAATGCGAGGTCGTTATGGCCGTTTTCAAGGCTTTCTGTGACCTCACAATGTGACTACTTTGTGAAGTCACCGTGCGACTTCAATGTGAAAAATGTGACGAATCTGCATCGGATAGGGTGACCAGATTTTACCCGAATCCTATACGGATTGTTCGGATCAAAATTTTTTTATGGTTCAAGTTTGTGACGTTTGTGACGACACTGCACCGGATCGGGTGACCAGATTTTACCCGAATCCAATCCAGAAACTTCGGATCGATCTTTTTGGATTTATTTGGCTACAGAATAGATTTCGATTAGTTGTCGTGTGACCTGATATTCGTGAACCCGATCTGACCCGAGTCGGGTATAATGTTTTTACTGTAAGTCTTGTTTGGAATAGAATCTTGCATACGACCGAGTAACCAGATTTTATCAGAAATTGTGTTACGATACAATTTCTGATGTCGGCTTGGATCTAGAGTCATACACGAATCCGGTTATATACTTCTTGAACATGATTGAATGTCAACTTGAACATGAATGATGGTTGACTGAAACTATATTTTGATTCAACCCGTATTCTTACCCTAACCCAACAACAACAACAACAAAAAATCTGTAAGCCCACAACCCGACAGAACCTGATAAATGATTTCGCATAGATTCGGATAACAAGATTTCACCAAATACGGATAAGATCGACGATAAGGATTGGATCGGCAATCATTTTTATTGATGCAACTCGTATTCAAATTAAAACTTTGCATCTGATTTAGAAACCGGTTAACACGAAACTTTCTGACACATTTATGAACAAACTTTTAAACGCATGGCACTTGCATGCCTGATTATTATAGCTACTTGGAATGAATAGCGTTTTCCATTTTTAGATAAATGTAATACTTAAGATCAATGTCGGTCACGTTTTACCCGTTTCTGACGCTGCGCGTCGGAAATTTGGTTCAAAACACCGACTTTGATAGTATTTTCTGAAACATCATCTGCCGTTACCAAAAAAGGGATAACGCCATTCGATTATATATAGGGTAGATGTGCCAGTAATGGACACACTTAAGGAATTTCTTTAACAATTATTTTTTAATTAATAGTTATATTTGTTATATTCAACATTTTTTAACATTATATTACTCTACCAACAATATTTAACCATGCTCATAGTCACATTTCCCAATGTGAATCTAAATTTAATTGTAAATAACAGAAATAAATCAAAACACCATAAACTCCATTCCTGGACACCTGACAAAAAGTAATAGATAATTGATATTATGATTGCATTTAAAACTAGAATTTAAAGATAGCATATTAATGAAATAAATAAAGCTGAAATTTTATTGATTATTTTTTTATAAACCAAAAACATTGAAGGTGTCCCATTACTGGAAGGCGGTCCATTACTGGCACATCTACCCTTTTCTGAATAAGAACACCTGCCAATTTCATGTATTTCCGAATAAAAATGAATTCAGAAATATGCCAGAAATTAGCTATTTTGGATTTGAGAACAACTTTAAAGAAAATATAAGCATACATTTTCAAATAAGCATTCTGAAAAATTTATATTAGGAATCAATTTAAATAATAGATATACCTATTGGGCGATATTATTAAATAATAAACATTGTATCAAGCAGTAAAACAGTTTTCGGTGTAAATGAAATATAGAACTTAAGATCATAAATGCCAAAAAAAGTATATATTTTCTTTCTTTACAAATTATTTTATTTATAGTTTTTGATAGAATACTAAATGCAGAACTTAAATATCAATTTTTACAGTAAAAACATTCGATAACACAGCTGGAAAAATTACCTTAACTAAACAGTTATTTTATTGTTTCATCAATATTTATTATTTTTGAGCATCTAACATTGACATATCTCGACAAATAAATTATTCAATGCATTAAAATGTCACATTTTTTTTCAAATATACCGGAAAATTATTTCTGGAAACCTACACTAGCAACAAAATTATTAAATTGCAAATCAAATATTAATAGTTTTAAAAATTGCAATGTTTTTAATTATAATGAATAACTATGAAAATTGAACTAAGAGACGCAAAACATTAAATAAATTCTTCCTTTTACATAACACTTTACATTTAGAATACATATTGTTAGTAAATACTTTAAGCTTTTTTCCAAATAGTCTATTTAAACAAATTTAAAACATTAAAGATAAAATTTAATACAAGTGATTTTTTAAAAGAAAATTTAAACATCTTAACTTTTAAATAATGCAATATTAAATGTACTAGTACTAAACATGCACTATTAACAAAACTGCGAAGACATTAAAAGTTACCTGCTGATTGCTGATCTATAGGTAAAGGTGTTACTATTGAATGCTCCTTATCTGCTTCCCTTTCATTGAAAAATTAGACTGTACATCCACTACAAAAATTTTCAAATTCTTCCAGCAGAGGTGTGTTCATAGATCTGAGAAATCAAATATCACCCAGGCCTCATGAACGCACCCGGCTAGACACAGGGAGATGTTAAAATGGATGGTTTACTTTAAAATGGAGATTGTTCACTTTAAAACGTTAATTTGCTTACACAGTATAAATCTACAAACTTAAAAGAACGCAACACACGCTAATCCTATCCTAACTTCGAATGAGAAAAAATCGTCTGCCTTCAATATGCGCGCGCAGTATTGTTTAAACACAACAAAATAACAGCTAGCAGATGTTTCCAACTTTACCGCAAATGATATAGGAAGAAAATAATTTAAATAAAGACATTTCAAAACCTTTATAATTTATATGGCTGAAAAATGAACTTCTAATGATGCTATAATATTCTTTTTTTATATGAGAGAGTTTTGTATTCTTAGAAATAAGCTGTGAAAATTTACATTTTTATATATTTTTTAATCCATTGCATTTGCTTTAGACGTCAAAAGTAAAGATAAATTTTAAATAATAATTGATTTAATAGGCTTTATAAAGTAATTTCGATATAAATTTAAATTGCAATCAAATTTCCTAAGTACAATTTTTTTATTTTTTACACACTATCGAAAAGAGCAATATATTTAATAGAGGTGACATCTTACTAAGCACTGGCCAGTTTTGGATAAATTGCTATAGGAATGACATATACTTTATAACATGTTTTTAATTCATTTTTGCTCGGAAATACACGAAATTGGCTCGTGTTTTGTTCAGAAACTATGTTATTGAAAAACATTTTCCATTTTTTGTGAAAAGAAGAAGATCTTTCAGAAAAGAATGTCAAAGTCTGCGTTTTGATTTGAATATCCGGCGTGACAGTGAAAGACAGGCGAAAAACTGGTCGTCACGTGACACGAATTGTTTATAACTCGATAAATAACTAAATTTCTATTTAAGGATTTTTACCTGTGTATTATATAGTATATTTTGTTAAATTTCATGAAAATGGTAATGAAAATTGTAAAAAATTATCTGCCTCATATATGTAGACAGATATTTATTTATTATTTTATTTTGGAAATACTCACTATATTTAAATATTGTGTGACAATATTTTTATTAATGATTTAGGTACATGACATAATTCAAATCTATATTTTATGAGTTTTTTTTTCCAAATTCACTCTCCGATGATACCGTGAAGTCACAGAGTGTTGGCATTTTGATCATAGGTTTTACGTGACTTATGTGACTTGCAGTGACGTCATTGCAACGTCACAAAAATTTCTAAAGCTGTCAAAAAGTAATTTTCGGTATGTTATAAGATGTTCTAAAGTTTATTTTAAGTTTTCTTTAGATCTCCAAGACGTTCACATTTTGGTCACAGTGTGACGTTACAAAGTGGTGGCATTTTGGTCACAGATGTGACGTGACGTACGTGACTCACATAGACGTCACAATGACGTCACTCTGACTGTGCATGCTATGCGGGCTGTTACCCGTGACTTCGTTCACGTAATATTAAAAGAAAAATAAATGTACTAATCAAGCAAAATATTTCACACCCGATAATTAAAAACGTAAACAATTAACTTACTCTTTATCACATTTCATAGAAGAAAAAACGATATTTCTTTGTTATAGGGGTAATCTGTAAGCCCACAACCCGACCGAACCTGATAAATGATTTCGCATAGATTCGGATAACAAGATTTCACCAAATACGGATAAGATCGACGATAAGGATTGGATCGGCAATCATTTTTATTGATGCAACTCGTATTCAAATTAAAACTTTGCATCTGATTTAGAAACCGGTTAACACGAAACTTTCTGACACATTTATGAACAAACTTTTAAACGCATGGCACTTGCATGCCTGATTATTATAGCTACTTGGAATGAATAGCGTTTTCCATTTTTAGATAAATGTAATACTTAAGATCAATGTCGGTCACGTTTTACCCGTTTCTGACGCTGCGCGTCGGAAATTTGGTTCAAAACACCGACTTTGATAGTGTTTTCTGAAACATCATCTGCCGTTACCAAAAAATGGATAACGCCATTCGATTATATATAGGGTAGATGTGCCAGTAATGGACACACTTAAGGAATTTCTTTAACAATTATTTTTTAATTAATAGTTATATTTGTTATATTCAACATTTTTTAACATTATATTACTCTACCAACAATATTTAACCATGCTCATAGTCACATTTCCCAATGTGAATCTAAATTTAATTGTAAATAACAGAAATAAATCAAAACACCATAAACTCCATTCCTGGACACCTGACAAAAAGTAATAGATAATTGATATTATGATTGCATTTAAAACTAGAATTTAATGATAGCATATTAATGAAATAAATAAAGCTGAAATTTTATTGATTATTTTTTTATAAACCAAAAACATTGAAGGTGTCCCATTACTGGAAGGCGGTCCATTACTGGCACATCTACCCTTTTCTGAATAAGAACACCTGCCAATTTCATGTATTTCCGAATAAAAATGAATTCAGAAATATGCCAGAAATTAGCTATTTTGGATTTGAGAACAACTTTAAAGAAAATATAAGCATACATTTTCAAATAAGCATTCTGAAAAATTTATATTAGGAATCAATTTAAATAATAGATATACCTATTGGGCGATATTATTAAATAATAAACATTGTATCAAGCAGTAAAACAGTTTTCGGTGTAAATGAAATATAGAACTTAAGATCATAAATGCCAAAAAAAGTATATATTTTCTTTCTTTACAAATTATTTTATTTATAGTTTTTGATAGAATACTAAATGCAGAACTTAAATATCAATTTTTACAGTAAAAACATTCGATAACACAGCTGGAAAAATTACCTTAACAAAACAGTTATTTTATTGTTTCATCAATATTTATTATTTTTGAGCATCTAACATTGACATATCTCGACAAATAAATTATTCAATGCATTAAAATGTCACATTTTTTTTCAAATATACCGGAAAATTATTTCTGGAAACCTACACTAGCAACAAAATTATTAAATTGCAAATCAAATATTAATAGTTTTAAAAATTGCAATGTTTTTAATTATAATGAATAACTATGAAAATTGAACTAAGAGACGCAAAACATTAAATAAATTCTTCCTTTTACATAACACTTTACATTTAGAATACATATTGTTAGTAAATACTTTAAGCTTTTTTCCAAATAGTCTATTTAAACAAATTTAAAACATTAAAGATAAAATTTAATACAAGTGATTTTTTAAAAGAAAATTTAAACATCTTAACTTTTAAATAATGCAATATTAAATGTACTAGTACTAAACATGCACTATTAACAAAACTGCGAAGACATTAAAAGTTACCTGCTGATTGCTGATCTATAGGTAAAGGTGTTACTATTGAATGCTCCTTATCTGCTTCCCTTTCATTGAAAAATTAGACTGTACATCCACTACAAAAATTTTCAAATTCTTCCAGCAGAGGTGTGTTCATAGATCTGAGAAATCAAATATCACCCAGGCCTCATGAACGCACCCGGCTAGACACAGGGAGATGTTAAAATGGATGGTTTACTTTAAAATGGAGATTGTTCACTTTAAAACGTTAATTTGCTTACACAGTATAAATCTACAAACTTAAAAGAACGCAACACACGCTAATCCTATCCTAACTTCGAATGAGAAAAAATCGTCTGCCTTCAATATGCGCGCGCAGTATTGTTTAAACACAACAAAATAACAGCTAGCAGATGTTTCCAACTTTACCGCAAATGATATAGGAAGAAAATAATTTAAATAAAGACATTTCAAAACCTTTATAATTTATATGGCTGAAAAATGAACTTCTAATGATGCTATAATATTCTTTTTTTATATGAGAGAGTTTTGTATTCTTAGAAATAAGCTGTGAAAATTTACATTTTTATATATTTTTTAATCCATTGCATTTGCTTTAGACGTCAAAAGTAAAGATAAATTTTAAATAATAATTGATTTAATAGGCTTTATAAAGTAATTTCGATATAAATTTAAATTGCAATCAAATTTCCTAAGTACAATTTTTTTATTTTTTACACACTATCGAAAAGAGCAATATATTTAATAGAGGTGACATCTTACTAAGCACTGGCCAGTTTTGGATAAATTGCTATAGGAATGACATATACTTTATAACATGTTTTTAATTCATTTTTGCTCGGAAATACACGAAATTGGCTCGTGTTTTGTTCAGAAACTATGTTATTGAAAAACATTTTCCATTTTTTGTGAAAAGCAGAAGATCTTTCAGAAAAGAATGTCAAAGTCTGCGTTTTGATTTGAATATCCGGCGTGACAGTGAAAGACAGGCGAAAAACTGGTCGTCACGTGACACGAATTGTTTATAACTCGATAAATAACTAAATTTCTATTTAAGGATTTTTACCTGTGTATTATATAGTATATTTTGTTAAATTTCATGAAAATGGTAATGAAAATTGTAAAAAATTATCTGCCTCATATATGTAGACAGATATTTATTTATTATTTTATTTTGGAAATACTCACTATATTTAAATAGTGTGTGACAATATTTTTATTAATGATTTAGGTACATGACATAATTCAAATCTATATTTTATGAGTTTTTTTTCCAAATTCACTCTCCGATGATACCGTGAAGTCACAGAGTGTTGGCATTTTGATCATAGGTTTTACGTGACTTATGTGACTTGCAGTGACGTCATTGCAACGTCACAAAAATTTCTAAAGCTGTCAAAAAGTAATTTTCGGTATGTTATAAGATGTTCTAAAGTTTATTTTTTCTTTAGATCTCCAAGACGTTCACATTTTGGTCACAGTGTGACGTTACAAAGTGGTGGCATTTTGGTCACAGATGTGACGTGACGTACGTGACTCACATAGACGTCACAATGACGTCACTCTGACTGTGCATGCTATGCGGGCTGTTACCCGTGACTTCGTTCACGTAATATTAAAAGAAAAATAAATGTACTAATCAAGCAAAATATTTCACACCCGATACTTAAAAACGTAAACAATTAACTTACTCTTTATCACATTTCATAGAAGAAAAAACGATATTTCTTTGTTATAGGGGCCTTGACATAAATCAGTTTAAAAAAGGTGAAATTTTGTGCCAAATAACGAAAAGGAAACTGCAACCAATGGAAAAGGGACGGCCAAATAAAATCGTGTAAATCAAATCGACGAATTGGGTAAAAAAAAAATGTAAATTTTACCTGATAAACCATTTTACTTTTAACGACTTTGAGAAGCGTTTTAACAGCCATCATTTAAAAATAATTCATTGGAAATAGTATATGCCTTTTCTTTAAATTCATTTCTTGTGAATAGGGAAGAATAATTCTACACCTAAATGCAAGAAGCTTCAATTACAGAGCTTTTTGCAGCCCAAAATTTCATGCAAACGTAACACTTAAATTGCAAAGCTTTTTGCAACCCAAAATTATATGCAAACATTGCTTTTGCATGTAATTTTCATTGAAAATTAACATTTATTACGGTTCAAATTAAAATTAATTTGGGTTCAAATTACATGTAAATGTTACGTTTGCATGTAATTTGGGGTTGCAAAAAGCTTTGCAATTGCAAGTGTTACATTTGCATGTAACAGCAAATTTGTGTCATTTGTTTAATCTATACCTGAAACAAATCTTGATTTCTTGACAATATGCTGACAGGAGATTGATTCATAAAGTTTGAATATGTGGAAATATGTTTTTATTTTTCGGAAATTTTACTGTAATCAAGATTTTTTTTTCACCATTTATTCAAATTGAAAATAAAATCATTTTTTTCAGTTTTAATAAGAAAATGGCATAAAAATATACTAATCCGTTTTATTTCTCCTTTTTTATCCACAAAAATGGAGTAATTTAAGTACCATTTTTAGAGAAATTTCGTTAAAATTTACAAAAAAAAAATATATTAATATCTCGGAATCTAATTCAAAATTTTAAATTCTCAGAGTTTATATGACATCCTCGAATCAATGATAACTGGCGTTAAGTAAATCGCGTTGCATTAAGAGGAGTAGTTGCGAAATACACACAGTCAGAATTTAACTTAATAGACTTGTGATCAATTTTCTTTTTCTGATAATCTTACTCATGCTTGTATTATTAATCACAGAGTTTAGAGAATAAATAGAGATGAAATGTTCATGTTTGGCGTGATGCTGAAAATGCAACGCTACAGTCGGTCCAAACAAATGGTGGCTTGCTTTGAAAACCTCTCCCCGCCCAATGAATCCAGTCATTGTTCCACGTGCAGCCTCTCTCCATCCAATGAAGTCATCCTTTGGGCTTAATGATTTGAGCGATAACCGGCTTCATATTGCAAGCCGATTTTACGGTTCATGACCTCTCTATTATTTCACTGTACTCAGTGATTATTAATGTATGAAATTGATACACGCTCCATTTGAAACATATTTAAGAAATCCCGTTTTATTATGACGTCACTTTGATCCCAGAGAAATCTCTTTTCAATGGTATAATTCTTCTTAATTTTCTTTTCCTGGCAATAATGACGTGAATTTTAGCAGAAAACTCACATATGTTTGTAACTGATATTCAAGCTTATTATTAATCAGTATTTTCAGTTATTCATCTTAAATATGACGTCCATTATGTATATACTCTTATTATACACTGATAGTCATGCTCTTTGTAATATTACGAATATTTGAGAATACATGTTTTATTTATGACGTCATATTTGTTCAAGCCAAGAAGGATCCTTTTCATAGTTCCATGGTTCAAGCGAAATCCTTTTCTTAATAATATAATTATTGTTAATTCTTCTTTCTAATTATAACGCAGTTTTTGACAGAAAAAGATCTTTTTAATGTAACCGATATTCATACTTCATGTATAATAACAAATACTCCATATTTTTTGTTTCAAATATCACAGAAATTCATCTTCTTTTGAATTATTTTCATTTTTCACGTGAAAATCGCTTAATTGAAACTTAATTGTTGAGGAAAAATTATTTCTCCGCATTTTTATTTATTGGCAACGATAAAGTAAAATGGTTAAATTTTGTCTAAAAATGTCCATTGATTCTCTATGAAAAAAATGAAAATTTTAATTATTAAAGAAAATATTTGAATAAAATAAACAAAAACCAGTCTATGTTCATTTCCGGGTTATAATCCACCTATATGCAAATATACAGGATCATTAATTTCTCCATTTTGACGCTGGCTTCAGCCTAACAGTTGCACACAATCGGATTTACAATATTATTAGGATATAAAAAAATTAGTGATGCAGTGATATAATACAAAATATATAACATTTGTTGACATAAATAACTCATATAAATTAGGAATTAATTCCATTGCAAGCAATTTCCTAACCATAATTGTTTCTAATATTTGGCGTGGAATTGCACTTTCTTAAGACTTATTTCAGCCAATGTACCTATAATAAAGAAGTACTGTAATTGTGTTACGTCTTTAGAATCTCACAATATCAAAAATATTATCTTTAAGCCCAGACGATATTTAAATACTTGATGTTTATAGTACATAATTAAAAAAAAATGATAAATTCTTTAAAATTAATTAAATTACTTGCATCAAAAATAGTGAGAAAATATAGATTTAAAACGGGAGAATTTTCGGAATATGATTTATGACTTTCGGAAAGACTTAAGTAAAGAACAATTTGTAGATGAAATGAATACGAGGGCCAAATGATACGCCAGCTCAAACTCTGCAATTATTTGATGCAAGAAAAACATTGATTTAATGAGTCATTGTCCTTATTCTCCTCAATTAGCATTTTATAACATTTTGTTATTATTGTTCATCTAAATAAAATTCCTCGTTACTGATTAAGCACAGCATATGAAATTGATGATGACTTTAAATCATTTTTTTCTACGACAAATATTTCCGAATAGCGTACCCTTATCTAAAATGTGTTTATTTTGATGTAAAGTACCGTTATGATAAAAGAAGATAATTTAAAAATCAATTAAACGCTTTATTTCTGTACGAAAATCTTTTATGCATCTAGAAGCATAAGTCCTTACTTCCACATAATCTATAAATATAAACTAAATCAGGCGAAAATTAAAATAACGATCCGCTATAAAGTGATAGTTGAAAAATATATTTTTATTTTCAACAACGAACGAAATCAGAAGTTTCCTTATTACATATATTTTATATATAAAACCTTTGTCACTCTAAAAATATTTCAAATCAAACTTTCTTAAATGTGCAACTAAATAAATAAATATAATTCACTTGAATACTTTAGGATTATGTAATCTGTTATAAAGATCTTCACAATAACTGTCTTTCCAAACAAACGTTCTAATTCCCTCAAAATTCCAATATACATTTATCAATTCTGCACGCCTTCTATACAAACCTTCACTAATCCTTTTCATTTACCAGAACAAAGGGCTATGCATTTCTCAATATGCTGTGGGAATTAAATGGATTTTCTTATGAAATCTGTAAGCTAACTGCCGTTGCTAAACTTATGGAGAAAGGTTCAGTATTTCGAGTTAAGCGAGCGTTTAATCTTTATCTTAGAAAATAAAATAAATGTTTTCATACACTCTGAAAGATAACTTACTTTAGTGAGATAAAAATGTAAAATAACTTTTAAAAATATATTCATAAACAGCAGAATAACAATGGTTTCTCTAATTAGGGAAACGTTTTCGGGATTGAGCGCTGGCTTGCGGCTAATACGAAAGTGCCTAAAATGCTTTTACGGGAGTTAGTGGGAAATTTATAATAATACACTACATGAAAAATAAAAACATAGCTTTAAATTATAAATGATTGTCATCTACTTTCTGTACACCAGGTAGGCCTTGATGAATTGCCCTTTTTTATGCAATACACTAAATATAATTTAAATTATTTCACAGATTTCATTTGGTCAAAAATATCTTAAACAGAGATCTGATAATATCAATCGTTTTATAATTCATTTAAAATATATTTAAATATTAATGTATGGTAATTATTGTATTACACATACAATTTAAATGTTAATATACCTTTAAACCTTAGGCAAAGGAATAGCCTTATTTGTATAAGTTATAAGAAATTGTATGATAGTTAAAATATTTAAAGCCATCCTCAGTGTGTTTATGAATTTTAGTTTATCGTTATTTTCTATGCTTAGGAGCAAGTGTACTTAAAATAAATTTAAGTATTTCAAATCATTTTCATTTACACTTAACTATTTATAAATTTAAAGTTTGAGAATTACTACCAATTAATACTTGAATTAAATTGTTTCTTGGTTAACTTCTGCAGTTAGTTAACGTAGTTAAGCACGTTCAATATATACAAGTTTTACAAGTTAATTTGACCCAAACCATGTTTCACTTTCAAAACTATGTCAATTCTTCTGACTTAATAATTATTCTGTTTCGTCATAGAAATATTTGGAATATCAATTGGTTTAACACATACTAATAGTAAATACATTGGAGTAGAAAAACATTAAATAGTTATTTTCTGTTTCTCTTCATAAATTTAGAACATCTACATGTTCGTACGCAATGAACTAATGTCTCCTTTCATTAGATGCAACATAGAACAGCCCTTCAATAGTTTTCCAAAAAATAAAAGAAATATGCCGTTTTTTAAAAGAAATTTAACGCTCTTAGACGCTCAAAAAATAGAATACTATGAAAAGATAGAACGATTGATTTACTATGTATATACCGTAGGCTAATTGAGAAACCCGGTTCTGTGCAAATAGCCAGGCTTGTTGACGTATAATTTGCCTTTCTCCAATCAGCCTGGTAATTTTCAGGATCATTGCAAACAGCATACGCAGCATCAAACTATTTGGAAAAATACCTCAAATTTTACAATCACCCTGATATTTTTCCGGCTGATGTCAATGATCCAATGCGATTTTAGGCTAATTAGAAAATGACCAACTGTTTGTTCAAACAGCTTTATTTCACTCAGGTGTCTTGAAATGTATCAAATCCATAGTAGTAATTGCATATGCATAATTTTAGCAAAATAAATAATTAACCGAAATTTAAAATGTTTATGAAAAACCATATAAAAAACTAATGTATTGGCAGATTTGATTTACACGACCGGATGTGTGATTTTTGAATATTTATTTTAATAATATATTTTGTGGGGTACATGATTACCTCAAGTACCTCATCTGCAGGTTTGATTAATAGGGAAATATTCTGATATTTGCTTAACAGATATTTTCATTCATACACCCTTATTCTCGACGTAATAATGGAAAAACTTTCTCTTTTTGCAGATTTTACTCATACATCTGCGCAGGTTGTTTAAAAATTATATATCATTAAAATGATTATAATATTTTCTCTAAACTTACAAGCAATCACTTAAGTCAAATCTCAGTATAAGATAGTTTATTTACACGTTTTGTATAAATATTTTAAGTTCGTGCTGTTATTTTATAACAAATTAATATATAAACATTCATTAACATAGACTTATTGCATTAAAACCTGGATTTAACCATGGTGTTTTAATATACAGCCATTTTCTAATTAACTTACATTGCTTAGGAGACTGATACTAATGGATTATAATCCCTAATCAAAGATTATTAGGAAGCAGCTGGACATTTTCCAATTAGCCTAAATATGCATACTTATCATCAAAGATATGCATCTTTACAATAATCCTGAAAAACATCAAGCTGATTAGAAATTGCTGATGATTCGACAACTCACTTAGCTATTTCCACACCGCCCAGGATCTTTGAAAAGAGAAAGATTTCAGAAGTAACTTACGACATACACGTATACCGAAGAAATAGATTTGATACAAATTTTCTTAGTAACCTACGACATATACGTACACTGAATAAATAGATTTTATACAAATTTTCTTAAATATGTAAGATTGATTAAAGACATGAGTCTATAGACTAGCATTCATAAAATAGATGCTTAATCAAATACTTAAAAGTACAATTTAACAATAAATAAAAGAGTTTCATAGCATCAAGAGTTTTGTTTTTTACCTTCATATTTTGTGGCAAGAGTGTACTGCTATCCACATTACAGTCCTGCACATTATTATACACCACCTGAACCTCAAAATGCTATTTGAAATCGAACCGAAATTAATAGATTTCTACACGACACCGATACAAAGGAATAAAAGAAAATTATTACATATTTGTTTGCAATTATGAAATAATATTCTGTAATTATATCACTAAAATTCGTTTTATCCTTTATGTATGAAAATTACTATATATATGTTCATTTATGCTCAAATATATATGTTTTTATAATAAACAATATTGTACAGTTTCTATTTTTTTAAAAGAACAAAAAAGAAAATAAAAAACGGTTTACAAAACTTGACACGCAAGAAACAGAAACAAAACTAACCGAATCGAACACGGAACAAAACACAAGTTGCGTACACTCCTTAAATTTTCCAAGAAGTATGACACCACGATTTCATATTAGAGTTCTTCTATTTAATATTTCATTCTCAGAGTTGCAATCTATTCATTTAATCATAGAATTGGCAAAATTTTTCTGCTATTAAAAAAGGTGAAAAATTCTATTCAAAAATTGGGGAAGAGCTATACGCATCCTGTAAGTAGAGTCAATTCGATTTGAAAGGCTAGCAATGAAAAAAGGCGTTACGAACCAGTCTGATCAAAACCATAGGTCTGGCGGGGTTTGGGTAACATCAGGGTATTCGACTTGCTGTAAGTCACAAATCTCAATCATTTTAAATCTCACTTTTACCAGTATCAGCTATTTTGATGCATGATATAAACGATGATGCATGAAATGTTTAGGTGTCCTTGTAAAATAATAATAATAAAAATAATAATAATAATAATAATAATTAAAAACTGTAAATATATTTCTTTTTACATTTAGTATATATTTTTAGACTGCCCACGAACTATACCAAAAAACATTTTTTTTCTTTCATACTAGTCATACGTCCACGGTCAATCGCGAAACACTCCAATATCTATAGCAACATTTGTGATTCTGATTATTTCAGTTGTTTAAGCGCGTTGTTCGATTACATGTATGTTAAATTTGTGTTTTTATTTATTATGTTATTATTTTATTTATTTATTTTCCAGTTTTTAATTTCGTTGTGGAATTATATCAGGAAACAAATGTTGAACTTAATACGTTATTTTAAGTTCAAATGGGTAAATCTTCCGCAAGTTGGTTGCACGGAATAGCGATAGACATGAGAAAAATTCATGCTTGAAACATATTCTAAAAACAATAAAAATTCAGTAAATTCAGATACAATTTTCAAACAAATTGCACTGGAGAGAACATTTCTGTTACTATTTTGCGAGTTAAAAATTTAAATTGTGTGACGTTCAGAAAAAAATTAATGTAGTAAAAGTGGAATTTTTTGGTGAGATTGTTGCCACTGTCAACATGATGTCAGCGTTACTCACGGATATGTTTTTGATCTATAATATACATTTTAAATATATAATATTTTGCACTTTAAAGAATATTTTAAATAACCTTTCTTTTAAATTGCAACTAATTCAATAAGCAATTTGAAAATTGGAATAATAAATATTCTATTTTAAGCATCTTAAATATAACCGTCTTTTCAGACGAAAGTGTTATTCCCTTCGCAATTCCACTGTCCATTTATCAATTCTGGAGAACAAATACCCAGCCATTTTCAATACAAACCTTTACTAAACCTTTTCATTCAGCAGAACAAATGACTATGCATTAATTAATAGACTGTCGAAATTGAAATTGATTTGTCTATGCTTTAAATAATCTAACTACTGTTGCTAAACTAATGATGAAATATTTATTATTTTGAACTATGAAAGCGTTTATTCACATTGGTGGCAAGTTAAATATATGATTTTACACTCATACAAGAAAATTTATTTTAGTAAAATTATATTTTAATGTATATTTTTAAAAGGAGAAAAGTTTCTGTTATACGTAGCAAATAAATAATTATGTATCTATTTATGAATAAGAAAATATTTAATACTAGCCGGTCGTTTCCGAGTGGGGCCCGGATACATACTGCAGCGTACCACTCTGACTTGGCTTGAGGCCCAGAAAGTGCATTTTACATGCAACCAGAAAAATATAAATAAAATACTTTAAATTCAAAGTATACGAAAATAACTAATAAGAATATAAACAAGAACGAAAAATCATGCGTCAAGCATAGATTATGTAGCACTTTCCAACGCTTCCAAAATAATTTTACAAAATATACCGTTTAATAAGCTAAAAGATAACATCTAAGTGAACAATTTGGAAAACGCATAACATATTTAAAAACATAATTTCAGGAATTTCCAACAGATACAATATTCGGAAAAATATCCGAATACTTTTATTCAGCACTGTATATGATCTATAGAATTGTATATGCTAGGATGCTAAATTTTAGTTTAGTTAGGAAACGCGTAGCACAGTTTAAAATTATCTTTCTGGAGTTTCTGTCAATAAACGGAAATGTGTTCGCGAACTTTTGTGATGCCCTGTATAGGATCTACAGAATTTATACACACCACGTAATAGACAAAAAGCGGGTTAAAATTAAAATCGCGTTTAGTAACTTAAAACGCACTTCCAGGAATTAGTGTTAACAGAGAGTAGAGAATTCTTTTGTGTGTCCCTGTAAATGAACGATGACTGCTATACACACACTATTCTGTAGTAAGCCTCTTGTAATGCACCTTAGATATATATATATAAATTTCAATGCGTTTAAAATAGTGAAACATTATTTAAATAAACCGCAGACGATTTTTCTCCATAGACGTCATGTAACGGAATTCTTTTGAGTGTCCCTGTAATAAAACTATAAGTGCTACACACTTCCGTTGAAATAGGGAACATGCTATAGATATCGACAATAACATATAAAAATTGCAGAGCAATCCGACTATATTTACGGGAGTTAGAGCACGGACAGACGGCAGACGGCCAAACGGCCAGACAAACCGAAGTCATAAGCACTTTTCAACTAGGTTGGAAAGTGCTAAAAAGCACTTAAATAAAGATTTCGCGACATAAATATTTTTTTTATTAAACCAAATTATTACGTTAATTTTTCCGATGCGTGTTTGAATTACGGTTAAAAAAAAAGATGCGTAAATTATTACATAACATTAGTGCCCTGGTAGGTAATATTTTGACACATTCCAACATAGTTGAAAAATGTTTATGAATTCGATTGGTCTTTCCGTCTAACTGTCTATCTGTGCGTGCTCTAGCTCGCGTAAATATATTCGAATTGCCATGTAATTAATATATGTTATTGAACTTTACTATGGCATGTTTGTTATTGAGAATGAAGTATCCCATTTTACCGCCATGTACTATTTATGGTTAGTTTAGATGCACACTCAAAATTATTTCGTTACATTATGGTTAATGGTGATAAATAATTTTCATTGTATTTTATTGATGTTAGATTTTTCAACATAATGATATGATCACTGAGGTGGACGACAACATGTTTTCTATTGAGTATAAGATAAGTAGCAATTATAGTTCGTTTACAGGGACGCACAAAATAATTCCATTATATTATGATGTATGGAGAAAAATCGTTTACAGTACATTTTAATGATGTTCTATTTCAAAGAAATTGATATAGATTATTAAGCTGCACTACAGCATGTTTTATGTAGATTATTGAGCACGTAATATTTATCTTTTATTGACAGAGACACACAAAATAATTCGATTACAGGAATAACAATGAACCAAAACTGCTGGATGTGCGTTTTCAGCTGTGATATGCATTTTAAAACGTAGCTAATTTTTAATGACAATTATATTATGACGTGTGCAGATAACATACACGGCCGCACAAACTAATTTGCACACATTACCGTTTGGTTGTTTTTGTTTGTCGATTGTTTAAATCAGTTGTGCAAGATTAAAAACATAAGTTTAATTAGCAAATACTTACATATTTTAATGAACTCCACCTGATTTTCTTTCGATATGATGCACTCATACACTGTACCTATACAGCTTTTAACATTGCCACTGCATTATACGTGAAATAATGAACCTGGAATAAAGAACTTGTAAAGCATTTAAAAATATTCAATAAAAGATTCAGATTCCTTAAGAATTGTTCATATTTTTGCTAAAACTGGATAAACTGTTTGTTTTTCAGATATGTATTTTAAAAACTTTAACTGTCTTTATTAAAACAAAAAGAAACATGTAAATATTTTAACTCGTTCAAACGATATCTTGGCAAAACCGCTGAGTTTCGAAATGATCGCTTTCAAAATTCCCTGATTTTTGCTGTGTTTCGAAAAAATTAAATTAAATTTTTGCATTCTTTGGTATCACCGATGTACCCAGAAGAACGTTTACTTCTCGTACGGCCATATTTTTAGAAATTGTCCAATCAAACTACCTGTACGAAATTATAAAAATAACATTAATAAAAATTACTTTTTTCATTTCTTTCAAATCCTTCTGGTCCCCTTAATAACAATTTGAATTAACTAGCAATGCAGAAACAATTGCTACAAAAAACAAAAATGAATCTTACGACTGTTTATGAGCTAAATAGTTACAGAGTAACTCCGGGAAAGTCGCGCATCCGAGATAGATGCCGCACCACTTTAATTTCTTGTAATTATCGAAAGATGACAGGTGCAGAGAATAAGTGCGCAATCTGATAACTTTAACCAGTGTATAGCGTGAATCCCATTTCGATGTTTACTCTTGCAGCTGTACAATTTTTATTTTGAGGTAAGCTAACGATTTCACTATCCAAACTTTTAAACACGTTATACCTAAATAATTTTTACACGCTATTTACTAAATGATGTATGACTTCGAAGTCAAAACTAAGTTTAGCGTCTCTATAGAGTACTGTGTGTATGGTTACGCCATTTCTCTTTGTGAAGTTAGGTAACTGTGAAGTGATATGTCTGTACCATACAAAATGGGATACATGCCGCACTCTGATCCGGTATACAAGCCGCAGTCTCTTTTGTACAGGATGCCACGATTAATAAAATTAGATTTTACATCAGACATTCATGTATGTTAAAACAGTATGAAGAGTGAGACATCTGAGGTGAAAAATAAAAATAAAAAGTAAGAATAAAAAGAAAGATGCAAGTCAACATGTTAATAATGAAAAGCTGGATCACATGTGTGGCGCAGATGTTGTTTGCAAGGAATGGATTGAAAACTACTCCAAAACTCAAAAGAAGCGCATTTGGCTTAGTTGCATCATGTGTCAAATGTGGTTACATGAAGACTATACTAGTTTCGACACTTTTTGTGTACATTGCGGTCGAAAAACAGGTCTATTAACATATAAAACAACGTAAACACTATTTTCCTTTTCCTGTTCCCTTTCTGATCAACTGATCTTACGTTGTTGCTGAAATAGCAATTCAAAGCCGAATCTATAAAAAATAAGTAGATATTTTAGTAGTGAACAAAGTAAGCAGACTAATATTGATTTGAACCTTCTAGTGCATTTCATTCTACTCATTTAGTTTATTTTTGTGCTTACACAGTTAATTACAGTCCAGATATGAATATTTGTTTGAATATTTTTTATTTCCCGGGTGTCCGAATAATGACTGATGGATTTTAAAATTCAATAACTTGCAAACAGTGACAGATATTAAAAAAAATTCTTGCATGTGGGTTATGTATGATGTCAGGAGTTTTCTTACTGGGATTCCTGATTTTAGTTCGATTTTAAAACAATAGATGACGCTGGCAGCCATTGGCGTTACGTCGAGGCCGAAACTGACGCCACTCAGTATTTATGCACCAACCCCTGAATACTAGGGTTTTTTCAGCGTTTGAACGGTCCCTCGAACTTAAACACCAATAATTTATAAATATTTTCTTCGCCTAGTTTTTTTTTAGATAAAATAAGTTAAAGAAAACTTTTAGATATTATTGGTGTTGAAGTTCCAGGGACCGTACAAACTTTGAAAAAAATGCCCTTGCGACAGCCGTCATTTTTGTCAGCGCGCAGGCCTAGTATTCAGGGGGAGGTGCATCAATGCTGAAGGCCGTCAGTTTCGGCCTCGACTGAACACCAATCGCTGTCAGCGCCATGTATTGTTTGAAATTTCGAACTAAAATCAAGAATCACAGTAAGAGAACTCCTGACATCACACATAACTCTCTTGCAAGAATTTTTTTAATATCTGTCACCGTTATTGAATTTTAAAATCCGTAAGTCATTTTTGAGACACCCGGTATATTATTCTGTTATTTTGACAAGCGCGGCATGACTTTCGCACAAGTAAGGCGTCACACCCTGAATGTACGGGTGACGTGCCGCAGTGTAATGTTTTAGAAAAATATTGTTAAAAATTATTAATTATTTTTTTATAATTTTTTTGTCTCAGAACATATGTTGTATATTTAACAGTAAATAGCACAGCATGCTTTTTTTAGTTTATTTGCACCATGGGATTTTATACACAGATTCAAAACAATATGCGGCATCTCACCCGAAATTATTCTATACAAAAAATAAAACAAAATACTTGAATAAAATTCAACTATATCCGTTTATATTTACTTCAAAATGAATTTGCCTAAAAGCATAATAACTGCAATTAGCTTTATACAATAGATGACAGAAAAGTAAAGTTTGGAAATGAACCTCTTGGGGATTAAAACAAATATGATTAACAAGATTAAGAGCTTAGTATATTTCTGTACATGTCAATAAATATTAAAATCTTTGAGAAAAACAAATTATATTGACTTTAGACATTGTGTGGAAGTTGAAGTCTTTTTCGGAAAATAACTAATGGTAATAAAGATTTATCTTTATTTTCTTTGATGCTTCATGACAAACATTTATTGGAAATAATACTCGTTAGCGTAATTCCATTATGATTTTGTCAAAATGTTTTATGAGGTACAGTGAATAAGCATTATTTTATTATTATTTTGAAAATGTGTTCGAATGAATATAAAAATAATAACTGAATTTTACTGTTACATGCAATTATTGGCTGTAACGCAGAGACAACCATCTCCCTATTAGGATGTAGACTTTTAAAATACTTGCGACCATTTCAAAAAATTAACATTCTTTTTAAAGAGTATATACATCAGTAGACGCCTGCGAGGCTTTTCCATTGTAGTACTTGAGAATATTTACTGCTACTTTTTTCATTAATTTATTATTTAACTGTTTTCTTTTTTATAAATTAACGAGTTTTAACAAAATATGACAATACTAAGTCAAAAGCCTATTCAAACACATTTTTTATCATACTTCATACATAGGTGTGCGTTTTGTATATGAATAAAGAAGAGAACTTGTCTTCAACAATAATGTATACTGTGTTTATAACATTGCAGATATATTTTACTATTCAACAAACATAATAATAATAATAATCAAATGATAAATTCTGAAAGAATATAGTTGTTCGTAACTATATTTAAATTTTCCACATCAAACGTGGGATTTCAAAAGATATTTGCAAATTTTTGTATTCCACAATTTTCGAGCGTAGATTGGTTTCGATGCTCTAACTTGAATTCTACGCTTCGCCAAATCTCATGACTCTCTTTTTCTGTAGCCAATCTATAGTAACTGTTTGTTTTTTTATTAGTAAGTTTTATCAATATACTTTAATTTAAGCTCTTAATACTGATTGGCAGACTTACAGATTTTAACAAAATCTGCATTTACTTTGATGTCTATACCACTGATTGCAATAATACACCCTGTAACTTATACGATCGTCTTCATTGCCTTCCCAATATGTCAAACTTTAATATTGGTAGAAGTAAAGTTTTAAATACGTATATCAAAATATGTAGTAATACACACTCCTTCTTTAATAATTTATATTGATATCTGAAACAGCAAAAATTTTACAGGCTTTGCCATTTTTGATGTCATAGATGGCGTCGTCACTTACTCATGCAAGGCAAGCCATAACCTTGACAATTGTATTTTTAGACTGAACTTATGTCAATATTTGAAGCCCTCCGATGGTTTGTGAGTTCCCAGTATCAAGAGGTGTTGATTTGTTTTGACTCCCGTTCTGGCTGATTCCCTATACAGGATTTACATTTTTAAGGTCTTATAGTGCAGGAACTTATCCATTTTATACAGTCAACTTTAAAACGAATTATTCGCTCATGTGTTCGAAAACACGGATATTATTCCGTAGCTAACTGATGGACGCATTGGCAAAACAGGCAATAACAGATAACAAAACTCATCCTTTTTATGACTTCCTACTTATAACTTAAAATAAAGTTTAAAAAGAAAACTGTTCACAGATTGGCAAGATAGATGACATTTCATAGATACAGATCATTACACACATGCATTCTTTCCAAATGTGAATACCAAGGTCATTTTACCACACAGAAAACTGTACTTATTCCTTTCTGTGCAACACTTTTATATATACAAATTAAAAAATATATATTCCTTCTTCCTTGTGGTATCTGCGGCTTGTTATCAACTCCAGATAAATGTATGCTTGAATGCCAAAAAAACACAAACATACAGACTTCGCAAACTATCCTCAGTACCATTTATCCTCCACCAATAAACCCAATTAATTCTTGAAAATACCCCCCTCTTCAACAAGATTGTACATAATGTGTAAACCTACTACAGGTCAATCAACTCATTTTTGGAAACACGATACCCTATTTCCCATGCTAGCATCTCTTTCCCATTCTAGTTGATACTTATGATCCTGTTATCAAATTTGAACAAGATCCATCCTTCACCCACATGTGAGTTTTGTATAAATAATTGTATATAATATTTTACTCTGTTATTAGTGTTTTTTAACCATTTACCCTGTATGTATTTTGTAAACTGTATATGTATGATATGCGTTGCGTATTAATATCAATAAAGCGTAGGATATGGATATGTCAAGACCTACGATACATATAGTTTTCTCGAGCGAATTGATTATAGCCATCTCGTGGAATGCATCTATGCCTCTAAGTTCTTGTGAAAATATAAATTTAAAGGAATATAATAGTCTTTTTTTATTTTCCTACATTGTTATCAGAATATCCAGATAATAAGCTTTATTCAATAGTTGTATATTTAGTTATACATAAATACAATAAAATGCCTATTTTTTCTTCAGAAGTATATTAATACCTGATGACAGTAATTAATGTTATATTATCTTTTAGAAAAACAGAAATATTTCCTTTGTGTATTTTGGAATTTGTGTGAAAAAAGTTTGAAGGAAAATCCATGTTTACAAGAGTTAATAAAACGTATCTCAGTCAAAGGGCTAAAGTCGTTATAAATGATAAATCAAATTATTTCGTTAATTTTCGGCAGTGTTTTTAAATCATTCTTAAAAATGGGAAAATGAGATAAGCAACGGTAATTTTAATCATTTTGCTAAAATGTTTTGATTGTTTTTAAAATGACTGAGAATCTGTATTTATTCCTGTTTGATATTGTTTTAACGATTGTTTTAATGAATTGTTTAAGATTAGAAAAATACTTTTATTTAGAATTTTTTTATTTGTATTTCAAGCATATAAACTTTTTTTTTTTTTTTTTTTTTTTTTGTTATGATGCGCTTTTAACAACGTCTTAGTTAGAACATAATATATTTTACTCAATGTTACACATATATTTAATACATCTACAAACTACGACCGTATTATGAACCCTTCATACCGGAAAAAAAGCAAATGTGCGTAATTGAAATATATTGAAATGTTTAAGTAAACCTAGGTTTGAAATCTTGTGTAATACATTTAAAAATCATCAATCAAAAATCAATAATTGAGTCAATAATTGTAGATCCTAAAATATAATAAATGCAATAAAACATCTTAAATCTTTTTTAAAATCTTTTATTTCGGTAGGAGGAAGAGGGTTGCAAAATTATAATAATTTTTTACCCATTTCTTTTCCAATTTTAATTTCAAGTTTTCTATGGGTACAGGTCTTATAACACATTCCATCAATTTACAACAAAGAAAATGTTTCCAAACTCTAAAAAAAAAGACAATCGTTTCTTATATACGAATATATATTATAACCATGTGCGAAAATATACAATAACAACTTCCGTGTTACCCACGATATCGAAAAGCGTTCTTTAAATTTAAACACCACAGAAACGATTATATTTTTGGAAATTTAAAGAAGCATTTATAAAAACAAACTGATTTTCGAAAACATTACCGAGTAATTTTTGTAGTGTATTAATAAATTTTCTCAATTCGCATTATACATTTTTAAAATGCTGCCAATTCTCAATTAAACAGTCTCATCTGCGTAACTGAATATTTACATACAATAGTAACAAAATAATTTTAATTTTAATGTTAATGTGAATTTTCCATATACTATGTCTGTAAAATATGTTTGTTGAACATGAAAATGTTTACTTCAGAATTAATAGAATCTGAAAATCAAGTATAAGAAAGTTTATTAAAGCACTATAGAAACAACTCGGAAAAGTTTTCAAAAATCAGTGGCAACAAAAGAAACTTCGTTTTTATAAATTCTTCGTTAAACCTCGAAAATATATTAGTTTTTGGGATTCGAAATGTAAGGAATGCTTTTCGGAAACGTGAGTAACTCGGCAGAGGTTATTGTGTATTTTCGTTAATGGTAATATTATATTTTCCAATTTTTGAAACATTTGTACGAAAAAAATATCTCAGACTTCCGAATGTTTATGAGTAAAAAATGATAGCAAAAAATTAAAATAAATAACTGGAATGTAATCAAACTACATCAGTTTATATTCACTTCAAGATGAATTTATCTATAGGTATAATAATACTAATCAGCCTTATAGCATACGTCTCAGCAAATAAAAGTTTGGAAATGAATCTCATGGGAATTAAAACAAAGATGCTTAACACTTTTACGAGCTTAGTATGCTTAGAATGGACATATCAGTAAATATTAAATTCTTTTTGGAGAAAACATTATTATGACTGGAGACATTATGTATATTTTGATGACTTTCGTAGAAAAACCTCAGAATAATTACGATTTTCCTTTGTTTTCTTTGATGATTCATGACGTAAATTTGATGGAAATACTAATGTATAGCTTAATTGAAATACCCATTAGTGTATGAAAACAATTCTTATGCTGTGTCACTGAGGTTAGTAATTTCTTATTTTCTCCTCGAAATAGTCTTATGCAGATAAGGATGTTAACAGAATTTTTTGCTGCATCTAATTATTGCAAAAATTTTAATGTATATATAGTATGTGAGTTTTTAAATATTGCTAAAGATTAAAAGAACATAATATTATTGCTCAAATGATGAAGTCTTTTACAATGTTTCTGCGCTTAATGATATATTTTATAAACTATGTTAATGAAACAGTTATTATAACTTAAATTGATAGTCATCCTTAATTTTATTAAAAGATTTATCAGAATATCCTGATAAATTAATACGAATTTATTAATATACGTTTTGTATTGTAGCAACTGCGCCATCCAGCGGAGCAGGTAACAACTGCACCATCCAGCGGAGTAGGTAACAATTGCGCCATCCAGTGGAGTAGGTAACAACTGCGCCATTATGGCGGCCTGCAGCGAGGAGAAGCGAAGAGAGTATGCGCTGAGTCTCGACGTGTGTTGGTCGAGTAGAGAGAGCGTTCGAGTGGAGTCTCGACGTGTGTTGGTCGAGTGGAGAGAAAGGTCTGTTGAGGAAGTTAAAATAATATAGATGTGGTGATAGACCAATTCCTTCGAAAAGTTTCAGCTTGGATCTGTTATATATTATAAATTGTGTGTTGTGTCGTGATAATTTGTATTTGTGTCTGTGCGTGTGGTTTTGTCTTCAATAAAAATATTAAAAGCATCTGTGATTCTTAAATCCCATTTTTAACGAATACAGTACAGTATCTCTCTTTATACATAAACAAAAGACAATACCTACTGTAGTTTTATGATTTAACCTATCAAAAATTGTGACTTATAATGCATGTAATACAATCTTTTGGAAAGGCAGAAATATATAAAGAAAAACATTTACCTAAGACTGTGATAATTTTGAGTAGCCTTTTAGAAAAGATGACAGTGAAGGAAAGTTTGCTAATGAATCTTTCGAGGATTAAAAGAAAGACGATTAACAGGATTAAATCGTAGTATGCTTCTGCACATATTAATAAATATTAAAACTTTTGACAGGAGAAAATGAATTTGTCTGTATACACAATACCTATTTTGATGCCTATAACGAAAAATAATTCAGTTTGCACCCCCTAATACTTCAAGACACAAACTTAATGGAAGCAATACTGTGCAGTATAATTGAATTTTTCATGAAGTGTTTGCCAAAACTTCATGTGTAATGAATTCTGTAATAATTTTGTGTTTTTTCTTATCAAAATAATAATAAAATAAAGTGAAATTTGTTTCATGCATGAAATTATTGCAATTTTTTAAATTAAACTCTACATAGAGGATAATTTTGTAATTATCCTATAAAGTTAGATGAACATATTTTTAAGAATCGTATTTCTTAGTGATATTTTTCTTAATAATGTTTTACTCATAAGAATGTTTTTGTATGCGTTCTGTATTTAAAATTTTTAAATATTCTTTTGTATTTTTCTTTATACATAAACACAAGAGAAGGCCTTAGATTTCTTCTTGAGTTAATTTGTCATATAAGAGTTTATAATAATTATTGTTTTTTCAGAATGCCGGAAATACACAAAATATATTTTATGTTTACATCAAGATAAATTTAACTAAAATCATCATAATATTAATTAGCCGTTTATAATAAATGACAGAAAATGAATGTTTAGAAACGTGCTTCTCGGGGATAAAAACAAAACTGTATAATAGGATTGAAAGATTAATAAGGTGCTGCCCATATTCCTAAATATTAAAATCTTTAACATAGACATTCAACAAATTACCTTTTCTTTAGACATTACGTGTAATTTGACGTATTTTGTATAAAATAACTATGAATAATTACGATTCCTCTTTGTTTTCCTTTGTGATTCATGGCATAAATTTTATGGAAGCGTAGCGGTGCTGTATAATTGAATTTTTCATAAAGTGTTTATTAAAACATTTACTATGTGGCACGAATAATTTACTGATATCTTATTTTGTTCTGAACATGTCACATGAAAACAATAATTATTATATCGGAATTTAATTTTGTTTTATGTTTTTTTTCTTCTTAAAAATGTGACGTTAACATTAAAATATATATAGAGTAAAAAATGGATAAATATTGCATAAAGCCCAAAGAACATCTCACTATCATAGCAAATGACTCTTTTTTTGTCTTAACGTTTTCAAATAACATTATTTTGTATATTACTAATTTTTTCACGGAACGCCACTTTAATAACAATCTAATGGTCTTTAATTTTCATAAAATCTCTGTCTAAATAATCTGATAATGCAAAATAACCCCTATTATTTTTTCGAGAGTGCGGAAAAATTTAATTATATTTACTTTATATTTCTTTATACACTACTGGCCATCCAAAATGCCACACCAAGAAGGAATTCAAATAACAGAATGATATTTATTGGACAAATACATTATAATGGGAAGGGCAGGTGATTAAATTTTCAGAAAATTAGGAGATATAAATCCTGAGAAAACACTACACATAGCACCCACCTCTGGCCAAAATAACAACATTTATCTGCCTAGTCATGGAGTCTAACAGAGATTGGATGTCATGTACGGATGCAGCAGTCCAGCCAGCTTCAAAACTATGCCACAGTTCATCAACCGTAGTGACGGGCGAGTGGTACCGGCCAGTCGCTCAGAAGCCATTGACAGGACATTTCAATTGGTGAGAAATCAGGAGAACGTGCCGGCCAGGGCAACAGTCGAACATGTTCTGTATCAAGGATGGTCAGGATAGTACGACCAACATGCGGTCGTGCATTGTACTGCTAAACCAGAGAGTTGCGGAGGCATCGAAGATAAGGCAGAACCATGGGCCGTAACACATCAGAAATGTAACGGCTGCTGTTGAAATTGCCGGCAATGCGAACAAGAGGTTAAAGAGACGTGTATCCAATGACACCTAATCCAGGTGACTCCAGGTAATATGACAGTATTCGAATGCAAGCTGGCAATGTGCGTTTTCCACGATATCGCCAAACATGGATGCTGGCACCATGATGCTGCATACAGAGCTTGGATTCATCAAAGACGACCTAAGACGTCATTCCTGCGTCATATACAGCATCACGATGCAAGTATTCATGTTTGGTGGCATCGTGGAAAACGCACATTGCCAGCTAAAATTCGAATCGTCATACTGTCATATCACCTGGAGTGACGGTATGAAGTGTCATTGGATACACGTCTCGGTAACCTCTTGTTAGCATTGCCAACAATTTCAACAGCAGCCGTTGCATTTCTGATGTGTTTCGGCACATGGTTCTGCCTTATCTTCGATGCCAAATCTACGGTTTAGCAGGACAATGCACGACCGCATGTTGTTCGTACTATACTGACCTTCTTTGATACAGATCATGTTCGATTGTTGCCCTGGCCGGCACGTTCTTCTGATTTCTCACCAATTGAAAATGTCCTGTCAATGGATTCTGAACGACTGGCCCGCCACCACTCGCCCGTCACTACGGTTGATGAACTGTGGCATAGTGTTGAAGCAGCATGGACTGATGTACCCATACATGGCATTCAATCTCTGTTTGACTCCATGGCTAAGCAGATAAATGCTGTTATTTCGGCCAGAGGTGGGTGCTTTGGGTAGTATTTTCTCAGGATCTATATCTCCTAATTTTTTGAAAATGTAATCACCTGTCCTTCCCATTATAATGTATTTTTCCAATAAATATCATTCTGTTATTTGCATTCCTTCATACTATAGCACTTTGGATGGCCAGTAGTGTATGTACATACAAGAAGACCCTTATTATTTTTTGAGAGTGCAAAACAATTTGAAATATTATTCTAAAGTAAAAAGAATATTCGAGATTTTTTTTAACTCATGTAAAAGCATCATATTCAAGATTTATAAATACATTATTTATTCGAAAAAAAAATCTGAAATATATTATCTTTCAAATTGTCTGAAAATACTTCAGAATCCATTATATCATTGGATCGATTTTTTTTTTTTTTTTTTTTTTTTTTTTTTAAAGGTATGGATTTCTGTATTCTGTTTAAATTATTACATCATTAGATTTGTAAATACAGTTTTTAATACTAAAAAAAAAAAAAAAAAAAAAAAAAAAAAAAAAAAAAAACGTACTGTGAGTGAGCAATGTTTAGCGCAGATTATTATAGCGAATTAATCGTTCACGGACATTTGCTCTTTTAGCATCAGGGTTAATAGTCCATTAATTTTTACCTTTTGTTTTAACTTAAAAACAACTCTCTGTGAAGCAGGTTTATCGAACGAATATTTCGGTTTTAAGAAATAGAAAAAATGGAGCTCAATTGTTCAAAATAATATTTAAAAAAATATTTTCTGCATAGTGTTTCTGGTTTTATTCCTAATGCTTTTTCCAATTCTTTTAGATATGTGTAGTATAAAAAAATCTTCATAAAAAATTAATTCAGCATTATGTACTATATTTCTATATTTAAAAAATACTCTTCAAATTTTCTCAGATCTGAAATTATGTATTATGTATTTTAAATTAAATCAATTATATTCTTGTTTCTCTATTCTTAAAATATATAATTACGAAAGACCCTACTCATTATTTATCAAGAAAATATCATGACATATTTGTTATGCAGAATTACTTTTTTTAAGACTTGCTAACTAGATTATTTAAAAAAAAAAAATCGAATAATATGTATTATAATTTATCTTTAAAATATTTAAAATTCAAAAAAATGGTAAATTTATTTCAGTAAATATTTGTTATTTATTACTGTTTTATCACACCAGGGAAAAAATTAAAAGTTATATTCTTAATTGTTCACAGAACGATCTTTTATTTATTTGTTTGTTTATTTATTGTGAAAGCATTTATTTAGAAATTACGTTAAATAAACATTTGGCCAAAATAATATAATGAATGTAAAGGGAACAGGCGATTTTTAAGAAAAAAATAAAAATAAAACCGACTTAATCAGAGTTTTTTAAACACTATTGCACTAATAATTTCTTATTGCACTTCGTTTTATACAATAAACCGTTTTGTTGCAACTGTTTATTGTTATCCCCATCTACTTTATATGCCATTGTTGCCCTTGTATATTTTTTCAAGCACAGTTGTCGAAGATTTTTTATCTTTTATGGGTTACTGTAAAAATACTATTCTAGATTCGACGACTGATTTAAAAATTTAAAGTAGTATTGTTTATCCTAGTACTGTATTCAAAACTGTATTGGCTGCATTTTACAAAATTTACAACATTAAAAAAACAAACATGAAAACAGAACGAAAAACAAACACATTTTTTGTGCCTTAATTAAATTAAAACTGCACTACTACATAAAAATATCATTTCTTACAAGAAAAGACATATGGAAACAGGAGCAACCATTTAAAAGCTATGCGTAGACATATATAAGAAAGGTTTATAAAAATGACATGCATAAACTTCATTGTTTAAAGTCAGGCGAAAATTTGTATCGGAAATCCTGTTTTCTATGCAAAAGAAAAAGTTTCATTTTTTTTTTTAAAGTTTGGAGACTGATTGATAACGCAATATCTAATTTTTTTTCCCCGTTCGAAAATTTGCCTTTTAAAATAAAATGCCTAATATATATTATTTTGCCAACTTCTTATCGATAAATTATCTCAAATAACATTCGCATATTTGGCATGAAAACAAATTTCTTAAAAGTAGTTGGGATTTCTTTTAAAGTTTTTTCTAAGAAATGTTCCGTAATTACATTGTATAAAGAACAAACGTTTCTTAATCTTGCAAAGCAGAATATAAGAACGAACGAGAAAATACAATAACCACTTCTAAACAATTCGCAAAAGAGTTCTTTATCTTTAGAAATAGGTGAAACCAATATATTTTCCAGATTTAAAGAAGCATTTATAAATCAATGTTTATTTTGACGCCACTGACTTTTGGAAACTTTTTCTGGGAAGTTTCTTATAATGTACTAATTAGTTTCTCAACCCGGGATATAGGTTTTTCTGATGCTATCAATTATCCAATAAACATTTTCATGTTCAAAAAACATATTTAAATACAGACATGGTAAATTAACAGCATTAACATTAACATTAAAGTTAATATTGTTTTTATATTCTTACATGTAAAAATTCGATTACGCAACTGAAAGTGTTTGAAAATTGACAACATCCAAAAAATCGGTATTCCGGTATGAGAAAATTAACTTCCAAAAATAGGTCGCAGCAAAATGAACTTTATTTTTATAAAGGCTTGTTTAAACCTCGACAATATACGTGTTTCTGAGGTTTCTAAAGATAAAGGATGCTTTTCGGAATCATGGGTAACTGGAAGAGGTTAATCTTTATTTTCGTCTGTCGTGTCATTATATTTTCCTAGATTTTTATAGAGTCCTTTTTTTATAGAGTGCATGTCGTGCATCAAAAATAAATGTGCTTAATATGCGAATTCAGATTTTACTTTAGCTGTGTATAATACAAAACATCAGTAAAAGTGTAATTCAACGAATTTCGTCACACAGATGTATAAATTTTATAGTAGAATAAAACCTATGAAAACTCCTCTCAATATCACAAAATATTCCGTTTTAGACTTGCTTCCGAAATTGCAGATTAATTGCATAGAATTCCTTTCCTCTTATTCATCTCTCTCTCTATATATATATTTCCGTTTCACGTAATGTACAGGTTCAGTTTTATCAGGTTTTACTGTATTCATTCTACGATATTTTAGAACTCTGTTATGTTTAGAATATTTTTTTCAGCACAAAAAACAACAAAATATTTAAAAATTAAATAAATAGTATAAAAATAATTATGCGAAAGATTATGTTGTTTCAGAAATTTTAGTTTCATAAATATTTGTTTTCTTTCAGAAATAAATTATTCGGTAAACTTAGCTTCTACCGAAAAGCATTGTTAATTAGGCGCAGGTGTTACATAAGCTGTTCTGGAACCTCGAAAATCTAAAAAGTATTTTGGATTACATTTCAGACTTGAATTTAGGAATTTACCTTTTTTACGTTGAAATCTAATTGAATAAAAAAACAAACGTATAGGTACAGCGCCTAGAATACATAGTATGGAAAACAGCTACAAAATAGTACTAAAAAATTGAAACTAATAAATGTAGAACGATGCTGAAAAGATAACGGGTCGATTGCAGCGACATCTTCTAGCAGTGGCATAGATAGGGTGGAAGTCCAGATGGTTTGGATACCACTAATTTTATAAAAATATGTCGGAGAATTTTCTGCTATATTGAAGACACAGAAAACTTTATAATATTACTAGTTTCCAAAGCATTTGGACCCCCCCCCCCTTGTGGCCACGCCACTGTCTGCTAGCTCTTTTCTACGCAAACATTGTATAAGAATCGAACTGAGCTGGTGGTAGCTGGTGGTGCCTTTCAGCTGGTGGTAAATATTTTAAATAACTAAATTATACCCTATTTCCTTTGACTTTGTGATTTTCATAGATTTTCATTGATTGTGATTTTCATAAGCTTTGAAAATATGAATCATATTGATCACGGCCATAAAACGGGATACACATTCTTTTGTTCCTGGTTGCAGTACTCGATACAAGACAGCAAACTAGAAACTATGCTAGAAGAGTGCAAAAGATTAATTCCCTGCAATGATAAAAAACTAACTTCAAAATCAGTTACATCTGAAATATACACATATAAGAAGATTTTATTAACATAAATTATATTCATCTTGTCAATAGTGAAACGGTTACTTTTGCTGGAGGTAAATATATTTTTAAAGCAGGTGTCGCTCCGATCGCCCTATTATTGTACCGCATCGTTGCACGTTTATCGGCTACAGTCTTTTAGCATTTCTTAAAGCATTACCAGTTTGGCTTTTTTTTTTTATTCCGAAATTTCACATTTATACAAGAAATTCCCTATAATGTTCTTTTTGTTACTTAATGCAGATATTTCGTGACTTCTTAAAGTAAAAATTCTTGTTTCAGAATTTCCCGTTTGACTTCGAAAATTTTGAATTAAAAAACTGTAAAACCGTTTTCACACTATGTATTCCAAGCGCTGTATAGGTTTTCTTTATAGGAGTATAGTTTCTGAGAGAATACCTTAAAATAAGTATTATATTATAATTACCATATATTCTAGGGTATAACAAGCACAGTTGATAAAACAAAAAGCATCACAGGTGTACTTATAACCCGAGTATAAAAATGAAACAGTAAAAGTTACTAAAACATGAGCATAAAAATTGAGGTTTGTACACTAATTAGCATTGTGCGAATCGACGTTCGCATTTCGCATTTATAGATATTTTCAATATATTTCTACAATTTTTTACGCGTTTAAATTTTTGTATTGTATTTACACGATTTTATTTAACTTAACTTGTAAGGAAAGATGGGAAATCCTTTTCGATTTTTCACTACCTTTCTGATATACTATTTCCATACAAATTACGTAAAAATGTAAGTTACCGATTACAACAGAACATTTTAATATTTTTAGAACTGAATTGAAAATTTAAAAGTCCTTCCGGCCTGTACCGGGAGGAAAATTTAGCTTTCCTATATCTTCGTGTTATTCACAACCCTCGAGTTGTGGTAAAGCAAGAGCCGTCGTGGTAGCTCGACATATGGCCTAGCGACCGTCTCCCCCTATGGGGTTTCGCGAACGAAGTCGTCGGGGGTTCCTCGGCGGTTCATCAAGGTTTCGTCTCTGCGGAAGTTTCCTCCGAGAATGGGGTTACTGTCGTAGCGACCAATGTCATCAACCTTGTTAAAATGACCTGGGGGTCCGCAGTGGGGAGCTGCCCCAGGCCGATCACAGCGCCGGGGCGAGACAAAGCCCCTGGTGCGTTATAAGCCCTTCAGAGGCTTGGGCGCGATGGTCGTTATCGTGACGCCGGAGACCCCGTGGGCGGCTGGCGGCGCAGGCTAGTTTATATCTTCCTTTTAAAATTTTAGCTAATATTACACGAAAACAGCAAGTTAAAATGCAAAGAAAACGTTTACAAAAGATTCCTCAATACTGAATTTGAATAAGAAATTCGCCAAATTACTGAGCAATAGCCAAATTGGCTTCATTTATGAAGACTTAATTTGTTCCAAGTGTCGCCAATTTTGGCGAGAATTTGGCACTAACGGATATGAATATATAGTTTTATGCGTATTATTCAGAAAATTATTACAATGAAAAAATGATTTGCGAGTAATCGCGTTAATGTGCTGTTTTGTTTCAAAATGTCAGCCACCCTACAATTTCAAACTGCCCTATCTCAGCCATTTTTTAAGATAGAGGTAAACCAAAAAATGCTCTGGAATCCTCGTAACAAGGCCTAACGCTTAATTAAAAAATAAATTTGAATTTTTAACTTTTTTGTATATTTATTTTAGTTTTAAATTTTTCAGTGGCCGCTATCTTGAAACAAAATGGCGGACCAAGCTGGCCAATGAACTCGGTCGAGACATTGGTGAGCTTAATACACACAATTAGTTTCATCAAACTTGATTTTAAAATACGAGCTGACGTATGACATATGTCAGATATATATATATATATATATATATATATATATATATATATATATATATATATATATATATATATATATATATATCAACATTTGAACGGAGGGTGGTTTTGGGGTCTGGGGGTTATGATCGGTGAAAATATAAATTTTCCGGAATTGCTTTCCTCTGAACGGCTGCAATAGGTAGCTTTATAATTTTTTGTATTGAAAGCTACCTAAAAAAATAATAGTTGTTTTAAGACATTCTTCGTCAGCCGGACATAGGTGATAGATTTGAGAAATTGGGACACCTTATTACAACTCTGCTTTACTAAGATGTATGTTTATAGTAAATTGTATTTGACCAAGGCATTGTCGGGGATTAAAACGGATGTATAGGAACCTTGCACTCACTGTACTTCAATTACATTAAAAATGATAACTATCGCAATTTTAACAAAATCTACAATGTTAATATTTATTGCATTATTTCATTGAATTTAACTTGATTCATGCATGTAAAAATTGAATTTTGTAATTCATTTTTGACCCACTTCTTTATGTACTTGACGCATCTTGAAGGATGTATACACATGATGAATATAACTAACGTCAAAATCAAACAAATAATGATAATAATATAATAGCATCAGCTAATTTATTAGAATTTGGCACGAGGAGCAGAGGGGGTAGGCAACTAAACGGTAATTTGAAATCGATTTGCCTTTTTGTTGCGTGGTACAAAAATGTGTTTTCCGATTGTTATTTAATTTCCAAATTTTAATTTAGTTGACAGTTTTTTAGTTGAAAGTACAGTAGAATGCTAAAATGAACTTAACATTACAAAGAATAATTTATCTAAAAAACTATAGGCTTCTCCAGCTACGCTAGTCGGTTTCATCAAACGAGCCTTGAATCAAATGAAATTGATCGCTGAATTTTACCTTGTGTATTAAAGCATTACAGACCTTTACATGGATTGTCCTTCCACATTGCTGAAATAAAATACAAACACCATTGCGCTATTATATTTTATGATGTGTCAGACAGTTTTGTGCTGTTAAGGACCAACTCTTTTCGTTGACCGTTTACAGTAGGATTTTGTAAAAAAGATATAATGATATGATATATATATATATATATATATCATATATATATATATATATATTAAAACTATCCCTCAAAAATTATCTAACTAACAACGCTCATCAAAATCCGTCCAATTGAACTTTTAAAAAAGGCTAATCTTTCATAGTCGGGTTAACCTGATTTTAAAACTTTCCCCCTTAATTGTATAATGAGTTACGTAAAACAACATGTTATATACTAAAACATTCCGTGAAATACTATCTAACTAACAGCACAAATCTCATCAAATTCCATTCAGCAGAACTCATATTTTAAGTGACCGGAACGAAATTCACATTTGCGTTTTATTTGTATATAATAGATGATATGCAGAAAAAGAGATGAAGTAACCACTAGATGTTATGCATTTCGTAAACCATATAACTACCGTATCCAAGTAGTTCTTAAATAAATGTAGTAACAGTTTATAAAAGTGGTGTCTGCACATACGGAAATGATTATACGATACACATTAAGTCCGCTAGATAAGTCTGTAGTGAGGAAGTGTGGATCATAACAGTTCTCTGTCGAAAATAACTGGATATGTGAGAAAAAAGCAACTGAAAATTAATCAGCAATTTCGATTTAGTAGAAAAGGACACGCTATGAGCACAAAACGCCAAAATTGAACGTAAAAAGTTAATGTATTTACGCATGTGTAATGCAAGCTTTTGTAGCACAGGCACACCTGTTTTGTTAGGATTAACGAAAAAAAAATAAAGATTATATATACATCGTGTATAATGCGCAACATATGTTTTTAACAATAGAAAATCCATGAATTAAACAAAAAGAAAATATATACTGAATGCGCTTGGATAATCGAAGCGAGGAAGTTTGTGTGAAGATGTGTAATTTTTTAATTGTTTACATATTATTATAGGTAAATAGTGGAGTAGTGTTAAGAGCGTTCCATATATATTTTTTTTAATCAAAATATAAAAGGACGAACTGCCACAAATTTTTTTAATAGACCTATGGTTCTAATTTTGTAAAAAAAAAAAAATCCAAAGAGGTTGTAATTAACATTAAAAAAATAAAATATCTTATAATAAAAAAAAACAATTTTATCCTATTCGTGTAGACTGGTGCAAACATCTTTGCTTATGAAACCATCTCATGTAATTACACGTTTTGCAAAATATTTAAATAAGTATGCTAAGAGAGGTATTTTCATTATAATTTTATTATATTTAAAATGAAGCAACGAGATATTTCAAAATTAATTTTCTCGCAGTAACAGTAATTTTTATATCATAAGAAAATGTTACATTATTGCAAAAACAGTGCTAATAATTTTCCGCTTTAAAACTGAAAAAGCAGAGAGAGTGAAAATTAAATAACTTGATACATAAATATTTCATTTCATTAATAAATGACATTAACATTATAAAAAGGGAAGGACATTTTGTATATTTAATTTATATAGTAAACTTTATTTAATTAAACTTGATAAAAGCATGCATTAAGGTTTGCGAAAATTAAATATATTTTTTTTTAATATAAAGAAGAAAAGGATTACTCATTTTGTTTCATACAGCCAAATTTGGAAATTTACAAATACGAACTACGAACAAAGAAAAGACAAAACAACATCCTTAAATAATACGAAAATATTTCTATTACCTTTCTAACCGAAAATTAGTTAAAATTAGTGTAAATTACACATGTATAATTAAAGATTTCTTTTCATGAAGAAATGTTATTAATATTTAAAATGAAAAGGGAAAGCAATTTTTTATAATTAATTTACATAGTTGACTTTGTTTGATAAATTTTGGTTAAAGTATGCGTTCAGGTTTCCAAAAACTAGATATATATTTTAATATAAAGAAAAAAGAGATTACCCGATCTGTTACGTATACTCGAATTTCGAAATTAACAACTAAGATATATGGGTATAATAAACAGCGAATCACCCTTATACAATACAACAAGAACGAAAAATCAAGCTTCAAGCATAGATTTTGTAACACTTTCCAACTCTCCCAAAATACTTTTACAAAACATTACCGTTTAATAAGATCAAAGATAATAGCTAAGTAAACACATTTTTAAAACGCATAACATATTTAAAAACTCAATTTCAGGAATTATCAACAATATTCGGAAAAATATCTCAATTCTATTGTGCAGCCTTGTATATGGTGTATATATTTGTATATATGTTACACAGAACGCTAAATTGTAGTTCAAATAGGAAACGCGTAGCACAGTTTAAAATTTCCCTTTAGGAATTTCCGTCAATAAACGTAAATGTACTCTAGAATTTTTATGCTGCCTTGTATATGATTTATAGAATTTATACACGCCAAGTAATAGAAAAAAATGAGTTAAATTTAAAAACGCGTTCAGCAACTGAAAAAGCACTTCCAGCAATTATTGTTAACAGAAAGTAACAAAATATTTTGTGTGTCCCTGTAAATGAGCGATAAATGCTATACTCAAAATATTCTGTAGTAAATCATTTGTAATGCACCTTAGTCACATATATACATTTCAATTTGTTTGAAATATTTAAACATTCTTAAAATAAACCAAAAGTGATTTTTCTCCATAGACGGTATGCAACGGAATTCTTTCTAGTGTTTTCTAGCGTAGAACAAATTTAAGTACTATTCACACTATATTCTAGTAAGCTTCTTGTAGTGCACCTCAGGGATAGATACCAATTTCAATATGTTTGAAATTGTACAACATCATTAAAATAAACCGCAAATGATTTTCATCCATAGACCGTAATGTAACATAATTCTTTTGAGTGTCCCTGTAAAAAACTATAAGTGCTACACACTTCATATTCGATACCAAACATGCCACAGTAAACCTCAATAACATATGTCAATTTCATTACTGAACATACAACATCTATCCGAATTAGAGCACGGACTGACAGACGGCAGACAGACGGCAGACAGACAAACCGAATTCATAAACACTTTTCAACTAGGTTGGAAAGTGTTAAAAACATTACTCTTACTTTTCTGACTGAAATTTAGTTAGAATTAGCTTAAGCACCAAGTGTAATTTCTCCTCAAATACAGTTTATGTCATCTACCACGATTATTAACATTAGCAACAGTAATTCACACATCTGCCATACATGTTACCATGATAATTAATCAAAAAAAATTTTAAATATTTCAATAGGAATTCTTAAAATGTTTTACAGTAAAATTGATTTATCATGCAGGAAAACTATTAAATAATTTTAGTTGCATAATATGCGGAATACATGTAAAATCGTCCTTGTAATCTTTTGACGAATAAATAATATTAATTTTTAAAATGATAATATAAAATATAATAATAATACTTAATTTAGATTAATTATTTTACTTCATTTTGATTAAATAATTAAACATGTCTTAATATTTTCGTAAGATGGTTACCGAATAAATCCATAGTAATAACAATAATTACACACCATATTCCTGAATTATTTGTATGGTTTACATAACATTATTTAATCGAATTAAATTCATTTTTTAGTAAAAACTGCAAATACTAGAAACAGTTTCTATACTTTATTTTAAGCATAACATTTTAACATACCGTATATTCTAGATCATAACAAGAACTTTTGCGAGAAGAATACGAACGCACTAGTTCGTAATTATATAAATACGTAGTATCATAGTCGCCGTCTGGTCCGTCCGTCTGTCCGCCTGTCTGTCCGTCTGCCCGCATATAACAGCGCAAAAACTACCCAACCAAAGGGTTTTTAATTTAATATATATAAGCGTTGCAGAATTTTGTCGAGTCATTTCAAATTTTATGAAACTCGAATCAAAACTTAATAAAAAAGATATTAATAAAAGTTTTCTTTATTCTATTAACCCATTAAACGCCGCTATATGAATCATGTTAAATAAATATTATTTTTTTAATTTTTTAATACACATTTGATGTCTCTATTATAGAACAGTTGAATTTTTTTAAAAATGTAACCGTATGGGAAATCCGTCATGTTCCCGTAGCGGGAGCTTTGGCGTCTTATAGGGGGGGGGGGGACGTTCCCTTGATTGAACGCAAGTAGCGTTTGTTTTTCTGCTACTTAGAAGAAGTTATGTTTTTAATTATTTTTAAAAAAGAGGATTTTTTTATTTTTTTGCATGCAATAAAAAATATTTATTTATTATTTTTTTATTAAATTAATTTATTATATATGTAGGTATAAAGAATTTAATACTAAATTAAAAATCATTATTTTGACTTTAATTTTTTTAATTTAAAGAAAAAAATACTATTAACAAATAAATTTTAAACATATAAAAGCATATCTTTTTAATTATTTGCTTTCACAATTTTTTGGAGTCATGTAAGTACTCAAAATCTATCTAGGAGATCCACACCTCCCATATACGTATTATATGATGAAATTATCTTCGGTTGAGGTAAATCAATTTTCTTTTTTTCTTTAGAGCACCATCTTTTAACTGACCTAAGATAGTCTCTTCTTCAAAATTAGATGCTAAACACACAACCATGTTGTCTCTCCATTTTACTACACACAGACTTTCTGTGACAATGAATTCAAAAGTCCCATTTTCATTTTTTCCAATTGTTTAGATTTACTTAGAAGACAATCCTTCAACCTATTTTGTCTGATTCAGCCAGTCATATGAAAATTGCGCTTTTGCATTACTTCTAATAATTCTAGAGATGTAAAAAAATTGTCCATATAAACCGTATGTTTTGGAGAACCGTCAATGCATTTAATTAAGCCCAAAACCACCCTTGTTCCAAGATGCTTAGCGCCTATTTCATTTTTTTCTTCAAATGTATTTTTATTTTTTTCCACATAACCTTGTAAATTTAGTGGATAACCATCAGAATCAGAATCCAGTGTGTCGAAATATTCCATGCTTTGTTTTACTGTTAAAAATTTAACCGGCATTTTCACATATAAATCGATTTTTTTTTTATTTATCTAAACTCTATTACTTATCGACTGCCAAACGACTCAAATACACTATCATTTTCAAAATAACAAACTAAAACGCAGAAAAATACAAGTATATTTCACCGTATTGTTGTTTCTCCGAACAAAGGAACTAAAATTTTTCTTTTATCATTTTAAGTGGTACTTTGCATTCTTTCTTCCTAGAGGCGCAATCCTTTCTTTGTGAAAGGGATCTCGCAGACAAAGGAGAAATGAAATGCTCCCAGTAAACGCCAAGGCGAACATTCCACACAAATATTTCTATTGTTGCTTTAAATAACTCTATTTAATCCGGGTTTGAAATATATTGTTATTTCAAATGTTGGTTTTAAAATTTGACAGTAGTTGAACGAAACTGAAGAATTTTTTTTTTCTTTTTTAACTAATTTTACTTCAGATATCGGGAAACCAAAAATTCTCTTTTATAACAAATCTACAAAAAATAGAGAAAAGGAAAATATTATTTGGAAAAAGTATATTTTATACTCCATACTTATAACTTTACAATAAAAAGATTTTTTTCTTAAATTACTAAAAAATATTTTGAGAAAAAAATATAAAATACATGTTCCCGCAACGGGAGCATTGGCGTTTAATGGGTTAAATCCTATCATACGTAATCTACATAACAAAACCGCAAGTCATGTGAGACTGAGGAAACGAAATACGGTCTAACCACATCTTATTCCATATGCCAAGCGGCTATTTTAATTAAAAATTAATTTTTCGAATAAAATTGTATAAAAGTTACATTTTTAGAAAGATCGTTCAAAAAAATTGTTTGCTTGAGATATGAGTTACATTAAAAAATATATTGATTCTGAGATAACTTCAGTGGAAAATAGATTAACAGCCGAATATCTCAATCCATTAAAGTAAATAAACAAAATATTCATTCATCGTGAGTCATAGAAATATTAACCATGGAGGTAATGATTCGCAAATCAAGATCTTCATGAGCGCTGTCTGGTGTAAAAAAAAATCGCATCTGTAAACATGGCATACGTAATAATAAGAAAAAAAGCATCCTCATTTCGTTCATAGCAGACGATATAAATTATTTCACTGAAATAATAACGAGGATCTTTAAATTGTAAAACTAGTTATAGCACGAAACGAACGCACCTAATTTGTCACGTTTAACGTAAAATTTCCAACTTGTTTTATTATTAACATGCACGTAATGACGAGCAGTATCCTTGGTCAAGTTCAAAGTAAAAGTACACACTAAATAGTAGATAGTACAAATACAACTGCCACATCATTTCTACAATTTGCGAATCTAATTATGTGTCCATTAATGATACAATATACTGTATGGAACATCTATAATACCGATTGGTTTACAAATTTATACAATTTTTATATACTTTTGATGAAACACCTATTTTCTTATTATACTACCTCTTAATAATGAAAGGTGGTATTTGACAAAAAAAAAATCTATCACGCCATATTTTTCAAATTTTTACATATTTCAATATTCACACTTTTCATTCTATAATGTATCTATCACATTACATTCAACCTACCCACATTGTCAACTTGGATTCCATAATCTATTTCCTTCTGTTTTTGTGAAGTGAAGTGGTTTTGTTTTTGATAAAATGTCTAATAGAGTGTGTAAATTAAATTCTGATCGTGTTTGTTACGTTTGTGGAGAATTTATATTCGCAAACAAAGAAAGACCAATATCGGAATATCTTAAAACAAAATATTTGCATTATTTTGGATTCTCAGTATGTAATCAAGATAAAAAGTGCGTCCCATCTTTTTTTTTTGTGAAAACTGTAAGCCAAGAATATGTATGGGAGAAAAAAAGTATCTTCAATTTGGATCACCAATTTTGTGGAGAGAACTTTCAAATCAAGAAAATGACTGTTATTTTTGTTTGACAAAAACTGCAGGCTTTAATTCAAAAAATAAACATAAAATTCAATATCCAGACATTCCATCAGTCTAAAAACCGATATAACATTCGGAAACTCTGCCACATATCGTATGTCCAGGTATGTCAAGTGTGAGTTCCCAAGATAGTGACGATCTGTTTATGAAGGATGAAAATGATGAGGAGTTCGTAATCGAAGATGATAAAAAGCCATATTTAATAAACCAAAATGAGTTGAACGACCTTGTGCGAGACTTGCAACTATCTAGATCTAAGGCAGAGATTCTTGCTTCTCGTCTACAGCAGTGGAACTTATTGACACAAAATACCAAAGTAACTTATTATCGAAATCAAAGAAAAATTTTCAGCCGTTATTTCACCAAAAAAGATTATTTTTGTTTTTGCCATGATATTCCCGGTCTTTTAAATGCGATGAATCAAAATCATGATCCAAATGAATGGCGTTTGTTTATCGATTGATATAAATGTGGCTTGAAAGCTGCATTACTTCATAACGGTAATATAAAACCATTTTTACCAATTGGCCATGCCGTAAACAGCAAAGAAACCTATCAAACAATGTCTTTTTTAATGAAAATGATACAATATGAACAGCAAAACTGGAAAATATGTGGCGATTTAAAAGTAGTCAGTATGTTACTGGGCTTACAGGGCAGGTATACCAAATATTCAAGTTTTTTGCGCCTGTGGTATAGTAGAGCAAAAGCACACCATTATATCAAAATATATTGGCCTGTCCGAAATGAATTTACTCCAGTAAAAATGAATGTGAAATATACATCTTTAGTGGATCCGCAAAATATAATTTTGCCACCATTACACATTAAATTAGGCCTAGTAAAACATTCGTCAAAGCCATGGATAAAAACAGTGCTGCTTTTAAACATTAACACAAAATATTTTCAAGTATTTCAGACGCAAACATAAAACAGGCAATTTTTATCGGTCCACAGATACGTAAACTGATTCAAAATAAGGACTTTGAAAACCTTTTATCTACTAATAAAAACAAAGCTTGGGATTCCTTAAAAACAGTCGTCCATGGATTCTTAGGAAATCATAAAAATGTAATTATAAAAAAACTATTGCTGTTTTATTAAAAAACTATCATGCAATGGGTGTGATCATGTCTCTGAAGATACATTTTCTCCATTCACACCTGGGTTCTTTTCCTGAAAATTATTTCGCCGTTTGTTTTCACCAAAATTTTGAACTTTTTGAAGACAGACACAAAGGTTTTTGGGACGATAGTATGTTAGAGGGCTGCTGCTGATCTATTTTAAGAGAAACATATCAAGGAAATTATTAAAATAAGAGTAAAATCAATCATTTCTAATATTTTATTTTTATGTTTCATGTAATTATTTTTTCAAGTATTTAATAAATATTTTTTTGAAATAGACGTGACAGATTTTTTACAATAATTTTCCCTTACTCAGTGCACTAGAAACTATGAAAAAATACACATTTCGGCGGAAGTATATAAACCATGTAAACCAGTGTTATTTTTCATTGTCTATAATTCAATACGTTGAGTACTGCAAATTAATCCTGTAATTTTTAAATACGATCTGTATTGTACACGTATTTTTCTAATTTGGATAAGTATTGTTTTCAACCTTTAACTTATTGCAAAGATCACACACGCACAAGCAATTTTAGATATATTCTAGAAATTAATTTATACCGAAAAACTCACTATTCAACATAAAAAGTAATATTCATTATAAAATAAATAAATCCATTTAAACAAACAAATATATTCCCATCTAGCATTATATGAATGCAATATTGAGAAAATATCGATGATCAACAATCGTTAAAAATTTTCTCAGCATAAGAATTATTTACTAAAGTGAAATAATAGTTCTTCTACTTCAAGAATTCTTTAAACGAAAATGTCGAGTCAGTAATACTGGTCTGTTCTTTTAACTTCTAACAAATCAAGCAAAAAAAATAATTTTATTGTTTGAGCATATGTTTTTTTATCAAAAATAACTAAACATATTAGTTTAGGTTTATGGAAGAATAAAAAATATGTTTTTTTATATGATGTCTTTTTTTTTCTTGCTCAAAAATAAAATAATACATTTATCTAAAAGCAAACATTCATTTAACCCTCTCTAATTATATTATGTAATCTAACTGAATGTTATATAGAGAAAATGCTGTCAATGATCAACAAAATTTCAAAAATTTTCAAAGCATAGGAGATATTTACTAAAGTGAAATAATATTTCTTCTCCTTCATGACTTATTTAGATGAAAAACGCTAAAACAGTAGTAGTGGCCTATCTTTTTACCTTCTGACAAAACAAGCTAAATGATAATTTTATTGCTTGAATATATGTTTTTATATCAAGAATAAATAAAACAAGAACGAAAAATCATTCGTCAAGCATAGATTATGTAACACTTTCCAAAGCTTCCAAAATAATTTTACAAATCATTACCGTTTAATAAGCTGAAAGATAAAATCTAAGTAAACAATTTGGAAAACGCATAACATATTTTAAAATATAATTTCAGGAATTTCCAACATTTATTTCCAACAATTACACTATTCGGAAAAATATCCGAATACTTTTATTCAGCCTTGTATATGATCTATAGATTTGTATATATACTACATAGGATGCTAAATTTTAGTTTAGTTAGGAAACGCGTAGCACACTTTAAAATTCTCCTTCTGCAGTTTCTGTCAAAAAACGGAAATGTGTTTGCGAACTTTTGTGCTGCCCTGTATAGGATCTACAGAATTTAAACACACCAAATAATAGACAAAATGTGAGTTAAATTTAAAATCGCGTTCAGCAACTTAAAACGCACTTCCAGGAATTATTGTTAACAGACAGTAGAGAATTATTTTGTCTGTCCCTGTAAATGAACGATGACTACTATACACACACTATTCTGTAGTAAGCCTCTTGTAATGCACCTTAGTGATATATATAATTTTTAATGCGTTTAAAATAGTGAAACATTATTTAATTAAACCGCAGACGATTTTTCTCCATAGACGTAATGTAACAGACTTCTTTCTACTGTCCCTGTAAAGTAACTATAAATGCTATGCACAGCTAATTCCATATTAAGCTTCTTGTAATGCACCTTAGAGATATATATCAATTACAATGTGTTTGAAATTGTGTAACATCATTAAAATAAACCACAAATAATTTTTCCCCATAGGCCGTAATGTAACGGAATTCTTTTGAGTGTCCCTGTAAAAAACTATAAGTGCTACACACTTCAATTGACATAGGGAACATGGTATAGATAACGACAATAGCATATAAAATATTCAGGGCAATCCGAGCATATTTACGGGAGTTAGAGCACGGGCAGACACCCATACCGCAGACGGCCAGACAAACTGAAATCATAAACACTTTTTAACTAGGTTGGAAAGTGTTGAAAACGTTATTTCATAATTATTGAAAAACACGAATTGTGTTTCTTTACATCATACATATTTCTTCTTGTTGATTTTTAATACATTTTTCTAAAAGTAAATCTCTTTTTTCGTTGCCCAATTAGCGGGTGAGCGGCTGAGAGCTCCTGCTTTCACAGATGATAGGTTAGGAAAAATGACGAAATTATCAATTTTCCAATTGGTTGCTTAAAGTGTATTTATACATCCCTAATATATACTAGCGAAATTAAGTAAAAATCCAATGATTATAAATTTATGAAATAGGGTTTTCACTGCAACCCTTTTCCTTTAATTGAGTCTGTTTGCAAGTATTTCTCAGTTTTACAATTTTTCTAAATCAGTATGTTGTGTACATACCAAATATTTTGTAATATTTTTGTCGTGTCGTGCATATGTGTGACATACGTTGCAATAATAAACAATTAAATATCACATTTTACTTTATAATAAACAGTGAAACATTCAGACCACAAACAAATTTCAAAACTGCTAAATACACACAAAATAGGAAATTAAAAAAACATATTCATATTTCTTTTCTTTTTGATATCTATAATTAATTTGTGATTAAAACAGCATTATATCTCACTTTATGAAATATCGAGAAAATTTCACGCGCGCGCGCGAATGAAACCTGTAAAATCTCAATAATTAAAGTATTTTATTTTATAAAATAAACATTGGTGAATGGATTTAATAATCTTAAACGTAATTTATACTTTATGCAAAGTAAATGCAATTAGTTCAAAATACTGGAAGAAATTTAATTATTACATGTTTTGCAGACGATTTAAATTAATACGTTGGAACATATATTTTTATCAATATCCTATTATTTCTGAAAGCTTTTAAATTAGAAGCTTCATAATTAAGTTTCTTAATTAAATTTGCGTTGATCTAACATATTTTGCATCATAAGAGTTATTTTAATATGAAAATAATAACTAAACCGTTGTACATTCAAACTGAATTTTCTCGCAAATAAAGAGTCAGGTAATACCTCATTTATTGATTAAACACTATTAAGTTTTAAAATGAAAATACAAAACAAAGAATTAATATTAAATTTAGATACTTAATGTTATTAAATTTCGTTTAAACAAATCATTCTTGAATGCTTTCGTAACATATCGATATATCTAGATTTTTACGTTTCTGTTATTTAACTTAACATGCTTCATGTATCTAAATATATAATTTTGTAATCGATTTTTCTCTCAGTTCTTGATATGCTAGAAAACTATACAAATTATGTAACACATGTGTGTTTCCGATGAGGATACGACATTTTAATCTTCTTAGAACCGTATTACAATTTAACATTTTGGCTACGGGTCGAAACATATACGTCCCAGAGGACTATTTTTTTAAATATATTTTCTGCTATACTAGGATAATTCTAGGATACTATGATATTAGGATATTTTCAAACGAAATATAAGTTTTTTCTTCTTTTTGTAGATTTTAGTACGAATGAATATAAAAATAATCGCCAGTCCTGACCCGTAATCAAAGATTTTATAAAATATTTTTAAAGCACTTTTCGGTTAGACGGGCAAAGGTGATAAATCGTCAAATATATTTTATGGTTTCAACTGTATGTTAGTTACAACAGACACAGAGTTAATTATGCACTAAACCATGTTGGCTAAAATATGACAACTGGCTGCGAAACTGCAACAAGAAAATATTTTAAACATTAAAAAATAGAACATAAAATATAAATAAAATGATAAAGATTGTAATAAATTATTTAAGTAAATTTTTATCAATAAATAGTTTGATTTTATTTAAATTATGATTATACGATTAAGAAAACAATTTAAAAGTTCTGTATAGATAGTTTAAACAATCTTGTTTTTTTCATGTGCATTGTCCTATAAAATAAATAAATAAATAAATAAATAAATAAAAAGAATAGAGCTTTCTATCAGGAGAAAATCAACGTGGTGTCTTTTCTATAATTGGGGCATCTTAGTGCAATTGGCCAAAAATTGCAGTCATGGAATTAAAAGGGAATTTTTAAGATAAAATTTGCTTATTTTCTTTTTGTTAAATTTTAATTTTTGCTTATTATACAAATATTTATATGCTATTTTTCATGAATAATTGCAATTTACAATTAAGGTATAAGACATGTAAATAAATACAATTGACAAACATCGCTTAGAACTATTGAACATTTTATTTCACTTATTTAAAAAGTCCTATTTGTGATTTTCCGTACTTCTCAATTCATCCATTTTTCCTATTTGAAATGTATAGTTCTAACAAAACGAATGGAGACGAATATAAAGAGAGACAGAAACACTTGACTCGACACGCAGATTATATTTTTCGCAAAACTCACAATAGAGCGATAAAATCACATTTAAAAAAATCAAATCTGTTTTTTCGTTGACAGATCTCAATTTATTTCCAGATTGCCGTATTTTATGATTAATCTGATTTTATAATTATTTTCCGTATTTAGCTTCGTAGCCAAATCGCAGATTTGAAAAAATACGATTTGTGAAAGGCTAATTCTTCACTTCCAAATTGTGTGAAATCGTCTATTATTAGCAAACATATGTTCATTTTTTAGATAGATTTAAAAATAAAACCTTCTAGAAAATTATTTTAAACGCTATAGAAACTCATTCAATTGAGCTAAGAATTCTAAAGAAATTTCATTCATATCATTTTTCAAGCACTTTTTCCGTATTTGATGATGTGAACATTTAAATTATGCGATGTTTTAAAATGAAATATGAACAATAAAAGCGAAAGCCAAAACGCCAGCCGTTGTCACCATTGTTATACATTTCTAAAAATAACTACTGATTTTTTAGCAGCCATATTAAAATTAAATACAATATTTTGGAGAATAGTCCAAAGTGAAAGATATAAAGAGGGGGGAGGAATTGGATTTTTTTAAACATAGCCCAGTTTTAATGATATTGCTGTAGAAGAGTTTACATCAGGGAACACTTTTGAAGGAAAAGTGACGCGAATTATTCTGCAATGAAGAAAACACTGACAACCTTGCAGAGTTCTAGTGTGGAGCCTGCGAACATTGGCCCAAGGTTCTGATTTTCTGGCCGGCCTGCTAACCGCCTGACTGACTGGGCCAGATAGAAAATTATTTTAAACGCTATAGAAAGTCATTCAATTGAGCTAAGAATTTTAAAGATATTTCATTTTTCAAATTTTTTTTCCATATTTTATGATGTAAATGTTTAAATTATGCGATGTTTTAAAATGAAGTATGAACAATAAAAGCAAAAGCAATAGCGCCAGTCGTTTTCACCATTGCTATACATCTCTGTGTTGTTGTTGTTGTTATTGTGGCTTATCCTCCAAATGTCTGACGAAGTCAGACAAGATCCAATATTCCGTTAATCCTAAGAAAGTCCTGAACCAGAAGTGTTCCTGCCTTGACGGGGCGGTGAGGCTTGCGCGCACCAATGACAGGGCTATGCCGTCGGTAGCTTGCTACTGGTAGGGTCTCCCAAGCCGTACAGGCTGAAGGGTAGGTGCCTGACGTAAAATAACACCACCACGAGCCAAGACAGACTTCTACCTTATGGTGCTCAGATCAACAGAAGCTGCACTTCACCTCCTCCTTATGACTCCGTTATACATCTCTAAAAATAACTACTGATTTTTTGGCGTCCACAATAAAATTAAATACAATATTTTGGAGAATAATCCGTAGTGGAAGAAAGAAGAGTGGAGGGGAGGAGAATTAGATTTTGTTAAGCCTAGTCCATTTTTAAGGATATTGCTGTAGAAGGGTTGACCTCGTAGAACACTTTTGAAGGAAAAATGACGCGCATTAGTCTCCAATGAAGAAATCGCTGACAACCTTGTACCGTTCTAGTTTGGAACCTGCGAACATCGGGCCAAGGTTCTGATTTCCTGGCCGACCTGATAACCGCGTTATTGACTGGGCCAGATAGAAACAGGATATTGTCGCTTATAAAATATTGAAGAAAACAATATTGCTTCGAAAACGTATTTTATTTATGAATGTATTCCATTTAGAGTAATTAGAGGATAGTGGTGAGATAATATTGAATATAAATTGTATTTTTATTTTATACAAATCCGATATTATATTTTTAGAATTATTTTATTTATACCATATCTTTATACTATGTTTTGTTCTAGTGTGTGAAAAGGTTTTAGGTAACCATATTTATGCTCGCTAAAAATAAATAAATAAATAAATGAAAAAAAAGTTTAATTGATATTTTTTTACATGAGCAGAAAAATACACTTTGAAAGCACAATGTTGAAAACCACTCTGATCTACAGCTGTCTAATAGAAGTATGTTTACATTACAGCTAATTACAACATACATTCAAGCTTTTTTACAATAATTTGAATGATTAATGGTAAATGGAAGTGTTTAGTATATATTTATTCATATATATATTTTTTAAGTGGGTTAAATTGGGTATACTGTCTAATTCTGTAACTAAATATGGAAATAAATCTAATTATTATTTTCCAGACTTGCCTTGAATATATGTAAGAAAAGAAGATATGATAAGAATGATCTAAAAGTGGGTTAAGATGTCATCGAGGCTCATCAGTATACACCGCAGCAATCAATGTATACGGCTTATCCTAGATATAGGACTAAAATGCATTTCGGGGAGTGTACATCATTTTCAAAAGGGTTAACAGTGTAATATTCCTATCAGGAACATAAACACAAATTGCTATAATCGAAAAACAATTGAAAACAATTCGTAGAATCTATACTAATTAGTTCAAGTAGATCACAAAGTAGCATAAAACGCGTTTTCTGGCTTTTTTGACCAAAAAAATAAAATTTCCGTTTTTAGCAATAGAAAAAATTCGACACCAGATTTAAAATTAGCGTAAAAAACTGTTTTAGAAACATTTTAGCATACTGATATGGCATAAATATTTGGATGTCAAGAAACGTTATTAGAAAAACATTAAAATATGCAATTTAGGCACAATATTTCACTATCACATGTCAGTATAATCTTTTTCACAACATTTTTGTAAAGTAAACTGGCCATTAATCATAACATAAAACAAAAAAACAGCCTGATAATGCTTTAGGCCTTAAATTTGCGTGTAATTGTACACAAATTCAATAAATCAATAATAATAAGTCAATCAATAATAAGTTCAATAATAATAAGTTTGCATAAATCGAAATATGCAAATATCTGAAAATCTGGCCGTGCTGGAGAAAATCTAAAACTAGATTCAAATTCAGCGCAAAAAAAACTGAATAAAAAAAAATATTTTGATTTTGGGGCAGAGCAAAAGTTCAAATTTGTTGTTCAGTGTAATTAACCCGTTTGGAGTTCAAATAATATGAATAGGTCAGGGTTTATTTTTACTTAATTTACCAAAACAAAATGAATGCTGTATCAATAAAACAATTAATTAACAAAATAATATAAATAAAACACAAATTTCCCAGATATGTAACAGAACTAAGTGCTTAAACATTGAAATAATTGAAACAAAAATGTGACTGCAAGTAACAAACCCTTTGGTGATTTCTTCGGTTGGTTGGTTGATTTATGACGGCCCACTATCTACTCGAGGAATATAGGCCTTAGGGGAAGTGCCTTCCGTTGGGGTCTTTCTAAGGGATTCTAACCCGTATTTACGGCAAGGTTCGAAGAAAACCGCGGAAAACTTGGAACGGTTGACGAGCGCGACAGGGGTTTGAACCCACCACCTCCTGTCTACCAGCTTTGAGAGCAGAACCTCTCAGCAACTGGTTGGGCGACAATTTCTTCGACTATTAACCTCTGCTAATACAAAAGTATCATTTTTAATAATTTTCCAAACTTTATTTGAATACATAACTACAATTTATGTTTAAAAAACCTTTTTGGTGCTGTTAGTGGGCAATATAAAACTATACATTAAATATAAAAAATCTGACAGATTAAAAAATAAAAAAAATCCACTTATGTTGTAAATTTTGGATGCCCGAGTTATATCCTCTAGTATTTATAATAACACAGTGTATTTAAAACGGAGCTATTTTTAACTAAGAAAATCACTTAAATTTCAAGTATTTCAAAATATCTAAGACATTAAGAGTCCATTATGTTAATAATGGACTCTTAATGTCTTTCTTAGACACAAAGCCATATTGTTATTATAATAAGTTATATAAATATTATCTACAGCAAAAAGAAACCATATAAAATTTAAATTTCTTATTTGAGTAGATAGACAAACCTTTAAAAACATATAGGTTATCTAAAAAGTTACATTTGATATGAATACATTTTGAAACTCGAAATGTATTGCCCAATGTTTAATAGATATTCCTTATAACATTTATTTTAAATCACCCACAATATTGAAGGTACATTTCGGAATCAAACATTCAATAAAATAGCTTTATTCGTCCAAAGTACATTATGATATTCCAAATAATAGCGAATACTTCATGTTATAAAAGATTACATATCTTTGAATTGCTATATTACAAGTACATTAGTATGATTACTAAGAAAGACATTCTGTTTGGTCGAGAACATTACTTGATATAAGAATCGTTATCAAAATGAAAGGTTCTCGTTCTGGAATAGGAAAGTTACATATATTTTGAGTCTACATTTCTCTTTATATATATGAATATTTTATTTAGAAGACTTAATATAATCATTTTCAAGATAAAATAATATATATATCTGAAAGTAGAAATACTTTAAGTCCAGAGAAATCATCGGTTTTTCTTTTCTGAAGAATAATGGGAATTTATTTTCAGGTTTATATTCGCATACACCTGAAAAACATAAAGCTCAAACACCTATAAATTGTCATCAAACTAAACTGAAAATAAATGTAATATTTTCGAAAAAAAATTAATATTGTTAATTATATAGAGGAGACTAGGGTTTGTTGTGACAAGCCTAATTTCATAACTCCTTTATGGTGTGTTAGCTAATACATTCATCAGCACATGCAAAGGGGTGTACTTCAATGGATATTATTTACACTTGAATTATTTGTTTAGTTAATCTTAATAAATGTTGTTGTATGTCAAAATATTTTTTACTGGTATTTGTTTACGTGCTGAGTGGGTATTTCTTTTATACCGTTATAACTTTTGGCTCTGCATTATTAACATTGCCCTATTTTCTTACATATTTTGCGGCAATAAAATTTAAATATATTTTTTGAATAACGTTCTGAAAAAAAAAAAACAATAGTGCATGTACAGGAAACATTTTAAAAATCACCGTTCACTGTCAAAAACGCACGCATAAACAATTGTCCATCTACGAAGACCACGTTCTACTTATTACACTCATAAATTGTACAATGTATAAGACTTTATTTTCAAACATTATTATCTGGGCCAACATGTGTGTAGAATGTTTTGAATGATAGGTCAAGGAGAAAAAAAAACTTCATCAATATAAACATCTTTCATGGAGATGAATTTATCCTTTTTTTACAATCACAATTTTTTTTATACAAATATAATTTCATTATCGTAAAGCATTTTTGACGCTTAAAACATTATTGAAGTATTTTTTATTCATTTTACTTTGTTTAGCTAAAATATCTATCACTACGAACTTTACTGTAATCGCCATAAATATGTATGCTACCTTTGGACGCCTTCCATAAAACCAATTGGTATTTTTGTCGTTTATAGATCACTTCTGAATATCACAATATACAAATTTTTACATCAAATGTTACACGGAAACTGTAGCTTAATTTAGTGACATTTAGTGACAAATATTTAGTGACAATTAGTTAAACTAATTTTTTAAGCATGATTAAATAAAAGACTATTTAAAATATAATATTTGTTTATTGTTGTAAATTAATTTAGATCATTCATTTAAAGTAACTAGAGTTAGCCCTAGCATATAAAAAGAAAAAATACAGATTAACAATAGAACACTGCACTTTTGTGCTTAAGTAAAATTCGTCAATAAAAAGGCAGATATTCATTCTGTTTTTTTTTCTTATAATATTTATAATTTTTTTCTTAATAATATTGCTGTTATGACTTTCCTTCTGAAAGACATAAATTAAAATGAATCCTTTACTTACTTAAACTTTTAGGCATAAAGAAATATTTTCAGGTTATAAAAAATAAATCAGACTGTGATTTTCTAATTATTGTGAACGTAGATTTTCCCTCTTATACAAAATAGCTTGCTAAAATACTCTCTTAAAAAAAACTTTAAAGTGCTTTATAATATCTTTAGTTTATTTGCCGAATATTTAAATATCAAATGTATATTTCTTATGCATTTAATCGAAACAATTTTTATTTTTTTTCAAACCGTACTCTTATTTTCTTTTCCGTTCAGCTAATATGCTTTCTATGTGATTTGAATTTAAAATTAAAATCTCTTTTATTTAAATGTACCTACTTTAGCTGTTCAAATCTTTAGACGAGATCAATCTTCTTAAAATTAAAAGAAAGTATTAAACTCAATAAAGTTATCTCCGTTGAAAACTTTCCATTTAATAAAAAATAATAAATAAATAAGAATATACAGATGAAAAAAAACAATAAAACAAACAACAGACTGCTAAATAATAATCATGCTGTGAATAAAATGAAAAGGGAAAAGTCACATTTTTGAACTAAAAAAATATGTACGTTTTCCAAAACATCGATCTATTTACTGTTAATTTAACAAAATGTTCACGAAGAAATATTTGAGTGGATAAAAATGTTAACAAAAACTAAGCACCAGTTTTAAACCTAATTTAGGCTAACTAAATTAATCATAGTATTAATTACTATACAATTTTAATAATCGATTGGCACCAGTACATTTTCATGCGATGATGTGTGCCACAGTAACGACCATTGTTTATTTTTTTTTGTACTGCACATTTCTTGTGATATTTGTGATATTTAGTATGAAGATTTTCAACATTGAACGTGACATCAAGCGGCTGGCACTGAAGTCACACCATTTTACGACAGATATTTTTAAACGTAAAAAGTCGACCTAAAAGTAAACAAGTACCTTTTTTATTACTCTAAGAATATAAAATATAGATTGTGTCGAAAAATAAACATTATTTTGTTTGTATAGAAAATGTACATCTGTATGTAAATTATTCTCTCTGTTAATTTTCTTAAAATTTCGTGCAACATTTCTACTTCATGTTAAATACGCACAAAAAATAAACTATCATTTTAGAGACTGTAAAATTTATGCTCTCACTGTCACGTTTTTAATACAGCGAAAACATACTTCCATTATAAATTTCGAGACATTTATCTCAGGGGAAATATTAAAGGAATTTATGCTGAATCCACAAATTTTAACAACAATAAAATCTCATGTATGAAAATAAATTTTCGTTAACTTTCATTCAAGAAATTTTACGATAGTGATTTACGGTTTCATACTGTATTGCTATTCAAATAACATTCCACTGATGCGACCAAATTGCTGTCTGCTTAAAGGAATTTCATTAAAATTGTAAAAGCTATGAATTTTATTTTACTTATCGGTTTCAGAACAAATGTTATAAAAGGAGAGCTATAAACTTAAGTATAATAAACGAAAACAAATAATTAAAAATTAAACTTTAAAAACATTATTAGAGAATTATTCAGCAAAATTTTAGTTAAAAAAAATGGGAATAAAATACAATTTATCGAAAATGACAAATTTTCCAGTACAAACAATTTTAAGCTGCCAAAGGGGAGCGAATCTATAAAACGCATGGCCAAGACGGAAAGTACGGGAATTTTTCTATTATGATAAAAATTTAAGTATGCTAATCGTTATGTAGAAAAAAAAAAGTTTTTATTTTTTTTATAATGTATAGATTATATTTCCACGTACAGATTGTCAGGAACAATGAGAATATTTATTCATGATTTATTTCATTACATTTTTGTGACGCTGGGCACCAATTTCGACAATTTACCATTTTGTCTTTTATATAAATTTATAAAAGGCTATATTTCTTAAAATAAACTTCTTTTTTAAATGCTTGTATATCTGTATACCTGTTTCTTACCTGTATTTTCGCATAACATCCAAAGCAATAAAAGGGGGGCACAATTTTGCGATATATATTACCAAAAATAACAAAATACGAACCCAGGACAAAGCTTTTCTTATTGAATGTACAACCGCATGTCTATCATGGTGAATCATTATGATAGGGCCAATCGGGGATATCATGAGACAAATTTTTAAACTTTCATAGCCATTTTCGACCTTTTCACTTCGGCTCCAAATAAAAATATTTTCTGTTTTTCTTTTCTTTATCTGTTTATGGATAAAAAATATTGCATGTCATAAAAATAAATGTAAAATAAATAAATAAATGAATGAAACCTTGTCTCATATTAAACCCAGATATTTGAGCTAATATGAGATGGTCATGGGTCTAAAGCGAGACACCATTATTTTTTAATGATTGTAATCACTAAAAAATCAGAGGACTTTAAAAAAGTTGCCCAGTTTCTATTTCTTATCTGTATTATACATTATGTTTTTTTAATTTTTAATTTTGCTTGAATTTTTAAAAATATTTCATGCGTCAATTAGAATACTTATAAAACCCAACTTCTTCTTTAATTTATTAAATGATAATTTAGGGGGGGGGGTCTAAGAAGAAAATTATGTGCAAAATTTTAGAAATGTTTAGAAGCAGTGGTCTAACACCCATTATTGGAGTAGGAAACATTTTATTGACTATACTAAAATAATAAATCTTAAAGCTTTTCTTTATTTATTTATTTAGTTTTTACATAATGAGAATAAACAACAATCTATACTTATTGTACCAGGGTCAAGGATATATGATTACCGATTGACGCTGAATATTTAATTATAAAAATGCACAATCATTAGATAACAGAAAAAAATATAAAAAATCACAGGTTTAATAAAAGAACAATACATTTTAAAACATTTGACTACGAAGAATAGATAAATTTAACCTTATTTTAAAGTATTATTTATGTATGTGTATGTCTGGGAAAAAATTACAATACTTTAAATTTTATTTATAATAAATTGTTACATTCAACATGCTATATATATCAATGTAACATATGTTGATGCTGACTGGAAGAAAACTGTGCGGGATAAAGAAAAAATGCATTAAGTATGAAGTTTAGAAAAAAGTTTTCATAGTAAAATTTATAGACCTTTGTAACTAATGTATATTAAAAAGCATATACCAACATGTATATTAGTAACGACTAGAGCACATACTAAAAAATAATTGTTTTTTAATAATTTAAAAATTGCATGGAACATTTTTTAATATAAATTTATTATGCATAATTTGTTTAAAGAAACCTTTTCTCATCGAAAAATTTTCATTCCTCGAAACAGTTAGACCTGAAAGGTTCTGAGAACATGCTGTATGTACGTATAAATGTCTTGTATTTTATAGAGATTTTAAAACTAAATATAAAGTTCTTAATTCATCTTTTACGCTTTCTTAGAAAACAACATATTTTGAAATTTATGAAGTTCTTTCAACGTATGTATTTATTGCTGTATGTTTTCTCTCACATCCTAAATAGTTGTGTATTCAAGTAACGTATTCAATGCGTAGATAATATTTAATTAGACACCTAACGCAAAATCCAGGTTATTAAACTTCTTTAGAATATTATATTACAACATCTAAAACAAATGTCATCATTTGACTTATCCTATTACTCCTAGTTAATATGAGTTTAAAATTGCGGTTTTAATTTTAAACAAGTATTATAAAACTAAAAAATTCAAAATTCATAGATGAAAGAAATCACAAATTAAAAATATCTTTAAAAAATAATTAAATGTTTTTTACAACTTATGCTTAAAGTTAAATATTTCATTTGTTCATCAGTTTTAAGTAATGGCTTACTTTCTAGCGAAAAATTTGAGATTAATGCAGATATTGTTTACATATATCATTTTCTGTTTTATAGTATATTACACTTCTTTTTAATTCATTCATTTTTGTCCATATTCAGACCTGCTACTGATGACAATTGTTTATTCAATTCATACGATTACTGCCAAAAATAATTATTATGGTAGATTTCTATACCAGTTGGTGCCGAAATATATAACAAAGATTATAATGCATAAAGAGTGGTACGAATAGAAAATAAAAATAATCTTCAGTGCTAGTCCTGCTTATTATAAAAGTCTACGTGTTATTTTATTAGTTAATTTTAAGTTACAGTGTAAGTAACAATATATATTCTATGTAAACTTTGGCATAAAGAAGCATTTGGAGAATATGCTTTCAGTTTTTAACTGTGAAATGATTTAATCTGTATTCCACATTTCTTTTATTTTAATAACAAACTGAGAAATTAAAAAAATAATAATAATGAAACATTTTCCATTTTACTTATTTAAACTATCACACTTTTCAGCACCACATTTTTAAATAATGCTTCTTTACAGACTACTGTTGAATCAATGACTTAATAAAAAAAATTTATTTGTAATTACATGTAATGTATTATCATTTTGAAATAATAATAATAATGAAACAGCGTAAATGGTATCTGAAAAAAATCACAGTAATATTTTTAAACATTTGATTTGGAAATGTAAATTGATGAAAAACTGTAACGTAATTTTGAGAAAAATATCATTTTAAAACGAAAATGTATTTAGTGCATCATTTATTTATGTAATTGCTTCGCCGATAAGCGTGCTTTACAGAACCTTTAATGTTTTAACGCCGATTTTAAATAATATTTTTTTTTTCTTATATGGAATCTCATAAAAGCTTTGAAAAACAAATTCGCAACTGGTAACAAAAATTTTGGTTTTTATTTTTAAAAAATATCATTGTCTAAATGCGTGGTTTTAACTTACAAAAAATGCATTTATACCATGTTTGTCCATATTTTTTTAGATTGTATGACGTTTTATATTATATTTGTATATTAAAAGATATTTACGGATGTGTAAACTTGAGAAACCTATCTAGGAAACCAATTTACGGAAAAAGTAGCATTGTATCATACTTTTCGGAAATACTGCTTACATCAGTATTGAAATATTCGTTTGGATTGGTCTGGGAAGTGTTATTACACGACTATTACCATCACCAGTCTTTTCAACCGTAAATATCAGTACATAGTTTTATGAAATATCAGGTTTGAATTTATTAAATATCAATCAGCCGCTTTGGAAATACATTCCAGATTTAAAATCGCGAATCAGCACTGGACGCAGCATGAATATGTTTGCAAACATATTCTAAATCTGATTGCGAGGGAATGCAGGCTCCAGCGGATCAGGCTTTTTCCTGATTTTTTTCTTTTTTTGTTTTTAGCTTTCTTGACCTCCCCTTGTCGCGCTTAGGCTTGTCCTGGCAGTACCGGCCTTTGGCCTAGTGTGTATTTTCTTTCTTTTTTTTATTTTTGTTGTTCGGGCAATGTGCGCGTGCGCTGGCGGTCTCGGCGACGTTCATTCCCTGCCGCCGGTGGCTGGAATCAGCCACAACGAATCCCCGCGTGCCGGGGAACATCCCGGGGGAGGTGCTAACGCTCTAAGGCCTGGCTTTGCTGAGCCAAATGGCCTCCCTTAGGCACTCGATTTACCGATGGGACAATTTAAGAGCAGCCATATAGAAAATTTGAAATACAGGTAAATTTTGAGTGTCTTTCTCTCTCTTAAAACCATGTTTAACCCTATATATGGCTGTATACTCACAATAAACCACTGATTTTGAGCAACTAATTTATGTCGACCTTTAATTTTACATAGTAAGGTTTTAAATGTTATTTTTAAAAGGCATGGTATGCAAGTATGAATAATTGTAATGCGTTATTAAAAAATGCATGAAAATTTGATTACGGAAAAATGTTCTTCCTAAAATTTGCATTTTCTGTAATAAGGATAAAAATATCATGAGTAGAAACATGATTAACTAAATACAAAAAGTAAGATAATAAATGTATTTAGCATAATTAATCAAAAGTGTTTAATTATGAAGAAAAGCTTATTAGTAAAATTCAAATATGAAATATGTTCCAAAAATTTAAAAAATATTTTTTACTATCAAATCTTGTTTTCCGAAATCTCAGTTATTGAATTTTAATTCGTAGCATAATTAACCTAATTTAACATTTGGATTGTTTAGAGGAAAACAATCTTTGTACTTTGGAAGATCAATAATGCAGTTCGTTCAGCATCTCCTATTTCATTGAAAATATTTTTGCGTAAAAAAGCATAATTACATATCTTCAATGAAAAATGGTAGATTGTTTAATTAAAAGAGACTTAAAACATGAATTTGCTTTATATAATTTGAAATTCTGGTCGATAACAGAGTATGTATATCCATTAAGTTGAAAAAATAATAAAATAAAACCTATTTAAATCAAGTAGGAAATGTATTATCGTTATAAATTTTCTTTCACAAATAACTCTAGGCAAAACATTAAAGTTGAAATTTGTAAGAAACTCATTTTTAGTTATTTATTATGTGTTGAAAGGTTTTATGTATTAAATGTTATTAAATTTAATATTTTAATTCATAGGGAGAAAAGTAATAAAATTTATTTTATAACAAATAAAATAAATGCATTATTCATTTGCGTCAGATATAGGATCATGAATGTTGAAAAAAACAAAAGAAACAAAATTGCAAACCTTTGAAGTTGTTCCTTTTTAAAAGTTATTAAAATGTCATTTATGTGCAATACCTGAACTGTTAAAAAATACAATTTTAAAAATATCCAAACTTATTTGTAATGATCAACTGTGCAGTTAGTGAATATTTTCCCATACAATTTGATGAACACTGAAGATTACATGTTACCTAAATGCCGTTGCATTTAAATTTATTATTAACATGACAGATTGTATAAAACTCGGACATGATGCTGTAGCAAAATGTAAGACTTTCTGGGAAATTGACAAATTAACGTCTATTAATGTATAGCATATTTGTATCATTTATGTAAGTTTAAAATTTGTTTGTTTTGTAGCTCATTGTTTGAATCTGAAATCCTTCTAAAATTTTCAAAAATATACTGTCATATATAAAATCATCTAATACATTATATCCTATATTTATTTCGAATATGTTTCAAAATTATTTTTATCATGTGTTGCTATTATAAAAAAAAATCATTATATATAAAATTTTATTATAATATGTGAAGTTTACTAATATATTCATTGTAATTATAAAAATACTTTAGTTTCGCTATTTCTAAGTGAAGTCTGTAAATATTTAAATTATGACGTAAAGCATGCAATGTAAATTTAAATCTTGCTCACATAAGAATGCATACAAAACTTCCGGTTTTATACATATACGTAAACTGAATCATAATATATTCATCACAGATGTATATTTTGATCAATTTGTAAATTTTAGAGTACGAAATTATTTGATTATATTAAATCCTTAATACGAATTTCGAAACTTGTGAAAGGTAAGAATTGTATTTCAGATTTTTTTTAAAGAAAAAAACGATATATTATAAAAAGTTCATTGTAAACGATAATTCTATTTTTGACGCTTTCTGTTCAAAGTCATATCCAAATTTGTTGAATGTAATAGAAATACTTTCATCAGAAATAAAATAACATTCTTGAAATTTTTTTCTAAATCAAGCTGTATAATATTTAAATTTTATCTAACATTAATAATACTAAGAATTTTAGCAAACATTAACTATGGTAATATATCATGGTATAATGGTATACCATGACATGGTACCATGGTACAATATATATTGGTAATATATCATGAAAATAATCTCCGCAAATTGATTTTATGACAGTTTATTTACTTCATTTAAACTCATCTAGATAAAAAGTACTTAACTCAATTTCAAAGAGGAACTGAAATCCATGATGCAATATGAAGAGGATTTTACAAACTCGTGACGAGTATAACTGCTAATTTAGACGCCGTTAACATAAAAACGTGTCATTTAAAACCTTTTTTTCTGCAGCCGCAGGTTAAAACAAATAAACATTTTTTTTCATCAATTGCTTTCTATAATTGAACGGGTTAGAATTACAGCGGAGTAAGTCAAAATTTAGTGATTTGAGAAATGAAGGATTTTGTGAAACTTGTTGTTTTACCGTTGTATTGAAACAACTTGGTCCAAATTGTTTTGCTCTCTAGTGACTCGTTAGGTGAACTATGACTTATATGACTATCACATTGAACAGCAATTAATATATGTTCACTGAAAATATAGTTATCTCGATTTTCAAAAAATTTGACCTACTCCACTGTCATTTTAACCCCCTCAATTTTGAAGAGTCTCTATACAGAGTGTTAATAAAATCTCTATACATACTTCAGAAATGCTTATATTCTCATACTTCTAAATCCTTTTTGTGTATGTGCCTGTGAGTGTGTGTGATTTGGCAGAATATTTTCCAAACAATAAATAATGCCCATTGATATTATTCGTTACGTAGATTAACTGACGAACAGGATATATTCACTAGCAAATTTAAATAAGCTACCTCTAGCTAATTAGCTATTAAAAACTCAGTGAAGAAATTCAAGCAGAATGTTTACTCAGATGAAGATAGTTCAAAAAGACTCCGATGAAATCATATAATTTTCAGAATACTAGAAGCGGTTATTCTTAGCCCCAAATTATCGTATGCAAAGAGTCAGACAAGACTTCGCTATTCCGCAATCGACTGTTTGTGAAATTCTATGTGATCATCTTAACACATATGCCTGCTCCATTCAAACTCAGGATATTCTCGAGGCTGAGGACAAGCTATATGAAACAAAATGCTAGAAACTATCGAGAAAAAACTCAATATTCGTAAAGTCCTACTGCACCTGCTCGCACAGATAGACGAGAGCAGACACAGTCTCTTCTTTCAAATCATGAATGTATTCTGAAAGATCACACGCCAAGTAATCGTATTTAAAATATAGTTCACAAAAATGTATAGAGACGTTATAAACAATCTCTAATATATTTTTATGTTTCTTGTATTTATACAAATTCTGTTTTATTTCAAAATACAAAGAATAATAAAAAAATAGTACTCCTTCAGTCAGGAGATTACTATGACTGAATTAAAAAAAATAATTGAAATGAAACTACATATTTTTGGTCATATATAACATATTTTAATTAATAAAATTGAGAATTAAAAAAAAAATTACTGTAAATATTATAGTAAAAAAATATAGTTTGAGTATTAAATTCTCTACAAATTTCATTTTATAGCTTGTTTATTTTTGTGATTAGTGATTTTGTGATATATATATATATATATATATATATATATATATATATTCCTAAATGAAATGTAAGTTATTTTGTTTCTCTCTTACTAATCTGAGCAACGTTTTAAATGTCATATACGATATTAATACATACATGTTTGGCCATACATTTCTACTTTACAGAAGTAAAATTGAGATTATAGACAATATATTCAGTGGAGTCGCGATAATTATATTTCAGTGAATTCGAACTTTTGGTCAATTCGAACTAATCATAAAAACCTTAAAAACATGTCTTAGAACTAACGTTAAAATTAGTTCGTTAATCCGAATTTAATGTTTTTCACTTAGGTTAAAACGAACTAAAATTTTAACATCTATTTTTTTATATAAAAAATAAAAAGTTGTGAGATAATTATAAATCGCTTTTTTCTCAAATGCTTACAAAGGTAAAAGTTATGTTACTGAGCTGCTGCCGCCCATTAACAGCCTATATACGACATGGATTGCATTTAAACAAGGAAATAATAAAATTTTTCACCATGCAAGTTTTATAAATATCAACAATATGCCAACATTTTGCAAATAAATAAATAAATAAAATAATAAAACTGAAAATTCTTTATTTTAAAACACTTTCTGAATATGTAGCAGTAAACTACTTATCCTAACGAAAACTCAGATAAAACTATTATTTTGAAAAATTTTATTCAGATAGAGCCTTCGTTGGACAAAAAATCTGAACTGTTTGTTCAAAATAGAGAAATAGGCTAAAAAACATAGAAAAGAAATTTGAAACATTACTTGACCAGTTTTTTCGAAAAAATATTTTTATAAAACATTTTATCTTGTTTTATGTTTTAGATTCTACTTCTTTATTTTGATTCAGTGGAATTTCTACTTCTATTTCTGATATCGGTAAAACATCCTTTTGATTTATGAACATTAATATGCTTTATTAATTTTAATTTTAGACAGTAATGTTTGTTATGATGCAATATGTTTAGAAAAATAAAATTAGAGAAGAGAGTTCTTTTTCTAATGTTGAAAAGTATTTTGTTTTGTGTAATGGTAGTATGTAAAGCCATTTGTATTATATATTAGAATAATTCAAATTTTTGTCGATTTAATATATTTTTGAGCAAATTGCGCCAAAGACGAATTGCACTTAACAGCAAACCTACTATGATGTAATGAATATCATTTTTTTAAATATAAAATATGAAAATATAATTAATAAAAATAAATATAACAAACATAAAAATCCAACCAAAAAATTATAATATTAATTTTTTTGATGAATTATTCTTTGCAAACATACAATAAAATTCTTATTCAACAAGAATATATACATTATTTGATACTTAAGTAGCAAATTAAGTCCGTTCAAAACCCATTATATAAGTATTCCACAAGATTATATTTAAAATAAAGTAAATCCAATGAAACAATTAAAAAATGCAATTAATCATTTACTGAATACTTGCATTTTATTATAAATTAGCATAATTTTATAAGTATCAATGGACTTGTTAACATCTTCAATCCTTATTATTTTACACAAAGTAAAATGAATATATTACAAATACGTATGGAAGTAAAAATGTCAATTTTCAAATTCAAATTCGAACAAATACTCAATATAATAGCAAGTAATGATTAAATTAAAATAAAAGAAACTTCTTTGTGGACCAATTTTTGTACTTGCGTTTCCCTCCTATTGTCTCTCAGATAATCCATATGACTCACTTAAAAATTCAATAAACAGTAATTAAATTTTGTAGAACATATTTCTTTTGCAATATTTTCTCATTTACAAGAGCATAATCTTTTAATAAAGAAAGAATTTTTAAATTTTAAGCTAGTGAAATGGAATTCATTATTCCATTATGGAAAATGAAATCAACATTTTAAAAATTTCTAATTTATGGTTTGATTATTTATCTTCACTTTTAAATTAAGGCTTCTAAAAGCTTGAATTTTTAATTGGATTTCCTTTCCTTATTTTTGAGTAATGCAGGGAGAGATAAACAAGAAACAAAATCATTAATCGTGGATACAGTATTATGAAACATTTTGCAACACTACCGGAATATTTTTGTGAAATTTTAAAATCATTCTTGAGATGAAAAGGGATACCTGTATAACCAATTTAGAAAACAGGGTTGAGAAAATTATGTCAGCAATTAACGTTCATAGATTGTAATATATTCTAAATATCTTGTGCAGCTTTGTATAGGATCTATAGATTATTTTAAACATTATACTTTAATTAAATTCGACTGGAAAACTTACAACACAAATCATACCATTTTACAGCAAATATCATTCGTCTACGGTCATGTAACCATGATTTTTGTGAAGCTCTGCATATTAATTTATTTTTATTATTCTAATACGACTTAGTGTGATAAAATTTAGTTCAGCTTCAAAACAAGTAACACACTTGAAAACGTATTTTCAGCAATTTACATGAATAGAAGCGAGAAATTCATGGTTCTGCGTACGATCCCTAGATTTTTTGCACAGAACATAAATAAATAAAAATACAAAGCATGGAAATAGAAATCGGAAAGTTTATTTAATTTTACTCCAGATAAAATTGATCCAAGTTTATTACATTCTCGCTGACTATTAATTTCTGAGGTATTAAAATCTAAGTTAAAAGTGCTTGATGTAAAGTGATGTAAGAAGTGATGTTAAAGATGATGTTAAAAGTGCTCTGGTGATAATTTGGCCGAGGACCTTGAAAGAGTTCGCGATGCGTCGTGGTAAAAAAAAATTACTAACAGACACATATAATGCAGGAACGGTATTAATGTTAGCTATATAATTACAAACTAGATTATGCTAGTTTGTAGTAGGAATTACTACAATTATTAGTATGTAGTAGGAACCTTGAGTAATTGTATCTTCATGTGCATTACTTATTGGCCAAATGATCGTGTGCAGACAGTACATATTTTAATGTACTTTTTCTGACATAACGTGAAAAACAAGCCATTTTAAAAGGAACAACCAATTAAAAAAATGAAAAATCATTCGGTAAAAAAAAGCAAGTGCAAATGAGAGTTATAATATCCTAACGTACGTTTTATATTAGAATAATTTTCCACTGATAATTCAGATTACATGCTTATCTTATTACTGAACTTTTGAAAGATTAAAGTTTGAAGAAACCATACACTATATCGTTATTGCGTATGAAATATAATATCTTTGCGTCACGAATAATAAAAAATAAATATTATTTTAAGGAAATTATATAATAGAGTAGTCATCCGATCGTAATTTGGTATTAATATAATTTTATTATATTTCTTAATTTTTTCAGGTAATGTTTCTTAGTAGACTTGAGCTGGGTGAGATGTTATTGATATACGAGCCTTCATATCTTAAAATGTACGATATAGAACTTAAAATTGCGTCAATATTTTATAAATTAGAATGTATTTAAAGTCATTTTAAGCTTAAAAGCACATCAGACAATTGGCGTAAGCATAGTTTAATTTCTTAAAGTACATTTCATATTAAAATAATTTTTCACTGATAATTAAGTTTACATGCTTATCTTATAACTGAGATTTTGGAAGATTAAATTTTAAAGATACCATATACTATATCGTTATTGCGTATGAAATATAATATCTTTGTGTCACGAATAATAAAAAATAAATAATATTTTAAGAAAATTACATAATAGAGTAGACACCTGATCGTAATTTGCTATTAATATAATTCGATTATGTTTGATAATTTTTTCAGATAACATTCCTTTTACCTCTTAGACTTTAGCTGGATGAGATATTATTGATATACAAGCTTTCATATCTTAAAGCGTACGATTTAGAACCCGAAATTCCGCCAGTATTTAATAAATTACAATGTATTTATAGACATTTTAAGCTTAAAAGCACATTATACTATCGGCGTAAGCATAGCTTAATTTACAGAATGAATGAAATATAAATTAAACTAAATATAAACTCCTTACAGCAAAGTTCAATCAATAATTATCAATATACCGTTTCTTCAAAGTTAGTGTTAAGTACTACAACAAACAGCAATAAGCTGAATTAAGTATACATCTGACCGTTCTGATTACAAGTTAACGATTTTTGAAATCTGATATGTTAAATAGAGAATATACGAAATTCCGGATGTTATATTTTATTTGTGTAACTTTTTTTTTGTAGTATACCAATATTGTTTGATTTTTGGCTACAGTCTAAAAAAATCTCTGAATTGAACGTTTGTTTACACTTTCTTTTCTTTTCTTTTCTTTTTTTTTATTATTTGTTAATACATGAAAATCTCTACTTTAATTTCCCCATTCCTCCCTTTCAAATACAGAGAATTCACCAATCTAATGAAAAAAAATACCCGAAATCCTCTAATCCAAACAAGCATTTTCGTCAAATCACATGGGTGTACCGGAGATAGAATGCCTTGCTTGTTACTCTTTTGTGTTAGAAACGGAATTTTTACGCATGTTCTTCTTCTTTTAAAACATGAAAAATTCGTGAACCGAAGCTAACAATTTCTGGAAATTCCGTAGGTAAAAGATGAGAATTTCTTCAACTAAAAGGAAAATCCCTTCCAATCACAGGGGTGTAAAGCAACTTGTCTGTACTTTTTACGTTTTTTGACGATTTTTTTAGAGTATTTATCATGAAGAGCTATTGGTGCATTCACTAATTATCAGCAAGAAAAATTATCCGAGTTAGTACAGTGTAGTTTATATATTCCCAATATAGCAGCAATATTGGCTAGGAGTATTTCCCCATATTAAAACCATTGAGGCCAATATTTTTACAATGTTTACGATCCGTATAAGATAATTCCAATATAAAGCAAATATTGAGCCAATATTGGTAATGTATTGCAAATATTTTGACGTAAAACAATATTTACCCTATTACAGCATTACTTTGGAAAAAATTAAAATAAATGAAGCACAATATAATATTGGGCCAATAATAATTTGCTACTTTGGTTAAATGTATTCTAGTGTGGGCAATCAAAGAATCTGCGAATATTTCTATTCATGTTTTAAAAAACTTGTTGTAGACAAAATTGAAATTAAAATAATCCAGTTTCAATTTACTGTAAAAATTATGTGAAAATTTGCTCTGCAAGAGAAAAATTTGTACCTTTAGAAAATTTATATTTTTAATGCAATTTTTAAAAAAGTAAAAATTGAAATAGAAAAAACAGATAAAGCTATGATATTTTATTTAAATATTATGTATATTTTGTAATAATTTTAGTAGAATGATAAGTTTAAAAGGAAGCATTTTCGATAGCATACACAAATCAACACTGGAGCAGAATTACATAAAGTAGAAGATAATATACAAAATTAATATGTGGTATTTCAATGTTACAAAGTCTGTATAGCAATAAAACTATTCAGACTTCAATTATATATTTTTGTATTATTTCTGTTTGATATGAAAATTTTTTAAGCTTGTAAATTAATACTTTTTTCTTTAATTATTTACTATTTTCTTTTATTTCGCATATGGCAAACTTTAAGGTTATTAATAAGTTTTCCTTGATTTTTACAAGCTTAGTATTTCAGCTAATAGATTTTGAAAATATATATATTTCAGTATATTGGTGTTAATTCTTTAATAAACGTTCCTTTTTTAAATATTTATAACAAAGAGCAAAAAAAGTTTACCTAATTTTATTTAATATGTACAGACTATTAAAATGGTTCTAAAAGCTATTGTTAAAAGACAAAACGTAAGATGATTGATCATAATAAATGGGTAAGTACCATTCGAATTTAATGTAGGTTGATTTTATATAAACAAACAAAGGATAAATCATATTATCGAACGCAAGAACAAATACTAATTGTAATATTAAATAATTAATCCTATTTAAGAACAGCAGTGACCGGATTGAATAATAAAGACACGGAACAAATGATTTAATTAACTGATCTGAAAAGACGACCTTTACAGGAAGTATTAATGTAAATGACGAATCGTGGAGTAAATTTGATTAATCAAAGAAGCAGTAGATATGCTTGATGAAATTAATCGTATAAAGCATTTTAGGAAAACGATGAGCATAAATGTTTAATGTTAGCAGGAATATTAAACAGTATATTGCGATATTAATACATAAAACGATTCATTTGTTCATTTAAACATATTTTTACTAGAAATGAAAACTGAAATTTTCTTATCAAGTATATATAAATGAAAAGAAATACTGTGTCACAGTGTAAAAAGGTACTTTATTTTTAATCTATTAAGAAAAGTCTCATGAAAGGTACTATAGTACATTCCAAATTAAGAGAGAAAAACGTTAACTCCATGAAAGCAGTAGCTGAAAGACAAAATTTTAGGAGTTAAGGTGATATTACTGTTTATGAAAAAAAAGGAAATAGTCTTTTTTTACACTTTTTGAAAAACTATAGCGTATTAAATAAGCCCCTAGAACGGTTGTGTAAATTTCCAAATATTTAAGAAGTTGTAGCTTATTGAAAGCTACCCAGCGTGCATTCTTCGAGAACAGAGAGCAAAATTATATATTTTTTATTAAATGAAGTAAATTATATATATTTTTTCAAACTAATACTATTTTACCAAATTTCGTTAACTTTGACCAAAAAATAGGTTGACGCCCCACTCCCACCCCCAAAATTACATAGATGCGGGCAAAGCAGAGCCATATGCTAATACCTCTATCAATTTTAGCAATTATTGTATAATAAAATGTTTTTCAAACTAAACATTATGAATAATTAGATGGTAAATTATTTTGTTGTAACTTTATTATTTCTATGAAAGAAAAAATTCCGAAGTTCACCTGCTTTTCTATCAGAAGATCGGCAGCCTTCCCTTAGATAAAATCTCACACATAGCTGACAATAAGGCGAAAATGATATTATTTTTGCTCATTTAAAACTAAATATTCGGAGGTTGGCCATATTCACGTTTAATGATTAGAATATGAAATTATGAACATGCAATCGGATTACAAAATCGTAAAAATTAGAAGTGGTAATTGTTTGTATGTCCCTTGTAAGCAATATTCTTTATCTCGAAAAAATAAATCAGCTATTCCTATGAACAAACAAACAAACAAAAAATGGATTAAGAAATACATTGATATAAAGTATTTCCACATACTCTGTAAAACTTTTTAATATAATTTATTTTAATCCAATGATTATCTTGCAGACACTCATACATTAAAAACAATTAAAAGCATGTATGAAAAACTTTCTAAAAGTTTTGAAGTTTTCTCGAATTTTAGTTTTCCAAGACCACCATTTTTAACAAATGCGTGCTTCGCTTTTACAACACGTTTGTGTCTTAAAGCATTTCGGCAAATTAATACACGGTAACCAAGCATTTACTAGAATCCAAGAAAGGTATGAACAGAATTTTCTGCTAAGTTGATTGAACCATTTCATAAGATTTCAGCACATGTATAATAAAAGTTGTGATAAATGATATATCGGATTAAACTATTTTCGTGAATTATTTCCTGAAATCAGAGATAATCTATTGAATCTGAAGATAATTGACGAAACGGAAATTTATTTCATTATTGTTATTCTGAAAATAAGCTTACGGAGAGATTCATTTTTCTTGCGATTTCTTCTTGCTGAAATGTCTCAAGAATAATATACCAAATGATGCAAAATTATCTTATATAATCAAAATGAGCTAATTGTGTATATACTCACTAAAATAATATTTTAATGTGAATTGTTATTCCAGTGATTAAAATGTGAACTTACATGTAATAAAATATTTAAGAAAATTTAGAAAAAAATATTTTTCTTCTTTTTTTTTTTCTTTTTTAAACCATTATATTTTGTAAAGACGTTAATAAACATTGATTTTTATAAATGTCCGGGAAGCAGCTTCACAATTGTAGAATCAATTTTACCGTCGATGATATTGACTCATATGATAGATTAGATAATAAAGGTAAATAAACTTTCAGTCGGCTGGTGCACCAGCGGAGAGCCATAGCCATAGCAACATCGTATATCCTACTGCAATGTGAAATGAATGGCAACCTAATTACTGATGTTACCTTGACTTTGGACATTGGCCAATCATCGGGTTAACATTTATTTTCATTGATACCGTCTCTGCGATGTTGCTTTGTCAACAGACCCCGCTGGTGCGCCAGTACACTAGCAGTTTTAATACCTGTACCATTTAATCCATTATATATGTATAACCCATCGACGCTGAAATTAGTTGCAACAATGTGACGCTGGCTCCCGGACTATATCGCGCCTTTGCTGTATTTTAAAGTATTTTCGATTATTGTACACACGACAATGAAATATTTACTCAAATGCAAATAAATAAGGAACACGATATATCATCGAATTGAATCGTATTAAAGTCTTTCTAGAATTTCTATAAGAAGACCTTTGAGAAATGCTATATCTGGTAAAAGTACCGCCACTATTTATAGTGGAAAATCAGAGTTCATTTTTGAGTCTGACTAGAGTTACTCAAAACTCGAAATTTATTTTGTTATCAATATTCTAAAAATCAACTTGTAAAGCGATTAGTTTATGTTGATGTTTCCACTGTTGCATTTACATGTTTAAATGTATCCATCATTATATACTTAATACTGTTTAGAATACGCTTACCAATTAAAATTATTTAATATATAGATTTTTAACTTTTTTCTCTGTTAAATTTTTCTCTTTATAACGCGTTTATTGAATATGTTTTGGAGTGTGTGGAATATTTGATTATACGGCGAAGCAACATTGTTCAGAGTCCAGTAAAATAATGATTATGATTTTTCGCTGATCTTATTAAACCGTATCAAAAACTTTCTATCATTTTCTACTTAAAGAACTCCATTTGTTGATTTTTAAGATATTTTAAAAAACGAGGGAAAAAAATTCATTACAGATAACATTATTATTTTATGTATATGAAAAGATCAATTGAACCGCAGTTATTTATTTACCACATTAATTTCTCAAGAATTATATGCAAGTAGATGTTAAAAATATCTAGTTACTAAAAACAAATAGTTAAATACCTTCATCCGTACAAATTGCATTTTCTTTGTACGTTTGTTAAAAATGTCCTAAAACATTGGTGATTACTGAATATATGAAAACAGCCATATGCAAGATTATAATGAGCATGATTTTCTATTGACCCAATTGAACCATATTAAATTCTTTCCAGCATTTACATAATAAGAGCAATGTGAAAGGATATTTCTGACAAATTATTTTCCCATTTCATTTTAGAAAATTGGTGTTCATTTATAGAATCTGAAAAGATGTAATACACCTGAAAATTATACTTCATTACAAATTTCATTTTGAAAATATATTTATGAAAATATGTCATTTGCCTAAGATTTCTACTTCTGCATTTTGAGGGTTAAATGCAGTGTTGTGTACATTGTCTCCAGAAAAAGGAACTAATAAAAACTAAAACTCATTTCCGAGAAAATTATTTAATTTCATGTTCTGGATCAAAATTATTTTAATTGAATTCGCTTAATTTAAACTCATTTTAAACAAGCAGTAAAAATCATACGTAAAGTATACATTATAAAGCACTTCTTAACACTTCCAGAATTCTGTAGCAAATGAATAAGGTGGAATAATGTATCCTAAGTAAACAATTTAGAAAACGTATTTGAATGCCTAATTTCAACAATTACATTCTATAGTTGTAAAGGTAGTAGAATTAATTTCTACATTCCGGTATATGAGCAGTAGATTTGCATATATACTAAATAGTGTGCTCTAATTTTGTTAATATAGATAACACATAACGTAGTTGAAATTTCATCTTCAAAAATGTTTGTCAATAAAAAAAACAAAAAGAACGAAACCCACTAAGGATTCTATTAAAAAAATACAAATATATAAAAAAGGTAAAGTATGAGAAAAAAAATCCCATAATTCAGTACCCCGTATAACTTATTAATCCCAAATAATTTAGCACCGGAACAAGAATTAAGATACTCCGGTGGAATTAAATTGTTGTAATTAAAACATTTGTGTTAAAAAAATCACTCAGATTATGTTACTGAACTTCTGAAATAATATATATATATATTAAATAAATATTTTAATTTAATCATATTGAATTTATTAAGTACGCATTAAGTACTCAAATTGATAAAATATACTTCATATATAATTTTTAAATACACTCTTAAAACTGTGCCTCTGATTTAAGAGGTACATTCTGAATTTTTGTGCCTCAGAATATTAAGAGGCACGCGGTGCCTTTGAAATTAAGAGGTACATAGTGCCTTTGGGATTCAGAGGCACAGTGTAAGTGCCTTTGAAATTAAGACGCACAGTGTACCGTTGATTTTATATATTCAAGTGCCTCTTATTTAAAAATACATTCTGTACCTCTTATAATGGTGGTACATGCATGTGCCACCATTATAAGAGGCACAGACTGTAATTTAATTATATTTTATATTAAATTTATATCTTTACAGTAAATTCAGTCTGCTCCAGAAAGATTTCCCAGCATGGCATATAAAAAGACATAGATTAAATTTTGTCTAAGGCAGAATACTTTAATAGAAAATTTTCTCTCCCCCCAATTTATTGAAATAAATTTGAAATAAATATTAAAAGGTGCGTCCATGTGGCCTAAGTCAGTTCTGTGGTTCAATAAAGAACCTTGTCAACATATAAATTTATTTTATACATAAAATACATAAAAAGGCATAAAAGCTTTATTAAAAACAAATGCGACAAACATTAAAAACATGGAAAATGATACAGGCGCCAGTGAAGTAAGAGAACATCAATCGGTAATGTCGGCTACTGGAGTTCTAGGGGAGCAAAATAAGGTGGTTTAAGAATAGTTTGCTGCAAAATATAGTTTTTTCTCAATCACTGACAATAAGAAATACTCTATGGCAATATGTGGCTAAGTCAGAGGTGGTATATATTTATTACTTGGTGTTTTTTACCATTTTTTGAAAAACTATAATCTTTTACCCCAAAAATGCATAGGTAGAAAACATAATATTTGGGTCTCCATGCCAAATCAACTAACAAATTTCAATAGTCTACCTGATGATATAAATGAGAATATATTTTTATTTTATTTTTATTGCATTAAGTTTTCATACCATTAATTATTTAAATTTTGGAAAATCAACATTTTTTGACTTGCAGAAAATTTGATCGAAAATTTTAAATGATTTGAAAATTTTCAATTTTGAATTTCTCAAGTTCTATCAAACATACAGAATTTTATGACCCCCCCCACCCTGCCCAATTTAAAAAAGGGGTTTATAATGTTTAATTTGATATGCAAGTTGACTATGCTTGGTTTAAAAAAATATATATTACTAATTTTTTTTAATTAAAAAATTTTCAGAGTTTTTTTTTTTTTTTACCACTATGTTTGTTGTAATAGTATAAGCTTAAAATTATGAAAACTTTAGAGTGGGATCGCAATCGGATCAGGGATTATGAAATAAAAGCTGAAGATTACCATGCAAATAATAAGTAAATAACAAAGTAGATAGTTATTTAAATGACAATGTTTTAGCGTCTATTTGATAACTCCTGATCCCATTGAGATCCCACTCAAAAAATTTCAGAATTTTAAGCTTATAATATTACAACAAACATAATATTTTTTTTCTTTTTTTTTCTTCAAAAATTTTAAAAGACACTATCTAAATTAAATTATATATTTTTTTAAACAAATAATATTTTTTAAGGAACTTTTACTTGAAATATACAAATAATGTTCTAGAGTGCAAAATGTGAATCAACATTATGATTTGTGAAACTTTATAAAATGTAGAAAGTATTCAAGGCTGTCGTCAGGTGAGTGCCTAACCTCCACCCTCCTTCAAAAACTGTTCATATTATCAATTCATATTATACTTTTATTTAAAAGAAAGGCACTGTAGCGCTTAATATCTACAAGGTACACCCCCTTCCCTCTCCATACACACACAAACACGAGGAAAAAAAATCTGAGTATGGTCTTGGAAATGCTCTATATGATTTCATAATGACACCATGTATTATTCATTTTATTATTCATTAAGTACTATTTATATGAATATACAAAGAAAGATTTGCTGAGAGATACACATATATAATATATACATATACATGGATGTACGCAGGAGGGTGGCCGCGTTCCCCGTAAATCTTTGAAAATAGTAAGATAGAACTTGAATAACTAAGACATTGACGAAAAATTTATCGTTGCCCCATCCCTAATCCTGAGTGTCCCCATGTATAAAGAATCATGTTTTATATTATAATATTCACAGAAAATAGTACTAAGTTAAATATACTACTTACTTATTCCAGACTCGTTATTAGCTTCGTGTCGTCGTTGTTTACAGGAGTATTGACATGGCGGCCATTGCTTCCCTTCCCTTCCACTGATCCCAATGCATGACGGGTAAACGGCTGTTGCGCATGTCTGTTTCTCAGTGTACCTCTGAAACTGACAGGTTTTTTTTTTCAAAGGCACAAATCTGTCAGAGGCTAACTTCGTGCCTCTGACTAGATTTCGCTCTGTTCCGATGCCTTTCATTTCATTGTGCCTCTAACGTTTTTCTCCTTATCAGAGGCACTTTGTCTACGTGCTTCTTACATTAAAATAATAGAAGGCACAACTTGCTTGTGCCTTTTAAATAAGCGGTATAGTTTTAAGAGTGTACTGCTAATAAAATTTATATGTAAAATAAATAATTTCAAAATTCTATTATAAAAGTTCCTATCAAGTCACATTGATATTGTTTTAAGAAAGGTAAAATTGGTAGAAATCTTGACAATTGATCTGTGATAAGATTGTGATAAGACGTTTTCTTGTTTTTGTCAGAATAAAATAATATATTAAGAAATAGATGATATGTTAAAACGAACGTGAAGAAAAACTGGAAGAAGCAAGATTTTCCCTTTATCTTAGTCTTAAATTCGTTTTATTCGTTGATCCTATTTTAAACGCGTCTCTGCAGGCAAGTACATATTTTTTCTCGTAAAAGCTTTAGAACATGATAGCCAACGTTCAAAAACAATTTATTTACAAAAATTATTTAAACTGTCAAATGGAATTTCGGAACTCACAAGCAGTTTAGAATTTTCTAAATGATGCCTGGACTTCATAAGTACTATAAACACTCAAATAGGTCGTATTGCAAAATTTGTAAGGTGCTTAGAGGTGTGGAAGTGGGTGGAAGATAATTACAATAAGGCACATCATCGCATTGACAATAAGACAATATTATTGACAATATGACACATCAACGCATAGAAGTTTTCTAAACATGTTTTCTCAAAGATCTACATTGGAGTTCTCCTAGTTTATGGAAACTGACATTTAAGGGGAAGAAAATGTGTGAAAGACGAGAAAACTGAGAAAGATATTGAATGAGTTTAAGTTGTAAGTTTGACACAAAGTCACAGATTTTATGAGCCAAACTCAACTTATGATCGGTTTTCAAATAAGGAGTTGAATTAAAACTCAATCAATGATAACTTTTTATAATACAAATGATTAAGATGCTGTTTATGATGTTGTGTGAAACATCGCTTTGTTGCATTTGTATCTTTAATTTTTAATCTTTCTTTTCTTTTTATTGTGTATAGATGTAAATAAAGTATTATGTTTTGATTAATTTATATTCTTTGATCCATTAGCATTAAGTGTGATTTCTTTCACGTATGAGGATTAATGTAATCCCGGGAATAATTTTTTGCACTTTTATTTTATTTAATTTATTTATATTAACTATAATTTCGCCCTGTATCCTTGCATGATTGATTTAGCCTAGTAGGATCTCGATCTACAAAACATTTACACAACGCTATTATTATCTAATTCATTCAGGTAAGTTAGTGATTACTTAGACATATTAATATAGATTTTAACATCGAGACCACAGAGGTATGGTGTTACACTATACATTTCTGGACTTAAATCTAAATTTACAAAGCAGGTTTGTAGTATTCCGCCATAGGACCATTCACTAATTAAGGAAAGATACATTTAAAATTAAAGTTAAAAATATAGTAAAGGAATGTTTCATACAGCATCATAAACAACTTCTTAATCATTTGCATTACCCGTAAGGCATGGTGACGTCACGGCGACGTCACTGTAAAGTCACACTGTGACTTTGTGACCGTCGTCGTGACGTCAAGTGACATCGATGTGAAGTCATTGTGACCTAAATGCGAGGTCGTTATGGCCGTTTTCAAGGCTTTCTGTGACCTCACAATGTGACTACTTTGTGAAGTCACCGTGCGACTTCAATGTGAAAATTGTGACGAATCTGCATCGGATAGGGTGAACAGATTTTACCCGAATCCTATACGGATTGTTCGGATCAAAATTTTTTTATGGTTCAAGTTTGTGACGTTTGTGACGACACTGCACCGGGTCGGGTGACCAGATTTTACCCGAATCCAATTCAGAAACTTCGGATCGATCTTTTTGGATTTGTTTGGCTACAGAATAGATTTGGATTAGTTGTCGTGTGACCTGATTTTCGTGAACCCGATCTGACACGAGTCGGGTATAATGTGTTTACTGTAAGTCTTGTATGGAATAGAATCTTGCATACGACCGAGTAACCAGATTTTATAAGAAATTGTGTTACGATACAATTTCTGATGTCGGCTCGGATCTAGAGTCATACACGAATCCGGTTATATACTTCTTGAACATGATTAAATGTCTACTTGAACATGAATGATGGTTGACTGAAACTATATTTCGATTCAACCCGTATTATTACCCTAACCCAACAACAACAACAACAAAAAATATGTAGGCCCACAACCCGATCGAACTTGATAAATGATTTCGTATAGATTCGGATAACAAGATTTTACCAGATCCGGATAAGATCAACGATAAGAATTGGATTGGCAATAATTTTCATTGATGCAACTCGTATTCAAATTAAAACTTTGCATCTGATTGGGAAACCGGCTATAATGTAGCCGTTAGGCAAGAAAATTATAAAATTATTATGTAAAAAACTTATACTAATATAAAAATATGAATCCATTAAAAATTATAATATAAGAAAATATTTCAATAATATGAAATTCTATTGTGCAAATAACAACTTTTTAAATTAACTTCTACTTCCATTTGTTTTATGTAACCACCAAAAATATTGACAATAATTAAAACTATGCTATTTTGCTCTTAAGTATTGAAGTCTTTAGATGTGTATCTTTGCCATATTTCCTCTCAGTATTACGAAACTTTCTGACACATTTATGAACAAATTTTTAAATGCCTGACACTTGCATGCCAAGTTATTAAAGCTATTTGGAATGAATAGCGTTTTCCATTTTTAGATAAATGTAATACTTAAGATCAATTTCGGTCACGTTTTACCCGTTTCTGACGCTGTGCGTCGGAAATTTGGTTCAAAACACCGACTTTGATAGTGTTTTCTGAAACATCCGCTGCCGTTACCAAAAAATGGATAACGCCATTCGATTATATATAGGGTAGATGTGCCAGTAATGGACACCCTTAAGGAATTTCTTTAAAAATTATTTTTTAATTAATAGTTATAATTGTTATATTTAACATTTTTTAATATTATATTACTCTACCAACAATATTTAACCATGCTTATAGTCACATTTCCCAATGTGAATCGAAATTTAATTGTAAATAACAGAAATATATCAAAACACCCTAAATTCCAGTAATGGACACCTCACAAAAAGTAATAGATAATTGATATTACGATTGTATTTAAAACTAGAATTTAAAGATAGTATATTAATAAAATAAAAAAAGCTGAATTTTTATTGGTTATTTTTTTATAAACCAAAAACATTGAAGGTGTCCCATTACTGGAAGGCGGTCCATTACTGGCACATCTACCCTATTCTGAATAAGAACACCTGCCAATTTCATGTATTTCCAAATAAAAATGAATTCAGAAATATGCCAGAAATTAGCTATTTTGGATTTGAGAACAAACATCTTTAAAGAAATAATAAGTATACATTTTAAAATAAGCATTCCGAAAAATTTATATTAGGAATCAATTTAAATAATAGATATAAATACTGTGCGATATTATTAAATAATAAACATTGTATCAAGCAGTAAAACAGTTTTAGTTGTAAATGAAATATAGAATTTAAGATCAAAAATGCCAAAAAAAAAAAATATATTTTTTCTTTACAAATTATTTTATTTATAGTTTTTGATAGAATACTAAATGCAGAACTTAAATATCAATTTTTACAGTAAAAACATTCGATAACACAACTGGAAAAATTACCTTAACTAAACAGTTATTTTATTGTTTCATCAATATTTATTATTTTTGTGCACCTAACATTGACATATCTCGACAAATAAATTATTCAATGCATTAAATTGTCACATTTTTTTCAAATATACCGGAAAATTATTTCTGGAAACCTACACTAGCAACGAAATTATCAAATTGCAAATCAAATATTAGTAGTTTTAAAAATTGCAATGTTTTAATTACAATGAATAACTATGAAAATTGAACTAAGAAACGCAAAATATTAAATAAATTCCTCATTTTAAATAAAAATTTACATTTAGAATACATATTGTTAGTAAATACTTTAAGTTTTTTTCCAAACAGTCTATTTAAAAAAAATTTAAACATTAAAGATAAAATTTAATACAAGTGATTTTTTAAAAGAAAATTTAAACATCTTTACTTTTAAATAATGCACTATTATATGTACTAGTACTAAACATGCACTATTAACAAAACTGTGAAGACATTGAAAGTTACCTGCTGATCTATAGGTAAAGGGGTTACGATTGAATGCTCCTTATCTGCTTCCTTTCATTGAAAAATTAGACTGTAAATCCACTACAATAATTTTCAAATTATTCCAGCAGAAGAGGTGTGTTCATAGATCTGAGAAATCAAATATCACCCAGGCCTTATGAACGCACCCGGCTAGACACAGGGAGATGTTAAAATGGGTGGTTTACTTTAAAATGGAGATTGTTCACTTTAAAACGTTAATTTACTTACACAGTATAAATCTACAAACTTAAAATAACGCAACACACGATAATCCGAACTTCGAATGAGAAAAAATCGTCTGCCTTCAATATGCGCGCGCAGTATTGTTTAAACACAACAAAATAACAACTAGCAGATGTTTCCAACTTTACCGCAAATGATATAGGAAGAAAATAATTTTAATAAAAACATTTCAAAACCTTTATAATTTATATGGCTGAAAAATGAACTTCTAATGATGCTATAATATTCTTTTCTTTATATGAGAGAGTTTTGTGTTCTTAGAAATAAGCTGTGAAAATTTACATTTTTATATACAGTGGACTCTCTCTATCTGAACACTCTCTAATGTGAACATCCCGGTAAAAAAAAAAGAAAAAAGAAGTCGAAAGAATATTTTTGTCTTTACCGTACGTGTTCTCAGCTAACTAGAACATTCTTATATATTTTTAATAAAAAAACAAAAAAGTGCAGATATGAAATTGTTTCGATTTTAGAAAAAGTAAATCATGATAATCAAATTAAATGAAATGATCAAAACAATCAATTTTTATGCAAAGAGATACAAGAAAAAATAATGTACAAAACATGTCACGTGATTCCCCCTCTCCCGAGCTGAGATAAAAATAGAAAGATTGCGCAACAGAAATGCCCGCCCCCCTAATGACAGATAAGAGACAACAGGTGTTAGAGGGAATGGTTAAAAAAGGATTATGGTTACCTTTCTGCACACCTGGTTGGCAGCATTATCGCTACTGTTTCTTTCTTCCTTTTTGCTCGGCAAAGGTAAAAGTTTTTCGCCATTTCACTATCGTTGCAAGGAAAGAATCACAACACTTACGCAGATATATCAGAAATAAGTAGAAAAAACGGAGAAACTGAAGCTTCAGGAAAAATACGAAGTTGTTCAAAAATTAAAATCAAAAGTACGTCAAAGGAAAATTGCATCTGAATTTGGAATTTCAGTAGGTCAAGTCAACGCCGTCAGCAAGAAAGAGAAAGAAATTATAGCCGCTTTTGAAGCAAATGAAGCATCCTCAAAGTGTAGCATTTTCGAAAAGAAAACGGGAAACGACAACATATACAATCACGTATGGAAGTTTTTTTGCCAAATGAGAACGAAGAATCTTCCTGTCACTGGACCCCTGCTAAAGCAGATTGCTCTGGATTTTGCAGAAAAAGAGAAAATCACGGAATTCAAGGCATCAGAAAGATGGCTGACTCGCTTCAAAGTCGGCATATCATCGAATTCAAAATAATCAATTGGGAAGCTGCAGACGTAAATATCGACACTGCGGAGGAATGGAAAAGAAAGCTTCCGGATATAACGAAGGATTTTGATGCCTCTGGCATTTTCAATGCCGACGAAACCAGATTGTTTTTCAGAGCTATTCCAAATAAACCCTAGCAGAATGTAGCGAGAAATGAATGGGCGAAAAAATGTCAAAAGAAAGACTTACCATCATGCTCTGTGCCAGTTTTACAAGTAAGAAGCTCAAACCACTTGTGATCGGAAAAAGCGAAAGACCACGATGCTTAAAAAATGTGAAGATAGCATCAATCCCTGTGCACTATAAATCAAATCGAAAAGCCTGGATGACATTCAAAATTTTCTAACAATGGTTGGAGGGCATTAACGAGATGATGAAGAGAGAAGGAAGAAAAATTCTTCTTTTTGTGGATAATGCCAGATCACATACAAATGTGCAGCTGAGCAACGTGAGCCTGAAGTTCCTGCCACCGAACTGTACTTCTATAATCCAACCACTGGATCAAGGAGTAATCAAGACCTTTAAAGCTCATTACCGAATTCATTTTTTGAAGAAAATGTCCATGGGGATGGAGAAGGCAAATTCGGCAACCAAACTAACGAAGAAGGTCAATGTCATGGATGATGTCCATTGGATATCAATAACTTGGAATGAAGTAACCCCTTACACTATCCAAAAATGCTTCTACAAAGCTGGATTCCCATGTGAGAATGAGCAATCAAGGACAGAGGACGAAGAAACGACAGCTGTGAGTGACTTGGGGTAAATTCTTCAGGAGCTTCATACTGAAATTGAACCTGGAGCTTATCTCGAAGCCAACGGAAGTGTTCTTGTTTGCGACAACATCGTTAAAGAGGAATAGGGTAGTGAAGATAAAGCAGAACCAGAAGAGACCGATGAAACAAGAAGTACGATTACCTTCAAGCAATATGGTCAAGGGATTCCAGACCTGTTGAACATCTGAACATCACCTGGAAGCCTTTCTACTTCTTAAGCAACTATATAACATGTACACTGCACGAACATACACAATGCAAAAACAGACTAAAATTACTCACTTTTTAAAGTAATGTACCGATTATCTTTTCAAGTAATGTAATTGTATGTTTTGTAAAAAAAAATTAATATAACTGTTTTAATTAACTTTTTTAATAGTTTCTAAATTCAGCACCTTCATCTTGGTAACTTGCATAGTTAACCAGGCTTCTATACAGTCTATAAACTCAATACAAAGTAGTAGTATTAATGCATTTCCCAATCTCCCTCTATGATGAACACTCCCATAATCTGAACATTTTTGGTCGGTCCCATGCGTGTTCAGAATAGAGAGAGTCCACTGTATTTTTTAATCCATTGCATTTGCTTAAGACGTCAAAAGTAAAGATAAATTTTAAATAAAAATTGATTTAATAGGCTTTATAAAGTAATTTCGATATAAATTTAAATTGCAATCAAATTTCCTAAGTACAAATTTTTCATTTTTTACACTCTAAAGAGCAATATATTTAATAGAGGTGACATCTTACTAAGCACTGGCCAGTTTTGGATAAATTGCTATAGGAATGACATATACTTTATAACATGTTTTTAGTTCACTTTTTGCTTGGAAATACATGAAATTGGCTCGTGGTTTTATTCAGAAACTATGTTATTGAAAAACCTTTTCCATTTTTTGTTAAAAGCAGAAGATCTTTCAGAAAATAATATCAAATTCGGCGTTTTGATTTGAATATCCGACGTGACAGTGAAAGACAGGAGAAAAACTGGTCGTCACGTGACACGAATTGCTTATAACTCGATAAGTAACTAAATTTCTATTTAAGGATTTTTACATGTGTATTATATAGTATATTTTGTTAAATTTCATGAAAATGGTAATGAAAATTGTAAAAAATTATCTGCCTCATATATATAGACAGATATTTATTTATTATTTTATTTTGGAAATACTCAATATATTTAAATAGTGTGTGACAATATTTTTATTAATGATTTAGGTACATGACATAATTCAAATCTATATTTTATGAGTTTTTTTTTCCAAATTCCCTCTCCGATCACACCGTGAAGTCACAGAGTGTTGGCATTTTGGTCATAGGTTTTACGTGACTTATGTGACTTGCAGTGACGTCATTGCAACGTCACAAAAATTTTTAAAGCTGTCAAAAAGTAATTTTCTTTATGCCATAAGATGTTCTAAAGTTTATTTTAAGTTTTCTTTAGATCTCCAAGACGTTCACATTTTGGTCACAGTGTGACGTTACAAAGTGGTGGCATTTTGATCACAGATGTGACGTGACGTACGTGACTCACAGTGACGTCACAATGACGTCACTGTGACTGTGCATGCTATGCGGGTAATAAGTTGTCATTGATTACCGTAACAATAAAACATACGACATAAATGCTCGCACAGAACAGTTTTTACAAAATTCGAAATTTAAAAGCGTGCAGAAGCTATAAACGTTCTAAAATTGCAATTTTTGTGATGCTGTTCAGCAAGAAATTTGAAATTTAGCATAATGGTTATTTTTAAGATATAATTTCAGAGTAATAACCATTTCTAAAAAAATCGAAATTAAAAGGGTAAAATGAGCAGGAAGCATTCTAAAAACCTTCTAAACTATGATTTATCTGAAACTGTTAGGGATAGAAATTTGAAATTTTACATGACTCTGAATTCAGAGACATAAATTCCTCCACAGAACAGTTTTTAAAAATTTAGAATTTTTAAAGTGTGCAGGAACATAATACGTTCTAAACATGCGATTTCTATGATATAGCTGTTATAGAAGCTTGGAATTTGGCATGGGGATTACAATTATGTTGCATATTCTCGAGAAGAATTTTTTTTTAATTACTAAATATACAGTGAAAACTGAAATGAGAGGAAATATTAAAATTACATTCTAAATTGTCATTTATTAAGAAATAATTTTTGCTCTACTGATTAATTTAAATCTCATGTTTACCTAATGCAGTATAAGGATAAATATTACTCAAAATGTGCCTTAAGAACCTACATCAGTCATGCGAAAAAACGCTCAAGTTAATGTTAAGTCTATGGAAAGGTTCTAGCGCGATTTCCCTCTCGCATTTTAATATTTTTAACTGTTTTTTTTTTGCATAGGACAGCTGAGGTCAATCTCCAACGTTGTTAGTTTTTACTTTTTCGATTTTGGTTCCAGTTATTTTATATAAGGGTACTTTCACTTTCAGAATCGGTTACAACTGGTTCCAAAATTGAAAATGCCCGCTTATAAAAAAACTGCAACAAAATCGAAAGAGTAATTATCTTTTTTAATTATCTGTGACAGTAAAATTTCCTCTAATGCAAGTAGTGACACAAATACCACGTGGCATTTCAACAATTATGCAAGCAAAGCCACGGATTTTTCTAGTATATGATAACCACTAACGTAATTTATTGTTTAAATTAAAAAAAAAAAAACGTAGCGTTGTTGGGAATTAGCCTAGGTTCAACCGTATTTCTTTGTTATATTTATCCACTAAATTGATTTAGAAATATTTTAAGGGTAATAAGCGAACATTAATGCTTTAAAATAAGCTTTTGATAAAGTTCTGTCTGTTTAAATACATATGCTATATATGTATATATACATACACACACATATATATATACATTTAAACGAATATAAATTGTTACTGAGATAGTTTAATTTTTATAATAACATAAATTGTAAGTACAAGTCAAATAAGGAATAATAAACAAACACATTTAAAGATAATAAACAAACACATTTTATAAAGGATTTTGTTTTCCTTTTATTTTTTATGATTTTACATAAAGCTTTATGTTTTAGTTCGAAGTGTCCACATTTTAAGCTTTAACTTTTAAAATGAAACAAAATCATATGAAAATATAAATATTTAATTTATGCACCATAAATATCCGATGCAAAATTGGATCTGTTACAAAGAATAACATTAATTTGACACTGTACTGCAAAAATCATAAATCATGCATATGTCATCCTATTTAACTTTGTTAAAATGTATAAACTAACTAATCCAGAATGTAATTCCCATTGTATAAGAGAGTAAACACAACTGTAATTGAATGAAAAATACTAAACAAAAGAGCAACTCCCTGTGTATTTAGAACGTTTTCAAAAGAATTTACAAAATGACAAAGAGTTGAATCTGAATTGTTTATTTTCTGATAGAATCTGAAATATTTTCCAATTGACATAAATATTTTAAAGAAATTATGTGATAAAATGTATGTGCAATTCATTGTTTTACAAAGTAAAATATTTTTTAATATTTTATCACAATGTTTTTAAAAGGAAACTTCCAAAATTAAGTTTTATAAAATTATTTATCTAGTTATTTTTTATTTATATACACAATTTTATAATTATATGCATTATATCAAAAATGTAATCATTCGAAATATGATAACATTTTTTACATATATTTCTATCGGGAAATTGGGTCTAATTCTTTCTTGATTAAAATAATAACAAAAATTTAAAAAATCATACTCGTTTATAGGCGACTTCACGAAATTGAACAAAAATAGCCACAAATGAATATATAGTGATTTGAAAAAAATTTACTTTAAAAGTGCTTCTTAACAAATTATGTGTTAAACTAAAACAATTTTTAAGATTATTTTTTATGACACCTTATTTTATCTACCTTTGAAAAATATCTTTGGTTTGCACATTGCGAAACATTATATATTGAAACTCTAATTACACGCATGCGTTAAAGAAATTTATTCTTTTTTGTTCTGTGTAAATAATAGTAACAACACGCAATTTTTTGCCAATTTTCGATACATACACATATATATATATATATACATAAATTTATCTGTTGGCATTTTAATAAGTAAAGTAACATCTAATGGTAATTCTGGATAAATAAAGTTCAATACTAAGGATTATTTCCCTAGCATAATGACTAAAATTTGTCATCACTTGTGTGACTGATGTTAGGACAGGTGGAAAAGGTCTAATGCAAGTCACTGAAACAGGGCTTCTAAATTATTAATTTCTTTTAAACCATAATTTCTTAAGAAATACAGTCTCGTTATGTTGTCGCGTTGCATGTTTTTTTTTCACTTTTCTTTACTTGTAATACTAATTACACTTTTTAGTGTTCTTTATTGTACTTTCTTACTACGAATCACATCAACCTTTTTTTCTTCCTTTTAAAGGGAAGTGCTGCGTATAACACGCGAATATATTTAAAAAGCGAAAACTATAGTAAAATCATTTAGGTGATACGCGTTCCGAAATATATGGTATGCATTTCTCGTCTCCAGTTAATTTTTTAACGTATCCATAAAACACCAGAGAATTGATAAATACATTGAATAACATGCTACATATGGTTATTTAAACTTTCTTCCCCCAGTAAAGTAAAACAGAGTTTATTTACATAGTATTTCACATTCCGCAAATATCTACCCTTACTTACTTAATACTGAGAAACAAATTTCTGTAAAATTTGAACAAAATCAAATTTAAATGTCGTCATAAAAAAAAATATTTTTAGTCTTGTTTCTTCTTTTTTTTTTATCACATGGGCTGCATTATTATATGTATTTTATTTCTGAGGAAATTATTTTAAAATATTACTAACTAACAAGAATGCAGTTAATTTTACACCAATTAAAATGTGAACTCTATTGTGAATAACTCTTATTTAAGATTACTCGTTTTGGTCAAAATATTATTTATATCGAAATTTCACAAAATTTGTGGCTGTCATTAAATTAGCCTTATTTATGGCTAGATATTTGGGTATGTCTCACCAAGTAGTGCCAGTCATGGTGGCAAATTAGTGCACATGTCTCATCCTCTCTCTCTCTCTATATATATATATATATATATATATATATATATACCGGGTGCGTCATAAATTCGTGCAAACTTTAAAAATACATAATAAAAGAAGTAATGCTCGGAAAAATTTTCGGTTTACGCGAGTATGATCAGTAGGATTTTGGATTTTTTTTCCATTTATAAGAAAAAATGGTTCCAAAAGTAACCGATAGAGGGCGCTCACACGTCATACTGAGGCGTTTTATGCAAATCAGGCTCGCAATAAATCACCTGGCTGGAAATGGATTCATCATTCGACCTCGGCAGCATGCTATCGTTACCAGATCGAGCACTGGTGATTGAACTTTTCTACAAGAATGGTGTTTCCACAACTATTGCATTGCGAAAGTTTCGCAAAGAGAAAGGACTTAAGGCGCATAAAAAACCAATTCATGGAATTGGATACTCAATTTAGTACGACGTTTTGAGGAATCGGGGAGTTTGGAGGTTCGTACACGTAGTGGCAGACCATCCTCGAGCGCCGATCGCGTCCATGTTGTAAAAAGTGTCATGGAAGAATTGGCAGCCGAGACATCAACAGGTAGTAGCAGTGCTCGTGAAGCTGGGAGAATAACGGGGATTCCGAAATTGTCGATTCGACGTATTCTGGACGGAATCTTGGATCTCTATCCGTGCAAGATACAGGCACTTCACCAGTTATTACCCGCAGATACAGATAAAAAACTAAAGTTTGCTACATGGGCTCTGGCACAAATAGAGACCCACAATGGTTGCTGAACGTCATGTGGACGGATGGAGCACACTTTTCACTGCATGATTACGTCAATACGCAAAATAGTCGTATCTGGGCGACGTCAAACCCTCGTGAGTGCCTAACCCAGCCACTGCATGCCCCTCATGTGACTGTTTGGTGTGTTTTCACGTCATTCATTCTGGGTCCTTTCTTTTATGAAGAGCTTTGTCCTGAATCCGGCTGGAAAACCTTTACAGTCACTGCTGAACGGAATCTTACGCCTTTGCGTGACCACGTTGTGCCTGCATTGCAGGAAAGTTAGACATAAAGCAGGCGTTACCTGTCGTCACCTTCATGCAGGATGGTGCCTCGCCCCACTTTGCACGTGAAGTCAAGACATTCCTGTTGGACACTTTCACGGAACACCGAGTGATAAGTCGGGGTTGTAAGTTTGAGTGGTCCGCACGATCTCCAGACTTGACCCCGGCAGATTTTTGGTTGCGGGGATACTTAAAATATTGTGTATACCGCGGCTCCCCAGCCACTTTAGTGGAACTGAAAGATGCCATTCGACGGACCGTTGCGTCGGTGGCATCGATGCCGACATGCTACACTCAGCTGTAACAGGCGTATTGACGCGCCTTACTTGCCTAATACCTGGTGGTGGTGGTCATGTTTAGCCGCTTTTACCTTAAAATAAATGGACAGAGTCATGTTATTGTGATTCGTTTCATTGTTTGTGTTTGCCTGATTTGCATAAAACGCCTCAGTATGACGTGTGAGCGCCCTCTATTGGTTACTTTTGGAATCATTTTTATTATACATGGATAAAAATCCAAAATCCTTCTGATCATACTCGCGCAAACCGAAATTTTTTCCGAGCATTACTTTTTTTTATTATGAATTTTTAATATATATATATATATATATATATACATCTGCATGCAAAATACATACATCTGCATGTTAAATAAAAAGTTTTATAAGTAATAAAAAATTCTTTATGGGTCAGCATATTTTCCCCTTCTGTTCATTATTATCAACTCAGGCGTAGCTTCTGACCCTTTTATTATTATAAATTTTTGATTAAATTATCTTTGGAAATATTCTGAAATAATAAACTAATTAATGTTATATATTATATATTTAAAAAATAACTCTTATATAGTAATTCATTTATAATGTCCAAAAAATCCCCTACAGTCGGAAACATAATGTATTTTTATCACATTTTTCAATATTTCGAAGTATACAAATTATTTCTTAAGAATTGGATGAGAAGTATTTAAAAATGCTTTTTAATTATATTAAGTCAAAATTTAACGTAATACAATATTTCAATTTTAACATTAACATTATCTTTCAATTCGCATTAAGCAAAAGTAATATTATCAAATCTAACTATATATTTAAAATTTAATTAACTTAAAGTGTTCCCGCAAAAATTTAATATTCAATTTTTCATTTCTCGTGTGAGAAAGTGGAAAACGTTCTCATTTTACAAATTCCAGAAAATATTAATTATATTTTATTAAAATATTCCAATTTGCAAAATTTCTGATACCAAATTTTAAAGCAATTTAGAAGTAACTGCTGTAACTTTAAAAGAATATAAGTACTGAAATGCAGCTTAAATTTCAAAATATTACATAACATTTTAAAATGTTATTTTCTTAATGCCAGTTATGAAATGATGACATTAACTCGAATATTTTACATCTTCATAAGAAAAGATCAGTTGTTTTTTTCTGCATTTAAACTATATTACTGTAATTGATTCGTGCTAGTATCGATAATATGATTTATGTATTTAAAAGTCAAGTATAAAATGATTAAATTAATCACAATATTGAAATTATTTTATTTGAAATTTTTCTGAGAAATGTCTTTTATAAGGTTTGAAATCTTTTTAATTTAATTTTCATTAAAATTACGAAAATAAATAGAACCTAAATTCCAATGTGGGTTATTCCTTATTCCTCCAAAATTTATTTTAGATGAGCCATATTTTTTTAAGTTAAAAGATGATAATTGATAACGAAGCTCCATCATGATGTCTTCACAGACAGCTGGAAAAACACACACACAAATTATTGACGATTTATTGAATTTATCAATGAAATGAAATAGTTGCATTCATAATAACAGAAGTTATCCAGTACAATATTTTAAAATCGATTTTATGTACTAAACAGAATATATTTCGAGAATGCAATACTGAATAATGATTTTTTTTTTTCAGAAAAGGAATTTGGATAAAGGGAAATATAATGAAAAATAGTTAATTGCAATTTTTCAATCGCTGCATATTTCGGGAATCGAATCTATTCTAATAGTTGCGATCAAAGAAACTGACGATGTATTCACAAAAAGGTGGCTGTTTTTTTTTTATTTACATCGGAACAACAGAGTCCGATTACCACCGGGAAAACGTCCAATAGTAAATTTTAATGTTCGCCTTATTTAAACGGTTTATTAATGGAAAATTTCTGTCATAAATAAAGTAATGGAAACTTTCTGTCATAAATAAGGCAATTATTTCGGTTCGTTTTTACTAGTGGCAGTTTGCCCCGGCGTTATTACATTCTCTTTCACTGACATTGATAAGAGGATTGTTTATGTACATCCAATATAGAGGAAAGGCTGGTCCTGACTTCCATCGGAGAGAGTAAATACGAATAGATATTTTAGTCTTAATTATGACGGATGGATCTGCTGTTTAAATAAGGAGAAATATGCTATTTAAACTTTTTTGTGCCAGATTATAGAAATATATAACTTTCTCATCCAACCTTTCACATTTTTATACCTATTCGAGAAAGAGGAAATGAACATGAAAGACCCATTAACCTGATTACAAGCGTGTGTGTGTTCTTAATGTAGAAACAAGTGAGGATAAAGCATCTGGAAGAAATGTATGATCCATTTTTTGATTTTTATAAAGTATTTATAAATTCACTCATATCAAAGGGTATATTGTATAATCTTATTACGCATTTCAAATACCCTGTATATTATTATTTATTTTTCAAAAATGTTTAACAAAACATATACTGTATTATAATATGTGGTTATTCTGTTTTATGACTACATAAATAATAAAATTTTGCGAAGAATTTGTATTAATGTCTCTTCGTTTAAAAAAGTTCATTCATAGGAAATGTATGTAAACTGTTACATTGAAACTGTTTAAACTTTACACGGTTACATGGCCAATTAAAAATATATATATATATTACTTTTATATAATCAAGCTGGTGAATCATATATATGCTATTAGACATATTGCATTGGATGAATTTCCAATATTTTATATATTATGTGGTATATATATTATATATTAAAACATTTGTTTATAATAACTATTAAATCTCATTAAAATCGGCAATATATATGAACCAATAATTATAATACAATACAAAAATTTATATCTAAGAATGTAAAATTCACAAAAGAGCCGTAAAGCAGAATTTGTTTTACTCAAACTTTTCGATAAATCACGATACCACAAGTGAATTAAAAATTGAGAATTGATAAATATAGAAAATCAATATATGAGATGAAAAAATAATTAATGAAGATTATTAAATAATCACAAAATATTATATTGAAAACACAATAAACGAATGACAAAATATAGAAACTTTACTAACCAATTCAATTGCAAGATCACAGCCAGCAACACAGGTCACATAAACAGTTTTGGCAAGCACATGGAATTATTGTACAGTTAAAATTGCAGTTAAATAAACTTATTTTTAAAAAATTTAAAAGCAGCTAGTAAAGTATCGATAACTTTAATCGATTTTAAAAACTAATAAAAAATTATTTATGATAATAACCCAATGGTTAAAAAAAGGAAAGAGAATAAATAACAATAGTTTAATTCGTAATACATAACTACAAAAGAGTTATTTTTTTCAATTAAATATATTGAGTTCTTATAATTAACATATCATTAAACATAATATAATAGTATTAGATTAGTATTATCATAATATAATAGTATTAGAATAATATTGGAAATAACTAAAATTATCTAGAAAAATTCTTGATAATATTTCTAATTTAAAATATATTTATATATATGAAATATTAAATGTAAGAACTAACATATAATGGATATCTCTATAACATATCATAACCATTGTTACCATAAAAACACCAAATACAACCTACATGACACGAATAAATAGTAACTTAAATTTCCAATTTTTTTTATGAATAAGGTATGTTCATAAATTAATCGATACGCTTATTCCCCACCTCTATATTAATTCAACTGAATGTAGCTTGACATCTCTAAACCATCCACATGTTAAAGCACCGCCATGTTAAAGCAATATCATGCGGTATACATATACTATATATATATATATATATATATATATATATATATATATATATATATATATATATATATATATGTATATATATATATATAATGTGTGTGTGTGTGTAAAATAAATAAATAATAATAAAAAAAAACTAAATATGTAATAATGATTTAATGAGATTCAAAGGATACCCGTAATGAATAACTTGTTTATAAACTGATTTTAAAATTTTAAATTTAAATTTATTTGAACAAAGATGATTGTCTCTATCAGCAATTTTTAGTAAAATATAAACATAATATTTATGTAAACAGGAATTATAATATGAGAATATATTTACTTTGCAAGGGAAATCATTGCTCTTATCATAAACAGAAAAGTTAAGCTTTTTATATTATGTATTAATTTAAGATCAAGGAAGTTAATGACATTATAGGCAATATCCTTTTCACGTAATGTTATATTATTGTGATAATTTCCTTGTCATAAATAGTTTGATTGACATTTCATATAAAAAAAAAACAATTATAAATATACTTGTAGAAAAAAATCATTAATTGAAATATTTCGTTAGTAATAATATACATACAGATCTGCAAAAATGCTAGATGCTTTGCTAACCTGTACATTGTTCATAAATTGTACGATTAAATATTATGTAATTATGATGTAGTATAAAGTGAGTTAGTATTTTGCTCCTGCTTATTGAAAGGTTGGAAAGGCTTGGTTTAGGATATTCTTAAACGATTGTTACACAAAAAAAACCCTGATTACAAAAATTTATTTTATTTTGCTTCCGACAACTTTCGTTAAATTAATACAATTGCCAAACAATTATCTTAATGAACCTTTCTCTCATTAATATATATAATACGAGGTTCAACCATAAAATAAGTTTCCTATATCCCATATATCAATTTCTGGATTGAAACAGAATTGTATGAGCCGCGGATTATAGGCCAAAAATTACGGTAACTAAAAAATAATCCTTCAGCACTTAGTTGATGGCAATAATTTGCTTGATGTTTTGCAGATAAATTGTTTGCCTGATCTATACATTCTGAAATATAGTGCATCAAAATGTATAAAAACCTATTTGCATACTGTTATAGATTGTTGTTTTTAGGAGTGATTTGTTTGTTATAAAATTGTAAACCACGTTTACAATAGAGAAACATTCAATGTTGACATATCCATGTAAATCAAAATAAATAATTATTTTAACTTACACATTCAATCTAGAAAAAAAATGTATATATTTATCTTATTTCGCTTACAAAATATACATACCTCCACTGTCCTTGTCTTCTCTTGTTTGTTCGTTTCGTGGTCATATTCGTGTGCTCTCTTGATTCTTCATATTGTTGTTATTGCCTACATCCTCATATAAAACATTTATTATCTTATCTATCAGATTAATTCATTTTTCTTCTAACATTTACAGGGATACATATTTTCAATGCATCTATTTATAAATATGTATCCCTGTAATAAACTTGCAGATTATCTCATCATTCTTCTTCACAAATTCGGAGAGAAGCTTATGTTAAGCCATCTTTGAGACATAAGTGTACCTTAAACAGAGTTGCCAAGGTCTCCAGCTTTTTGAACACCAGTAATTTGTTAGAGAAAATATTGATCTTTTAAATCGCAAAATGTTCCGATTAATTAAAGCTGCATTTTCTGAACTAAATTACTGGTATCCGAAAAGCCGGAGACTTGGCAGGTCTGCTTAAATAAAGAAATAATTTTAAACTCTAAATTCAAACGCAAAGACATTTTAGTTTATAACTTTTAGAAAATATACATACCTCCTGTATTCGTGTGTTCTCACTATTTTTCATATTGTTATTCTCGTCTACATCCTCACATAAAACTTTTCAACTCTTAACATTCTTTGTTTTCTTCATTTTTCTTCAACATTTACAGGGATACATATTTTTAATTCATCTTTTTATAAATACGTATCACTGTAATAAACTTGCAGATTATATCATCATTCTTTTTCTCAAATTCGGAGAGAAACGTATCTTATGCCATCTTTGAAACATAAGTGTACATGAAATAAAGAAATAATTTTAAATTATAAATTCAAACGCAAAAACATTTTAGTTTATTACTTTTAGAAAATATACATACCTCCTATATTCGTGTGTTCCCTCGATTTTTCATATCGTTCTTCTCGTCTGCATCCTCACAAAACTTTTCATCTCTTAACATTTTTTGTTTACTTCATTTTTGTTCAACATTTACAGGGATACATATTTTTAATGCATCGTTTTATAAATATGTATCACTGTAATAAACTTGCAGATTATATCATCATTCTTTTTCTCAAATTCGGAGTGAAACATATGTTAAGCCATCTTTGAAACATAAGTGTACCTGAAATATAGAAATAATTTTAAATTATAAATTCAAACGCAAAAACATTTTAGTTTATTACTTTTAGAAAATATACATACCTCCTATATTCGTGTGTTCCCTCGATTTTTCATATCGTTCTTCTCGTCTGCATCCTCACAAAACTTTTCATCTCTTAACATTTTTTGTTTACTTCATTTTTGTTCAACATTTACAGGGATACATATTTTTAATGCATCGTTTTATAAATATGTATCACTGTAATAAACTTGCAGATTATATCATCATTCTTTTTCTCAAATTCGGAGTGAAACATATGTTAAGCCATCTTTGAAACATAAGTGTACCTGAAATATAGAAATAATTTTAAATTATAAATTCAAACGCAAAAACATTTTAGTTTATTACTTTTAGAAAATATACATACCCCATATTCGTGTGTTCCCTCGATTTTTCATATCGTTCTTCTCGTCTGCATCCTCACAAAACTTTTCATCTCTTAAAATTCTTTGTTTACTTAATTTTTGTTCAACATTTACAGGGATACATATTTTTAATGCATCGTTTTATAAATATGTATCACTGTAATAAACTTACAGATTATATCATCATTCTTTTTTTCAAATTCGAAGTGAAACATATGTTAAGCCATCTTTGAAACATAAGTGTACCTGAAATAAAGAAATAATTTTAAATTAAAAATTCAAACGCAAAAACATATTCGTTTATTACTTTTAGAAAATATACATACCTCCTATAAGGTAAAGCTAGGAGAGTCTGCGCACAATTCAAAAGAATAACAATAAAAAATCTAAATATTAATTTTTTGCTAAACTATCCATGAATAATTTTGACTTCTTTTGTTTTTTATGCATTTCCATTGCTATTTTGCTGTTATGTTGTAATTTATTAGAACAGTTGTAATAAAACCAAGAAAGTTGTTTTGCGCAATCTGTCCTTACAGGGTTGGTGTGACTGCGCACATGGGTAGGAAAGATTGTTAATAATAATAGCTACAATAAATTGTTAACAATAATAATTACACTTAAATGACATTGTTGTAAGGTTTTTGTGAACAAATATTATTATATTAGGAGTGAATATTTCAACCTAATTATTAAAGAATTAGAAAAAGGAATAATTTTAAAAACGATTAAAAAAATTTAATTAAAGGGAAAAAAATTAAATAATCAGAAAAAGAAAGTCCAGATAAGATTACAAAATAACATTAAGTTACGTGATAACACGCTTAACTTAAAACTAGTCCATTTTAATTTTTCATTTTTTAGGCAAATTTATCAATAGGCTACGTAATCTCTCCTAGCATGGAAACTAATGGAAACAATGCGCCATCTCTCCTAAGTAGCAGATGCGCAAACTCTCCAATTTCGGTAGGAGAGATTGCGCAGCCTATTATATAAACATGGCCGCTACTAAAACGAGTCGTTGATGTTCACATTGTTAGTCTAGATTAGTGGCTTATGAAAAATTGTTTAAGTTTAAAATGTTTTGTACTGCTGACATTGTATAGAAATTCTGATGAATAGCTATGAAAATTCAAGCACTTACTTTGGGAAAACAAAACAAAATACCAATACTTTATCTTAGACACTCAAAACAATCAACGTGCACTTTCAAATAGGCACTCCACTACTGCTGTTGTACAACTACCTGGAGTCGCTGCGCGCTCACTCCGCTCCTTCCCCCCGAACCTCTATGTCCGCAATCTCTCCGACCGCGCAATATCTCCTTCCTTTACCTTATCCGTGTGCCTTATCCGTGTGTTCTCCCGATTTTTATATTGTTCTTCTCGTCTACATCCTCACATAAAACTTTTCATCTCTTAACATTCTTTGTTTACTTCATTTTTCTTCAACATTTACAGGGATACATATTTTTGATGCATCTTTTTATAAATATGTATCACTGTAATAAACTTGCAGATTATATCATCATTCTTTTTCTCAAATTCGGAGAGAAACATATGTTAAGCCATCTTTGAAACATAAGTGTAACTGAAATAAAGAAATAATTTTAAATTATAAATTGAAACGCAAAAACATTTTAGTTTATTACTTTTAGAAAATATACATACCTCCTATATTCGTGTGTTCTCCCGATTTTTCATATTGTTCTTCTCGTCTACATCCTCACATAAAACTTTTCCTCTCTTAACATTCTTTGTTTTCTTCATTTTTCTTCAACATTTACAGGGATACATTTTTGTAATGCATATTTTATAAATATGTATCCCTGTAATAAACTTGCAGATTATATCATCATTCTTTTTCACAAACTCGGAGACAAACACATGGTAAGCCATCTTTGAAACATAAGTATATCTTAGACAAAGAAATAATTGTAAATTATAAATTCAAGAACAAAAGTATTTTAGTTTATTAATTTTAGAAAGTACATATATCTCCTACTTTCGTGTGTTCTCCTGATTTTTCATGTTGCTCTTCTCGTCTACAGCTTCACATGAAACTTTTAATCTCTTACCTTTCAGATTACTTCATTTTCGGGTACATATATTTTTAATGAATATTTAAAAAAAATGTATACCTGTAATAAACTTGTAAATTACGTAACCATTCTCTTTTTCAAATTGGAGAAAAATACTCTAAGCCATATTTTTAAACATATGTATACCTGAAATAAAAAAAAATATATATTTTACATTATGTGTACATGATATAAAGAGATATTTCAAATTATAAATTCATCCACAAAATTATTTTATATTATTATTCTTACAAAATATGCATACATCCTATACTCATGTGTTCCCCAGATTTTTCACATTATTGTTATCGCATCACAAGAAATATTTTTTTCTTAACTTTCACATTCCTTCTTTTTTGTTCTAAAATTTACAGCGATACATATTTTATATGCGTCTTTCTAAAAATGTGTATCCTTGTAAAAATCTTGCAGATTATATCATCATTCTTTTTCTCAATATGAGAGGGTAAAATATTTTAACCCTTCTTTAAAACTATGAGTACCTTAAATAAAGAAATATTTGCAAGTAATAATTCAGCCCCGAAAAATTTAGTTTAAGATCCATAAATTAAATATGCATACCTCTGATGTTCGTGTGATCCCCTGGTTCTTTGTTATGTGGACATCGCGTTCATGCTCCTTTGAAACTGTTATTTGCTTATATTCCTAGTTACTTCATCATTTGTCTTATAGCACTCAACAATATACATTTTTTAATTCACATGTTTTTTAAATATATACACATGGAAAAATATATAATAAACATGCAGCATAATGTAATAAACAAAGCAAATATGTAATAAACATATTCATCATTCTCCTTCTCAAATTTAGGCGTATACACATATGTGACTACTTTTTTAAACATATGAATACCTATAATAAATAAATATTTTAAATTACATATTAATCTCTATTACTAAAGCGCATTATAAAATTTAATTGTCAGAAATTTTCTTTTGTATTCTTGTCCCATTGTTAATATCGATGCCATTGTTATTATCATGGTTATAGAATTGTACAGTTAAACGCATTTTCTTTGTTTAAAAATATTAAATAATGTATTAACAAACAAATAATCATTGTTGCCATGTAAAAAGTTGTCTTACCTTAAATCAACAAATATTTAAAATTCCAAATTTTAAGATCCAAATATAAATTTAGTATATTAATATTAGCAGTTAAACATCCCTACGATATTAGTCCGTATCATCATTCTTCATTTAGTAGTCAACTCTTTGTACCTGAATGATAAACGAAATTTAATTATTGGAAGTATGCATACCCTAGTTAGAGTAATAAGCTTATTTGTTTGGAGCTTGAATTGTTCATTACCTTAAAATGATATTGAAATAAAACACAAAATACTTTAATCTGATAATAACCAAAATATTTTAATCATATATTTTAATTATATACAAAATGAACATTGGTGTCAGAATATTGTTTACAGTTATAATTCAAATTCTTGTAAATAAGTGCTGAATAAATAGATAATAAATTAATGTGTCATTACATAAAATTGGGTACATAACTACAGACATTTCGAGAAAAGATACCCTACGTAACTCTTAATTTTTTTTACACATGAAAACGCTAATTAGAACAATGTGTCTAATTTTGCTCCAAACACTTCTCATTAAATTACGTCAATTTGCTGTGGATATCCTTTTCATTAATATATAATATATTGCATATAAATGTACTTTGCATTAATATATAATAGACTGCATCTAAATCTACTTTACATTAATATATAATATACTGCATATAAAAGTACTTTACATATAGCCCTATAGTATTAGTATCTAAATATTTTTATTGTGTTATTAACTAAAAATTAATCTTAAAAAACTTATTAGTAGGCCATAAACTTCTTGAGGTTTTGTAAAGAAACTTTTGTCTCGATACATACCTTATCAAATAAATTACAAAAATCTGTCAGCGGAGGGACATCTTTTTCCAACCAATTTACTTTGTGTACTTTCTGCAACTGAAGTGGATAAGAAGCTGCATTTGCCTGAATGATCTTTATCCATTCTTGTCCCATTGTTACCAATACTCGTTCCCAAGCGATGTGATTGTCATTATTATTGTTAGATATTATTATTGTTATACGCGTTTCTTATAAAATGTAAACAATTTTATACAGACATTAATTGTTGACACACCAATTGTTGAAGTATATGATAAAGACATATAATTTAAATTATAAATTCAATCCCCAAATGTAATTTTTTTTTATCCTTAGGAATTATGCATACTTCCCACATTTGTTCGTTCTCTTGATAGTTTGTTTCATGTGCATTATTTTATATAAAGTTTCAATCATTGCTCTCGATAATTTTTTTAAGTAACTTAGCTAATCAGCAGAAAGAAACATTAGCCAAATGAGAAAAAATATATCAAAATGAAATTGATTGCCCTGAGACATTATTCTGAAAGAGTGGTTTAACCCAAATTTTATAATTAGGCTTGACACATGGCGTTGATATATCGATCAAACAGTACTTATTGCGGCTTTGTTGGGTGCTAAAATGGTGTTCCGAAATTCATATCTAAATAGAAGTGAGAATATTCAAACTGCAAAAAAGAGGATCTTTTTTCTTTCCGAAATATTCAATGGGATTATTTAGATAATTTACTATTTATTGAGGGTTTAACGTAACACATAGGAAAACAAATTTAACAAATATGAAGGGTTTTACAAATTTTAAGCTTTGTAAGCTCATGATGGAACCAAAGGGGTGAGGCAGAATATCTTTAGGAGAGTTGTAACAACAAAACAAAAGAAGTGCAAATTTTGGAAGGGGGGGGGCTTATTTAGCCGATTGATTACTTAATTGTTGTTGTTACGGAGTAATAAAGGAGGAAAAATTCAAAATAAACAGTTTCAAAGATTTTAAACTGATGTGATAGGTGCTAGAGCAAATACGTTTAAAACAGGAGTGGTGATTTTAGAGGAAGGACTTAGATGGCTGATTTTTTATTGTTAAATTAAATTTTAAAAACATAGTCCAGAAATTTTTGAAATAACGAAAAAAAAACAGCATTTTCACTGTGTGTGATGTGGCTTGTAAAAAAATCGAATGAGGGGATTTTGATAAATTTTTTGAAAAAGCGAATTTTTTTTTAAATTCTCAGCAGAAATAGTGTGATGTAAATAGTGTGGTAAGATAGAACGCCATAAGCTACATTAACCATTCAGTAACTTATTTTATAGAATTTTAAAAAATTCTACCACAAAAAACACGTTTTTCCATTTTTAGTGAAATAAAATCGCGAAAATTCATTAAGTTCTAAGTATCATCACTCGGTACGTTTTCTCCATAGAAGGATGATTTTGTATTAATTTACTTGTTAGAACGTAGAGAGGCCTTTTTATAAATATAACTTTTAAGACCCTGATAACGGAAAAAAATATAAAATTTTGTAGTTATTTAAAAAGTAACTATTTTGACGTAAATTGATTTTCATATAATGACTTTTGAAATATTTTTGCAATTGAAACTATATCTTTAAAACTAACGTCTTCAGAATTACATATTGGTAAACGATGAAAAAGGACACATTGTATCAAAAGTAAACACATGTTTAAAAACATGATTTGTATGAAAAGGAAATATGATAGCGATATTTTACTGTAGCAAAAAGGAATTAGCAGTGAAAAATAATATATGCTTAAGTTTGTTTTCGTTTTAAGATGTGAGCGACGCTGAGTTATTAATTAGCAAAAGTTTGCTTATTGATATCTTTCAATAAATCTTTTAATTTAAATTGCTTATAGTAATCTGAAATTGTATACATTGTCACAAAAAAAAGAAAAAAAAAATCTGAATTTTTTGCTATTTCTGGCCTGACTTCTTTTTTAGTTTTGGCTCGTATTTAAAGAAATATGATTAATATTCGCAAAAGACTATCATAATAATCAAATTTATGCTTAACGCAAGTGGTAAATGTCTAAATAAAATAAATTACTGCTATTTTGACCAAAATCAATCGAAAAAACAACTTCTACAATCATTTGGCGTATCCTATTTGGCGATAATCCCAAATATATTTATCAGTGGCGCAACCAAGGGAAGCTCGGGAAGTTGAAGTCCCTCCCAAACTCCGAGACTAGAATAACGATTTAAAAAATCTTAAAGTTATGAAAAATTATAATTTGTATATGTCCTTATCAGCACCTTTTCAAAAATTTTGGAAAATATTCATTTTGTTTATGAATATTTTACATTTTAAAACTTTTTTTTTTAAATAAAAAATATGAACATGTTAAATTTATGCTAATTAATTTTTTTCAAATATTTAACATGTTACATTTAAATAAAGTTTTTATAGGTTAAAAAAATCGCCTTTCTCACATTCATAACTGACATAATATGATTGGAGCCCATACAAGAATATCTTTTTATTTGTTTATTATTCCCACAAGAGGAAAATTTGATTTATTTGACATATAAAACAAGTTCGGAATGCTTAAATTCATCTTTGTCAAATTAAAATAAAAAGTGTACACAACAATATGTGATTCCATTAACTAAAAGATGATTAAAACTTTAATTAGATTTTGAAATATGGTTTAATCCCCTTTTTCCTTCCTTCCTCACATGTTTTTGCTATGCAATGGGACCGACCGATCGTTGGACGAATGTGAATGATTTAAACTCTCACGTAGACTCACAGTGCAGAGACAGTGTTTACAAGAATGTGGTCTAGACGTTTGTGTTTTAACACCTGTTTTTAACACTTTCCAACCTAGTTGAAAAGTGTTTATGACTTCGGATTGTCTGGCCGTCTGCCGTCTGGCCGTCTGGCCGTCTGTCCATTCTCTAACTCCCGTAAATATGCTCCGATTGCTCTGTTGTTTTTATATGTTATAGTCGTTATCTATAGCATGTTCCCTATTTCAACGGAAGTGTGTAGCACTTATAGTTTTTTTTTACAGGGACACTCAAAAGAATTTCATTTCATTGCGGTCTATAGGGAAAAATCATTTGCGGTTTATTTAAATAATGTTTCACTATTTTAAACGCATTGAAATTTATATATATCACTAAGGTGCATTAGAAGAAGCTTAATATGGAATAGGGTGTGCATAGCACTTATAGTTACTTTACAGGGACAGTCAAAAGAATCCGTTACATTACGTCTATGGAGAAAAATCGTCTGCGGTTTATTTAAATAATGTTTCCCAATTTTAAACGCATTGAAATTTATATAAGGTGCATTACAAGAGGCTTACTACACAATAGTGTGTGTATAGCAGTCATCGTTCATTTACAGGGACACACAAAATAATTTTCTACTGTATGTTAACAATTTTTCCTGGAAGTGCGTTTTAAGTTACTGAACGCGATTTTAATTTTAACTCGCTTTTTGTCTATTACGTAGTGTGTATAAATTCTGTATATCATATACAGGGCAGCACAAAAGTTAGCGAACACATTTCCGTATTATTTATCTCCAGACGGAGAATTTTAAACTGTGCTACGCGTTTCCTAACTGAACTAAAATTTAGCATCCTATGTAGTATATAAACAAATCTATAGATCCTATACAGGGCTGAATAAAAGTATTCGGATTACTTAGATGTTATCTTTTAGCTTATTAAACGGTATGATTTGTAAAATTATTTTGGAAGCGTTGGAAAATGTTACATAATCTATGCTTGACGCATGAGTTTTCGTTCTTGTTTATTATAAATCCTGATGAGGACTTGGTTCACAGCCGAAAGTGCTCGATTTTAAGGTTTTTAAATCTAATTAAAGTTTTAATCATCTTTTAGTTAATTTAATGACATACTTTTTGTGTACTTTTTATTTTATTTTGATTCTTTCGTTTTTAAATAATCTCCCACAAACATGTTATTCTTCCATTCATCTATAACTGGATTTCAAAAAAAAAAAAAAATCCAAAGAACCTTATCGGTCTTTTTAAGTAAACGAGGGTGGTTATTTAAACAGCAGTCAAATGGTAAAAAAAAAAAAAAAAACATTTACTAGGAAAGAGTTATTGAAGGTTAAACAGATAATTCCATTACTTGCAACAGTATGATCTGTTACTCATTGTAGGGAAATTATGAAGATAAAACGAATTTTTTTATTATTTTTTATTTTTTTGAATAATCGGGGCCCACGCCAAATTAAAGTATTGGAACAGACATTTTTTTAGTACTACATCAATTACACTCATCAAATTGGTCTTGATGTTTTAATCGTTAACAAAATAAGCTTAATCTTATTTCATGTTTTGCTGCTAGTAGTAAAAAAAAAAATATTAATAAATGGAACCTGAAATTTAGCTGAATAATGCTATTACTGATAATTAAAGATTAAACAAATTGTATTCCGCCGTCTTTTTAAGAGAATTTGCCGTAGTGACGGGAATTTATTTATTTTCGTTCAGTAATAAAACTTTTAAGGTTGTACAGTATCTGACAATCTTATTTTTTTTCCTTTTTTCATTTCAAAATTTTGATGGAGGAAGTATGTATGTTCTGAAAGCATCGTTAAATGGTTTACATGTTATTTTTCTATAGCTTAAATAAACCATAAAACTTGAAGAAAGTAATTTAATTTTAAAAAGAAAAGTCACTAAAGTGATAAACGTTTGTCTTTGAAAACGTTAAAGTAAAAATTCGCGTAAGTTGCTCCTTACTTAAGTGTCTCTTTAACTGGCTTTCCACGAGAGAGCGATGAAAGAGATTTATTGCTGTAATTCATCTTTGTTTGAGTTTTCATTGGATATAAAGAAAATTAAAACTATAGATAAAATGTTTTTACAGTATCTATATCCCTCTGAGCGTTTTGCAATAGGATAAAATTGTAATGTTGTTTTCTCTGTATTTTGTTTTAAAAGCTACAAAAATATGATTCTTTCAGCATTATAAATACAACTTAATTACAACTATGAATGTAACCCTTGAGAGTATTAATCATTCTTCAATGTTTCAAAAATTCATTAAATCTATCTTACTTATAATAAAATCCAAAGGCGAGAAAGTGTCTGTAACGGTACCGGTCTGTACCACTCTGATCTGCGAGTCGACCGTAGTTAAACGCCATGTTAGGCTTACTGAAAAATATATGCTAACACATAATAACACTAAATGATAATATCTTCTACTTGAAATAACGTCTGTTCAGCATATTTTCGTATAAAACATGTATATCATATCCAGTTATAATGTTTTAAGTTTTAAATTAAAAATAACAGATTAAACATCCGATTACCTGATGTAAATAAACGAATAATGTTGCCATTCAAAAACACAAATCCCATATCTAGAAAAAAAAGGAATGACTCTTTGAACGTTTCATTAAAATATCCAATTATGCTCTTAAAATATTTGTAAAAGCATTTTAAAGTCTTTAAATATTTAAAGGATTTTCTAAAATTTATTTCTGTAAGCATTTTATTCCTGAAATCACTTTTTCAGAAATAGCGATGATACCTTTTGAGGCTTTGCGATGCAACTACCAGCATTTTAGATTTCGTTCGTAAATACTATTCTGGCGCCATCTTCTGACAATAAATACAAATTATACGTTTCTGTTAGAAAAAAAAAATAAATTAATAATACAACTTTATTATAATTTACATAATAATAAAGTTGTAAAATAATATAAAATGTACATAAGCATATTTTTAGAATAAGAAAATTCAGGATGTATTGATTTATTACAAGATCAACTTTTTTTAATGATTTAAATTATTTTTATTATTAATTTTGAAAGGGAAATATTTGACTTTGTGTAAAAATTAATGCATTCTTTTAGATTATGAAGAAGCTAAAAGATCGTTTTCGTATTATTGAGAGCGAAAATTAATACCTATAATTTTCTAACCATAGTTAATTATTGAGACCTTAATTAATTATTGAGATCATTATTAGGATTAAAATTTTAATTATTCAGAAAAATATTTGGAAATTTTGAGTTGAAAAACCAAAATAAGGGAAAAGATTACCTTTCGTAAAATTTACCATTAACATAAGGTATGTACATTCAGGATGTATTGAATTATTACAAGATCAACTTTTTTTAATGATTTAAATTATTTTTATTATTAATTTTGAAAGGAAAATATTTGACTTTGTGTAAAAATTAATGCATTCTTTTAGATTATGAAGAAGCTAAAAGATCGTTTTCGTATTATTGAGAGCGAAAATTAATACCTATAATTTACTAACCATAGTTAATTATTGAGACCTTAATTAATTATTGAGATCATTATTAGGATTAAATTTTAATTAGTGAGAAAAATATTTGGAAATTTTGAGTTGAAAAACCAAAATAAGGGACAAGATTACGTTTCGTAAAATTTACCATTAACATAAGGTATGTACATTCAGGATGTATTGAATTATTACAAGATCAACTTTTTTTAATGATTTAAATTATTTTTATTATTAATTTTGAAAGGAAAATATTTGACTTTGTGTAAAAATTAATGCATTCCTTTAGATTATGAAGAAGCTAAAAGATCGTTTTCGTATTATTGAGAGCGAAAATTAATACCTATAATTTACTTAACATATTTAATTATTGAGACCTTAATTAATTATTGAGATCGTTATTAGGATTGAGATTTTAATTATTCAGAAAAATATTTAGAAATTTTGAGTTGAAAAACAAAGATAAAGAAAAAAATTACGTTTCGTAAAATTTACCATTAACATAACTATCATTAACAGTAAAATTTACCATTAACCCTCTATATTACCTAATATTACCTTAACGGTTCAGGTCAGTTTTCCCTATTGTCGATAAACAGTATATGAATATTTTTATCAATTATTTAAAATTTTAACTGAAAATCCCAATTTCTACCCACCGTCCTAGGACGGGCATTTACACTAGTAGAATTATATTATCCTAAACATTACATATATTGCAGTAAACCTGGAGCTTAGTGAACGGAATATTACGTTCCACACGCTTTGAGGGATATACAAGTAGACAGATTTATTATCTTTTTACTTTTTACTTTTTTTTTCCATTTTTATATAAAACGCTAGACGAATAAAATACACAATTATCAGAAGTTTAAAATAGTATACGATCTAGAAATAGAAAATCTTGTATTTCTAATTATAATTAAAAACATTATTCCATTTTAATATAAACTGTATATATATATATATATATATATATATATATATCTACATTGGAACGCCAGTTATACGTTTCGCTCGGGACCGGAAAACAAAACGTATAACTCAGTAAAACGTACAACTCAATTAATGGTCTACCGGAATCATATTTTAAATATATCCTAAAAACATTGTTCCACTGAGGGGCTGAGGAGTTCCAGTTACCGTTTATATCGATAACGGAAGTTTTCTAAATATTACTGCACCCATGACATAAAGTTTCGAAAATGGAACAGAGTAGATAAAAAGTACATAATAAAAGTATACATAAAGTTATTTTATTATAAAAGTTTTATTAAAAATATTTTTAATACACATAGTGTATTTAAAAGAAATGATTGGAATCGCCTTGGCATGTAAATCTCTTATCAAAAGACATTTCAGTAGTTTACTGAATCTTGTAGAATTAATCACTAATATTTGTTTGTTTCTTTTCGGCAGTGCCGACAGTGAACAGCAAACTTTGCATTTGTGTTAATAATGCAGCCGCCTTACCGTTACTCCTTTTACTACTGACGAACTGCTTTACTACGTCAAAAGCCCTTAGAGCAGCTCCGAAGTTAGAGTCTTTCAAATCATACTCATCCGACGCGTCGTCAATGTTTCCGGTTACAAAATGCATAAATGAGACAAAATTTTGTCCGGGGACGCAAAAACGTAACGTATAACTGAGGGAAATGTACAACTCAAAACGTATAACTCAGCTAATTTTTAATGGCAAACGGCCGGGACCACTGAGTTGAAACGTATAACTGAGGGAAACGTACAACTCAGGTAACGTATATCTAGAGTTCCACTGTATATATATATATATATATATATATATATATATATATATATATATATATATATATATGTAATTCATCAAAATATGAATTCATCAAAATATGTAATTCATAAAATATATCACCTTATGAAAGAAGGTCTATATATATTTTTTTGTAACAATTAACCATAAACATTTATAGCAATAAACTATAAAAACTGCACAAGCAAAAATTGTCTGTTTTTCCTCAGTGGGCGGACAGAAAGAACAAAATAACTTCCCACTCACCATACAAACTTGTAGGTTTCGAAATACGAGCTAACCTTACATTCAAAACAAAGTTGATTTTTTAGAAAACAAATTAAAAGCAATTTAAAAAACAATTAAATTACTGTTTTAGAAAACAGATTAAAACCTTAATATAACATGCATAAAATTAAAATGTAAAAAAAAAAAGTAATTACAAAAAGTTTTAAACAAAAAAATAAAACAATACTAAGTTAATTAAATTAAACGAAGGTATATAAATTAAACTTTACAGTAAAATAAAATAAAAATGAATACAATACACTCGGCCTCCCTCCATACCTTCGCTGTTTCATTATATTTTCTTGGATGTATTTTAAAATATCAATATCCAGTATGAAAAAAAAAAATTGTCCTATTAAATTATATATTCCTCTAAAATTCAAGATAGTAATAGTTCAGTAAGCTTTTCTAAATATTAAATTTTTTATAAAGATGTAAAATCTAATTTTTTTCTTAAGATATAGCTTGGGATTACTTTTACTGCTGATGAAAATCTCCACTAAAATATGAATTTAATATGACGCAGAACGTTCTCTCCGACCTATAAAATGCAAGATATTTCATGTAAAACAGAAAGTTTTACGGTCTAGAAAATCGTATTTAGATGCACTTTACTTTATTTCCATAAAATTACTTCAGCTTTTTCTTGCATTAAATCCTCCAGCTATAAATAAAAAGGAAGGAAAAGCCTTTCACTCAGAAATAGAATATTTCCAGATATATGAAACATTTACACAACAAGTAATTTTTAGGAAAAAAAATAATTTCTAAGGAACATGTTGCACTAATATTTACTTATTGTATACCATGTGGCGTGTAGTAATATTGTTGAGGATGGTGTCTCAGAATTGTGTGTTTTTTGGCATCCCTTTATTCTTATCTCCATTCCATTTAAATTCCATCAATACCAATATAGCACTTTTTGGTGTGTAGTAGATCATGATATATTAAAAAAAATTATGTCTTCATAAACAAAAAATATTTCTATTGTAAAAGTACCGTGCATATACACGATATTAAAAATTCGCGATGATTGTCATATTTTTACGAAAGTTAAAAAACTGAAAAAATATATACAAGAAAACAGACCGAAAGATAATCATCTTAAATAGTATTTAACATAATACTAAAAAAAATAACTAGTTCATTTTTATGAAAGCTGGAACATATAAAATAACAAAAAAGACAAGAAACATACTGAAAGACAAAAAACATTTTTTTATATTAATGAAATTGAAACGGGGATACTAACAGGTATCACATTTCAACAGATAAAGAATTATAAATATTAAAGAATTCGATCAACGGTAATGCGTGGGAAAAACAACACATAAACTAATTTTGTAAACCCTACTTTGTGTGAGATAACCTTATAAAATGTAGGCCAAATTAAATTACAATTAATTCAAATTTTGAGCAAATAAATAAAATTAAATATGTTTTAGAATAGTTTTTCAAGATAGAAAGTTTTTTATTTTTAATCAAGACATTTGTAAGACACAAAGTCGCTTATTATTCTCAATTGGCGGAATATGTTGTGTTCTTAATGGTTAAAGTATTTCGATCATTGAAAAAAGCCGTCGTTGTGCCGTTCTTGCATTATGCGTGATTTGTTGAGAAAAACTTACACTGAAAAAATGAAGTACTCAAAAATGAGTAAATCGATGTATTCAAATCGAATTGAGTATGTTTGGATAAAAAATGAACCTATAATTTTTCAATTTTTAACCAAGCCGCGTTATCAAACTCAAGTGAAACGATAATTTTGCACTTTATATTGATTTATTTTCTTCATGAAGACATAAAAGATGTTCATTTATAGGAAAACAATGCAATATACCCTGGAAATAAGGGAATAATAATACATTTTTATTATTTGGAAGAAACTATATATCTTGCGCCGCCATTCTAATGAGTAAGGTTACATTGTTGTTATGAGTTCTTACATTCATTGGCAGGCGCAGAGTGACATGGATATTTGAAAAAGAAAATCAGATTCAAGATTTATTCGACAAGTTTGAAAGTATGTGCTCTCTGTTAAATATTCAATATATATTTGTTTCTTATTTTATGTAATCATACATACTTTCTGTAAATATTAAATTATACACAGTATTTTAAAATAATTTAAAATTGCTTGAAAACAATGCTCTAGTCATAAAAATATTTGATTTGGGTATCTTGATAATAATTTGGTATAAAACTAAGCTGCGCCGCCAGTCGCCCTGACCGGGCACCCTGCGCGTCCCAACCGTCGCACCCAAGTCCTGAGGGACTTTTATCGCACCAGTAGCTTTGGCTTGCTACAGCGCTGTGACCGCCCAAGGGCCGCTCCACTTCGGACCCACAAGCCCTCTTACCCTAGTGATCGACGTCATAGGTCGCTACGATACGGCGGAGGATTCCATAACTTAGAGGAGACCTCCACACAGACACTCGATGAATCGCCGAGAACACACAGCGACTCGTTGCCGAAACCCAATTAAGGGGAGTAGGTTCCTAGGCGTGGAAACTTCCTCCAAGCGCGCCAAAGAGACGGACCCGATCGAGATTAGTATTGGGTGAAACTCAGGAGACGAGCCATTTATCCGCCCACCAATTTCCTAAATAAATAATCAATTATATGTTTCTTGTTAATCCTTTTCAGCGGGAAATAAAAATCAGTACATTTTTACTTTAATCTGTAATGCGTTGTGACTCGGGGCAGAAACCACTAGACAAGAAAAATATTTTTTCTCCCATTTAACTTATTTTTGTTTTGAAACTGTTTTATTAAATGTCTTTCAGCCCATGTTTTTACTTAAATTTTGATTTCCCGCGTGTCAGTAATATACAATCAGCCATCCTGCTTTAATTCATATTTTTATGATCAAGAGCATTGTTTTAAAGCAATTATAATTTATTTTAAAATGTGAAAAATAATCAATAAGTTGCTATCCAACATACCCTTTATTCCGAGATTTTAAACAAAGATGTAAAAATCAATATCACAATTAACAAAGTAAATTATTAAATATTTAACGGAGTGTACACAGAGTTCATAGTTGAATACAGCCATGAGATTAAAATCGAGCACATGTTTCATATTTGAACACATCTATGGAATCAAAAATGAGCTCATATCGGTTCATATTTGAGCACATCCATGGAATCAAAAATGAGTATACGTGTTTATCAATTTTGAAAACATTTGGATCGGAGCTATTTTGAGTATATGATGTATTTAAAATTGATTACTTTTTACTCAATTTTGAGAACTCTTTTGTTTCAGTGTACAGAGAGTCCTGTGTGTGTACGTTTATCCAAATTTTGAAAAATCATTAACAATTAAATAATTGTCGAAAGTATGATGAAAGTCGTCAATGAAATAAGATGAATAACTTTCGTCTAAATATATGTGGTTATATTATTTTACCTACATGGATTTTTATATGTACTGATTATTATTATTATCATTTTAATGATACAAACAGAATGTAAATGTTTATTAAATTGTAGACTGTAGACAGCTGAATTCTAGTGATAGGTATAAGAGCTGCTTACATGAATAAATGTTAATCATAATTACTACGATTAAATATAAATACACTATATTTCCGATGATGACCGGTCACTTGCGATTTTAGACGTTTTGTTAAATATCTGGAAAGATACATGAGGAATTATCCTGAAACTTCATGAGTGTAAACAACATGATAGACGTCATATATTTCAGCGAAGATTTTTTACCGAAACCCTATAAGGGACCGTCAACAAATTGAAGAAAATCGAATATATTTTGGATAACCCTGTAAAAACTAATATTGCAAAAGCATTCAAACTGTAGATTATGATTAAGTATATTATTGTAATAATTTGGGTTCATTTTTATGAAGATAGCATGTATACTCCAAGAGAAATTTAGGTTTTTATAAAACAGTCCCAAATTTTACCAAGTGTTTTGCTTATAATCTGCAGAGTTCTTAATATAAAAACAAGTTATTTTCAGAAAATATGACAAACAAAATTGTGCACAATACCCTGCAATCAGAATTAAAAAATAATAAAAATTGTATTAAAAATGAGCAGGTTTACTAAATATTGTTTCACTGCGCATGCGCTATTCAATCAAAATATACTGTGCATAATATATTAGCTAAATGTATAGACCAACTTTTATTTAAGTCTCAAAAACATAACTTGAAAATTCTGATAGTAATCGTCGATAGAATAAGCTCGAAATTCGCTGTTCCCAAAAGGAAGCAAAAAGATGAGGGGTTGTATCAAATATAGAATGAGAGGCACTTCATTCTTATTATGTCAACTTTCATAAGCTAGTATATTTGGATACAGCCCCTCATCTTTTTGCTTCCGTTTGGGAACAGCGAATTTCGAGCTTATTCTATCGACGATTACTATCAGAATTTTCAAGTTATGTTTTTGAGACTTAAATAAAAGTTGGTCTATGCATTTAGCTAATATATTATGCACAGTATATTTTGATTGAATTCGCGCATGCGCAATGAAACAATATTTAGTAAACCTGCTCATTTTTCATACAATTTTTATTATTTTTTAATTCTGATTGCAGGGTATTGTGTATAATTTTGTTTGTCATATTTTCTGAAAATAACTTGTTTTTATATTAAAAACTCTGCAAATTATAAGCAAAAAACTTGATAAAATTTGGGACTGTTTTTATAAAAACCTGAATTTCTCTTCGAGTATACATGCTATCTTCATAAAAATGAACCCAAATTATTACAATAATCCACTTAATCACAATCCACAATTTGAATGCTTTTGCAATATTAGTTTTTACAGGGTTATCCAAAATATATTTGTTTTTCTTCAATTCGTTGACGGCCCCTTATGGGGTTTCGGGAAAAAATCTTCGCAGAAATACATGACGTCTATCATGTTGTTTACACTCCTGAAGTTTCAGGATAATTCCTCATGTATCTGTCCAGATATTTAACAAAACGTCTAAAATCGCAAGTGACCGGTCATCATTGGAAATATAGTGTATATACGAGTAAATATTTCAAATTAGTTTTGTTAAATAATTGTATATATAAACTTGTCTTTGGAAATAATTAACTGGTGTTCCTGGCTAATACTTCTTAAAGTTTGGAGATTTCACTATTTAGTAATTTATGCTTATGCCATGTTAAATTTAAAAAAAAAAAGAAAAAAAAAAGAACATTTTGGTGCAAAGTAGAAAGTTATTTGCGAAACAGACTCTTGCATAAAAGATATATTGAAAAAAAAATCAATAGTTCAAAGATATTAGCTGTGAATTAAGCCATATATGAAATTCCTCTTTAGGAAACACGAGAGAAATTGATCCCTTTTTGCTGAATTTTGCAGACTAGTTCTATATGTCCAAAATAATTTTTAAAAAAATGAAGCCTGTAAATTCTTCTAGATTTAGAAATGTATATAAAAAACAAAAAAAAAAAAACCCTCTTTTTTTTTTTTTTTGGTTCTTTAAAAAACCGCTTTGAAGTGCGGAACAATTAAATACAAATAAATATTTCGAGGCAATATTCCATTATTTATCCACAAAACAGTGGGTAAAGTTATTAAACTTAATTGTACAAAATAAATTCATTCAAATAATCTCAATCATTTTTTGTTCCTATTGTTATGTTTTATTATTTATCCATTAAAAGCAAAAAATTAAATTTAATTAGTCCCATATACGGGCTGAGAACATACATGCTAAGTTTTTACAAGAAAATGTAAACATGAAACGTGTGCTTTTCACATAATTGCGTATTACAATTCCAAATTTTACAATATAAATGTAGGACAAAACTCTTAAATCCATAACATGTGTCCCACATGTCCATTCGCATTTCCAAAAAAAAAAAAAAAAAAGAAAAAAAAAAGAAAACAATTAAATGATTAAGAAATAGTTGGATCGGCGTACAGATTGAACAATAATACTTTTACAAAAATTGCATTATTTTTTTTTTTATAAAAGACAATATAATTGTATAAACAATGTAATATTTTCATATATATTATTAATAAGTGAAAATAAATATATCGTGTATAATCGTAATAGTTTATGCCTTTTAATGACGCTATCTCTTAGTGGATGAACTGTGCACATTTTTTTTTTCTCTTTTACCACAAAATATCCAACTGTTTGCGCAAGGAGCATATCTATTCCATAATTTATTCGCATCGTCTTATATTTTTATATGTTTGCTACTACTATTTTCAAAATATAATGTGCGTAGTAAATTTCTTTAACATGTGCAACAAGAATGAACCACGAAGAGTATAATTTGGAAATAGTGGCAGCAAATATATAAAAAATGAGGGAGCTACGAGCACTAAATGTGTCATTTTTTAATGCAATTTTAAAATTTGAGTGTTCTTATACCACACCCGGTATTTAATTTGTACATGAATGTCAATCCTTAAATTTTAATAAAAATTAAAATTTCAGTGCAAATTCACCTTGTTTAATAACTAACATTCATTAAGATACAACTAAATGTAAATATATTGCTTGAAGGTGCGTAAAAACATATATAAAAAACATTTAAAAGAACATTAAAGTCCTTTTAAAAATTCCAAAACGTTTTCAACCGAAACCCGGTCATCATCAGTGGAAAAAACTAATTCTGATGAGTTGAGTTGTTACCTCTTTGCGTTTTGTTGCTTGCCCGGAATAAACTATTTTACTTCAAGGGTTTGGAAAAAAATGTGGGATGGGAAAGGTAATCAATGATGCATTAATTCATTCCAGACTGCGTGGATATCATATGATAATACATCGTTACAGACTATTTCTTTTTTAGACATTATTTCTAGAGACTCTCTTATAATTGCTTCCAGGTGATTATTTGTGCGGAATATAGTTTTGGATCTATTGAAATCAACTTTTATAGGTTCAGTTTGCGCTAATCTTGCTAAAGCAGTGTGGGGTCTATTTAATCTCAGATCTACTTCACGTTCATTTATTACATGAACATGCAAACATTTTTTTACATGTATTTATTGATTGTATGCTGGCAGCATTTCATTATTATTATTATTAAAATGCATATTTATCTACTCATTGTGACTAATTTCCATAATTTATTTTCAATACTTTATTCAATATTCTTTTTTTTATTATTATTAGTTTAAAAGAAATTAATCTTTATTGAAAAACATATATGAAATAAAATTTCAGGAAAATTATGCAAATAATAACTCATAAACATGAAACATAGATTTTATCTCATTGTAAATAATGATAAATATATAAATTTTCTATGACATTTGAGTATATTATTATTTGACAAAACAAATTATTTCTATTGAGCAATTGTCGTTTCATTTTGATTATTTAATTTACCTTACGATATGATGAAACTTCTTTTTAGCTATACATTATTATTATTTATAATACACTAAATAGTCACCACATTTAATTCGTCTTTAAGTATACAGGGGCCATATGACAGTGTTCAACACATTACAATACATAATAATATATCATAGCTTTAAAAAAAAAAAACAATAACATTGTCGTGGTGAACGGTTGATTGAAACATTGCATTACCTCCATAGTCATTTTTTTTTTATAATATTCAGATTAATAAACAACAATGATCATAGTATTATTAGTTATAAAATTGTGTTAGAAAATCATGTATATAAAGCATTTGTTATTTGAGAGCGTTATTTGAAAATTATATTAATGGAAAATAAATAAAATATTGAAATTTAACTATTTAAATTCTTTAAAATGATATCCATATTTATGGATGGAAAATAAAAATTAAAGAAGATATTTAAAAAAAAAACTTTAGAAAAAAAACAAAGGAAAAGATTGCTAAAATAAAAAAAAAAAACATTATTAATTACAATAAATTAAACTTAAAGGAAGAAATTGAAAAATGTGCCATGTTGATTGTTTATCTCCAACACCCCTTAAATTGGAAACTGGAAAACTGAATTCTGCCTATTCTTCTACGTATAGATTTACTTCTATATTTCGTTAAAAAAAATAGAAAAAAACGCTTCCAAGCATAATATCCGAAATTGGTGAAAAATGCCTTTTATTAACAAGCTTTTATTGTTTCGTTCAAGGATCAGAGAATGAAATAAAACATAAGTCTATATATTATTGAAGATTTTAAAAGGACCGGGGTATTAAAATATACCACACTTTTTATACGTCAAAAATGACGAATTTTACACGGAATATATTGAAAATTTTACTCGCGTTTTGTAAAGATATTTCGCACCAGAATTTTTATTTCAGAATACTTAATATTTGATTTATTTATTTATTTGCATGTAAATTATATTTTATTTATTTTAGGAAGAAGTGGTTGGTTCGAATCGAAATATATTCATTTAGTTTCGGTCAAAAGAATGGTTGTTGGTATATTTAGTGTTAAAATTAAATTATTTCTTTTTGTGTTTATAAAATTTATTGCTCAGACTAGAAGGAACTCTTAACACATTCCTTAATCACGTTCCTTAATACACAGAAAGTTACCATTTTTATTTTATCTTTTATATATAAGAAAAAAGTACCAGAATCGTCAAAATTTTCGATTTCTGATTTTTTTTCTTTTTTTGATTTATACGTTTTGGGATGTCTCAAACTGATTTGACTATTTTTCAAATTCTCTGCCTGTCAGTCTGTGTGGGGCACAATGTGTCTGGAAGCCGTATCTGAAGAACTATTCCACACAATGTAAAACTTCATATTCAGTTAGATCTTCAGACAAATTGGTGCTGATTAGGTTTGATGTATATCGCTCAACAATCATCACTATTTTCATGTATGAATTTATATTTTTAAACAAAAATATTTCCAAACAAACCTTTCCCGATCAAACCTTGTTTCGGGGTTTCACAGCTATTAGCAACGTGCACTAAGAGTTCTGCAATCTGCTTTTGCAAACGAACGTCCAATTTGTGTGATTATACGGTGTGCCTTAAAAGTTCCCGCACTGCATCTTAAAGAACTCATTGGCCGTCATTTTTTTAAATGTTAAATTTTATCGTCTGCTTATCAATGCATCAATTCATGAGTTTTTATCTTTTGGCTCTTTTCGCGCTAAGTTGGTGCGAAAATAAAGTTCTATGTTATTTTGTTCTTCATAGTCAAATGGGTTTATCACGTATTCATAGGATTGCGCTGCTTGAAACTTATTTTATGTGTAAATCGTATGTAAGGTAGAACGATGGTTGGCGAAATAAATACCCAAATGATGCCCAAATCCCGAGTAAAATACGCTATATCGGCTTGTTCGATGATTTCGTAATACAGGTTAGGTAGAAGATAAGCACAGGAGTGACAGGCCGAAAGTTGTTATACCAGCCTTTCTGCAAAACACTCAACGAAGAACATTGCAAACTCCTCATAAATGCATGAGGCGTTTGGCACAAGAAATGATCGCATCTCGTGGATCGACGCATAAGGATTTAAGAGCTTTTTATTTTCGTGCTTATCGTGTAAAAATGGTACAAAAGATAAAGCCATCGAACTCATTATTTTCGGTGGTTCCAGAGATTTATTCGCAACAACAGCACGATTTTGAACAAAACATTTTTCTCTGATGAGGCATGGTTTCATTTAGGTGGTTACCTGAGCACTCAAACCTCTCGCTTTTGGGCAACGATCAATCCTAAATGATTAGTGCAAAACCCTTCCATTCTCAAAAAATTGGCGTATGGTGTGCTTTATCAAGCAAAAGGATTGTTGAACCTCTGTTTGTCGAATCAACTTTTCATCGTTCTGTATACAGGGAAATTATCCAGCAATTTGTTGCATTGTTAGAACTAATCGAAGGAGATTTTTGGTTCCAACAAGTTTGTGTAACATGCCATACAAGTAATGAAATCATTGACATGCTTGAAGAATTTTTTGGCGATCGATTCATCTTAAACAATCTTTGGCCACCTAGATCCCCTAATCTGAGCATCCCGGACATTTTTCTGTGTGGATATTTAAAGAACAAAGTTTATGCAAATAATACTCAAACAATAAATGATCTGAAAATTGCCATTACTCAAAGAATACGAGAGGTCACCCTCGGCATGTTAAAACGCATTTCTACAAACATGTTCAAACGAGTTCAGTTTTGCCTCCTAGAAAAGGGTGGACATTTTGAACATTTATTTTAAATATAATTTCAGTATTTTTTTCTATGTGATGTTAAAAGTGCTTTTTATCATTAGCATAAAGGTAATCGTTTTAATGATTGTTGTTCTGTGAATAATAAATACTTATGTCATCAGTACGGGAGCTTTTAGGAAACTCGGTACATTTTAATGGAAAATCAATCCAAACAAACGTGTGGTTTGAGTCCCTACCAGCTTCCACATCTAATGACGATACTGCTCACAAGGATGGTCTCCTCAGAATATTTGAAAAAAAAATCTGAATCTGAGATATAGTTTTGTCAAATGCTATCAATTCACAAGTAGACATTTACTTCTTCAAAAACATGTGTAACCGATAAACATGCTAAATTAACAGCATTAAAAATAATATTAAAATTAATATTATTTTGTTACTCTTTTTGTATACATTAACTTATGCCGCAGAAAATGTTTACATGAGAATTTATAGCATCTGGAAAACCGATATTTTGGGTTGAGAAATCTGAAATACAGTTTATAAGCGACTCGGATACATTTCCGAAAATTACGGCGGTTATATAAATATACAGTATGCCCACTAAAGTCCCTTGCCATCCTCTTAACTTCGGAACGGCTGCTGCTATATTCATAAAAGTGGTGTCTATGTATAGTAAAGTAGCCATGCGCTACTGAATGAAACCGCCTACGGCGCCACCTGGTGGAAAACTGCGAAGTTAGCATTCCTATCTCGAAAACAGAAAGAGATAGGGGAAAAAGTGATTTACAAAGTTCTAGAGCATCATTGATTTAGTACGAAAATACACCTTGTTGTTATTAATGCGAAGAATAGAACGGTTAAAACGCGCATTTGTTTTTCGTGATTTCCTACACTGTGACGTGACAAAACGATCTTAGAAAGAAAATAGTCGTTGGGGGCCACCGTAATACTTACCCATCATGGATATGCATAATGTAAAATATTAAAATAAAAATGTGTAAACTACTTATAAAATGCATTACAATTCAAATAAAATCGTGGCTTGATGACGTCATAAACTTTAAAGGCTCGATTACTGAATTGCTTGAAAGAGGTTTTCCCTTATAACTCCAAAAATAATAATCGTATTAACTAGCTGCTTATTGCATCTGATTAAGCGTCAAATTTCAATTAAAATATATCTTTGAAGTGAAATTGGGATGAAATACAGGGTCATGAAAAATCGAAGAGTGTGGAAAAAAGGATTACAAATATCTCGGCAACTCATTATCCGATCGACTTCATGCTTTATGAAAAATTTATGTTTTTTTATTGTCTTTTATATTCATTTCTTAAAATAAACAATTTCGAAAATTTTTATATACCTTTTATCAGAACGAATATTTCGAGAGTCCGAAAAAAATAGTTCCGGTTAATCGAGGTTATTGAAATGAAATAGGCTTCTTCCCATTAGTACATACTAAGTACATACCAAAGTGCAAGTCTCTATCTCATTTTTGTCGGGAGATAGAGCGTTTACAGACACACAGGCGGACGGCAATTTTTTTTTCTTCTAAAAATATGTTTTTCGGAATCTCCAGCGTCCGAAATATGTAAATCCGTCAAAAATTTTTTTTCAATTTTCAAAACAATTACAAGACTTACCCTATACTACGTATGATGGGTAAGTAAAAAACATCTAGTTGAAGCAATATACCTTTAGTTGAGATGTACAAATTTCTCACCGTCGCCTTAGCTTCAATGCACATTTGCATCCTTATTTGAATTTCACGTTGCACGCGTTGAAGCACAGAGGGTGACACGTTGGCACAAGCGTCCGTAATGTGTCGTTTTGATTGGGAATCACAAGCGATACCACTGTACCAAATTGCAGTGTCGTGCTTTGTCCGAAATATAAACATTTCTCCTACCGTTCAAGTTTCGTGACGTCACACGTGTAGGAAGTAACGAAAAATCAAATGCACGTTTTAACCGTTCTATTCTTCGCATTAATATCAAGAAGATGTCTTTTCGTACTAAATCGATGATTCTCTACAACTTTGTAGATTCACTTTTCCCCCTATCTCTTTTAGTTTTCGAGATAGGATTTCTAATATCGCAGTTTTCCACCAGGTGGCGCTGTAGGCGGTTTCATTCAGTAGCGCATGGCTACTTTACTATACCTAGACACATCTTTTATGAATATAGCAGCAGCCATTCCGCAGTTAAGAGGGTGGCAAGGGGCTTTAGAGGACATACTGTATATAAAAGATTCTTTAAATTTTGAAAATCTGTTAATTTCTGCGGTTTTTTTTTTTTTTTTTTTTTTTTTTTTTTTTTTTTTTTTTTTTAATGATTTATTAACATTTTTCGGAATTGTGGTAACTCAAGAGAGATCATTGTATATTTTGTTCGTGGTTGTACAATATATATTTTATATTAAGCAGTTTTTGTCCTTTTTTATACCACAGGGCGGACTGCTAAAGAACTTGTGGTCTTCAATAATAGCATTTTACGTACAGATTACAATGCGGAGAGATGTAAATTGCTGAACTTGATATCACCAAGAAATTATATAAAGTGCACAAAATTCATTCAAGGAATGCACGATTTCTGGATTATTTCGTAACTTTTGCTTTTTCTGTTTTTGGCGTGGCGACATCAGGATTAGCGTTTAGACCCTTTTTATATGCTAACCAGTACGCAAAGGAATTTTATTGAAATTTGAAATTTCTTTACAAATCCCCCATGTACGAAACTGGCTATTACGGTTGCTCAAAATTCATATATCTTCGAGAATGTGATAGCTGTAAAAAAGACTGCAAAAAAATATATATTTCTTAATCTACGAAAATATAACCATATACAAAAATGACCTCTACTGAGTTACCAACGATTTCCAAAAGCGTTATTTATCTTTAGAAACCTCGAAAACCAATATATATTCAATATTTCAGGCATGAGATTCTTCCGCGGTTTTCCGCGGATCCGCGGATTTCCGCTATTTTGCTGTTTTGTCAATCTCATCCTTAGGGATGAGATTCTTCCGCGGTTTTCCGCTGATCCGCGGTTTTCCGCTTTTTTGCTTTTTTGTCAATCTCATCCCTGTATTTACAGAAGCATTTAAATGAACAAATATTATTTTGAAGCAACTGATTTTAGGATATGTTTCCAAATAGTTTTTACAATGTATTAAACAGGTTTCTGAAACGGAAATATCGTTTTTTATTCTATAAATTCTCAATTTAGCATTTTCAACTGCGTAACTGAATTTTATACATGCAAGAGTAACAACATAATAATAATTTTATTGTTAATGATAATGCGTTTAATTAATTATGTGTGTATTTAAATCATGTTTGTTGAACATTAAAATGTTTACTTGTGAATTGATAGCATTCGATCATCGATTTGATTAAAAAATTATTATATGACGTCAAGATAAAATATTTATATGTATAAAAATAAATGTAGTATCAGAAGACATGTAACAAATATTCCTATTCCAAAAATAAAATCTTTCATTTCGATAATGTTGGTCATATCAAGTAATGTTCTTGAATAAATGGAATGTTCTTCTTCGTAACCAGTGCACCAGTAATATAGTTGTTCAAAGCAATATAAAACATTATCTTAGATTTTTTTATAACATAAAGTATTCGCTATTCTTTTGAATAGCATAAAGTATTTTTGACGAATGACGCCATTTTATCTAAAATGTATAAGAAATGCAAAATAAAGAGAACATCCGATGCATTTAAATCTCTAAATTAGAACAGAGAAAAACAAAGATTGAAATACGACTAGAAATTGCGCGTTTTTAAAATTTTTGTTTGAATAAAAAAGTTTTTCATACTGAAATTGCACAAAACCCTAATTTTTTAACAGGATCTTTTTATCTGTTTTTGACATTATGTTTTGCATTTTTCTGTAATTAATTGTTAATCTCTATTTTCTTTCTTTTTTTTCCATTATTGTTAATACATCTAATTTGTTTTTTAATTATTTAATTAATTATTTTTTTAATTTACCTTTTGTTTATTATATATAATATATTTTTAATTGTAATATCATTTTACGTTTGTGACTCTGTTTTTATCTAATTTACTTCTGTTCTGTTTTCTTCTGACTGGTTAATAGTTTTGTGTGATTGGCTGATACATTCTCTTTTCCTATTGGCTGTTTCTTTATCTTGTCCCTTTTATCATTGTATTTCTTTTCAGTCTTGTTTCTTCCTACAATGTGGCAGCACGTCTTCTTTGCCCCTGACGAAGAAACACAAAGTGCATTCTTTTTTTATGGTGTTATTACGAATTATTATGCTTGTATATTGTATCACACCACTTTATTCAATATTTTAATGATATTTTGGACATTCTCTTCAGAAACAAATGCGACACTTACTTACGAAACTACACTATATACCACAAACATATCCTTATATATTTGCATTTGCTATTGAATAAACGTATTAAAAACTACGCACCGGAAAAATTACAAAATAGTTTAAAACTTTAAAACATATAATGTTTTACTAATAATTATTCCCAGCACGGCAATTATTAAAAGTCATGATACCTACCTTTACCTCTGAAATACGGTAGATGTACAGAAATTAGTACTGGATGACCTGTATTTCGCGTTATGCTGCATTCTGAGGTATATTGACGTGAATCAGGTCTCCAAAATTTGGAAATCGACGACGATTCCTTCATTTTAACATGAGATATGGCCTGTAGCAAGTCGCTTCTTTAATACATTTCTCAAATCGTGTAATTTATATCGATGGTCACAATTAGATACTGTCTAAATATACTCGCTTTAAAAATATATCTCGATTGTTATCATTCACAATGCTCCTCAATTATACACATAATATATAAATCTAACTGGATATACACATTTGTATAATTTACATATAATTGCTATCACCAATAAGGACGGCTCGAGTGGAGGTCACCATGTTCCTCCTCCGTATTCCGTTGTCAACGCATGGAACTAACTGACATCAAAGTTTCACGCAACGCCTGTTTTAACATGCTGGTCATACACATATTTTCATTGTTGTTTATAAGGAAGCGCACAACAATAACCACTTGCAATGCTTTGGAGTCATTGGTAATAATATTACAGGAAAAGTAAATTCTGTGTAATATCACCAGTTCCAAAAAATCAATTATATCTACCGCATCTGCCTTTAGAAGAAGCATTTCTTACAGTTTTTACATTGGACCTTTTTGAAAAATGTAATAAAAAACCCCATAAGAGTTAAATTCTTGTAACAATAACAATGATTTTAGCATATTACTTTGTTTGATTAATCTATTTGAACCTATATTTGATACGTAGCACAGAATTAAAAAAAGTTTAAAATTCGATTAATCTGTATGTCTGTTCCCAGTTTTGTCTGTTTCTCTCTCCTTCTTTTCGCACTCTAGCTTTCGTAAATATTATTGGACATCCATGAACTTTATGTATGTGATTGATGTAGCATATTCTCTTCAGAAATTAATGTGTATTACATTTATAGTTTGTATACAGTGTCATTTAAAGTAGTTCGTATGCATTATGGTTTTAAAGCGATAAATGTGGATAGTAGTTGTTTGATACTCGGTTTATGAAATTGACATATGTTATTGAAGTATGTGTTAGGATATCCACAAAATTTTTAGTGTAGAAAATTTTCTATTTTATACGCGTGTATTTATAAATGTTAATCAAACATACAATAAAACGAAGTTGCGCTACGATAAACAGTGTTTGCAGTACTATTTATAGTTAAATTTTGAACTTTGCCATTTCAGCTTAACAGCTTTTAAGGATAAATAACAGTAAAAATAGAAAAAAACAATATTTTATAAGCATTCAATGTTATCTTGAAAATCACGCCTACGCTTATGACTGCAATTCATGAATTTTCGAAAAACTCGTCACGATACAATTTGGTGTGGGCACCAAACTCGATTATGAAACATTCACTTTTTTTCCCGCTTGGTAACGCAAACAAGTGATTTCTTTTTAAATATATGATTTTTGCTATGTTTCTCTTTTAAGGTAAGGCAAAGGGAAAGAAAAATATGAAACATTATTTAAACTATATTTTAATAATTTCTAAACCGATTTATTAACGTATAATAATAAATTAAGTAATATAAATTAATATTAACCCATTTTAGGCCAAGCATAGAAATTTTATAAAATGTGGTATTATTTGCATTGAAATTTGCTTAAATTACATTCATTAAGACAACAAAAAAGTTTCGTGCATGAAAAAGAATATTTTACTTAATTTGACGTTACCATTATTAATTTACCGTTAATAATTTACCATTAAATTTAAATAAAAAAATTTAAGTTTTCGTATGGCATTTGTTTTATTTTTATTTTATTTACAGAACTTGCAACTTTACTCCATTATAAAAACATATGATTAATCTCAAGTGGAATAATTATACATTTTCAAAAAGTCGAATTTGTCAATAACCGTTTCAAGTAAAAAACCAGCGTATTTTGAAAATTTCTCAACAGAAAGTGATTACTTCAATTGAATTAATAATATTTTATAGATGTCTCCAGAACCCTTAAAAATAGCAGAAAAATAAAATTAGTGAAAAATATACGTCACAGTGTTAATAAAAACATACTTATTGATATGGTGCGTTTACGCACCTTTGGCCGAAAATGGGTTAATTGATAAAAGTGCATATACTTTTTTAAATATTACATTCGTATTTTTTATTTGTAATTTATTTTCTACTTTTGAGCCTTTAAAAATTTTTCATTGTTACAGTTTCAAAGCTATTTGACCTACTTTGGAGAGCATGTATTTTACGCATAATATAACGCATTGTTGTTTCAAACCCTACACAATTGTACGAGTTACATGGAATATTTGGCGATTTATCATCTGTGGCGGGCGAACGGAAAAATGTCTTAAAATTAAAGTATTAATTTATTATTCAGTTCTAAAAATATTAAAATGTTTATTGTCATTGGAATACAAATGTGAACGTTTTTTATAATTCTAGCACATCAGGAAGTGGGTTAAAAATCGATTTTAAAATCCATATGTACATACAAAAACAAGGTTGGATGTAATAAAAGAGAATAAAATTGTATTAATTTTTTAAATCATCGTGAGTAAATACAGAATAAAAATCGACATTTAAGGGCAGAGATGTGCTGTGTTCAATTTGGATTGGTCGTGGAAAATAAAAGAAATGTTGTGTCTCTTGCATATCTCGAAAACTAAAAGCAATATTCATTTTTTTAAGGCTCACTGTATATATTTCGATTTTGCTTAAGCGTTTATAAAACCATTAGCAGGTGTCTAGACTCAATTATACCTACGAATCGTTTTCTGTGATTCAGTGAAAGTTTTTCAATAAAGATCGATATTAAACATTGCTGAATGCAATAAGTTGTAGTTCATTTTACTGATTTTACAAATGTTTCTTTTACATTTAAATATTTTTGCATACAATAATATAGCCATTGTTTAGTTATTTGTGGAAAGTTTGATACTAATTTCGTCACACTTGTTTCTTTAACATCTAGAAACGCAAGAACTTTGAAATGACAGTCTTAAAATTCATAACATATTTCGCCGATTTAAAAATATATATATATTATTTTCAATCACATTTTTAATGTTATATATAAAGAAAGAGAACAGGATTGAGTTAAAAAAAATTACATTATCCGATTAGCATCCAATAGATTTTGTTTTCATATTTCTAAGGTGGTATCTCTAAATTTTTTATATCATTTTTCATTAAATAAAGATGGAAATCAAAGTATACTTAGGAGTAGGAAAACACTACATTTCCACTACTTGTTTAAATTCAGATTGCTTGATCGCCGCCATATTGTTTAAATAGAAATAGTTCGCTTATTTAATGATGGTTTATATAAGTCGCAAATAAGGCGAATATTAATATTTCAGAAATGTTTTGGCAATAAACCAACCTGAATAGAAACGTAGCGTAAAAGTACTGTTTTCCTAACACTAGATGTACTTTATGCGCTGTACTGAAAATGCGGTTGTATTGTACGACTACCTGAAAGAAAAAAAAACTAATCCAAGTAAAATTATTCCACATTTTACTATTATCATTTGTTTGAATTTCCACATAGTGTTATTTGTAAAAGCGGTAGAATTTCCAAACAGAAATTTAGTTACTTGATACCTCTATATTTAATGCGTAAAGGGTACATTCAAATATGAAAGTATTTTTTTAACAGAAGTGGCCTCAGAATACTTTCATCAATTTTAAACAAGAACGAAAAATCATGCGTAAAGCATAGATTATGAAATACTTTTCAACACATCCAGAAAATTATAACGAAAATTCATCGTTAAATAATGTGAAAGAAGATATGTAAGTAAGCAGTTTTGAAAACATATAACATATTTAAAGTTCCAGTTTTAGCAATTACCTTCCATAGTAAAAAAAAAGTAGACGAAATATTTTGTGTAGCCCTGTATATGAGCTATAGATTTCTATATATACTACGTAACTTGAAAAGAAATAGTTCTGTTAGAAATTTCACATTTAGCAATTTTCGCCAAGTGATAGAAATGCACTCGAATATTTTGTACAGCCCTGTATATTATCTAAAGACTTTTGTACATACCAGATATTAATCTAAGTATTAATTTGGGTAAAAAACGCATCTGGTAACTTAAAACTCACTTCCAGGAACCACCAACCGTAAAAACAATGCATATTGTACTTTGCTTACACATGTATATGAATTATATCCCACAAACATCTCTTAGTCTACTAAATATGCTTCAACCGGAAAATGCGTAACATGGTAAAAAACAACTCTTGAGCAGTTCACTCCCATAGTTAGTGATAGTTATGAATTTCTTTGTGTAGCCCTGTATATGATCAACAGAAGTTATAAACACCACACACTATGCAAAAATGTAGTTAAACTTAAAAACGCAAGCAAAAGTTGATGAAAAACTTATCATACATAGACTGTAATTACTGCACGCAGACTATAAACGAATACTTTTGTATACCCCTGTAAGTAATTATAAACGCAATGTACAGCATACTTTTAAATGAAAAATTTATAGTGCACCTCAGTAATACATATAAATTGCGTGATGTTTAAAATTGTGAAACATCATTAAATTACATTGCAAACGATTATTCCCCGTAGAACATTGTGCAACAGAATTCTTCTGTGTGACCTTGTAAATGAGATAATAAATGCTTTGCACTCAATATTCTACAAAAAGCATGATTTAGTGAGCTTTATAATTGTATAACAATTGTAACGATTTTTTCCCATTTAGTGTTAGGTAACGGAATCATTTTGACTGTTCCTGTTAACAGACATTAAATGCTGCACACTTTGTTTTCAATAGGGATCATGCTATAGTAAACGTCAATAACATACAAAAATTTCAGGGCAATCCGAGTATATTTAAGAGAGTTAGAGCACGGAATAACGGACAGACCGCCAGACGGACAGAAAAACCGAAGTCGTAAACACTACTCAACTTTGTTGAAAAGTGTTAAACAGATGCTAAACAGTGATAATTTGTTCAATTAAAATCGATATAATGAACTTCGCATAAAAAATATTCATCGTGTGCTTTCTTGTATTTGTTGTTTTTATGTAAGCAATGATATACTCACCGGAAATTAAACAAATAGTGAAATAAATCTTAGTGTGTCTTGTTGTTTTTCTATAAAATATTAACAGACCACTACCATAGTTTCAAGAACAATTATCTGCTCTCATTAACAGGTAAGATTACTAGTGCGTAGTTAGTTACCCGTGAAAACATACAAACACTTTTGTAAAGAAGTATTAAATTCTTTGATACCGCAATCGAAAGGAAGTAGGGAATGTATTCCCTAATTAATAAAAATAATGTATTGAAGTAGATTAGAAAAAGAAGATTTAAACTTGTTTTACATGTTTTCGGGACTGTAATAAAAATATCTTTTCTAAGTCTTAACTTTTATCTTATCGTGTAATTATCATTTAACAGATTTCAAGATGTCATATTTATGCCATTGCAACAAGTTGCTGCAATAATAATCCATGGTAAAATTTTACATTCAACAGAAATCTGGACTGAATGGAAAAATAAGTTTAACCTGTTTATAAATTCATTTTGGATACAAATAAACTGTTAAGAATAACTTTAAACAATCCTTATATATTATTTCTCCTGTCAACATCCCTTTTACTCAGAAAATATGAAACACAGAACAACGAATGAGATACCATATGAAAGGTTTTAGAACAGGCTTCTGACATAGCCCACTTAACAATTCGTTAAAACATGTTTTTGATTAAAATTTGCTGAAATTAAAAAAAATAAATCGGCATTGTTTTCATGAAAGAAATGAAAGGTTTTCCTGAAATTATTGTTGCCAAAAAAAATAAATACCACATTATATGATGCTCATAGCAATTATTATAAAAAACACCGCACAGGTTTATTTTATACTTATGATTAAAAAGCGAAATTGAAATTGCAATGTTTAGATTTATATTTCTAAGTCTCATGGTTTTCTCGAAGCGGATGACGTCATCCTCTAATGCAGTCAAAATACGATTGTTAATTTTTTTTTTCTCGCGCGTGCCTTTAGCAATCTTGGATCAGTTTTTAGTCTAACTTTGATGGAATAAATTAGATGATATTCTGGCTTGACTAACAACTAAATGTTGTTTGCAGATATTTTTATCCTTGCTTTTTCTTTAGAAGTTTAAACATGCATCTAATAAATATTACATATTGATAAAAAATGATACTTCTCTATTATCCCGTCGACCACTTTTCATAACAAAAAACTATCGCCAAATAAACGGGAGAACGTTGCCATTGGAATATCAAAATATAAATAAAATATAAGAATTTAAGGACACAATTGTTATTTTAATTAATAAAATAACTACTAAATCAGTAAAACATAATGAAAAATACACGCAAATGTCGAATGTAATACCACTAGATGACGCAACAAACACACATAATGATTCTGACATCAAGTAAATGGGACTGCATTTTGGCGTTTAATCTTACAGTTTGGCGGTAGTTTTTTGTTATTAAAAGCGGTCGACGGGTTAATAGAGAAGTACCTAAAAAATATTAGATTTCAGTGCGAAATCTTCGCACGGCATAATTCCCTCTGGTATTCAAAATTTTAGAAAATTTTGTTAAAATATTTTCAATAAAATATTAATATCAGTTCAAAATTTAATTTCCGCTATTGGAGAAGTTAAGTGGTTCATATACATATATCGCTCATGTGGCTCATTATTATATTATTGAAATGATTATCATTTGCTTTGATCGAAACTTTTCCCTTTATTACTAAACTTGCTCTGAATAGCAACAAACAAAATCAAGAAGTTCCTAAAGTTGATTATAGTGAAAGTGATATCGTCATCAATTTTCGTCAAGGGAGATTAAGATATCGATTGAACTGTTGAATTCTTATTAGATTATCAATCAGTATAAATGTAAGGAGTGAATGGAATAAAATATATTCATTATAGTTCCAATGCGTGTACTCAAATTAGAATAACATTTTGCATAAAAATAGTTAAATCATGAGGTTTATTAATTAACGCGAATTAACGCTTATATTATTAATTAACGTGAATTAACGCCATGGAGTTAATTCTGTAGGTATAAAAATAAATATAGGCAACAAATTAGAGGTAACAACAATATAAGGTATCCAAAAACTAGCTTATTCTAAATGATGAAAAATTAATGATTATTTTAATATAGGCTTAGCTTATATAAACAGACAAATTTGTGTATTTATTTTTATGTACACATATATTATAATTATAATTTTACATATATTTTACGCAAATTGTTCATTTACATTTTGTAATTTGCTCTTAATACTGCATTTGTTGCCAACAACTTTGGTAATTATTCTTTGCTTTACAAACGAATGTCCATGTATTTGAAAATTAAAACGGACTTCAGCATGGTTGCCAGTTTTAAAATTTTGAATCTATTCTAGAAACTCCGAATAGTAATTTTTTATTTATTAAATGACAGACACTTCCTGATTACAGAGTGAAAATAATTGAAATTGCTAAATAAAAAATGTGACGAAACTGGTAATGTTTTCTTAAATAACGTGATAGAGGTATAAGGAATACTAATTATCCTGGGACATTTTAACTTTTGGATATAGGTTAGATTTTAAAATTTCTTAAAATTAGTTTTAAACTTGATTCCATTAAAATAACACACGAACTAATTCAAGGAGAATCTAAATAATTTATCCAATAAATTATATCAAACACTGATCTTTATTGACTTTTTACTTAAATTATTTATATTGTTTCTTTCTCTCAAACCCACCATCTCCTTAATGTCTCGCAGAGAAATGCCAAAAGTAATGTAAGCTAAAAAATATATCTGCATGTTCCTTTTATTAAATGTGTTCATTTATTTTTTAAATTAAAGTTTAAAAATGTATTTAAGTTTTTTATATATATAAAAAGAAACCAGCGTCTATAAAACATTATTGATATGCGTATAAATACCCACACTTAATGGAACTTACAAAAAACAAAATATATCCATCACTGAAATTATAATAGAAAATGTTATTTCACAAAATAAGATACTCTATATTTGAACAAAGACTTTGAAATACCTCAAGTGCCTTGAAAATATACTTCAAAACCTTAAAAATACACTTCAAAATGATGTTCGAATACTTTCAAACAGAGTACAAACTAATGAATAATATTTTTAAAGATTTTTAATTATTTATTCAGCTTAACAAAATAACAGAATTGGAAATCGTAGCCTTGGTAAATTACAGGAAAACTGGAAACAGAAACAAATGACAGTAATGTTAAAAAAATATAAATTCTGCTCAATAAATAAGATGAACCATTTCTTGCTTTAATGCACTGATACTTATGTCCTTTAATGTCCAATAAGATATACTAAAAAATGTCAGTTATTTCTAAACTGTCGAATAATAAGCATTCATTGACAAATAGACATATCAAAAACTTGACGCATTTAATGTTAAATGACGAGATTGTCGTGTGTTCTATATATTTTCTTTTAAAATATGGTGTGAGGCGTGGAAGAACAAGATTTTTTTATGTTGTTGCTATGTATTATGCAAACTGTTAAGAAATTAAGTGACCAATTCAATTTTACAAATTATGAAATAAATATGGGTTCTAATTATTATTTAAATATATATATAATTCATGGTTTTACAACATTATTATTATAATTAAGTTTGTATAAATTTGAATAATGTGATAAATGCTTAAATTAATTAAATATTAGAAATAAATTAAAAATACACCATTACCCGCATAGCATGCATGGTCACAGTGACGTCATCGTGACGTCACGGTGAGTCACGTACGTCACGTCACATCTGTGACCAAAATACAACCACTCAGTGACGTCACATTGTGACTAAAATGTGAATTATTTGGAAACCTTAAAAAATTTGCATGAACACTACAAAATATGTTATTCAATGTAAAAGAATATGTTTCTGAATTTTTTTTTAATTTTTGTGATGTCACTGTGACGTTACTGCAAATCACAAACACTACGTCATCTCCCGTATAGCATGTATGTTCACAGGGACGTCACAGTGACGTCACTGTGAGTCACGTACGTCACGTCACATATGTGACCGAATTACCACCATTCAGTGAAGTCACACTGTGACTGAAATGTGAATTGCTTAGAAACCTTAAAAAAATTGCAAAAACACTACAAAATAAATATTCAATGTAAAAAACATGTTTCTGATATTTATTTTTTATATTTGTGACGTCACTGTGACGTTACTGCAAGTCACAAACGTTACGTCACCTGTGTGGTCAAAAGACCACTATGTTTTGAAGTCACAGTTTGACCAAAATGGGAATTTGAAATATATATATGAAAAAGAGGAGAAATATATTTATCAGGAATGCCTATTCACTTAAAAGGTCTGATTCTGAGTGATTTTTATGACCCCTAAAAATAATTTTATTTATTTATTTATTTATCGACCTACAGGAAAATACTTCGTAAATAGATAAATTTCAATCAATATGAAATTATGTTTGTATTATAAATTAATACAAACATAATTCTGCATGTACTCCATGAACAATTTTTTAAAATTAAGACACATTTTCATTTGCTTTTCATATTATGTGAAAAACTAACAACTTTTTTAAAATTAGAACAGCAATCTATATTATAGAGCGAAATCATATATGAGAGTAACAATGACGGTATGTTGACGGTGGCAACAAGTGAACATTAAATAACGCTTTTACTGTGATTTTTTTAATTTCCAAACATTGCACAATTTCGATATTTAATCGTCAGGAAAAAAAATGTTCTTTCAAATGCAATATGCTTGAAACTGTACTGCAATTTACTATTCTTTATGGTTTTAAAAAATAATTTTCAAGCATGTTTTTATTTTTAAATCTCTCTATTGAGGGCATTCCAATCAAAACGGATTAAAACGTTTATATTTAGTAACATTTTGTTACAATAATTAATTTCCCATAATTCAGCGTTTATTTCCGACTAATATTCAACATATAAATTAAAAACTTCATAAAAAATAGGATTTCATATTCTTTTAAAACACAAATTTAATAGACATAAAATCAAACTATTCGCTTAAACCACTAAAACTATTAGAACAAACAAACAAACAAAATTATATATATATATATATATATATACAGGTGGCGATATTTTCGACTAATTTAAACCTTACATGCGACTAATACAAAAGTATCACTAATGAATTTTAAAACTTTATTTAAATACATAATTGATAATTTTCATATGAAAATTATTTTTGGTGTTGTTAGTGGACAATGTAAAATAATGTATTAAATGTAAAAAAAAAAGTATTAAATGTAAAATTAGAATTTTCAATTTCAGAATATATCTATCTATATATATGCTCTATTCTATAATCCGAGGAACCCGGGTTGGATCCCCTATTTCTTTCAATTGTAAATTACGGCAGAAAATAATATACAGATGGGGTAATTAAAGATTTGTTTTTGTGAAGGGAAAAGGTTGTGATAAACAAACATTTATTATAATAAAAACCCTTGTATATTTCCAATAATAATTGTTTTTCTGTTAGTGTTTAAGTAGATTAAGTACCTCTGCGAATATATATTTTGGTACTTGTTTCATACTTCTTAAATAAATTTAACATTTTCCGAAAATAAAATGAAATATACGAAACGTATGCAAAACGCATGACATAAATAATTATTTATCTTTTCCCTTTTCATTTATCAGAAATTTATTTTAAAAAAATATTGCTATTTTACAAGCTGTTTTATTCTACAGTATATTAATACATAAAAAAAGAAAGGTTGAAAAAGGAAAAATGCCTCCTCCCATCTCCCGCGATAAACTTTTTCTATTTTTTATGATCGTATTTTGCATTTATTACGCGTGATACAAATGTTACTGTTTTTGTTAACCGATCTTGCATTATTGCCCATTAAAATATTTATTATATACTCCAAAATTTAAACAATGTTTTATTTGATATGCCATAAATATTATAATATCATTGTTTTAGTTTACAAAAAAGGAACTTACAAATCATTTAAATTGAAATTATTGTGAAACTAATCGAAAAAAATAAGATCAAATGGATAAAAAATACTTCTTCAAATAATAAATTTTAATTGTGGAGGGTCTCAAAAAAATATTCCGTATTTAACTTTCTACTCTAACCTAAACTATATAAAAAGAAAAAAAAAATCATCTGCCCTTCTAAGTAGGCAGATGTTTTGAAAATATCGTCTGCAGATCGACGTCAGAGTACGAAATTCTTAATAAGTAAAAAATAACAGTGTAGGGATGGAAGTGGGATGTGAATGAAGTACTTGGACAATAGACGTGTATAATGAATGTGGAATTAAAATTTAACAAAAACCTGCACAGAACTTCGCATATACATATTTAATTGAAAATTACGTTCGAGAAAGGTACAGTTTTTATTGTCGCGGTGAAATTTGAGTCCGGTCAATGATACTGTACCAGATTTGGACGAATTATTTTCGCCGAAAGAAGCGAAGCTTTCGTTATTTGGATTATATCAAAACAGAATATTGAAGATGATGACAAAGGAAAATTGGTATGAAGAAATATTATTTTACTTGTTACATTTTTATTAAATTATAAAGTTTTCAATTAATTCCATATGAGTTTTTTACAAAAGCTATATATTTCATTAATTTAATTTTTATAAAAATAAAGTTTATTAAATTTAGAATGTTTATTTTTTTTTAAATAAATAGCAGTATGTCAACGATTTTAATCAGATGATTAATGTTACTGTTTCATTTCCTGAATCATTTTATAGTTATAAATTTCAAAATATGTAGGCACTATTATTAAACATTTATTATTAACAGGGGCATGTTATTTTTAATTATCATATTCTGTCATATTCTGTCTATTCAGATTCTATTAAATCTACTTGTTCTATTGATGGTGATATCAGAATTACAGAAGGTTATTGTGGTTATTGTCTCGTTACCAAATATCAAACCAGATAGATCCTTCATCGGCGTCATATGATACATATATGTATCACTATCGATGCATCTAAAATCTGCAGTAAAACGTTAGAAAATGACTCACATTAGACGCCAAACAGAGTAGGTGTGGTGCTGTGTCATTATAAACAATTATGATATGTGTTTTCAAAAAATAATCCCTAGTAAGATCTATTACTTATATAAATATATAATTTCCTAAATAAAATTATAAATTTGACAATCAATTAATAAAATTATATTTTTAATAACCAAAATATTGTTTTTAAGTAATATATTTTACTGCATTCAAACCCTGTTGCAAAATGAATTAACCCTTTGTATCACCGTGTTGCATATCTGTACACATACCCAAAAGTCAAAGTTTTTTACAGTGAGCTTAAAAAGGCGATTTTATTTATCACTGTTATATTTCAACACAGAAGTTAATATAAATTGTTCACAGAATTCTCAACATACGACAATGCTAAATTAATTTTTCATATAAAAGTCTTATTTATCATTTGAACAGTTTCACCCCGTTATTGTAAACTAAATTTTGTTGCATTTAAAAGTCCAGAGACGTTCAAAAATAGATTTTTTACAAAGGTAAGTTAATACACTTTAGAATTTTATATTAAAAAATGACAATATTTATGAGAAGTAGCTATGTAATTTCCTGTTTATTACAAATATGAAAAATACTCTTTTAGCCAATAATTTTTATTTTTATGATTTAATTTTTTTAATTACTTTTTACTTTCTTAAAATGATGTATTCTATCATGTGAGTATATAGTTTTCAAATCGATGTTGTTGATCCCCAAAGGGTTAAAATATAATTATAAATAATAGTCTATTTTGATCTGTAGGTTAAATTTTTGTTTTTCTCTTTCAAAAAGGGCAACTTTAATCAAATATTTTTCCAAAATCATCCTTAATAAATTAAACGTATCGTTATTTTTTTTTAAATATCATCTAAAATTTGGACCCCAGAATATGATAGAATACATTGTGTTGATATTTTTATTAATTAAATATATAAGATTAGAGATGGGAATACTCGTGAAAAAAACGGAAACTTTGGGGGAAAAAACTGGGTTTTTTCCGTTTTTTTCTGAAGGGGTATTTTTCAATTTTTTCAAATTGGAAAAATTGAAATTTAATTTGTAAAATAATGTATTCAAAATGTAATGGCTGCATTCTGATACTTTTTTCTTTATATATTTTCATGTTCAGTGACTACCATTAAAATGTTAACATAGAAAATATGATATGTAAGCAGTTCAAGAAGAACTTGAGTCCTTTAAAAAATCCTTTATAATTTTTTCTCCTTAAAACATAGGACCCTTCAAAAAATTCATAGTTTTTTTTCAATTTCCATTCTGAATCCTCGAGAAATGTGATGATTTTAGAATAACAAAACATGTCACATAACAACTGAAATCGCCAATGAATCTCGTATCTAGCTGTATATACAGTAGTGGCCAAAATTGTGGAAACCTTTTGGGAACAATGTTTTTTTTTTTTAAGTTTGATGGCTCATAACACCCAATATTTCTTAGTTATACCATAAAAGCTTTATACCGCTGGAAAGATAATTTAATCAAAAATATCAGGCAATACACTTTGTTTAATTCTAATTAATTTATCAAACATTATAGCCACATAATCAGAAAAAAGCAGTAAAATTTGGTTAGGTTGATGATAATGATTTTTCTTTTTCTTGAATGTAGTCAATGCATATGAATGTTTGGAGTGTCAGACAGATTCCATTTTATTTGGTAATGTGTCGATCAAAGATAGGGTAGGATTAAATATATACATGCCATATTTTGGTACTTATAGGAGGACTAAAAATGGAATAACATCTAAAAAATGGAAAACGCTATTCATTCCAAATCACTTTAATAATCAGGCATGCAAGTGCCACACGTTTAAAAATTTGTTCATAAATGTGTCAGAAAGTTTCGTGTTACTGAGAGAAGGGAAATATGGCACATTTAAAGACTTCAATACTTAACAGCAAAATAGCATAGTTTTAATTATTGTCAATATTTTTCGTGGTTACACAAAACAAATAGAAGTAGGAGTTAATTTAAAAAGTTGTTATTTGCACAATAGAATTTCATATTATTGAAATATTTACTTTTTTTTATAATTTTTGATGGATTCATCTGTTACCGTAATTTCGCGCGTATACGCCGTACCTCAGACAATTCGATTTCCTACCAAAATTTATTTTAAATGAAATGTGACTTACTTCTGCTTAGAACTTATTTGACTTCTTATTTTCAATAAAATTTCCGGTTTGAAAAAGACTTAACTAGGGTGCGGCGCATACGCGCGAAATTACGGTATTTTTATATTAGTATGCATTTTTTACATTTATAATTGTCTTGCTTAACGGCTACATTAGCCGGTTTCCCAATCAGATGCAAAGTTTTAATTTGAATGCGAGTTGCATCAATAAAAATTATTTCCTATCCAATCCTTATCGCCGATCTTATCCGGATTTGGTAAAATCTTGTTATCCGAATCTATACGAAATCATTTATCAGGTTCGGTCGGATTGTGGGCCTACAAATTTTGTTGTTGTAGTTGGGTTAGGGTAAGAATATGGGTTGAATCAAAATATAATTTCAGTCAATCATCATTCATGCTCAAGTAGACATTCAACCATGTTCAAAAAGTATATAACCGGATTCGTGCATGACTCTAGATCCGAGCCGACATCAGAAATTGTGTCGTAACACCAATTTCTGATCAAATCTGGTTACTCTGTCGTATGCAAGATTCTATTCCGAACAAGACTTACAGTAAAAACATTATACCCGACTCGGGTTAGTTCGGGTACACGAAAATCAGGTCACCCGACCACTAATCCAAATCTATTCTGTAGCCAAACAAATCCAAAAAGATCGATCCGAACTTTCTGGATTGGATTCCGGTAAAATTTGGTCACCCGACCCGGTGCAGTGTCGTCACAAACGTCACAAATATGTAGCATAAAAAAATATCGATCCGAACAATCCGGATAGGATTCGGGTAAAATCTGGTCACCCTATCCGAATCACATTCGTCACTTTTTTCACATTGAAGTCGCACGGTGACTTCACAAAGTAGTCACAATGTGAGGTCACAGAAAGCCTTGAAAACGGCCATAACGACTTTTAGGTCACATTTAGGTCACAGTGACTTCACATCGACGTCACGAAGACGGTCACAAAGTTACAGTGTGACTTCACAATGACGTCGCCGTGACGTCACCATGCCTTACGGGCTGTGTTATCAAAATACCCCCATGTTGTAAAGTCACAGTTTGACCAAAATGTGAATTTTTAATATATTTTAAAATGATAAGAAATATATATTATTCAGGAATGCTTTAATGCACTTAAAGGGTCTGATTCTGACTGATTTTTATGATCCCTGGAAAATTAACCTACATTGATTAATTTATTTACTGACCTACAGGAAAATGCTTTATAAATAGGTAAATTTCAATCAATATGCAATTATAAATTATAATACAAACATAATGCGGCATGTACTCCATGAACAATTTTTTTTAAATTAAGGCAGTTTCTCATTTGCTTTTCATATTAATTAACAACTTTTGTAAAACTGATAGCAACAATCTATATTATAGAGCGCAAGCTATCCAAAAGTAACAATGACGTCATGTTAACAGCGGCAACAACTGAACAGTAAATTTCGCTTTTACAGTGATTTTTTTAACTTCTAAATATTGCACAATTTCAATTTTTAACAGTCGAATAGGAAAAAAAATGCTCTTTCAAATGCAATATGTTTCAAAACTGTACCTCAATTTACTATTATTTGTTGTTTTAAAAATAATTTTAAATCTTCTTTTTTAAAATCTTTCTATTGCGTGCATTCCGATTAAAACATATTAAAACACTTCCATTTCAATAACAATTGTTACAATAATAATTTCCCAAATTTCAGCGTTTGTTTCCGACTAATATTCAACATCAAAATTAAAAATTTCATTTAAAAAAACATAAATTCATATTTTTTAAAACACAAATTTAATAGACATGAAATCATGTTACCTCTGCTAAAACTATTAGCATAATAGTAATAATAATAATAATAAGTGTATTGGGCGATATCTTCGACTATTAATTCCTGACATGCGACTAATACGAAAGCATCGGTAATGAATTTATTAGAATTTTCAATTAATATTTACACACACACACACACACACACACACACACACACACACATATATATATATGTCTGCTATATTCTATAAACAGAGTAACCCAGGTTTTTTCCCTAGTTTTATCAATGGTAAATTACACTTAATACCGGAAACGGCTGAAAATAATATACAGATGGGGTAATTAAAGATTTGTTTGTGTGAGGGGAGGTGGGTTGTGAAAAACAGATGCTTTATTATAATAAAATCACTGGTATATTTCCGATAATAATTGTTTTTTCTTTAGTGTTTAAGGAGATTGAGTACCTCTTCCAATATATATTTTGCTGTTTGTTTCATACTTTGTAAATAAATTTAACATTTTCCGAATATAAAATGAAATTTAAAAAAATTATGCAAAATGTATGATTTAAATAATTATTCACGTCTTCGTTTTTCATTTACCACAAATTTCTTTAAATAAATATTGTTATTTTGCAAGCTGTTTCTTCTACAGGACATTAATAAAGAAAAAAGGAAATTTTGAAATAGGGAAAATCCCCCCCCCCCCAACCTTTTACTTTTTTAGGATCACATTTTGCAATTATTACGCGCTATGCAAATTTTACTTTTTTTATGATTTTGCATTCTTGTCCATTAAAATATTTTTTATGTACTTTAAAAATTTAAACAATGTTTTATTTGATACGCCATAAATATTGATATTTTTTTACAACTTACAAAAAAAAACAATACAAGTATTATTATTGTGAAACTAATCGTAAAAAAACGTAAAATGCTTATAAAAAACAAATCTTCAAATAAGAAATTTTAATTGGAGAGACTATAAAAAAAACATTCTGCCTTTTTAACCTTCTACTCTAACATCAACTATATAAGAAGAAAAAAAAAAAAAAAAGATCACCTGCCCTGCTATTAAATGCGCGCAGATGTTTTAAACGTTTTTCAAAAATATCGTCTGCTTTTTTAACCTCAGAATAAGAGACGCACAACAGTGTATTTAATCTTTGGTAGTCAGTTCGTTGGACAATACGCGTGTTATGGCGTGTATAATTTCTACGTATTTAAAATTAAAAACCTGCACAGGATTCCGCAAATACAATTTTTATACGAATTTTCTTCCCATGAAAAGTACAATTCCTTTGCGTGGTTAAATTTGCTTTCCGCCAATGTTATTGTACTTCATTTGGAGGAATTTTGCCTTCTCAAGAAATTTTCGCTATTTTTACGTCAAAATAGAATATTGAAGAACACAAAGAAAAAGAGGTATGGAAAAATATTATTTTCCCTGTTAGCTTTGCATTAAATTATATCGTTTTCAGTTACTTTCATGTAGTATTTTACAAAAGTTAAATACTTCGTTTAACATTTATCAGTTTAATAAAGTTTATTAAATTTAATGTTTATTTTGTTAAAATAAGTAACAATATGTCAACGATTTTAATCAGATAATTACTTTCACTAAATTCATTTTCTGAGTCATTTTATAGTTATAAATTTCAAAACATCTGTAGACTATTATAACAGAATTATTATTAAAGGGAAATGTTCTTTATAATTATCACCTAATCCTGTAAAAAAAATAATAATAATAAACCAAAGTGTGGTTCCATTTTATGTTGTTATCTGAATTTATATATTTTTTCACATTAAAAACTGGTTAAATATTTGAAGCTATGTTTATAATTTATTATTTTATTGGGTTATGTAACTATGATTATCTACATTTCAAATGGACTTTATATCTAAAATTTTGGCCAAACTTTATTCTAAAACTTTTACGGTAGATGTTTTTAAAATCAGCTTGTTCTATTTATGATGAACAACAGATTATTGTGATTATTGCCTAGTCACGAAACATCGACCCAGATAGATTTTTCATCGGCATCATATGATAAATTATATGTGTCACTATCGATGCATTTATTACAATTCCATAAATAATTGACAATCAATTAGTAACATTATATTTTAATAACCAAAACATTGTTTTTATAAGCCTGTTTTTTACTGCAGTTACATACCTCTAAACATACCAAAAGTCAAAGTTATTTTCAGCGGGGTTAATAAGATGATTTTCTTTATAACTGCTACCTTTCAACGCATGTAGTTAATATAAAGTGTTTATAGAATCCTCAACATACGAAGATACTGAGTTAATTTTTAATATCAAAGTTTTATTTATCATTTAAACAGTTTCATACCTTTATTAATAAAATGAACTTTGTTGAATTTAAAAGTCTGAAGATGTCCAAAAATAGATTTTTTACAAAGGTAAGTTCGTACACTTTACAATTTTGTATTAAAAATTTAACAATATTTATGAGAAGAAACTATATAATTTTCTGTTTATTGTAAATATGAAAAAGTATCTTTTAGTAAAAAAATTTTATTTTTATGATTAATTTTTTTTTACTTGCTTAAAATGATGTATTCTAACATCAGAGTAAATATTTTTCAAACCGATGTTGTTGAGTCACAAAGGGTTAAAATATAGTTATAAAATAAAGGTTCCATGTATGATAACATATTTTGATCTATAAGTTAAATTTTTGGTTTTCTCTTTCAAAAATAGCAACTTTTATGAAATATTTTTCCAAAATCTTTCTTAATAAATTAAAACATACAGTTATTTTTCTTTTAAATATGATTTAAAACCTGGACCCCGATGTGAATATTATGGGAGAATACATTGTTCGGACATTTTCACTAGTTAAATATATAAGATACTGTTTAAAAACTATTGAAATAGTTAATAAAAAATACCCTTTAAAATTTCAAGGGTTAAAAACCTTATCACAGTCAAAATATCGATTATTTTATTATTATCTCAAATTAACGATCTAAACTTTTTATACACGTGGTTTAAAATGTCAAAACTGTATTTTTAATACATACACGATTGCCATTCAAGGGTTTTTCACGCATGAAAACTATATAAATGACTTTTTCTCAATATTGATTTTTTGTTCATTCTTATATTTTTTAAGTTCTTTACTTCCTTTAGTATTTCAGTTTATTATTTTTTATACATATTCTTTATTATGTATGTAATAAAACCTTGCATGGAATTAGTATTACAGATTTCTTTTGTTTTCTATATATGAAATCACATGAAGAAGAGTTAAATTCCATAGTTCCTCACAATATAGAATAATAATAAATTTATATAAAATCTAATATTAATTGAAATAAAAATCCATGCACAGTGTTCTATAACATATTTTAGTAATTGTAAAAAAATATAATAATAATAATAATAAGTAAAGTAAATAAATTTAAAAAATGTCAATACTTGTAAAAATAGCAGGTATTTAAAACATTAATTTATTTTAATTTTGTAAACATTTTAAATAAATGTATAGTTTTTTTTTTTCAAAATGTGCTTTTAACTGACTATTAAAATATACTGCAATAACAATTCTTATCAAAATTCTTAAATTTAAAAATAATATTGAAAAGTACCGTTTCCCATTTATAGCAAAATCACATAGTACTTATTTGCTTTATTTAAAAACATTTCTCTAAAATTTTTAAATACCGAGCTGAAAATGCAAAAAAATGTTGCATTTATATTATAGAACAACAGAATTTTAATACATTTCACCACTTTTATATAATAAATTTGAAAATCTGCAAATCCACCTTTTTCTATTTAATGTGTAACCAATGGTAATGATTTGGGTTCGTCTGAAATCGGGTTGTCTCACTCGATTGCAGGATTTTAATAAAATCGTCTCAAAATAGCGTTACCCAACCTGATAGGGTATTCATATAAGAATCGGAGCCCAAGCAAAACTTTAACTAAATAGACAGAATAAAATAAAATAAATAATTTAAAACCCCGACTTAAGTCCTGCATCGGGTTGGTTGTTCCGATTTTACCCGCACCCGACATGGCGTTCAGCAGAGGCGTAGCGTCAAGGGGGGCACGGACCACTTTACTACCAGTATTTTTATACACTATATTTGGCCTTATTTAATTCATACCGTCCAAAGATTAAATAAGGCTAAATGTAGTATATAATTATACTGGTAGTAAAATGATCGTGCCCCCCCCTGACGCTACGCCACTGGCGTTCAGCTTGAGCCGAGTAAGAATAGCGATAATTGTTGTTGTTGTTGTTGTTGTTATTCTGTTTGGGTTAAATTGATTGTAATTTTTTTTCGGCTTCGGGTTTATTTCGGGTTGAGATTTTAATATTGCAGCTCGGGTTTGGATTAATCTGAAAAACTAGAATAAAATAATAACTTGATCTAAAGAAAAAAATAGAATATTATTTCAAACCTGTAGAAAAAAAAAGAAAAGAAAAGAAAGAGAATTAAAAAAAAAATTAAAAAAATAACCGATCCGTAATTTTCCTCATCGAATATGGGTAAAATATGGTCACTCGACCCGATGAAGAATCGTCACAATTGTCACAAACCTGCAGCCAAAAATATATATATATATCTGAACTTTACGAGTCGGATTCGGGTAAAATCTGGTCACCCAATCCGATGCAGAATCGTCACAAATGTCACAAATGTCTAGCAAAAAAAATGTTGATCCGAACAATCCGGATCTGCTTCGGGGAAAATTTGGTCACCCTATCCGATGGAGATTCGTCACACTTTTCACATTGAAGTCGCACGGTGACTTCACAAAGTAGTCACATTGTGAGGTCACAAAAAGCCTTGAAAACGGCCATAACGACTTCACATTTAGGTCACAGTGACTTCACATCGACGTCACGTGACGTCACGACGACGGTCACAAAGTAACAGTGTGACTTCACATTGACGTCGCCGTGACGTCACCATGCTTTACGGGTAGCAAATTATAAGAACACACCAAAAACACAAAAATGATTATCAGAATCAAAATGATATTGGTCCATTGTTTTCGATTGTTACCGGAAATAGTCCGTCTTTTATTGAAGTGTCTGGTTTTTTAAGCTACGTTTTAGAAATATTGAGCCATTATCTCGCATCGGCAACATCCAGTCATTTTCAGGAAAAAACTGTTTGTTGTTTGCATAAACAAAGTAACATAACGTGCTACAAATGTTTAAATGAAGCTCAAATCTGGATTTTGACTGTGTCACAGGGCAAAATATCAACTTTTCTTCATTTTAAAACCAAAGTAAATTTAGATGCATGGGAAAAAGCATTATCTTCCTGAAACATCCCCTCAGCACTGAAATGTAATTATTTTATAAGCAATAATGCTTAAACATTATTAGTAATAATGAACAGAGGAAAGTATATTCAACTAGGCAAATTATATACAATGGTTGGAGTATCATAGTTGAGATTTTAACAACAGAGTGAAAATACGCCGGGACCAGGACTAGAATCTGGGTACTTTGGTTTGCCGTACCAACGTTCTCCGTACTGAACTCAGTATTGACTAAATAACATCTCGTGTCTATCTGATGGTAAAAATTTCCAAAGAATGCCAATATGATTCTGAAGGAGGAATTCTTCGCGGCGCGAAAAAAAATCCTAGTACGATAAAAGTTAGGAAATTGTTCTATCGAAGTACAAATGCATTTGAAAAAAGATAAGAATATCATCTTACCTTTTCAGAAGTTGCTTTCTTCATTTGAGTTATCGAATTATCTAATCGGGTTATTTATTTAAACGTTGGCAGGATGCAATTCATTAATCCAATATTTTATTATAATCCGTATGTGGCATCGGTATTGGAAATTTATCATTTCTTTCATAGCTGAAAAAAATAATTATATTTATTAGATGAGGCTAAATAAATAGACTTGTGTTTCCTTTAAGTATATATAATGAAGTTAAATTCTACACATACAAGCATTCTACACATTACGGTTAAAGGAGATTAAAGTTATATTATCTTAGAGCATTTACGCTCGCAATAGCTTTCGTTACATTTTGTTTAAGGAGTGAAGTAAGAATTAATGTTCTATTGAATAGTCATTTGCTTTCTCGTTTCATTACGTCATTGGGTTTTGCACTATTACTTGGATTTTCTGTAAGAGATGCAATCAGTCAGTTAAGGATGATATTAGAGTTTGATATAATTAATGTTTAATGTTCCGCATATCTCACAAACATTTATTGAATAGAAGAAAATCATTTTCACTTTTGTTGTTTGATGTTAAAAAGTTATAAATTATGATAACAACTTTCTTATTAGCGTAATGAATGTGTGAGTGGAGGTTTTTTTCCTTCGATGTATCTTCTGCTATTTTCATTATTTCTTATCGGAATGAAATGTTTTTTTTATAATCCCGTGATGAGATTAATATTTCTGACAGATTCAATATTATGTATTGGCAATGAAAATTGGAAAGCTTGTTACAGTTTTAATACTTAGAGGACCCCTTAATAAAAATATAAAATAGGATTATTTAGTAGATGTTATTACTAATTCATAGGTATGGTCGCATTTTTGTACGCTGATTTTCCGTAGAATTAGCATTGTGTGATTACTCTTTTATTCCAAGACTATAAAAAAGAAGAAAAAGGAAACATATCGCTTTTTGATGGCAGTTTTACGACTAAACTTTACATTAGTATCCTGAATGAATAATATTGTCGAAACATTGAAATTTAAAGTAAAGTGTTTGATAAAATCACCAGGTAAGGATGTGTTTTTAACAGAAAATAATTTCAACACTTATGTAACTCTGGAATGTTTAAAATTTCTTTTAAAATTTAGAATTCCATTGCTGTATTATGCATGCAGTTTTAAATGTTAAAATGTGTTGAGTATTGTAGATTAAATATAATGCTAATATTTTTGTGCTTTACAGAAGAAAATATTGCAGAACTCTAAATGCAATGAATAATTTTATTTCAAAACCTTTATATTTCTATAACTGTTTCTCGCTTTCAATGAAAATTTTGCATTAATCAAAATGCCCAATAAACTTGGAATCTTTCAAAATAAATAATATTTCAGTAAGTATATCAAAACATTTGATGATCTGGAAAGCCTATAATTAGGAACAATAAGTATTACTTTTAATTTTATCTTTCAAAATAAACATCATTCAACTATTGATGGAAATGACGGCTAATTAGTTCATATATCTGAAAAAACTTTCAAGAAAGAAACTATCCCTGTTTGCTTTTTACGTCAAAAACATATTTTCATACATACTCACAAGAAGTAAAAGCATTACTGTCTAGGAATATTCTAGCAATATAAGCAAGATTTGTATTTCAATTTTTCAGAAAAATGTGCGATAGATGATAATATTCTATTTGTATTCTATTGTTGCCTTTTCAGAAAAGAATTTACTGAGATACAAACTTGTATTTCATATTTGTACTGTTGTCAAAGAAAAATCGTTTCCTACTTCCTTTATACACAAAATACGAATCACTTTGTCACAAAATACGAATTCAAATCTCCAAAGATTATTTGTCATATTCACTGTTGTCCCAGTAAAAATAAAATGGAGAGATTCTGTAGCATAATTAGTTCAATATAATGTCTATAATATATTTATTTTGTTTATTTTGTTTGTACCCTTTTGAGTACATTTGTAGTCTTGAAAGGAGGTCATGACACAATTTTTGCAGTAAAAAATGATAATTTATTTATAACAATAAACAGGGTATAGTAGTGAAGCGGTCAGATTTAGACGCAGGTCATGAAGGAAACAAGCTCAATTTTACTAAAGACTAAGGCGGAGGAAATTCCCTTATCAAAATATTTATTAAATTCAACTCACTGAACTTTGCACCAAAATGGCCTCACTGTTCGTATCAATTCTTCATTAATCTAAGAACCTTCAGTACATAATATCACTAGAACTTTAAAAGGGTACTTTATAGATTCCTAAGAATTTTTAATTGTAATACGAAGCTCAACTGCTTACCAAGCTCTTGAAAACGCCGTAGACTTTATCAAAAACAGCTAATTGGAAACTCCTCTTGAAGTGAACCCGTGGAGATCATCGCAGACTGGATGCGTTCCAAATCCATCTAACCCATCTCCTACATAACGATATATAACAACTACACAACCAGAGTTATTTAATTAAAATATCATTGTAAAAATACTCGAGATAAGCAGATTTCGGTAGATTCATACATAGTTATCGAAACTTGAAGAAGTGACAGAGCACTCTGCTACACCCCTTTTTTAAATTGAAAATTTAATTTATATAAAAAATTAAGAAAGAAAGAAAGGATAATTTTCTGAAATCACTGAAAATGTAGAAAGTATTATATTTAGTATTTAAATATCGTATTTTCAAAACATTCCAATGGCCATAGCACGCGGGAGTCCTTTCACCCAACACAGTAGTTTGTTCAGCAGACGTTTATTGATCTTGCTGAAGGAGACCCTATTTTTGCTTACTGAACATGACCGTTGTCAGTTACGGAAAATTGTTCATTCTCTCAATTAAATTTATTCTTACTCAACTGAACCAATGAGAGTAAACCTAGGAAAAAATGGCTAGATATCCGATAACATTTTCATTCGACACAAGATAAATAATCATACTAAATCTGTTCGCTCAGCTTCTCCAACTTTAGGAAAATCCTGGGTGAACATGGTTTATAAAATATTTGTTATTTTCCTTCTTACATATGATATGGATTTAAAGCACTTTCATAACTAAAGGGCTATGGGGAAACATGATGATAGTTCATGTTTTGTAAAATTTATTCTGACAATGGCATCTGTAAGTTTGAGGGCCAACTTCAGATCCGTCACAATCAAAGGTAATCACAACTGAATATAGCTATAAGGAAGGAAGAATGATGAGACACCTTTAAAAACACAGCGGATTATCAGTATAAAGAGGAGAAAAAGATGAACGTCGACACTATCAGAAGATAGTGTTAACAATAACTACAATTTAAATATCTGCGAGCGTCATCGATTTTTCTTCTCACCGTTTATATTTCTTCTCAATTCTAGTTATGTTTATTTATTAGGATATCCAAATGAAAAACGCATATACATGATACGCAACATATTAAGAAATATGTACGCTATATAAAGAGACATAATAAAATTTACTGTTATAGATGTATTTGACATCTATTTCTCAGACAATATGACAAATAGAATGTCAATTATTCGAAAGTGTATCATATTATTGTAATAACTATTGAAATTTAGAAATTTGATTGAATATTAATATTGAATGTTATAATTGAAATATTATTTTAAAGCGCATTTCTTCTTGTACGCTGCAGCATGTGTGTTAACGAATGATTAAACTCATGTTTATAAAACAGACAGACACGATAAACAAAATAAAATTTACCTTAAATCAAGCTTCTTTTTTTAATGCAATTAAACTAAACATTATTAAGTCTCTACATGTGTTGTTATAATATTGGAGTAACTTTTAAATGTAAAATGGTATGCGAAACCTTAATTAACCACTCATTTCTGGAACACAAAAAAATCATTGTTCAATAATAAAAAAAAAGTTCAAAGTTTTTCAGGATCAGGTAAGAGGCAAGTGTGAAAAAATAATTTGATTTGAACGTAAAATAACTTTTAATCCTGCATTCAATAAAAATATCTATTGTTCTTTGCCAAAGGTACTATTTTCTGTGTACCTTTGGCGTAAATAGTTTTTGAATATATAAATAAATACAGGATATTTTCGTTTTTGAAATTAAAAAAAACGCCTTATACAAAAAAAAATGCATTATCATTCAGTTAATATAAATTAAAATAATTGTAAAAAGCGACTTAATCTACGGGTGAGGGACTTAATCAATACAGGTACATTTTTATTTCGGTTTCACGCGTTTATTTTAGAATACTTTAGAATGTTCACAAAAATTTATTTATATATTTCATATTTGTATTTTTATTATTACAAGTCTATTTTTGACGTAAAAATGATATAAAAAACTTTATCATATTTCATAGTGTGTGAGAAAACAGAATGACGCATATGTATGGAGTTTCTATTTGCATCTTTCCATGAGGCCTTTTTTAGGCTATAATTATGCCTTATTTATTTATTTGTGCATAAATATAAAATGCAATTTTATAAAGTAAACTCAAGCGGTAGGCGTAATCATAGGCGTACATTAGTAAAATAGACATTAAAAAATAAACTGTTGTATAATTTTTTATTTTATTTTATATATAACACCAAGTTTGTGCACTATTTGTAAGTAAACTTTACAAAAATTTCAAATAAAAATATTATTTTTGGATAAAGTTATATGTTTGATTGTTCAATGTCCTCTAACAAATAGAGTTTTGCGGTGATCCAAGTGACTTCTTAATGGTTTATCTAAAATCCATACAATATTTCAAAAAAATAGTTATCCTTTATCTAGTGCTTAATCGAAGTTGCTTTTTAGCACTTTCCAACCTAGTTGAAAAGAGCTTATGACTTCGGTTTGTTAGCACTTTCCAACCTAGTTGAAAAGTGCTTATGACTTCGGTTTGTTAGCACTTTCCAACCTAGTTGAAAAGTGCTTATGACTTCGGTTTGTCTGGCCGTCTGCCGTCTGTCCGTGATCTAACTCCCGTAAATATGCTCGGATTGCTCTGCAATTTTTATATGTTATTGTCGTTATCTATAGCATGTTCCCTATTTCAACGGAAGTGTGTAACACTTATAGTTTTTTTACAGGGACACTCAAAAGAATTCCGTTACATTGCGGTCTATGGGGAAAAATCATTTGCGGTTTATTTAAATAATGTTTCACTTCTTTAAACGCATTGAAATTTATATATATCACTAAGGGGCATTAGAAGATGCTTAATATGGAACAGGGTGTGCATAGCACTTATAGTTACTTTACAGGGACAGTCAAAAGAATTCCGTTACATTACGTCTATGGAGAAAAATCGTCTGCGGTTTATTTAAATAATGTTTCACTATTTTAAACGCATTGAAATTTATATAGATCACTAAGGTGCATTACAAGAGACTTACTACGGAATATTGTGTGTATAACAGTCATCGTTCATTTACAGGGACACGCAAAAGAATTATCTACTGTCTGTTAACAATAATTCCTGGAAGTGCGTTTTAAGTTATTGAACGCGATTTTAATTTTAACTTGCTTTTTGTCTATTACGTGGTGTGTATAAATTCTGTAGATCCTATACAGGGCAGCACAAAAGTTCGCGAACACATTTCTGTTTATTGACAAACTCCAGACGGAGAATTTTAAACTGTGCTACGCGTTTCCTAACTGAACTAAAATTATCATCCTATGTAGTATATATACAAATCTATAGATCCTATACAGGGCTGAATAAAAGTATTCGGATATTTTTCCGAATATTGTATATGTTGGAAATTCCTGAAATTATGTTTTTAAATATGTTATGCGTTTTCTAAATTGTTTACTTAGATGTTAGCTTTTAGCTTATTAAACGGTATGATTTGTAAAATTATTTTGGAAGCGTTGGAAAGTGCTATATAATCTATGCTTGACGCATGATTTTTCGTTCTTGTTTTTAACTAAACATAATGGCAGCCTCTGATTGTTTACTTTGAATTTTAAGGGACTAAAAAACTCTTGATCAAAAAAAAAAAATATTGATTAAGTAAAATCCTTTGATTAAGTACTAGTTTTTGATGCTGTGTTTTAGAATATACTGTGTAATTTTGTAATTTTCATTTAAATCCTTTGAGGGATTTTTAAAATATAGTTGTAGCCCTCTTTGAAAACAGAAAATTTGATAAAAATTGCATTTAAAGATTCACATTATTATGATTGAAGCCCTACTACTTTAAGTCCATTGTTATAATAAAATAGATGCTAGTACAACACATTACGATGCATTTAATACGCATGTAAAAACCAGATAGTAGCAACTACCGTCAGCTACCTGCAATTAATAGTTAGAGTGCTTTATGTTAATTAATGGATATATTAGTGGTTTTTTAAAGATATCTTAATGGTTTTTAAAGATTATATCTTAGTTTTTATTAAATGATATCTTAGTGGTGATGAATTCTAAAACCTGTGAAAATGTGCATGAAAGTGCGAAAGCATACGCACATTTTTTTTAGGATGAAACCATAAAGATCGATCACAATAAGAGCTAGGAAAAATGACTATGTAATATACAGAAATGCTTTTACTCAATTTAATTAAGCCTAATACAAGTATAACCAAAGACAATTTGTAATAAAATTTTCAAAGTAATCAATGGTCTTAATAGGATCAGTATCCAGTAACTATGGTACTTCAGTTATATTTCGTTGGCGACTCCATAAACCCCAAAAATATGTTTATTTTTACTTACATTTATGTATTTCCAAATCCCGCAAAATAATTCACATAAAATGCAATGAAACTTAAGCGCTAATCTATCGGCCACACGTCAAAACTTCAGTTATATAAGAGGATATCTTTATTGCAAAAATATTTTTGCCTGTACATTGTTTTGACACCAAAATAAAAGAGAAAATATAGGAAAAAGAACTTTCCACACATTTTGGAATTATTTGTGAACAAAACACAACTCATTCATTGAAAACATCCACATTATAGAAATATTCATCTTACACCCATTATAAGAACTTTCACGCTATTTGCCAGAGTATGTATGCAAGAATGTTTAGTGATTCTGAATAACAAATTTAATTTATTCGCAGGATTATGAAAGAACAGTTTTCTTATTTTTTTTTACAGAGAATAAGCAAAATTTCACAATTTTAACGATATTAACCCATACAAAAATACTTAAGCTTAAATACTTAACAACGCACTAAACAATAAAAAAATATATTATTTCTTTCACCTTTTTGAATTTTTCTATCCTTTTTTAAAAAATATATTTTATATATTGCCTAAGAGACATTGCCTAATTATTTAGACTTTATTTCTTTCACCAAACTTAATCCTCACCACATTTATAAGCCTAAAACCAAAATAATCTGTCTGTTTATTTCAGCGTGTCAGAATGTGGAATTATTCTGAATAAGGCTTTCTCTATTCCTAGAACCATAACACCACATTTTCCCGACTTTCTTTGTGAAAGTCAGATGAATTGAACAAAGTCCTTTTCATTTATCTACGAAAGGACTTCGAACACAAATTATCTATTGTGCATTGACGGTGTTGCACTTCTTATCACCATTATGTGTACATGTCTTTGTGTACACATATAAAAATAGAATAAACATAGAGTAAAATATTTCAATACGTATTATTAAGTCGAATCTTTATTAATACAGACATTTACTTAAGCGTTTCCTATAAAATTAAATAGTTAAAGATAGTTATAGTATTGAGTTTTTAACACTCAGTAAAACGTTTTTATTGTGATTATCAGGAAGTTTGTACATTATAAAATGTCAATTAAACACAGGGTAATCGTAAGAAATGTGTTGCTGATATATGAACACATAGCAACATACTCTTCAATAAAACGGGATTGCCGTTATAATATGGCATGTGCTGGAAAATGAGGTAAACAATAGCAATTGAAGTCGTAGAATTACTATTACAGGGACAAAATTTCGAAATTTTAAAATGACAACACCCAATATTTTCGCCGTAAAATGTTCTCTACGGATCAAAACATAAATAGTGTTAAATAAACATAAAAAAGGAAAATCACATAAAAATATATATTTCATTCTTCACTTCTGCTACAAGACCAAATTGATGACACTTTCTTTCATGTACCGTCAATCTTTCGCCTCTTGTGATATTTGAAATTCTAGGTATACACATGAAACTGCTAATTGAGCCGGATATGAAAAACGGTATCAACCTCAGACTTTGCAATGTCTGAATGCCATTGTTTATTGTTGGCCACAGTCTCCTGCCAGCGATGTGTCATTATCTGTGAAAGCAGACACTGGAAAATGTGTATATCCTGGAAAAAAATATTTATCGTTTCACGCCTGCATGAACACGATGTGTTGCGAACAACATGTGTTGATCGCACTACTTTTATTTGCGTTTGTTTTATGAAGACATTTCCATTGCACAACTATTTTCTTTACCCCAATTTATGTGTTTTCCCCACGAAGATAATTTTTAAAGGAAAAAAAATGGTGCTTCCACTTGAACTTTTTGAACTTTTGTCAATGTAACCTCAATTGTGAGTGCACGGTTGTTTTTCGTTATTTCATTACCATTCCGTAAATTTTTCACATCCCAAATGGCATTCCATTTCCAAGAATACTGTGGTCAATATAGAATCATATATTGTCATTTTTTTTGTTACCACTCTGTATGACTAACTATCCTATTACAAACAGTATGTTTCTTTAAATGTATATATTGACAGGATAGAACCTCATTATATGATATGATTCATTTAACATATTAAACTCTCATCTCCAATTCTTATACAGGGTGCGTAGAGGTTATTTTGTTGGCACCACTATTTCAAAATTATAATCTTCACCTTAATTAAGTAACATGTAGAATATTCAATTTTATAAGTAAATAAAAATAAATAAAAAATAGAGTTTTAAACAACTGTGTCTATCGTATAAAATATATGGAATATATTAATCACTAGTATTAATAATAATTTTATTATTATTATTTTTTAAATATATTTCAAACATGTGATTGAAATTTATCGATTTAAATTAAATGCTCTATCATGACATTAATTTAATTAATAGCATTTATTTAGTTAAAATATTATTTTTAAGATTGTCAAATTTTTGAAATAACGCAAATGTAATTTTTTTTTTTTAAATAAAATTTATTCATTGATTAGAAGTAAATAAGAAGCAACAAACATAAATCACACTGCTTATTACACTTGTATCACTCTTTATTCTTTCGTTCTTTATCACTTAATAAATAATGAACGAAAATTTAATATAATTGGTATTTTAAAAAGTTTTAAAACATATTTTATTTCAAAGAATTTGACAATGACATATTGCTTCATTTTATATTAGCGCAGAACTGTTTATATTTTAATTCTTATTTATAATTGCATTTATAATTGTATGTTTGGTCATTAATCAGTTTTTTTTATCATAATTAAATGGAAAATTGCTTGATTATAAATGGAGTTATTACCATAAAAACACATGATTAATTATTGAAATATATTGTTTTAAATATATATGTTTTGTCTTAATAATCCGTATGATAATGTATTATCTAATTTACATTTTTTATCACTTATAAACGGTACAAAATATTTTAAAAAGAAAATTGCACAAATGTTGTAGGAACGTATTAATTATAATATTTTTGCGTCATAAATTTAAATGAAATACTCAGACATAAAATTGAAATAAAAATTTCTTATTAAAATTTCAACAAGTATATATACATTTAATTTGTTACTAGTTCACACCTATCGTTTTCCTAATAAATCACAGTTCTCAAAAACAATGTTCATGTTTATTTGTGAGGATTAAATTTTCATTACATAGATAAGAGGTTTTCTATGATTAAATAAAACAAAATATTTCATACTGTAGGCATATTTTTTTTCTTTAACACATTAATTTATGAAAAAATATATTAAACTAGAAATTGAACGAATGAAAATATACTACCATTGATTTAATTCACCAGATATGATGTTGCTTATTATATTAAAGGATCATAATAACTTCCAAACGTTAATTAAAAACGTCCAGACAAGGCATTTATAAATGAAGACATAACTGGAAAATGGTTTTATATAATTATTATTTCTCAAACATTGTTTTATATCGTAGTTGAAAGTGTTATAAGATAATTTATCGTATGGTTATGTTTCAATACTAATAATTCAAATTATGTTTTAACATACTAGTCCAATGTTTAAATATATATATATATATTAAAAATATACATAATAATAATTAGTATTAAATTTTAAAATGAAACGGTTAACAAAACTTATTAACATTCCATTCACGCAGAATGTCCAAATGTGGAATATGTGCCAATAAAATCATCCGACTATGGCATCTGTATTACTATATGACATTCCACCAAAAAGAAAACAAATCAAATAAATTTATAACAAAACTATTTCCTGTCAATTTTACTCGAAACTTATTTTTTTTACAGAACATCTCCATTCATACACTGTTAAAAGTTTGCAGCAAACTGTCCAGTCATTTGACCGTTTTTGTAGAAAACGGTTACATAACCGTAATTTAACTATATTCTGACCATAAAATGAGCTATAATACGGTCAGAATATAGATAAATTACGGTTATGTAACCGTTTTCTCCAAAAACGGTCAAATGACTGGACAGTTTGCTGCAAATTTTTAACAGTGTACATTTAAATGTAAAGACTTTTTTGAGTATAGTCCTGAAAAATAAGCACCCTCTACAAACATTTACCTAATTATGCATGTATACCGAAATGATGTGTGAAATCGATTCTGTAGTTTACGATAAATCGATCGATTTTAGAATATTTTCCGGCCATTTCACACTTTTAAATTTCGGATTATTTAGAACACGTAGTTTACCGTTTAGTAACATTTCGTAGCGTGTAGTTCCGTCGGAAAAGTGAGCACCATCACAATTTTAAATATTCATGTCGTTAAAATTTCATAGAAATTGTAATTTCAGGATATTTTTCGACGAGGTACTCCACATAGTCAGTGACACTAAGATAAAATAAGCTAAAAAATAATCTACACAATTTTTAAACAGCCACTGCCATTATTAAATTGCAGAAAGAATTTAAGAAATAGGTTTGGTTGTTTCAGAAATTATGTAGTGCATACAAACTCGTGTTTTTGATTTACAATGTTGGTATAGATTGTATTTTTAAGGATTGGAAATTCAAATATTTATACATTTTTTAAAATCCATCTGTTTGAATTCATTATACACACACAGAGACATCTATATATATAATATATATAAACTTAATGTACAATTAATCCATTGAAACATAAGATATTGAAAATACACAATGAAGTCACAATACCAAATAGCAGAGTCGAATTACAAATTTATATATATATATATATATATATATATATATATATATATATAGAGAGAGAGAGAGAGAGAGAGGTGTGTCTATATATAACGAATATAAGTTTTTTTTTTTTTTTTTTTTTTTTTTTTTTTTTTTTAATGATAACGATTTTTTATGATACAAAAATGAATAAAAAAGTACCACTCTTAATATAAATTATAGAAATAATAACAGTTTGCTTATTTATTTTTGTTTTATTTTTCCCCTAAAGTAATTTATAAAAGAAAATTCTTTGATAGTAAAAATATACTTTTGTAACTTATTTCTATATTGTTTTCATTTTACTATTTTTTAATCAATACGTATTCGCAACAGCTCTAAATCAAAGTAAATTTAAAGGAAAACCTATGTTTGAATTAATTTTAACTAAACACACCGCTTCTTTTGATTAGATGAATCATTCGTTATTTTCAACAAAGATGGATGACTTTGCTTTTTTGTGATAAGAATTCTTTTCACTATGATTTAATAAGCAAAATGTATTACATTATCGATTATTTTTTCCATTGCAAAGAATTTCAAAGTTAAATTAGTTTTATTGCATTTTTAAAATAGAGCTTACAAACATAAGCTTTAAATTATAAATGAAAGTAAAATTATTTTTAGAAACAATTTATTCATGCGTGTGTTTGAATATTAAAAGAAAAATCATTGCTAATTAAACATTCTAATTACTCATATTTAATTAATACACCTTAAATTATCTGGAAAATAAAAATAATTAATTTTACAATATTTAAAAAAAAATAATAATAATATATTTTGGTAAAATTATTCAAAACAACGATTCATATTTAAGTGCTCTTTTTAAACATATTAAATTATTAAATTATATTTATATTTGCAATCACCGTAATATTATCGTAAAAAAATCCATGCAATCCATTTTTTTATCTCATTTATTTAGCGTAACTATCTTTAAGTACGTTTTTTAATTATTTTTATTAAATTACACAGGAAGGAAACATAGTTAATTGATTGATTCAAAAGAGTTACAATAATCTACATTATCGAAGTTAAGTTGATGTAAATGCAATGGAAAAAAATTTTAGAAATTTCTTTAATTAAATATGTCACTACTTTTAATTAAATATCAATCAACTTTTTTTTTTAAACGAAGATGAAGGATTTCGATTATTTTTACGAAAAAAGAAAGAAAAAGAAAAAAATGTTCTCACTAAGTTTGAATGTATTAAATGTATTACACCTACACTGTAAAAAAGAACAAATGTTTCATAATCTAGGAAAATACAATGTAACCAGAACGTTTTTCGAAATCATTTGTAATTAGATTGTGATTATTGTACAGGTTGAACCAAAAGTCTTGCCCTAATTATAAATATGTATTGTTCGAAAAATATTATAATTAGGAATATGGTTGTTTGGATACATTGTAAGTACTGTTATAAAGTTTTTAATAAGACCACATATTTCATGAAATTTCAACGTGTGCCCCGTTGTAGTTCTGAGAATGTCAACGTGATACTCTAGTTCTCGTCAAGTTTTCGCTTCAACCTTGGATTATTTATCAGCAAAATTCATAATTTTTGAGTTCCTGGACGAAACATTTCCTGGCCGGTGGATAGGAAGGGATATACCAACACCATGGCCTAAACGCTCTCCTGACATTACTCCTCTTGACTTTTTCTTTTGGTGCTAAGCAACATTGGTCATATTCTGTAAAAGGTCGAGATAGCTATGAAATTTTAAGGAAAGTGGATCTGAACTTTATTTGCAAAAAAAAAAGTCATAGCTTACTACATTAGTGGACACGGTAGCTTCCCATCATTTTAAAATAAAATAGTAAAAAGCTCCTCCCCAACATTATGTACCATAAAAGCTCAGGAACTGTTCTACATCACATACATGGTAATTGTCCTCTAATGAGACATACTTTCAATTTCAATAAAAATGTCTCAGTGAAACAAAATCTGAATATAACTCTGTTTGCTCCTTTGAAATATGATAAAATAAAACAAAATTACAACATTCTGAATAAATATCTCTCCTTTATTAAAAAGGATCTGTGATCCTTTTTCCTACATTTATAAAGTACTTTTTAATAGAATATATTTTGTTTTTGTAATTTGTATATTATAGTTCACATACTGATCAAATTTTTATACTCATACTGTTCCTATTTCAGCTTACTCTGTGAACCATGCAAAATTACTAAAGTTGTGTTATGATTACGTATTCTTTAAAAAAAATTTAATTACTTTCTTTTATACCTTTTCCTATCATTTTTTTTATATTACGAAATGTAGTGATCTGAACCAGTATTGTAAAAACTAACTTTGTACTAATTGTATTTTAATCTTTAATGCAATATTCAACATATGTATTCTAAAATATGAATTTTCAATAAACATTTTCCCTCGTGGAGAAAAGTTCCTATGCTTAAAGACTGGATCTCCACGAGAGGGTGATTTCATTTCATTTCATCAAGTCCAGAGTCTTTTCCACACAAATTTCTGACGGTAAAGAACTGAAAGCTAGTATACAAGATGCCGTGTGTACTGTTACAGAAGACGAATTTAGCCAATACTTGGCAAGAACTGGAACACCATGTGGGCATTCTCAGAGCTACCAAGGGGGCACACTTTGAAATTTCATAAAGTATGTGGTCTTATTAAAACCTTTATAACACTACTTACAATGTATCCAAACAACCATATGTCTAATTATAATAGTTTTCAAACAATGCATATTTATATTCAGGGCAAGACTTTTGGTTCACCCTATATATTTTCGCTCGTTGTTATATTATAGTTTCACAGCCCTCTGGCTGTCCAGCAAAATGGCAAAATTGTAATGTTTTTTTCTATTTTTTATTTTAAATGCTAAATAAAAATATTAATTCCAACATTATACAAAAAACTTAATTATATGCATGATTGTATTCCTTGAGAGTATTAAGCATTACTCAATGTATTAAAACTTCTTTATATTCGTATAATTATATTAATTTAAATAATGCTTGTATTGCAATGAAACCTGGAGCTTAGTCAATGTATTAACATGGGCATGTCAGTGAGAGGACTAAGAAACTTTTGTCCTTTTTTTACTGTGTTTATGAATTCAGTTACTCAGTTGAAAACGTTTAATTTGGAATTAATAGCATCAGAAAAACCTCTACTCCAAGTTCAGGAAAATTATTAATACGCCATAAATATACTTAAAAATACTTAGTTTCTAAAATCGTCATGGGAAACCGAACAATTTTCAAAGGAAATGTTATCAAATGGACATGGGTCAAATGAACAGTTTTATTAAAAAATATTTTAATGCTAAATTAATGTAGTAATTATATTAATTATAATTCAGTAAAAATGATTAGTCACATACCTCAACTTATAAAAAAATGGGTAAATAAATAATTAAAAATTACTTTTTGGACACATTTAATGTGTGCTTTTAAATATAGAAAAAACAGCCATTTTTTCAAATCAACCATTTTATTAATTATACTTAACCCATGAAATGCTGTTTTATTAATCTTGTTAAAAAAAATCGTATTTATATATTTTTTGAAATATATCATATGTCCCTATTATAATACAGTTGAATCTTTTGTATTTACTGTAAACTTTTACGAAATGTAATATGTTCCAGTAAAGGGAGCTTTGGCATCTAATATGTCCAAAACATTTTTCTGGATTCAAACAAAGGTCAAGATACTTCCTCTTGTATAAATGCAATTGCAGCTTTAAAAAAATAATAATTTATTTTTTTGGCATGCCGCAAACAACTTATTAAAATAATTAAATAATTACTAAACATGTATATATATATATATATATATGTGTGTGTGTGTGTGTGTGTGTGTGTGTGTGTGTGTGCGTGTGTACGTTAATATTTTCATATTAAAATGTGAGAACATCCCTTTTCTTTATATTCAATAATTTCAAATGCTGTAGGAGACGTTTTAATAAATCTTATATGAAAGGAAATTCTTAATAACAATGAAGTCACCAGTAACTAGAATGGATTAAGAAGGTGAAACATCGAGGAAAGCATTTTTTACTTTATTTAATTATTGGATTTTGTACTGTAGTTCGCTTGCATAAATTACTTATGTTTATTTTTATTAGATAAATGGAATTTAGTTTTTTCTATTACTGGTCTGCCTACTTTTCAAACATATCGCTCTTGAAAAAAAAACGAGTATCTATTTTTCTGGTACACATCCAAATACTTCAACACTAAAACTGAAAGTTAAAGAAATAGTTAAGTGTACTAAGAATTTCTAATAATATAAAATACTGTTTAAAACTCTTCATTTTATGCATAGTAAAACTGTAATGTTATGCATTGATTTCGACTGAAGATTTTATGCAGTGTACTAAAACAATCATTGTTTTTATGTATTTAATTCCAATGTTAATGTATAAATTCTTAAACTCTAATTATAATAATATACACAAATCTGTGCGCAAGCTTTATTTCAAGTAATCTTTATATATATATATATATATATATATTAGATGCTAAAGCTCCCTTTACTGGAACATGTTACATTTCCTAAAAGGTTACAGTAAATACAAAAGATTCAACTGTATTATAATAGCGACATATAATATAATATTTTATTTTGTTAAATATATATATATATGAAATATTAATCTTATTATTATTATTTAACCGTACTTTGCCTAAATATTATTACACTTTTTCACTAACGGTATATATTTTTATGCAACGGCTATTACATGAATGTAAAATTACGCACTTCATCTTACTCGAAGCTCTGCAGCCATTTGCATTCCCTTACCACTCCATATAAGAAAATTTCCACCTTCAGTTGTCCAAAATCTACTTGTAGATTTGAAAACTGTTTTATAGAAGAAATAAGTAGATACGAATTGCTATTTAAACAATTTTTCACCATTTAGCTTAAAATTTTGCTCATGTTTCAATCTAGCTGTCTGAAAGCGGACAGAATGGTACACGAAAATCTCAGTCAAAGCAGTTAAATCCTTTTATATTTTACTAACATGCTACGCCCGCTGCGCTGGGCAATTTTTCTAAATGCACCTTAAACCAAACGAATTAGCTTTGTATTTTAAAGGAATATGGATCTTCACCTACGGATGCTACCCTAGTCAAAATTTTCAAACAAACCTTGAATCAAACGAATTATATCAATGGATTTGAGCATGTATTTTATAGCAATAGGGACGTTCACCTGGTTTTTCGTTCAATATTGCTGTAAAACGATGCGAACGACATTGCTTTATATTATGTTATACGTTTGACAAAATTTGGGCTAATAAGAAGCAACTCATTTAGTTGATTACACTCATTGCCATAAAAATTTGCGCACCAAGAAATAATTGTGGGATCGTAACGAAACTTGGCATGAAGGTACATATCAGACAGATATGCAAATTATTAGAAATGCAGCGTGATTGTGCATTCCGTAATGCCACTAGAGGGCGTTGAACTTCGTCCTCCTTGGAGTATAAAACTGGTAAGCAGAACTTGTCTGAGTGTACCTTATCTTTTTTTTTTGTAAAGGAAACGCTGAGGTAAACATGCCGTTACGCAGCCATCGAAGACAATATGAGCAGCTGTCAGAGTTCGAGAGAGGAAGAATCATCGGGATGATGGAAGCTGGGTGGTCAGCTCGGCGAGTAGCTCGTCAAGTAGGCCGTTCTGATTTTACTGTGAGGAGGTGTTGGGACCAGTGGACTGAAGATACGTCCTTTACACGGCAACCAGGCTTGGGACGCCTTAGACAGACCAGTCGTCGAGAAGACCGTCGCACCATACGAAACGCACGCGTAGAGCCAACTGCCTCATTGGCCGCTGTCCAGACACAGGGAGCACCTTCACTACGGAACCCTGTGTCTTCCCGAACCACCCCAAGGCGCCTGGCTGAAGGACATCTGGTATCGCGGCGACCATTACTTGTGCTGCCAATGACACCCACCCACCAACGCCTCCGTTTGGAGTGGTGTCGCGCATGACGGGATTGGACTGCAACGGAATGGAACCAGGTCGTCTTCAGCGACGAATTTAGATTCAATTTGAGCAGCGATGACAATCGTGTTCGTGTGTGGAGGCTCCGTGGTGAACACCTCAATCCTGCCTTCGCTTTACAGCGACACACCGCTCCCACAGCTGATGTGATGTATGGGGTGCCATTGTTACGATACACGGTCACCCGTAATATTGATCTGTGGCACAATGACAGCCCAGCGGTAAGTCCTGGACATCCTTCAGCCACATGTGTTGCCACTCGTGGCAGGGCTCCCAGGAACCATTTTTCAGCAAGACAATGCTCGGCCACACACAGCAAGTATGTCACAAGCCTGACTCCGCCACATTATCACCCTTCTCTGGCCTGCTTGATCCCCAGATTTGTCACCAATCGAGCATATCTGGGAACATTTGGAACGGCAAGTTGGACACCCTACGAGTTTGGTTGAACTCGAGGCGCGTTTACAGCAACTGTGGAACAAGATGTCTCAGGACATCATACGGAACTTGTATGCCTCAATGCCCCCTCGTATCGCATCGTGCATTTGCGCTAGAGGGGGTTCAACAGAGTACTAAAGTTTCCGTTCATTAGTACTTTTTTCTGCAATAAATGATCCTTTTTCTTTGGTTTTCTAATCACTTACTTATATCATAGTAGTACTTACGCGTGTAAAATTTCGTTTCATTTGGACGTCTTTTTCGGGGTGCGCAAATTTTTATGGCAATGAGTGTATTTATAGTAGAGTTTGGTAGGGAAATGAGGCCATTATGAGATTATGACAACAGGAACTAAAATGTTCTCTAGTCAAAATGCTAAAAAAGAGAGCATTACAATGATTGCATAGATTGATCATTGAACTTAAGTAATTTTCGGGTGTTTCATTTTCGTCTGTAAGTTCTTGAAACACGTCCCTCTTTCTTGTCTCTAAGTGAGGTTCTGGTAACGTAAGTACAAACTCACTGTATGTTACGTTATATTTCGTATTATACGTCATCTTCTGGCAAGTCTACTACGGTTTTTCATCTTTCGATTCCAGCAGAGTAAATACAATCAAAAATGTAATAAATTGTTAGCACATAAAGAACAATGTTTAACTTTCATATTTAAAAAAAATGGTGAAACATAAAAAAAGTGCATTTTTAAAGCTGAATAGTTTGAATAGAATTAAAATGACGCCATTTTCACTGTCTTTCCATTTTTTAGACCAGTTGCATTAGTGTAACCGTTAACCTGAAAAAAACCCGATGATCAACTCTGGTAGAAGAATATACCTCTAGTTTTCATCCAATAAAATCTTCTTAAACTTCCATAATCTTGTCGATATCCTAGTTTGACGTTAAACAATAGAAGTGCTTGAAACAATATGGTTACTAATGTACCAGAGTGAGTTACAAAACGAAGTTAGTTACCCCCTAAACTATGTTCCATTAAAGAATGTCAAATTACTGTTAATTCAATTATAGATCTTTCATTAACAAAATTCCATACTTTAAATAAAACTGACAATGATAAAATTAGCTATGCAAAATGTTTAGTAATAATATTTTTGGTGAATACTTAAACCGAAGATTTTCTTTGCATTTCTCTAAAGAGCATAATAACACGCGGAAATAAATTCATTCGTCACTATGTTTAGCTGCTAGGACTGTGTGTAAGTCGAAAATGCTTTATAATGATCGAAAAATTATTTAATCAGATTTTCAGCTACTCCTTTTTCTTATCCAGGCTGAAATGATAAATCAATAAATATTATTTATACCATTCGCCACCATTGACATTACAAAGTTTTTCCGTACATTGGAAGCATTGCTTTTTCGGTAAAACTTCGCTTCATAATGAAAAAAACCCATAAATTTAGCAATCGCTAATTTAAAAAGTCGTCTAATCTTCTGTAATCTGAATCGTCGTCCAGAGTAACCTTCAAACATAAACGAAACATCCGACAATATAGTAAAAATGCCAACTCGCAGGTGACTGGAATACGGATGATTAGTCCAATATCTTTTAGAAACCTTCCTGGAAGAAGGGAAGGTATGCAGAAAAAACTAAAAGAAATGACGAATCAAAAAGAGCATCGAAAATTTATTTCAGCAAGCAATTTTTGTTGCAAATGTCGCCTTTTTTGATTGTAATATCGCATAATTGCACACGTCGCCTTAAGAATATTCTTTAGCTTCTAACTCGTGACGCAGTGAATATTTATATAAGTGAAATTGGCGATATATTAAAAAAACAAAAATATAAGAATAGCCAATATTCGCTGATCTGAGTTCGAGGCTATAAAAATCATATGTTTGGTGAAAACAAACCGGCATGTTTCCGTAGTAAATTTTTAAATGTCTAAAATTTAATTATATCATATTAATATTACAATATGTGTTTGAGTGGCAAATATTCACTAAAATTTAAATATTTGATCCCGTTATTTATAACAATAACTGCTATTTATATAATTTGCATTTGAATATAAAAATTTACTCTAAAAAGGATCTTGTATACACGAAAAAACACTATTATTACTAATATCGCTCAAGCTGATGTCACGCTTATGCATTTTTGGATGCTCTTATTTCAAGATACAGACTCCTTTTTGCAGATTTTATGTTAAAAAATAAATAAGGAAGAAAATAATATTGCTTATAACAATTTAATAGCGCTATAAATGTAAAAAATAAAATGAAATATAACATACATAATTGTTTAATTAAGGTAATGTTCAATAAAGGCACTTATTGCGAAATATTTGTATAACATACTAATGTAAATTATTGTTGCTGCATGCAATCTTTATTCACTTTGTTTAGTTGTACAAAATGTTCTCATTTCATAATTCTACCACTTATATCATAATATATTTTTGTAGATTTCTATGCTAAAAGTTATTTTTCAAAAAATTAATTTAGATACATTAAAGTATTTTACCTTTAATCTTTCTGTAGCAAACATTTTACAATTTGACTGACATTCCCATAGACGCAGTTACGCAATATTCGTTTATAAGTTTCTCAAATCATAATAAATAATTGTATTCCAAAAATTGAACGCTAAAACGTAGTTTTAATTACATTTAGTCGAAATTCAATTTAAAATTTACTGTTCTCTTTCAACTACTCATATCCAAATAGAATATTTCTCTACTTGAATGGATATTTAAAATTCAATTAACTCCAATTGTGAAAACTAAAGCTCAAATATCTGATTTTCTATGCATAAATAAGGAAATATTCCAGTGATATAATTAGTCTATTAATTTATTTTCATAATGCAATTCCAGTATTCAATATAAATACATTTTTCTTACTGATTTCCATGTACTTTATTGGTTAAGGCTCTAAAATATCAACTGAACTAAAATTAGCTAGAAGATAATGTAATTTACAAAGTATCATTAGTGCACCCAGATCTATCTTATTAATCTATATTATAGTCAGGGAAATAATTGTATTTTCCTTAATATTTTGTATCTTTTTCAGAAAAGGTTAATTGAATTATTCTTCTTTCAAAATATGTAACATAGATTCTTTCGAATGTTGGTAATATAATTTAAGGTTTTATACTCTCTTAGCAAAGGAATATAATGTTCTTTTATTATTTGTATTATCCAAAGTAGTTATTTAAAAAATTTAATAGGGAATATCTTACAGAAATTTTAAAGTCAATGTGAATAACAAAAAAGTAAATAAAATTGAAAAGAATTTCCATTCCACTCAATGGTTTTGTGTTCAAAATGTTCGTTTAAAGTGATCTTTTTTCTCGTATTCAAGTAATGTGAATGACAATTAAATGATTTCTGATGATTTATTTGAATTTCTGATGTTTTATTTGTAAAATGTCATTCAGAGAATTTCATAAACTGAATGTTTATTGTGCTAAATAAAGTATAGGAGTTGATTTTCACGCCCACTTTTTTGTGAGAAAAAGAAATTATATTCAGTTGATCTGGTATTTACTACTCATCAGTCAGTATTGCATTAAGTCTCCTTTGAGAACTATAAAACAAGATTATTGTAACAAGTCGATTAAAGGAATACAAAGAAAGAAAAAAAAACCGTACATGTTAAACATACTTTTTAGAATGAAAAAAAATTGTTTGTAATGTATTATTTTTTATTTGTGCAAATCAAAAATGATTTGAGTTTGAAGTTTATGGTTAAATATATTTTTAAATAACATAAAAATATACATATAACTGGCTTAAACTTGTATATAAGCGTTATTGCTTTAATATTTTATTACTTCTTTCAAGATATGTTGTTGTAATTACCTAATCATACATAACTGTAGAAGATTTGAGGTAAGAAATATTTTGTATAAATTATAAAAAAATATATAAATTTTCATTTAAAATTTCATAAAGTTAAAAAAAAGTATTATTTTAGAACGGTTATTAAAATATAAAGGGTAAATAATAAAAAAAGAATAAACAAAATCTACATATAAATTAGTTCGGAATTCTAAAAATAATATTATTAACTTTCCTTACCCACCTAACTAATTTTTTATTACTCTACAATGCTCAGCATGAAGAGAAAAGTGTTGTGTAATTAAGATCGCTAAAAGGACCTATGCCGCACTTCATGATCTGGACATCGCTAATCAATGGCATTGATATTATTTTTTTTTTCATTTTTCGAAATTTTAAATTTGTATTATAGGCCCCTCTTTAAAAAACCCATTCCATTGAAGCATCTAGAGTATTTACTTTGGAGTTTTTTTCTTTTTTTTAATAGCTGTATTGTCCATTAAATAAAACCAAATATTATAAAAGGACCTTAAAAAAGTGTTGTGTAATTAAGATCGCTAAAAGGACCTATGCCGCACTTCATGATCTGGACATCGCTAATCAATGGCATTGATATTATTTTTTTTTTCATTTTTCGAAATTTTAAATTTGTATTATAGGCCCCTCTTTAAAAAACCCATTCCATTGAAGCATCTAGAGTATTTACTTTGGAGTTTTTTTCTTTTTTTTAATAGCTGTATTGTCCATTAAATAAAACCAAATATTATAAAAGGACCTTAAAAAAGTGTTGTGTAATTAAGATCGCTAAAAGGACCTATGCCGCACTTCATGATCTGGACATCGCTAATCAATGGCATTGATATTATTTTTTTTTTCATTTTTCGAAATTTTAAATTTGTATTATAGGCCCCTCTTTAAAAAACCCATTCCATTGAAGCATCTAGAGTATTTACTTTGGAGTTTTTTTCTTTTTTTTAATAGCTGTATTGTCCATTAAATAAAACCAAATATTATAAAAGGACCTTAAAAAAGTGTTGTGTAATTAAGATCGCTAAAAGGACCTATGCCGCACTTCATGATCTGGACATCGCTAATCAATGGCATTAATAGTATTTTTTTTTCATGTTTCGAAATTTTAAATTTGTATCATATGCCCCTCTTCTAGAAACCCATTCCATTGAAGCATAAAGAGTATTTACTTTGGAGTTTTTTTTCTTTTTTTTAATAGCTGTATTGTCCATTAAATAAAAACAAATATTATAAAAACAAATAACAATTTATATGTTTTTAAGGACTAACATGCCAGTATTTCTAGTGAATGACAAAAGTTTCTAATTTCGGAATTCTTGTTTATTTTAAAACTTACTCTTTAAAACGAATTCTTCGTAAAGATCAATACTTTTAATGTGAAATGGAATTTTTGAATCAGAATACGATTTTTCAATATTTAATCTGTACGGTGATTTTTTTTTATACATTAATACTTGAATGGATTTTACATTAGTTTCGTTTTTTCAGCATAAGCCCTGTGCATCAATGACTACAACTACTAAATATTTAAAATGCAAACATACAGTATATGCATTTCTTTTTATGTTATATAATTTTTTTTAAACGGTGTTCTGAACATACAATATTTCTTAATATCATTTAAAAAGTAATATGAAACGTAAAATTCTAAAATTACGATAAATAGAGCCGTCAGATATAGCTACGCCTGAATGAATGACAAAACTTTTGCCGTTTTCTATATAGACCGGGAGGCGGCAGCACCTACACTCACCTCATCGAGTCATCAATCACCTCATCGAGTTCACGGCTGAAATTTCAGAAATAGTTAAAACTCGATTCGCATATTAAAAGGCAATCGGTCTGCCAAGTCATATCTTGGTGGAAAACACCTTAAAATCCGATTTTATCGGTTGACTCGTAGGTTTACTATTGTGTTTTCCTGCACCCAGATGTATGAAAACATGGAGGACTGGGAGCAGGAACATTCAAAGGTAAACCTACGAGCCAAATAACCGCTAAAATCGGGTTTTCGGGTGTTTTCCACCAAGATATGACTTGGCAGACCGATTGCGTTTTAATATGCGAATCCAGTTTTAACTAATTCAGGAATTTCAGCCGTGAACTCGATGAGGTGATTGTCTGTGCTGCCGCCTCCCGGTCTAATACTAAATTGTTAAAAATTGCATTTTATATCTTTTCTGTTAAAATATCATTATTTTGCTTTCTTATACCGATCATAATATTTCGCGATCTGGATGACTGGAGCTCTGGTAATTGGAGTATAATTGAATGTTGATTACAAGCTGTATAGTGGACTAATTAATAATAGATAATTTTCTTCTACTATTTAAACAAATAATTAACAAAAATATTCTCTTATTTTGCTCTTCTTTTATATCCATCAGAATATTTCATGAACCGGATGACTGGAATTCGGATAATAAATGTTGAATTGAATCTTTCTTTTATACAATTTACCTTACTAATTAATAATATATTCTTTTCTTCTTTTATTTAAATAAACAATTAACAAAAATTACATGAATCGGGAAGTGTCATAGTCTTACTAAAAATATGAACGCTTCATACAAAAACATAAATATGTTTACGTAAGAAATGCATTTTCCATGACAAACTGATAAAGTTACATATGTACAAAATCCTTATTACATCTCCTTTAAATAACAAATAAGTTCCTTACATTTTATACAATGCAAGCATAATAAAACAATCATTTTTATTTCCTAACATTAAAGAACAAGATCATGTATCATTTCATAATGATTCTTTCATTGTCGATAAGTACAATATTAGATGCATATATCATACTTGCTAATACAATCTGATCATATTAAGAGGGATAATAAAAGAAATAAATATGAAAGGATCATAAATCTGTTAAAGATCTCTACATTCAGGATGTAGAATGGAAATATTGTTAATGGATGTATAAAATGTGTATGATCACTTTGCTTGCATTTAGTACAGATTTCATAAATTTTATGTAACTGAATACCATTCATAAATCAAATTTTACTTAAACCGATAAAAATGAAGTTCTGCTTTTCAGTTTTTAAATTAGAAATATAAAAATTGCTTAGTAATCTGGCATTCTTACTAAAAAAAATTATATAAAAAAAAATTTAAAGATATTTACATAAGAAATTTGTGTTCTAAAATTGTTAATATTAAATAAATGAAAAATTATAAATTCACATCTTTCAAATAACAATAGGATTTCCACAAAAATAATTACTTAATATTTAAAAAAAGGGTATAATTTATTTCATACTTTTTATTTTACTGCCGATGAGTACGATATTAAATACATAAATCTTACTTTCTATTATAATTGTTGATGATACAAAGAGGGTATTTATGTGCAGATAAAAAGAGAAATAAACAATCAATGAGACATGAAAGGACCATAACTCTGAAAAAGATTTCTACTTTCAATATGTAGAATGAAAATAATGATAATGGTTCTATAACAAATGTACGATCAATTTACTTGATTTTTCTAATAATCTTATATAACTACTTGCGTTTCACTGAACCTGGCACAAACTTTAAATACCTTACATAATTTAAGAAATGCGTAATGTAATTCCAATACATTTATGTATTTTAAGCAGCTTTTAATCGCAACGAAATGTTATAATAAATAATTTTAATTACATTTTAATTACTTACAAATGCATTTACAAAGTGTCAATATGCACGCTTTTCTTAACACAGTTTTTAATAAAATAAAAGTAACTTAATTAGAGCGATTCAAATCTAATATTTGAAAAAACAAAAATAATGTATTATTCCCCTCAGATGTATTTTAAAATAGCTAAATAAGTTATGACGTAAATTCAAACTTCTTGCTACAGTATGTTCTGGGAATTGAAATAAAAGAGAAAATCACTTAAAATTAATTTATTTTTTTCCTAATCAAGTTTAAGTTTTTTTTTTTTTTTTTTTTTTTTTTTTTTTTTTTTTTTTTTGTTATATTTATGAAGAATGAATGAAATATTATAAGGTCAGTAGGAAATTTAGAAATTTTATGTTTGAGAAAAATCATCTCTTAAGATAAGTCGAGGTGCTTTACAATCATTTTATAAATAGCAGTAAATTCATTCTTCGCACAGAGAGAATGAATAAAAAGTAACCATCAGCCTGAGAGACTCAAATTTTCTGTCGATGAATATGACATACTACGTAAAAAAGTACCGGAAATTTCATCCCTAAAAATTAACAATATTTCATTTTGCGTAAACGAGATGTACTTTTGACTTTTATTATCAACACTGACTAAGATCTAAATCCCACATCACAGAGGAATATTTTTAATTATTATTTTCAAACCAAGCAGTAAAACTATAAAGAACATAAATGGTGAAAATCCGTCATTGAAACCGAGTCATTTTTAACCCTTTCTGTAACGTCGAATTCCCACCGGAATTTAGGAAAGAATTTCGTTCAAAATAAGAATAAGCAATTTTTCAACTTTTTCTCGTCAAAGTTAAAAAAGTAAAATTTAATTAAATGTTTCTGGTTTGAATCGGATTAAAATTAGGTGGTATATAATATATACCACCGCCCCTCAAAGGGTTAAAGGTAAACATACATTTTCATACATAAGTTTGAAACATTTTACTTACGACTGTGCGAAATTTTTCCCTTTAAGTGTCATACATCTTTCAATGAAAACCAAAATAGCGCAAATATGGCTTGACAGTTTTTCCTCCAAAATTTTGAAAATCAAAATAAATTATCATTATCAGAGTCACAAAGGAGCAATGAAAGAAAATAATTGTTTTCAGTTTGACATTTATTGAAAAAAAAAAATACATGTTTATTTTTTTTATTATTATTTTTAAAATTATTCTAATAAAATCGCAAATTACTTAAAGTTAGTAAATTACTTTGCAGGTTTGAGATAAACGTTACTTGAAAGCTCATTGTTTTTAATTTTCTGTATTATAAAGAGTGGAATTATGAGATATTTAGAAACATAGATGCGAGGGGAAATACGTAATACAAAAATATAGTAAAAAAATCCCTTAAAACTTAATATAAAATCTTTTAATTGATTTAAAAATATATATCTCCATGAGTTTCGCATACACCTTAAAGTGATCCCGTGCTCAGTGTCGTAGCGCTTGTCTTAACCATACAGCTTTAGAACGTACACATACAGACAGACATGCGATCTCTTTGTTTTAGTTTTATACATTACGAAAAGAATATATGTTCACACTTTAGAAGGTAAATCATTTCTAAGATACATCATATGTAAACTATTCTAATGTAAATTCAAACAGCAATTTATAAATTTCTTACTTTTTTCTCTTTACCATCCATTTCAATACATCTCTATGACAATAATCAATATTACGAATTAATTGAATTTCAAATCTATTATATTAATATTACTCATTTTTATGATAAATCCTTTCACCTACTATGGATTTTATGTGTAGTTATTAGTATCTTCTAAAATCAGAAAATTCGCTTTTTATTCCATGACAAAATTTGATTATGTTCGAAGATTTGTCATAGCTAGTATTCAACGATTATCAGCAGTTTGGGGATGAAACATTTCATATAAAGAATATTTTTCATTGCTGTTCTTTTTAGAAAATACATAAGCTTTAAATTGTTTTTTGGGGATAGGAGAAAATTTGATATCTCAATTTTATCTATAAAATGTATCTGTTTCTTCTCTGACTGAATAACGAAGGTAATTGTTTTTTCAATATTTCATACAAATTTTAAATTATTCTAATCTATTTTCATGTAACTAAACTTCATTATAAAAGAAAACGAAGGTTAAAAAATTATCTTTTTTAAAAATATTTTTTCGTATTAGTTTCAAAAGGAACTCATTTAATTTTGCATGCCTGTAACAGTTATACAATTTAAGCTAAAATAGAGTTTCTTAAAGCTCTTTGAATAACACTTTCAGGAAACTTCAAACATTTGAAGGATTTATCCCCTTCGATTCTGGAAGAGTTTATAGCGATAGACACAAATAAATAATTCAATTTTAAAGATAGCTAATCAAATATAAAATAAATAATTCATCGAAGATAATTCCAATTCCATTTTAAAGATAGTTAATCAAGGAAATTTATTCCATTTAAGGGAATGCAAATGTCATCACATATGAATACTTTTGTTTTTAATAAATGTAGTTTAATTGAATAGGAAATCTTACTTTACGTGAATTATACGTCGATAATGTATAGTTCTGTTGTGTTTGAGTAAAACGGAATTACATGATGTTGGATGTGCTGTAAGCAACATATTTTTAATCCTTATGATCAGTTTTACAGAACACACAGGAATTCGCTTATATAAATTTGTAAATCCAATAAACAGAAAATTATCAAACGTCTAAAAATCAACACTAAAGACTGACGGACTCACGAACAAAATTAAAAAAAAAAATGTGTGTATTAAAAAATGAGACCCACTAGGCGTTATCCATTGCACACTCAATTCTATCAGCAATATCCTCACTGTTTACATCCAAACAACTCGTTTATCATATGTGTGCAATAATGCGAGCAACAATTACTCTTATTCATTGAGGTTTTCATAGTTTGTAAAATTGTAATAATGACAAAACAGGATTCACATTCACACATTACAAGTTATTTGATAAGTGAAAACAGGCACATGAAAACTGAGTCGACCACTAGAGTACCTTATTGAAGAAACGTGTACATTTCTCCGCCAAAATGTTTATCCAAATATCCGAAACTATTGAATCCATTTGGACACTACACTGTTAACTAGTATTTTAAAAACACAAATTGCACAAATTGTGCTTATTAGTTGCTAAAATCAGTGTAAAAATTGTTTTAAACTCATAAAAGAGCTAAAATCCTACATGTTTCGGCTTTAAACTTAAAGCCATCATCGGGGAAGAGGAACAACACAAAAGACTACTGATCTTTTAATTTTCGACACGAGAAAATTGACTGATTTTATAATTGACTGAAATTGAAAATTTTTCCATACTGTTGATTTCAATTTTCTCGTGTCGAAAATTAAAAGATCAGTAGTCGTAATAAGCACAATTTGTGCAATTTGTGTTTTTAAAATATTCGAAACTAATTCATTATATTTCGTATGAGTCCTTGCATTTTATCAACTAATACTGTTTTTCTTTAAACAATTTTAATGCATTAAAAAAATATATACAAAACAACTTTTAAACATAAATCTCTCTCTCTCTCTCTCTGTATATATATATATATATATATATATATATATATATATATATGTCTGTGGGAATTACCAGAAGTATCAACCACAATAATATGAACTCAATGAATTATTACTTTGCACGAGCAACGATATAGGCGATGAGTTCACGCAAGAGCAAGAAAATAACGCCAGCACGAGCAGTTGTTCGATAGATCTCGGATATGTTGGTTGTTGATGGTATGAGTACCAAGTATGTAATACTTGGCAAAGAAGTTATAATTATTATTTGTATTGAGATAAGAATGTTTGTATCATTCAGGAATATTAACCCAGGTATATAGATGTGCGTGAATCTCATCTGTATTTGTTGTTATGTTATTATATCTATTTTGTTTATATTATATTTGAAGAATCCTTGTTGTGGCTAAAGTACGTATTACTCATCATAATTCCACATATCTGTATATATATTTGTATATAAAAACTTATATTTTTATTAATGTTGTTAATCATTTAATTGCGCACATTCGGCATAAATGTTTAATTGTGTCTTAAAAATTTTTATTGGTCGAAATATTAAGGGAAGGCTGTTAATAAATTAAAAAAATATTTTAGAAAATGAATATCAAATATCCTTTCTAACGCACATTATAATTCAGAAATGAAATGCACTAAATGCATAATTATGTTTTTCGTTTATTGAAAGAAAACAAGTATGAAAAAAAACAATATTTGTTTAATAATCAAGAAATATGCGAATCTTTATTTTTGATTTAATTAGGAATAATTTTTATTTGAATGTAATTTTTAATGACTGAAACGTGACTATTTTAATTGCTGTGAAAAAAACAGATACTCTATTAAAATTTTAGTTGTAAAGTTTTTTTTTAATAGAATATCTTACTCGGAGAGGAATTAAAACAAAATATAAATATTTTCTATTTCAAATGCTTATATTTGAATGGTTTCATTTCTATAATATATCAGTAATAAACAGTGTGTTTTAGTAAAAATAAGTAATAAATAAAAATATACATAGCTCTTTTAAAATTTATGGGGAAAAACGTTCATTATGTTTGCATTAAAACTGTAAATTAACAGAACAGCAAAATAACAAAAAACACGATTAGAAATTATGTATATATATTTTAAGTTAGGAAAGCATACTGTGAGAAGGAAAAAACAAGATATGTATAATTTCATTTTTAAATGTTTCTTTTTGAAAGGCTTCAATGATTGTCGCTGTATCAAAAATAGTTTAAAACAACTATTTTGTAAAAAAAGTAAAAGAGTAAAATAGAGTTCGGAAGGAAACAATATTTTTTAGTTAACCTTTTCATGCAATTTGATTTTTACACTTATCTTGTCACTCTAAGAAATGTAATCTTCAAATAACGGAAAATTTTACTGACAGAAGTGCTGCCGATGTTTTTCCGTTAATTGAAGAACGTCCATTTCTCTTTTCTCGGTTGCAGGAGGGAAAATATCCGTCATTTGAAGAAACTGTTGTCCAATTTGGTTCCTATAAAAATGCAAACTTATCTTTCTTTTTAAATTTTAAGATAGTGAGAACGCAATACCAGTTAACAAAAAATTTGTACCCCAAGCAACCGCGATTTGCAGATGAAGCAATGTGTTATGAGCGGTTTCTGTATTAGGTCTTTTGAAGAACCGTGCACTACGAGAGATGACAATTGCGCATGACTGGAAATAATCAACTTTTTTTGGCAGGAGTCATAGATTTATTTAGGGTTTATAGGCCTTCCACAATGCTCCCTACAGTCTAAGGAGCGTTGATCGCACGATATTTAACAATAAACAAAAACATTAATAATTCGTTCAGACAATTTAGTACAAGATAATAATAAGAATAATTTAAGAATTTAAGTGCAGAATTATTAAACTAAACACCAGTCAAAGAGAGGATTTTTTTAGATATTGCATATGGGAATAAAATATAACTATTCTAACTCAGAAATTTAATAAGATACAAATGAAAAAAATTAAATAAGAATAGTAAGGAATAACGTTTTAATGCACATTTTATCAATATTACAAAAAATGTTAACGATCATTGCGAAGTTAGAAAAAAGAAAATACATGAAATGTGTTAAAGTGACGTTCACTATATCGCATATATGAGCTCGTCGCTCTCATGAACACCAAGAAAAACATCACTGGATACAACAAACCCATTGAGTAGCAGTCTCAAAAATTCACGAAATTCGTCAAAGCCGCGATCACGAACCCACTTAATACCGCTTTGCGTTCATAGAAAAAGAAAAGAAATCACTGGATACAGCAACCTCCTTTTGTAGCAGTTTCTAAAATGCATGAAACTCATTAAAAGCCACGATCACCAACGCACTTATGAGTACTTTGCGCTCAGAAAAAAAATCCTATCACTTGATGCAACATTCTAGTTGTGTAGAAGTGTTAAAAAAGATTTAAACTATTTAATGAGGGGATCACGAATGCACGTATGAGTGCTTAACGCTCATTAAAACAAAAAAAAAGCATCACTGGACGCAGCAACCTAGTTGTGAAGCAGTCTGTAAAATGAATAAAACTCGTTAAATTCGCGACCAATAACACACCTATGGGCGTCTTGCGCTCATGAAAACAACAAAAAAACATCATTTTGATAGGTGCGAAAATTAAGATCAGAAATAGTGCGTGTAATTCCGAGATCTGAAGAAACATTAATTATGCTCCGCTCCAAATCATCATCAAGTAAACAATAATTAGAAAGAAAGGAATCCAGACGCCAGAATATCAGCTATTACAAAAAATAACCGAAGATAAATAAGCAGAAACAAAAACAAGTGCCGAGATTAGGAGCGAATATAATCGTAATTCTCCCCTCCCGATTTATCCTCTATTACTATGACTTCTAAATAGACTAATTCGTACCACAGTGCGCCCCTCTTCGAAAGAACATTTGGTGGTTTCTGCTCGGAGGAGCCTCCTTCTTAATATAATAATACCACAGCGCCGGATATGTGTGAATGCGCAGAAGATATGCATATTTGAAGAATTCTTTCAGTGAAAACTAGTAAAAGTGGAATATATCATTTGCCTGAAAATGCCCAATACGCATGTATATAATAAATAAATGGAAATTTTCACTCTTCTGCAAATTCTCAAGAAGATTTCACCGAAAAAGAATGTTTTCTAGTAATGTGAAAAATATTTGTTGAAAAATGCAGAATAATTTAGTGTATAAAGATTATGTGGTATATATAAGAATAGTATTTCTTTGTGGTCAAATGAATCAATTTATTGACACTTGAGAAATAATTTATCAGTTTTAGCTTATGCATTTAATCTTTCATGACATTCTCAACTTTAATGTGTTTTAGCAATAGTTGAAAGAAAAATAAGATGACGGCTAATCTCCATCTATTTACCAGAAATCAGTTCAGATATGTTATTTAAGAGACTTTAGAGACAGTAGACTGTCAAAATCAGTTCGAAATTTGACTAAACAATTCATTTTTGTTTCGTTGGAGAATTATGAAAGCGGATGTTTTGAAATGCATCTGATGCAAAAAGAATTTTTCAGTTCTGACGTTTCTGCACAGAAATATAAGATTTTATATTAGTAAAACTCTATGTATTTATACATTTTTTTAAATTGAAATTTTGTTTTCTCCAAATTGTAAATTTAGCACATTTCTAACACTTGAAACGTTCCACGCGCATTCGTAATTATCAGTTTCTTTTGAAAAATATACTGTACATCCTGTATACAATAATAAATAAATGGTAGCATACAAAGTTGCATTTAAGGGGTATATTAATGTTTAAATTTATGTACATATGGAAATATAAGGCTATTTCTTTTAGGAAACAAATTGCATAGTTATAAAAATATTTTTGTCTGCTTATACATTCAGCGAACTTTTACAATTCACGCCAACTTCCATTCTAATACATAAAAAGTATCTCATAAATAAATATTGTCATATTTTCAGCAAAAAAATGGCGGGTTTTAAAATATGACAATTAATCGTTATTGAAAAAAGTAAAAACATTAAAAAATTTAATAATTTAAAAACTTTTTACTATTTCACAACCACATTTTGAATATAGATATTTGAGTTTGTCATTAACAAGTCTGCATTTTTTCAAATTAATCGATTGAAAATTGTAGGATTTGGTTTTTAATATCCACCGTCCTATTAAGAAATAGCAATATTACTGAGAAAGAAAAAAAACTAATTAAAAATTGTTATTATTATAATAATTGAATTTAGATCGTAATGGACATGTGAAAATCGGAGTTGTTTAAACGACACGTCCTTTAATGCGTATTTTTATAGCAATAACTCATAAAACAATTTGATATTATTTATAACTTAGCGATTAAATAATGGAATAAACAAAACCTATATGAAATGTATGTTTTCTTTTAGTTTTTTATATTTTCCCGTGTCCAGTTTTTTATATTAGAAGAATGAAAACTTTGGCTACGAGAAAATATATCATGTAGCAAATCTTTTCAAATTCTGGATTTCTTGATATAAATCATGCTGTACTGATGAAATTATTGAAGGTATTTCAATCGTCTTTTCAACTATTTTATTACTAGAAGTTGAACACACCAAATCAATCTAAAGATGAAAAATAGTTCTCTCTTATTGATATCTATTATAGGAATCAAACATGATTTCTATTTCGGAAATTTATAAACAGATTCGGATGCTGAAAATTGATTTTCTTCGATCAAGTATGTAATATATATAACTACTTAATTTTTTATAATTGAAATACATTTTAGGCAATAAGGGATCATCTATAATTTTTCTTAGGCTAAAACGTTAAATCTATCAAATTGAAGGAAATTGTGAAATAGCTAAAATTTTATGTATCATGAGTAGAATACAAAAATCAATCAGTAATAGATTGTCCTCCAAAATATAACTTTTTTATAGCAGAATAGTTTCCATAAAAGGAGTGCTTTAATAATAAATGATACGAACTTTATATTTATTTATTTATTTATTTATTTATGCTAACATACATTAATAATTTTATAAGCTCTAACAATATTAGAAGAAACTGAATCTAGTGGGATTTAAATATTGAGGATATTGGAAGATCATGTTAAAAATAAAATTTAAGCATTTGCCTTGACAAACACATATTTGCTACCTTCCATACTTAAAAAAAAATACTTTGAATTATAAAAATAATAATTTGTTAAATATATGCTGCTTCTTTACCTCAGTCATTTGAAATCTATTTTATTCCATTTGTTAAATAAAATTTCTAGTTCAAATATGCTTATTTGAACAACTCCGTTAAAACAGGATAATTAGGAAGTATGCATACATATGATTCTGTTATTTTAGTGCCATTAATTTAAATAATATTTTAAACAATATTACTTAGAATAATTAAGATATAAAAGTTTATGAAGTATTTTAAAGAGTAGAATTAATCGAAATATGTTTTAATTTTAGTAATGCATTTCAGGTCTTTTCTCATTTAAATTAGAGCGTGATAAATGCAAAAATATACGTAGTTACAAAATGTCGCAAAATACCAATATTAAGTTTTTTTTTTTTTTTTTTTTTTTTTTTTTTTTTTTTTTTTTTTTATGTTTGTCTGTTCAGTATACAATGTTTTAAAGATCGCATTACACATTGACTGATTAAACAAATGTTACATTAACATAAATATTACTGTTAATCTTACATAAGTTTTAACGTGTAAAAATATCATATCAGTTGAATGCATTTCCATTCATACCTATTTATTACCTGGAAAGAAAAACGTTTTGATTTAAAAAGGTATCATTATAAAAAGATTTTCCAGACGTGGCTTGAATAATTTGTTTCTTGGTATGAATTACACATTTTGATACGTGATGTGCTTTCAGTTGTGTTCTAATTTATTTTAATCGAAACGTTTCAGTCGGTGAAATCTTTCCATTATTTTCATGAGAAAAAACTCAATTGTTTAAAAATTTTCTGGAAACTCCTGTGCTCATGGTAGTGGTTAACACAGTGAGATTGTTTTTTTAAATACATATATAAAATAATTTTTAACAAAAAGAATATTGTCATAAAATATAATATAAATTTTACTTTAAAAAATGCAAAATGCAAGTGTGCAAACTTTCAGTATTAACGAAAAACCGGGATTGAATCTTCCATAATCTGGTTCAAAGCAATTTATCTTAGGGTGTTTGAGTAAAATAGGTTAAATTTTTAAAAACATGGAGTATGGACTATGAAAGCTACCTTTTCCTCCCGGTACAGGCTGGAAGGACATTTTTGTTCTTGATGCATCCTTTTAAATTTCGATTTTTTTATGTCACGTAATTTCATAGAAGGCAAAATTATTGTACAAAAAATGTTCATTATTGTTTCAATTATGAACGAAAATGTGTATTGGGCTTGGTGTGAGACACTCATTTAACCCATTATATCCTGACGGTACTTATAAGTACCACTTTAACCGCTTCGCGACGAACGTCTTTTACAGAATTTTTAATCTGTTACCACCGGTTTTTCAAATGAGAAATTTTCACCTAATTGAATCGCAAAAATGCTATGATTAGATAAGGAAAACTTTACAAAAAAATAACTGGTGGGAATAATCGAGGATTCTGAGCATCTAAAAAATAGCTGGAAAATTAATTCAGGATATAAAGGATTAAAACGTGGATTGCGACCGGCTTCCTATAAATAAGTTTATTGTCTTGACATGTAATATCACCTGAGTTGTAATTTTCCGACTGGACGAAAAATGCCCGGGCCAGTATTCGAACCTGGGATCTCTTGGCTGAAGCTGCCATGCTCTACCAACTGAGCTATCCCGGTTTAATCCGGAGCGCATCATTCATCCAGTTAACTTTATTGATCATAGCATTATAACTCATATGATTTCTTTACCAATTTTAATAACTGTGTTAAAATTGATCTAATGTATACCCTTACATTTCTGACTTATCAATTCAGTTATGTTTCAGTTATGTTCAGTTATGTTGTGGCTTTTGGCCACTGAAAAATCGTCCTGAATAAAACATCTCTATACAAAACTGGCAGTGTAATTAAACAATGTGCATGAACATGCAAGAAATGGAAAAAACCTAAATTCAGGGAGAAAAGCGATGATCTATTATCCTTTCGATTGATACAAGAGTAATAATGTTGGATATGAAAAATCTCTAAATGCGTGAGTGGGGACATTCAAAGATCAATCCACACAGGTTTCTGTTTAATGATCTTGAAATAAAATTTTAAAGCAACGCCATATATATTACATAATATGCGTGAAAAGGATTGATAAAGTCTAACGTTTTGATTAACCTATCACAAGCGTTTGAATTAAAACAGCTAATTAATATTAAAAGTTGTATTCTTTCCATTGTTTGATTTTTTTTTCAGTTGAATGTAGAATAATTTGAAGAAGCTATACAGAACATAAGAGTGTACATTATTTGTTAAATTTGCTACAATTGTTTATGATGACTATAGGAAATTGTATTTGAAAATATTTATTTAGAAGCTTTATCCAAAATTTTTATTTACACATCATATTTAATTTCAATTCTATTTTCCGTTTAAACAAATGACAATTCTTTGATTAAAAAAATATATATAGTATTTGTTCGAAATCAGTGGCCATTGCTTATTCATCTGTTAAAAGTATTTGTTTTCGTTAGAAAACTTGGACAAAGGGTTACTGGATGCAATTGATGTCTCATGTATTTTAGTGAATATATATGTAACATATGTTCTTAATAAGTTATAAGCTGTGGTAATTAAAATAGTTTTCTCCCAATGTAAACTTTTCATAATTGTTTGAAGAAAGGAACAAAAGGACTATAACATTTATCTGACATGACTATTTATACTAACGCATGGAACAGACATTCATATTAAATACGTTTTATTTATATTAAATACAAATTCGAAATATTTCTGGAATCGTTAACAGTTTTTCTAAACTTAATTCGATTTAAAGCTTCATATATATCATAGTGTAGTAGGCAGATTCGTACAAAAATTGATATTAGAAATAAAAAAATAAAAGAAAGAAATGTATAAAAACTGTGTTGTTACTATCGACATAATCATGCTAGAGACCTAAATATTATTGTGAATATTATATTTAAAAAAATAGGAATGCTACATGAAAATATGGATGATTGATATGATTTTTATCGAATATTAAATGCGTAAAATAAGACATAAATATTCTAAAATTACATTACATTCACTATTCGATACAAACTGTTCTTGGGAAAACTGAAAGAAGCGATATTCAACCTTTATTATCTTTATCAGGCCGAAATCTAAGTATCTGACACGCCCTGGACTGAATCCAGACAAACACCATACATTCCTTAGTCTAAATTTATAAATGTTGGCCACGCGTTAGAGGACGTGGGCGTTCAAGGTAATGAAACCGCCGGCGCAATTGCAAAAGTAGCAACAGCTAAATTACATATAGACATCCATCTCCCACTTCTACCCACATACATAAAATGTTTACTAAAAGCGTAAATACTCAGGGAATGACAATGGATCTGTGACAACACTGACAAATACCGACACAGATATAACCTAATACTGAAAGTCTCATTAATACACTACAACCTCCCTACCACATAAAAAACATTTCTCACAGGGTACGGTACTTTTCGCTTACACCTCCAAAAATTTAAATGAGGAGACGCATTCCTTTGCGTGTGTCGGCTCAGCATTACTACTTCACCTTCCGGCTAACATCATAGTGGTAATTAAGAAGCCTGCCATCCCTCCCAATGAATAGCTTTCCAATATTCTAAATAGGCACACCCTTAACAGAAAGCTACTCAAAATCTATGTTTTTCTCAAATATCTCTCAAACCTTAAGTAGTAGTCGTCTGTGGCCATTCCAAATGCACAACTTCTATTCAGTCCCTGGCGCATGTCCCGTAGAGGTTTCTTCCCTGGAAGGGCTAGCATATATGTAATCTGGTCTTCAATTCTATGCTTTTTTTTATCTCACTTATTTTCAATCCTGATTGAAATTCGCGTTTAGCGGAGGGTTCATTGGACATTGTATTTTTTAAGACATTAATAAAAAGGATCGGGATGGACACTATGCTCTACTGCCTTGGTTTATGGTTTGAGCAGTCCATCTTAGGCTATCAAACTCAATATTTGTTTTGGAGCCACATACTCGTAAAAAATGATCTTTATACTGAAAATAAAATTTTATGAAAATGAAACCAAGTGCAAGAGTTCTAAAATTAAGTATTCTAAAATTCATAATCATGTCATAAGTTTAATATTTATTTCATATTAAAAGCCATAATCTCAGCTATGATAGGATGAAAATACAGTGAAATGAAGTCTTTTCGAAGAATACATCGAAAAAGTTGCTTATTTGCGAAAACATTGTACTCTCAATTTGAAAATGAAACGTCATTTACAACCGAGATAAAATTTCTGAAATCAGAACTTAATTTTTTCTAAGTTTAATCACCGTAATAAAAGTAACTGAGAACACGTTAAATTAATTTAGCAGTGAAAATGGAATTATGTTAAAATAAAGATTTTTCGAAATATAAACGAAATAATTCGGCAGTATTTCGCACAACATTTGTAGGAAAATGTAACTTCTACTCGCAGCTTAGAATCTGAAACTTTTGCGCGCCACAGATCCATTGAAATAAAAAGTGAATTAGTCTCATTTAAATAAGAACGTTAGAATAAAATTCGATTTCGATGCCAGTGTGTTCTGTCCGAAAGAATCCGCTTTTGAACGTTTCGTATTAACTGCTGAGTGTTTATTTAATTCCAATCTGAAATCAAATATATATACATATATATATATATGTGCCAGTTACATAAAATAGTCAAATAGATAACTCCACGCACAGAAGAATGCGGAAAAATCTTTAAAAATGTGTCTTCCCAACTGAAGTTCAAAGCAACATAGACGTATACTGTTATAAATCAAACCCTTTACAAATGTGTTCAAGACTTTTTAGAAATGTAAATTACTGCCTTTTCTGAGTTAAGATTGATAAAAATAAATAAATACTGATAATTAGCTCATGATTTTCTTAAAGAAGTTTTATTTATTTATTTATTTATTACATTTGCAAAATAACAACACAAAGCAAAATTGTGCAATATTTTATTTATTTACGTTAATTTAAAAATCATCACAATAAATTCTCTTTCTAGAAACAAATTTAAATTAATATAGGAAATAGTGGCAATGAAGTTTATATAATATATTTACGTATTGAGAAAATACACTATATTGCGAAAGGTGATTGGTCACTTGCGATTTTAGACGTTTTGTTAACTATCTAGAAAAATACATGAGGAATTAACCTGAAACTGTAGGTGTGTAAACAGTGTAGTATAGGTTGTATAGTTCCGTGAAGATTGTTTTCACGAAACCCCATAGGGGACTGCCAACAAATTGAAAAATAACGAATATCTTTTGGATAACCCTGTAAAAACTAATGTAGCAAAGGCGTTCAAACTCGAGATTATGAATAAGTTGCTTATTGTAATATACTATGTTCATTTGTATGAGGATAGCATGTATACTCATAGAGAAATTAAGATTTTTATAAAAACAGTCCCAAATTTCTCCTAGTATTTTGCTTATAATTTGCAGAGTTCTTAACATAAAAAAAAGTTATTTTCAGAAAATATGACAAATAACATTGTACATATAACTCTGCAATCAGAATTAAAAAATAATAAAAATTAGATGAAAAATGAGCAGGTATACTAAAAAATATTTCACCGCGCTTGCGCGAATGCAATCAAAATATAATATGCAAAATGTATTAGCTAAGTATATAGAGCAACTATTGCGCAAGTCTCAAAATCATAGCTTGAAAATTCTGAAAATTATCGTCGATAGAATAAGTTCGGAATTAAGGAAGCAAAAAGATGAGGGGTTGTATCCAAATATAGTAGTAAGTGAAATATTGTGCACGCTATCTTGGCACTAATCAACAGATATTTGATACAACCCCTCATCTATTTGTTTCTTTATGGGAACAAACGGATTTCAAGCTTATTCTATCGACTATAATTTTCAGAATTTTCAAGCTATGATTTTGAGACTTGCGCGAAAGTTGCTCCATATACTTAGCTAATACATTATGCATATTATACTTTTATTGCATTCGCGCATGCGCAGTGAAACATTTTTTACTATACCTGCTCATTTTTCATCTAATTTTATTATTTTTTAATTCTGATTGCAGAGTTATATGTACAATGTTATTTATCATATTTTCTGAAAATAACTTTTTTTTATGTTAAGAACTCTGCAAATTATAAGCAAAAAACTAGGCGAAATTTGGGACTGTTTTTATAAAAACCTTAATTTCTCTACGAGTATACATGATACCTCATACAAATGAACATAGTATATTACAATAAGCCACTTATTAATAATCTCGAGTTTGAACGCCTTTGCTACATTCGTTTTTACAGGGTTATCCAAAAGATATTCGTTATTTTTCAATTTGTTGACAGTCCCCTATGGGGTTTCGTGAAAAAATCTTAGCGGGAATATATAACCTATACTATACTGTTTACACATCTGCAGTTTTAGGTTCATTCCTCATGTATTTTTCTAGATAGTTAACAAAACGTCTAAAATCGCAAGTGACCAATCACCTTTGGCAATATAGTGTAAATGAATAACGACGTTACTTTTAAGTTGTTTTAATTGAACTACAGATAATAGACATTTTAAATAATACAATTTGTTCGGTTGATATAAAGGCCAAATAAACAGAGGAAAAAAATATTCCGTTCAATATATTACAGAGTCCATTCTTTAAAATAAAAATAAAACGGAAAATGGTTCATCGGAAATATTTAATTTTCTGCAAGAAGTATATTTTAAACATGCAGAAGAAAAACATGATGATTTATTTGAGAATGATTTTCTGAAGAAATTACAGATAATTTGTGTTTCTTCGCATAATGATCAGGTATTTGTTTTATATTTGCTTTAAAAAGATACTGGAAAACAAAAACTGAAATTGCACTTTAAAATAATAAACATATACAAGAAAACATCGTATATAAATTTAATCACATAATAATGTTACTTAGATAAATCATTATACCCTTATAATAATTATAATATATTATATTTTTATTATAATATTATTATATAATAATATTATTTAATATATTATACATCGTTCTTTTATTTTGAATTGTAGGGACTACAAATGTTTTCTCCAACAAAGGAAATCAAAAAAATATCAGATTTAAAAAAAAAGAAGAAAAAAAACTGTAATAAGAAACTTCGTTGAATTTATTACCTGTTTCATATTTTTGGTACTATTAACGAAAATAAAAATGAACCTGAAATACTACGCCCTATTATTTAAGCTTTTTGGAATGGCAAATGGAAATACGTTTAAAAGCTTAAAAAAGTGTCCTTTTTTTTCTAGTTAAAATTATATATGTTTGAAAAATAATAATTTTTTCTGCATTGTTTTAGGAGTTTCCTACTTTTACTTTAATGCAATTAGTTGAAGAAGGCATTTAAATCCTATATCATGTAAGGTTTTCTATTAACCTAAAACGTAGCAAACATAATCGTAATGTTTATATTTCAATCCATACCACATTGAATGAAATCTGAAAGTTTGCATAGCCATTTCCCTTATTCAATTTAAAAAAAAAAAAACACAAAGATATTGAGCTGATACTACACTGTTAAAAATAAATCCGTAAATTCACGGTAAAACTACTGGCAGCGAAGTTTCCGGACTTTTTCCGTTCCGTTAGTAGATTTTCCGTTTTGAAAGATAAAAGAAGGAAAATCACCATTTTCAGAAGCGGTAACTTTCCGTTAACGCTCTCAGAAATCACGGAAATATTCCTCGTAGAACTTGCAGTAAAGAACATTTTCCGTTTTAGATAAACTCGGTTTAAAAAAAATCTTGACATCTCACTTGGTGCTGCTATCTGTCGACTATTGCGGGAGTATTTACTATCTGATATACGTCAAGAACAGCTTCTGGCCGACATTGGGTTTTGAACCAGGGGTGATAGTGCCTCGAGTCCAGCGTCTTGCCGGTTTGACCAGTTGGCGCTTGATAGATTATAGCAGTTTGAAAGGCTCATTTGGAAATTCTCAAAATGGCGGCTTAGAACAGACATAATTTGGGGTTTAGAAGCTTGGTAATTTTGAAGTTAATTGCGGGGAGATTTCGTTATGAGATGATGTTGATGTTTTAAAATTGTAATATTAATACAGGATAAAAACATGAATTATATATATTCTTAACTTGATTGTTAGATGTAAAATATGAATATTATATTTGAATTAAATTCGATAAAAAATGTTTGCTTGTTTAAGAAAAGCGATTTTTTTTCCAACTATTATATATTTTTTAAATGTGTTCGCTTAGAATATATTTTCAGTGCGAGTGCTTTTTATTACTTTAAAAACTAAATTGCGAATAATTTTAAAGGAATGAGAAAAATATTATTTTATTTTTATTTGAAAGCATTATTTTTGTATGTTGCTTTTTTGAGTAAAATAGATTTTTTTTTCACTTCATTTAACTATTATATATATTTTTTAATCTGCTTGTTTAGAATATATTTTGAGTGCGAATATTTTCTTATAACTTTAAAAAATAAATTGCAAATAATTTTAAAAGAATGGGAAAATTATTACTTTTTTTTAATTCAAAAGTACTATTTTTTTTAAAATAAACTCGAAATTTTAATTTATTAAATTTTTAGTTTTTCTGTGCAACAACATGTCAGTTTTTTAAACATTGAAAATAAATATGCAGCAGATAAGATAACAGAATATCTCCAATACCCCCTTTCGTCTCCGTCCGTTCCGTTGTTTTCAGGAAATATGAGGAAATTTTCTGTTTTTTAACGGAAAATACCCTTTTGTCGCAAAAAAGAACTTTTTCTGTGAAATTCAGGAAAAAAATACCCGTGAATTTCAGATTTTTTTTAACAGTGTAGTAAAATTAAATGAACAATTCATATTCAATGATTAAGTTTTTATTAACTGTCCAGCCATACTCAAATTGCAATCCGCAAGCCGCATGAGGCCTGGTGATAATTGATGCGTTTCATATGGAAAAGCGTTTTAGTTTTGTTAGCAGAAAATCTAGAAACATATATTTTTTAACATTATATATTGCATATAAAAAATCCGCTAGGGCTTTCGCCCAATTTCTGAACACCAGGTAGTACATTTTGTAACCCAGAAAGATTGGAATGGATCCACTTATTTAATTAAAAGTCCTTCCGGCCTGTACCGGGAGGAAAAGGTAGCTTTCCCATATATTCGTTTTAAAATTTTTAGCTAATGTTACTCGAAAACAGCAAGCTAAAATGCAAATAAACCGTTTACAAAAGATTCTTTAATACTGAATTTGAATAAGAAATTTGCCAAATTATTGAGCTATAGCCAAGTTGGCTTCATTTATGAAGATTTATTTCGGTCGCCAAATTTGGCGATATTTCACCAAGTGTCGCCATGTTTGGCGAGAATTTGGCGCTAATGGATATGAATATATTGTTTTATGCGTATGATGGGAAAATGATTACAGCAATGAAAGATAATAATTTGCGAGAAGTCGCGTTCACTAAAACTTTTGTAATGTGCTATCTTGTTTCAAAATGTCTGCCACCCTAGAATTTCAAACTGCTGTATCTCAGCCGATTTTTAAGATAGAGATAAAAAAAAAAAACTGCGGAATCCTTGTATAAAGGCCTAACACTTAAGCTAAAAATAAATTTGAATTTTTAACTCTTTTGCATATTTATTTTAGTTTTAAATTTTTAAATGGCCGCCATCTTGAAACAAAATGGCAGACCAAGCTGGCCAACGAACTCGGTCGAGACATGAATAGCTTAATACACACAATTAGTTTAATCAAAATTGATTTATAAATACGAGCGTTATCGTATGACATAGGTCAGATATATATATATATATATATATATATATATATATATATATATATATATATATATATATATATATATATATGGATATATCTATATATATAAATCAACATTTGAACAACATTTGGAGGGTGGTTTTGGGGTCTGGGGGTCATGATCAGTGAAAATATACTGAAATTTCCCGGAATTGCTTTCCTCCGAACGGTTGCAATAAGTAAAAAGTAAAATAGGACAAAAACGAAGATTTGCACAATAATATTTATTTGATGGTAAAAATCTGAAACCTTTTAATGCGCTATGGAAGGGAAATGCATCGAATGCATTCGAATGTATTTTTTTTTTTGAAAAATGCCTAAAAAATATTTTATAAGTATTTCCTTAGAAAACTCCGAATGTTTAACTGATGTTGATATTTCAGAGTTTTAATATAACGTTTAGTCATTTCATTTGTATTATACTCAAGAATGTTTGTAAAAAGGATTTTGTTACATTTCATTTCTTTTGATATTTAGACAATTAAATTATATAGAAATTCTAATTTCTATTTAATTTCTTATTTAAGTTTTTACTGCAATTTTTATAATACCAAATATTTAAAACATATATATAGCTGTTTCATTATTCTATCGATAGATTTGGCTAACAAATGAGAAAAAAAATAAAGTTAGAACAGATTAAGCAAATCAAGCGTATACGATCGTTTTTATTACATTATGTCAAGATGAATATATTTTCTTTTTATACACTTGCTTCCGCTTGTAACTTCTCAACAAATCATGTAAACAAACATTTAATTTTCTAAAGACGAACGATATAAAGACACGAAGTCACGGTAAATGTTTGTAATATCCTCTATCATTCCGTAAATGCAGCTGAACTGAATACTCCATATTTCTTGTGTTCCGATAAATCATCAAAGCATAAATAAATAAATAAATAAGTATGAAAATGTATGAACTGACAGGCAGTACTTATGCGAATAATAAATATAAAAAATATATAAATAACTTCACTCCGCTACATTCCAATGAAACCAATTTTCCAAGTTTTGACCTACAGAAATGAATGTGTAAGTGGATTTCGATAAATCAATAATTAAATAAATGAATAAAAGAAAACTGCCCAGTTAAACTGACGGCATTGAGCTCACAGGCTATGCACACTAACTGTATATTATACTCTTATTTCAATGAATTTGAAATAAGCCCTCGAAAAATGAAAAAATCGACAATATATTAAGAGGGGGACCATCCCCCGTTTCGCCCCCTTATAGTTAACCAATGAACTCCTAAAACTAATCAGAGAAGAGCCTTACCACAATGAACCTATATACAAAATTTCAAGAAAATCGGATAATTCTGCATGAAAAACCCATTTATCTAAATTAAGGGGGGTTAGCCCCCGTCTCCCCCTTTAGACTTAACCCCCAAAATTAATGAACCCGAAAACTAATCAGAGAAGCGCCTTATCACAATGAACATATATATAAATTTTGAAGAAAATCGGATAATTCTTCTTGAAAAACCCATTTATCTATATTAAGGGGGGTTAGTCTCCCCGTCCCCCCCCCCTTTATACTTAACCAATGAACCCCCAAAACTAATCAGGGAAGCCCCTTACCACAATGAGCCCATATACAAAATTTGAAGAAAATCGGATAACTCTGCATGAAAAATTCATTTATCTAAATTAAGGGCGGAGAATTAGCCCCTACCCGTTAGCCCCTTTATACTTAACCTATGAACCCCAAAAATAATCAGGAAAGAACCTTATCACAATGAACCTATATACAAAATTTGAGGAAAATTGGATAATTCTGCATGAAAAAAACCATTTATCTATATTAAGGGAGGTTAGCCCCCCGTTTCCCCCTTTATAGTTAACCAATCAACTCCCAAAACTAATCAGGGAAGCGCCTTATCACAAGGAACCTATAAACAAAATTCGAAGCAAAACGGTTATTTCTGTCACGAGTTATCGCGTCAAGTACATACGTACATACATACAGAACGGACGGGCACATTAGCTCTCAGGCTTTGATAGCCTGTGAGCTAAAAATTAACCATATTTTGCATGTTCCTACTTTGAAGTGTTCTTTTTTGTATTCTATTTTTTTTGTTAAATTTCGTATCTTACTTTTCATTTTTCCCCTACACAGTGGACGAAGCTCGATTTTACGACAAACTTGATTAATAAGCCTCTGTCTCATGTTTAATCATATAGATAGGTGTAGTTGTGTTCTGAAGTTACAGACGCATATTTATTATTTTTAGCTTATTTTCTATTATAGAGCTTACTGATAGTAAAAGCAGTAAATAGCATTAAATTATTAAATAGCATAAATAAATTATGGTAATAAATAATTATCTCAGTGCCTTCTAATTTTTTTTTTAAGTCATGCATAATTCTATCACAATAATTATTTAACATTTATTGAAATATTTCAGAAATTAGGAGAAATTCGCATGAAAAAATAACCTACATCATTTATATCATTTTTTAACTACAATAATGATTTGAAAAATGACACTTACTTTAGAAGTTATTAAAATGCTTGTATATTTTCAAAATATGCAGTAGTTATTTAGAAATAGGATTTCTTTTTGAGAATTTCGATTGTGTTTTTTTACAAAAGTGTTTTTTTCTTTAATATTTAAGTAGAATTCGCCAATCAGCCATCACCATTTTTAGAATTTCCATTTTTATTAAAATATACTTTTTCTTGCTTTTCTTATTAATTTGCCTTTCTTTATTGTCTTCAAATTCTAAATAGACATCAGGGACTTGTTAGTAGGTTCTGCGCTGCGAAAGGTGTTGCAAGAACTATACTGATATTATCAACAGTTTTCAACGGAAATACGATTGAAATTTATTGGCATGCTATCAAGAACATACAATTCGTTCATCATATGGAAAATTCTGTTATGAAAAACAGTAACACAAATGCATTTATCTGAGTATTTTATTTTATTTATTTATTTATTTTGAAAAGAAAGTCAAACTTTACCAGAAAAATTATAGAAAAATGTTTTATTTTTTATATAACAATTTTTTCATATTACTTCTATTTTTTCAATGAAATTATAATCAAGTTCCCTTACTGTGTCCATCGGAGACACTGAAGGAAATGAGCATTTTAATAAATGAAGCACTTCAATCGACGTTATGCAGCATAAAATATTTAAATTACGTTATTATTAAATTACGTTATTAAAGATTTAAAGTATGTTTAAATTACGAATTCTTAATTTACCAGCAGTTTAGAAATGTCAATTAGTCCAGTCAAATTAGGTTTTTTTCTGGACATAATTACGAAAATTTTGAAACTTAGTAATATTGTTTGGGAGGGTCTATTAATGAACATACTAAAAGTCCTGATGGATGGGGGTTGAGGGCAAGGGGGGTGAGGTAACAGAAGGTAACATTTTTCGTTTTTTTGTTAATATCTCATAATCTATAAATCCTACGGAAAAATTGCTAATACAAAGATAAACAGAATTAATTTCTCTACAAAATAGGCTTTATACATTTTTCTCTAGAGTCCATAGTTAACGAGATAACCACATTAAAATATCAAGAAATTTGCCAAAAGTCACATTAGCGTCAGAGAGCTTGTCAACGGCACTTAAATTGCACTTACTTAACATGAGCTTAAACGAGCGTTAATAAATGCTGTGTTCAGGAGAATGGAATCCTGAAGTATAACTTCAACAAACTACATTTTTTTTTGTTAACTAAAACCATACAAACATGAAAAATACTTAAAATACATCCAGTCAAATTAGGCAGAATTTGGACCATTTGGGACATAATTTCGAAAGTTTTGAAACTTTGCAATATTGTTTGGGAGAGTCTATTAATGAGCATACTAAAAGTCCTGATGGATAGGGGGCGATCAGGAGGGAGGATGTAAAAGAAAGTACTTTTGTGTTTTTTGTTACTATCTCGTAATCTATAAGCCCTACGGAAAAAATTGCTAATACCAAAAAAAGGACAAATAAATTCTCTGCAAAAAGGTCCTATTCATTTTTTCTCTGAGGGTTAAGTCCTTAGTTTACAAGTTAATTGGGTGGGTATATAGGGGTGCCAATATTTGAATATTAATAAAACTAGTTCTAGTACGAACGCTCCTCATTTGTCACGTATGAGGTACAATTTCCGACATGTTTATCTCCAGCTGCTTTTGGTTGGTTGGTTGTATAAAGTCTTCGCAGAATTAAATAAACCCTGGTACAATGCAATTGGATCGTTTGATATTTAAAAAATTACTGTTTTTTAAACTAAATATGAATATTTTATCATTAAATTATACACATGTTGCCAAAACATTATATTTTACTCCTGAGATTTGGGGTTGGAAACGCAAGCTCGATCATATGTTAGTGCCTATCACATCTACCGATCATGTTACCCCTGAGGCAGAACTGAACCTCATCTTCTGCAAGTGTCAAACCGGTTGTGAGAACAAATGTGGATGCAGAAAAACAGGAATCACATGCACTGCTGACTGCTACTACTGCAATGGAGACTATCCAAACAGTCCACCACCTGTTGAGGAGGATGTCCTAATGGAAATGGAACCCAAATCAACATCTTTTGAAATTTCCCATTGAACCCGGGATAATCAAAATGATCAAAGACTTGAGTATATTGTTTATTCCTATATCATTGTATTTTACGCATTTTTCATTTTGGTATGCTAAAACCAAACTAAATGTTAACAAAAAATGCCATTTGATAAAGTTATTGTTAAGGCTTACATTCTTATGACCACAATATTTATTAATGTTCGTTTAAGTTTAGGTTAAGTAGGTGTAATGTAAATTCCGTGGACCCTCTCTCTGGCGCTGGTGTGACTTTTGACAAATTTCTTCATTTTTGAATGTGATTATCTCGTTACCTATGGACTCTAGAGAAAAATGTATCGAATCTATTTTGTAGATAATTGAATTGTCTTTATTTTTTGTGTTAGCAATTTTTCCGTAGGGCATATAGCTTACGAGATATTAACAAAAAAAAACGAAAAATGGTACCTTTTTTACCTCCTCCCTCGCGCTCACCCCTACCCATCAGGATTTCTAGTATGTTCATTAGTAGACCCTCCCAAACAATATTACCAACTTTCAAAACTTTCGTCATTATGTCCCAAAATTACACAAAATCTGCCTAATTTGACTGGACTAAATATATAAAATATTCTATTTTTCTTAGAACTTAATGTTTCTCAAAATCGTAAATTGTATTTGGATTTATACGAAGAAATTATAGAGTGCAATGTACAATTCCGTTCTATAATTTATCTGCAAACACAAAGAGAGAGAAGACACCCCACAACAATTCACCCCATAGTATGCCGCAAAATATAATATAAAATAGTATTGGTATCAATCGATTAATAATAACATCTACTAATTAACACTATACTTAAATTTTGTTTAGGGGTAATCTACGAAGAGTAATTGCACCAAATTCGGACGTTTTTAGTACTAACAACTACTCTGGACATCATATTTGGATTCTCCGATAGTTTTACTTGAGGATACCAAACGACAGATCATTCGGTTAAGTAGTTTATGCATTATACAGGTCTAACATTTGAATTTAAAAATGTTAAATTAATTTTTAATCGAGACAAAACAATTTACAATTCAGGTAGTTTTTAAAACACAACGAAAAAACTGATTGGCGGAATAAGCTGTAGTTCTGGTTTCGCATAGTTGAAGCTTTTAGAAATTTATTTATGTTGAAAAATTTCAGCTCAAATATTTTCAGATTTTTTTTTTAACTTATATGTATTTTAAAATTATTTTTCGAAAAACATATGTAACGTAAACCATGGATTTAACTTAACAGATATATATTTTTAGAAGTTTCAAATATGTGAATATAAAATTACAGATCATTGTGACAAATAGTTTTAAGTTATGCTTAACACACTAACCACATTGCTATCCGATTTGCAACGATTTAAAAATGAATTTAACATTAGGAGTTCCAAAATTATACCTGCGTAATTCGTAATTGGCTGATGTAAAATCATAAGGTAAAATTTACAGGAGGATCTAGGTATGCTGTCAAAATTAGGTTTTGGTATTTAATAATTTCGAGTTTTTAAAATATATATATGTAGACGACCCACTAAATGAAATTTAAGTATAGCAGTAATTAGTAGGTATTAGTACGAATTGAATAGTGCCAGTCACATTTATATACAGTGATTTACGCCAGGGAGAGTACGGAGTACTATCTCCCTCTCTATTTACTTTCAATTGCACCATTTAACAATCTGAATTAGCACAGTTATTGAAATTTTACAAATGGATTTACCACGCTGAATCCAACTTTTTAATCTCTCTCAAACAAAAAAAAATAGAAAATAAAATAAAATAAAGTACTAGGCCGTCATTAGTAACACCTGAAATGACATTGGGAGCATATTTTTTTAACATTCAGGACAATGAAAAATCATGAAATCTGCTCGCCTTTAACTTACCTTTCATATGAGAGAAAGAGAATTAAATATCTCTATATTCATCTAACTGTTTGGAAAGAACTGTCAAAGTACATCTTTCAATGACTGCGAGTTTGATTAATGATCCTCTGAATAATTTTAAGGTCTGGCAACGATGTATTTTCAAATCGGTAATTTTTACTGTTTTTTCAATCACAAAAATGTGCAAATGATGAGTAAATTAATTTTTCCCGAAAATAAATGTCTTCCCTTTTTTTAACGCGATTTCAAATAGACAAGGAGATGTAACTTAATCCTCTGTTGCCATTTGAGACAACATTAGCATACATCCATGTGCATTCGACGTAGTATCCTAATGGATGATCAAATATATGCATAGTTATTCTGAAAACAAACAAAAACTAGATTGTTTTAATGAATGTGTTTGTCATTATGACACTTCTGCAAGTTTTATTTCAAGGTCATTTAATCCAACAACAGAATTACAAAATATTACCGGTGATTGAGGTTAATTGTTCGAGATTGCATGAAACTATACGAATAAACTAGAACGTAATCAAAATTATGCAGTTTGAAAATACGAAATATCATATTCCATTTATACATAAATATAAAATGTCAGAAAACAGTTAAAATATTTTAAATAACATATATGAAATTTTCGTGCTGAGATTGAAAAATAATTCTATGTATGAGATGGCGTTTACGTGTTAGGTAAAATTAACATAAACTATAGTTTTGCCAATAAACGATGCAAGGAAATAAATGATTATCGGAAAGGGGAAAAATAGCTACATCATTTAGAAGCAATATTTTAAAAATATTGTAAGAAGAGTTATTTCCAACCGAATAAAAATATACATAAGCAATTCTGATTTGTTCAAGCGTCTATATAATCTATACTAATAAAAGAAAGTGCTCTAATTTCGCTCTCTCTGTGTGTGTGTGTTGACGATGGCTAGGAAAATTTAGCGCACCTAGAAGTCTGTAAATTTAGATTTAGGTAGTCCAAACACTCCCCTGGTATACCTGAGTCTCAGAATTTTAATATTTTGATAATTAGCCTAGATATTAATTAGATTCTCATTAACTATCGCTAATAAAATGACATCTTTTAAATCAAAACGGCGAAAGAAACGAACCGCCGCATTGGATTTGCAAGCGGAAATGAACGAATTCGAAATTATTTTACAAACTAGCGAATTTTAAGAAAATTAATTGAGATATCAATTTGAAAATTTCTGAGCATAGATAAAAAAAAATATTCTGCATCTGACTAAGTGATTTTTGAAAAATTCGGTCGGTAATTTTTGTAAAAAACTGCCAAAAATCTGCTGGCGCCAGTGAAAACAATTCGAGAAAGTTTCAGACAGGGATCTGCTTTCATTAAAAACTGAACTACAAAGATATCTGTTTCACTGGCCGATCCCTCCATTTAGTTTGCAAAAATGAAAGGAAATAATTGCCAATATTTATTATTGAACAAAAATTTAGGTAACTAATTAAGATATAGATTTGAAATTGAGATCGGTAAGGGGTGTCATCTGCCGGCTATTTTAGCGTAGCGTCTTCGTTATGTTCTAATTATCAGAAAAAATGTAATTCTTTTTTTAATGATCGCGTTAATGTAGGTAAAGTTGGTTCTCTTGAACAAATTATTCACTATATTTGCGGGTATGGGGAGGGAGGGGGTTAACGCCTTTCTCTGAGATTGTAATTATCTCGGGACCGGGCAACGCCAGGCGGGTTAGCAATTGGATCTATAAAAAATGAAATTTTGACACAGCCTCCAAATATGAGAATTCAGTCGAATTTTGAAAATTCTTTATCTAAACCTGTTTAGTTCATAATTGAATATAGATTAAGTATTTTTTATAATATAATAATAATACATTGAAATCAGATTCTACAAGTTACATTAGTTAAATTATATACACACATCATTTCTGAAAATTTTACTTATTGTTTTTTTTTTTTTTTAAATACAAATTTTCTTTATGATAAGTTTAATTTTATGAAATCCATGAATGTACTTGAAATATTTTACGAAACGAAATTTCAAACTATTATAGTTCAATATTATTATTTAATTTTCATATTAAATTTAATCAAAGCCGCAGTTTACACATATGGCCCCTGCATATTGAAATTACAGGTACAAACTCGTAATATAACGTTGCAAACAAAAAGTTTCTAATTAAGATTATAATTTTAAAATTAAAATTTCAGGGTTTTACATATGTGAAACTACTTTTAAATGAGCAATAAAATACTTTAATACTGGGACTTCTAAAGAAATGTTTAGGAAGCTTGTTTTGCTTATTTAAAAATAACTGTTTAAATGCAGATTTAGCTGTTTTATTATTATTATTATTATTATTATTATGATAGTTTTCTGTCTGTTCGCAATTTAAAATTTGTAAATATACTTTGACATTTTATTGAGGTATACGTAAGATTATTCATTATTATTTCTGTATTTAAGATTATTTATTTCTGTATACAAATTTATAGATTATATATATGAATACAAAAATTAGTCAAATAAACTTCATTGTGTGATCCATTGCACTGCATGACAAAATAGTATTTCGTAACGATATCCTGTTAGCGCTGGTTAGTGTATTGTTATAGATACCTGGAGCATGATTTTACTTTAATTGTTATGTGTAGTAATGATCAAAATCTTCATCAAGGCGAAGATCCTTGCACCACTAAAGTAATCTAATGTAATACTTTTTTTGTAGAGTAAGGTACTACGGAATATAAAAAATTATGATAAATTTTCTGAACGTGCAATATATGCCAAATAATAGTTAAAGGTGTAAGTTGTACATAGACGCTTTTCCGTATTATTTTATTTTATTAAACGCTGTATATTTATATACATAATTGAAATTTATAATAAAAAATGTTTTTAGAATTAAGTATAACTTAACTCTTAATTCCCGACGCTATTTTAAAGTAACAATTTTTTTTATAAAAGTATTCTACGCATTTATTGACAGTAATAGGAGTTATAATGAATTCTATGTACACTTAAGTAATTTTAACAAAATTATTCTAATGGTAAATAGATTATATTACTTGTAACTTTGAATTTTGACGAATCTGATGGACCTTATTTAACCAGGTAACCATAGTGATCATTTAATTTTTTTCTGTTAACTGAAATATATCAGCATAATAAATCGCAGGTAATGGAACTCCGAGTATACGCTGGATCGGTAATTACACTTGTTTCATTTTAACACAATTATTCTAATTGATAAATAAATTATATGGGTTGTAATTTTCCAACTGAGGAAAAAGTTTCTAGGCCAGAATTTAAGCCAGAGACCTCTTATTTAGAAGCCAAAGGTCCATATTTACCAATTAGAATAATCCTGTTAAAATTAATCAAGTGTAATTACGGATCCAGCATATAGTCGGAGTTCTATTACCTGCGATTTATTATGTTGGGCTGTTTCAGATGTTGCAAAATTACAACTCATATGAATTCTAGTTTCTTGTTTTATTTTGTTCGAAAAGCATTCTTCCTTTATCCGTAAATAAATATATATGTTTTTTATATAATTATTATACCGGTTCTACTTTCTTAATGTTGACATACATATACTCGAATGTTTCAATTCTGAAGAAAAAAAAATATTCTAAGGCCATTATGTTTCTACATTTTTCAATTATATAAAAAACTAAAAACAATATTCAAAAAATTATTAGAGTAGAATTGTAAATATCCCATACTATCTCAATATATACCAATTGAGATTATGAAATGCCACAGACAAAATCTTTCCAAAGTCTGTATTATAAAGCAAAAGTACGACCGTGGGCAATGCTGACGTCATATTGACTGTGGGAATCCCTGACCAATAACTTTCTCTTTTACTGCAATTATTTTAACTTATAGACATCGCAAAATTTTAATTTTTACAACTTCAAATAGAAAAGAAAATACACTTTCAAAAGTAATTTCTTTGAAAACCTTATCTGATTTTGCCAACTTGTTTATGATGTAAAAAAAATACTTTTAAAGTATACATTTTTAAAATCTATCTCAAAAATGAACGTGCGAACCGAAAATGGAAGATTAACTCGTTTGCACTTAAAACAATGTATATAGTCAAACATTTGTTTGTTTCCGAGTAATATTCTGTAACAATATTGCCAAACAAAATTAAACTTTACATATAAATAATGAAATAAAGTAAACACGAATTTAACAGACATGCAATTGAAATAAGCGTTAAACACTGAAAGAATTAAAGTAAAAAAGTTCATTATAAATATAAAAACATGTCATTATTAATCAGCTAAAACGAAAGTATCAAACATGCTTTTTGGTGTAATTGGTAGGTAATCATAGAAAATATACTGCATGTAATATATATATATATATATATATATATATATATATATATATATATATATATATACTGCATGTAAAAAAAAATGTAGAGTTTTCAATTAAAAATGATTTTCACGTACGTTCTGTACACTTGGAAGCATATCGAAAATCTTTAACAAGGGTAACACGGGTTGATTCGCCGAGTTTATATAATGATTGCACCACTCATCTAATATAATTTCAAAAATTCAGAAAAGATTATTTAGAATGTCAAATTTTCATTTTAATTCATAATTTGGCAATAGAGTTAAACTTAATTTTCAATTTTAATAATTTCGATGCTGATTATGATTTTAGGGAAAAAGCGGACTGAAATTTTCCAACTATATGAAAAACCTTTGGAAAACAAGTCAAGATAACAAATTCACTTATTCAATCAAAAATACACAACATCGTACTCAAGGTCGAACGCGGACTTTTTTTCATATCTTTAACAAATATGAGCATGCCATTAATTTGATGTCATTAGGAGAAGTACGATAAATGACATCATTCGTGTCTAAAGAACACTACACTATAGACGCTCGAAAATCCACAATTGAGCTGATAATACATACGGTTTCACTGTCCAAGTTAGAATGTAGTTTTACCCCTTTTGATGGTGTCATGACATTATACACAAAGAAAAGTTAATGTTTTGAAAATATTTCTGAGATATCATAACTTGTGTTAATGTCATTTACAAAAATCTGGATTTAGTTAAAAGTGAAATACGCTGAATTTTAACGGAATAAGCGGGTTGTGATGCTTCTTTCTTTTACAAGTAATGGTCAACTTGGTGCGTTCTATGGACCACCTTATTTTGTAAAAACTGTTTACGAATACCATGTATTTATACATGATGATAATAATAATAATAATAATACTTACTTCTAAACCGTAACGGTGGTATATATATATATATATATATATATATATATATATATATATTACAAAATAGGTAAAAGAAAGAAAAGTTATTCTTCATATTCAAATATTTTCTTCAGAAATATTTTCAGACACGTTACAGTTGCATTGATTTTTTTAAATCAACGAAACTGATTGGAAAATATTGTGTGCTGGACTAAGACCCCAACGCTTTACCAATTAAGCAATCCTGCAGAACACTTTACCTGTGCTTTAATCTATTCAGCTGTGTCCACTATCGCAAATCGGATACTATTGCCATAAGGTTGTTTGAGTAAAAGAGTGAATATTGTCCAACGGAATTGTCCAAGAATGCTTAAATTGTTCAGCGTTGGCACCTTCGGTAAAAGGTTCTGTGTCTGACTTCCGGCCTGGACACTTTTTCACTCAGTTGAGAAAATTTCAAGTTGTATAAATATTATAATTAATTTAAAGAATAAAAAATACAGTCAATTAAAAATCAAGTCACTACAGTTTTGGAAAATTGAAAACAGTCTTATGGATTCACAGCAGAGTTTTCCGCATATTTATTCAAACATCGTTGTACTAAGAATTGAAAATTTTTAAAACATTTAAAGTTCATCATTATATTTTGAACATTTCGGAATTTTTTTTTTTAGTATCACCTTTCGGTGTTTTCAGTGTTGATTAGGTAAAATAATTATAGTTTAACTTACAAGTATTCTATACGTGAGTAATAATTAGTTTAATATCTTGTAATATAATATGTGATTATGTGTCACATGATATAACACATATAGAAGTATACTATATGTGTAACTTATGTGAATATTGATTGAGAGTGCGAGAAATCTAGGCAATTTAACGTGCATGAATTAAAATTTTTTCTTCACTTTTTGCACCTTTGCAGGAAACGTTTTAAACAGAATTTTCACATGAATATATTTTTTTTTATTTTATCATGGAGATTTGCATTGATACATTTCATTTATTTATAATTGTTACGAGATCAACATACTATTTAAAAAACTTTTTTGTTGTCTTTAAAAATATACTTATAAACGTGTTCATAAATAATATATTTCTAACATTCATAGAAAAATAAAATATATACAAAATCCAAAGTGAATTCCATTTCCAATAAAACATATAACTTTACCAGCTATTAGGCGAATTCTCGTCGATTTTTTGTAGTTTTCATTTAGCATGTAGAATAAATATTAATTAGCATTTTTTTATCTGTGCTGAATCTTAATAAATCACGAAGCTCCGAATTTCAGAAGGTACCTTAATAATAAGCTCTCTTGAATAATAACTTCTCATATAAAGGTTTATGTTAATTACTATCCAATCAAATTGAGATATTTTAAATTATTCTAATCAATATAATTTGATATGATGAATTAATCAGAATATATCTCAGTATGGTTTTCACTTTCATCTATCATAGTTCTATTTCCAACATAATTGGTAAGTGTTAATACATTTAATTTTTCCTTGTTTATCATTCAAATAAATAAATAATATTATTATTTTTAATATTTATTGTTTTTATCCTTAGCAAATCAGTTTAGCATAACATAATTAATACATTAAATGTATCTATCATTAGTCTTAGTTTTCTGGAAACATTCAATATGTAAATTTGTTCATAAATAACACATTTTTGAAATTTATAGAAAGCGAAACCATATTTTAAAATTTATTTAAATTTAAATTTTATCATAACGAAAGTATATTATTTAACCCGTTATTGTGGAATTTAATATGCAATTTTCATTTCATATGCAGAATAAATTTCAATTTGCATTTGTTGAACTGTGATGAAAGCTAATATTTGCAGACCTTCAAAACTCCAGGAGGTACGTTAATGATAAGCCGTCTTAAATATGTTATTCTCTTAATTACTTTGCAGTTGAACAAATATATTAAAATTATTATAATCGATAAAAGTTTGCCATAAATTAATCAGTATTTACTGCAGTATACTTTATTAATCCCCTCATTTATGTACCGTGACAATCAGGAAAATCTTGACAATTTTAGAGTTAAGTTTTCAGTTAGTTATTTTCTTTTTTCGGAAAGTGTTTTAAAACAAATATTTACGCAGTATTTTAATACTCTAAGGTGACTAAAAGAATGTTTCTTCACTTTTGAATAATAAATATTTATTTATTCAAAATTTGCTGTTAGCAAATCTGCATAGTATTTTAAGAAAATAAATTTTATTCTTGTGAACTTGTACAAAAATAAAGTCCTCTATAAAATCATAGAAGAATGAATTATATTTTAAAACTCAAATAAAATGAAATTTAATCTTCAATCCAATCATAATATTTAATGAGATATTTAAACGTGTTTTCGTCGAATTTAACATGCAATTTTCACTTCATACATAGAAAAAATTTAATCTGCATTTGTTGAACTGTTTTGAATTCTTCTAATTCAATAAAATTAAAATTCCTTTAAGTACATTAATGAAAAGATGTCTCGAAAAATATATTCTAATGTTCCCATGCAATGGCTATTTGTGTGTTTCTCTGGAACAATTTTGTGATTGTCAATGTACGAAATATATAGACTTATAATGTATTAAGGCGATAATGTAGACTGATAATGTACTAACAGTAGACTACATTTCAAATGTAGCCAATTAAGCTTTTTTGTATAGTGAATTTCATGTTCAAGTAATCAAATTCAGTAAGAATAAAGACACTTACAACACTATATCTTTTGTTACGGTGAGAAAAGGTATTTAAATTAATAATTTGGTTAACATACACAGTTGTAAACCCCAAATCATTTCTGTCATAATCCAAGCACTGCACGTGAGTTTATTTTTCTTAAGCACATTACAGAGAAAAAAAGTATGAACCTAAGTAATTTGAAAAGGCAACACTGTATTAAAATAATTTTTCTTTACACAGTAAAAAAGAAAAAAAAAGTTTTTAATTTAGGATAATATATTATAACTGCGTACGAAAATATATAATAACGTCTTACCAACGATTCTGAAAAGCGTTCTTTATCTTTAGAAACCACAGAAACGAATATATTTTCGAGATTTAAGTAGTCCTATACAACTCTTCCACTGATGTTCGGAAACGTTTCCGAGTAATTTTTATAATGTATTAATAATTTTCCTCAACCAGCAATATAGCTATCTCGGATGCTAGTAATTCCTAAATAAAGATTTTCCTGATCAACAAACATGTTTTGCAGCTAAAAGTGATACATATACAGCCTTAAAGTTAATATTATTTTGTTATCCACCCATGTGTAAATTCCATTAGGCAATTGTAATTGTTTTACGAATGATTAATACTATTAAAAAACCGATATTCTGATTTGAGAAAACTTATTATTCTTCTATAAAACTACTCGGAAAAGTTTATAAAAATCAGTAACAGCAACAGAAATTTTTTTTTATAAATATTTCTTTAAATCTCCAAAATATGTTGACATATGATTTTTCGAAAGCAAAATAAAGCTTTTATACATATATTTATTTGTTTACAGTGCATTTTGGTTGTTTTCAAAATTAGGAGGAAAACTAAAACGCGATAATAAAAATTCTGTGGGACGGAGAGTTTGTAGTTTGTCGCTAAATGCACATGTACAATGAAAGATTGTAATTTATCCTGATTTACAGCTGCAAGTATTTAATGAGTCCAGTCGTAGTATTATGCCTGATACACGATGAAATAACATGTCAACAGAAATATCAGCTACTACGTACCGTGGGGCGCCTTTCAGCACTTATAAGTATTCCGGATTTTCTTTATAGAGCTGTGATTTTACGTAGCCAAACGAAGAGAACCTGCATAGCATGCATAGTCACAGTGACTTCTGCTGAAATTCTATTATAAGTTTCCAATATAATTTGCTTTACAAGAAGATGTCTTACTGTGCAATAAATGATTTTTTCAAAGTTCTTAGAGTACATTCCCTATTATTAAAAACTGTTAGTTCAAATGATTCAGTTGTTTAAAAATAATTAAAATATTTAATAAAACATAATATATAAAATAATTATTTTAAATTTGCCTTACAAAATATTTGGAATTTTCTGCAGTGAAGTAATGTTTCTATATTATGCAGGAGCATTATATAAGATGTTTGGAGTCGATTGAAATTAACAGTTTGTTATTTTGAACTTAAATAATTGTTAAATTTAGTAGCCATAATACTAAAATTATGTCCCTTTTCGTGTTTTAAACGTTTTCCATGCTTCAGTTTTTGGAATGTAATGGCCAGAAATCTTCAGCGAAGAAAAACAGTAATATAAGATGTAATTTACATAAACATTATAAAGGTGAGAGGTTGTGTTAACCCATTAAGGGCAAAGTCTCCCAATTTGGAAACATTTAATTAATTTTTTTTCAACGTTGTATCAAAATACATAAAAATCGTTTTTAATGCGTATTTTAAAGGTATACTTTTTTTTTCTGCAGGAGTACAACTAACTTTAAATTTTCTTTATTTTACAGAATACGTGCAAATGTGACAAATGTGACGGATTAGTAAAATTATTTGGGAAAAATATATTTTTATGAGTGGCTTGGTTTTTACGAAAAATGAATTGCAATTGCACTGTAAATATTGAATTTCCTGTGGGAATCAAATGAAATATTTTAAGACAATTTCTGAGCAATTATTAAAAACCAAAATACCCAAAATAAGTGACTGGGCGTTTCTGACAATGCAGTAGACTGTTCTTATTGGGGCAATTCTAAAGGCTGCAATCTTCTTTTGCTATGGATTCATAAATAAAAAAAAACAGTGATTCAACGATTCAAAACTTTCTTTATTTGTGTGTATCACAATTCAATCAATAAATTGGATAAATTAGCAAAAAAAGGGGGGTTTGTTTTAGCTTTTTGTTAAAAATTGCAACAATTTTGAATTTTTTTTACAGTGCCAAGTATTGTTGAAAAAAGTATTCTTTTCACATGCAGACATTCCAGAAAAATGTATATGAAATCAAAATCTAAAACATTTGATTACAAGATATGTGTCTTTGCTTCTTGAAAAGCATAAACACTAATTTGGATGTTTATGTAGGAAAATAATATGCCCCTTGGAATAAATGTTACTTTAGATATTAAATACGTTGGAAATCATAGAAAACACAAAATTTATGTTGACAGCTTTATAACACATTTCAATTATTAGACGAAATGCAATACATAAACTTTCGTATTTTGAAGGGATGGAACCCATGGGACAAGCTGAGTACTTGTCTTTAGAACAAAAAGGGAAAATCGATCTGCCACAGCTTGCCATAGTGGATTAATACAATAGAAACATTGGGGGTGTAGACCTCCTAGACAGATTTTTGAGTTTTTATAGATAAAAAAAAAACAATAGCTGTGGAACTTTTTTACCGACACATGTACCATGGCTGTTGAAAGAGCATGGTAATTCAATAACGATTAAAAGGAGAAATGTCCCAGTTAAACATTTTATGTCATATTGTTATTGCCTTGATAAAAACAGAAAAACCTGGAACGAAACAGACAATTTCTCCAGGACCACGAGCTCCAATGAATACAGATATCCGTTTTGATGACGTAAATAATTATATTTTACAAGCAGAAAAAAAAATCAAAATGCAGAACTTGCAAAAAGAACACTCGTCTAGGTTGAGAAAAATTTAGATTAATGCTACATAAAAACAACTCTTATATTTTCCATAAAAGATTGTAAAATAAACCCAATAAAAGTATGAAATTAAAGTGGTAAAGCAATTATTTCGTTTTTAGGTGCGTTCGTAATTATATAAATACGTAGCACCTATAGTCGTCGTTTGGTCCGTCCGTCTGTCCGTCCGTCTGTCTGTCTGTCTGTCCGTCTGTCTGTCCGTCCGTCTGTCTGTCTGTCCGCATATAACAACGCAAAAACTACCCAACCAAATGGTTTGAAATTTAAGATATATTATCTTTGCAGAATTTTGTCGAGACATTTCAAATTTTATTAAAATCGAATCAAAACTTTAGGAAATATTAATAAAAATATTTATTAAGAAATTTGATTTTTTTTTAAATCGGTGCTTTTTTGTTATAGGAGTTTCCGATGGATGTTAAATCGTCAAGCGACCGAGATACTTATTTTATGACAGAAATTAATCTGCAGACGATATAATTCATTTCACAAAATGAAAAATCATCAAGATCTGAATATTTATATAACTAGCTGATACATATATATCTGAATATTTATATAACTAGTTAAGATATTTGTATGAACAGTGTCATAAAATATATACTTAACTAGCTGTTTAACCCGTTCTACGTACGGGATATCATGAATTTAATTCTAAAACGTGCGTACGAACGCACCTCGTTTGTAACGTTTGACGTACAATTTCCAACTTGTTTATTTTGTTATTAATAAATAGCTCTATTTTCAGTGTGATATATATTTCGAAAAATGTCTATGTATGATTAAAAATTACAAAGATATTTTAAAACATATATAGTGTTATTTTATGAATATTATGGGATAACTTAATTACTTGAATTTAACGTAAAATACGGTTTGGATGTTCATACGTGGAAAAAGCACACATTACTCCAATTACACTCCAAGGATACTATTTTGAAACCGTATCATAAATCCTATGCGAATAAATTTCTTTTAATTTTTTTGAATACACATCTATTGAGACAAGTAATATACTTTAAAAAAATACGTTAGTTTCTATTTAGATGGTGGGGTTCATACAGCGGTACATAATGAGTTAATATTTATGTGGAGAAAAACAAATTTCCTTTTGCTCAAAATTATAATGAGATAAACACTAAATCAAAATTAATTGTTTAAAATATAAAACCTGAATATTTTCAATTAACCCTTAAATATTACAAGAAATTCATTAAATGAAATTTATCTTGTATTATGCAACTTGTCAAAGGCAAACTGCAGAATAATCTATGAAAAAACAATTATAGCATTCTAAAGAAATCCACCAAATTCACCTCCAAAGATTTAAATTTAATTGCAATTAATGGATCAAGAAAAAATCTAAAAAACTCAATGTTTCTAAGCGCATATCAAGTTCCATTTGTTTATCTTTCAAAATAAAAATCCAATTTTTCAAAATAATGCTACTGATAAAAATATTTAAATTGAAATCCATTATGCTACAAAGTAATTTGTTTTGAAAGGAAATTTTTAACCGTAGAGTAATTGCTTATTTTCTATTATTTGAAAAATATTGCCTAGAATAAAAAAAAGTTTCTGTATAATAAACTATAATGGAAATATTTTAAATGGAATCAATTTTCATTTGAAACAAAATATAATAAACAAAAACAAAATAAATACCAATCTTAAAAAAATATATATTTGTTTTCTTTTATTTCCGATAAAATTTAGTAACAAAATTATATTAAATTTGAGTTGCAGAAGTTTTAATAATAATTGGACATAAGTAATAATGCACTAGATTATTTTTTAACACAATTTTTCAAATTGGTAAAGTAATCATACAAGTTGTAAATTTCCAACTGGACGAAAAATGTCCGGGCCAGGATTCGAACCTGGGATCGCCTGGCTGAAGCCGCCACGCTCTACAACTGAGCTATCCCGGTCGAATCTGGAGGGCATAATTCATCCAGTTAACCTTATTGATCAAAGCATCTGGTCTGATATTTTAATCAGCTCAACAGAAAAGATCGCAGGTAAAGGAACTCCAGTAAACGCTGGATACGAGAATACACTAGATTATTTTTTTAACACAATTTTTCAAATTGGTAAAGTAATCATACAAGTTGTAAATTTCCAACTGGACGAAAAATGTCCGGGCCAGGATTCGAACCTGGGATCGCCTTGCTAAAGCCGCCACGCTCTACCACTGAGCTATCCCGGTTGAATCTGTAGGGCATAATTCATCCAGTTAACCTTATTGATCAAAGCATCTGGTCTGATATTTTAATCAGCTCAACAGAAAAGATCGCAGGTAAAGGAACTCCAGTAAACGCTGGATACGAGAATACACTAGATTATTTTTTCACACAATTTTTCAAATTGGTAAAGTAATCATACAAGTTGTAAATTTCCAACTGGACGAAAAATGTCCGGGCCAGGATTCGAACCTGGGATCGCCTGGCTGAAGCCGCCACGCTCTACCACTGAGCTATCCCGGTCGAATCTGGAGGGCATAATTCATCCAGTTAACCTTATTGATCAAAGCATCTGGTCTGATATTTTAATCAGCTCAACAGAAAAGATCGCAGGCTTCAGCCAGGCGATCCCAGGTTCGAATCCTGGCCCGGACATTTTTCGTCCAGTTGGAAATTTACAACTTGTATGATTTCTTTACCAATTTGAAAAATTGTGTTAAAAAATAATCTAGTGTATTCTCGTATCCAGCGTTTACTGGAGTTCCTTTACCTGCGATCTTTTCTGTTGAGCTGATTAAAATATCAGACCAGATGCTTTGATCAATAAGGTTAACTGGATGAATTTTGCCCTCCAGATTCGACCGGGATAGCTCAGTGGTAGAGCGTGGCGGCTTCAGCCAGGCGATCCCAGGTTTGAATCCTGGCCCGGACATTTTTCGTCCAGTTGGAAATTTACAACTTGTATGATTACTTTACCAATTTGAAAAATTGTGTTAAAAATAATCTAGTGTATTCTCGTATCCAGCGTTTACTGGAGTTCCTTTACCTGCCATCTTTTCTGTTGAGCTGATTAAAATATCAGACCAGATGCTTTGATCAATAAGGTTAACTGGATGAATTATGCCCTCCAGATTCGACCGGGATAGCTCAGTGGTAGAGCGTGGCGGCTTCAGCCAGGCGATCCCAGGTTCGAATCCTGGCCCGGACATTTTTCGTCCAGTTGGAAATTTACAACTTGTATGATTACTTTACCAATTTGAAAAATTGTGTTAAAAATAATCTAGTGTATTCTCGTATCCAGCGTTTACTGGAGTTCCTTTACCTGCCATCTTTTCTGTTGAGCTGATTAAAATATCAGACCAGATGCTTTGATCAATAAGGTTAACTGGATGAATTATGCCCTCCAGATTCGACCGGGATAGCTCAGTGGTAGAGCGTGGCGGCTTCAGCCAGGCGATCCCAGGTTCGAATACTGGCCCGGACATTTTTCGTCCAGTTGGAAATTTACAACTTGTATGATTACTTTACCAATTTGAAAAATTGTGTTAAAAAATAATCTAGTGTATTCTCATATCCAGCGTTTACTGGAGTTCCTTTACCTGCGATCTTTCCTGTTGAGCTGATTAAAATATCAGACCAGATGCTTTGATCAATAAGGTTAACTGGATGAATTATGCCCTCCAGATTCGACCGGGATAGCTCAGTGGTAGAGCGTGGCGGCTTCAGCCAGGCGATCCCAGGTTCGAATCCTAGCCCGGACATTTTTCGTCCAGTTGGAAATTTACAACTTGTATGATTACTTTACCAATTTGAAAAATTGTGTTAAAAAATAATTTAGTGTATTCTCGTATCCAGCGTTTACTGGAGTTCCTTTACCTGCGATCTTTTCTGTTGAGCTGATTAAAATATCAGACCAGATGCTTTGATCAATAAGGTTAACTGGATGAATTATGCCCTCCAGATTCGACCGCGATAGCTCAGTGGTAGAGCGTGGCGGCTTCAGCCAGGCGATCCCATGTTCGAATCCTGGCCCGGACATTTTTCGTCCAGTTGGAAATTTACAACTTGTATAAGTAATAATGCTTTATTGTAGATGGACGAAACATATATTTACTTTCTTGTTACATTCAGTTTTCGTTTATATACTGGAATCGAATTTTCTTCTTCTGGAATCTAATCACCAAAAACTATACATAACAGAAAATCGTAAACTGTGTGTATTCTTCATTTACTAGCTACTAAGCAAGCCGTTACACTGAATTTGTATTTTATAAGATCTCAGAGGCTTCTTAGGTAAAAATATTAACCATTCCAATTTTTAAATTAAAATGTACAACAAATAGGCTTAAAATATAATAATTATCATTTCTAAATCATTTAGAGCTTTCAGTCGCAAGATTCTTTAAAATTGATCCTGAGTTTCTGAGTATTAAAAAAAAAACGGTTGATGGATTGATTCTCCCGGTGTTCCCTGTTTCCCCCAAAAAATATTTTAGACATCTGAATGCTACAAACTGCAGACTGTATCAAGAATTATCATTTATAAATCTGTATTAGGCTTTTCATTTGCCGTAAATTTATTTCATATATCATTTAATTCTCCGCTTAATGACTGTAGAAAGATTGGCTGATTGATTGATTTTCCCAGTTCTATTTGTTTTCCCAAAACTATTTTAGAAATTTGAATGCTACAAACTTCAGTCTGCTGGCAGTATTATCATTTATACATCTTAATTAAACCTTTTAATCCTCGCAAAATTCTGTAAAACTGATCTATTATTTCCCGAGTTTTTGAGTATTGAAATATTATTTCACTGACTGATTCTACCGGTTTTCAGTTATTTTCCTGAAAACTTCTTTAGATATCAGATTATGGTAAACAGTAGATTGAAGTTAGACACTATCTCTATCTTCCCCTGATAAGTATTTTTTTTCTTTTTTTTTTTTTTTTTTTTAATATAGCCATTTCTGAGACTGTTACCGATAGCCAAACGGAAGTCAATTTAATGTTATTTTTCACTATACGTCACCTAAATAGTCGAAGGAACTTAGAAATATCTGTTTTTCTGAAAACCACAGACAGAGGCTCCAATTTTATAGTTTAGTATAAGTTAAATACATATGTAACAGCTAACAAAACTACTCTAGATTCTCCTTGATATTCTCTCTGATATATTTTGTGAAAATCTAAGAGATATATTTAAGGTGACAAGTTTAAAATGACGAAAAAATATCTTTATTATTATGTTTTTTACATTATTTGTTTCTTTAAGAATGTCGTGCAATTGATGAGGCAGAAAATATCATACGAGTCTTAGTCGTTGAGCCGCCCAGACCAGCCATAACTGGGAAGTTGCGGGAAAGAAAGAATGCTGAAGTCATGTGACAATGTTTGTTTATAATTCGAGGTTTAATTCATCTACTGAAAAAAAAAAGAAAACTTTTGGATTTCAAATGACATCAACAATCATGTCTGCAAGTGTTTTGGTTTTGAGTCCTTAAAAATGAGTTAGAAAATATGTCAGACAGTTTGGCGTTGTTCAGCGAGTGAAAATATGTTTTAAGAGCCGCTTATAACAGAAATATTGTGTTGTCTAGTAGTAAAAAATACCATAGAATTCTATTAAGTTCCAGGACCTTACACAGAGGGAATGCAAAGGGAGCCAGTGTTAACAAAAATATTAAGAAGTGCTGTACTGGACGATTGTACCGGAGATAATATAAGTTTTTGTTAATGCTAACCTAATTTTAATAAGTAAAATTCTTTACTAATAATACATATTTCATAACACTTTTACGTTATATTCATCTTCAATTCATAAATTGGGTCTGAAATCATTGTTTCAACTTCTAGAATATAATAACCAGGATTGTCCAGCGGCAGAGAAAGTGTAATATGAGCTTTAATTACTTACAAAATTTACATGTAGATAGCTAATGTAAGCTAAATGAAGATGAAAAATCCAGTCGATTTTTTTTAAATTTACTCTTGCGTATAAGCTGTAAAAGGTAAGACAGAAAAAGAGAAAATAACGATTAGCTTTTTTTTTTTTTTTTAAGTAAGTTTTCTTTCTAAAAATTATGATGAAATCAGCACTAAGTCGAAATTGATTATAGAAAATATAAAACCTGATTGTTTTTCGGATTCAGAATTATCTTCGAATGTTGTACAATAAATACATTAAATAAAATCTACTATGTATTATTCAACTTGTCAAAGACAAATTGTAGTATAATACATGAAAATCCAATAATATGATTCTAAAAAATCTAATTTATCATAAAAGAGTTATATTTAATTGCATATAACAGTTAAAGGTAAAAACTATAGAAAAAAATCAATCACTCACCACTGTTTCTGAGCCAATATCGAATTACATTTATTTTTCATTCAAAATAAAAATTCAATTTTACAGACTAATGCTATTGATAAAAAGTTTATATGTGGAATTCCATTATAATGCAAAGTAATTTGTTTTGAAAGAAAATGTGTATTAGTAAAATAATTGTATTTCTTTGTTTCCTGGAAATAATTTTTTTCTTATTGAAAAACTATTTCTTCGTTAATTTTCAATGTTTTACAAAAAGTAAAATTATTTTTAGCAAAAATGTTTTATCGGAAAAAAAAACATTACCATCAAATGATTTATTTTCTACTACATTTAATGGAATGATTAGTTAAAATCTAAATTGCAAGTTAATAAATTGTAACGCATACATTTTAGATTATTTTATTTAATTCAAAAAACTATCATTATATTGCAACTCCATATAACGTCCATTCGGATATTGGTCTTTATTCGTGCTTCCAAAAATAAATTTACCTTAAGCCTTTCAGGATAAAGTAAGTGTGTTTCATTAATCTCTAATAATAATTGACACCAGTATATTTCTAACAAATTTATTTGAAAATAATGAAATTTTGTAGCATGTTTCCCCATATTTATAAAAGTAATATTATGTTTAAAAATACTAATACATAAAATATTCCACTGCCCTTCAAGGAAAGGGTTTTAATCGCATTTTTAACCGACATCCAACAAAGGACGTTATACAGTTCGTTTATAAATATTTTTTTATGTTTATCCACGCATATGTTTTAGCAAATACTTCAGTTTACATAATTCTATATTGTTAGTTGGCCCCGTGTAGTTGCCGGACCTGTATGAATTTTATTAGAATGGATGGTGTGGTTGTTTTTCTGGTCTTTTTAAATACTATAGGCTCTATCTTTTGTAAAAATTGGCAACTAATTTTCAATATGTTGCTAACGTACCAGGTTTACTTTAAGATTTTGATTAATCGTCATATAGTGAATTTTCTGTATAGATACTCATAAAAAAATAGTATGTGATCGTCTACTGCGCATAAAAAAAGCCATACTGGAAAATGATTGTAGATAATAAACAGAATTGTCACCAAAACACACTGTTGTGTCAAAAAACTCCCAGTAAATAACGTCAATAGTATAAATTGCTTGGTAACTAAATGGTACTTGGTAGAATGGTAACTATAACGGTAAAATGGTAAGTAAATTACTTTTACTAAATTGCGTCAATACATAACTATTTCAATTTGGCACTATGTTGTGTCAAAACTCTTTCTAAATCACATGAATTGGCATGCAGCATTTAAAAATTCATATACGAGGGAAAGTCATTAAGTAAGTCCTGAAAGATAATTAAATAATAACATACAATGATATTCACTTCAAAACTATTTTTATTTCTCAACATATTCTTCACCAATATTTATGCACTTATATCACCGTCTTATCAGTGCAGCAATACCAGCTGCATAACATTCTTTGGGTTGCTGTCTCAGCCACATTAGGACTTCCAGATGAACACAGGACGCAATTTAAAAGTTTGGTTGGCAATTTCTTCAACATCCACCAAATAGCTTCGATTCAGCCACAAGCGATTTTCATCTGTTTAGTCCACTCAAAAACCATCTTTTATGATAAATCTAATTTATCATAAAAGAGTTATATTTAATTGCATATAACAGTTAAAGGTAAAAACTATAGAAAAAAATCAATCACTCACCACTGTTTCTGAGCCAATATCGAATTACATTTATTTTTCATTCAAAATAAAAATTCAATTTTACAGACTAATGCTATTGATAAAAAGTTTATATGTGGAATTCCATTATAATGCAAAGTAATTTGTTTTGAAAGAAAATGTGTATTAGTAAAATAATTGTATTTCTTTGTTTCCTGGAAATAATTTTTTTCTTATTGAAAAACTATTTCTTCGTTAATTTTCAATGTTTTACAAAAAGTAAAATTATTTTTAGCAAAAATGTTTTATCGGAAAAAAAAACATTACCATCAAATGATTTATTTTCTACTACATTTAATGGAATGATTAGTTAAAATCTAAATTGCAAGTTAATAAATTGTAACGCATACATTTTAGATTATTTTATTTAATTCAAAAAACTATCATTATATTGCAACTCCATATAACGTCCATTCGGATATTGGTCTTTATTCGTGCTTCCAAAAATAAATTTACCTTAAGCCTTTCAGGATAAAGTAAGTGTGTTTCATTAATCTCTAATAATAATTGACACCAGTATATTTCTAACAAATTTATTTGAAAATAATGAAATTTTGTAGCATGTTTCCCCATATTTATAAAAGTAATATTATGTTTAAAAATACTAATACATAAAATATTCCACTGCCCTTCAAGGAAAGGGTTTTAATCGCATTTTTAACCGACATCCAACAAAGGACGTTATACAGTTCGTTTATAAATATTTTTTTATGTTTATCCACGCATATGTTTTAGCAAATACTTCAGTTTACATAATTCTATATTGTTAGTTGGCCCCGTGTAGTTGCCGGACCTGTATGAATTTTATTAGAATGGATGGTGTGGTTGTTTTTCTGGTCTTTTTAAATACTATAGGCTCTATCTTTTGTAAAAATTGGCAACTAATTTTCAATATGTTGCTAACGTACCAGGTTTACTTTAAGATTTTGATTAATCGTCATATAGTGAATTTTCTGTATAGATACTCATAAAAAAATAGTATGTGATCGTCTACTGCGCATAAAAAAAGCCATACTGGAAAATGATTGTAGATAATAAACAGAATTGTCACCAAAACACACTGTTGTGTCAAAAAACTCCCAGTAAATAACGTCAATAGTATAAATTGCTTGGTAACTAAATGGTACTTGGTAGAATGGTAACTATAACGGTAAAATGGTAAGTAAATTACTTTTACTAAATTGCGTCAATACATAACTATTTCAATTTGGCACTATGTTGTGTCAAAACTCTTTCTAAATCACATGAATTGGCATGCAGCATTTAAAAATTCATATACGAGGGAAAGTCATTAAGTAAGTCCTGAAAGATAATTAAATAATAACATACAATGATATTCACTTCAAAACTATTTTTATTTCTCAACATATTCTTCACCAATATTTATGCACTTATATCACCGTCTTATCAGTGCAGCAATACCAGCTGCATAACATTCTTTGGGTTGCTGTCTCAGCCACATTAGGACTTCCAGATGAACACAGGACGCAATTTAAAAGTTTGGTTGGCAATTTCTTCAACATCCACCAAATAGCTTCGATTCAGCCACAAGCGATTTTCATCTGTTTAGTCCACTCAAAAACCATCTTTTATGATAAATCTAATTTATCATAAAAGAGTTATATTTAATTGCATATAACAGTTAAAGGTAAAAACTATAGAAAAAAATCAATCACTCACCACTGTTTCTGAGCCAATATCGAATTACATTTATTTTTCATTCAAAATAAAAATTCAATTTTACAGACTAATGCTATTGATAAAAAGTTTATATGTGGAATTCCATTATAATGCAAAGTAATTTGTTTTGAAAGAAAATGTGTATTAGTAAAATAATTGTATTTCTTTGTTTCCTGGAAATAATTTTTTTCTTATTGAAAAACTATTTCTTCGTTAATTTTCAATGTTTTACAAAAAGTAAAATTATTTTTAGCAAAAATGTTTTATCGGAAAAAAAAACATTACCATCAAATGATTTATTTTCTACTACATTTAATGGAATGATTAGTTAAAATCTAAATTGCAAGTTAATAAATTGTAACGCATACATTTTAGATTATTTTATTTAATTCAAAAAACTATCATTATATTGCAACTCCATATAACGTCCATTCGGATATTGGTCTTTATTCGTGCTTCCAAAAATAAATTTACCTTAAGCCTTTCAGGATAAAGTAAGTGTGTTTCATTAATCTCTAATAATAATTGACACCAGTATATTTCTAACAAATTTATTTGAAAATAATGAAATTTTGTAGCATGTTTCCCCATATTTATAAAAGTAATATTATGTTTAAAAATACTAATACATAAAATATTCCACTGCCCTTCAAGGAAAGGGTTTTAATCGCATTTTTAACCGACATCCAACAAAGGACGTTATACAGTTCGTTTATAAATATTTTTTTATGTTTATCCACGCATATGTTTTAGCAAATACTTCAGTTTACATAATTCTATATTGTTAGTTGGCCCCGTGTAGTTGCCGGACCTGTATGAATTTTATTAGAATGGATGGTGTGGTTGTTTTTCTGGTCTTTTTAAATACTATAGGCTCTATCTTTTGTAAAAATTGGCAACTAATTTTCAATATGTTGCTAACGTACCAGGTTTACTTTAAGATTTTGATTAATCGTCATATAGTGAATTTTCTGTATAGATACTCATAAAAAAATAGTATGTGATCGTCTACTGCGCATAAAAAAAGCCATACTGGAAAATGATTGTAGATAATAAACAGAATTGTCACCAAAACACACTGTTGTGTCAAAAAACTCCCAGTAAATAACGTCAATAGTATAAATTGCTTGGTAACTAAATGGTACTTGGTAGAATGGTAACTATAACGGTAAAATGGTAAGTAAATTACTTTTACTAAATTGCGTCAATACATAACTATTTCAATTTGGCACTATGTTGTGTCAAAACTCTTTCTAAATCACATGAATTGGCATGCAGCATTTAAAAATTCATATACGAGGGAAAGTCATTAAGTAAGTCCTGAAAGATAATTAAATAATAACATACAATGATATTCACTTCAAAACTATTTTTATTTCTCAACATATTCTTCACCAATATTTATGCACTTATATCACCGTCTTATCAGTGCAGCAATACCAGCTGCATAACATTCTTTGGGTTGCTGTCTCAGCCACATTAGGACTTCCAGATGAACACAGGACGCAATTTAAAAGTTTGGTTGGCAATTTCTTCAACATCCACCAAATAGCTTCGATTCAGCCACAAGCGATTTTCATCTGTTTAGTCCACTCAAAAACCATCTTTTATGATAAATCTAATTTATCATAAAAGAGTTATATTTAATTGCATATAACAGTTAAAGGTAAAAACTATAGAAAAAAATCAATCACTCACCACTGTTTCTGAGCCAATATCGAATTACATTTATTTTTCATTCAAAATAAAAATTCAATTTTACAGACTAATGCTATTGATAAAAAGTTTATATGTGGAATTCCATTATAATGCAAAGTAATTTGTTTTGAAAGAAAATGTGTATTAGTAAAATAATTGTATTTCTTTGTTTCCTGGAAATAATTTTTTTCTTATTGAAAAACTATTTCTTCGTTAATTTTCAATGTTTTACAAAAAGTAAAATTATTTTTAGCAAAAATGTTTTATCGGAAAAAAAAACATTACCATCAAATGATTTATTTTCTACTACATTTAATGGAATGATTAGTTAAAATCTAAATTGCAAGTTAATAAATTGTAACGCATACATTTTAGATTATTTTATTTAATTCAAAAAACTATCATTATATTGCAACTCCATATAACGTCCATTCGGATATTGGTCTTTATTCGTGCTTCCAAAAATAAATTTACCTTAAGCCTTTCAGGATAAAGTAAGTGTGTTTCATTAATCTCTAATAATAATTGACACCAGTATATTTCTAACAAATTTATTTGAAAATAATGAAATTTTGTAGCATGTTTCCCCATATTTATAAAAGTAATATTATGTTTAAAAATACTAATACATAAAATATTCCACTGCCCTTCAAGGAAAGGGTTTTAATCGCATTTTTAACCGACATCCAACAAAGGACGTTATACAGTTCGTTTATAAATATTTTTTTATGTTTATCCACGCATATGTTTTAGCAAATACTTCAGTTTACATAATTCTATATTGTTAGTTGGCCCCGTGTAGTTGCCGGACCTGTATGAATTTTATTAGAATGGATGGTGTGGTTGTTTTTCTGGTCTTTTTAAATACTATAGGCTCTATCTTTTGTAAAAATTGGCAACTAATTTTCAATATGTTGCTAACGTACCAGGTTTACTTTAAGATTTTGATTAATCGTCATATAGTGAATTTTCTGTATAGATACTCATAAAAAAATAGTATGTGATCGTCTACTGCGCATAAAAAAAGCCATACTGGAAAATGATTGTAGATAATAAACAGAATTGTCACCAAAACACACTGTTGTGTCAAAAAACTCCCAGTAAATAACGTCAATAGTATAAATTGCTTGGTAACTAAATGGTACTTGGTAGAATGGTAACTATAACGGTAAAATGGTAAGTAAATTACTTTTACTAAATTGCGTCAATACATAACTATTTCAATTTGGCACTATGTTGTGTCAAAACTCTTTCTAAATCACATGAATTGGCATGCAGCATTTAAAAATTCATATACGAGGGAAAGTCATTAAGTAAGTCCTGAAAGATAATTAAATAATAACATACAATGATATTCACTTCAAAACTATTTTTATTTCTCAACATATTCTTCACCAATATTTATGCACTTATATCACCGTCTTATCAGTGCAGCAATACCAGCTGCATAACATTCTTTGGGTTGCTGTCTCAGCCACATTAGGACTTCCAGATGAACACAGGACGCAATTTAAAAGTTTGGTTGGCAATTTCTTCAACATCCACCAAATAGCTTCGATTCAGCCACAAGCGATTTTCATCTGTTTAGTCCACTCAAAAACCATCTGGGAATCAAGATGATGTTCACAGGTGATGAAAAGGTTCAACTTGAAGTCCTAATGTGGCTGAGACAGCAACCCAAAGAATGTTATGCAGTTGGTGTGGGGGTACTGATAAAACGGTGATATAAGTGCATAAATATTGGTGGAGATTATGTTGAGAAATTATTATTTAATTATCTTTTGTGACTTACGTAATGATTTTCTCTCGTAATAAGATAATAAACAATTCAATGAAGTTTTTGTACTTTAAAATCACTCTTAAACAAATTTATATGTTTCAATTTCAAAAAACTTTATTTTGTATTTAAATTCAGTTTTAAAAATAATAATATGCATATAAAATAAAGTTTTAGAAACAAATATTAAACATTTACTAGTAGGTTATCAACTTTCTTATTTTTATACTGCCCTCGGTCATAAACCGCTTTCGGATATATTGTGATTCTTTCTTGTCTCCCAGCATGTCCAATATAACGATCAAATACTGTAATAACTGCTGTGAAGTAATGAAGATATTATAGAGGAACATTATCTGGAACATTTCAAATGGAGTGGATTTAAGATTTTGATATTGGTGTATTAAACTTAAAACGTTATTAACATTTCACACTTCTATGTTTAATTCAACAGTCGTTTAGCTCTGTATCTTTAACAACTGTATCTTTAAATACTTGAACGAATTATTTTTTTTTAAACTTCTGGAACATAATGAGCCGAATAATTAAGTAACTAAAAAAATGTTTGGGAGTTTTTTTACCTAATGTTACAGTTTGAATATATTAAAGTTCCATATAATTATAAATTTTACAAAATAAAATAAATAATAAAATACCTTGTATTATGTATCTTCTCAAATGCAAAATTCAAAATAACTCCAGCATAGCCAAATGTAGCATAATACAAAATATATTAAATTGATGAATCAAAGTTAAATTTATTTGGATATAACGGTTAATGGAAGAAGCAACAAAAAATCTATGCCCCTCTATTATTTCTGAGAGCATATCGAACTAAATTTATTTGTCATTCAAAGATAAATTCTGATTTTCAGATTAAAATTGAAAAATATTTTAATGTAAAATTCCATTATAACAGAAAGTAATTCATGACATGCTTAATTGTACAATAAGTGTGTTTTTCTTTTTTTTCTGATATGTATTTCTAAGTAACTATTCAATATTTTACCTAGAATAAAAATATTTTTATAAATTAATATTTTTGTGTTTTCTTTTCTTTGTGACGTATAGGATGCTCATGAAGCAAATCACAAGTTCCAAGTAAAACATATTATTGATTTCTTTTTCTGTTTAAATTAAATAACTTTTTTAATTTTATTTTCAAATTTAAAACAAGTGCTATCGGGTCAATCGGGTGAGGTTTAAAATTCTCAATCGGTTTTAAGATACATTCATCATATTTCATATAAATTACAGAACTTAATCCTACTCCTTCTAAATTTTCTTTATGAATTCCAAATTGATAAACTGAAATACGTTTATTTCATATTATCTTTTTTGATGCATAAAGCCATGCCTATATCACGACTACTTTTCTACAAATTACCAAAAGGGAATTCGTAGGGAATTGCCAAACTTTACTGTGAAATAGTTATACCAAAAATATTAATAGAATTTTGAAATAATGATTAAAAGAAAACACACACATATGTTTTCGACACTCAAATGAGGTTCGAATCTAAAACACTCAATGAACGCCATCGAAATATTTTAATATGTCTCACCTAACAAACTAAACAAATTCAAAAAGTTTATTGAATTCGAATAATTTTAACATGTATTAATAATGAACTGAAAATATAGTTCCATTTACCGCATTGTTATTCTTAGTTTTAAAAGGCAGTTATTTTCGAATGGATTATAAGAGCATCTTGATTGACAAAGTCATGCAAGATATCACCAAGATCAATATAATGCACAAATTGCATTGTAATTGGCCATGCATTTTGGATGTTATCTTGATGACACAAGTCTATTACATATGCGGATGTTAAGTTATAACATAGTTCTGACTCTCAATCAAGCTGAAAACCAAAATTATATAATTAATTCCAACACAATTATGTTTGCATGTTTTATTTACAAAAGTAAACAACTCCTAAACATTTTTTTGAAATCCAAGATATTTAGCATGTTTTAACTATGGGCAAAAACTATTCTCCTATTGACTGCAATGTTATAACAATTTTCAAATTGATTTATTTTTGATAGAATTACCGAATCCTTTTAATTAACGTAGTCATCCATGGTATCAATAAGATGAACAAACTGTCTCAATTCGGTCGGGATTGGTTCACTATTTCAAACCTTATCATGATGGTGGGTTTTGAATTATATATATCAATAGATAGAAAAATAATAAATAATATAAAATCTATAATATTAATATAAAAGATAAACATAATATATAAAATAAATACACACACACATATATATATAGAAAGAAACAAAGACATCTTCAAACATTCAACCCACGCTTACCACTGATTCGGACGGACTTTTCTGACATAACATCATTAAAATGCACCGCAAAATATTTTTCCATAGCTTGGAATGGATTAATAACGGAATTATTTTGTGTGTCCCAGTAAATTAACCATAACATCTACATTCTTAATAACAGGATACTTGCAAGATAAATATGTTACAATTTGTCTTAACCCTCTAATTCCCATGGTAGAATATGTTCTAAAAATTCCGTAATTCAGAAAAATCTGAATTCATACCATAATTTCAATAATAAATTTAGCTTTATTTAAAGACGAGATGTTTGTTATTAAATGAAGCAAATATTGCTATTTTAATTTATGGAATAAATATGTAATATCTGGTAGCGTAGCATATATGCTACCATGAGCATTAGAGGGTTACATTTATTCAGTATTTCGGGTGTAGTAGGAATGACAAATGTTTTATTATACGTATAGATAGACAGATATATAAACGAAGTGATTGCAATAGGTCGTTTTCTAAAGGAATAAACCTACAAATGTGTAACATATTCATTGAAGTTTCTTCGTTTTTATGACTATGGTAAAATAATGATGCTTTATTATTAATATATGTCATGTCATTCTATAAAAAATGAAATGTCTATTATTAATAATTTAATTTCAATACGTTTTTCAAAATTTTAAACCGCTCCACTTAATTTATAATCCTTTAATTAAATAAATAAGCAACATAAAATTCTTGATTTGTCTCTATAATCTCGCTAAAAAGAAATCTGAAAAATCATAAAATTTTCGTTTAAAGAACGTATTTAATACTTAAAAATAACAGTGATAATGTAAGTAAGGCGACCATAAAATTATAATTAAACGATAACCGAGAATAGAACTTCATTTACTTCAGTAAAATGAGATTCTCTGAATTTCTCTTATGTTCGAGCATATACTTCACTAAGCTTATTTGTATAATAAAAAATAAATAATTGTTTCCGAACAAAACTTTGATAAAAATTATTTCAATAGAAATTCTTTTGTAATTTCAAGTTATTTAAATAAAACCGAAGCATATGAAATTAAAAGCAAATCCTTTGTTTATGTTCATGTGAAATATTTAATTTCAAATATTTTCCTCTGATCTATTGTAGAAATTTCGAGATTCATTATTAATATTAAGACAACTGTACGCATTTTATTGAAAACAATCGTATTATAATTACTATGTTGTATTAAACACATGCAAATTCAATAAGTTAGAACAATTTATATATTAAAATTATATTAATTTCTATTAGCACAAATTTTATAAAGATGTATAATCCTTCAGGGTTTATGTAATCTCGCGAGAGAGTTAAATAACTCCAGAATGTATTTTAAAAGAAATACTGGGCTTTGTTATTTTCCAATTTCTTTTTGTTGAAAAAAATGATAGCCTTTAAAATTTATCAAGCTGCTTTTATCCATTTAAAAGCTCAAAGGCCGTTTATAGCACTTTTATCTCTTTATTCTGAAAGAGAAAGCCAAATGTATGGAAAATTACACTTAAAGTTTTCACTAATGAAGACAAATGTTCTCGGGTGTTCAAAAAGAGAGGGGGGGGGGTTAAAACTCTGTGGGATTTATACCTGTGTTTTAAAAACTTTTGTATCTCACGTCAAAATTAGAATTAATATTACATTACGATAAAAAAGAGGAGACGAAATACTTCGATGTTTTAGTATATATTTATTATAAAAGTTACGCATCCCTTATATACTACATATATTAATTGTATTCATGTATTCTTATTAATTTTTAAAAATAAATAAAACTTTGAATCTAAATATTTACATTACATTTCTGTATTTTTTCAAATGCTAAAAGATGTAAACCAAAAACATAATATACAGTAAAGTAACTTTTATTAGATTGTTGACATGTTTTGGCTCATTCCGAGCCATTACCAAAAACAATGCCCGGTCGTTAAAGTTATTATTTGAAATGCTAACATTTAATTTTAATATACTTTTTAAAATTACGCTAGTTATTTTAAAGTTTTATTTGGTTGTTTATTTCCATATTTATAACCATGGAGTAGCTCGAGCCACAAATTTTTTGAGGTAAATGATGCTGCATTGTTACATATTGTATTTTTGCGTTTATTATGGATGGAGATCGTAACACGCAAGAATACAATATGTAACGATGCAGCATCATTTAACTTACAGAAATTGTGGCTCGAGTTTTTGATAATGGCTTGGAACGAGCCGAAACATGTCAATAAATCTAATAAAAATTATTTTACTGTATATTATTTTTTAGTTTACACATTTTAGCATTTAAGAGAAATATATTATTACAAGGTGTTATAATTTATTATATTGTTATAATTCTGTTTAAAATGTTGTTTGTTATTGAAACTTTTAGTATCGAAATGTAATATTATATTTCGAAAATATTTTACCTATTTTAATTTCAAACATGTTTTTCTTTTATGTAATTAAATTACGACTGATGTTTTATAGATTTAATTGAATCCATTTTTTGTGTTTACACTAATAATCTTCGCATTTATTTACATTCAGAAGTTATTCTTGTGTAAATATTTATTCATTTATTTTCTTTTATTAAATCTTCTAAAAATAAATAAAAAACGTTTAATCATTTATTACGCTGAAAACATTCATCATATCAATACTGAAAATTACATTTGAATATGCAAAATAATTAGAAAGTATTGTCTGTTGTGTATAATATAAATGAAGAAGTAATGAATTGGAAGATACATAGTAGATGATATTATTTTATCATAAAATTAGTAAGCTTACTAGTACAGTTGCACGGACAAATAATTCGTGGCTCCTTTTGTCCGGTAGAGGCACACTGTTATTATTATATATAAATACATACATCATTTTTAGAAACAAAAATATAACAAGGGAATTGATTTAATAAATAAATTTGATAAAAAAAAAGAAAATAACTATCTTATACAATTTTGCCGTGGTCTCTTAAAAATACTTCTTATTTACGATTATAAAGACTTTTAAAAGTCAATGGAAATATGATTTTTATTTCTATTTTAGTCATTAAAATACTTTGCTTCGTAAAAACTGTTTACGACACTTTAACGCCGTTGCAAAACGATAGAAACAAAGGCTTGGACTTAAATGCGGCTTTCAACTACGTTTTACAATGATTTTTATTGCATTAGAAACGTCGTCAAAAAATCGTTTAAATATCGTTGAAAAGGCAGGTATCTTTTCTGATAGAAAATAATCTTATCTTTCAGATATTTTATTTCGCCGAAAAACTTGTATTCTACGAAGTACACTGCTGTTTTTCAGCGAATTAGAAAATAATGTTATTAATAAATAAACTTAGGATCTATGACGAGGTATGTCAATCTCTTATTTTTAGATTTATCTAAGCAATTTGTCTAAGGAGCATAAAACTGTTTGATTTGTCTCATGCAAGAAAACATCAGTTTAAAAAAAAAAAAAAAAAAAAAAAGTTTAACCATACTATAAGTAGTATATACTACTAGAGTTTAGTAAGTGATTTAAAACATTTTTCTCCAACTGTTTTCCTACTTTAGTGGTTTAATCCATTGAACGCATGTGATATATTATTTATATACTTTATTTTAATTCTAAACTGTCAAATGGCACACAGAATGTTAAATCAAATTTTGCTTTTATAACGTAGACGAAGAAAAAAAATACAGGGTGTCCTAAAAGTCCTTGACGCATTTTAAAATTCAATAAAGATCAAGCAATTGCCGTACAAAAATGCTTCTTAGGATCTGAAATTTTGTTTAGCAAAAAAAAAAAAAAAAAAAAGTTTAAGAAATTATAGGTGGCGTGACTACTGCAAAGCTACAGCAGAAGTAGAATGCCTTTATACACAGCAGTGGCGAAAGGCGCACAATACGAATGTACTGTTTCTGTCCAAACAATGGCAACCCATATTCCAGAACTTTACAATAGCCACCTTCCTGAGTTCGATTAGATGAGTGAGACATGTCAGCAAACATTAGTTTCGATATAATAGTAAACGCGCCAAGATTAATAGGGTGCCTTTGTAAGATATTAGCGACATATGGACAAAAAAACTTTTGATCGGTCAATACGATTTTGGAAAAAAAACGAATCGTCAAGATTCTTGGCTAGATTTCTATTATCACCAAACAAATGTTTGTTGACTTGTCTGACTCGTCTTATCGTACTCAAGAAGGTGAGTATTGTTAACTTCTAAAATGTGGGTTGCCATAGTTTGGACAAAAACCGTGGATAGGCATTATTTATCTACGGTCTTGTTATAGGCATTCTACCTATTCGATAAATTTCCAGAAGCAGCGATATTTATGAGCAATTTTTGGAACTGTTTTTTTATTTGCTTGAACAAAATTTTCAATAAAAATCGTTTTTGTCCAAACCATACTCTCCTACATCAATTGCTTGAACTTTTTTGAATTTTAAAATATATGAAGGACTTTTGGGATATTCTGTATATAATTTGAAAAATAATTTTGCGTAACTCCTTTTAACATTCATTCATTTCAATATTTCAACAACAAAACTACTCTGGACCTGAAAGGGTTAATATATAGATACCTAGATATAACAAATACCGCATGTTTGCGCTGATGCGCGTAAATTAAAAAAATGCATGTGACTGAATTTGACAGTATTTTAAGGGGTTTTTATATATGCGGTATATTTTTGGTTTTTTATAATACGTCATAAATCTTTATATTGGTATTTCTTCATTTGACCTCTTGTTAGTTAATAACATCATTAAGTTCTCTTAAATTATACATGGTGTCCACACTGATTATTCAAGAAAAGGTAATTCCTAAATGCTTAGCATATAGTTCCATTTATAAAAATGTTTTAGCTTTTGATTTCCAACATATTACAAGCGATTTACGTTAAGATAATTGTTTTTATAAAAGTTGCGAAATTAAATTTTTTACATGGTTCCTGGTTCCCATACATCCCTGGGTCCAACATTTAAAAAAATTCTCCTTGCACCATACTATTTTATATTATAACTAGGGATGTTTGTTCGCACAAAAAACTAACAATTTCCTCTATTTACTTGTTAGAACATGAAAGAATTTTTTTTTTAAATAACCTATATTATCCAAGACTCGTTTAAAAAATTTAAATTTCGTAACTTTTACAAAAACAACTATTTTTACGTAAATTGCTTTAAATATAATGAAGAACAAAATTCGAAACATTTTCGTATCTGAAAATATACCTGTAAAACGAATGGTGCAACCACTTTGAAGGCAGGAGCAAGACGCACGTCTTCTTTGCGCCTCAAGAAGAAATACAAGGTTATTTCGAAAGTACTTGCACATTTTTTTAATTGTATGGTGTTATTAAAAGGTTTTGGCCTGTATTTTGTTTAATTATATATATTTCAGCTATGTTGACTGGGCGACGTTAAGGCATAGGCACACTAGCCAAAGGTCACTTATTTCGAAATGTAATCGGTGCTTTATTTAAACGGAGAATTTGTGTCATAAACAAGGCGAAAATTACCACTCGATAACAGTGGTTGAATGGATCACCAGATTCCCAGAAGTACTTAGTCGGGCCCTTTTATTCTGGCATATTTTAAATAAAAGAAATTACTAGTGTGGCCGAATGTTTATATCTTTCTTCAAGCCCCTTATTTTTAAAAGATTGAATATTCTTTTGAGTCTAGACTATTTTTCTTTTCTTCATTTGCATTTAATAGGTTACTTTTACAACCATACATAGTGGATTGTTTTATTCGGCCATATTTCTTGCCGAATGTTTATATCTCTCTTCAAACCCCATCTTTCTTAAAGATTGAACACTTTTTTAGGTAGATTTCGTAAGAAATAATACCTATTACATTCTCACCTAAGTTGGAAATTTTGAAAAATTTTTGCAGATTTACGCCGATCATGACTCCCAGAACCCAAAACCACCCCCAGTTCAAAAGTTTATCTATCTATCTATCTATCTATCTATCTATCTATCTATCTATCTATCTATCTATCTATGTCACTTTTTTCTGACCACGATAACTGGAAAAATTCTGCAGAAATCTCTTCCAAACTGATACATAAAATCAAGGGTCATAAAATCTCGGTCAAGTTCGTTAATGGGCAAAATCGAACCAAGGGGGGAAAATGGGGGGGCTTTTTGTGAAAACAGAAAAACCCTCATAATTTCTTTATTATTATACGTATCGAATCCGTTTAAAGTTATTATTACTTCTAGGAAGAGGGCCGAAAATTTATGTATGACAGATTTTTGATATAATTAAAAATGGCCCCAAGGGGGGGGGGGAAAGGGGGGTTTTAGAAGAAAAAAAATCATAGCTTCGTCAATTCACAAGATATCAAATCCGCGTAAATTTATTATTAATCCTCTTAGTATTAGTATTATCTAAAACTTTTATATTGACAAGTTTTTTATAGGACCAACCGTTATAGCAAAACAAAATTAAAAACAAAAACAATCCCTATCGGCTCCGCCTGCAAACAACTTATTTTTCGAAGTAGGCGGTTCCAACTCACGCATCTTTTCGAAACTGATACATAAAATCAAGGGGCATAAAATCTCGGTCAAGTTCGTTAATGGGCAAAATCGAACCAAGGGGGGGGGATGGGGGCTTTTTGTGAAAACAGAAAAAAACCATAATTTCTTAATTATGATACGTATCGAATCCGTTTAAAGTTATTATTACTTCTAGGAACAGGGACAAAAACTTATGAATGACAGATTTTTGATATAATTAAAAATTGCCTTAAGGGGGGGGGGTGGAAGGGGGATTTTAGAAGAAAAAAATTCATAATTTCGTCAATTCCCAGGATTTCAAGTCCGCTTAAATTTATTATAAATCCTCTTAATATTATTTAAAACTTTTATATTGACATGTTTTTCATAGGACCAACTCTTATAGCAAAAAAAAAAAAAAAAAAATCCTTGCTGGCTTCGCCTGCAAACAAGTTTGGTTTCGAAGTAGGCGGTTCCAACTGCAGCATCATCGCAAAAAGTTCACTTCTTCCGCAATTCCCGACAAACAGGCGCCCCACGGTGTGCGTCTTCGAAATCTACCTGTGCCTGTAGGCCGAGCCGTCAGGGATTTTTTATTCTAGATTATTATTTTCTCTTCATTTGCAGTCAAAAGGCTAGTTTTACAACCATACATATTGGATTATTTTATTCAGCCGTATTTTTTGCCTATACATACATAATGAAGTGTTTTATTATTGTGATTAATAATGAATTAACAACAATAAATAATGCATTAATATATAATTAAGACAACTAAATTAATAAAAATAAAATTTAATTTATTTAAACTTGATATTTCATGCATAAATTGTATTTTTTATCACAAAGTACATAATTAATTAGGTCGATTCACGAATACTTGAATTTTTAATATATATTATCAAGTACTATGCGATTTTGAAAAGAAATGACTAAACATTTTACTTATCAACATTGTTATTTATCAATTTCTAATCTCTTTGTTATAAAAATGTACATAAAATTTACATAAAAGGTTTTTCTCAAAAATTAACTACCATTATTTTTTCTAAAATTGACTGATGTAAATATTATATCAACTAGTGTGTATATTAATGAAAATATTTCAGTAAGAATGTATATTCAAACGAACATCTCTACAGATTAAATGACACTTTTCATATGCTTTGTTAATGATTTTCAAATTTCCTGTTATGAAATATGGTTGGTAATTTTTTGAACTATATATGAAAAACTGAAATAAATAATAATGAGATATATGCATCTATCTCATAATGGTTGAATATCATTTTTATTCTATTAAAAGATCTCTGACATATTAATATTAGTCCGAACAAGTAACTAATAATCGAAATTCTGCGAAGTACGTATATAAGTTATTAGTATGCACAGAACATAATATTTTCAAATTTTCTCATTGTTAGAAAAATCTTATAAGGCGTAGTTGATATGCAATACTCAATGAAAAGTATCTATCAATATACAAGTTAGATATTTCATCATAATAGAATCCGCCAGAAGTAGATTTCCCTATTATAGACCCCGGATTTTTTTTATATACATATTAGAAAATCTAATAATCAATTTACCAGTTTTAAGATCACAATATTGTTTAATATAGTTATTCCAGAAATGCAAGTGAATTATCTTTAGAATATCCAATAAACAACTTGATTTACCAAATGAAAGAGCAGCACATTTTCTAATATATTTGTTACAGTAATGATGATGTTACTTTTGTATGGCGGAATAAGTTGAAATTCATTTTCAATTATTGCCTAGTCCATTCGTTCAAAACCTCTTCAATACATTAGTGTCCTCGAAATCTGAATGTTGGAGAAGTCTTTTGATAAATAGACATATGAATAAACTATACATTTTTAACAGTTTCGAATGCTTAAGGAATTGTTTGATAACTGGTGATACATGAAGTAATTTTTAAACATAGAATTTTCAAATTATAAGAAATATAAACGGATTAAAATATGAAAAATATGAAATAAGTATTAAATATGTATAACAAGTTCAAACATATCCCTATACATAATATTGACGTACCCGAATTTTTTTTCTGGCGTCAAGCTCTGACATTTATTAAAAACTGATTCTGAAGTTATCTTTTATTAGGATTTAAAATTGCGTGTAAATTAAAAAAATCTTTTCAATCTGCGGTTAAGAGCAAAAGAACAATTTATAATTAAAGAAGAATAATTGTTTGGTTTTTATTTAAAAAATAAATGCATATTGCAACAATTTTTGTTCATTCGTTCATTTTGTCTTCGTGTGAAAATTTTCATACTTAAACAAAGTAAACAGACTTCAGTTTTATAAAATTAAAGATTTTGCAAACCCTAAAACAATTTTCATGAAGTAAGTACAAAAAATTAAAATACATATTCGTTTTAAACTCTATGTTTCAATAAACGTTAAATGAAATTATTTTGCATTTCTTATTGTATTAATTTTGTATATGGTATTTACATTTCATATCAGAAAACTGTATAGCGCTTTTGTGCGAGGAAAATATCTTCCTTACATTTTAAGTTTTGTATAGGTTAGTGACAAACGTGTTAGAATATTTTAACATGAATCGGAATATTTGAAATTAATATTAAATTAAACTTTAGAAGTTCCATAGTGTTGAAACAATTTCTGAAACCATGATATGAATCTAACATAATCTATATGTTTACTATGCTTTGATTTTCTATTGATATTAAAATGGATCATCCCACAAAGAGATTTGAAATTTTAATGAAATAAATATTGGTTTAAATGTTACTTTTAATATTACTTTGAAATGTGTATTCCAAAATCATTTATCATATGTACTTGTGAAATTGGATTCTATGAAATTATATAAAGAAGTGTAGCAAATAAATTCACTCTTTTACATTTTAATCTAAATTCAAAATTCTTTGGTATTAGTTTGTTATATGCCGCGCAATAACAAACTAATACAAACACGATCCAAAGCCAGCATATTGACATCATTTGAGTTCAGCACGTGAAAATGCACAAATCTATGAACACGGCTACAGTTAATTTAAATTAATAAATTAATAGATAAAAGAAAACGCGCTAAATATTATTATAATTTAAACACACTGGCTTGCGGATTACATCATAAAAGTTATCCTAAAGTAGATTTTTTCGTAGCAAAGAAGCTAATACCAATAAGTCCATTCACGTTGTGACGTCCAATTTCGTGCAGTTGACTAGAAATAAATTCATGACACAAATCTTAACGAAAAACATAACAATTTATTCAAAACGAAAAAGAGGATGATTGTCAGTGGAGTGGGCAGATTTAAATAATGGTGATCAAAAATAGGCTCAGTTCTACTAATGACTGATAGTGGGAAAATAATGTTGTTCCCCAAAGTCTTAATAAATTCAAATCTCTTATCTCAAGGCCAAAATAGCTCTCACTGTCTGTTCTCCAGACACCTAACAATGTCGCTTTAACTCACTATGAAACAGTAATATAATCAATGTAATATCACTATAAAAGGGAACCCCGTGGTTTCCACCAATAGTTTACTCATAGACAGGAATACATAACATTCTTATATACTCGCGATTTTTACAGCCGTAGATTCTATCTGAAGCAGCCAATGAAAAACGATGCTTGCAGTCAACACGTGGAGAACTCGAAGTTCAGATCCAGAACTAGATTACTTTGTGACATTAACTTTTTATAAATTCATCGAATCCAACTCCTACCACGCTCTATATAGATATATTACGAAATTTATAATTCAGTTCTATCTTAAAGTATTCTAAAAATGTTTCCTGTCTAATATAATTTACAACCCAAGATTATTAAATTCTTCTCCTTGTTAAAAATATTTCAATCATTGATTTAACCTTAAATTCATCTAATTGCATATTTTAATATTTTTTTTCACCTTTCAAATTCCTACTTAAAAAAGAACAATCCTCAGATAAATATTTTTTAACCCTGTCTGTTTACTTTCAAGGTCGTTTCGTGTATTTTGCAATCTGAAACTCCGATATGAGCTCTTCCTACTAAAATTATTTGTTCTGCAAATCTTATTTTATTACCATTTTTTTTCTACCAATATTCTAAAAATTGTCCCGCGTTTTATCGGGAATGCCTATGCACGCCTATTTTTCCCCACCACTCCGGAGTATGTAGTTCCTCTTTTTCGCTTCTCAATTGGCTAAGAGGTAAAAAATTCTTGCACAGTCAGTAGAAAACACATTACAAGAGTCTGGGACATAGAATTTTGTGTTTTTTGAGTTTCCTTTAAAATCTACGAGCATCGTCAGGAAGTTTTGTCCTCTTTAATAATACGGAAAGCTCTTTTATTTCGAAATCTAACCATGTAAATTATGATGCATTACTAACGAAAACGTTGAATGTCGTTTTTATTCTTCTACCAATATGAAAAATTTGTCGTTGAAGGCAGATTCTCTGCGTCTGGTCGGTTTTTCCAAAAGAACCTCGAATCAAACGAAATATATCGGTGAATTTAACCTTGTATTTTAATGTAATCTGTACCTCTACCTGGAATATGCTAAAATAACATAAAAACGGATACTTATTTCACAAAGTTATTTTTTTAATACGGTTTACTATTACGTTTACAATTTATTACTGTTTCCTTTTGATTTATATGTATTATAGCTACATTTTTTAATAACGTGAATTAACCTATATTATTCACAATTAAAAAGAAATGGCGCATCTAGTCGAGAATTAAATAAAAATTATGAACTCGTGACATCATAATTCACTTTTATATTTTAACAGAATAATAAGGCTACTATAATTTGTGACTCGTGCTGACACATTGCTGTTATCATTATTTTTTTACGCGTGAAGTTTTTGCTATGGTACGGTACTCCATTGTGAAATTTGGTAATTTTTGAAATTCAATATTTGAAAAATGCCATAATCAGTGGATTTGAAATTTTTATCAAGAAAAAATACAATTTTTGACCTTTCTAACGTAGTTTGTCTAACAATTTTCTCACAAGTACTTTTGGAGCAATTAATTTTTTCAGTAACTTCAAATGTTTCATTTTCCAAGATTAATCTGTGGCAACGATTAGCGAAAATCCCAGTCGTCAGCAACACATACCTTTTTACTAAAGAGGATATGGAATGAGAAATAAACATGATGTTTGTGTCAGAGTAATGGGAAAACACCTATAATTTTCAATCCTGTGCCCAATTAAGCCGCGACAGCTGTAAAAGTTTTCATAATAATATCCTAGTAAAGTTTTTCAGTAGCAAGGTCTTCTATTTATGGAGAGATCACTGTATTATAAATCGGCGTATGTCGTTAAATGGCTAATCATCTACCAAATATGTGGCATGGAATGCTGCAATTCTATATATATATATAGAATAGCTGCAATATATATATATATATAATGATATTAGAACTTGATAAGTATTTTGAAATTCATAGATATTATATATATATATATATATATATATATATATATATATATATATATATATATCAATTACAAAACCATGCAAAAAACCATACAAATGCACTAATTACCATTTCATTGAAATAAATAACCATAAAAATCAGATTCCAAGGGATTTAGATATATTTTCCGAAAGTTAAAGAAATTACAGAATAGGTAGCTTTTGCACACAAAAATATTAGAATTCAGGACACCCGATCGCACGCTAAATCTAAAACTCGTGTGAACAAATTTATAAAAGAGCAGCTATAAATATGTGCTACAACATTTCAGAAATTCAAACAGAGGAAATAATAAATTGTCATATACAGTAGTCGTATACTATTGCCATGTACAATTTGTACCATTCGACTTGGAATATGGACATAATTTTGCATCAAAAATATTTCAAAAAGAATTTGATCTATTTTTTTCCACAAAACATCCCACACTTTCACACACCTAAGTGAGCTAACCTCAATACGAAATTTGTTAAATTTGTTATGATTTTTTGAAATGTGAACGGAATTATGAGACACCCTGTACTTTTTTGTTTCAAATATTCGTCTGTCGGTTACATATCTCGTGTCTTTTGCTACAAAGAGAATATTATTTTGTCATTTTTACTTAAACTTAACTATATTTTATTTAAACAGGTACAGAAGCTTTTTATTGCTTAGAGAAAAGGAATTTGTCTACACATTTAAACATTTTGTGGTATGTTGAACCAATTTTTGGTTCTTTATTCTTTGGTGCGGCTATAAAATAGGAAATATTGTTCAACATATGAAGCTATGTATCAACCGGCGCTCCAAATAGTGGAACAATGTTTCACTATGTCTTGGTTGCAGGTACTACAGTACTTCGTGAAAATGTTTACTTACGAATTGGTAGTATCCTAAAAACCTATATTCTGGGTTGGCAAAACTGATTAATGCACGATAAAAACTACTCTGAAATGTAACCGAAAATCTGTGGCTTTAAAACAAATTTTGTTTTAATAAATGCTTCTTTAAATCTTTAAATCTAAAATATATATTGGTTTCAGAATTTCTAAAGAAATAGAACGTTTTTTGGAATCGTAGTTAACACTGTATTTTTTTTCGTGGTTATATTATATTCTCCTAGATTGAGAAACATTTGTCTTTTTTTTTTCAGTGTGATGTTGAGGTGTTTCACAATTTCATTATATACATATTTAAAGAAGAATCCTTAATAAACATTTTAAAGTAGCAAATTGATTTATTAGAATATACTTTCTAAATATTCTTTTCAGCAAGTTTTAGTTAACGTTTAAAATATTTTGTGTACCCGAATTTATATTATTTTATATTTAACAGTCAGATATTTGAAAATGTATTTTCCATTAAGAGTTAAAATATATCATTCAGAAAATGCAGCTTTATAAGAATAATCTCTACTCCATAATAAATCAGATTTCCTTCAGTGTAAATTACATAAACAGGTGTTTGAATATTAATTTGGTTCTCGTTAATTAAAGCGAAATACCAGATATTAAGAAAAAAGCAATAAATTATGTAAGAGAGCTTTCTCTAAGAGAGCCTTTAATGAAATTCTTTCTCTTGATATTAATGAATATGACTACATCAAGTAACACAAAAAAGCGTAAATCATATGCTTTTAGTTTCCATATTTCAGAAAGTAATTTTAAATTATAAAAATTTCAAAATAGTCTAAATTTAAAGATATCTATCTTAAAAATGTAGTTATTTAATTAGTGGAACATAAAATTAAACAGTTGAAATAGAGTAATTTTTTCCCTAAATAAACTAACATTCAAGACTACTTAGATATTGAAATCTCACGTTCACTCAATGTGTGCGTGTAATATACACAAGTATTAGGCTTAAAAATTTGTGTTTGTATTTAATTTAATAATAAAGTTAAAGTTGGAAATTTTTAATACCGAACCTTCACCTTCCACCGTATAAGATATATAAATGTTTTTCATGCAGTAGTAATCATCATAAGTGACTCATTTAATTAATTTCCGATATAGCTATTATCATAAAAAATGGATTTTTTAGGGGTTTTTTTTTAATTCAACTATGTTATTCCATTACTTTATTACACGAAACCTTCTTTTTAAATTATATGAAATATTATAAGATACTGAGCTATCTGAGGTTCTATATCATTATTTATCTATCCAACAATATTATATATAAAACCATGCAAAGAAAAAAAAATGAACGTGGGAGAGAGAAAAATCCCGTGTATTTTTACGCAGGTAACTACGAGAAGTGCCATTCAACTTGTAACTGTGTCTACTACCCTGATATGGATGAAAATTTTAAATTAAGTGTTGCCTACATGTGAAATTTTCTCCCAACATTGAAATTTTAAATGTCTGCACCCACCTTTGACACCATATTTTAGTTCCTGAAATCAATGAAGGCCTTTATATATATATTTTTTAAATATTTATAAAGAGTTTAAAGTTTGAGGAGGCTAATCTAAAATCCACATTTAAAACCTTTAATTATACCTTTCAAACTTTTAGTTATATCTTACTAAAAGTCATCCGATTCATTTTTTAAAAATGAAATTGATTTTAAGTTTTGCATAAAACAAACCACAAGTATCAAAAACACGTGTGGGTAATTTTACAATTTATTTAAATAATATTTTTGGGGGACATAGATAAATTGTATTATTGGATGGTCTCAGTGGACAGTTTTATATTACTGTTGGCATCCACAGAAAAGATTAACTGAAACAGTCATCGAAAAAATTTAAGTAATTTTCTTCTTTAGAAATTACGTTTAAAAGCAAATAGTTGATGGCATTTCAGTAGCTTCTCAATATAGCCGAAAACGTCGAAAATGTTCGACATATTCATATTTTTTCTCTATATATTTTTTGGTAACTAACTAACTGAATCTACCTGGTACTTTTCTTGGAAGATCTTAATTTTATTTTTAGTAATTTATGGAAAAACCGCCTTTTTTATAATTCTATAATGATTTTTTGAAAGTATATAAATTATATCTTATTCCAGTGTGCCTTGCCTCAAGGAATGCTAAGAAAGAAGCACAATTGGGTATTGTCATTTGAGAATTGAAATTAGCTACAATTTTTATTATATTGACTATCTCTATTTCTAAACTTGTATTCATATTCGGTAGTAGTTCGGAAGTAGACACAATACCGCCTTGAACACTACTTCGCGCACCTGTCTGTGACAATTAATTAGGTGACTGTACTTAGAAAATGTATGGAGTGCCTTCTCTCTCTCTTTCACTCTCTCTCCCTCTCTCTCTCTCTTTTTTTTAAATTTTGGACTATTGTGCGATTGTGCTTTCGCTTAAATGTCTTTGTTTACTAAACCGGTACTTAAGAGTATACATAAAGATTTCAAGTGTGAACGAAATAATCAATATTTTGCAAACTTTGGCTCGTTTAGTGGTGTTGAGTAACACTTATCTGTAAGGAAATCAAACCTAAGTAGATTGTATGATTAACAGTCGTAATTTGTGCTTTTATAAATGTTTCTTTAAATCTCAAAAATATATTGGTTCCTGAGGTTTCTGAAGATAAAGTACACTTTTCCGAACTGTACGTAACTCGACAGAGGTTATTGTATATTGCTGTTTGGGCTTATATTATTATTTCCTTTATTAAATAACATTTGTCATTTTTTACAGCCCATACACTCTCAAAAGAAATTTACCAAAAAACTTAAAAATTACATGCAGCAAACTGCCGGAACTCCGCTATGATTGGAAGAGATTTTTCTGTTATTTGTAGAAATTTCCTTCTTTTTACTTAAAAATTTCAGGAAATTTTAAGCTGGGGTTCGAAAACTTTTTCGTGTTTTGGGGAAAGTTTGTACTTCTATTACAAAAGTGGAATAAGCAGTACAGTTGCCAGAAAAAACCTGTGGCTTGACGAAAATGGAAGTTTTGATTGGAGGATTTTAAGTAATACTTTCATTCATGGATTTTCTTTATATATATATATATATATATATATATATATATATATATATATATATATATATATATATATATATGTGTGTGTGTGTTACGGTCAACATGATTACTCCGGTCATTATTAATAATAACCAGTTATTATTAATAATGACCGGGCATAAATGCCGCTTATTATTAATAGTAACCGCGGTTATTATTTATAATAACCGGATTAATCATATTGACCGTAACAAATAAATAAATATATATATATATATATATATATATATATATATATATAGGGGGGATTGGATAGTAAAAGAGGAAATATTCCTATTTTAAGGAAAACAAGAACGAAAAATCATGCGTCAAGCATAGATTATATAACACTTTCCAACGCTTCCAAAATAATTTTACAAATCATACTGTTTAATAAGCTAAAAGATAACATCTAAGTAATCCGAATACTTTTATTCAGCCCTGTATAGGATCTATAGATTTGTATATATACTACATAGGATGCTAAATTTTACTTCAGTTAGGAAACGCGTAGCACAGTTTAAAATTCTCTTTCTGGAGTTTCTGTTAATAAAAGGAAATGTGTTCGCGAACTTTTGTGCTTCCCTGTATATGATCTACAGAATTTATACACACCACGTAATAGACAAAAAGTGAGTTAAATTTAAAATCGCGTTCAGTAACTTAAAACTCACTTCCAGGAATTATTTTTAACAGACAGTAGAGAATTCTTTTGTGTGTCCCTGTAAATGAACGATGACTGCTATACACACACTATTCTGTAGTAAGCCTCTTGTAATGCACCTTAGTGATATATATAAATTTCAATGCGTTTAAAATAGTGAAACATTATTTAAGTAAACCGCAGACGATTTTTCTCCATAGACGTAATGTAACAGAATTCTTTTGACTATCCCTGTAAAGTAACTATAAGTACTATACACACCCTATTCCATATTAAGCTTCTTGTAATGCACCTTACTGATATATATCAATTACAATGCGTTTGAAATTGTGTAACCTCATTAAAATAAACAGCAAATGATTTTTCCCCATTAACCGTAATGTAACGGAATTCTTTTGAGTGTCCCTGTAAAAAAAGTATAAGTTGAAATAGGGCTTCCGTTGAAATAGGGAACATGCTATAGGTCGCGACAATAACATAAAAAAATGCAGATCAATCCGAGCATATTTACGGGAGTTAGAGCACGGACAGACGGCAGACGGCAGACGGTCAGACAAACCGAAGTCATAAACACTCTTTAACTAGGTTGGAAAGTATTAAAAACAGCAACGGAAAAGCCTTCAATTCGCGGTCTTTTTTGACAGTCTTGACAGAAATCTTTACTAAATCAGAATCTTTACTAAAAAGATTACAGAAATTACAGAATCTTTACTAAAAAGATTGTTGCGGTTTTAAATATTTTTTATCCGTCATATGTCTACAACATAAATAACAATGTAGAAACAAATTACTTTTCTTATTTCTAATTTCTTATTTCTTATTTCTTATTTCTTTTCTTATTTCTTTATTCTAATTTGGAGATAGGAGAACATAAAAACCTATATTTATTTTTTCCTTAGTTGTTGTCTACTCAATCAATCAAGTCAGAAAAGCCATCGGTTTTGAAGAAGCCAGTAAACGGAACACTTATTTTGATAAACTGCATCCGAATGAAACGATTACATATGTTTTGGCTTTACATTAGATATGTTGCACTATTGTACTGCAATAAAAAAAAATCAAGGAGGAAAATATTATTTTTCTTTCAAAGCTAATCTGATGATAATAAACATTAAAACCCTATAGCATTTAATTTGTTTTTCATCTCTTGTTCTTGTGCACACAATCAGTCAAGTGGTAGAATGGCAGTAAATTTCGGAGAAGAAAGTAAAGTCAATTTCCCATTTAACAAATTTTGTCCCAATGTTAAATTATTATTACATGTGTTTGGAAGTCCCTATACTGGTGTTAGTGTATTATTGTATTATTAAAGTATTTATTCACAAAAGAGGTTTAAAATGTGAAATTCAATTTCTTTAACGAAATCTGATGGAGGCTATTACAAGTTTAAACATATTTCATTCAACCGTTGGTTAGTACTCTTGAGTATTCAAAACTCCAGATAATTTTCACAGTTCTGCCTTTTTTTGTTGTTTTAAACGTGAATTATTTTATTCCAATTGCATCAAGAGAAGAATTGTATAAAGAAGTTTTATAAATTGCAATGGCCTAAGCGAACATTTAATTCTACAAAATTGACATGGTTAGAAACCTTAAGAGCCTACGCTAGTCACGCGAAGAAACACTCAAGCTAATGTTAAGTCTATGGGAAGGTTTTTGCAGGATTTCTCGCTCGCATTTTACTTGTTGTGTATAAATTCTGTAGATCATATACCGGGCAGCACAAACGTTCATGAAAACATTTCCGTTTATTGACAGAAACTCCAGAAGGAGAATTTTAAACTGTGCTACGCGTTTCCTAACTAAACTAAAATTTAGCATCCTATGTAGTATATATCCAAATCTATACATCATATACAGTGCTGAATGAAAGTATTCGGATATTTTTCCGAATATTGTATGTGTTGGAAATATATGTTGGAATATCCTGAAATTACGTTTTTAACTATGTTATGCGTTTTCCAAATTGTTTACTTAGATGTTATCTTTCAGCTTATTAAACGGTAATGATTTTTAAATTTATTTTGGAAGCGTTGGAAAGTGTTACATAATTTATGCTTGACGCATGATTTTCAGTTCTTGTTTGTTATTTTAAACGTGAATGCTTTTATTTCAATTGCATTAAGAGAAGAATTGTATAACAAAAGTTTACAACCTAAAATGGATAAATCGAACATTTAGTTCTTCAAAATTGACATTGTTAGAAACCTTAACATTTACCGAGCCTAATTTTAATACAAATTAATATTACTATTTTCTTGTTAGATATGTTACTATATTCGCTTAAATATAGTATTTAAAATGTTTTACAGATAAAAAGGATAAAAATGAGAGTAATGAGATGAAGGATACAGAAAATGTCATCCGATGAAGATTCACCAGAGCAACAAAATGATTCGTCGAGTGATTCGAAAATTGATAAATAGAAATAACTAGGAAGATCAGATGCAGACATATTAAATACAAATGAATTTCAGACAGTGTAAATGAAGATAGCTATTATGACGAAATTATACGCAAGGTTGAAAAACAAGATTTCTGAAATTTTCAAGAGATTCTGTTACATGTGTGCATTAAGAAATAAAATTGGTTATTACATGTATACATAAACAAAAGGTTTACCCTAATTATTTATCCTGGCTTAAAGATAACACACAAACACACACACATATATATATGTGTGTGAACGAGAGAGTTCCAAATTCAACTTTATCGACCAATGATATAATGTTACTTGAAAACGAAGTAGATAGGATTGTTTTTGTTTGTCTGTGTATATGAAAATACACTTTCAAACCTTATGAAACTTATGTTATACTTTAATTTTTTTCTTACATTTTCTATAGTATTTGTAAAAATAGTTAATTATTATAATTTAAATAATATATGTAGAATAAGTGTTATGTATATTTTTAAATACAGGTCTAAAGTGATATATAATGTTTAATATTTTAAATTACATTTTTGCCAAAATTAGAAATATTTTATTTAATATAAGATTATAAACATTTCAAGAAGTTCCTACGTAGGGTAAGATAATGAAAGATAACAAAAAAACTAAAAATTTCTCTAACGGAATTGAAATAAAATCGTGGGGTGTACTGAACACAGAGTGCATTTTTCGTTACCTACTGTTAGTTTTTATAATGCAGGGTTAATATAATAGATAATATAGATATATATTACAAAAATACAAATAAAGGAGAAAATTATTTTTATTTCGAAAATAATCTGTCAAAACGAAAAATCATAAGGAAATAAAAATTTGTTATTTATATTCTTAGATCTTGTCTACTCAGTCAATAAAATGTCAGAATATCAGTCAGTTTAGGAAAATAAAAGTAAACTGAAAGCTCAAGTTGTAAAATTGCTGCCGAGTGACATATTACATGTGTTGCGACGCTACGCTAGCGATATTGCATTTTTATTATGGTATTTGTACACAAAAGGTAATTTAAAATATAAAACTCATTTATTTTTGACCGGAAAACTGAAAGGGAGTACATCGATTTTCTATTAATATAATGTATCAATTGAAATTTTTGTTTATTACTTTTATTTTTACATCTTCTGTATTCTATCATTTAATGTTTCCGAATAACAGTAACCTTTGCATAAGAAAGTAAAAGCAACCCGCACTTTAACAAATTGTGCCCGAATGAGAAACTGTTGTTACATGTGTTTCGATGTTACAATAGTAATGTTAGTGTATTACAGCTATTTTTATTCATAAAAGTTGTTTTAATAAGTTGACTACCTTTCCCGTTTGACCGAAAAGAGGGAGAAAAAGTGACACCTTTAACTAACTTATTTTTATAAATCTCAGCAAAGTAAATAATAATATTGGAGAAAATGTATTGTTCTTAGAAGTTAGATTAGTACTAAAGAGTAGTAATACACAAACTGTATAGTTTGTATTGTGATTTCTCGTCTACACAATCAGCCAAGAAATTGTGTTCTAAAGAATGAAATTTCATTTTTGTTTGACTGACAAAGTGAAAGAGAGTATGCTTGTTTTATTATCCTCATTCTTAATATGTTATTAAGTTTTTCTTTCGAAGTTAGTTGTCAATAAATGGAATTGTATACTATTTAATTCTTATTTTTTTATTATTTCTTCTTTGCTCAATCAGTTAAAGGTGTGAGTTGTGGTGGTGAAATTAATCGCACACTTAATTTTTTAAAAAAAGGCGATATTTAAGATCAAAAGAACTTTAAAAATGTGAAATATTGTTTTTCTTTGGCCGAGTAACAGAAAGAGATTTATACGATTTAAAATAAATTTCATTTATTATTAATATGGAAGGAAAAAACAAAATATGAGAAGGAAATATCTTTATTTCGAAGCTTATCTACCAAAATCAGAACGTAAATACCGTAAATGTATTATTTTAGTTGTATTCCATGTCAACTTAGCTGTTCTTGTCGCACAATTAATGAGCGAGAGACAATTGTTTCAAAACATTAAATGCAATTTTCTAGAATTTTTTTTATTTTAATTTCGTGCCAAAATATTGTGCTAGTAGATCTCTCCAATTTCTTGCTTTTCTTTTATGAAAGCTTATAAAATTTCATAGTCCTTTTATGACGATTTTTAAATTTCAAATTGTTGTTTTTGATACTTTACAGAGGTTGAAAAGTCTTTATGACTGCAATTCGTTTGACCGTCTGTCTGTCTGTTGAATACGCCAATAAGGTGCAATAGAAGATGCTCACTATAGAATATAGTATCCATAGCATCTATCGTGCATCGACAAGGACAGAAAAAAATCAGTTACAGTACTGTATTTTGGTTAATAATTGCGTTTTCAATTGTGGTATCTGTTTTACCTGTACCTAATTGGATGCATATTATTTGGTTTGTAAAAATTCTATAGATAATATACATTATCACACAAAAGAGTTCAAGTACATTTCCGTTTTTTGACGGAAATTACTGGAGAGGGATTTTCAAGTGTGTTATGCGGTTCCTAACTAAATATACAAATATGTACACCATATGCAGGGGTGCACAGTAAAATTTGGATACATTTCTAACTATAGATGGTAATTGCTGAGTTGTTTTAAAATGTGTTATGCGTTTTGGAAATTGTTTGCACATATTTAACTTTTCACTTTATTTCTGTTTAAGACATTGGTGAAGTTTTAAATGTGTTGGAAGGTGTTCTGAATGTGTTTGAAATTGTTTCATAATGTATGCTTGACGAAGGATTTACTTTTTTTCTCTATAAGATTTTTCCGTTGGACACTGATACAATGAGTTTATGAGTGTGCAATTTTATTAAAAAGGCAAAAAGAAAAATTATAAGGACTAGATATTTATGTTTATTTTAACGTGCTTTTTACGAAACTACTCAGAGAAATATTTGTTCATTGAAATGCTACATGTGGGAAGTGGGAGTTCAAAAGATGCATGTTTTAATACAAATTAATAAAACTTTCTTTCAGGAAGTTCGAAATATGCGTTTCCTTTTTCAGAAGCCTACATATTTCCACCTCATTATTAGATGCCAAAACTACTTTATAAAATATACTTATTTTACAATCCGATAAACTCTCAAAACTCCTTAATTTTTAAGAAAATGGATGTTAGAAATGGAAATTGCACTATAAGTGGTTAATTTTTCCGTAAGGTAAAATTGCTACATTACAATTTTTATAACTAAATCTAATTTGGACGATGAATGTAAACGCAACTCTTATTTTCATAAATAATGTGCAAATTACAAATTACATGTGTATTGACCAAAATTATGTATATTGTTCTTGGATTTTGGTGTTCATGCATAAAGAGATTTAAAATATGATTTATTTTTTTCTGTTCAAACACTTAAAACACAGAAGTTTAAGATTTTAAATAAATTTCATTTAGAATAAATGTGCAAGAGAAATAACACTATCAGAAATAAATATTTTTCCTTCGAAACCAATCTTGCAATAAGATAAAATCAAAACTGTATTCTCTTTTCTTGTCTACTCAATTAATCGAGCGTCTGAATAGCAGTCAGTCTTGAAGGAGAATGTAAACAGAAATTGCATTTTGACAAATGTCGTCCGAATGACATATTACAAATTTCTTTTGGCATTACTCTAATGGTTTTTCAGTTTTATTGTTGTATTTGTACTTAAAATAGGTTTTACAGTGTGAAATCTTTTCGTTATTTAACAGAAAAAGCGAAACTGATTATTTTAATGTCAATTATTTTTTTAAATATAAGATAAGGGAATTCCTTATTTAATATAATAAGGGAACCTACAGTATAAGAGAGAACATATTTTAAAAGCTAATTTGACAACAAGTTAAAATCGATAGCTTATCTACATTTGATTTTCTCTGATTTAATTCTATAGCTTATATTTATCAGTCTTATTCCTTTTTTCTTATCTTCTCAATCCAACAAGTGTAAGAGTTCTGGTCATTTTTAGAGGTGAAAGTTAACACAGCTCTTATTTTGACAAATTGGATACAGATGAGAAATTTCATGTGTTTTGGTCTTACTTAGAGGAGTTAGTGAATTATTTTGGTTCAATGTTTTTTCAGTCTTATTATTACAATTTCCGAAAAGCAGATTCATACTTAAGAATATTGCATATCATTATAAAAATATGTTATGTTAATTTTTTTACATAATAAATTAAAAACATTACATATAGGGGAGATGGAGGATGAATGGAACAAGGGGTGGATGGGACGTTCTCAATATTTCAGGGAATAAACTCTTTTTTTAGTTGCTTCTTATCCTCATAGATTTCACTGGCATAGTGTTCTTCAGAACCAAAAGCAACACCACATGAATGTTTTTCAATTTCCTTCAAATTATCATTTCCTGAAAACTCTGCTTAAAAGTGATTTTTTTTTTTATATTTGAAGTTACTTAAATATCTTATGCAATATAAACAATTAAGATATGTTGTAGATTTTTATTTCAAGGCTCAATATTGGTAATTAAAATGAATGAATATTAACCATTGTGACAAAATAATTTTTGAATCAAAATGGCTGACAATTGAATATATGCATCAGGGGGATGATTGGGACATTTGAAATGTGTTCTCATTCATTCCTAGAGGATGCTGAAAAATATATTTATTAGCTATATAATATTATATAGTTTGATAAATTAATAATTTATGGTAATTATTCTTTTAACATTCCATCCACATTGTAGTTATCGTCTTCAGCCATTGAATGCTTCCGTTTATGGACCTTTTAAGGTAAAGCTGAGATGAGTCCAAAATTATTGGCTAACAAATAATTCTGGAGATCGTATTACAATTTACAATATCTCAGCTTTTGCCCAGGAGGCATTTTTGTCAGCTTTTAGTCCTTAGCATTGAATAAAGGGAGGAAAATATTTGTGTCCCATTCATCCCTGCTGTGGGGATGATTGGGACATAGAAGAATTGTTTTTTAATTTCATAATATATTTCTGTATAATAATAATCTTGAATAAATATTGTGCATAAGATGTTGTCAAACTCTTAATGTATGAAATGTGATATATAATAACTTACATAAAATATTTAAAATAAACATTTTTGTGAAAATGTCCCATTCATCCCCCGTCTCCACTATTTGTATTTTATTATAAAATAGGCAAATGCTCAATTTGAAAGATTTGGAAGAAAATGCTGATTATTTTTTCTTAATTTGTATAAAATTTTATTGAAAAAAAATATCCTTGTCTTGTGTAGAATTGCCAATATACAACAACGAAATTTCTAAAATTGCAATTTTTGGTTCATAAAATGTTTTGTGTATTTAGCAATACTGATTTAATGACTATATATATTTTCTTTAAACTGGAAATATTTTTCCTACGAAGAAAATTGACAGTTTTCATTTCTTACAAAAAATGTACAAATGATACTATTATTTCGTGAGTCGAAATTCCAACTGAGTGAAAATAGTATCGTTTTACAATAACAGTTTACTTAATTTTCTTCAATTAAACATCTGGGATATTTACATTTTATATGAATATGTATAAGTCATATACCTGATAACAAATATTGTACTTTAATGTTTGTGAAATTTTAGAATCTTGTAGTAACTCCTCTATACCGACCCGATTAAAGATGGTGAGTGGTAGCAAGATCAGATCATTGGTAAAGAGAATTATCTTGCATAAATTAAAAAATAGAATTTATTGCATACCAATATTAATTCTAATAAAAATATGTACAAGAAAGTTAATTACAGCATTTAATTATTTTTCGTGAGTCAATCGCTTATAAATTAATGACCTCTTGACTCCAAGTGTAACTGAAACAAACAAAAGTCTCTAAACATTACAGTCAGTCGTGACTACAAAATAAAGTTCATTCGGACCAAGGCTCGTCCGTTCCTTCTCTTCGGAAGATCTACTAATACTCGTTAATTCTGAGTCTAAGAACTCTCACTCTCGCACTTGGTGTGCTTTTCTCTTCTCTGGGAGTTTCACCGGATACCTGCTGTATCAATTCTAGAGGTCGGACCTCACTAGCGCTTACACCACGCTGAGTTCGAAACTGACGTTTCCTTTTCCCTTCTCCAGAGAGTCAACACTCTCCTTTTCGATCTCTCCAAAAACTGTCCTCTCTCTTCTTCATTCTCGCAGGGGACCTTCTTCTAAGGGCGGGGTCTTGTCGTGGCGGGCCCCTCGAAACTCTTATAAATGCCCCTCGCCTCTTAGCAGCCTTGAGATCCCTCTGTTTCGTTTTCACTAAGTCCGTCATTGGACGTTCTAAGACAAAGGGCAAAGTTTCGGGCGCAAACCTAAAAATCGTGTGCAGAGATCGCTTCTCTCGCAGATGAACTCTTTCCCACGAACTCGGCAAGGATCAAAGCATAAGACCCCTCTTTGGGTAACGCCTTACCACTACATCACTGTCCGAACTTTCCGCTCACAGTACAATAGCATTCGGCGTCTGCTAGTCTTCAAGGCAAAAATAGCGAAGGAAGGTATGCAGTTAAGTGTACTCACAGGAAATGCTAGAATGACACATCGTGCACCTGGACGTAGAGGCTCAATTCTTTACAATCTTATTGTCTGCTTCGAGTTCCGTCACCACAAATATTTTCTACTTGAAATTATTATTTTCTGTTAAAACTAATATGCTTAAACTGTCAACGCGATATAAAGTGCTGCACAATTAATTTTTCGTTTATATTGGGAGATAGTTGTTTTTATTCTACACAAGTAACAATTTTAAAATATTAGTTTTTAGAAACAATAAATATCAAAATATGCGCAGAATTGTTTCATAAACTTTCACGTTTTTATATTTTGAGCATTCTGATATACAGGGTGATTATAAAAAATCTTTCCCGATATATGAGCCCCTAACTATCATAATGTTCACAGAAACGGAATTAAATTTTGGTTTAAAGTATTTTGAGGTATGTGCTCAAGAATCATGTGAAAAACAACAGTTAAATTCTAACAGTTACGGTTACAGTGACAAAATTTCGAAAATTTCAAATGGCAACACCTAATTTTTTTATTGGAATGTGATCTTCATAGTGAAAAACCATAAAAAGCATTGGAACGGTACCTGTAGCACGAAAATCGCCGACTCTAGACAGACTGAGAAGAATAGTGAAAACAACGAATAAGGACAGAGAAGCAACAGAAAACAAAACATTTTATTGTGTTTCATATATTTTCCATTTCACACACGACGACACTTTACATGCGGCAGATGGTGGGTAGCACTGAACAATAAAATGTTTTACTTTCTGTTGCTTCTGTGTCCTTTATTGGTTTTTTCCACTTTTCTTCTTAGTCTGCCTAGCGCCGGCGATTTTCGTACTACAGGTATACCGTTCCAACGCTTTTTATGGTTTTTCACTATGAAGATCATATTCCAATAAAAAAAGTAGGTGTTGCCATTTGAATTTTTCGAAATTTTGTCACTGTAACCGTAACTGTTAGAATTTAACTGTTGTTTTTCACATGATTCTTGAGCGCATACCTCAAAATACTTTATGCCAGAATTTCATTCAGTTTCTGTGAACGGTATGGCAGTTAGGGGCTCATGTATCGGGATAGTTTTTTTATAGTCACCTTGTATCTATTAAAATCTTATTTCTTGAATCAAATATTGACGTTAAATTTTTATTCTCGACTGTTTATGAACAAAAATGAGGCTTTGATATCATATTTGTAATAGTGAGTCAACAAATAAATCTTGCTGAATTCATTATAGCTCGCTATTACACGCTTATTAGATTTTTGTGGTAGTGTAAAATTACTAGAATCGTTGTACTTATTCTATATAAGTAACTATTTTAAAATGTTTGTTTTTGCAAACAAAAAATATCAAAATGCATGGAGAATTGTTTCAGAAACTTTTTAATTTGTTTTTACATTTTGAGCATTTTTGAGGTATGAATTAAAATCATATTTCTTGAATCGAAAATTCACTTTAACATTTTGACTTACAACTATTATTCATGAAATTCTAGAACTGGATTGCCCTGTTTTAAATCTGTCTTCACAAATATTTTCTATTTCACATTTTTATATTCTGTTTAAACAAAGCAATTTAAAATGACAAAGCGTTATAAAATACTATACACATCATTTTTGGTTTATTTTAAGATGATTTTATTTGATCTAAAAGGAGATTTTCTTATCATATTTGCAGTAATGTGTCAGAAAAGGTATTTGGCTGAATTTGATATATTTCAGTAAATGTCAAACTACTTTATTTGTGTGTTTTTAGCTTGTAGCGTACAATAAAAAAAGATTCATTGTTTTTTCCTATGCATGTAGCTATTTTAAAATATACGTTTTTTCTAACAAAATATATCAAAATATATACAGAATTCGTTCAGAAACACTTCTAGTTTTATACATTTCGTACGAAGTTATTAACTGCGAAATTTATATCAACTTAGAAATTTTTTATCAATGAATTTCACATATTTTTTAGACATTCTCACGAACTTTTTAATCTTTTAAGATGCATTATAAACATTTAATAGAATCATTATATTTTGCAGAAAATGTTGAAAAGAAAATAGGGAATGGCTGAGAAGGAATATATTTATCAAGAAATTAAAGATATGGAAATTGAAAATTAAAAGTATCTCTGGAAGTTATCGTTTGGTTTAAACATTAAATTAATAAATAATTCGGATTTATTTTAAACTAATTTCAAATTGAATCAAAATTATTGTACTTTATTACGTCGTTTCTTAGCTTCAAAAAAAAAAATTTTAAGACAATCTATACTTATTATTCCACTTCTGACATTTGTTTCATATTCATATGAGAAACTATTGACATGTTTTTTTTTTCAAAAAAAAAAAAAATCTAAACGTTATTTTTTTAATGAGACAATTATTAAACAATTTAAATAGATTCTGAAATAGAAAAGAACTGCTAACTGTTAACTTTGTTAAGAACAGTTTTTTTTTCTTCAAATAACGTTTTTTAAAATAAACATTAGAGATGTTGCTGGTTTTTCTTTTCTCTGTACAATAAATTTTTGCAGTGTTATAGTATGCAAAATAATCTAATTTTCTTTAAAAGAAATAAATAACTTCAATAATAAATAAAAATAAAACGAGCTTCTATATTGCCTTTTGTTTTCATCCTCTGTTGCAACGTCAATAACTTTTTTACATATTTTAATACTGGAACTAACGGGAATTTTACTCTAGATTTTTAAAACTATTTCACACCATAAATTTTATTTAAAACTACTTAACTTATTCATTTTAACGCATGTATGTGAATTTTATATTTAATTTATTTTAAAAAGAAATTTTTGGTTCGAATCAGAATATATTCATTTAGCAACCGTCAAAATGACGGCTTATGGTATTTCTAGTGTTAAATATGTTCACTCACAATGGCGTTTTTTCAACTAAGAGGGATTGTGAAATATTGAGTAATTAAGGCATCAACTTCAAATATGGAGTGAAACATTATGATAAATATATTTTCCGGTGTACAATTGTAGTTGTGTTTACTATTCTTATTTCTTTATTAAATGTGTCATCAAAGTAAATCGTTTGTCTTTTATCTTCAATGATTTACTTTAAATTAAAAAAATAACAGTAATATGTTTCATGAAACTAAATAGTTTGTCAGATTTATACTTTCAATTTAAATGTTTTGAAGCTTGGTTCATTTGTTTGTTTCAGAATCACCGTCAACAAGCCGCAGGATCCACCAGAAATCCACAAATATATTCCACTTTACTATACAGGGAACTACGTATTTATGCTTCAGTATCACGGTAAAAAAAAAGTCGCAGTGTCCAGTCAGATGAATCCTATGGTGGATACTACACATCATTTTCTTGTTCGGAGCTACCGTCTGTCCGTGCTCTAACGTAAATAAAATCGAACTATTTTGTAATATTTGTATGTCATTGAGGTTTACAATATAATGTTCAGTATTGAAGTGTGTAGCATTTGCAATTCATTTACAGGGATACAATAAAGATATTGTTTACTTTATGGCCTATGCGGAAAATCGTTTGTGATGTAAAATGCGTTTGCGGCGCATTTTAATGATATGCTACTTCAAACATAACTAAATTAAAAACGATCACTGAGGTGCAACTACAACATGTTTTCTAAAGATTATGGCATTCATTGTTCATCTACAGAAACACACAAAAGAATTCAGCTACAGGGAAGACTATGATAGACAATTGCTGAAAATAAGTTTTCCTCTGTGGTTCGAATCTTTAAACTTTCCACATATTTTGTTTATTGCATGCTGTGTATAAGTTATATAGATCTACCAGAGAGCTGCACAGAATAATTCACACACATTACATGGAAAAGATAGCAATTGCTGAAAATTGATTTTTACTGAGATATGTGTTTTTAATATTCTCATTTAGATATCTAATTTCGTTGTACGATAAAGAAATTTTTTAACAGTAACTATTAGTGTTGGGAAGTGTTTCATAATCTTTACCTAATGCATATTTTTTCTTTCTCGTTTAGGATTATTTAAAAGTGTGTAAAACAATTTAATCAACTAAAATCAATTTCCATGAATAAAATGTATTTGCGTAAATTTTATTTAATGGTTTTACCAGTATATGCTGTAAAAATAGACAAATGTTTGAGAATATATGAATTATCATATTACCACGAATGAAAATATAATTAAACCTCTTCCGGTTCACCGACGATTTTGAAAATTGTTCCTTTATCTTCGGAAACTCAGAAGGAAAAATATTTTTGGGTACTTAAGGGAGCATTTATAAAAAGCATGAATAAAAAAGTGTTTTCTTTTATCCGAGTAATTTTTTGAAACATTCTCGAGTACTTTTCACAGTGTATTAATCAGTTTTATCGACTCGGAACATAGGTTTTTGGGATGTATTTAATTCTCAAGTAACTATTTGCATATTCAAGAAGCATGTTTAAAAGGAAAACATGATAAATTAACGCCATTAATATTAAAATTAAACTTACTGTTAGTTTGAGACAATTGCGCGTATAAATTCTGTGGTGCAACTAAAATGTTTAGTCAAGAACATATAGCATCCGTAAAAACGATATATCTTTTTGCGAAAACTGATTAGTGCAATGGAAAAACTAATCGAAACGTTTATGAAAATTATGGTAGCAAAGAAACTTTGTTTTTATAAATTATCCTTTAAATTTTGAAATCTATTGATTTCTGAGTTTTTTAAAGAAAAAGGAATGTTTTTCGGAATCGTGGGTTACGCAGAAGAGATTATATTGACTTATATTGAGAAGCATGTATTTTTTTACAGAATATGTTTATTTTAATGTAAACTGGTTAAAACGATTTCACAATCTGACTCAAATATTATACATTTAAACAAATATTAAATAAGAAAAAAATCCATGGATAGATATAGTAGGGAACATCTTCCTAAACTATGTTTAGCTAAATTAGGATTATCAGAAATAATATATTTCTGTATACAAATTTAATTTACATACTACCTAACGAAATATTTGTATTTAAAATTTCTAAAAAAAATATTTATTTTGTAAATCAGAAGATAAAATAATGTGAACAATGTGTTTATAACTAAATATTTTATTTTCAAATGTTTAATTTAATAAATTACTATTTAAAAATTATGTAAGATGCTGCATTTAAAAAAATACTCCTGATTAGTTAAAATCAACTTTGATATAATTTACTAATTCATTTATTCATAATAAATTATAAGAAACATAAACTACAGGGTTGGTTGAATGCCCATATAAATTTTAGAAATTCCTAATAAGGATCAAATAATGATATATAAAGGCAGCTTGCAATGGCAACATTTTAAGAATGCGGTATCTATATTAAAACAAAAAGCCTGTCGGTAAGTAACTCTTACGTCATATCGACTGTAACAACAACCTGAACATTCATATTTGCTTTTATAGGATATGTATTATCGCACTTCATACAATATCTAATATCCTGAAATCCTTAATTAATAGTGTCCGATTATTTTTATATTTCTGATCAGATAAGTTTTCTCAAAGAGGAAGAAAATCCAATTTTAATGCCAAATTACCTTGATTTCATTGCATTTACTTTTTCTGATATGTTATGAAATTCACTAGGCAATCGTTAAATGAAAACAGGGGAAAAGAAGAAATAAAAAGTACATACGTATTATTTTAACTCTGTAAAACTGACAAATAAAAATATTTTAACTTTTTTGAATATATATATATATATATACTCAAAATCTCACAAAATATTATACAGAGAAATGCGAATGGCTGAGAAAATTGACGAAATTTCAAACCGATTTGACTAATTTTAGACATTTTATAGCGAAAATTTAGCATCCATATTGTAACATTTAAATGAACTATTAAAATGTAAGAATTTTTTTTCGTTGGATGACAAAATATGTAAATCGTCTGAATTCCCATAGAAATGCGTGACGTCGTAAAAGAAAATGTTCAATATTTTCGAACGAATGAACAAAATTTAACCAAAAACTGTTCAGCTAATTCCGGATATCGCCTCAACATCTTACCTAATTACGAAGTAATTGGATGAAGTTATTACGAGACATATAGACAAGCAGACAGATACCAACAACTTTTCGTACAGAGAGTTTCTCAAATAAAAGTACACTCAGAAAAAAATTGCAGTAAAATTACAAGCAGAGGCTGGCAGCAGAGATACCCCGTAAAAACTGTCATACCCCGTAAAAACAAAGTCCATGCCCATCGTTTTGTGCAGCCCGTAATTTTACGGGGCAAAGCAATACAGAATTATAATGCACATGATATAATGCACTTTCAAACGCAATAACAATTTACTTACTGTTCCGTAGCACGTAGCACGTTAGATAATCATCACGGAATCGCTGTTTTGGAGGGGTAAATTTTTCGAAACACGACTAAAATGAAGAGTTACATCCTAGCGGAGGACAATGTATGGGGTCGTACCGTATTTTTGCTAACATATGGGTTAGAACTGTAAGAATATGTGGATTGCTCTTAATTTTCTAAGTATCTAAGAGATAAGGCCGCTTATTTCGTGGATCAGACCGTTTCTCATCAAATAAGGCTGTTTGTTGCCCGTGAAAACTGAAGGGCAAACGCTCATAAATTTACAGTTTTTTTTTTTCTGAGAGTGTACATTTGTTTATAATACCAGTTATTTCCGGACCCTTTAAATATATTTCTTACACTGTAAAAAAAACTCGGAAATGTTACTCATTCTGGTTGGGCAGCAATGTGGCCCATCATTTCTAGTTATGTTTCCGCATATTTCGGTCAGATGTTCATAAAAGTTTCCGCATATTTCGGTCAAATGCTCATAAAAGTTTTCGCATATTTCGGAAACATTTACGTACATTTCGGAAACGTTTCTTTATATTTCAGTCAGATGTTCAGTAACAATTCTGCATATATCGAAAATGTTTTATATACATCGGAAAGGTTTCTGCATATATCGGAAAGGTTTTTGTATACATGGGAAATGTTTCTGCATGCATCAGAAATGTTTTTGTATACATCGGAAATGTTTCTGTGTGTTTTGGAAATGTTTCTGTGTATTTCTGTTTTATAATTTCTTTTTATTTGAGCGAACAATATGCTTTAAAAAAATTAATATTACATTCGCTCGAGGCGAAACCCCACTCCACATCATCGTGGTTAGGTTTTCTGCGAAGTTTGGTGAGCAAACTCGCTAATCTTACTATAGAAATGATCCTATGAAGTATGATCTTGTAGATGAATCATACTCTAGAATTAGAAATATTATAAACTTTCTGTAATTTCTGGTGTGAAACATATATTTTTCTAAACTCGTTTTATTATTTACCTTTTATTATTAGACTGTTACTCAAGATATCACTTTAAAGTTATTTATGCAGGTGAAATAAACTTTGAAAAAACTTAATTCTATGACAAATACTTCTGTCATTTTAAAATAACTCCAAATTTGAGAGTATGTCCTTCTACTGAAGAGAGGCTTCCAAATTTTCCTTTGTAGGAACAGAGTTGAGTCGTCTGGAAACTTCTTTAGTTTACCTACTACAAGTTTACAATTACAACAAGTTTAGAAATTGTTGTATACACAGTTAAAAAACTCGTTCGATAGTTTCTTTATACTCTTGTTCCATGAAGCTATAATAAATATTAGATATTTGATTGATGAATAATAATGTAGTACTAGTATTAATGAAGTACAGATAGCACCGTCTTTAACATCTTTTCGTTTTGAGATCGGTTCCGTTTCATAACTTTTCTAATGATGAAATGTATCGTGTATATGACAGAAAAAATTCCTAAATTCACTTATACTATACGTTTTTCACTCAGTTTTTATGAATAAGATATTTGTAAATAAATAACGTTGAAAATTTGATTTATGGATCTATAAATAATTCTTTTTTTAAATGCAGCCTCATGATTTCCATCCTCTAAATAGATACTTAATGAAAATATTTAACTTCCCTATACTTATAAATAGATATATTTTAGTAATACCTTTCAACATTTTTTTAAATCTTGTAAGTAGTTATACTATTCGAAAATATTTTATATCTGTGGTAATTGTTTTATTTTCACGAATTGTATACTTATAAATAGATATATTGATAAAAATGTTTTGTCTGTTTGTAAATATTTTTAATATAGTGTTTTACAACTATGATGCTTCTAAATATATTCATTTAAAGATATTATTTTATTCGTATAACTTGAGAAGTGCTGAGACAACCTGAGAAAATAAATATATTTTTATAAGTATACAGTTCATAAAATAAAATAATTACTTACAGATACGAAATATTTTGACATAATATCTATACTTACAAGATTAAAAAAATATGTTTATTTAAAGGTATTAAAAGTAATACATCTATTTTGGGAAATAAAGCATTTTCATAATGCATATGTATTTGTTTACAGCATGGAATTCACGAGACCGGATTTTAAAGAAGAATTATTTATAGATTTATAAATCAAATTTTCAATTATATTTGTTTATAAATATCTGATTCATAAAAAATGAAGTAAAAACGTATAGTATAAGGGAAATTAGGAATTTGTTCCGTCATTTAACATCTTGAGGGGCACCGGTATATAATATATACCACTTTTTAATATATAACTTTGCCACCAGTATTATTAAATAAAAATATTTAATATTGTTTTTTGCAGATTGAGAATTTAAAAATTCATTATTAAAAATTACTGGTGTTGAAACGTCGCAAAATGTAGCATTTTTAGACCACGTGCTTGCCGTCCAAGGGGATAAACGATACATTTCATCATTAGAAAAGTTATGAAACGTAACCGATCTCCAAACGAAAAGATGTTAAAGACGTATATACGGTGCTATCTGTTCTTCATTAATACTAGTACTACATTATTATTCATCAATCAAATATCTAATATTTATTATAGATTCATAGAACAAGATTATAAAGAAACTATAGAACGAGTTATTTAACTTTGTGCATACAAAACAAAAGATTAACTGCAAATGTAATATTAATATGCAATAAAATAGAATCTGATAATATTAATTTTTTTAAAGCATATTGTTCTCTCAAATAAAAGAAATTATAAAACAGAATACTTACGGCTCATATAAATATGTTGCATCTGCATCTGTTTTAAGCTGTCTTTCCTCTCAAGAACAATACAAATCACGTGATAATGACAAGTGCAGTAGTTCGGAGTAGATTAGCATGCGCAAATATTACTTCATTTTAAATTCCATTTTTAAACTTTACACGGAATGAGTGTAACATTTCCGAATTTTTCAGTAACCAACATTTTACACTACCTATTCGAAAACATTTCCGCTATGGAATGTAACATTTCTGACTCCTTCACAGTATTCACCGCTTTGAATATTTTTCCGAAAATACGTGTAACGATTCCGAAATAACAAGTAACTGTGGAGAACACAAAGTTTACTATAAATTTCCGGAAACCTTTCCTCCTTGGGCCGAAATGCTTCTGATTTTTTTTACAGTGTACAAAGAAGTTCATCAGAAGCGTATCCTCAGAAACGTTTGAAAAAAATACAGATTATTCTTCTCATGAGGATATATACGTTTATAAAAAAATTGCTGCGGAACCTCAATATAACGTCCGTAAAAAAATTATGAAAAATTCGTATTTTTGGCTATTTATCGCTGGTTGGCGATACAATGAAATAGAAAAAAATATATATATATACGCTTTTGAAATAAATATACTCTTTTAGGAAAAACTTTTCTTATTCTTCATACTGAACTAGTTTAAGTAAGTAGTTTAAATTAAATAAATACACTTTTATAACTACGTTTTCGTCAAGTACATTTATATGTATATACAAAGAAAATTAACGGTCGTATTCTACGGTTTAGAACAAAAGTTAAATTCCTTAAATATGCTTCAAACTAAAACTTAATGTGCGATTCTGAGCACTCTCAATTGGATTTCGATATTGTTAGTGTCGAAGGCAACAAGAGAAAAGTACTTATGTCATGGAAACAACGACTTATTCAGAATCGAAAATGGAAGCATTCATAATCGGGCAGTTACTGTTAAAATACACTTAAAACGTTTCCAGCCCTCGGAACCGTATAAAATTAAATAATTTCAGTAACATGCAAATTGTATGTATATTATACAGAAAAATAATAAACTAAAGCGTTTAAGTTTAAATTTATAAAGTACTCTACACATTTAAACACTCAATTCAACAAGCAGATTCCAAATACATTAAAATCGCTTACAATTGTCGATGAAAATGTGTTGGTAGCCAAATAGCGTCTTTTTGCACCAAATACTCTAATGTATTTTATTTTTTTGCAGATTTTCTGCTGGGATTCTGCAGCTAAATGTGACTGATTCTTTTTTAGGTATATGAGTAGTTGCAGTAGCATTTTTTGTTTGCAAAATGTTCCGAGTATGTGGTTTAAAGAGATTTCCTTGTTAGACATGCAAAAAATGTATTATAAATAACTAAATAATAGTACGTGAAAGCCATCGCTAATATGTATTTAACACTTGGACTTTCGCCTCAAAAGTGAATATTTTTAAGGCCGGAATTAAATTTTTGTTTAAAGAAAATAACAGTCTAATTTAAAATAGGTAGTATTTCTTACGAAATCTACCTAACATATTAGGACCTACAATATATATACCTACAATATATATAGATATCGTTAGACTTTAACTTAAATTTCAGAACTCACTGCTCTCTCTGATAATTCAAAATCTTAATTGCTTAGTATCATTTTGATTTCAGAGAAGACTGCAAACAATTATATACTAAACCATAAGGTAATTCCCTATTGGATTTATTTTAGTCAAAAGATTCAATCTTCAAAAGCCTGCTAGTACGTCTGATACTTTTAAATTAGGTTACTTTGATACCTGGAATACATCTTTTATCACTAACCACTTAAAATTATCAGAATATAATTAGAAAATAGGGAGTACAAAGATTGGAGAAAAATGAATTGATATCTAAAATAACTGAGTTTAATTAGAATAGTTATAATCAGTTTATTTTCTGTTGAAAATAAAGTGCTGATATTTCATGAAACGTTATAATTACAAATTACACTAGTATTAAATTTAAAGTTGTTTTCAAGAACGTATAGAAAATATAACCAAAAGTGAATGTATTTTTTTAGAAATACGCAAAAATCAGTTGAAAAGATGCTTTTTATGTGATTTAATTATCTTTATAAATGTGATTATTATAGAACGAGCTAAAGAAATCTGTAAACTATTTATGGAGTGCAATTTAAGAAAAGATAGAAAAAAGTAAATGACTGAATAATTCTTACTATTTTGATTATGACTGCATTTAATATGTTGCAACTTCTAAAAATTGACACCGTTGTTTTGTGTTTTTTGCTTAAATATATCATTTGTCTGTGTGACGTGATAAAGAAATATTAACCATAAGCTCAGATTAACTATAGGACACTTTGCTTTGGCGGTAAACTGAAATCGGTCAAAAAAGCTTCAAATTCCATTTTATGTTGAAAATTAAATTAATGTCAAGGTAAGTTGAAGTAGTAGGGTCACGAACTAATTTCAAAGCTCGTGAGTGTTTGCACAAGGAGCAATATCAACATGCATCGGTGACTGACTCGAGGATATATCGCTTCCCAATTCGCTTTCTTTAATTTACACCGTTCACTTATTAATTAGATAAAAATAGGAAAAGAAATAAATTGTACTAAAAAATTTAAGTAATGAACACTTATTCGAGATTGAATATTGTAATTATCCTTAATATAATTAACTTATACTTTGTGTTTGTGTGTCCTTAGTTGGTAATGAGATTCCCATTCCTCTTTGCATTTTTGCATGATTCTTTTTCCCATTTTCCTCGAATATTTTTTGTCATAAACGGTTTTTTTTTTTCAAAATATTTCGTTAAACTGTGAAGAAAGCAGATTTTGGTATTTCCCATACACAGCAGGAAAAAAATAATTAAACAGTACTGTATTTTAAGGGATTAGGAAGTTTTTCAGCTCCGTGATATACATTCCCTGTTGCTTTTCTTCAATGTCTGACAAATCATAAATATTTTTTTGAAATCGTATTTTTTTTTATTATTTACACAGATATAGAAGTCATGACGTTTCGTCTCCCACAGTAATTGAGAGAGAACAATATTATAAACATAAAAACAAATATTCCGAATTTTAAGTCGATGTTTTGCTTATTTCAATATCCATCGTTCCTTTAATTAATACATCGAAATTGTGTACGAATATTAAGTAATTCATTTTTTTTAACTACAATGCAATAAAAGAAATAATAAATTATCGTTGAAAATTTAATTTATACAATGACTGTTTTTAAAGTTAAAATGTAAAATATTATCTTCAAATACAATAATTTTATTTTCAAGTACGTATTGGAATACTTTCAAAGAGAAATTCAGGTTTATGTAAAACAAAATAAAAAAAATCAAAAACCATTTCCTTTTCTATTGCTCTTGTTATCAAATTAACTGGATATATATCTGCAACGAGAAAATAATTCACATTTTTAAACAAAAGTTTTTTTCTTAACTCCAAATCAATTCTATTGCAAATAATGTCTTTAAAAATGAAGACCTCATATGTAATTTTCTATTTTATGAACTTTAATAAAATCATGTTTATCCTTACCGGCTGCATTTTCACTAACCAACAATACATGAAATACGGACACAAGATTTAATTAAATGCACGTGTTTTAAAAGAGTAAAAGAATTTCAATATATTTCATAAAAAATAGAGAATTGTGCTCTCATCTTATTCAAAAACTCCGCAAAGGCAAACTGTATAATAATTATTGAATATACAATTGCAGCATTTTTAGAAACCCATTGAAACAAATACAAAGAGATAAATTTAGTTACATATAATACAAAGGAAAACAAGTAAAAACATTTGTAAAAAAAATGATTTTCGAATTTTTTGAAAATACGTTTAATTATATATACATGCAATGAAAATAAAATAAAATTTTTAAACCTGCTTTTAGTAAAATAAATTTAAATGTAAATTAACTGTAATTCAATAATAAACATTATTTCCGCTCGGAATAAAATTTAAAATCCCTGTTGAAATTTTGCGTTATGTATTATGGAAAATATTTTTGAAATTCTTTTTCAATGGCTAATTGTTGCATATTAAAAACATAAAATAGAAAAAAAATCAAGAATAAAAGTTTCTTATATGCTATTTAAGATACATTTTTTTAATGATTAAAAACACAAATTCTCTACCGTTATAATTTATATATTTTAACAGCATAAATAAAATTGTGTTTATCGTTATTGGGTGCATGTTTTTAATTATAAAAAAAAATTAATTAAAGCGATTCTCCAAAAAAAAAAAAAAAAACGTTTTAACGACTCCACAACGCGATACTTTCTGATATATTTTCTAATTTATTACTAAACGTAAAGGCATGACAATCACAGATATGCATATTGAAGTAATTTGTGATTGAACAGTGTTCATGTTCAAGTAAATGAATTATACCTTCTGTTATATTCCATTATTCTCTCAGGATTGCAGTTTGGTTTTACTTTCCTCAGCAGTGTAGTCCGGAAATTGGGTTCAAAACGCAACTTTGACAACTATTACTTGATAATTTATTGAATTTTTGAAGTACTGTAAATGTAACGCCTACAGGGCGATCAATTGGATCATAATACAACTACTCATGCAACTCATTAATTTGATATAAAAATTGATTGGTTTCACAAATTAAAACTAATGCTAACTAAAATAAAACACAATTTATAAATTATAATTTTTTTCATCAATTTTTAACACACACACACACACATACACACACATATATATATATATTCAATATTGTCCAATATTTCAAAAACTAACAAATCTAGAATGCTGAATCTTTTTTTAAATACTTTTTATATATTTAGGAAAAGTCAAAAAATTTCAAAAAATGTCTACCAACCAAACAAACGTAATCAATGGGCAAAAGTGCTCAGGGGTCAAAATGTCCCCTACCGCCATTCTAATGTAAAAAGTAAAGAGTCAGTAAATAATTTTCTATTAGTATAGCAGAAATAAAATTGTGTTTATAGTTACCGGCTGCATAGCATATCCATTAATTAAAACAAATAAGAAACCAACGGAATAACTAACTAAAACCGTATATTTTAAAAATTTTAATTCATTTCAACGTATTCCAGGAAACAAAATAAATCACTCAGATCTCATCGTATAGATTAACTCTTTTCAAAGACAAAATATAGATGCAATTTCTGTTCAAGCATATCTGAAAATACAATTATAGCATTTTAAAAAACACATAGAAATAATCAGTAAGATCAATTTCATTAAATAAAGTAAAAAGTAAAAATTAAAATAAAAATAAAAATGTGGATTTTAAAAAGTTTCTGCTAATAAGTTTTATTAAACATAGTTACAATGTAATATTAAACAAAATATTTTGGCATAAATATATGTGATATAATTCAGTTGTAATGCAAACGATTTCTTTTAAAAATTAAGACTTCATAAATAAATTTCTATTTTAACCGCAAAAGGAAAATTGCTTTTATAGTTATCGGCTGTATTTTCATTATTGCATGATAAATGAATAACGGACGCAAAAATTAATTCAAATCATAAATTTTAAAAATTTAAATTTGTTAAACTGTATTTAAAAAAATATATATTCATTGCGTAACTTATCCAATAACATTCTTCAAAGATGAAATGTAGAATAATCACTGAAAATACAATTATAGCATCTTCAAAAACAATTTGAAATAAATATAGAGAGATAAATTTGATTACAGGGGGAAAAATGTTATAAAAAAGATACTGATATTTTATTTTTCTGTGAATATATGCATAACATGTGCATAACTGGATATATTTGCAATGGAAAATAAAATTTAAATGTTGAATCTGATAATTTTGGAAATAATATTTCAAATCATTTGAAAACTAAATAAATAATAAAAATGTAAATAAATAAATAAAAAAGATTTATCGAATCATTTTCATATTTTAATAGCAAATACATATTTATATTTATTTTCAGACAACATTTCCTTTATTAAACAATGTCGAAATTTTATATGAAAATTAATTAAATCAATATATTATTAAATTCTTAACTTATTTGAATGTAATTGAGAAAAAAAATTGTGATTTTATCTCATATACAATTTTTTTAAAGACCAAATTTAAAAATAATATCTGAAAATAGAACTACAGAATTTTTAAAATCCTATTTGAATAATATCGAATAGATAAATTTACTTTCTATTATTTCTGCGAATATTCTATTATTTCTGTTCACTATGTTTATTTGCGTCGTGAAAAATCTTCAATATTTATTTAAACTGAAGCTTTTAATACAAATTTTTTTTTAATAATTCTAAATCAATTTTGATGCAATTACTTTCTTTTCAAAGTGAAGACTTTATAAGTAATTTTCTAGTTCAACAGAAAAAATAAAATTATGTTTATCATTTTTTACTGCTTCTTCATTACTGATAAATAAATTAAAAACTGACGCTGAAACTAATTAAATCCGTATATTTTAAAACTTACTGTTCATTTCAATGTATTCAAAAATTTTCATTTAGTTTACATCAACAGCTCTTTTAAGAACAAAATGTAAACTAAACTGCTTCATACAGTGCCGACAGAAGTGAAAACTTGAACAATTACGTGTATTTTTTGAATCGTCAGGAGACGTTTTATTGCGCAGGAAATACTTTTAAATGAAGTGGGTTTTTTTTATTCATTATTATAAACTACTACTACAAAAATTATATTACAATTTTCATTTAATGCGCTATTGTACATGAAAAATAATGCATATTATTTTACATACAAAAATTGCAATCTATTGCTTAAAACGTAAATTTACAAATAAATGAAATATAAAATTTAATTAATTGGTATTCTTTGAAATGAATACCAATGAAACTTATGAATTTCCAACCACAATTTAAACAACTCTCAATACATTCATCATTTCTTCCATGAGATTTAGTTTCATATCTTTTGTAATAACATTTATCTGCAAAATAGGGTTCCCGCTTCCTATCACTCCAAAAATGACTTCTTTGCTGCCTGTCTTGTTTACGGTATTCGTGAACATTATGCTTTTTTCTATCTTCATACTGCTCGTATTGTTTGCGGTATCTACAAAAAAAAATTAAACAGAAAAAATAAAATTATGTTTATCATTTCTAACTGCATCTTCATTAATGATAAATAAATTAAAAACTGACGCTGAAACTAACTAAATCCGTATATTTTAAAACTTACTGTTCATTTCAATGTATTCCAAAATTCTCATTTAGTTTACATCAACAGTTCTTTTAAAAACAAAATCTAAAAAAAATCACCAGAATACAGTTAAAGCATCTTCAAAAATCCATACAAGACGATCACAAAGAAATAATGTTAACCACGTGAGCAATGCAACTGAAAATGTAATAAAAATGTTTCTGTAGTTCCAGGGAATATGTTTAAATTGGATACATTTGCAAAGAGAAATAAAAATCCAGTTTTTAAACCAAAGCTCCTGAAAAAATGTTTTAAATGCCAATCAACATAATTGAAATTAATTTCTTTTAGAAGTAAGGAGTTCATAAGCAATTTTCAATTTATCTGCAAAAATAAAATTATGTATATCGTTACCAGAGGCATTTTCATTAGCGAATAATAAATTGAAAAGAGAAGCACGAAATAATTTTATCCATTTACTTAAAAAAAAAAAATAAATAAAATAAAAAATGGCACTCCGGGAGTGCCGACAGAAGTGAAAACTTGAACAATTACGTGTGTATTTTTTGAATCGTCAGGAAATGTTTTATTGCGCAGGAAATACTTTTAAATGAAGTGCTTTTTTATTCATTATTATAAACTACTACTACAAAAATTATATTACAATTTTCATTTAATGTGCATGAAAAATAATGCATATTATTTTACATACAAAAATTGCAATCTATTGCTTAAAACGTAAATTTACAAATACATGAAATATAAAATTTAATTAATTGGTATTCTTTGAAATGAATACCAATGAAACTTATGAATTTTCATCCACAATTTAAACAACTCTCAATGCATTCGTCATTTCTTCCATGAGATTTAGTTTCATATCTTTTGTAATAACATTTATCTGCAAAATAGGGTTCCCGCTTCCTATCAATCCAAAAATGACTTCTTTGCTGCCTGTCTTGTTTACGGTATTCGTGAACATTATGCTTTTTTCTATCTTCATACTGCGCGTATTGTTTGCGGTATCTATAATTTCTATGAACAAACTTTTCTTTTCTATAAAATGATTTCACTTCATTTCCGTATCGGTAACCACGCTCCTTAAAACTATCGTGAAATATTTCATTTTTTTTTCATTTTTTTATATTACTTCCGTCTATTTTTCTCGTGCTCGTTAAATTATAATATTTTACGTGCTTTGTTATTTCATTTTCATCTTTTGATTTGGTCTCGCGAGTTGAGTCACTTTTATTTGTTTTCACCGCGCGTACTAAATTTATCTTGAAATTATTTTCTGAATTATTTTTATTCATAATACCAATCATTTCGCTTTCTGCACGTGAACTATTTCCTTTTGATACTTTCGCTTCATTGTATGAATTGGCAACATATACAGTGGTGTCGGTAACAGGGTCGCGAAATCAATGGTTTTTTCCCATCTCAAAAAATGCCCAACGCGCCTAAAGAAGTTTTCACTTAAAAAAAAAAAAAAAAAAAAAAAAAAAAAACATACATTAATTTGTATTTTAGTCAATAACCCTTTTCAAATACAACATTCTGAATAATCACAGAAAATAATTTAATTATTTGTAAAGTAGAAATAACAGTTAAAAAATAATAACAGTTCTTTAAATTTTCTGAAAATATGGTTTTTCGATATGTTTGCAATGAAAAATAACAATTTAATATTTAAAGGGAAGCTTTTGATAAATAAATACTCAATACAAATTAGTTTCAATCCGAATAATTTCTTTCCTAACTATTGGGTCATTCAGAAAGTTCTGCGGCTTTTAAAAGCGAAGCGCGCTTTCGTCTAGTTATATTTTACTATTGCTCATAAGGAGTGACCATGAATGACCCAGATAAGTACATCAGGTCTTTTCTTCTTGCGCTACAGAATTCTCGCTTGTGCTGTGGAATAATTTTTGTTTCAGTGCAGTACTAGGAATGGGGAACCAAAAAGTTTATTTTCTTCATATTATGCTTTTTTTTATTTCAAGAAAGGTAAAAATGCTAGTCAGAGTGTTCGTAAAAGATGTTGTATAAATCGTAAAATATACGGACAAGGTTCTGTTTCAGATGACATAGTTCGAAGGTGGTTTTTGAATTTTAAACTCGGAAATTTTAGCCTAAAAAATGATGCTCTTTCTGGACGACTATCATCATCTTTAAAGGAGGGTCCTCTTAAAAGTAGCTAATACATTATATGCACTGTTTGGAATATCAATTCTATGTGATATCTCCTGAACTGTGTAACGTGGATTTTCAGAAATAACTTATTTTCTGATTCCTCCTCTATATATTAAGGTTGAATCAACTACTTTACAGACAGCTAACCACTGTTTTCAAGATTGATTAACTAAGATCAATTAAACTCTTGAAAATCAGCTTGCATAAAAATGCTAAGTAAACAATGTCGCTGCCTCTTGGAATTTTATACCGACGCTATAAGAAATTTGTTTTAAATAAGGAGTTTTAAATATATCGTTTCCAATATAACATATTTTTCACCAAAGTTTTCTTCTTATTTTTAATATTAACGTAATAATACAGTTTTAAATTGGAAGAAAATATTTGTGCTGTTTTACAATTTGCAACAATAGGTAAAAAGATTTTCTCCAAGTAAATTAATCTCACATGCAAAAATATTTTTGAATTGAAACTGTTTGGAAATATTATTAAAGCATTCTAAATATGGCGTAATATTCCTCATTTACTGCTTTTAACACGTGATCTTCTAATTTTCATTTTAAAGTTTTATTTCCGTTTTCAATAGTCACGCGGAGATACATTTTTAATTAAAATAGATTATTATTATTTGCGCTATTTTAAAATTGGCAACAATGTCGAAAATGGCCGTTACAAAATATGCAATAAATCTCTATCGAAAAAATGAAAATTTAAATAAAAAATTGGGAAAAAAATCTAAGAAAAATTAATTTAGGCAAATAAAAAAAATAATTGTACACTGCACACCGCAAGTTTGTCAACTATGTGACTACCAAATATGGTTAAATTACTACGCATAAGTTTTGTTCCTATAAAACGTTTTTAACGGAACTATTTTGACGAACTTCAACATTAAATAGCTATTAAATTAATTTTTCGATATACAAATTGTCTTCTTCGGCATGTTTATCGAACATTTCTATATAAAACTACCAATTTTGATATTTCTATATGGAACATATTTCGTAATATTAGCCTAGAAAAACCTCCGGTCACAAAAAGTTTTTTACAGATGTGACAGCGTTAGTTAAATTGCTTTTAGAATAGAGAGAAATAATACGACTTTAAGTATTGGAATTTGCTTATGTGAAAAAATTGAAAGTCTTTATGTGAAAATATATTGTAAATTAACTGTTTCTGTGATATCAAAGTAGTGTGATGTTGTATGTGTATAGATTGATTACTGAGATAGGTGAAACATTTTTCCTTATCAAGGAAAGTAACTGCTAGCTCCTTATTATAGTTCATTTTTTTCCTCTAAGCACAAAAATTCTCTAAAACTCTTTATATCAATTTAGATTTCAATATAATGTAGAAAATATTTTTTTTTCTCCAAAACGCATTTACAATGAGGGAAACTAAATTCTCTGTTTGGAAAGAAATTGTTCGCAAGAAAAAATCTGTACCGAAAATTACATTTCCCTCAATTTAACAATGAGAATTCCGTTCTTACATCTCTCATCATATGCGCTCGATTAATAAACTAACGGTAAGAGCAAGACTTTGGGAAATAGGTGTCTCTTGTCTGCTGCCAAGTGCCTGACTTTTCTTTATAACAAAGTATATGAAAATGAAATTAGCTGAACTAAATTTTTTTATCAAAACACAACATGCAATTTATTTTTTAACACATCAGCATAAAAAGCAATACAGAAATGTAACATAGTACTCGTAATAAAATCTGAATATGAAGTTTTAATATATTTATTGAAATTGAAGCATTGAAAGACATTATTAATTTTTTATTAGGGGGGGGGGAATCTGCGTCTAGAATCCCCCCGATTTAAGACAATTATCAATACATAAGCGAGTAAATAAAATCTAAAATAAAACGTGTTATTTACTGAGGGTTCAGAGGGGGGATAGCCGCTGATGAAAAGTTTTTAGCCCCTTTATCTCTTAGTGTTCAATTATTTTAAATTGCCCAACAGGAATAATTTATTTATTTTTTTCAAAATTATAAAAAAGGATTTGTATTAAGTTAAATTTGAAAATATACGAAGAATGCAATTACCCTATTTTAACTATTCTCAACCCCTTTTTTTGTGATCTCGTATCTAATTTTATCGTCACTTTTATACTGCAACATATTAGAAGAAAGAAATGTGTTTGCGCTATAGAGGAATGAGATTTTCATTGCTTGTTAAAAGTAGAAAATATATTTTCTTTTAAGTATGCAACAAGGATAAGGTAAAGCCAGGAGAGATGGCGCGGTCGGAGAGATTGCGCACAAAGAGGTTCGGGGGAAGGAGTAGAGTCCGTTAGCAGATACTCCAGGTAGTTGTACAACGGCAGTATTGAAGTGTCTTCTTGAATGTGCACGTCGATGGTTTCGAGCGTCTAGGATAAAGCACTGTATTTTATTTTGTTTTCTGAAAGTAAGTGCTTGAATTTTCAAACGTATTCGTCAAAATTTCTATATAGTGTCAGTATTACAAAATATTTTTAGCCTATACGTTTTCTCACAGGTACTAACCTAGACTACCGGTGTGAACACCACTGGTTCGTTTTAATAGCGGCCATATTTAAATAAAAGGCCGCACAATCTCTCCTACAGAAATTGGAGAGTTTTCGCACCTGCTACTTAGGAGATATGGCGCATTGTTCCCATTAGTTTCTATGCTAGGAGAGATTACGCAGCTTAATGGTAAATTTGCATATGTGACAAATTACATGTAAAACATATGAATGAATCAATTTTGAAAAAATTTTTGAAAAACACATAATTATCGAAACTAAATTTGACAATAAGTTAATTTGTTAAAAAATACTGGGCAAAAAGGATGGGTGATCTGAATGTCTGGAATTGTATGATTAGGTTGAAATATTCACTCCTAATATAATAATATTTATTCACAAAAGCCTTACAACAATGCCATTTAAGTGTATTTATTATTGTTAACCAATAACTTGTACTTATTATTACTAACAATCTCTCCTACCCATGTGCGTAATCACACCAAAAAATTTATATTTATATGTATTTTTATTATTCTGCTGAATTGTGCGCAGACTGTCCTAGTTTTACCTTATTTGCTTTGTCGTATTGCGTTCAAATTTGGTAACAAGAATTTTTTTTTATTAAATATACAACATATATATTTGCTTATACGGACCGTTGATATAAGTCACAAATATAATAATATGGAATTCAAGTAAAATGAAACATTTGGATGATTACCTTAAAACTTCTCGGCCTTTGTATCAAAGAAAGAGGCGTTGGTTATTCCCGATGAATAAAAACAACAAAACACAGTATTAATACAATGAAAAAAAACATGGTATGGTTTTATTCCCATTCAAATAAGGAGAAACATTATCATTACTCTCAAAGTTTCTATTTTTCTCTTACCACTAAATAATTCGTAAACAAATAAACAAGCAAATTTCTTTGTTTTTAATATCTCTGATAATTAAGAACTAAATAGCTAAATCTATAAAACAAACTAGACATCTTTTTCATCTACTGGGAAAATACATTTCACAAATGAGACTATGTCACATTTTTGAAGGCACTGAAAATACGTGATTTCACAGAAACCGTCAGATTACCTCTGGTAATACCGCATACGTTAAAAAAGCCACTGGCTATAGTTTTTAATGCCTGCATTACCAGGTGGATTTTATTTATGCAATACAATTTTTATGAAACCTACAAGATCATTTATATTAAAAATAAATGTGCAACGTTAAATTAGCACAAATTAAAATCATTTCTAATGGCAAACAGCTGTTTCAGAGCCCTTAAGCTCCATCTTCATGCCAACTCAAAAGGTAAAAACGGATTAAAAACTCCTAGGCCATGACCGCTTACCTGCCATCTCTCGCCCCGCGGCCAGATGAAATGGCGTTGAATTTTTCAAAACAACAGCGGAGACGAGGAAATACACGTGACAGAGAGACCAATAGGAACACTCCGCCGACCGGGAAAGTTTAAGTGTGGAGGCGAATAAAGGAGGGGGGACGAAGAGAATGAAATAAGCGAACCGCAGCCAGACGTTTGAAACGCTTTGTACGGCAGAGAAAAAACCAGAAAGGGGGGGGGGGCAATGAGGATGAATTAAATGAAAGGTAGCCAGACATTTGAAAAATTTGGTGTACTGGACAAATCATTAACCAAGCTGCTCGAATTTTTCCATATGTAATAAGCTTCCCAGAAATTTAGGTCGTAAATTGATGAGCATTTCTGAATTATCGCACCTTCCGAAAAATTAAAACTGTGACTTTCAGACCAACAATGGTTAGCTATTGCAGATCGTTTAATATCACAATTTTTAACATAGTTTTTATGCTCCCCTAAATGGACTCTAATCGGTCTCTTAGTTTTGTACATTTTATCACATTCGCAAGATATTTTATAAATTCCCCAATGTGAAAATCTGTCTATTGGATGTTTGAGGTCTGTAAATTTGATTTTGTTAAACGGTGCATAAACTATTTTAAAGTCGAAACTTTTCAAAATTCTAGATATTTGATGGCTTATTCTCGGAAAATATGGAAGTATAATTAAATTTTCCTTGCGAACATTGTTAACATTGGAATGCGTACGTTTAATTTGTTTATTATGAATTGAATCAACTATTTCAACAGGATAACCCCGGTCAAAGGCTATTGATTTGATGTAGTCTAACTCCGCTTTGAGTAAACTCCCAGATGAACAAATTTTTAGGGCGCGATGAAACATATGTATTAAAAGCAGCTAATTTTTGATTCGGGGGGTGAGATGAAAGACGGTGTGGCGGTAATGAAACTGCGAATGGTTTACGATAAACTATAGTTTAGGGGAGCATAAAAACTATGTTAAAAATTGTGATATTAAACGATCTGCAATAGCTAACCATTGTTGGTCTGAAAGTCACAGTTTTAATTTTTCGGAAGGTGCGATAATTCAGAAATGCTCATCAATTTACGACCTAAATTTCTGGGAAGCTTATTACATATGGAAAAATTCGAGCAGCTTGGTTAATGATTTGTCCAGTACACCAAATTTTTCAAATGTCTGGCTACCTTTCATTTAATTCATCCTCATTGCCCCCCCCCCCTTTCTGGTTTTTTCTCTGCCGTACAAAGCGTTTCAAACGTCTGGCTGCGGTTCGCTTAGTTCATTCTCTTCGTCCCCCCTCCTTTATTCGCCTCCACACTTAAACTTTCCCGGTCGGCGGAGTGTTCCTATTGGTCTCTCTGTCACGTGTGTTTCCTCGTCTCCGCTGTTGTTTTGAAAAATTCAACGCCATTTCATCTGGCCGCGGGGCGAGAGATGGCAGGTAAGCGGTCATGGCCTAGGAGTTTTTAATTCGTTTTTACCTTTTGAGTTGGCACTGAAGATGGAGCTTAAGGGCTCTGAAACAGCTGTTTGCCATTAGAAATGATTTTCATTTGTGCTAATTTAACGTTGCACATTTATTTTTAATATAACGGCACAAAGTTTTAATCCACCTTTTAGAAGATCATTTATAATTTGAAAATATCCATGGCACCAATTAAACGCTGTAGGAACCCAGGTTTATGGTGATAAGTGTACTTAAAAAACGCTTTTTTTATTTACATATTAGCTGTAATTTTTTAAAAAATTCTATTATATATATTTTTTTCAGCTCTTAATATATACCAGCATGTGAGTTCTTGTGGTGATATTATTGATAAAATTATAATAGAATTTATAATTTCAATAGCATAAAATGTAAAGAATTTAAAAAGGGAAGTCATTGTGAAATTAAGATCATCTTACATTTTGAAAAACAAAATTAAAAACTTATTATTAAACGAACATCGCCATTAGATTGGACTAGTGGTTCTCGGAAGTTCTTCGACATTCTCGTGTGCCATGAGAGATGTTCACCTATGACGTAAAATTTTTCAGTAAAATTATATCAAAATTCTACGAACTAAAAAAGTATTTTAAAATACAACTTTCTAAGTTCTTCGTTTTAAGTTATAATGATGTTTATTTTCATAAAGTTGCATTTTCTTCCAGATTTGTTTCGGTGTTTGAATATGCTTAATATGAAAAGTCAAAGAGCTGCACTTAAAAAAATTAAAAAACGTATTATATTTTTTTTTCCTTAATTTCAAATTTACAATAGGTACAAAAATTATCATCGGTTCTCAATGTTACATTTACGAAATATTTGCTTTCCTGCAACGAATATATTATAAAACGAAATTAAATTTAGGTCAGATTCTTTTGAAAAAAGTTGTAGTATTACTCTGCCTATCCGAAAACCCCAACTTGTAAAGAATTTATTAAAAAAAAAATATATATTAAAAATAATAATATATATTTACTTCATTTATTAATGATGAACCATTTTGCTTGTGCTATTAAATGGATTTTAAAATACATACTAGTTGTTTAACACATTCTACACACGGGAGTTCATGAATTTAATTCTAAAACCAAAATAAAAAATAAAAATCAGTACAACCAAACTAATGTTTATGAATATAAAAATTTTTTATTCTATTAAAAAATCAATATTTACACAACCAATATGAAACAAGTTTGCACGCAAAAAATTAATTATGTTTTAAAAAATAAATAAAAGTAAGTATTTACACAACCCAATTAAAGTTTGGGAATAAAAAAAATCAGTTATAAAGTCAATATTTCCACAACCAAACAAAAATTTGTAAGAAAGAATGAAATGTACATAGTAATTGCAAAAAAATGGAAAAAATTTTTTAAAGTGAAAAATCTTTCCACAATTTTCCACTTTACCAATTAAGTAGTGCACGGTAGTTGACTCGTTTTTTTAATGAGTATTTACACAACCAAATTAATGTTTAGGAATACAGAAATCAGTCATAAAGTCAATATATACACAACAAAACTAAAATTTGTAAGAAAAAATGAAATGAACATCATCATTGCAAACGAATTGAAAAAAATTATTTTAAAATAAAAAAAAACTTCGCATTGTTTTCCACGTCATCCATGAGGTAAAGTGCAGTAGACCCTTTTTATTTGTTTGTTTTTTACAATAAAGCAAAATCGATGCGACTTAGGATAAAACTTCACGGAAGACAATGTTTTGTGTAAATACCTTATCAGAATGTGACAAAAGTTTTCCTTCTTTTAGTCAGTCCATGACCCAACCACGTACACTGCCTCTGGAAGTTGCTCTTGAAAATGCTACATACAACATCACATATGAAAAAAAACTGGATGGGGCAAATAGATTCCAACCTTTTTCAAACTTTGACCCTGAGATTTATTGATAGTCATGGCAGAGGCGAGCCTAAGTGGAAACTGACGGCGGCGTAACTGGAAAGATAAACTGGTATCTGAGGGAGTAAGCAGAATTCTCGGTATGAAAACACGAATTCCTCACCTGTGTCCTGACAAAACTTCTCAATCTATAACATTTTGACTATTAAACGTGTTCCATTACAGAGACCACTGGACGGATTCATGTTCCTAAGCAACATAACAACAACCCCAAATTTAAGATTTAACTGATGTAGTGGCATTCCAGAAGGTGTTAAACTATTGATTAAATCCATCTGCAAATTGTTTTGTTCTTCTTCATCATCACAAATTATTGCGTCAGCACTAAAATAAGACTTGACTTAGCCAAGTACTTTTCGCAAAACCTACTCATCCAATCTCAAAGAATACTCATACTGGGCTCTTTCCGAAAGATGATGAAGATCAATTTCAGACGAACCAAAAATATCATCCACTGTAGAATCCTGCACTAATCATTCTGGAGATATTTCAATAATATCTTCTCTGAGTTCATAATGATTAGTCAACCAACCATTTCCCAGGTGAATGAGCCATTCCACGAAATCAAGTTCCTCCGGTTGCGTTCGCATATTTGTAACCAGACTGAACTGTCGAAATGTTGGCCAGAGAGAAGAATTCTTTATACAACTTTCAAAAATGAGGGTTTTGTTCACATGTATAAACACAGGTAAAATCTGCCTTTAGTCGCCTCCAAGAATAAACACTTTGCCCCTAAATGGGACATCATTGTCACCTAAATCTCGCAGTAGTTTATCAAGTTAATAAGAAAAATAGGTTCAAGTTAATATAGTCAAATAAGAAATAGGAAATCCCCTGTTAAAGTGTTGAGTTTTTCAATAACTATTCTATTTAGAAAAATATTTTTCTAATACTGTGCATTTTTTAATGAAATTTAATTTATCATGTTCCTGTGGTAGCAGACGAAAAAACGATATCTTTGGAATAAGGGAACAAATAGAATAAAAAGTTTTGTTGATGTTTGTGATAAGATGTTTTTCATTATTTTTTAGAAAAGGTAATAATTAAGTGCAATGAAATAAATAATCTCTAATTATTTGCATGCGAGGTAAACTAACTATCGTAATACCCGCTACAGCTTCTTAGTATTGCAGCGTGGCGTACGTAATAGTTCTCACATTGCAGTAAACATTTAGAACTGGTTAGACGCGCAATTACGGGTTAAACATAAAAAAGGCAAACATTTGCCAAAAACATTTACAAAAAAAACATTTTTGAATGTTTTGCCCCAATCGTTCATGGGTTCCTTATGAGCAACCCGTGTACCAAATTTCGTGGCCCTGCGCCCTGTGGTTTCCGAGTTTTTGAGGTTACATACACTACTGGCCATTAAAAATGCTACACTATGAAGGAATGCAAATAACAGAATGATATTTATTGGACAAATACATTATAATGGGAATGACAATTGATTAAATTTTCAGAAAAGTTGGAGGTATAGATCCTGAGAAAACACTACCCAAATCAGCAACCTCTGGCCGCAATAACAACATTTATCTGCATATCCATGGAGTCGAACAGAGATTGGATGTCATGCACGGATACATCACTCCATGCAGCTTCAACACTATGCCACAGTTCATCAACCGTAGTAACGGGCGAGTGGTGGCGGGCCAGTCGCTCAAAAGCCATTGACAGGACATTTTCAATTGGTGAGAAATCAGGAGAACGTGCCGGCCAAGGCAACAGTCGAACATGTTCTGTATCAAAGAAGGTCAGGATAGTACGAGCAACATGCGGCCGTGCATTGTCTTGCTAAAACGTAGAGTTGCGGAGGCATCGAAGTTAAGGAAGAACCGCTGGCCGTAACACATCAGATATGTAACGGCTGCTGTTGAAATTGCCGGCAATGCGAACAAAAGGTTACCGAGACTTGTATCCAACGGCACTTCATACCGTCACTCCAAGTGATATGACTCTATGACGATTCGAATGCAAACTGGCAATGTGCGTTTTCCACGATGCCGCCAAATGTGCATGCTGGAATCATGATGCTGTATATGAAGCAGGAATGGCGTCTCACGTCGTCTTTCATGAATCCAGGTTCTGTATGCAGCATCATTATCCTAGCATCCATGTTTGGCAGCATCGTGGAAAACGCACATTGCCAGCTTGAATTCGAATTGTCATACTGTAATATCACTTGGAGTGACGGTATGAAGTGCCATTAGATAAACGTCTCGGTAACCTCTTGTTTGCATTGCCGACAATTTCAAGAGCAGCCGTTACATTTCTGATGTGTTACGACCCGTGGTTCTGCCTTATATTCGATGCCTCCGCGATTCTAAATTTTAGCAGGACAATGCACGACCGTATGTTGCTCGTACTATCCTGACCTTCCTTGATACAGGACATGTAAGACTGCTGCTCTGGCCGGCACGTTCTCATGATTTTTCACCAATTGAAAATGTCCTGTCAATGGCTTCTGAGCGACTGGCCCGCCACCACACGCCCGTCACTACGGTTGATGAACTGTGGCATAGTATTGAAGCTGCATGGACTGATGTACACGTACATGACATCCAATCTCTGTTCGACTCCATGGCTAGGCATATAAATGCTGTTATTGCGGCAAGAGGTGGCTGCTTTGGGTAGTGTTTTCTCGGGATCTAAACCTCCAAATTTTCTGAAAATGTAATCACTTGTCCTTCCCATTATAATGTATTTGTCCAATAAATATCAGTCTGTTATTTTCATTCCTTCATGGTGTAGCATTTTTAATGGCCAGTAGTGTATATAGATACGCGCACGGATTTTAAGAGGGTAAATATTGATCCATCCGTGCCTACTTGTGCGGGCGTGTCTGTCACTTTTACGCATAAATTATAGTTAAACTTAAATTGTTTAAATTTTAATTTAAATATTTATGTGCTTATCGAACATTTTGCTTTCGTAATATAGCAGCATCGATTTTCTAAACTATCAGTTTAATGTTTAAAACTATTTATGCAAACGTTTTATCGTATGAATGACTATAAAACTTATAATGAATAAATGCATCAAAGATTTGGTTACAAAATTAAAAAAATAAAAAACCAATGTGATTAAATAATTTTTTTTAATTTAAAAAAAGCACATGCACATTCACATATATAAATTAGTAAAATTGTCTCAGTAGATAGGTATGCATGTTTGTGAATTTTTTATAAATAATATTTTTGAATGTATGTATATATATATATATATATATACATATATATCAATGACTGAAAAATTTGTTTGGGAGAGTTTCGTTTTCTTTTTCACCAATACTTAAGAAATAACCAAAATTTGGTTTCGGCCTGAAAAAACTTGTTTAGGTCTACCTCTATAGAAAACGAATAAAAAAATAATAAACAATTTTATTCATAGTATTTGAAATATTGCCACAAGAAAAAATACATAGAGTAATATATTTTAAAATTTACAGGCTATAAAATCTTAGTCCATGATAAATATTATATTTCCGAAAGAAAAAGTGTTGACAAAAGTAGTAATAGATAGTTTGCATAGAATTACGGAAAATGACATTCACTTTCAACTGAAAAAGTAGCATCCCAGCACCTCATTCAACAACATTTCTTGGAAAACTGTTAACGATGGTTTAACATTTGAACTGCAAACATTTTAAGAGGTTCTAGATTTATTCTCATTAATTAAATGCTATTTGATATTAATAATGAACAGTCTATATACATTTTTTATTTTAAATAGATGAATACTATTCACAGAAAGAAACTCTAAAAACACAAATGAAAACGTTTGCCATTCTGCCCATACCATTCATGCGCTTAGCATATAAAAATATCAAAATAAAAATACACGCTTTATGCAAATTGGATACGCCGATAACTCAGTTATTATTTAGCACTACAAAAGAAAAACACACAATTTCAATAAAATACTCACTAGCAGACTGTAACTCTTTTTAATTTCTCACAACACTAAATAAAAATGGTCGAGAGCCGAGATTTACATAACTTCTCTGATCGGCATCTCAAACCCAACTCACAATCACAAGTTTTTTTTTTTTTTTTTTTTTTTTTTACACATTTTACATAGACGGCATTTCTAGCGGCGACACACCGCCGGGTCTTGAATGTTGTTAACATTCAATAATATAAATGCAATATAATTCAAACACAATCTCTAAATGAAAAATGCAATCTCAAAAAAACACAATTTCTTCTCAAAATTACTACACTAAATAAAATACTAAATTCACAAATATAAACACAAGAATGTAATACACTGCAGGAAAAGTATATAGTTTAATGAAACGAATGTATGAATTTAAGTAGTTAATAAATCATCATTCACATATGACAAAACAACAATTTTTGTGACTGGCCTTTTATATGTGTCATTTTTATCTTTCAAGATGACAACTCTTATGATATTGTCTTGGCTTTTGTAGTAAAACAAACAATTACACAAATAAATACTTTTTTTTCACCTGTTTACTTCTATCTACGAAGTTTTTTACTTCAAAGGGACCACAGTAGTCTAATCCAGTACGCATAAATACTCTGGCCATTGTTACTCTAGAAGCTGGCAAATCAGCCATCTGTTGCTCTGAATTCTTAGAATTTACCTTTTTGCAAGTAATACAATTGAAAAGGATTTTACGAACTATATTTCTAGCAGATAAGATCCAAAATTTGTTTCTGATGAGAGAAAGAGTTGTCTCAGCACCTGCATGGAAACACAAATTATGAAAATATTTAAAAACACAAAGTGTAAAATTATGGTTTGAAGGAATAATCATTGGATATTTTTGATGCTCTGATAAGTTGCTGTTTCTCAGTCTACCAACAACTCGGATTACACTATTATCATCTAAAAATGGGCACAAGTTTCTCAGTTTACTACTGTTAGGCATTGCAGTACCCTTTTCTAAATACTGCATTTTCTTCACGAATGAAGTCATCTGGATGTTCTTTAGAATACAGAATAAGGACTGAGAGAGTTCACTGCTGGTTAAAGTTCCAACTTTGGGATACAAGGTATTTCTACAGTTATGGATGAATCTATTACAGCATGCTACTACTCTTTGCAGTTTTATGAATGAAGAACTGTTATTAATGATGTCTAAAGGCTCAACAGTGTTAACCAAGGTACATACTTGAGTTACTGATGGTGCTTTCAATTCACGGATAAACAGCTCACTGGTTTCAACAGAAATAATATCAGGAGAGTCCACCATCTCAGGCTGTTGTAGGAATGATGGACCGAACCACCATAAATCACATTGCTGGATCTTGATGGGATCTATGCCTCTAGAAATGAGATCTGCAGGATTTTACTTGGAAGGTACATAATTCCACTGATCAATCGAAGTTAAACTTTGTATAATCGATACTCTATTTGCGACAAATGTCTTTAGATCATTCGACTTCTTTTTTAACCATGCAAGTACAATAGTACTATCTGTCCAAAAACAAGTTTTAGAAACTTCTTGCTTTAGAGCACTTAACACTTTTTGCATCAACTTAGATAATAGGACTGCGGCAGAAAGTTCTAGGCGAGGGATAGTAATATGCTTTAGAGGAGCCACTCTAGATTTACTAGTAAGCAGTTTCATAGCAGAATCACCATAAGAATTAATAGATTTTACATAAACGACCGCACCATAAGCAAGTTCAGAAGCATCTGAAAAACCATGCAATTCCACACAGTTAGATTGTTCTACAAATACAAATCTTGGGATATTGATCATATTTACAGTTTTTAAGGAAGTAAGAAAATTAGTTCATTCGATATTTTCTTTCACTGGAAGATAATCACACCAATCAATTTTCAGCAACCATAATTTTTGGAGGAAAACCTAGGCCTTCGTAATTATTGAACATATCAAACCCAACGGGTCAAATATTCTAGCAATTTGTGATAATACTGAGTGTTTGGTATACCTTTCACTTTGCTCTATAATTAAATTAAATCGAAAACAATCTGGTTGCGGCTTCCACAATATTCCTAAAGTTTTTGTCTCATTGGAAAATGAATATTCAGATATTGCATTATTACACAAAAGAAAAGAATTATTTACTGACCATTTGTGGAGGTCCATGCTTCCCTTCTTTAACAAAGATATCAGTTGTTGTTGGATCTCTTTAGCTGTGTCTAGATCATCAGCACGTGTCAAAATATCATCCATATATACGTCTTGAAATAATACATTTGCAGCTAAAGGAAATTCCTTTCCTTCATTTCTAGCTAGCTGGGTAAGGGTTCTTGTTGCTAAAAAAGGGGCACTCGTTGTGCCATAAGTCACCGTACATAATTTATACACCTTAACTGGTTCATGTACCTCAGGTTTAAACAAGATTCTCAGTAAATCTCTTTCACTCGGATGTATCAATATCATACGGTACATGTTTTTAATATCTGCTACAAGAACAAATTTGTGCTTTCGAAATCGCAACATTATACTAAATAACTCATCTTGGATTGATCCTCCGTTACTGCAAACTATTTAAAGATTTTCCGGTAGAAGTTAAGGAGCTAGCGTTAACGACAACTCTTAATGGTGTGCTACTTGATTCAGCACGGAACACGCAATGATGGGGTATGTAAAAAGTGATATCTGGTTCTTCAGCTTCTATCACCTCTTCCATATGACCCATACTTAAATATTCTTGCATAAAGACTTTATAAAGATCATTAAATTTAGGTTCTGTAACTAAGCGATTCCATAATGAATTTAAAATTTTCATAGCCTTTTTCTTTGATTCTCCAAGACAGGATGGGTCTTCCTTAAATGGCATTTTTACCATGTATTGCCCTGTTCCAGTTCTGGAATAATTTTTCAGAAAATGTTCTTCGCAAATTTCTGCTTCCTTATTTCTAGAAACTTCAGACTCTCTCTCAATGTTTTCTATTTCCCAAAAATCTCGAATTACCCTTTCTAACTCCAAATTATCTGTTATCAACCCACAATGTATATTACTTTCACCCTTAGCCGAAAGGCTTCCGCTAACAATATAACCGAAAACACTGTTTTGTAACACTATTCTAGTATTTAATGGTTGGGGGTAAATTTGACCTGGCCTTAAAAATTCATAGAAATTTTCTGCACCCAAAAGCAAATCGATAGAGTCTGGCACATTAAACTTTTCATCAGCTAATTTGATGTTATTTAACGATGGAATACAAGTCTCAAGCGGTCTAGAATGCGTAAATTCCGTAATTTTCGGAACGACTAAAAAATCTAATTTTAAATAAAAATCTTTATCTCTATTCGAAACAGTTGTGTTAACTCTAGATCTAACATTAAGGGACAAATTATTTATTCCTGAAATAAAAATATTAGTCTTTTCGCCTTTCAAATTTAGTTTATCTACTAACCTTTTACTCATAAAATTAGAGTTTTCACCAACATCTAATAAACCGCGTGCTTCATGAAAATTACCATATTCATCTTTTATTGAACAAACAAATATGCTATGTAACACAGCTTTTAACTTGTTAGACAAATTACATATCGTTGAAAATAAATTGCTTTGGTTATTAGCTTGGAAAGGGCTGGAATACTGGAGCCGAAGCATCAAAATTAGATTTATTACCGACATCGTTTTTAGAACTCATTTCCTGTGAAATTATCTCTGGATTTTTAACTTTATTTATTTTTTGTTTACCTCGGGAAATGCAAAATCACATGATGCCTTCTCTGGCAAATAATACAAGAGAATTTAGATTTACAATCAATCACTTTATGATTCATAAGACAGTTAAAACAAAGATTTTTGGATTTTACAAGCTCAACTCTATTACACACTGACATGTTTTTATAAACAGGATATTTATGCAAAGGATGATTTTCACTACATGACAAAATACATTTAGAATTTTTTACGTCAGTTAGAAAAAACTGTAGAAACATTTCGATAATAAGTATTTTTATTACTCGCTCTAGAATTGTCAACCACGAGTTTTCCCTTTGACGTGTAATATAAATCAATTTCCCGAGATAATTCAATGGGAGAAAACTACGATTCTGCTTGTCTAACATTTATAAAATACATGACATCTTTATCAAGCGTTTGACAAATATTATTAGAAACTATTAACTGTTTTAAAGTTTCGAAATCAGTCACATTTCTCAATTTTAAATAATAATCCCAACTCGCTGTTAATCGGGATGCAAATTGTAGATATGTTTCATTAGGATGACGTTGTGCTTTCCTAAAATTTTCTAAACAAGTCTGGGGGGTTGGCTCAAATTCTCTAAATACTATAGCCTTTACTTTTGAATAATCTTCTAATTCCCCATCTTTAATGTATGGAATAACGTTTGTTGCCCTTTCTCCTAACAGATTTAGTAGAATTTCCGATTTATATTTTTCTGGGATATTTTTAAAAATAAAGGCTCTTTCTAACGATGAAAAAAATTACCCCAACTTTCTGGTCTAGATGGAATTTTAATCGTTAACGTTCGTACACTTTTAATCAGAGAGTCTAAATATTCTATACTATCTTTTTTTTCGAGATAACTTAAATTATCATTTTTTGTTTCTGCACGGGCCTTAGTCAACTCAATTTCTAACTTTGCATGTTCAATTTTTAATTTCTCAAGATCTAGTAATTTTGATTCCTCATTTTTTCTTTCCTCAATAAAACTGTTTGCTATGTCTTCAACCAGTTTATTATCTGCTTTATTCTTCAAACTTTCCTTTATTAAATTTATTAAATCATAAATAGTTAATTTGGAATCTGATATATCTATGTCTAATTCATAAGCAATTCCCTGATAATCTTCCTTTTTTGCACCTTTAAACATTGTATTTTAAATACATTTCACAATAAAATAAATAAAACTGACGTACCTTTATTTATTAATAAATCTCCATATCTGATAATTCCACATTGAAAAGATGTAATCCACTTTTTCTATTCTCAAATTAGTTCAATAATAAAGAATATCAGTTCTTCTCTGCGTAAACACATTCACAGTTTATTTTTTCGTATTACGAAATCCTCAAGGTTAATCGATATTAATTTTATTCTGGAATAAAAAAAAACTTCATCGGAATTCTGAATCACAATATTTTGTACTTCAATAAAAACAATACGATGATTTAATTTTAGTCTTACTCATTCTAATTACTTGATAGAATTCCAAACACCATTTTATCCGCTTAGCATGCACAGTTACAGTGACGTCATTGTGACGTCACTGTGAGTCACGTACGTCACGTCACATCTGTGACCAAAATGACACCACTTTGTAACGTTACACTGTGATCAAAATGTGAACGTCTTGAAGATGTAAAGAAAACTTAAAATAAACTTTAGAACATCTTTTGGCATGAAGAAAATTACTTTTTGACAGCTTTAAAAATTTTTGTGACGTTGCAATGACGTCACTGCAAGTCACATAAGTCACGTAAAACCTATGACCAAAATGCCCACACTCTGTGACTTCACGGTGTGATCGGAGAGAGAATTTGGAAAAAAACTCATAAAATATAGAATTGAATTATGTCATGTACCTAAATCATTAATAAAAACATTGTCATATATTATTTAAATATATTGTATTTCCAAAATAAAATAATAAATAAATATTTGTCTACATATATGAGGCAGATATTTTTTTACAATTTTCATTGCCATTTTCATGAAATTTAACAAAATATACTATATAATACACAGGTAAAAATCCTTAAATAGAAATTATTAACGTAGGAAAGTTTTGGCGGAAAGTAATTCAGAAATAAATCTCCCATTCTAATAAAACTGTTAGCGATTTAGAGATTTGTTAGCATTTTAAATACAAACATTTAATTTTTTTTCCTACCACCGCATAGAACTCATTTGTTAATTTTGTGATACTAAAAATATTTTAAAAATCTCCAATCTCTTATTATTTTGAGGGGCCACACAACCCAATCATCAGCTTTCTGTTTAAAAAGTGAAGACACCATTTTTGCGAGTTCGACATCGGGGGTGCTCGGGGTGACCGTCGAACGAGTTCAAGATTTTTCTTGTACTGAATATTTAAGGTGGTTCTCAACTGACCTGCTCCACAACGCGAAGCTTTCTGACATAATTTCTGACTCATTTTTAAACGCAAAGGCATAAAATGGGCAGGACTGACTATGGAAGCAATTTGGAATCGAAATGAGTTTTCCATTTTTTGATAAATAAATTACTTATCGAGTTATAAGCAATTCGTGTCACGTGATGACTGGTTTTTCTCTTTTCTTTCCCTGTTACGTCGAGTATTTGGTTCAAAACGCTGACTTTGATATTCTTTTCTGAAAGATCTTCTGATTTTACTAAAAAATGGAAAACGTCTTTCAATTACAGAGTTTCTGAATAAAAACAAAAGCCAATTTCATGCGTTTCCGAACAAAAACGAATTAAAAATATGTCATAAAGTATATGTCATTCCTATAGCAATTTATTCCAAAACTGGTCAGTGCTTAATAAGATATCACCTCTGTTAAATATATTGCTCTTTTCAATAGAGTGTAAAAAATGAAAAAATCGTATTTAGGAAATCTGATTGCAGAATAGTATTTATATTTATGTCGTAATTATTTTATAAAGACTATTAAATCCATTTTTATTTAAAATTTATTTTTACTTTGGACGCCTAAAACAAATGCAACTGATTAAAAAATATATAAAAATTTAAATTTTCACAGCTTATTTCCAAGAATATTAAACTCTCTCATATAAAAACAGAATATTATAGTTTTATTAGAAGTTATTTGTCAGCCATATAAACTATAAAGCATTTGAAATATCTTTATTTAACTGTTTTCTTTCTATTCTTTTTCTGGAAACACCTGCTGGATGTTAATTTGTGGTAAACATTACTGCGCAGATCATGATCGCAGATGTTGAGGGCAGACGATTATTTTCATCGGCGGATTAGAGTGTGTGGTGTTCTTTTAAGTTTGTGGAAGTATATTGTGGAATTTATACCGTGAAAGTAAATTAATGTTTTAAAGTGAATCATCCATTTTAACCTATCCTTATGTCTAGCTGGGTGCGTTATTAAGGTCTGCGTGATATTTGATATCTCAGATCTATGAACACACCTACGCTGGACACTTTGAAAATTAAAGCAGTGGATTTGAGTCTCATTTTTCAATGAAAAGGAAGCAGTCAACGACCATTAAAACTTAATCCCTAGAACTGGTGGTTTTACTTATAGATTAGCAGGTAACTTTTAATGTCTTCGCAGTTTTGTTAATAGTGCATATTTAGTAATGGTACATTAATAGTGGATTATTTAAATGTTAAGATGTTTAAATCTCTTTTTTTTTTTAATCAATAGTATAAAATTTTATCTTTAATGTTTTAAATCGTTTTAAATAGAGAGTTTGGAAAAAAGCTTAAAGTATTTACTACCAATATATATTCTAAATGTAAAGTGTTATTTATAACGAGGAATGTATTTATATTTTGCGTATTCATTGTAATTAAAAACATTGCGATTTTTAAAACTATTAATATTTGATTTACAATTTGAAAATTTCTTAGCTAGTGGAGGTTTTGAGAAATAATTTTCTGGTATATTTGAAATAATTGCGACAATTTAACTCATTACAAATTTAGTTGTCAAGATATGTCAATGTTAGGTGCACAAAAATAATGAATATTGATGAAACAATAAAACAGCTATTCAGTTAAGGTAATTTTTCCAGTTATGTTATCGAATTTTTTCTATAGTAAAAATTGATATTTAAGCTCTGCATTTAGTATTCTATCAAAAACTATAAATAAAATAATTTGTAAAGAAAAAAAAAATTTCTTTGCGTTTATGATCCGAAGTTTTAAATTTCATTTGCTTCGAAAAATGTTTTATTGCTTGATACAATGTTTATTATTTAATAATATCGCACAATAGGTAGATCTATTATTTAAATGGATTCCTAATATAAATTTTTCACAATGCTTATTTAAAAATCTTTACTTTTATTTTCATTAAATTTGTAATCAAATCCAAAATAACTAATTTCTGAATTCATTTTTATTCGGAAACACATGAAATTGGCAGGTGTTCTTATTCAGAATATATGTAATAGAATGGCATTTTCCATTTTTGACAAAAGATGTTTCAGAAAACACTATCAAAGTCGGTGTTTTGAACCGAATTTCCGACGCGCAGCGTCAGAAACGGAAAAAAGTGACCAAAATTGCTCTTAAGCATTTCATTTATCTAAAAATGGAAAACGCTATTCATTCCAAATCGCTTTAATAATCAGGCATGCAAGTGCCAAGCGTTTAAAAATTTTTTCATAAATGTGTCAGAAAGTTTCGTGATACTGAACGAGGGGAAATATACCAAAGTATACAAATTTAAAAACTTCAATACTTAAAATCAAAATAGCATAGTTTTAATTATTGTCAAAATTTTTGGTGGTTACATAAAACAAATGGAAGTCGAAGTTATTTTTAAAAGTGGTTATTTGCACACTAGAATTTCATATTATTAAAATATTTAATTTTATTATAATTTTTAATGGATTCATCTATTATTTTTATATTAGTAGGCGTTTTTTACATTTATAATTTTCTTGTTTAACGGCTACATTAGCCGGTTTCCCAATCAGATGCAAAGTTTTAATTTGAATACGAGTTGCATAAAAAAATGATTGCCGATCCAATCCTTATCGTCGATCTTATCCGTATTTGGTGAAATCTTGTTATCCGAATCTATGGGAAATCATTTATCAGGTTCGGTCGGGTTGTGGGCCTACAGAATTTTTGTTGTTGTTGTTGTTGGGTTAGGGTAGGATTACGGGTTGAATGTAAATATAGTTTCAGTCAACCATCATTCATGTTCAAGTAGACATTCAATCATGTTCAAGAAGTATATAACCGGATTCGTGCATGACTCTAGATCCGAGCCGACATCAGAAATGGTATCGTAACACAATTTCTGATAAAATCTGGTTACTTGGTCGTATGCAAGATTCTATTCTAAACAAGACTTACAGTAAAAACATTATACCCGAGTCGGGTCAGATCGGGTTCACGAAAGTCAGGTCACACGACAACTAATCCAAATCTATTCTGTAGCCAAACAAATCCAAAAAGATCGATCCGAAGTTTCTGGATTGTATTCGGGTAAAATCTGGTCACCCGACCCGGTGCAGTGTCGTCACGAACGTCACAAACTTGAACCATAAAAAAATTTTGATCCGAACAATCCGTATAGGATTCGGGTAAAATCTGGTCACCCTATCCGATGCAGATTCGTCACATTTTTCACATTGAAGTCGCACAGTGACTTCACAAAGTAGTCACATTGTGAGGTCACAGAAAGCCTTGAAAACGGCCATAACGACCTCGCATTTACGTCACAGTGACTTCATATCGACGTCACGTGACGTCACGACGACTGTCACAAAGTCACAGTGTGACTTCACAGTGACGTCGCCGTGATGTCACCATGCCTTACGGGTATCTTCTGAAGACGATTACAAAAATATAACCATCGAAAAATTCCTTTTATTCTTTCTCCGGCTAGAGGAGACCATTACTATGGATTCGCCGATAACTCAGTTATTATTTAGCACTACAAAAGAAAAACACACAATTTCAATAAAATACTCACTAGCGGACTGTAACTCTTCTTAATTTCTCACAACACTTAGTAAAAATAGTCGAGAGCTGAGATTTACACAACTTCTCTGATAGGCATCTCAAACCCAACTCACAATCACAAGTTTTTTTGTTTTTTTTTAAACATTTTACATAGACGGCGCTTCTAGCGGCAACACAAATATTCCGCGAAATAATTCATACATAAAGAATAAGTATGCACATAATATTTCAAATATGCTATAGTCCATTGGTGGCAATTGGGGAAAATATGTTTTCAATAATTTTATCTGTATTTTATTCTTTCGGATATTTCTTTTCTTGATATATAATGATGAGATTTTGTAACAATATACTGGTAGTGTTGTAAAATGTGCCATAATCTAAAAGTGGCGCAGAATTTCTCTTTCCTACATTGTATGGTCTTAAAAATATATAAACAGATCTCAATCGATAACAAAGGATATTTAAATTTCTCAAAAAATAACTTTGTCTGAATTTGAACACCATACAAATTTTTATTTTAACTTTTACTGTTTTTGATTATTTAATTTAATATTTAATGTTTTTATGTATGTTTAATGTCAATGTTTTTATTTAATGTTAAATGTACAACATATTGTTACGTTTCTATATTTAATAAAAAATAAAAGCGTGTTTTTCAATAGAATTTTTGACACTAAACATAGAAAAGGGAAAAATGTATATATTCAGGCACATATTAAGTTGAATATTTATGGATCCCATGAGAAGTACGAACGAAGAAGTCTGTAAAAAAGATAAAATGCACGATCAGTTAAACAATTCCACAAGCGAAAAAGAAATTTGTCTACCTAAGGTTTTTGAATAATGAACGATCTGTTTATGTCATAACATTGTATATGTTTAATCTTTCTTTTGTTTGTTTTCTGCATTATAAAATACATAAAGACTCCTGAGACAAACTCGAACAAAGCACATTTTAAAGTTGGTTTTTGTAAAGCATTTAAAAATAAATTAATAATATTGTTACATGTATCGAAATAAATTTAAAATATAATCTTATGCCTCATCAGTGCTTTATGTAAGTCAATTTTTATGACACTTTCGTAAGTTAAGTTTAGTAGAGTCGTATCTTTTTTTCACATTGGGAATTTTAGAGGTTTGTATTATTGTTTTGTGAATAAGAGGAATATTTATTATTATCACAATGTGTAATATGATGTACATATGATATATATATATATATATATATATATATATATATATATATATATAATGGATTTATTTTTATTCTCAATTTTACTAATACTAATGCAGTGTTTATACTTATACAGTAATATTTATTAAAATAGAGCCTGTATATAATATAATATAAAATTAACGGAAAATTTCCTTGTCCCAGTGAGAAGAATATAAAAATTCTCGTCTTTTAAAAGTCCGCATTTCATTCTGAATCGTCACCTGAGGAGTCATCTAAAGGAAAACCAGTTTACCTGTGAAGAATGCGGCGTATCTTTTAACCAAAAAGATAATTAAAAGCGACATCTAATCAGTCATAAGAAGCAAGTTACCTATTCCTGCACGGAAGGTGAAGAAAGTTTTACCAGAAAAGATAATCTTCGAAAACATCAAGCTAGACGCAATGCTCTACCATCTTCCCACGCTTGTAAAGATTGTCAGAAAGCATTCTCAAAAAATTCTAACCTAATTCAACATCTACCATACAGCCAAACCCTTAGTCATCATTAAAAAAACAACTTCTAAATCCGCAAAATCAAGATCCACAGATAAAGACCTCAACACATTCATGAAAAAAATACTTTTGAAATTGACATTTTTAATAACCAAATAATACACGAAATAGAAAAGGAAATTTTTAACGCCCTCTATGAAATAGGTTCAGTAAAGTGGCATCTCATCCATACTGTAAAGCTTCAACGGGTCAACTATGCCGAAGAAATAGAAGCAATGAATACTTATTTCAGATGCGATACCTGCCCCGAACAGATTGCAGAAACAGTCAGAAGTCATATAACAGAAAATTTACAAAAGATCAAAACACTATTCAAAGAGTTCGTACAACTTGGGTTGGTTTCTACACCGAATTAGTCATACTGACCTGTACATCTCTCACTATAAGCCACTAACCGGAAGCAGCTATATTGAAAACCCAAAAATTAAAAATAAAAGAAGCTCTAATCATTATCCAGAATTTGAATGATTGGAAGTGTCTTATTTGGAGTATTCTTGCTCACAAAAAGAAGACAGCCATTCACCCTGAACGAGTCTCTAATTATACGTCGCGTCGTTTGAAGATGAAATAGTATTAGATGACATCCCTTGCCCAGTTTCTTACCATAAGACACAAGATGTTGAAGCAAAAAACAATCTCCGAATTAATGTGTACGCCTATGATGAAGACGATGACGAATTTCCGATGTTGCACATATCAGAGCGTTCAGTTCCTGACGTTATTAATTTGATGCTCATCGGGAATGAAGATGGAAACACCTATTATATTTATATTGAGAACTTTTTGCGTCTCTTTTCTCATCTCACCGAACACAAAGAAGAAGCTCATTTTTGTTATTGATTCATGCATCGTTTCAGGACACAAGCACTCCGCGACAATCATCTATAATATTGCAAGGAACATGCCCCTCAACACATCAAGATGCCCGACCCTGGCAAATTTTTTTTTAATTTAGAGGTTTTCATCTCCAACATCCAAAAACTATTACTATCATTGCCAACTTTGAAAGCTTCATCGTTCCTATCCACACAACAGAACCAGCTCCCAGTACCTCTACCATCTACAATCACTATACAGAAACACATCCCTTGCGGATATGCTTACATAATAATGGATCAAGATGGAGAAACACAATAAAATGAAAACATACAGAGGGAGTGATGCCATATCTAATTTATTAAAAAAAAATCAGGAAAGAGATGAATTAGCTGAAATACTCAATGTAATAAAACCCATGAAACTTACAAAACAAGATGAAAAAGCCCTTTCAGAAGCCAGTGTGCTGCATCTGCGACCAACCGTTAGATCATAAAAGGTATCGAGAACACGACCATGTATCCCAAAACCCAACGTCATCCCCGTCATCTTTCATAATCTGAAGCATTACGGTGGCCACCATCTTATAGTGGAGTTGGGGAAATTCAAAGATTATTCAATAGATGTAATAGCGAATACAATGGAGGAATACATTTCCTTGATTATAAAGAAAAAAGCATGCCCCATCAAACATCGCTTTCTGGTCTCACTACAGTTTTTGACTGCGTCCCTTGAAATATTAACAGTCCAACCGACCATATTATCTCCAACCGACAGACTTCCACCTCCTCAAAGAACATTTTCTGACTAATACAGGTCTATCACTTCTCATAAAAAAAGGTGTATACCCTTATTCCTATTTCACCGACTTCAAAAAATTTGATGAAATCCAACTCCCTCCACCTTCAGCATTCTATAACAATTTGAACGACGAACTATTTTCCTCAGAAAATTATCAACATGCACAGAACTTATGGGAAAAATTCCCTATTCAGGATTTAGGACAATACCACGATTTTTATGTGAAATGCGACGTCCTTCTTCTAGCCGACAACTTCCAGAACTTTAAACAATTATGCTTTAAATATTACAAAATTGACCCGACACATATGCACATATCTCCCGGACTCGCATGGCAAGCCTGTCTCAGGATGACTCGTGTGAATATGGAACTTCTCACCAATGTTGACATGCTCTTATTTTTTGAGAAAGGTATCCGCGGAAGTATGAGCGTTATCACCAAACGTTCTGCTCAAGTCAATAAAAAAATACTCCAAATTATGATGAGAAACTTCCAACAAGCCATATCATGTACTGGGACGAGAATAACCTGTATGAGTGGGCCATGTACCAGTACTTACCTGTCGGTGAATTTGAGTGGTAGGACGCAAGTAAACGAAAATAGCATTCTCTCCCATCCTGGCAATGCACATTATGGTTACGTCCTGGAGATGGACTTACATTATCCTACTCATCTTCACCTGCTCCATAATGATTACCCACTGGCACCTGAAATCATCATCATCATTGAAGACATGCTGTCTCCCTACGCAAAGACTCTATTAAATAACAGATCCTGCAAAAGAATCCCGAAACTCTCGAACAATTTAAAAGATAAATGTAATTATATAGTCCTCTATCATCACCATTACCTCTATCATATCATCACCTCTATCATCACCATCAAGACATGATATCCGAATGTAGACGAATGTACATCAGAAGTAGACGAAAATAGCATCCTCTCCAATCCTGACAATGCACATTATGGTTATGTCCCGGAGGTGGACTTACATTATCCTGCTCATCTTTACCATCTCCATAATGATTACCCACTGTCACCTGCAAACATCACCATCATTGAAGACATGCTGTCTCCCTACGCAAAGTCTCTATTAAATAACAGATCCTGCAAAAGAATCCCGAAACTCTCGAACAATTTAAAAGGTAAATGTAATTATATAGTCCTCTACAAAAATTTGAAACTCTACCTCCAACTCGGCCTTCAACTAACAAAAATTTACAAGATTATAAAATTTAAACAAACACCTTGGTTGAAACCCTACATAGAATTCAACACCGGCAAAAGGAAACATGCTAGCAGTTCAACTCGAGAAGGAGTATTTCAAGTCGAGAAAGACTTCTTTAAATTGTTAAACAACTCGGTTTTCGATAAAACAATGTAAAATGTCCATTTAAGACGGAACATCAAGTTGTGTAACAACGAAAAGAGGTCAAAGAAACTCGTTGCATCATCAGCTTTTCAACAACTTGAAAATCTTTAATGAAGGACTGGTAGCCATCGAAAGACTCAAGACCACTTTGACGATGGATCGACCTATCTATGTAGAGTTTAGCATCCTCGAACTCTCCATACTACATATGTACAGGTTCCATTATCATTTTATTAAGGAAATATATCAAGACAAAGGCCAGCTCGTCTTTACCGACACTGACTCCCTCACCTATCACATCCCAACTGAAAATCTCTAACACGACATGCAAACCTACCAAGAGCAATTCCACTGTTCAGATTATCCCAAAACTTATCGCCTCTACTAAGACGAAAATAAGAAAATTATCGGCAAATTCAAAGACGAAATGAATGGGAAAACCACCTTCCAATTTGTTGGTATTAAAGCGAAAATGTACAGCATCCTTTCAGAAGACGGTGAAAAAAAGAGATTTAAAGGTGTACCCACCTCCACAGTACGTAAATAAATAAAACACTCACAATATTCCAATTGCATACACCATCCGAAAACCCTTTTGACACTAAATGATATAATTCAGCAAGATTTACATCAACTGTACACCATCCAACCGAAAAAAATCGCACTCCGTCCGTTTGATGACGAACGGTTCATACTAGATAATGGTATAACCAGTTTGGCGTATGGTCATCACCAAATTAAAAAAATAAAAAACAACACAAGAAAACAAAAAAGGAAGATAAAACAAAAGTGGGGCGCCATATAAAATGTGGCAAAAGGCAGTTGTACACCATTATTATTTTATTTTTTTTAGTGTATTTCGTTTCAGATTCCTTCCATCTTAAGCTGAAAATAAGAGTCTTGATGCAGTGGGACCGATGGTCTCGGTGTAGTAATTTGTTGAGAGAGTGTGTGTTTTAACTATCACTCTACCAATATAAGTTGCTACACTAAGACATGTTAAACAAGATTTTTCTCATTACCTATGAGTTTCAAATTCTGATGTTTCGTCTGGTAGAATTTTTTCCATTTCTCAGGTTTTTGATAAATATATGTTCAATTATTCTTAATCCATGATTAGTATTATTAAATTATTTTGAAAAAATAAAATCAAAAACATATAATTACACATTATTTAAATTGCGTGTTTAGAGGGTGTGGTCGGACAGAGGGGTGGTGTTCGTTAAAGAGATGTCTTACTCAAAAGAGGTGTGATAGTGGTTCACCTCTCTTCTTTAAGTTGATATTTAACACTTTTCATGATAGGGACGCTGGAATCGGATTTTGGTGCACGGAAGACGGTGTTGTGTTTGCGGGAGGAGGTACTGGGAGGAGGTGCCGGGAGGCGGTGACACGGGATGAGGTTCTGGGAGGCGGTGACACGGGATGAGGTTCTGGGAGGCGGTGCCGGCACCTCTGCACCTCCTACTGTCCTCGTAGCCCCATTTTCCTATTACTAACTTCATATGAAATTTCATCCTATTTTACGCAATAGTTCATGAGCTATAGCGCCCACAAAATTTGCGTCACATAGAAGCAGACAGATACACAGACTTACGGACAAAAAAAAATTTCAAAAAACAGTCCAATCGTGTTCAGAACCTTCTAAAACGTATAAATTGTTCGAAAACTGGAAGTCGAAATTTTTCAGGAATCTAATATTTTCTTCTTGTATAAATATAAAAAAGTAAAAACATGTTATTATGTTGAAGAATTTGATAAAATTTAATGATAATGTTTTATGTGAAAATATCCGAATTCAGCTAGGCTTATCTATATTTGATTCAATATTGATTGCAATCTTTGCTTCTAATGAAATATATTTTTTTAAATTATAACATGTATTACCACATCTTACAGTTCTGTCATCTGTTCAGATGTTCCCTATTTAGTAGATGTATGCATATTTCATGCATACATAATTTTAAGTATAGTAAATTCAAAATTCACAACCATTTTAAATAAATATGCGAAGTATTATACATTAATATCTATATTCCAAATTCGAATTAATTGTTCTATAGTCTCTTAATTAAGAAATCATCCTTATTAATTACAATTACACTTACGAGATAACAAAACTCATCTTCAAAAACTGTTATACAGTTTTAGAAAGTAAATGCATAAGCATAAGTTATACATATGCATTATTTTCAATAATTTTAACTTGTTGAGTTTATCTTTTAGGAAAATTTACATTTAAAAGTTATGGATAATAAATTAAACTAATTTAAAGCAAAAGGCATTTATCTTAACTATTGTTTAGAGTTTCATATTATAATTTTGCCTTCAATCTTTCATTATCATTTTAAAGTCACAAAGTTTATTATATGTTTAAAGAATTTTGAACATCAAATTTGCTAAATTGGAATTTATTTTTTTAAAAAATCATTGTTATACTCTAAAGAAATTTTAAATGGTTGCAATTTGTTACAACACACGCACACACAAAATAATTTACAATTTTATGACTTGCACAAAAAATTAACTTACTTTACTGTTAAGATAAACGAACTTTTATTTTATTGTAATACAAAGTGCTCCGAAAATAATTTAAAAAATCACTTTTGATTTACGATATTAAAAAAAATAATCTTACATAAGCAATGTCCACGAAAAGACATTCGAACTTTAAAATTGCATAAATCATTAACTGTAAAAGATATAACAAGAAAGGCAGGTAATGCATCTGGGACGAGATTATCAAACACTTTCAAACACTATCGGAATATCGTTAAGAAATTTCCTTGTTTCATAAAATGAAATGAGACATGTAAGTAAACATTAAAAAGAAAAATTTAAAAAAAATCAATCGGTGTCCATAGCCACTAATGTATGCAAATTCTTTCGTGAGACCCTTTATATCATATAAAGGGATAAAATTATATACACAAGTCGTCAAATATCAGAAACTAGTTGCGTATTAAAATATATAACACAACAGAAAACGCACACCCAGAAGTTTTTGCTTATAGTCGCCAGTCCTGTAACCAAATTTTGTTGAACGTTTCTATAAATAAACGATAAATTCTACGCACTCAATAATCTCTAGAAAACATGTTGTAGTGTATATCAGAGATGCATATCAATATATTTACGATGTCAATATATTACGAGTATATTTACGAGAGTTAGAGTTCAGCCAAACCTCCCCTTTGGACAATAGGGTGTAGGTATTCATGTGTGACTGTCCCGGTAATTCCACTGTGCACACGTAATGTTTAGTCCCGACTGTAAATATGTCGTCCTGCGGATCATCAGTAACAGGTCTATCACCTTCTATCTGAAATAATGAATAACAATAAATGAATAAGAAGATACATGTAAAAAGAAAGAAATTTTGTGTCATGTCTTGTGTGTGTTCTGAGATTATGTAAATGAAAAAAAAATGTCGAGACAACAACCATAACAGCTAAAGATCTCAAAGCAACATCATCTAATTTTCTAGATGTAAATGAGGTCAGACATACCGAAGTCATAAACATTTTGCAATGATGTTGTAAAGTATTTAAAATGTAATACTTGACGTGATTATAAAAAAGCTAAAAATGCTTTAACATAGTTTTAAAAATAATCAGAGCTTTAATTAATATATGGTACAATAACGGCACAATCTGTAAAAATATTCAATGTAAATTTTCGAAGGTAAGACAAATGAGTTAAGTTAAACAACGAAAGAGACTGAAGGTTGTTTAAAACAAAAAATCATGTATCGTGATAGATAAGGAAACTCTTTACAACATTATCAGAAAATTTACATTACTGTAATAATAATTATATCAACATGACCTGAGCTATGTTTGAAAGTGTTACAATTTATTAATATTTACATAGGTTAGATTAGTTAGTTCATTATCCGTAATACAAATATGAGTCAATCATTACAAATGAAATTTAAAAACCCTCTAAATAGTATGATTTAAATCCTATATCACAATTAACTAACTTTATTTAGTAACTGATGTTTTTTAATGCAGTGCTTAACTAATTTAAAATCTCAACAATCTCTATAAACTGCATTCAAGTTTAATTATTATACACTATGATCCAAACAAATTCCCTACATTAATATAAGAGCTTAATTAAACTTCAAAGTTTTCCCCCTTCATTTAATCAGTTGCTTAATTTGTGCAATTTTGATTAGTTCTATAATATTTTGAAAAACTAAATATGCTTAGATAATGTAGTTCGAATATCACACATTATTATATGGTGTATTTGGAATAACAGTTTCCGATGTCTAATAAAAATAAATAAACATATTTTAATTTAATATGCAACTAGTTAAATAAAGGGATAGTAGAAAAATATTTTATAAGGACAGTGATTATGAAAACATTTTCACAACAGAAACATAAATAATAAAGTAGAATAATATACACAGTCATATATAAAAGCAAATGGAAATTTTTTTCATAGGGAATGTATTGGATAATACGCGGCATTCGTAAGCAGCTTTTAAAGAATAAGATAGGTGATAGTATACTTTTTTTTCCGGAAACCAGGGTCGCAATCCGCCTATTCAGTCAAAAATACAACGCGTGTCTCGCTGTTTTCTATTTTCTGTCCAATACAGGTCAATATTTTTATTCTTAATTCTTGAAAAAATGAAGATAAATGAAGCGGAATTTTGAAACGAGTAATTCTGCATTTAAAATGTGATGACATGACGATAAGTGGTACAAGAGCATTTTAATAAAGTCTGTGACACCGCATGTATTTTCAGCTACATCCACATGTATGGAGCATATAAAATGTGATGACATCAAGGGGAGTGGTAAAATATAGCCTTTTTATACAACTGTGACACTGTATGTATTGTCATCTACATTCTGATTTATGAAGCGTGTAGTTCATTTTTGTTAACAAGTGAATGAAGCTATTTTAACGAATTTTTCAAGCGTTCGTATATAAATTAAAAGCATGAAAACATTTAAAAGGAATAACAATTTATTACATATTACTAAAACAGGTGAAATATGAAATAAAGATTTTAAAACATTAAAAGTATTAACAGATGTTCATATTTTCGTCGAAATCCCGAGCAATGTGTGTTCGTGTGTGCACAGGATATGTCAAAAATACTAAGGCAAACTCTAAGGGGTGCTAGATGATACTACAGCAAACAATTTATGTATTGCATATTAGTGTCATAATTCTATTAAGCTAAAAATACAGGGTTTTCCATTATAATCGGAACACAAATATTGTTCAACATTTTATTTAAAATAAAGATTTTTTTTTCACAATCATTAAATATGAATTACTTTACTTTGTATGAAATGAAATGACTTCAAGAAAAGCGCTGGAAGTGTACAGTACGTCTAGCAGTGAGATGTTAATTACATTCAGAAATATGAGTCGTCTACCTTAGCTCTATTCGAATGCAAATGGTTTCTCATGATAGCACTTCTACCAGTTTCCCATGATACACATTGCATATAACCCAAAGATATGTAATATTGTTGAAAATTCTGTAATATTTTTATTACTCTTTAGTGAAATACATACTATAATATTTTTATTAATGTTCCAAAATTCAGTGTCAGGACTGGAATGAGTGCATTTTCGACTGAATAATTCGATTATTAACGTGGTTTCCTGCACAAAAAATGTTTGTTTTACTATCGTCTACCATCCCTGAAAGCTTAAGACTTTTGACTGCTTCTGTATACGTACATGAATCTAAAACTCGGGAATGTTATTTAAATAATTTCCTTTTAACGCGCATTATAGTATTTTCAATAAATCATTCAGAACCGCTGAATATACGGAAAATGTATTCTGCCTGAATACGTGAAAGTAATGATCTCGATTTTCCGCTGAACTACTTCGGTCACGGCTGAAGAATATGAGCGTTACTAAAATTGGTAATTTACAACCTGCTGGTTTGGATGAAACTACATTCAGTTCTTTAATTTTGGAATTTTAAGCTCTTTTATTGAATGTGATCAATTTCCATAATATTCAAAATTACAGCTTCTAAGCAATGTAATTTATAAAACATTTTAGATGTGTAATACAATATCGGAATAGTTTATATGTATGAGACTTGATTCCCTCATAAAGTTGTATTTATATTACAAAACATTAATAAAGAATAATAAAGATACGAGAAAATAATTAAAAATTATATCAATGAAATCCATGAGTAATGAATGCAATCATCTATTTTAAACAAGACATCTGAAATAAAATTTTAAAAAAAGCGCTAAATTAAATGTTCTTTTTTTTTTTTTTTTTTTTTTTTTTTTGACAAAAATATTTTAGAATGAAATTTACTGAATAAATACAGATGAAAAATGCGAAATTATTTTCCATTGAAAATTATGAAAGAATGCGAACATTTTAATTGTAATTTTAAATATCTATGTTATAATGCAAAAACATGTATTTGAATAACGCTGGCGTCATAATGACGGTGGCAGTACCTGACCAATAAATTTCGCTTTTACTGCAATTTATTTAACTTCTAAGCATCGCACAATTTCAATTTTTACACCGTCGCATGGGGAAAAATGTTATTTAAAATGCAATTTGTTTGAAATCTGTATCTGAATGTACGGATCGTTTTAGGGTTTTAAAATAATTCTCAAGCATGATTTAAAAATATATCTATCTCTATCGCGTAAAGACCGATTACATAAAATTAACCCATTTGAATTTAAATAATATAATTATTTCACAATTCGTTGCCGGTATGTATTACGTAATCAAATAAAAATTGTATCAATAACTAAATAAATAAATAAATCTAAAACAGAATATTAACAGCCACGTAACTTGCGTAACCACATAACCACGCCCCGAAACCTCTGAAATAATCATAATAAAAATGGCTGCTGAAATAGCGAAATATTTGGTGTTTTCTTCGGCAATTAAATCCTGGAATGTGGCTAATACAAAAGTATCTCTTTTAATAAATTTCAAAACTTTTTTTGAATACGTTAATAATTTCATATAAAAATGCTTTGAGGTACTGTTAGTGGCTAATTAAAAAAATATATTAAATATAAAAAATCTCTTAATTATTTAATTTTTAATATAAAAATATGCTTACAGATATTGTGTAATTCTTGAAGCCCGTGAAAATTCTTGATCCCTTCATTTTCCTGATTGAAAAATATAAACTGTTATTAAAAAAATTATTTTTTTAGTAGGCACTATTTATGTTTCCATAAAACATTAAGCACTGTTAAACATGCGGATAAGATATTCTGCCAGAATGCACGGAGGTAATGACAGTCAGTTTCTGCTGTCTAGATTTGGTCACATATAAAGCGCATATGAGTATTAATGAAATTTACTAAATCAAAACCTGCCGGTTTAGTTTACATTGCATTCACTTCTTTGATTTACAAAATTTCAGTTATTTTATTAGATGTACTTAATAACCATAAAATTCACAAATACCTTTTCTGAACAATGTATTGAAAGTCTTATTTCAATATGGTATGTAAATAATTAAATTATTTCGTAATTTCTATGTAACTGTTACGCATTGTTCTATAAGTCGTTGAAAAATTTATTCATTTAGAAAATTATTCAGATTCGTAATTAAGAAGGATGAATTGCTTTAATTAGTTCTCCTATCTTTATTTGGTTATATTTATATCAGGACGAATAACAGGGCTTGAAAACAATAAATGTACAAGAAAATATTATGAAAATGATTATTATTAAATTTTGTTTTGAAATTTTATATAATTACACTGCAACCATTTTTATTAAATTCGATAATTATTATTTCTATACAAAACATATTTTTTATAATTAATTTTTTATTGACTCGCACCTTTAAGCAGTTTTGAATACTTACTTTTTTTATCTTATTTAAAAATTCAACTGCCATATTTTCATACAAACAAGTTTATTTTTGGGTCCCATTGCATTCACATCTTAATGAAACATCTCAACTTGAACTTTTGCAAAAATATATTAAGACTTTTTTTAATTATAAGCACGATAGATTTATAGATTCAAGTTATACTTGCATCGCAATGTTAAAATTTTATCAAGTTCTTCAAGTTTAAGATAATTTGTTTCGACGATTTCTTTTAATGTAGATTTTTAATGTTCCTCCCTTTAGATGTCAAACATATTTTTAGTTTCCTTTCTGACATATGGTTTTCAAATTCCACACAGGGCGATTCGAAAATAACTACCAAAATTTTAAACTGTGGTAGTGGGAATCAAAACAAGCATTAACGTTGTGGAATGTCTGTAAGAAAAATGGTAAGTTTAAGTACTGGTGACAAAAAAAATGTTAAAGGCGCAATGAAAGACAGCGTATGCGCACCATGTATAGGCGCTTATACACTTCACTTCCACACGCACATTCTACCACAAAAAATGCTTATTTAGCCCTCTCTACCACCCTTTAAAATTTTGTCAGATAGTTTCCGATCACTGTGTATAAATCATAAATATTCTATAAAATATATGGCATGATCCAGTCAAATCATTGGATTGCAATTCTCAAAATTTAGTTACCTCTCAGACAATTATTTTAGCATTTTTACTCATGTTAAGGCGTTTTGATTTTTAAAAATGACGGTTTCACTGATTCACGATACATATTATATAATGTTTGTTCTCGAGAAGTTTTTCGCACAAATTTTTCGATTTTATCATTTTAGATACCAAACATGCTCTCATATCATGCGGTTTTCAATGTTTATATATAATTTTTAACATTTTATTTATTACCTGATCTAGCCAATTAGAATAAAAATCTCAAAATTTATTTATCTTTAAGAAATTTTTAAAGATTTTGAAGGTACGTTAAGGAGTTTTTCATTTTTAAAAATGATAGTTTTATAGATTCAAGTTACAAGTTATGCTCTTTACGTTTTCGAAAATTTTCTATATTTTTGTTAATCTCGAATTTTTAGGTTCTCCTGTTTAGATTCCAAACACGCCTTTGATTTCCCTTATATCATACGTTTTTTCAAATTTTACGTAAATCCTTAACCTTTTGTTAAACATATTACCTGATCCAGGCAAATCATCATATTACAAATTAAAAAAATATATATATCTAAGACAAGAGTTTAACGTACGTTAAAGTGTTTCTGAATGTTAAAAATGACGGTTTTATAGATTCGTACTATGCTTCTCTGAGTTTCTAAGTTCTGTGAGTTTTCGAGCATTGTTTTATCATTTTTTCAATGAAGATTGTTTAGGCTCATCCACTTTTATGTCCAAACATGCTTTTGGTCTACTTTCTGTCGTACGAATTTCCGATTCTATTAAAATTCTTAACATTCTGTAATATACTCTACCTTATCCAGCCAATTTTCTGTATTACGCATTTCAATATTTTTTCATCTCTGAAACAGTTTTTTAGCTGCTGAACGTACATTGTAAATAAATATTCGTAAATTAACATGTATCTTTCCTTTATTATATTCCGTTAACCTTGTCAAGGGCGATGGAACGTTTATGAAACCACTTAATTTGAATTTCCAAATGGAACAATGGCACCAGCATGTTGGTATACAATTTTCCGTTTATAATGTATGTGGAATGAAGCTTTTTTGCATTTTCAAATAAATTTATTCATAAATTCTGGTGTCATTCATTCATTTCAACATTTTATCAATTGAAGTGTTTTGCCCCTGAAAGGGTTAAAACACAGAAATATTTTCTTTAACCCCCTGACCGCCAAGCAAAAGGACAAATTTGTAATGTTGTTTTCTCTGTAATTTTTTTTAAATGCTTAAAAAAATCTGAATTTTCAAACTTGAGATAAAAAACTTAATTACGTATATAAGAATAATCCTTGAGAGTATCAAACATTACTTGATGTTTTAAAAATGCATTATATTTGTAGAATTATATTAATTTAAACAAACCTTATATTGCTGTGAAACATACAGCATATTGAACGGATATATCAGGTCGCGGCGGAATTTGCTCATCTTCCCACAAAACGATGAAACTACAGATGTATAACGTAAAAAATACTTGACATTCACCAGTATAAACTGCATTTCGTCTCATCACATGGGTGTTCGGGCAACAGTATATCCAGAAATTTTTCGTTTCAGAAAGGGAACTATTTTTATTTTTTCAAATCATCGAAACCTTGGGAATCTAAACGCAAAATTTCCTGAAATCATTCCATAAAAAACGGAAATTTAATTAAAAAACGCATTAGTCTTTTCACCTGATGTGAATGTTCCAGCAACAGTTCAGCCAGAGCTTTTTAAATTTTTTGAACGAAAATGTGTGCGACAGTGTAGTTAAAGTAACTTTGTGCGGATACCGAAATTTGTCTAAACTTATAAAGCATAAAAGTTTATAGATCTTTTGACTACTATTTCTAAGTTTTTAGGAAGAATTAAATAATTTGTCTTTCACAAGCACTGACGTTCAATAAAACATTCTGAACTGTGCAATATGAGGGAATGTTATTACGACTGAAGATGTGGAAATAACGGTCATGATTTTCCGCTGAACTGCTTCAGCCCCATCTAAACCATATGATACATCAAATAGCTCTTAGAATGCATAAAATTGTATTTTGCTATCTAATTCTGGAATGTGCTGAAATCAATAAGCATCAGAATTAAGATTTCTAAGTAATATTCAGAAATTGTTATTACAGTACATAATGTAAAAAATATTTTATTTAGTAAATTTGTTACAACTGTAATCTTTTTGTCTATGTTTTTGCATGTGCCGTTGCATAAATTTTATTCATTTAGCTTTGACGCCATAAGATTTAGTGCTTTTGTAATTTATGGCTTTATTTCTAAGAAATGGGAAGTTAAAAAAAAAAGGCAATGACACTAAATTATTAACCAAACTTCACAAAGCACAACTACAAAATAAATAAATAAATAAATAAATAAATTAATTAATTAATTAATAAAAAAATAAAAAATAAAATAAAATAAAAATAAAATATAATCTGCAATTTTTTTCAAGGGTAAATATTCGGAATCGTATCTAAAAATAATTCGCACACTTAATATCATCATTATAAGAATTATACAGTTAAAACAAATGTCTGAAACATCAATAAAATGCACCTCAAACGATTTTCCCCCATAGACCATAATGCAACGTGTATTTTTTGTAAATCGCTGTAACCGAACTAAAAATGCTACCGACTTCATTTTAAATACCGGACATTCTATATTCTATAGTCAATCCTAATAACAAATACAAATTACAGGAAAATTCGACTATATTTAAGAGAGTCAAAGCACGGACAGGTTGACATACGGCAGACAGACAAATATTTCATAAACAATTTTCAACTATCTATTTAATCTATTAATAATTTAATCTATTGATAATTTTATCTATCAAATTATCAACTAGAATGTGATTAAGCGATATCTTATAAATATGATTGTATAAAATATTGCATTTTGAGTATTTTTAATCATTAATATTTCTGCGTCAAAATGTACATTTTGAATCACATCTTTCTCATACTTTATTTTAGTTAATTTGTGATAAAATAATTAATTGAATGTTCATTTATAAGATAAATAAACTAGTTAAACAAGGAGACGATCTTTTTAAATCAACTAGATCATTAATCTATGCTAATAATTCATGTGTAATTAAGCTATAAAACGAATTTTTTCAAGTAAGAAAAATACTTCACTTAAACAAATGATGGCAGACGGTTTATATAACGAAGAGAAAACATCGATGAAAAAAAAAATAATATTTAAGCGTATAATTTCGTTTTATTAATACTTTTTTTAAATTGTAATTTTAAAAATGAATATGTATAAACCTAGAACAAATATTTAAATAATTAGAAAAAATCTAATTTTAACATTTTTACGTATTATTTACATTTTAGGCTATGAGGTATTCAAATATTGCTAATCAATCAGTATTTAAAATTTAGTTTTAAGTTATAAAGAATAGTTTTTAATTCTGTGTAGTATTATTTAATGATATATTTTAAATTAAAATTTGCGGTCGATTAAAATCATAAATTTTAATTAATTGTATATTAGAGACCGCATAATAATATGCATAAATAAAATACACAATGCGTAATTTTGTTAATGTTTTAATTTTCTTTTATCAAGCTACTGCGACGTACAGCAATCTGTTTCATCTATTGCAACATGTACGATACCCATATATGTTTCAGAAATATGGAAATGTTACAGGAAGTTCAGCATGTGGTGCAAATTTGATATCCACAATAAGCACTGATCGGTTAATTAGGGGAAGGTGGGTTATAACAGATTAATAAGGTTATAATAGAGAAATGAAAGTATGTGTGTGTACATATATACACTGGCCTCCAAAAGTTAAGGTACATCATGTTTTTCGAAGCTCACCGGACAAAAAATGGCAGTCAGATTAAACTTCATAGTTTATATGAATGACAATAATAAGCTTTATAAAAACTTTCGCAAAAATTACAGCTACCACTTTTATTTTATAGAAAAGAATAGGTATATGTGAATGAGAGGAAAATATGCAATTACGAAGCTTTCGTAATTTCGGGTGTAAGTTTTGTTGTATTCAAACTATTGTTCTCAGTTTTGTTCACAACAGCCAGTAGAATCTAGAAATATCTAGAAGAAGTCGGTTGCCCAATTCATTAAGGTGGCGGGTGGTAGGATGGATGGAAATTGGGTTGTCGCAGGAACGATACGGCTAGACGGCTCTATGTGTCTCGCAGTGTAGTCCAACGACTTTGGGATCAGTATGAATCCGAAGACATGTTCCAGGCAGCCCACGTGTTACAACACCTGCAGAATACCGGTTTCTAGCTCTTTCGGCCTGAAGGAGAAGACGCAATACTGTGCCGCAACTCATTGCAGACCACTTTGCAGCATCAGGGAGAAGAATCTCCGCTACTAAGGTGCGAATACGTCTTCACAATGCCGGTCTCTATGCAAGGCGACCAGTTGTGTGTGTCCCTCTCAACAGACAACAGAGAAGGGCCCGCTTATGTTGGGCAAGAGAACATGTTTCCTGGACCAGACAACAGTGGGCTTCTGTACTTTTCACAGACGAGTCCAGATTCACACTGGAAATCGATTCAGGACGTCTTCTGATCTGGAGAGAACAATGCACTCGATATCATCAATCAAACACTGTCGAAACACACAGGTACAGAAACGGTGGAATCATGGTTTGGGCAGGGATCTCACTCGGAGGCCACACTGACCTGCATGTGTTCCATGGAGGAACTGTGACTGGTGCGATATATCGGGATGATATCCTTGATTCATATGTGTGCCCATATGCCGATGCTATTGGCAATAGTTTCATTCTAATGGATGATAATGCGAGAGCACACCGAGCTGTGGTTGTTGAGGATTTTCTTGAGAATCATGGTTTGGAGAGAATGGAATGGCCAGCTCACTCTCCAGACTTGAATCCGATAGAACATCTTTGGAACTATCTTGGAAGACAGGTTGCGGCTTTAAGTCCTCCTCCAAAGTCATTAAATGAGCTGGAACAAGGCTTACTCCAAGTCTGATCAGCGTTACCTATTTCGGTGTCCGACAATTTAATTGAGAGCATGGAAGGTCGATGCCGCCAATGCATTCAAGTCTGGGGTGGACATATTCCGTTTTAGAGCCAGTTTTTTTAATTTTTCTGTCACATTTTACTTCATAATACTGCGATGTACTGATTTCTCCAAGAATGGAATTTTCCACCATGAGTGCTTTTTTGTTGTAATTTCATTTATACGTTTAACTTAAGTAAATTTCTATGTCGCATTTAATAAATAACAGTTTAGCGCACATTTCCTCCAAATTTGTAGTTTCTATATTCATTCATTTGCAAATTAGACGCAAAAAACCGGTTGTGCCTTAACTTTTGGAAGCCAGTGTATATATATACTAAAATGTTTAAGAGACTTTTTCAAATGTTTGAAAATAATACAAAGAGAATATCAATATGAGTAATAGAGCAAGCAATGAGATATGACGTCAGCAAGTGATTATAACGTCATGTGAGTTTGAGGAACGTATTGAATCATAATAAATAGACCGGTAAATTTTTGCTTTATAAAAACATGATTTTTTTAACACTTTCCAACCTAGTTGAAAAGTGTTTATGACTTCGGTTTGTCTGGCCGTATGGCCGTCTGCCGTCTGGCCGTCTGCCGTCTGCCGTCTGGCCGTCTGCCGTCTGCCGTCTGTCCGTGCTCTAACTCCCGTAAATATGCTCGGATTGCTCTGCAATTTTTATATGTTATAGTCGTTATCTATAGCATGTCCCCTATTTCAACGGAAGTATGTAGCACTGATAGTTTTTTTACAGGGACACTCAAAAGAATTCCGTTACATTGCGGTCTATGGGGAAAAATCATTGACGGTTTATTTAAATAATGTTTCACTATTTTAAACGCATTGAAATTTATATATATCACTAAGGTTCATTAGAAGAAGCTTAATATGGAATAGGGTGTGCTTAGCACTTATAGTTACTTTACAGGGACAGTCAAAATAATTCTGTTACATTACGTCTATGGAGAAAAATCGTCTGCGGTTTATTTAAATAATGTTTCACTATTTTAAACGCATTGAAATTTATATATATCACTAAGGTGTATTTCAAGAGGCTTACTACAGAATAGTGTGTGTACAGCAGTCATCGTTCATTTACAGGGACGCACAAAAGTTCGCGAACACATTTCCGTATTATTTAACTCCAGACGGAGAATTTTAAACTGTGCTACGCGTTTCCTAACTGAACTAAAATTTAACATCCTATGTAGTATATATACAAATCTATAGATCCTATACAGGGCTGATGAAAAGTATTCGGATTACTTAGATGTTATCTTTTAGCTTATTAAACGGTATGATTTGTAAAATTATTTTGGAAGCGTTGGAAAGTGTTACATAATCTATGCTTGACGCATGATTTTTCGTTCTTGTTTTTGATTTATTAAAGAAATGATAAAGTGTTCTGAAAGGAATATTAAAAGAAACCCTTTGGGCGATCTTCGATCATACTTACCCACTTTTATATTATTTATTTCAACTTAATGCTAATGTAATGCTTTTAAAATTAATTGCAAAATTTGTTGAAATATTTTTATTTTACGTAATGATAAATTTACATATAATTTTATAAAATCTATGTAGTAATACATGAGTTATTTAATAAAAAATACTTGCATTTTCAGAGTTAACAACAGTCAGAAATGAGTTATAATGAAAATAGAGACATTTATTAATATATTTTCTCGCTATAGTTAACGTTTTTATATGCGCGACCATAATATTAGAAACCAGAGAAAACGAAAGAATAAAAAATATACTACAAATAAAATGACTTTCAAAAATTATCTTAATTAAAAAAATAGAAGGTTTATTAAATGTATCATTCAGCTAGTGGAATCTAAATTATTTTATGCAAAAAGACATCTTCTCGCCCATACAACACCTATTCATTATTTATTTTTAATCACAAAATTACTTCTCCTTAATTGAATTAAAGAATGAAATATTTTGTTATGATTATGTTTGCATTTTAAATTGATGATTAAATCGGTTAGTCGCGGATAAATTATCCATTAAGCTATTTCTATTTCGGAACAATGAAAAATACACATGCTTAAGATAATATTTCAGAAACTGAAGAAAAAAATTCTTTGCTTTATATTTTTAACACTTTACTAAATTACAATTTAAAATTGAACCGAAGAAAATATTAGAAAAATATTAAAAAAATTAGAAAACTTATTTTTTAAGATGACTTTTTTAGCTTTGCTGATAATAATTCTTTAAGCGTAATAGAAAAATTTAATAATTCCCGGATTGGGGACAGTTTTTATTAATTTATTTGTTAATTATGAAGAAAAATCGCATTTAATTAAATCATTTATATTCCAGTTTTTTTTCTTGTTATATTTTAAACGATATAATTATTTATATTTAGATATATTTTAATTTTCTTTATCCGTTAGATTAAATTTAAATTCAATTTAATATGATTTTGAAGTAACTTAAAATTAACTCCTATATTAAAAATCACATTAAAACATATTATAATTGATATAACTGAGCTCGGTTACAAAAATTTGAAGGGAGCAAGATTTTATTTTAGCGTTTTTTTTTTAAATGCAAACAATTCAATATTATAGACACAAATTTAAAATATGTATACTTATACAGGGTGATTTTTTTTATAGTTGTGAAAGTAAAACCCTATAACAAAATAACCACTGATCCAAATGACCTGAAATTTCACCAGTATGCTCCCAAAGCAATGGGGATTTTTTAGGTGTGGTTAAAAAAAACTTAAAATCGCACCGACAGATGGCGCTGTACATGCTGTAAAGTCGGGAGACGAACTTGCGCCCGACACACGCGCATTGGGAATACAAACGTGAAGTACGCACACCTCGTGTTCATTATTCTACGGATATCCTCGCAATGACTGTGCCATTGAAGTACCGTGCGTTGTCAGTGAAACTGTATTATCAGAATAATGACAGCGCAGCAACTGCTCTTAGAAGATTTAGGACACTTAATAATTTAAGAAAAGGTCCAATGATGGCAGAGGAACTACGGAAGATGGTTTCTCAAAGTATCGTCCATTGTTTTCCTCCCACTAAAGGTATTCTTTGTTTCTGCTAACTTACAGCGCCAGCTGTCGGTGCGATTTTAAGTTTTTTTTAACCACGCCTAAACAATTCTCATTGCTTTGGGAGTAAGCTGGTGAAATTTCAGGTCATTTGGATCAGTGGTTCTTTTATTATAAGGTTTTACTTTCACAACTTAAAAAAAATCACTCTGTCTATAACCAAAGTACTTTTTGACTATGGACAATGTCATCATTTTATTTATTTTTTCATGTGTAGTGCGTCCAAAATAAAAATAAGGCAAACTATACCAGTTGTGTTCCTGACAAAAAGAAAAAAAAATATTAATAAAAAATAATTGTACCAACCCCCTATAAAAATCATTTATTGTATATAGAAAACCAGGGTCAAAAATACATTTTTTTAATCAAAATTACAGGGCGTCTCACTTCAATCCGACGTCGCGTTTTCGTTCATAACTTTAACAACAGTGAAGATATTTTAACAAAATTAAAAACAAACTCATCTTTGTATGAATTGTAAGCATATTTTAAGGATTTCGTTAAGTATCTTCACTACTATTAAAGTCATGAACGAAAACGCCACTTCGGATTGGAGAGTCCTGTATTTTTGACTATATAAATAGATATCAGACTCTGGTTTCCTACACAAACTTTTTTTGTTACAGGTACACAATGAGAACTCAGTGAGAATTTCTGCAATAATACTTAGCCAGTTTCCAAATAAATTGTTTATTCATGAACAGTAGAGATGTCAGCACAGTTCCCACAGGAACAAAGTGTAATCTTATAGCCCTCAGGCTTGAGGTTAACTCACTACATTATTTAATGATCTTAAAGGGCTGATTAGAAATTCTAAGTCGTTTGAACACAGATAAAGATTTTGTTAGCACTTAAAAACACTACAAAAATCTACTATCCGAATGCTTGCAGCCGGGTTTTGTTAACTGTGCGGAAATATACAGAAGCGACGTAACGTATGCACGAGCCAATGATTGAGAGGCGAAATTAAGCTAAGCGAATGATGTGCGATGGAGAAGATTTTACAAGAAATAATCCCGAACACAACGGCGCATTGATCTTGAAGTGAAAAACCCTAGGCGCGGGAAGCGAGCCGTAGAATAAAAAAATGTCTTTAAAAAAATATTCGAAATGACAACTAGAGTCTCTTCGAATATTATAGATTGGAGCGTTAATAAAAGTTACGAAGGGACTTAAAGTTTTAGATTAAGATTTGGAATAAGATAAAAATTCATATACGTGTTATTAATTTTAAAAGGACATTACATAGGATTAAATATTATTAAGAAATAAGGAAATAATGAATAGGTCAGAATTTAGAATAATTTAAAGGAATAATGAGAAATAATTTTTTTATATAACATATGTAGATGTGTGTGTGTGTGTAGGTAATAAACATAAGATAACACTAAAAGTCATATATTGTCTTTTTGTGACTTACACTTCTGATAAAATTACGTATAAACTATTCATCTCATTTCTCTCTTAATAATTCATTTAAATGTTGACTATATACTTGGGAATTGTTTAAAATGAAATATGCCTTTATGCAGTCATGCATGTAGAAAGTATTCAGATCAGTATATTTACCTCATTTAAACTGCTATTTGTCTAACAAGATGGAAGCAAATAACTTATGTGAAACCCTACGAATGAAGAGTAAACGAGTTGGGTTGAGTGCACAGTTTGCACACTTAATTTAGAATATCAAACCTGAATGCATAATTACTGTATTTTACTAGATGCTCAGTATATTGTTTTCGCTTCAGGAATACACCTGAAAGGGATAGCTGAAATTAATATGCTGAGTGTTTTCGTTTAATGAATTCCATAATATGCAAATGGACAAAATATTATTATAAACAGAGGTTATGGACATTGGAATAAAATTAAGGATTCTATAAATAACAGTTTGTTGTAGTAGGATTGGAAATTTTAAGAATGATTTCATATACAAATAAAAAATCTTTTTCCTGAGTAAAATTTAAATTCCCACAGGATTAATGTCGACATAGCCAGATTCCGCGGGAATCACCAATTTGTTATTTTGTTTTAAAATCTAAATGTAAACTACGTTTTTAAACGACGTTATGTGTCTGTGTTAATTGAAAAGTTGCTTACATATAGTCAAAGCCGTAACTAGCCATTCCTGGGCCCTGTGCAAGAACTCGCATTTGGGCCCCTTAATTAATTAGGTTTGGAAAAATGAAAAAAAGAAAACCTCACAATAAAGTTTTATTAAGTTTTATTTTAATTGCACTTTTCTGGCTTTCATTTCGGCAAATTCGTTAATAACATCATCATAATTAATATTTTAACTATATTGTATTCTATTGAAATAATAGACAGATTGGATAAACGTTCTTGTCCGATAGTTGACAGTGAATAATTTTTTATTAATTTCAGCTTGCTAAAACTTCGCACGCACGAAGCAATAGAAATAGAAAGAGTTAAAAATATTCGAAGGGCGATACTGATATTTGGGTAAGATTCAATTAAACCAAAATCGTGAAGAGTCTGTAGAATATCAAGCGGACATGCAGTTTGTATGTTTTGTATAAGAGCCGTTACTTCAAACTTAAAACTTTCAATTTCACATGTGAAGTCGTACTTTTTTAAATCTTTGCTGTACTTAATAGCGAGATCTGCAGCCAATTTTTTTTAAGTCAGCGACACTCATATGTTGTAAAGACGAGCCATACAGAAAGCAAAAATAATCACAGATGCTTCTCATTTTTTTCAGAACGCAAATCTATCTGAGACAACAGCGTGTCAAGAACACTGTACATTTGTATTTTAAATAACTCTTCAGCTGTTAATTTACTTCCTTCATCTATTTCCATTTTCTTCACTCTTCTTTTCCTTTTATTAAGAAATTCCTTCTCTATATCCATTTTTTCAGCCAAACTTTGTGCTTCCTGGATATTTTGTTCAAAACCTGTATCTCGAAGCCCTTGTAATGTACTACGTAAACCAGCAATTAGTTTTGTTCCAATATCTATTGACAAATCTTTCTGTTGTAATGCTTTGTTTGTTCAATCGATGCATTGTAGAATTTTATTCCATATAGAAAGTATACAGATAAACCTATAATTAATTTGCAGAATCAAACTTTGTGCATTCGACACAGCTTCCGGATTCGAAAAATCGTTTGTAATCATTTGAAGTCCTTCCATTACTTCAGATAATTGTAAATACAGCGCTTTTATTGCTCTGGCCTTTGATGACCATCTTGTATCAGAAAAACTTTTAAGTGATATTTTTAAGCACTCAATTAAAATTTCCCAACGAATTGTTGAGGACGAGAAAAAATTAAACAACCTCTGCACAGTACCAAAAAAAAGCAATCATTTCTGGAGTTGTAGATGGGCACCGGCTAAATTTAGATTATGAGATGCACAAGGTACAAATATTGCTAAATCATTAATTTCCAAAATATGTGCACATACTCCCTTATACTTGCCAGCCATATTGGCACCGTTGTCAAATCCTTGCCCTCTGCAATCCTGAATGTGTAATTTATCAACATTTAGTTTATTCAAAATTTCAGATGATAAACCTTCTCCCGTTTTTTCATGAGATTGAATAAAGTTTATGAAGCTTTCTTCAATCATTACCTTCCCTTTACAGTCAACATGGACATATCTCATAATCTGATTCATTTGCTCTTTTCTTGAAACATCAGGAGTGCAGTCGAATAAAATTGTGTAGTACTTTGCCTTCTTAATTCTGCAGATGATTTCATTTCTAGTTTTGTCCCCAACTAATTTTATTATTTCATTTTGAATAGTGGGTGAGAAATAAGACACTGAACCCTTTTTATGTTTTTAAATATGTTCCTTTAAAGTAGTATCATAAAGGCTAGCAAATTCAATCAAATTTTAAAGAATGCCACAATTTGGATCTCCAATAATTTCATTTGAACCTTTAACAGCAAGATTATATTTGGCACAGAAAAGAATAGCATCCAATATTATTTTCAATATTTCACGCCATATCATTTTTTCCTTGTTAATGGAATTAATTACAAAATCATCAATTGCATTTCCTGATTTTATATTCTTTTCCATTACTTTCCATTTCACATACGAAATTCGATGTTCCGGAGAATTTTCGTGTCAGGGAATAACCGGATGAAGATGCCTCCAATCATAAAAACCTTTTTGTGGGTCTGAAAGATTATGCGATTTTTGCCCAAAAAGCATGCAAGGAAAGCAAAATACTGCATTTTGATTAACGGAATATAAAATCCATTTTCTTTTAACAGTTTCTCCGTTAATTTGTTTAACATAAAACCAGTCCTTTGTAAATTTTCGACCTGAATCGTCTACTTTTAACGTATTAAAGTTAATGTTGTCGCCTTGATCTGCACCATGTGAGACAAGAGAATGTATTGATTTACCAGTAACGGCAGGCCAGGAATGGGGATCGTTGTAATTAAGCAGTATTTCTTCTGGAACAGTACAGAACATATTTTGCTCGGTATTATCAGTTTGTGAAACAGTACTTTGTGCAGGCTCGTCTTCTTTTGAAATATTATGGGGCAAATGTAGTGAAATACCTTGTGAAACAGCAGAATATTCGGTAATATCAGTTTGTGAGACAGTACTTTGTACAGGCTGATCCTCTTTTGAACTATTATGGGGCAATTGTAGTAAAATACCCAGTGAAGCAGCAGAATGTTCGGTATTATCAGTTTGTGAGACAGTACTTTGTGCAGGCTCATCCTCTTTTGAATTATAATGAGGGTATTGTAGTAGAATATCTTGAGAAGCAGCAGATTGCTTTTCTTGCAAAGGATCGTTTTTGTTACTCGGAGAATTGTCGTTAATTGAAGGGGTAGATTATGAATGTAGTGTTTTTTTATCACCTTGTGAAGTAGTGCTAGATTTGACCTCTTCCACACTTCCTCTATTCTCTGAGTTTTCGGTTTTTAGCCATTTACCAAACTGTTGCGACATTGACTTGCATTCTTCCAATTTTCGTTTCCTTATATTTCTCTTTTGTGCACTTGACAAATGCTTAGACATTTTTAAGCTGGAAAACAAAATATTATTGTTAGCATGTTGCCTGTACAAGTATAAAACTGTTATAACGTACATAAACTACTTTTTGTAGAACGAATGCAAGCGTGTGACGAAATATCAATTGCTTGGATGTCTTTTATTTGCCATATTTCGATGTTTTTTTTCAATCAAACATTTCTCAGAAAATATTTAAAATCTAAAAATTTGTTACACATGAAATTAATTATTAAAACGTCGCCATAAAACTCAAATGGTACATTAAAAACTACAAAATGAGTCTATAAATACATTAAAACTTAACATTGCAAATAGCTTCAATATACAAACACAAAAATACGTACAGAAATAACAAAAACCCAACATAATATTGACGGGGCTATCCAAGCGCGTTCGTCACGCGTCTTTTAATATCGCAATCAAGTAATCTTAATATTACTAGCAAGCAAAGAAATCAAATTCCAGAAATTTCTTTTCAAATAGCGTAATAATAACCAGTGGACCTGTGTAAGGCTTTCGCACTGCAATCATTGAAATTTTTTCTGATAAACTTTTCATTAATTTATAATTAAAAGCAGTTTTTATTAATCAAGAAACGTGTTTTAATAAAATTTGAGTGTTCTATAACAAAACTTTTCGTATGATGTCTAATTCATCGTTGTGCATTTTGTATGTGCATAGAAAAAGGGAAGTTGTCATTGGAAATAAGACATACATCAATGAACTCATGCAACAACTTTGCATTTCAGTCTAATATTTTTTTAGCAATATCTAATATTTTTTAGATGCAGGTTTAAACTTTTAGAGAAAAAATAAGGATAAAAATATCTGCAAACTTTTTTTCAGATTGTCATTTATTTGGGTCTTTCATCACTTGAATATTTCAGCTAATTTTCGGGCACTTACACCTTCTTTCTTGTCCTGGATAACTCTATATTATAAAGGAGCAACGTGTCCGTGCGTAATGCTGACGTAATTTTGACGTTGGTGACAACAAATGATTAAATCTCGCTTTTACTGCAAACTTTCAAATGAAATTGGTTTGAAAGCGCTATCGCAAATTGTTTGAAAACTGTGTGGCAATTTACTCACTTTTATGGTTTCTAAAATAACTTTCAAACATGAATGTTGTTGTTTTTTTATTTATCTGTTCGCATGCAGACGATTACGAAATGTAAATCCATTTACATTAAAAATAATATAAATAGTTCAGTATTTGTTTCCAGCTAACACTCCTTTACAAAATTAAAACTTCATTGATTAATAAATAAAATAATGAAAAATAAATAAAACACAAATTTAAGACATGTAATTTAACTAATCGCTTAAACAACTAAATTTATCAGAATTAAAATTACTGCTGTAAATAGCCATCTTTGGAGATTTCTTTGGCTGAAATCTCGTGGCACGAGGCCAACGCGAAAGCATCGCTTTTAATAAATTTTAAAACTTTATTTGGATACCTTAATGATATTTTTCATATAAAAATGATGTTTGCTGTTGTTAGTGGACAAGATAATAAATAAATAATTAATTAATTTAATATTTTATTAGAATTTTCAGTTTAAAAAAAAGGTTTCGCCTACATTCTGTAACCCGGGACGGATTCCCTAGCATTTATAATTTATGAAAATAGGCAAAGAGTTTGCACAATAAAAAGTATTTTTTAAATAGAAAATAACTTGATTTAAAAAGAAAAAAGTGAGAAGGAAACATGCGGATGTAGTCTGCAACGGCTGCGGGTTTCTAACTTTAGGTTAGTTTGGAAGGATGTTCGTTAACACTGAACACGCACCCAGCCATTGCTGGGCGGCTCATCTAGCAGTGTTGAATTCAGACGTTTTTCTCTGGGAGGGATTTTTGCGGCTCCGGGGGGTACATTCTAGAGTTCCGGGGTGGGGAATTGCACCTTTTCCATTAAAAAGCATAAAATCTAAAACTTTCGGAGGGGGGGACATTTCAATGCTCCGGGGGAAATGTCCTTCCCGGGCCACCCCCCTGAATTCAACACTGTCATCTAGGAATGAAAGAAAATGGACGTTGTTGTAGTTGTGAAAATCGGACATTATAGATCCCAGAGAGCATACGCTATAGATTAACTTGAGAAAGAGGTAGTATACGGAATTTCATGAAATAAGCCTAAAGATATACGACGTATACAACCAGCCATTACAGCCCTAAAATTGGAACAAACGAAAACAAAGGGACATTGAACTACAGTGATATCATTACAAATGGTGAAAAATAATTTCAACAATCAATATTAGTGAAATGAGGTTCAGTTTGAGAAACATGGTCAAGATGATTTACTTTGAATCGTAAAAGGTTTCAAACATTTAAACAATAAATCCTCTCGTTTAAAGCGATGAAAAAAAATAGAAGCAAATATTTTTTTCTACCTCCAGTAGACAATTCTAAAGTCGCGACCATTTGACTGCTAATCAGATTGATTAGAAGATGGGATGAAGTCTATCAAGCAAAATATAGGAAACGTTTAATTAACGATGTTGAAATAGCAGATAAAAGTCTCCAGACAACAATTTCATTCACAGATTTAAAAATAAGCGAGTAATTTTAGAACTTTTAAATCAAATCAGTTGGTTGATCCAGACAGAAACAGGGCCTTTTTAGAATCCCACAACGAAACTCTAACAAACATGGGCCCTTTTAATTATTCATTTAACACTTAATAAAATAATATATATAATATATAATATATAAAATATAATATATTCAATAAAATAAAATACTTAATAATTCCTTTTAATAAAACAACCCCCTTCACAAAATTTCCCTTAACCACTAACCACTTTGCCCGTACATCGTACGGGCAAAAACATTTTTCTTATTTCGTTAACAAAAGTTTTTCGACACCACTAATTGCAAGTTTTAACTTTTGCTTTATTTAAATGGCAGACATTTTTCGATTATATAAGGCAAATATTTTTATTCCAGGATTGCCCTGTTCAGTGTGCCAGTCAAATAAGTCATAGTTCACTTAAAGAGTCGGTAGTGGACAAAACAAGTTGGACCACTCAATGCACCGGCAATATAACAATTTTCACGAAATTCTTCATTTCTCAAAACACTAAATTTTGACTTACTTCACTGTCACTCTAACCCCTTCATATATGTAGATCATGTAACAAAATGCACAAAAGAATCCGAGCACCTTTTCTGCTATGGAAGGTAAATGCTAAAATCTGGTTTCCAAATGTGTTATAGGTTTTTAATATTTATACTTGGATAACTTCTTTCATCTTTTTGAACTGCAAAGTTCCATTACAGTTTTCTGGAAAGGTTGGAAGTTTTCATCATGCTTGATGCATGATTTTTCTTTCCTGGTCATGCCATTACAGACAGCAAGTTTTTTAATGTGACCTGTGCGTTTGTTTTCTCTTATGCAAACCTATGTGTTAGTATACAGAGACAGAGTCGTAAACAATCATCTTCAACATATAGTGTGTTTTTCATATTTTGGTTTTAAAACAGTCAATGATGGAAACTTTTTTTTCAGATTTGTTGCGTAACCGCAAGAGGTAAGCGTACATCACTTTCAGAAACAGTGATGTAAAGCACAATATTCAGTATTTTTAATGCAAAAAAATAGTCTCCTTCAACATTCATCACAAATTTTGGTTTAGCCCTTAAATGCCAAGGCCTAGAGTATAAAATTTGCAATACAGTCACCTCTCACTTATAAGAAATGTTCTGTAATTACCTTTTCATAGCACTATTTTAAAACAGTAAAATTCGAATTTCAAATTCTGCGATTTAATAAAGCAAAAATTACCTTTAAAAAAGTGGTGCTGAAAATTAATTTCCATGTATCGCGTATAAGTGAGAGATCACTGTACTTTTTATTTAACTTTTAGTAAATAAATCAAGTTTTTCGCAACCACTGTATTTATATCGAAATATTAATCCTGTAAAAATCCATAAATGCGTTACTAAATAAAGTTAAAAATATATCTTAAAATTTCTGGTCTCTAATCCTTAACCATTCAATGCATGAATTTTTCTTTTAGAGTTATGTTTTTTTTTTGTTTTTTTTTTTTTTTTACTTATTAAGGACTAGCGACCCGTGGCTTTGCACGGGTAGACAATGTAATGTTTTTAGTACATTTGTTTTTCTGAATTTCGCGCTTCTACCAAAAACTATTGCTGAGATATGACGAAATGACCTAAAACTTTCGAATACCCCTTTAACCACCTTCGGGGTGGGGGGGGGGGGATTTCTAAATTAACTGAAATACGTGTTTAATCATTTGTTTGGTAGATTTGTTTTCCTGAATTTCGCGCACCTACATAAAACAGCTGCTGAGATATGGAGAAGTGTCCTAAAATTTTCGAAACCACCCCCTTTAAAACACTTCGGGGGGAATCTCTAAAATCACTGAAATGCGTGTTTATCCATTTTTTAGTAGATGTGTTTTCCTGAATTTCACGCTCCTACCTAAATCTGCTGCTGAGATATGGCGAAATGACCTAAAACTTTTGAAAACCCCTTTAATCACCTTCTGGGGGGAATTTCCAAAATCGCCGAAATACGTTTTTAACCAATTTTTTAGTAGATTTGTTTTAGTTTTTTTTGTCCCTCCTACATAAAAGCTGAGATATGGCGAAATGACCTAAAAAATTCGACACCCCCCATTTAACCACCTTTTGGGGGGAATGTTCAAAATGCTGAAATTTGTGTTTTATTCATTTTTTAGTAGATTTGTTTTCCTGATTTACGCGCTCCTAACTAAAACTGCTGCTGAGATATGACGAAATGATCTAAAACATTCAACATCTTTTAACCCCCTTTGGGGGTAAATTTTTAAAATCGCTGAAATACGTGCTTAACCAATTTTTTAGTAAATTTGTTTTCCTTAATCCCGCGCTCCTACAAAAAACTCCTGCTGAGATATGACGAAATGACCTAAAACATTTGATCACCCCCTTTAACCACCTTCAGGGGGGGAATTTCTAAAATCGTTGAAATACGTCTTTAATCATTTTTTAGTAGATTTGTTTTCCTGATTTTCGCGCTCCTACCTATAACTGCTGCTGAGATATGGCGAAATGACCTAAAACATTCGACCACCACCCTTTAACCACCTCCGGGAGGGGAATTTCTAAAATCACTGAAATACATGTTTAATCATTTTTTAGTAGATTTGTTTTCTTGATTTTTGCTCTCCTACCTATAACTGCTGCTGAGATATGGCGAAATGACCTAAAACATTCGATGACCCCCCTTTAACACCTTCGGGGGGGGGGGGGATTTCTAAAATCGCTGAAATACATGTTTAATCTTTTTTAGCAGATTTGTTTTCCTGATTTTCGAGCTCCTAACTATAACTGCTGCTGAGATATGGTGAAATGACCTAAAACATTCGACCTCCCTCCTTTAACCCCTTGGGTGGGGAATTTCTTAAATCATTTAAATATATGTTTAATCATTTTTAGTAGGTTTATTTTCCTGATTTACATCCTCCTACCTATAACTGCTGCTGAGATATGGCAAAATGACTTAAAACATTCCACCAACCCCCTTTAACCCCCTCCTGGGGGGAATTTCTAAAATCACTGAAATAGGTGTTTAATCTTTTTTTAGTAGATTTGTTTTCCTGATTTTCGCGTTATACCTATAACTGCTGCTGAGATATGGCGAAATGACCTAAAACATTCGACCACCACCCATTAACCCCATCTGGAAGGGGAATTTCTAAAATCACCGAAATACATGTTTAATCATGCTTTTAGTAGATTTGTTTTCCTAATTTTTGTGCTCTTAACTAAAATTGCTGCTGAGATACGGTAAAATGACATAAAACATTCGACCCTTTAACCCCATCCGGGAGGGGAATTGCTAAAATTGCTGAAATACATGTTTAATCATTTTTAGTAGATCTGTTTTCCTATTTTTTGCGCTCCTACATATAACTGCTGCTAAGATATGGCGAAATGACTTAAAACATTGGACCACCCCCTTTAACCTCTCCGAAGGGGAATTTCTAAAATCGCTGAAATAGGTGTTTAATCATTTTTTTAGTAGATATGTTTTCCTGATTTTTGCGCTCCTACCTATAACTGCTGCTGAGAAATGACGAAATGACCTAAAATATTCGACCACCCCCTTTAACCCCCTTCTGGGAGAATTTCTGAAATCGCTGAAATAGGTGTTCAATTATTTTTTTAGTAGATTTGTTTTCTTGATTTTTGCGCTCCTTCTTATAACTGCTGCTGAGAAATGACGAAATGACCAAAAATATTCGACCACCCCCCTTTAACCCCCTTCTGGGGGAAATTTCCAAAATCGCTGAAATAGGAGTTTAATCAGTTTTTAGTAGATTTGTTTTCTGGAATTTCAAGCTCCTACCTATAACTGCTGCTGAGATATGGCAAAATGACCTAAAACATTCGACAACCCCCCTTTAACTCCCTTCTGGGGGGAATTTCTAAAATCGCTGAAATAGGTGTTTAATCATTTTTTTAGTAGATTTGTTTTCTGAAATTTCAAGCTCCTATCTATAACTGCTGCTAAGATATGGCAAAATGACCTAAAATATTCGAACCCCACTTTAACCCCCTTCCGGGGGGAATTTTCAAAAATCCCTTCTTATTGCTTCCTCAGGCCATAAGAGCTATCTACAGTCCAAATTGCGTGACCCTGACTTTAGTAGTTTCGGCTGGTCGTTGATGAGTCAGTCAGTCAGTCAGTCACAGTTTCCTTTTTATATAATAGTATAGAATATTATTATTATTATTATTTAACGCTTGGTAGCCAGCGCTAGATAGTGATTTTTTTTTTAAATATTAAAATTGTTCTTCTGTTTATTTTATAAGATATGGCAACAGGAAAGAGAACATTATTTAAAATATCTTATAATGATTTCAAAATTGATTTCTCAACGTATAATAATAATTTAATTAATATGAAACTATTAATTAATAAAGCGTATTTTTCAAAATATATATTACATTTTTATATTTTATTTATATTTTCTCTTTTTTGTGTTTAAAATATTTCGTTGTTGCAGCTTCACAACCAGTTTCCCCCCTTTTTTTCCGAGCCATTTGTATTTGGGGCATACAAACTCCATTGTTGTTGCAACTCATGTACAATTTTAACCATAAATTTTTTTTGGCAATTTTTCATACCTGGCGGACTAACAGAAGAAAGTACCTTATTAAGTTATTCATCTATATATTTAAAACGCTAAGCGTTTTATTTCGACAATCCGTGAGAGCAAACTACTGCATCAAATTACACCATTCTTTTTTTAAATGAAAGATATTTGGACACAGATTTGTTATCGTGCATTCGTTTGTTCGAAAATTTAATTAATTAGCCGTAATTTTCAATTAAACTTTTACTGCTGCTTATGACGTCATAAAGTCTACAACTCCCACTGTTGCAAGGCATAGAGTTGCAAGGCATAGAGTTATTTTCTGAACTCTGTGGTTCGCCAATCTTTTGACATTAGCTAATATCAACTAGGTAATATTTTAAAATTGTAATATTAAATCTTAAAAAACTTACTTAAAATTAGCTAAAATATAATCATAATAAAATATCTAAACATAAACATATCAATATGAATAACAAATCTCACGTAAAATATTGCAATTTAAATTATTCCAATTCAAAGAAGATTTGGAGAGTTATCCCTGACGCCCAGCTAACATAAAAGTACCAATTTTATTTTATTTATTTACACACATATTCAATTTTATTAGAAAACACCAGGTTGCCATACAAAGCAAAAATCGTCATTTAGGCGTCAAAAATTAACCCCAGTTACAGCCATACTTGCCAACCTCCCGATCTTTTTTCATACCAATATTTTTATGTAAAAATATTTGTTTTATTATATCGTACAATTTCTGCAATTTAATAAATCAATTTTTTTTGTAAGATTTTACTGGTATTCAAAAAATCGGGAAGTTGGCAACTTCACTGGCGCCGGGCTAATCGAAAAGTACCCCAAATTATTCGTCAAACTGTAGCGCCCAATAAACAAACAGAAGAATGTTGCCATTAAATCTCAAAAATAAAAAATAATAATGAAATAATAATTAGGAAAAGCCCCATTTACTAAAGTATCATTTATCAATAACTTTAAACAATAAAATTTACAATATATTAATGAAAACAGAATAAAAAATAGTCTTGAATATTTATTTATTTATATTATTTCTCTTAATTATCCCTTTCGACTGTTGGATAAATGTTTGTGACGTCAGTTGAATTTTATCGATTGTACGAAACTACGAATCACAACATTTTTTCAATGCTTTTTCTATTTTAATATCATGGTTTCGAAGACGTAATTTTTATTTTAATTAATGTAATTACTAATAAATCAGTAAAACATCATTATAAATACATTTAACGTCGAATTAAAAATCACTTGATGAGAACTTTTAGGCCGAATTTTTTAATTTGCAAGTTAAATTTCGGTGAAAATATTTATCCGCGTGTTTTATAAGCGAATAATAATTCATATTTATTGTGACGCCACCGGAATATTGTCCATTAGGTTTATTTTATCATTATGCATTATAACTTTGTTGATGCCATTTTTTCATTACAATTAAATACAAAATACATTTTTATTTGTAACATGGTGTTTAAGCATAAAAGTAATTGATACAAAATACGTGTGAAAAGTTTACGCCGTGGAAAATGACGTTATGCTTAGCTTGAAATTCATTTTAACATCGATAAAACTAAAAAGAAAAATGAATTGTGTCAACATGACGTAATTTTAACTGATTTTTCAATTTTTAATTTTAAAGGTCAGAATTTAAGCCTTTATTAGTTGCTTCATCTTGATTGCATACCTTGATTACATGTTACCAATCACTTTTTTTTTTTAACTATAGGTTAGAAGATTTCATTTTTTATAAGAAAACTTACAAAAGAAAAGAGTTTCAAGAAAATCAAAATTATTAAAAATAGTGTTATAGGAAAAAACTTGAAATAATGATTGTATTTGTAGCTAGAATAAATAATGTAAGGCTAATATTTTATAGGAATTATTTTGGTATGTTTGTTATAAGTTCATTTAACAGTTCCTTATTAGTGTCAAAATCCTATTTCTTCCACTGTGAATTTCTCTTTCGATGTCAAAAAATGATAGTCAACTTTTGGATTCCAGCCAAAACACAGTGGCAATTTTTAGAAACGTATAACGGTTGTGACAACAAACGGCCCTATCGCTTTAGCTTTCATCGCGCTTACATCACTTCTAAATACTACAAATTTCAATTTTTTACTACATTTTACTATATTTTACAATTTCAGTTCTTACATCATCAATTAGAAAAAAATTAGCTTTCGATTGAAATTTATTTGAACACTGCCGCTTAATTTAATGACTTTTTAAATAATTTTCAAGCATGAAATATTTTTCAATTCTATCTCAACAATGATCGTCAGTTTGCTTTAATAATGTAACATATTCCCTGGGAAAGTTGCTCCAATTGAAAAAAGATTTTCTTAACCATCATAAAAACTGAAAAAGAAAAATAATAAAACCCCCTGATAAATCATAAGATCAGATTATCCAAAATAAAGAGCATTTTAGCGCTAAACTAAAATCTGTCAAGAAAAAAAAAACTATTTATAGTTTATGATTAACATAAAATTGATATGCTGAATTCGTTGATGTATATGTTGCATCAGAATATTCTAGGAACTGTATTTTATTATTTTTTAAAGATCCATTGGATATTTAACTGTATAAGAAGGAAAAGGTCCCCGACTGTGATGGAAAAGGAATAATCATCCTGATTATGTAAAGGAACCGAAGAAACCATACAAATAAATTACACTTGAAAACATTAAAAATCTCCCTTATCTGCAGATTGATTTATTAATGTAAAAAAAAAATCTTCATCTTTACATAGAAATTGATTAGCTTAAAACAATGGATGCGTTTCAGAAGATACGCATTTGAAACGAACAATGATTAAAGAATATAGTTTAAAACTTTTAATTTAAACATTTTAAAACTTTTTTTTAACGTCGAATTTTGACGGTGCCTTTGGTGAGATGCAATGCACACGCGCATAGGAGCTCATTCAGTTGTATTATCACAGGGGGGGGGGGATGTGTGCTTTATTTACTATGTTCTTTTATTGACTGAATATGAGATGAACGTAGGGATATACTATTTGTATGATACTTCATACGTCCAGGAAATTTTCTTTCTTGCATTGAGGAATACAGCGGTAATGTCAAACTGATTTGCATTACACAGTTGTTTACTGATTGTTTGTTTGAAGTTTGCTTCGGAAATAGTACTGTAATTCACTGGGGGGGGGGAAACTTTTAAAATAAAATATTTGAAAGACTGTTTCATACGCACCCCTTCTTATGTAATAAAGAAGCTTATTTTACTAATATTATTATTGTAAATTTTTTCCTTCAAATTTTGACGGGTTCCATCTAGTTTATAATTAAGTTCTAAAAATATTAAAAGTTGCATTGTCAACGGAAGCAAGTTAGATTAAATAAAAGAGAAGAATTTTAACCAAGTTGTTTTTCCAAACTGTAATTGCTATTTTTAATGCTATATTTGAGTTCCTTGGTGTTATACTAAGTGTTAAGCCCAGATATTTACATAGTTTTTGCCTTTTTTTCGTAAATTATTTTTATAAATAGGTAATGCATCAGAGTATTTTCTAGTAAGAAGTTGTAAAAACAAAGACAAAAAAATAAATGCATTCTTCTTTAAACTGTCTCTCAAAATAAATATAAATAAAAAAATAAGCATGTATTTATGTATTTATTTTTAATATGCTGAAATTTGTAAATGCAAACTCATGAAAACATTTTTGTAACTTTTTAAACTTTTACTTTGTTAAATAAAATGTATAACAATGTTTTGAACTTAAAAAAAAAGTGTCATATTACATGTGAAGTAGGATTCGACATTTTAAGCTCAGTAAAATTTTGCGAATAACTTAAGTCTTTGTGTGACATTTATTCTGATAAATTTAGTTTAGAATCCCTTTAGGCAAAGAAGAACTTATATTTATAAACCTAAATAAACAACAAAAAATATATATAAGAAAAATTATCTGGCCTCAATCTCTTCAAAAATATATTGTGAAATAAATGTCAAAGATTCAGCATTAAATTAAATTTGGCTAATTAATATAAAAACAAACCCTGCAGGAAAACAATGCATGATAGCGCAATTATATTTAATTGAAAACTACCAAAGCAAATAGCATAACATTAAATAATTGCTTTAATTTTTTTTAACATCATAAACTCGACAAAAAATAAATAAAAAATAAAAATAATAAAAATAATAATACATCATAATACTTTTTTCATTTTATTATTTTTTTCATGCTAATGTATTTATATTTACTGTTGACGGAGCAACTTTTTCTTTCATTTCAATTAAAGAAAAATGCGTTATCGCAATAAAAAAAATAGAAAATATCTATGTGTTATTATTTTCTTTTAAAAAACAAATATATTGAATTAAAAATATTTGTAATCTTAGATATCGTAACATCAGCTGATTTTGTTTTTCTATTTTTCTATTTTTTTTTTTCTATTTTTATCTTTTTCCACATTTGTTTTCACTTTATTTTTTCCCCATGAAAGTGTTATTTGTTATAAATAGTTCATGCGTACCGTTGACATCATTTTTAAACATATTGCAGGTAAAATATATTATAAATAGAATAATCGACGAGAACTAGTGGCCATTAAAGAAAATTTGGGAAAAACTTCGTTTTGGTATTAGAAATGAAGATCGAATGAGACCCCCCAAAATAAAGTTGTTTTACTATGCTTTGGAGAGGAAAGGGGGGAAATTTAAGGAGGAGGACACAACCTTTTTTCTATATGTTGAGCGGGGTATTCTTTATCATGTATTTTTAACACTTTCCAACATAGTTGAAAAGTGTTTGACTTCGGTTTGTCTGGCCGTATGGCCGTCTGCCGTCTGTCCGTGCTCTAACTCCCGTAAATATGCTCGGATTGCTCTGCCATTTTTATATGTTATTGTCTTTATCTATAGTATGTTCCCTATTTCAAATGAAGTGTGTAGCACTTATAGTCTTTTTACAGGGACACTCAAAATAATTCCGTTACATTACGGTCTATGGGGGAAAAATCATTTGCGGTTTATTTTACTGATGTTACACAATCTCAAATACATTGTAATTGATATATATCACTAAGGTGCATTACAAGAAGCTGAATATGGAATAGGGTGTGCATAGCACTTATAGTTAATTTACAGTGGCAGTCAAAAGAATTCCGTTACATTACGTCTATGGAGAAAAATCGTTTGCGGTTTAATTAAATAATGTTTCACTATTTTAAACGCATTGAAATTTATATATATCACTAAGGTGTATTACAAGAGGCTTACTACATAATATTGTGTGTATAGCAGTGATCGTTTAATTACAGGGACACACAAAAGAATTCTCTACTGTCTGTTAACAATAATTCCTGGAAGTGCGTTTTAAGTTGCTGAACGCGATTTTAAATTTAACTCACTTTTTGTCTATTACTTGGTGTGTATAAATTCTGTAGATCCTATACAGGGCAACACAAAAGTTCGCGAACACAATTCCGTTTATTGACAGAAACTCCAGAAGGAAAATTTTAAACTGTTCTACGCGTTTCCTAACTAAACTAAAATTTAGCATCCTATGTAGTATATATGCAAATCTATAGATCACATACAGGGCTGAATAAAAGTATTCGATATTTTTCCGAATATTGTATATGTTAGAAACATATGCTGGAAATTCCTGAAATTACGTTTTTAAATATGTTATGCTTTTTCCAAATTGTTTACTTAGATGTTATCTTTCAGCTTATTAAACAGTAATGATTTGTAAAATTATTTTGGAAGCGTTGGAAAGTGTTACATAATCTATGCTTGACGCATGATTTTTCATTCTTGTTTAATTCTGAATCGAATGACTCCATTTGCAAGTCGATACAATCATTTGTTACAAAGTTACGAATTTTTTTATAAATAAAACTTTCTAAATTATACTTTATGTGAGAAGATGTAATATACGTCCGTAGATTTAGAATCCAAACGATTTGGTTTATATTTAATTGGCCGTGAAGACAAGATGCACGAAGAAATGTGTTATTAGAGTAACACATCAGCTTAATAAAGGAACTCGGTTCCTTTATTATTGGCCCACCGCTTCTTATAATCTAGAAAGGATTTAAGCGAATAAATCAAAAACTCTCACCCAGAAAAAGAAATTGATTAAAACTACAAAACATGTTTTGTTGAGTACATTTTTGTTGTTTTAGCAAAATTCAAGTAAAATTTTACTTGAATTAACAAAACATTTTTTGCTGACGATACATTTTTTTTTTTGGAATTGCAAAAAAAAAAAAAAAAATATATATATATATATATATATATGTTGATTTAAACAAAATTTCCATTGACCTATATTTAAACAAAAAGTTTTGTTGGGTTAACCAAATTTTTGTTGATTCAACAAAACTTTTATCTGGGTGCTTTAACTGCGAAAAATATTGATACCACTAAGCTTGTTGCCATTAGCTGTGACGTAACTTCAGTTAACACAGGTTACAAAAGATGTGTCATATCAATTCTAGAAATAATAAAAATGGAAAGCTGCTTCAATGGCTTTTTTGTCAATTACGTGCCAATTAGCTTATCTTATGTCAGTTGTTTGAGCACCTTGATGGTACAACCACTGGGCCTCAAAGTTTTACAGGATCTATTGCCAAATCTCTAAAATATTTTGAATTGCTTTCTCTTGTACTTTTTAAGAGAAAAAGCTGTACTTTGCCAGAAATTACTAATACAATGGAATTGAGCCCGGATCAACTCTATTCGCTGGCAAATATGTGAAACAATTTCTTCCGGATCTTGCCCAGAAAAATAGTAAAATAAAATATCCAGGTAAAATTGTGGATTTCCAATGGTATACATTGGCAAGTAGAACTCTTAGTCTGTGCGTTTCCTCAGTTGAACACTCTGAAAATTTGTTGATTCTGACAAATTTTTAAATAAAATTTATGAATCTGTAAGGTTTTTAATTAAGGCTAAGCCTTCATGTATTTACAGAGCTCAGAATTTACATAAAACAATAATATCATCACGATATTTACCAAGAGAATTAAGGACAATAATACATCCAGAAATTCAACGAAATGGTTACTTTTGTAACCCGGAAAATATTTTGATTGTCATGTTGGCTGACGATAGTGACTACATAAGATTATTGGCGCTACGTAGAATAATAAAAACTCGAATGTTCAGTACTTTCAAGCTAATTGAGGTTAATTTTGAAGCCAATGACTATATCGATTAGTGCTCCCGACCCGATACGTATTTCAGTTATTCGTTTAACCGATTTACGTATGTACGTATAATACGTTTATTTGTAATACGTATGCATAAAATTATACGTTTAAACGATCATTTTATACGCTTATAAGTTTATACGTATACAGTTAAACGTATAATTCAAGTATACGTATATTTCAAATAGTATACGTATTTACTTTTAATGCGAATGAACGTCATCAGTCTTACGTCACTGAACGGAGAGAAAGCTGGAAATCGTGGCATGACCGTAGCAATCTGTATATTATGTTTCATACATAGGTTCTTGTTATTTTTCCCTACAAATATTTAAATTAATTTATGTTACTTCTAATTTTTATTGAAGTAAGTGATAAAATTTTATACAAATTTGCTGGAGCAATTTAAATTGTTTTATATTTCTTAAATTTGCCATTATGGTTGTTATATGCCATTGTGAATGCAGGACTAGCGGGAGTTTCTCAATGTCTCTGATTGCCAGACCAGCAGGAGAAAAATCGTCTTTTTTCCACGAATGAATGGAAACCGTTTAAACGTTTATACGTTTAACCACCGGGGTAATATCCGTATACACTGTTTCGTATAATACGTATAACCGATTTGGCCGTATCATACGTATCCAAAATGTGTACTCCGTATAATATGTATTATACGTATACTTGTATAAACGTTTAATAGGGAGTACTAATATCGATTTTATAAACTGGGTTGAAAAATAACAGTAACTTCACCACCATTAACTAAATTTTTAGATCATAACATTGTTACAAAGTGTGTCCTAAATAAAAAGGCATAGATAGATGATAACATCTTACCTGAGATTAAACTATTCCATTGTCACAACAAAGCCACTGGAAGATGTGTAAAACTCGTTGCGGTAGTTTCTTCTGCTATATGTGTCCGTTGGGACCCGAAGGGTTAATGGAAACTTCTCTGGAATCTCCCAAACAATTGCTAGTTTTCGAAACGAGAAAAAAAAACTGTATGCACGACTATAAATGGTACTTTCATTGCTTGAAAATTGTAATAGTAAATATTTTTTAACTTATTATTGTTGGCTAAATTTCAAATAATACTTTCTTACAAAGAATAACCGTTTCAGGGGCAAAGTACTCTTGCAGATAAAATATTGAAATGATTGACTGACACCAGGATTCACGACGAGTTTATTTTAAATAACTAAAAGCTTTTCCTCATGTACCATATAAATCCAAAATTTTATTATAAAATTCTGGAGTCAATGTGGCAGTTTGGGATTAAAATTAAGTGGTATATATAATATACCGGTGCACTTCAAGGTGTTAATTTAAAAATAAAAGACAATTTTGGTTTTTTGATTATGTTTTACAATTGCCCAATTTCCATACATTTAAAAAAAAAATTAAGTCATTGAGGCAGTATAAGGAACCTGAATGCATTATAAATATTATATAATTTTACTATAAATATATAATTATAATAATTTAAGGATCATGCTTATAAATTCAATTAATATTAATAATATTTGAGTAGTTTATATGCTTGTCCAGATAATGGGAAAACGCACAACTTTCACATTTTTACGAAATATTTTAAGACCTTGCTGCAGTAATATATATTAATATATTTTTCAAAAATAATTTATATTTTGAATCAGAATGCGATAAAGCAACTTTCTCATACCGACATATTTTCATTTCAACAAAAACAAATTCCATATACGAGCAGTCCACCCTAAAGAACAATAGGGGCCCAAAACGTTTTTGGTATTAATGTTCTAATTAGAAATATATTTAAGTTAAGGGATTGTGCTAAATTTTCGGCTTTAAAAAATGCATTTATGTTTTTTGCTTTTTCCAAATGTGTGATGTTTTATAATTGTTCTCTCGAAGTATTTGGAAAAAAAAATTATGCGCATATAAAAGTTATGGTTAAACGTGTCGAACTGCAGACAAACAAGTTGTACTTGTTGCTTAATTTTCCAAAAGATTTTCTCGAAAGAACTCGGTACCCAAAATATATAGGCAACGGATGAATCAATTTTATTTTTATTTTTTTTTTTTTTCAGAGAAAGCTTATATATTTCACATGCTTTTGACTGCTGATTTTCCTTAAATTTTTAAATTCTTTGTTTTTTATAAACCAAACAAAATCAGTTTTTATTGATAGTCGTAATTATTATAAAAATGGAGAAAAAAATTGGTCAACAAACAGAAAAATTATATATTTTTAAAGTCATTCGTGTAAGAGGAAACCGCCTCAAAGAAATCTTGACCACTTCCGGGTGAATATTGAGAAAAAGCTAGTCCAACAGATGCATTTTTTAAGGAAAAAAATAATGTTTTAATGTTCATTCTTATGCGAAATCGCACAAATTTCTACCTCGTTCCTCAAAGTCAAAACGAATGCATAAATTATACTTATTTTCCAGGATAAAATCCTCCCACATCACCTTAAGATACACTTAATCATTCACTTCAGAATTTCATAAACAAACGCTATTGTCTAAGCATAAGCAAATTAAAAATGAAATATTTCATTTTTAACAAAATTTATAGTAATTTCAGAAATAGTTTTGTAAAATAATTCTGTTCACAGTTTCATTAAATTTTATAAAAGCGTTGGTTTTCTGAAATCTCATTAATTTCTGTACCTGATTCATTTCTCTGTCTATGATTATTTTGAATAATTGGATGAAAATTGTGAAAAGTTTGTATTAAGAATTCATTATAATGGCATATCTCAAAATTGTTGTGACCTGCTAAAGTTATTTAAAGAAAGAGATTCAAGTTTATAATGAGATTAAAATTACGCATTAGAAGTTCTTTTAATATTATTCGACAGTAGAATTTTAGATGCTACAGAAATAAATAATAAAAATAGCGTTCTTCAAATGAAATTATTTTATAAAACTCATACTTAAAAATACACGCATATTGTAAAACAAGCACAAACTACTACTCTAAATAACTTACAAAAACTGTATGAAACTTTTTTTTTAAATTCATTTTTTATTTATTTATGATTGTTTTCTTATAATTTTTATGGATTTTTATAATTTTTAGGGGTATTATTTTTATAACAGTTACTACACATATGAGTACATCATATATGGGTAAATTACATACTTACACGTTAATGAATGAACACTTGTAGCAAACCAATATTAACAATATCTTGACGCAATACTTGTTCATTGGTGAAGTCATTAGCATGTAATATTGTAGGAAATATGCATATATAATAAATATAGATATATATATTTACAAGTGATATTAAACTTTGTTTTAATCTCACAAAAATACTTTAAAGGTAAATATATATTTTTGTGTTTATAAATATATATTTAGGGTGTTTGTTTTTGTTTTTATTAATTGATTTTTCGTAAAATATTTATTGTTTGTTTCTAAATAATCCAAAAAAACATTTGCTGTAATTCATTATCATAATTAGGTCATTTACACTGAAAAAGAATATTTTTTTGTAAAAATATATTTTTGTAACAGTATATAAATATAAAACATTTTATATAGAAGATGAAATATTTTCAATCAGAATTAAAGGTTTTACGAATATAATGAATGAGGATAAATTTAAAATCCTGTGTTCAAATTTTCGAAAATCGCTTTTACTACAGAAATGCAGTAAAAGCGAATTGCATTATTCAAGTTGATGTTCTTTATCTTAAAAAAATAAAATAAAACAAAATAAAAATAAAAACTTGGTATATCCAATGGATTATCCAATGATAAATTACATCATTAACAGATAAGAAAAGAAAAGATTTTGAACTTTTGATAAAAGATTTTTTAGGATTCATTAAAATTGATGAATGATAAAAAGTCTCTTTAATAAACTTTCAATTGTTGTAGTAAACAGTATTATAAATTTCCGTACTGTAATTATATATGCTATAGATAATTTATTTATTTTTCATTTTATAAACTAAAGGTACAACAGTCATTATACACCGCAAATATAATTATTATGTAGTTAGTAGTCGCCTTCTGCCGCCAGTTTGTTCACCTTGTACATGCACTAAGAGATTCGGTCAGTCATCGGCAAATAAATAAGAGAAAAAATGTATTTTTCAATTACTAATTGAATGATCATTCGATATTTCTTTTAGTTAACAAATACGATTATGAAGTCATGACCTGGACATTTTTTAACTCAGTTAGAAAATTACAATTCGTATGATTTATTTACCAATTAGAATACTCCATTTCCATAAAAAATGTCGTGTGGTACATCTCAGTAACATATACCAAACACATCGTTTTCGAAGTATATAAATACGAGTTTGAGCACGGAGAGACAGGCAGAAGATAAAATACTCAAAAATCGTAAATATTTTTAAAATACGTTGGAAAGTATTAAAAGAAAAACAAATTTAATTTTGTGCGCAATATCCGTTTACTTTCTCTTTTATTAAGACTGAAAATATAATTTGTTATTTTAAAATCCTTTATTATTCACAATCGTGTTTTTCATCTATTTTTGTTATAAAAATCGTAGCTGTTATTTTTAGCCATTTTTCAAATCATGCTATCGAGTGAATGCATCGGAAATTTGGATTAATAACGTTATTATAAAAAAAATCAAAATTAACGTACTAATACCAGTTTTATTATCTGCCTAAACATTATTAAAATAATTACACAACAGGTTTAGCTTTACAAAAGAATAATAAAGTTTCTTTTACTATGTAGTACGCTTATTATCTTACCAAGTGATTAAGAAAAATGAAAAGATTAATAATATATTGTTGGGTTTACACATGGGAACTTGAAAGAAAATACTTTCATCGCAGGATTAATATTTCGACATAAAATAATAGCTTTTAAAAACATATTATATAGAAAGTGCTGAATAAAGACATAAATAGATCACGTCTTAATAGACATATTCTCGACGGGAATTTATTAAACGAAATTTATTACTCTGAAAACACATTATTCCTATTTTTAAGGGGGTAAAACATTTTCTCTTAAGGGTTTAACTTTGTTGGATCCTTTATATTATTGTTTAAATGGGGTCTGCGCCCGCTGTAGGGCAATTAGGTTCTGAGAAAGGAAATACAAGCGGAAGTATCGGCATAATACAGAGAGACAAATTGATTTTTAATATCGTCAGTAACAACCATTTGCATATCTATGTATAAAGGGTGTCCTCCTTTATATATGGAGTGGCTGTGACTAAAACAAAAAGTAATTTCGTGTTATAGAGCGGCTCTCACAATTATGATTATGCCAAGGTTGCAGTTTTGATTTCGCCAAGATCATCGCAAAGCTTATATAGGCATCCTATATACGCATATATATATTCCAAACACTCCTATATGTGCCATATATGTCATTATACACATATTATTTATGTCTTATATGTCGTATATACATCATATACACATGTCATATATATACATCATATATGCATCATATATGACTATAACTTGGCCACATACGTACAGAAATGTTATATATATATATATCATATATTATTATAATGTCATACATGCTTTATAATTTGGTGATAAATCTTGGCTGCTTGGCAGTTCATCCTTGGAAGTCGCTATAACACGAAAGTACCAAATTTACAATATATTAATGAAAACAGAAACAAAAATATTTCATGCTTGGTGGCTGCTATAACACGGAAGTACCAAATTTCTTCTTTATTTTTCATATCTGATAATTTGCATCTATCCTTTTTTGTAATTTTAACATTTTTGTAACTATTTTATGCATTTCTATTGCTTATTCATCAAAAGTTACAGAATTTCGTTAAAAACGGTTAAAAAAGTAAAATGCGAACTGGGTTTGGTCCATTCTCGACCGAAAGCAACAACCGTTATCATTATCTTTTTACACGTGATGGTTTCGTTATGGTACTTCTTTGTGAAGTTTGGTAATTTTTGAAATTCATTTTTGGAAAAACGGCATAATCATTCGATTTGAAATTTATATCAAGAAAAAAACAATTTTTTACCTTTCTAACGCAGTTTGTCTAACAATTTTGTGACAAATACTTTTTGAGCTATTAATTTTTTCAGTAACTTCAAATGTTTCATTTTCCGAGATTAACCTGTGGCAACGATGGATTGCTGTGACTTTTCATAAACATGAAAAATGATAGAGATTGAAAGAATAAGCCACCCTGTGGGAGGCTAATAAATCATAACGTATTAAATAATACAAATAAAATGCTTAAATGCATCATATAATATACTTAAATATTAAGAAAATGATCCCTGCAGTAAGCCAATACCATCTGTAAATATTGCATATTCTTAGGAATTAAATATTTCCCAATATTGACATGTTGACATTTAGCAGAAAATACGCCGATATTGACAAAGAATATGTTGCCGATGTGAAGCCAATAAAACGAATATTTTCAATGCAACGCCATTACTGAACCAATATTGGTTTTAGTCGCTTCATGTTGGATAAAAGTTTATTTTCAATATTGGCGCAATATTTGCAAAACGCCAACTCTCCAAAAATGGAGTAGTGTTTCATACTAATGAATTCAGAATTGGTCCAATAATGACTCAAGATCTATCCAATACTGTCTTTTTACTAGATAATCCACAGACGGATTAAAATAATTTTCCAGATTATTCCGTTCTGGAATGACCAATGGCAACATCTATTTAACTTCGTGTCTAATATCCTCAACTTAAAAACCATGCTCGACATCAGCAACCAATGTTTTCTATGATAATGTCGAGTGTTTTTAAGAGAATAATACAGATTACTTTAGCAGCGTAGTAGCGCATGTCGGACCTTTCAGAGGAATATCTAGAGACTTGCAATACATGGTCCCAACATGCTTCATACATTCGCTATCCAGTTAATTTTTTTTTTTTTACTCCTCAGGTACGTCAGGAAAATTTGATCATTTTCATGTTATGCATTTTTGTCGATTAATCTCGCGTCTATATGTATTGTAGCGAAAAAACCAAAGAATAAGCCATAGGACTTCTTTACGATATCTGACAGTTGATATTGAACAAATAAAAAAAACAATATAATTCAGTGTGGCAATTAGTTATTATTCCTGTTGTTCAATCTCATAAATTAACACGGTTTTAATGATAATTTTTGCAACATTGGTATACCAGTATCAAGATTCCAAATTAGAGACTCTCGGCTAATACTTTAGAAATTAAATCTCGCTATATACATAAATAGTACTTCATTTCACAAAAAAAGTTAAAATTTCAGTGCAAATTCATCTTGTTTAATAATTAAAATTCATAAAGATGCAAATAAATGTAAATATATTGCCTGAAGGTGCGTAAAATCATACATAAAAACATTTAAAAGAACTTGGAGTTCTTTTAAAATCCAAACGTTTTCAACCGAACATACTCGGTCATCATCAGTGAAAAACTAATAGATAAGTTGGGTTGTTGTCTCTTCGGGTCTTCTAGCTTGCCGGAACAAACCATTCTACTTCAAGGGTGTGGAATATAAGTTGGAATGGAAAAGGTCATTCAACATTTCAAAAAAGGTACAGGTTAATCAATCATGTATTAAACATGTAATCACGGAGTCTGGAATGAATTAATACATGATTGATTAACCGGTACATGTTTTTGAAATGTTGAATGAACTTTCCCATCCCCAAGATGTGAATTAGCTTGTATAAGTAGTGTTAAAAAACCCCTAAAAAATGATAATAAATCTGGCTGATGGAAAAAGGCTTCATGGTGCAAAATAAAAATAAACTAAAGGGGGACACGATTAAATGTTCAAAAGGGAACACAAGTTAAATTCCTAAACCTGATCGAAATAGTGATTCCGTACCAATAAATGTTGGCCACAATAACAAACCACCTTAGCATCCCGAGCAACAACCTGAAATAGCTGAAAACTAAAAGTACATATTATAAAACACTTCATGCTAATTAAACAAAAAATAATAATACTTTAGAGATTATTCTCGATTAATTTATTTATATATAAAACATATTTTAAGGTTACACAATTAATAAAATATTTATATTTTAAAAGATGCATTCAAATTAATATATTTCACGGTTGTTCACACATCATACATGTGGGCTAAATACTGCGTTTAAATTATGAACATTTAAATCTTATATCATCCATGGACAATTAATTTTAATTAAAAAACATAGATACTTAATATTGGTCCAGGTTCGAATCCTGGTCACGGCACCAAATGATAAAAAATGATGATAAATCTGGCTGATGGAAAAAGGCTTCATGGTGCAAAATAAAAATAAACTAAAGGGGGACACGATTAAATGTTCAAAAGGGAACACAAGTTAAATTCCTAAACCTGATCGAAATAGTGATTCCGTACCAATAAATGTTGGCCACAATAACAAACCACCTTAGCATCCCGAGCAACAACCTGAAATAGCTGAAAACTAAAAGTACATATTATAAAACACTTCATGCTAATTAAACAAAAAATAATAATACTTTAGAGATTATTCTCGATTAATTTATTTATATATAAAACATATTTTAAGGTTACACAATTAATAAAATATTTATATTTTAAAAGATGCATTCAAATTAATATATTTCACGGTTGTTCACACATCATACATGTGGGCTAAATACTGCGTTTAAATTATGAACATTTAAATCTTATATCATCCATGGACAATTAATTTTAATTAAAAAACATAGATACTTAATATTGGTACTGAAGAAAAGCTTGTTCTAGCAGAAAGCACATTTTTACACTGAACATCATCTTACACTGACGAACAGAAGATTTCCTTTGAAGATTCACGATTATTACACTTTCACTATTTTTTAGATGTCGATCACATACTTAAAATTTGTAGACAGATTTTTCACACACAAACAAAATACACCTCTATTTCTTCACCTTATCACATATTAAAGTAAAACACAGAACTAACTAGGGTGGCTCCTCACACGAGAAAAAATCTCGAATGAATGGGATACCACCCTTCTTTCGCTTGAGACTTTTACAAACCATCCAACACACCGCTCGTTGAAAAAAACACTAGTCATTCAGATGCGATGCCATTCCGAGTGAAGGAAGCTTGGTCGAAAAATATCCGGTATTACCACTACCTCGCGCGCCGATGGAAGAAGATACAGCGAGAGAAATTCTTCGTATGCAGGCGTTCGCCAGCTGCTGCGAGTTTAGTAGCGATGTTGCGAGATGTTTGTTGGTGCGTTCGCTGATTTATAAAGGCAGATGCGCTGACACGGAAAGACAGTTCTTTTTGCATATTGCGCTGAACTTTAAAGGTTTTTTTGATGACTTGGCTGAGTTGTGAAAGGGGTTTTTTAACAAGTAGAAAGATTCCTAGCTGCGGTGCTGTCGGTGGTCTACGGCATCTTGCTCTTTGGCCCAGAATGTATTAATTTTGTAGAAGAGAAATCGCAGCATTTGATAGATTTTCAAAAGAGTATTTACCATTATGACTTTACCTCTGGCGACATTAATCTTTTAATCGTTCCTTTTTTAACTGATCGTTGATTGATCGATGAAGGTGATTGGAAACACTATAAAATATTTATTGATCTTATCATTTATGGACATTCTATCAATGTTTTTACATTGCTGAAACTAAATATCGGAAATATATTTTTATAAATCCACATCTTAATATGATTTGTAAAGCTAACGGATGTCTCGTACTGTGATTATTTTAAATGTATAGATATTTGTTGGTCTATTGTGCAGAAACATTCAAATAAAGAAAGTTAGTTACAATTACGCACATGATAGCAATATGGATAATTTATATTTTCTGATTTAAATAATTTGCAAAATAACTAAATGTTCAAGATTTTTTTTTTATCGCATATTTAAAAAAAAGACTTCTGTAGTTAATAGTAAACATTATATATCAATTTGTATTAATATTGCAATAGATTTTCGCAAAATATTCATATTTTATTTCTAAATAGTCTCGACAGAATTTTCTCTAAATGATCATCAACTACGTTGAAAATAAAGATTATTTGTAAAACTGGCATTTTAAAATGAATATAAAAAATCACATTCGAGCCAACATGATATAATATAAAACAGCATTAAAGTATGTCCAAAATAAAATAAAGAAGGAAAATATAGAAATAAAAAAAAGAAAAATAGAAATAAATTTTCGAAATAAATATGATTTAAAACATATGATTTGTTTACCAGAAATTCGATTTCTAGAAGTTTCAAATATGTGAATCCCAAAATTACAGTTCATTCCGTCAAGTAGATTTTAAGTTATGCTTAACCCCTTGAAGTGCGCCGGTATATAATATCTACAAAAAATAACTTTTCAAAAGTTAAAAAAAAAAAAAAAAAAAAAAAAAAAACGAAAGTTGTGGCTAAAAAATGGTGTGATATCAAATTTCCAAGCTTTTATTATAGTACTTATTTAACTTTTTTCCATTAAAGAAGTTATCATATATATAAGTCGAATATGTTAATGGAAATCGTTTTCTCCTGTACTAAATACTACATCCTAACGTGTTTCTGAAAATTCAATTTTTTTCAAATTATGCATGATGGGCTTGGCTGCCATCTTTCCATATTATACACAAAATTCTAAGCACCCCTATCCGTAGTTAAAATCCGAAGTTCAAAACTGTAACTTAAACAAATATTTTAAGCGTTTCGTTTATGGACTTGTATGTTCTGAAAATTGTGTCTTAAAATAATGATGACTTATCTTAAAGATTCATCTTATGATTTATTTTTTAGAGTAATTAATCATTTCAAAGTAATAAAAATCAATTTAAACAAATATCAGTCTTCCTCAATTTATCTGTCCGTAGTTAAAATCTAAAGTTCGACATTGTTATAAACATATTACATTGCAAACATATTACGCTTTTACTTTAGAAATTTGGGTGCTTAGAAATATGAAAAGATGGCCGCTAAGCCCATCATGCATAATTTGAAAAAAAAATGAATTTTCAGAAACACGTTAGGAGGTATTTAGTACAGGAGAAAACGATTTCTATTAACATATACGTAGCACTCGACTTATATATATGATAACTTATTTAATGGAAAAAGTTAAATAAGTACTATAATAAAATCTTGGAAATTTGATATCACACCATTTTTTAGCCCCAACTTACGTTTTTTTTTTTTTTTTTTTTTAACTTTTGAAAAGTTATTTTTTGTAGATATCATTTCTTTTTTTTTAAATAGATTATACATAATATAAATAATCTACTCTATGAAATTAACATGAGAATGTTATGTAAAATTACATTTTACTTTCAGCTATTGTTTAAAGGGTTAACTAGAAATACCAGTAGATTTTTCAATTCATCTAATTACACCCTTAAAAACAACATACTAAATGGGGCTTGTTATAATACTTGTTATCCTTCGTTAAAAAATATCACTGACTAATCCATGAGATGAGTAAAAATGGAATATGTACATAGCGCGTCAGCGCTGCTTTTGAAATCAAACGTGATATCATGCTCTTTTATTATTAGCATTAAATCCCATTGATTGGCGAATCTTTATAAAACGTAGTTAATGGTGAAAAGTAGAAAAATATCTTAGCAATTTCTTAGATTTACATTATTTTATTGAATTAAACATTGTACTCTTACAATAAATTTAAATGGAAACTTAACTTCTAAAACAAAAACAATTTAACAATTGGATTCCATTAATTTATAGAAAAATGACGTGAAAGAATCTCAGCCTGCGAACGAAATGCTTGTCCTTTACCGTGGTTTTATAGAAATAAATTAATCATATTCAATTCCATTTCGAAAAGTTTGTTTACGTTTGGAAAAAAATTTTAAATGCCGATAACTCTTAATGTATACATTTCAGAAGGTACCTCTTCCCTCAAAATTAATTTTTTTTTAAGATCTTTCTAAAAATGTAAATTTTATATATAGTAAAAGCATGAACACTACGTCTGATTACTTTATTTTACAATATTATAAGAACACACATTTTAGCAGACAATTAAATGCACTAAACCACCATGAGTGAAAATCTGACCTGCGCCAGGCCTCGAACTTTGGACCTTCAGCGTACCGTGCTAACGTTTTACCACTAAGCCACTCAGATTGACATTCTAAATCAGCAATTTCTCATTCTTATTCCTGTTGGAAACAGTCATCGGCCACAATTTGCAGTCACATTTAATTGTCTGATAAAATGTGTGTTCTTATAATTATGAAGTTTTATTAAAAAAAAATATCTTCAGAAAAAATGGCTGACTTGCAGATGAAATTTGATATGATTAACCCGTAACTGATTTGTGCTATTATAATACAGATGGTACACGGTCGTTGGCGGGGTTTTATCTCTGTTTTGGCATAATTTTTTAGTTGCCATGTTAATTAACAGATTTTTGCTAATTAAGGATAGAAATGTATTTATTTTTTCACTGTATTTTATAATAGCACGTAGATTAGGTTATTACTTGTCCAAAAATGCAATCCTTTTTCATTTCTGTCCTACATTTAAATCTGTAGGTTGTTTGAAAAAAAAAGTTTGACGAAGAAAATAGTGATTATTTTAAGTAACTCGACGTTTCAAAAAAATCTATATCTCTGTTTATAAATCACTTATGAAGATGAGTTTGGTCTCAAATTGAAGAATTTCTTCATTAGATTCTTTTAGCTTTCGTTTTTAGGTAGATTTCGTAAGAAATACTACCTATTACATTCTCACCTAAGTTGGAAATTTTGAAAAAAATTTGCAGATCTACGCCGATCATGACTCCCAGAACCCAAAACCACCCCCAGTTCAAAACTTTATATATCTATCTATCTATCTATCTATCTATCTATCTATGTCACTTTTTTCTGGCCACGATAACTGTAAAAATTCTGCATAAATCTCTTCCAAACTGATACATAAAATCAAGGGTCATAAAATCTCGGTCAAGTTCGTTAATGGGCAAAATCGAACCAAGGGGGGGGGGAAATGGGGGGGCTTTCTGTGAAAACAGAAAAACCCTTATAATTTCTTTATTTTTATACGTATCGAATCCGTTTAAAGTTATTATTACTTCTAGAACAAGGGCCGAAAATTTATGTATGACAGAATTTTGATATAATTAAAAATGGCCCCAAGGGAGGGGGAAAGGGGGGGGGTTTAGAAGAAAAAAAATCATAGCTTCGTCAATTCACAAGATATCAAATCCGCGTAAATTTATTATTAATCCTCTTAGTATTATCTAAAACTTTTATATTGACAAGTTTTTTATAGGTCCAACCGTTATAGCAAAAAATAATTAAAAACAAAAAAAATCCCTGCCGGCTCCGCAAGCAAACAAGTTATTTTTCGAAGTAGGCGGTTCGAACTCCCGCATCTTTTCGATACTGATACATAAAATCAAGGGGCATAAAATCTCGGTCAAGTTTGTTAATGGGCAAAATCGAACAGGGGGGGGAGGGGGGCTTTTTGTGAAAACAGGAAAAAAAAACATAATTTCTTAATTATGATACGTATCGAATCCGTTTAAAGTTATTATTACTTCTAGTAACAGGGCCAAAAACTTATGTATGGCAGATTTTTGATATAATTAAAAATTGCCTTAAGGGGGGGAGGGACAGGGGCTTTAGAAGAAAAAAAATCCGAACTTCGTCAATTCCCAAGATTTCAAATCCGCTTAAATTTATTATAAATCCTCTTAATATTATCTAAAACTTTTATATTGACAAGTTTTTTATAGGACCAACCGTTATAGCAAAAAAAAATAAAAATAAAAATAAAAAAAACCCTGCCGGCGCTGCCTGCAAACAAGTTATTTTTCGAAGTAGGCGGTTCCAACTCCCGCTTATTTTCGAAACTGATACATAAAATCAAGGGACATAAAATCTCGGTCAAGTTCGTTAATGGGCAAAATCGAACCAAGGGCGACTTTTTATAGCGACTTTTTGTGAAAACAGAAAAAAAACCCATAATTTCTTAATTATGATACGTATCGAATCCGTTTGAAGTTATTATTACTTCTAGGAGGAGGGCCGAAAATTTATGTATGACAGATTTTTGATATAATTAAAAATTGCCTTAAGGGGAGTGGAGGGGGTTTTAGAAGAAAAAAATTCATAACTTCGTCAATTCCCAAGATTTCAAATCCGCTTAAATTTATTATAAATCCTCTTAATATTATCTAAAATTTTTATAGCGACGTGTTTTTTATAGGACCAACTCTTATAGCAAAAAAAGAAAAAAAAAATCCTTGCTGGCTCCGCCTGCAAACAAGTTTGGTTTCGAAATAGGCGGTTCCAACTGCAGCATCATCGCAAAAAGGTCATTTCTTCCGCAATTCCCAACAAACAGGCGCCCCACGGTCTGCGTTTTCGAAATCTACCTGTGCCTGTAGGCCGAGCCGTCAGGGATTTTTTTTCTATGACGCTTGGTTCATTTGATATCTGATATTTTAATCTGGCATGTTTGGTCGATTTAACATTGCGAAGTTGATTGCTGTAAGTAAGCAGTAGCGGTCTAAAGTCCAGTTCTTGGCGTTGATTGTTTGGCGATTTTTTTTTTTTTAGCTTGGCTTGGCAGAGCGACCGCCCTGCTTGATATGCAACTTAATTTTAATTCCAAAATGTCACATTTGCACCAGATTATTTTAACAAATTTTGAATTTATAAAATACATAAAGGAAAGCTTTTACTTATTTTAAAATAAATTTGTACGCGAATCCTTGTGTCAATCAATCATTTCAATATTTTAGCTCCAATAGTGCTTTGTCCCTGAAGGGTTTAACAAAGTAATCATATTACAATCTGTTTTGTAACGATTACAGATGAATTTAACATTAGGAGTTCCAAACATTAAGCTTTCATAATTCCTAAACTACTGAACAGAATGACTTCCCGTTTTCTATCCAAAGGTAAAGTTTACCGAAAAGTTCAAATATTATATCAAAATCAGATGTTTATATTCAAAATTTCCGTTTGGTACAATATCAGTTAGAAGACGACTTTCTAAGCTTATTTTTTAAGATAAATTGAAAGAAAAGGTAATTTGCATTTAAATGGCTTTTTTCGTTTTTTGGGGACACGGTTTGCTTATTTAAATGTATAATTATCTTAAATATACATTTGGTTTCAAAAATAATTTTCGAAAATAATTGATTTGCAACATTTAAATTGTATACTAGCAATTTCATTTCTAGAAGTTTCAAATATGCGAATCCCAAAATTACAGTTCATTCCTTCCAGTAGATTGCAAGTTATGCTTGAAAGCCTACCTGTATTGCAATCTGTTTTGCAACGATTACAAATGAATTTAACATTAGGGATTTCAACTTTAAAAATTTTATATTGATAAATCTTTTTAAACACTATCAAAAGATTTTCAAAATAAAATGGAGATGGATAAATTACAGAACCTACGTTGACTTGAAATTTCCAAATCGCTTTCACTATCTAAAAGTAGTGAAGCGATTTTCTAACGCTATTGAATTTCATGTTTTATTGGATGGACATTATAATATGGGATGCTTTTTTTTATTGACAAGGCTACATTTCGGAATTCGGCAAAAAGGGATATAAATATCTCTTTTCTCTATTATATGTAAAGTTATGTGGTATTTTAGATGGATGCTTTATTAGTTTAACTACATTAAAATGTCTCAAAGATTCACTTAATCAGTAGTTTTTCTCTAATTTTACAGAAAATATTTCTGTGCACTTCATTTCCAAACAACAACCTATTCAAAAGGCTACATATTCCATGCAAATACAATCTAAAATGGTATTCCTAACTTTTAGGAACACAAACATAACAAGCCGGACCCAAATCTTCAACTCCAAATTTGTGGCTATGCGTTTACTAAAAGATTCATAATTCTCTTCATCTTTTCGTAGTTACAGCTGTAAACAACTGTAGTGTTAGAAATTTATGCATTTATTTTTCTATTTGAAATTTTTGTCATTTTTTTTGCTATACAGATATGAAAACTTTAAGTGCATTAACATGTTTGGCTAATCTTTGCATATATATATCAAATAAAAATCACTGTTGTTCCAAATTTTGCTTTAACGTAACTATAGTAAACATGACTAATTCCAATAAAACGGGCATGATTGCAAGGCTTGTAAATAGAGCGCTGACTACTACTCAAGAATTGGAGATTTGAATTACAGTTCAGGAAGAGATGCTTGTAATCGGACAAATTACATTTTAATTGAACTTCCCAATTTGTTTAACTCTTGTGTGCCAAACAGGAACTTAACATCAAAAGACAAGCAATCCATAAACAACAAAGAAAAATCATGTGCCATGCAAAAATTATAAAATACGTTCCAACACTTCCAGAATACTTTAACAAAACTTCGCCGTGAATAAGGTAAATTAGATAGCTAAGTAAATATTTTAGAAAACGCATAACCTATATAAAATCTAGATCTCAGCAATTAACGTCCATAGCCAGAAAAATACTCAACTTCTTATTTGTAGCACAGTAATTGATCTATAGCTTTCTATATATTCTACATAGTATGATAAAATTTAGTTTAGTAAAAAAATGCATAATAAGATGAAAAATCACTTTCAGTAATTTCTACCAATAAACGTGAGAATACTTGTATTCTTTTGGACACCCTTGTATTTTACATACACATTTTTATACACGCCACACATTTAGCTAAAATTTAATTCAAATTAAAACACGCTTAAAGATATTGAAACCACATTTTCAGAAATTAACATCCATAATAGACTATGTATTTATTTTTTGCGTGGCCTGTATATGATTTCATTTATATTATACAAATCTATTTTAGTTTACTAAATATAGTTCAGTTTGAAACTTATATAATTCAATTATAAGCTATTTTCACTCATACTTAGTAATGCTTACGAATTATTTTTGTAGCCCTGTACATTATCTATATTATTTATACACACTACGTACTATTCAAAATTTAGTTAAAATTAAAAATGCGTACTATAAATGAAAACGCACTTCCAACAATTATCGCTAACAGACAATACTTCGGCTACAGTACTGTATCCACGATCTTTTGTATGTGTTCCTGTAATTGAACAATAAATGCTATGCACATCATATTCTGCAGCAAGTTTCTTGTAGTAAGAATCAGTGGTGCATATCAATTTTGTGTACCATAATTAAAATACACTGCGAACAACCTTTCCCCGTAGACCATTATGTAATGAAATACTTTTGTATGGCCCAGTAAGTAAATAATAAATGCTTTGCACCCCGAATTCTACAGAATGCATATTTCAGCGCACTTCATTATGTTTGAAATTCTGTAACATCATTAAAATGCACTTGAAACAACGGTTTTTTCCTACAAACCGCAATGTAGCGGAATAATTTTAACTGTCCCTGTAAACGAACTATAAATGTTACACACTTTATTTACAATAGCGATAGTGATGTAGTAAACGGCAATAACATATAAAAAATTACAGGGTAATCCGAGTATATTTAAGAGAGGTAAACTCGGCCAGCCGACCAGAGAAACCGAAGTCATAAACGCTTTTCAAGTACATTAGAGAGTGCTAAAAATGCAAAGTTATTGTAGCAAAGTTTATTAATACTCGATTTTATCCAGTTTATAAAACCTGAAAATACTATTTATTATTGAAATCCTTTAATATCCATAAAAATGTTTTCCTCTATATTTTACATAAAAAACGGCAACTTTCAATTTATCCATATAAGTTAAATTCTGTTAACGGGCAAATGTACGTAATTCTGAAATTTGGAATAATAACGTCATTTTTAAAGGTTAAAAATTAACGTAAGAATGTTAGATTTATTATTTTTCTAAATATAACTAATATAACTATATGCATAATATGCAAAAATGCAGTTTATTTTAATGTATTTTTTCTTCATTATTTAATTGTTTCAGGAACATGAAAATTTCATGAATGATTGCAATAAGCCAAGAAATCTACTTTTATTAATATCTCGGGAAATTAATTAATTTCAGCAATAATGTATGTTTATTTCACTTCACAATTCGAAATTATTTGTACTTCTCCACGTGTATATGTGAAATACATACATATTTCGTTCGATTTTAGTATAAAATATGCGATGAATAAATTCAGTGTGATAAATGAGGAGTTTTAGAAGTTATGAGCGATTGGAAAGAGCGTAAAATAAAATATGTTTAAAGATTTTGATTTACTTAGAAAATTGCTTTTATACCCTTTCAAAAGATTACGTTAATTCAATTTATTTTTTAAATCTCAGTGAAATTGTAATGGTATTTATTTGATTCTCCAGAGCAGATTCTCAAATCATAGACCATATCGTATTTAGTTATAAAAAAGAAAAATAACACACATAAAAATAAAAAAATAAAACTTTGAAATACGGGAAAGGCACTGGCAATCTTAAGATTGTGAAATCGCGTACGAACATTAAGAGCTATTTCAACTGGAGCTCAAAATATTTGGGACGAGATTTGGTTGGAGCTACAGCAGCACAAAAAGTTGGTTCAATCCAGCATAATTTTTTTTAAACTGCAATATTGTTCCAATATAAAGCGAATAATGGATTTATCGTACATTTTATTATGTTGAAATTTTTTCAAGGAAAGGATTATTTTTCTTGAAATACTTGCTTTATTTTGAAAATAGATCCCATGAAATCCTAATAAAGCAGGAATGTGTGTTAGAAATATTTGCAATGAAATATCGTCAATGCTCATATTAGAGAGATATGTGTTTTATTGGAAAAATTCAAAAGCAATATTGGATCAACATTTCATGATGATATATAACCATGATACTCAATAATTAGCAGTTGCTTAGAAAACTACACTTTTACAACTAGAGCCATCTTTCCGATATTTCATATATGTTTTGTATTATAAATAAAAAAATGAAAATTTACACGCATCGCTAGAGTGTATTTGATGTGAAACAATTTAAAAATTGGTACATTTTATTTAAACTTTCTTTATTTATAATATTTCTCGTCAAATATAATTAATCCGAAAATTAATTAGCTGCATTTACATATTGAATTTTAATAAACGACATTTAAACTTAATATTTTTCACCCAATGTATGAAATGCAGATACTTAAAAATCGATTGCGCCAATAGGATTAAAATAGAGTATGCTATTTTGACTAGTTACGTAGCAACCAAATGTGTTGATTCTGCATTGTTTGTGACTTTTCAATTTTGCGGTTAAATGTAATCAATTTTAATTCATAAAACACAGAACTATGTTATTATTATTATTTTATTCTCATTACAGGTACATGGTTTTACACTTAATTTTTCTTTGAATTTTTGGTTTATTTAATTGAGAATATCTATCCCATATTCAGCTATCAAAGCAGGTGATTACGAATTCTGCGACTGAGGCATTAAATTGAACATTTCTATGACGACATAGTCGTGTCAGTATCCTTGGAAATTGCATTGAGTGTATGTATGCGTCTTGTTATATAAGGAATGGACCTTACAAAAGAATCCCTACAATGCAGGTTAAATGAAAATTACCAAACTTACGTTTCGCAAATTGCGTGATTTTGGTTACCTGCAATTACAGTAGAGAGCCTTTAAAAAAGAGTGAATTCCATTTAATCAGTTGATTTTTTTTCTTTTCAATTTAATAAAAAATAGGCATCTAAAAGTTGTTGTAAACCCATTTTTTATCTTATTTTTTCTTTCTTTCAGAACATGTTTAAAGTTCCATAATAACAGAAATTTCATTAACAAACTGTAAAAACAATTCATTTCTCGGAAAATAATTAATGTTCCAAAATTTGAGAAATGTTATGACACCTTTAGATACATACGAATTAACTCATAATTCAATTTATTCTTGGAAGAGTAGAGCTAAAATACAAACAAACAATCAAATTTTAATATAACAGATGTAACATATAAGTTAAGTAAAATTCGATTGTTATTCAAATTAAATATTTCAATCTACAATTGAAAGCAAAAATCTTCTTAATAACGCCATAAAAATGAGAAATGCGCAAGGCCTATCGAAAGAACTCTGTCTTTTTTCATCAGGCGCAAAGTGCTAGTACATTAAGAGCAGGCACAAGAGCTATAAAAAGAGGTAAACTATTTCTATTATGTGTTTGTTGTCTTTGTTTCTGTATGAAACAAGTTTTTCAACATATTGTTTTCAACTACATTTGAGTTTTAAATCATTATTTTCAGAATATTATATTTATAAAAACTGGAGAAAACAAATTTTAATGCTTACACGATATGGTCCTTATTAAAGAGGACAGTAATCTAAAATTCACAAAAAAGATTAATTAAAATTAGTTACTTAAAATTATTAAGAATTTAATTTTTTTAATGCTTGTTAGATTTAAGATTAGATTTAAGATGAAACCGTGCATTAAAACACCGTTTTTTCGCCGAAATACAAATCATCTTTTAATCAATTTGTGACAGTAAGAAAAGACAAATATTTTCTATTCATACGAAAATATAATATAATCAAGTAATCAAGTACGAAAATTCACAAAAAACTCTTCCGTGTTACTCACGATTTCGAAAAGCATTCTTAATTTTAAAAATCTCAGAAGCTAATATATTTTTATCTTTACATAAGCATTTATAAAAAAGAAAAATTCTACTGCTGCACTGATTAACGGAAACGTTTCCGAATAGTTTTTATAGTTTATTGGTAAATTTTTTCAAGCCGTAATATTGGTTTTTCGGATGCTAAGAATTTTTAATTAAACATTTTCAGCTGCATAACTGAATTTCTACATCCAAGAATAACAAAATTATATTAATATTAATGTTATTAGCAGTGCTGTTACTTTTTCAAGTTTGTCCATAGAACGTGCTTGTTAAACAAGAAAATGTTTACAAAATATAAGATGAAGTTTGATCATAAAATTTTAATCATTTACGTCAAAATATGAGAGTAGACAGTAGACAATTTCATCAGTGCATGTGTTTATATATATAACTGAAAAATATTTTAACAACTTAAGATATTTTAAGGTATATATTTTCTTTAAAATATAAATGAAGAAATAATAAAGAATGAAATCATGAAATTGAAATAATGAGATATGCATATATTATTAAAAACTACGAAAATATTATTACGATAAACGAAATTTCTAAATATAGAAGTGAGTTTCTGCATATTGAATACATTTTCTTAGACAATTATTTGGCAGCTGCGAAGACGCATTGATCAAAATTCTTACCAAGCAATACAAGTATGAACGTTAACATGCTAAGCAAAATTTCAAAACACGCATGAAAGCTTAACAACTATACTTTTAAAATAATGTGGAATATCACTACGACCGTAATGTAGCAGATATGGCTTTTTGCCTCATTAACTCCAGGGTCATAACCGGCAGGGATTTTAGAGGGGAAATAACCAGTAATTGCGTACAGAAAACATCGCCTTATTTAATCTCGCTATTAAATAATGTGAATTCTTCTATAAGTTAAATACGCATTCCCCCACAAATTTGTCCTAACCGGTGGCTACCCTGGACTCGCTGCCTTCGCTGATTTCACTTTTTAAAGAAAACTCTTTAAAATAACTACAAGTTTTCAACAGCGTTATCTGCAATTAGAAGTCCCTGTGTCATAGAGATACGTTTAGTTTATTTCAAACGAAAAAAAAAAAAAAAAAAAAAAAACTCATGTTTTTTCCATATACCGGAAATTTATTCTTACTTTTACAGATTCCTGTGATTGTGTTACAAGTGTTCATTAAATTTAAAAATCAGTATTTATTCTGCAAGAGTAAAAGCTTCGAATATTCAGAGTTCAAATACAATCTCGTTATAAAAGTTTGTATTTTTTAAGTGCATGTATATTTCATTTCTTCAACGTATAAAAATACATAACAATAAAAAATAATCTACAATCTTATGGCGATCTCATAAAAGTATATAAGTATATCCCATATTTTACTAAGATTTACTAAGATTACCAATGAAACCAGCTTTATAGTTATTCGTTGAAAATTCACGAGAGGAGTGTAAATGTAATTCTGCGAAATTCATAAATTTATGTTGCATTAAATCCCCTGGTATATAAGCAATAATATGTAAATAAACTTTTTTAAATTGAAAGCATGTCTTGATTTATGCTCTATTTTTATTTCCGTTTTCAAATACATTTTTATTTTATTCGAAGAATTTAAATATTAATACTGAATATGAAGAATTTTATATGGTTTAAAACTGCTTTATAATATGTTTTGTTTATATTATTGATATATATTAAAATGAAAGGAATTAGGACATCAATTATCCTTAAATCGGTTACCATGATGATCTGTTTGAAAAGTTTTAAATTGTATTTTACCATTCGTGTGATAATATATTTTCACATTGTCGAATTTTAAAAATTATTTCATAAAAAAAAGGTTTCAGGTTATTAAGAATACTCAAATGAAGCTCTATAATCAATCGTTGAATGGCTTTTTGGATTTTAGTTCAAATTCTTAAAATCAGATTAAAATTAAAAACTATATAAATGAAATCGCATGGATTTTCGAAATTTATTTTCCATGCTTCATTTGTGTTTGATAAACCAAGAAGATATGATGGTCAATGCACAGCCTACTTACCCGTCGGTCATATTGCAGTAAGTTCTTCTAAATACTACGGACGGTAACTGCGACTTCAATTCTGATTAATCGAAGAAGGAAAATAAAAGTGCCGTTTTGAGACTATTAAGTTCTTTACAAGTCTATGTAGTTTGATTCTCATAGTGTCATTTATATGTTAAAATTGGCCCTAGATTTTAACAGTTCAGAATCAAACCTATACTTTTATTCAATATATAAGTTTATCATGTCAAAAAATGTAGAAATATAGATTGGCATTAAAATTGCACGATGACATAGTAAATTAAATATTATTATACAATTAAACCAATCAATGTTAAAGATAAACGGCCGTTATTTAGGCATACATCCAATAATAATTTAAGCATCTTACTTCTTTTCGTTTTACATGATATTTTTTAAAAGCCCAAACATAAAATGAATGCATGAATGTATGACTAAGGTTTGTGTGTGTGTAATGATAATTATTTATTAATAATCTATAAACATTCAAAACATTTTTTATCACAACTAGAAAATCCCCATGATTGATATCCCATTATATATTTTATTTCATTGCTGATAGATATATTTTTTCAAATCATCAGAAGATTTGTAAAATCAGCTTGTAAAAACACATATAGGAGCTGTACTTAGTTAAAAAGCGTTTTCTACTATTTTATCCACGTTAAATATAGTACGTAAACGATACATTTATGGATTCTATGGTGAGTATTGTTACTCTCGTTACAAATTATTGCTTCATGATAATATAATACTTTTATCCGGAATATTAAAAAAAATTCGAATTGCTTTTCTCAATATTGACACAGTCTCCGAATACACTTTAACTCGTATTTTACGTGATTTTGAAGATAGAACAATATAAACTCTTATTCTGTATAAATGAGGCATGACAAATCTAACGCAATAACGAAATCTAGTACTTGGTATTGAGATTTTCAAAGATCGCATTAAAATAATTATGTATATAATATATTTTAAATTTCTATATTTTTCCATTTAATTCATTCATCTCCTCCTTAAAATACTTTTTCTTTCCTTTCTCTAGCACAAAATTCAAAACTCCTATTATCTATATTTTTTCGCATCAAAATTCATTCTATTTTAGAATGTTCTATTTATGTTATAAGTATCATTTTCACATTAATACGGACGCGATCCACATTATTTTCGTGCCAATTACAGTACCTTGTTCATCAGACTTTTCATACGCCATAAAAGAGTATGAGGACGACGCATCTTTCGCATTGTTCTACTTGGTAGGGTATAGAGAAAATAAATCTAAATATAACTTATAGAACACAGGGGACATATACAAATTTTAAAATGCAACTTTTTGGAAATCAGTGGCAAGAGTACTTCATCAAAAAAAAATCATAAACCCTACCATATTTTGAAAACTTTTGCCATTTGAATTGTAATTCTATCTCCAACAGGTAAAAACGTAAAACGAGTTTCAACCATTTTGATACCCTATATGCAAACCGTAATAGGTAAAACTGCGTAGCAGAACCCAGGAACCGTATACAAATTTTAAAATGCAAATTTTTGGAAATCAATGATAGGGGTATTTCATCAAGAGAATCTTAAATCATACCATATTTTGAAAACTTTTGCAATTCGCATTTCCTTTCTATCTATAACAGGTTAAATCTTAAAGCGCGTTTCAATCATTTTTTATACCCTGTATACAAACTGTAATAGACAAAATTACGTGGCACTACAAGAAAAAATATGTTTTTGAATTAAGTGTATGTTATTTCTAATTGGTTATTCAGAATATCGGTTTTTAGGGAGTTATTGACCAAATTATTTTTTAATGCATGTTCCGTTCTGGTCGGATTGGTTCGAAATGTCTATGATTAAGATCAGCTTCGGATTATTTGCTGTTCAGGTGGTAAAAGGTTTCTTAGAAAGAAATGTTCATGTTTGCAATATTGATTAATATGAAGAAACTATATATATGTGTATAAATGAGTACATATTATATGTTTATTTTTCTACATAAAAGATAATATTGGATTTAGAAATATAATTACAGAGAATGTTTTCATAATTGCATTCGAAAAGAGCTTCATATTCCTTCAATTCAGGTTTCGGTTTAGTGTTGGGTGGAATTCAAATAAAAATTTTGGGTTCAGTTTGTCCAACCCGCGTAAGACTATTATGTGAATAACAACATGAAATTGCCACTACAATAATCACTCTAAATCCGATATCACTTTTGCCAAGGAAAACGTGTTTTCAAACAGTTTCTTAGAGTGTCCAAAACAATTGTATTTTGCTGAATTAACAATATTTCTTATGAAAACTAGTCGTTGGGGGCCACCGTAATACTTACCCATCATGGACATGCATAATGTAAAATATTAAAATAAAAAAGGTGTAAACTACTTATAAAATGCATTGCAATTCGAATAAAATCTTGGCTTGATGACGTCATAAACTTTGAAATCTCGATTACTGAATTGCTTAAAAGAAACATCCTTATAACTCCAAAAACAATAATCCTATTAACTAGTGGTTTATTGCATGTGATTAAGCGTCTCATTTCCAATTAAAATACATCTTTGAATTGAAATTTGGATGAAATACAGTGTCATGAAAAATCGAAGAGTGTGAAAAATAGGATTACAAATATCTCGGGAACTCATTATCCCATCGACTTCATGCTTTATGCAAAATTTGTTTTTTTATTATCGTTTATATTCAATCCTTAAAATAAACAATTTCGAAAAAATTTATATACCTTTTATCAGAACGAATATTTCGAGAGTCCAAAAAAAATGTTCTGGGAAATCGAGGTTACTGAAATTCAATAGGCTTTTTCCCATTATTACATACTAAGTACATCCCGAATTTCAAGTCTCTATCTCAATTTGTCCGGGAGATAGAGCGTTTACAGACACACAGACACACAGACGCACAGACATACAGACACACAGACGGACGGCAATTTTTTTTTCTAAAAATGTTTTTCGGATTTTTCAGTGTCTGAAACGTTTAAATCCGTCAAAAAAATTCGATTTTCAAGTAGTAGTGTTTTCGTCAGAGATTTATTTCTAAATTTAAATATGTTGCATATTACTTGGTATGCATAAAGTATATAGATCATATACAGGCCTGCACAAAATAATTTAATCTATTTATAGATATTCCTGAATAGGAATTTTTCAACTGTGTTATGCGTTTCCTAAGAGAAATAAATTTAACATGCTATATACAGTAAGTATACCAATCTGTGGATCACACACAGGGCTTCACAAAATAATTTGAATACTTGGGTTGTAATCTATGGGTTGTAATTGCTAAATTCATAATTTCAAACTTGTTATTATTTTTTCCAAATTGTTTTATTTTAGATATATTTTTTTACTTGTTAAACGCGGAGATTTTGTTACAGTATTCTGGATATGCTTGAAACATGATTTTGCTTTTCTTATTACAGTTATGTTGGGATTACCCGTCATGTAGACTTCTAAAATTAAGATTTTTACACTTTTTTTATTGAAGTTAAGTTGGTTCATGGATTTAACTTTTACATGGGGACTCGGACAGTTTCTGCCCGAGAATACATGCAAACTTGAACAGATGATGTCCGAGCCCCCGTGTAAAAAAGGAAGATTGCATTTGTTATTCATTAACTTTTACCCGCTCCCTCATGTGTTAAAGTTCTAGAAAATCAGTATAGAGGATGGTGCCCGATGACTACAATAATTTCATATTTCAGAACTCAGTTATCTATAAAAATATTAACTACTTTAAGTATGCTTTTAGTATTACTTTTAGTATGCCTTGAGAAAGCATTTCAAAAATACAAAATAATTTTTAAATTCTGCAGGCCTTTTTTTAAAAAAAATCTATTACCAAGAGACTCAATAATAAATATTTTTTTATTAGAATGAAGTAACATTTGCAATAGCATAAAATGTTTTTTTTCCCTGTATCTTTAAAACAAGAAAAATAAAGCAGATTTTTTTTTTTTTTTTTTTTTTTTAATATAGCAATCAATAATTGTGACGTTTAATATATCATTTAGGGATGCTAACTCATATAATGAGAGTTAATTTTCAATTCTAAAGCATGAATTTTATTTTCGGCGTATTTATAATTTTAACTAGTTCACTAATAAAAATGTATTTTTCAAAAACTATTTTTGTTTTTATTGAATAATTGTAACAATATAAAAATAAATTTTTATTTATTTATATTTTATCAAATTCTTCCAGGAACTTGATTTACATAATATTGCTATTGTTCTTTTTTCAGTTTTTTTTTCTTTTGTTTTTTTCTTTTTAATATTAATGCTTGCGACGAAAGGTAAATTATTTATCTGAGATATTTTATCAAGATTTATAGCTTTTATTAAAATACATTAGGGACTTTCGACTGCAATGAATTTCAATTCCTTTGATACGATGAAAAATGATTTCGTAAGTGTTACATTGTGTGAAATTATATATTTCACTTACTATAACAAAGAATAATGATAATAATTTACGTTACCGCTTTTAGATTGCAAAACATTGCAATGGCGAGCGATTGCTTGTGTAATAAAACGTATGTGTATAAATTGTAAATAAATAAAGATTTTATTCGTGTTGACAAAGAGAGATTTATGCTGGAACATCAAATACAAAAGACTATCTAGCATGTTTTACAAATAATTCATGTTGTCAATTAATATGTAAACGATAATTCTATTTGTTTTGTATGCAGATGAAATAAAATGATAATATAAAGAACAGTTAATCGCTGCATAAATCTGTATTTTAATATATATATATATCTTATCTCTATAAAACACTAGGTGTCTGTCTGCCAGCCCGCGGATTTCTACGTAATTATAACACCTAGGACTCTAAAATTTTTGTCCTGTGTAGATGTTGTCACTGGAAAGTGCACTTCGGCGCCGGATTTTTAAATTTTAATTTAGATTTTTTTTTAAATTAAAACGTGTACATGGAATTTTGGGTTCCAGGCTTTTTACAGCTCTCCGCCAAGTTCACGGTAACGAAGCAGCCAGCCAATGAGAGCAGCGGTTATTACGGGATATAGCGAGCGATAGCATTTCCTTCCTTTACGGAAGCTTCTTGTAGCCACAGATTTCATTGTTTTGTTTATGTTTGAGTTTTATTGTAAAGAAAATGAATATATTTTTGACTGATTGAGATTAAAGTAGGTTAGTTTTGATTGTATTCATTCTTTGTATGTTTAGTTGCCCCCATATATTATGTTTTAGGTAAGAATATAACTTGCATTTTACTGAATGGTTTCATAGCGTTCATATACGTATCTGCTCATGATCTGAAATGAAACAAACTGTTTTCAATAACAAATCTTAATGAATTAAATTAATCTTACACTTTACTATAAAATGTACAGTTCTACAATTTATCGCATGTTACAACGTTCTCGGGAACTAAAAATGTAGTAAAAAACTCTTAACAGAAAGATTGTAAATTAACAAACTCATATATATAAGATATATCTTTAAACTGATATGCCTCATCAACTGTTGTCGAAATCAATGTAATGTAAATATTTCTTAAATATTATGATTTTGTTTAAGAATTGGAAACATTCAGTGAAGTGTAGATTGTATTTTTTTATCAAAACAATTTGATCTGTAAGTATGAGGTAAAAAAAAATCACCGTTTTCTCACATGATGAGTTTCATCAGAAAGTAAAACAATAAATACATATGAAACAAATCTTAATGAATTAAATTAATCTTACACTTTACTATAAAATGTACAGTTCTACAATTTATCGCATGTTACAACGTTCTTGGGAACTAAAAATGTAGTAAAAAACTCTTAACAGAAAGATTGTAAATTAACAAACTCATATATATAAGATATAACTTTAAACTGATATGCCTCATCAACTGTTGTCGAAATCAATGTAATGTAAATATTTCTTAAATAATGTGATTTTGTTTAAGAATTGGAAACATTCAGTGAAGTGTAGATTGTATTTTTTCATCAAAACAATTTGATTTGAAAGTATTAGGTAAAAAAAAAATCACCGTTTTCTCACATGATGAGTTTCATCAGAAAGTAAAACAATAAATAAATATGAATGATTTGCGGAGCTGTTTCAAAATAATTATAAAGAATAAGTCTTTAAAAATGAAAAATCAATATTATTTCTGGGCAATTTTTTTAAAAAATAATTATAAACCATTTTAATTTGTAAGCATGTTGTAAAAAAATCACCATTTTGTGACAAATTTTGAGTTTTATAAGCATCGTCCAAGAACGGACATGGAATGTGGTATAAAATTTATGTTGTCATCACACTCTTTATAATTATTTTTGTTGAGGGTTTTCGGGCGATGTGATTGAATTTTTGATAGAAACATCTCCGCAAATCATTCATATTTACTTATTGTTCAACTTGCTGATAAAACTCATAATATGTGAGAAAACGGTGATTTTTTTTATTTTTTTTATTTCATATTTACAAATTAAATTGTTTTACGGATTGTAAGTATGAGTTTAAAAAAAATAACCGTTTTCTCACATAATGAGTTTCATCAGAAAGTAAAACAATAAATAAACATGAATGATTTGCAGAGCTGTTTCAAAATAGTTATAAAGAATAAGTCTTTAAAAATGTAAAATCAATGTTATTTCTGGCCGAGTTTTTTAAAAAATAATTATAAACCATTTTAATTTGTAAGCATGTTGTAAAAAATCACCATTTTGTGACAAATTTTGAGTTTTATAAGAATCGCCCAAGAACGGACATGGAATGTGGTATAAAATTTATGTTGTCATCACACTCTTTATAATTATTTTTGTTGAGGGTGTTTGGGCGATGTTATTGAATTTTTGATAGAAACAGCTCCGCAAATCATTCATATTTACTTAATGTTTTAACTTGCTGATAAAACTCATAATATGCGAGAAAACGGTGATTTTTTTTTACTTCATATTTACAAATTAAATAGTTTTGAGGAAAAAATACATCCTACACTGCACTGAATGTTTTAATTTCTTAGCAAACTCATAATGTTTAAGAATTATTTACATTATATTGATTTCGACAACAGTTGATGAGGCATATCAGTTTAAAGTTGTATCTTATATATGAGTTTTTTAATTCAATGATGTGAAATTTATGATTATTTATTTATTGTCATTTACAATTTTTCTTTCTGTTACTGTTATTGGACTACATTTTTAGTTCCCAAGAACGTTGTAATATGCGATAAATTGTAGAACTGTAAATTTTATAGTAAAGTGTAAGATTAATTTGATTCATTAAGATTTGTTATTGAAAACAGTTTGTTTCATTTAAGAACATGAGCTGATATGTCTAGCGCTATGAAAACATTCAATAAAGTGCAAAATATTTTCTTACCAAACACATGATATATGGGGGCAACTACGCATACAAAGAATGAATACAATTGAAACTAACTTATGAGAACCTCAATTAGCCAAAAATATACACCTTTTCTTTAAAATAAAACTCAAACATAAACAAAACAATGAAATCTGTGGCTAGCCGCTTTCAGCTGTGAACATGTTCCTGGATCCTGGATCATCCCATATTCACACCTGCTCTCATTGGCTGTCTGCTTTGTTGCTGTGGATTGGCGGAGAGCATGGAATAGCCTCGAATCCAGAATTCCGTATGCATGTTTTAATAAAAAAAATCTAACTTGAAATAAAAAAATCTAAATTGAAATAAAAAAATCAGGCCTAGGTGTTATAATTACGATGCTTTCCTCAGGCAGGAAGACAGAATAGGTTTGTTTGTATAGAGGTTTGTGTGTGTGCTGTTTTTAATAAAGACAGTTGCATTTTTTCCGCAACCCTTTCACGAAAGTTTTTTCTGCGAACCTTTCAGTAAATCAGCATTTTTTCCACAATCCTTTGACGAATTTCGTATTTTTTCTGCGATCCTTTGACTAAATTCAAGTTTTTCCTACAATCATTTGACGAAATTTGCTTTTTTGTGATCCTTTAAAGAAATTCGTGTTTTTTCCACATATTTTTGTCGAGATTCATGTTTTTTCAGTGATCCTACGACGTAATTCGCGTTTTTTTCAGCGATCCTTTGATGAAATTCAAATTTTTCCTCTGATCCTTTGGCGAAATTTGCGTTTTCCCCTCGATCCTTTGATATAATTCGCATTTTTCGGTGATCCTTTGATGAAATTTGCTTTTTTAATGATCCTTTGACAATATTCGTGCTTTCTCGGCTGCCTTTTGGCGAGATTCATGTTTTTTTAGCGATCCTTTGACAAAATTCGTGTTTTTTCAGCGATTATTTGATGAAATTCGTGTTTTCTCGCGAACCTTTGACAAAATTCACGTTTGCCAGCGATTCTTTGATAAAATATACTTTTTTCTATTATGATAGGGAAAAGCGGATTAGGATAGGTAGATAGGGAAACCCCGTTATCTGATCGGGACATTAGTTGTAATTAAGAAACATTTGTATATTTGTAATAATTAGCGAAAATGGCGAGATAAAGGTGGGGGGGGGAACGACTTTTTATTAAATATCGCATTTGTCCTACATCAACTTCCTCTCACCACCAGGGGGTGCTTTGCTATCTCTGTTTCTATGGGCTGGATCACGACGGGGTATTGCTCTTTCCACTCGACATCAATAGAGCTTACTGTTTTTAGTTCGGATTTTCACCACAGGGGGCGCTTTTGTATCTCTGGTTCTATGGGCTGGATCATGACGGGGTATGCCTCATTCGACTCCACATCGATAGCCTTAATGATTTCAGTTATGTTCGTATAGAACATATTGTGCCCCCTGGCGGTGGAAGGTGTAACTAAAAGATTTTGCAGCTAACTCCGGTTCTATGGGTCACATCACGACATGCTTTGGCTCATTCGACTCAACATCAATAGAGCTTACCGATTTTAGTTCCGAGTTTTACCACCAAGGGGCGCTTTCGTATCTCTGGTTCTATGGGCTGGATCATGACGGGGTATGCCTCATTCGACTCGGCATCGATAACCTTAATGATTTCAGTTATGTTCGTATAGAGCATATTGTGCCCCCTGGTGGTGGAAGATGTAACTAAAGGATTTTGCAGCTAACTCGGGTTCTATGAGTCACATCACGACACGGTTCGGCTCATTCAACACAACATCAATAGAGCTTACCTATTTTAGTTCTGAATTTCACCACCAAGGGGTGCTTTCCTATCTCTGTTTCTATGGGCTGGATCACAATGGGGTATGGCCAGGACTACACTACATACCGGGCTTGCTCATTCATTATGATGACGTCACAAAAGGTGGCTGACTAGGAGGAAAGACAAACAGCGATTGGCACAAAAGATGGGCGCGTTGCTTTTTACCAATCGCTGGTCGCGGTCAGCCACCATTTGTGACGTTTTGAGAGTGAATGAGCAAGCCCGGTATCTAGTGTTGCCTTGGTATGGCTCTTTCCACTTGACATCGATAGAGCTGACTGATTTTAGTTCGGATTTTCACCACCAAGGGGTGCTTTCCTATATCTGGTTCTATGGGCTGGATCACGACGGGGTATGGCCCATTCGACTCAACATAGATAGAGCTTATCGATTTTCACCACCAGGGGCGCTTTTCTATCTCTGATTCTACGGACTGGATCATGAAGGGGTATGGCTCTTTCGACTCGACTTACGGTAATATATGGGAGTGTGTATGGCACGCCCAGTGTTTGCTGTCTAAGGTAGTGGGGCCCCAACATTAGATTTGTTTAAAAATAAAAAAATGTTCCACTACTGATTTCAGGTACATTTAAGGTTGTTGGCACGGGCAATGCCGGGCGGGTAAGCTAATATATATATATATATATATATATATATATATATATATATATATATATATATATATATATTACGATATATTGCAGGTAATAATGAATGTCATTAGTTCATTAGTGACTACCGGTTTTCGTATGATGGGGTAGTGACCACTGATGACATGGAAATTACGCAGTCTTCACATCCTTAAAGTATGGTAATTGATTCGCCGAAAATCAGGTACTGAAGGAACTCCACCGAATAATCGACACACACACAGAGCAGTAGTTCAAGGTTAAGACTTATTGTAGGAGAATCAATGTATTTATTAGTAGGGACATCATCCGTTACATGATGCAGAGTCACTAGTTGTCATCACAGGAGTACGATGCCAACTCTCTGATCGATGATAGACACTGAAGAGAACACCACACACTTAGAAAAACACACTATATACAAAATGGAATACAATGTTGAGTGAAGAATGGGGGTCACTGGAGCCGCATATTATTTTAACAACAAAATTAGAGCAAATTTCTGGCGGTCCGCTGCCGTGCAGTATGTTTTATATTTAAAAAATTGATGTAGGAACACGAACGCGCGAAAATTACCATCCAATAGATTGTAAAAAGGAGTGTGGCCAAGATGAGAGCTCCGAAAAACTCAAGCGTCAATGACTAAGAAAGTAGGTTAAGGGTGTGTTAACCTGACGTACATGTAAGAACTCATTACAGGAATCGGATAAATTTTGAAGGAAAAAGTAAGCGCGCGAAAGCAGGGAATGACGGGACAAATCAAACGACATCTGAAAATAATAAATTAAAAAGAATGTAAAGAAAAAAATATTCTGAAAGAATAAATTTCAATGTCTCAATAAAAGGAATTTAATCAAATGCTTTTTAGGAAGTTTTTGCAATTTAGAATAATTTTTTAGAATAGGGATTTAAAGAATATTTTGACTAAGATATTGAATTAAATCAAACAGGGGATTTAAGATATAAATAAAAGACAGACATATATTAAAATAAATAAATCAGATAATATTTAGTAATTTAATAGAATGGTGATAATTTCGAATAAGGACTAAGAAAATGGCGAAAAGAATAGAATTTTTTTTTATTATTACATATATATTTATATATATGATTAAAATATTTAAATTATATTTATGTATGGATGGATTCTGTTGTTTGTAATAATAAAGAATTCTGTTGTTTGTAAAAAAAAAAAAAAAAAAAAAAAAAAAAAAACTTCAAAATTTTTAAGAATTCGTTATTATTTGTATTAATTAGTACAAGAGCCTATATTATAACAACGAAGAAGATATCTAATTAGCGTATCTTTCATAACATTTCAAATGATAATACAGGTTCATTTTAAAGAAATGTTTATTATAATTAAGATTTATAACCCAATATATGTTTTGAAATAATATCATCTAACATCTAGGAGCTATACATTGAATAATTCGATACAATATACACATTTCAGTTCAATGTTATTAGAATGCATTATTTTATGAAAATATACTATAACCACGAACGAAAATATAATACAATCTTCTGGGTTATCCGAAATTCCGAATAGCGTGTTCCATTGTCTTTTGAATCCGCTGAAACCAATACATTTCCAAAATTTAAAGACTTATTTATAAAAACAAAGTAGTTTTCGCTGCCCGTATTTTTCAGAAACGTTTCCGAAGGGTTTTTATAGTGTATTAATTAATGTCCTCAGCCTGGATTACCTGTTTTTCGAATGTCATCCATTCTCAAGTAAACGTTTTAAGCCGCATAAGTTAATTTATAAATGAAAGAGTAAAGGAATAATCTTAATTTTAATGTTATTGCTAACGCTGTTAATTTTGCATGTTTCTCTATTAAACATAATTTTTGAGCATGAAAATGTTTACTTGAGAATGAATAGAATTCGAAAAACAGGTATTCCAGACTGAGGACTCTAATTAACACACTAAAAAAACCCTTCGGAAACGTTTCTGAAAAATACGGGCAGCGAAAAATACTTTGTTTTTATAAATAATTCTTTAAATTTTGGAAATGTATTGGTTTCAGCGGATTCAAAAGACAATGGAACACGCTATTCGGAATTTCGGATAACCCAGAAGATTGTATTATATTTTCGTTCGTGGTTATAGTATATTTTCATAAAATAAGAAACATGGGTCAATTTTTACAGTGCATCTGCCTGTTTATTTTCGAAATAGAGTAATTAACAGTTGAAGCCAAGTTTCTGATGCGGCGTTCTTCGCACAAAGTAGTCTCTCGTGGTCATCCTGAATTTGTTTGAAATCATTACCACGAGTCAAAACTTGATGAATACATCGTTTTGATCTTTTTAATGTTCTATCAGTTTCAGAAACAGACTTATGTTTTGCTCTCATAGTACAGATATTTATCACCTCCTCCTCTGAAAATTCTTTCGACTTAAGCATTTTGTACTAGCTCAAAAACAACAACTGACTGCTTCTTATACACCCAGAAGTAGTTTGCGTGCGCAACCTCTTACATCAGTTTGTAAAATTTGCATAAAAAGGATTTTGTGCTTAAACTTTTGACACGTTTATTTTTGTTCTATTCTTAAACTCCGTGGTTTGAAATAAAATTTAAAAGTTAATTTTATTGAATATGGTGTTAACACTGGTATTATTAAGACATATATTGAAATAAAGTGAATACTTAAAGTTTTGTTTTAAAATTGTTATTGTGCTTAAACTATTATCACTCACTGTAGCAGGGACGGCGAACTTTTCACATCCACGTGACAAAGTTTTTGAAAAAAATATTTTACGGAATCACGACGTGGCTATAAAAATATATATATATATATTTACTTGATCGAATAATGACAGAAAATTATTTAAAATTTTGTTTTTAGGATTATAAAAAAAATCGTAAAATTTGGTGTTTTAATATAGAAAGTAATTAATCGATTGTTTTTGCTGTTATTTGGCAAATAATTGATATCAGCATCGTACTTGGTTATTTTTAAGATAATGCAAGCTGTATTGGAATAATCGGAAAAAAGTTTTCGATTTGCTTTTCATATTATTCATTTCTGAAAATAATGACTCGCTGTAGAACTTATGAAAACGGCAAACGCCAGATTTATTACACATTTCTTGAATTGGATTCAAAGTTGTCGTAATTTCACAATGGACATATATAATGTCTTAAAACATTACATTTACGATATTTTTCTAATCTAAAATTTTTTTACCAAATATATTGAGCTAGACTGGTATTCATTAATTTGCATTTCATTTTCGACAGCAAGAACCAATCGAATTTAGACAAATTCCGTTAGTGTGAATTCATGTAATTTGTGGAATTGCACTATATTTTGGTTTATATCCTGATTCTATGCCATGCCGGAAATGATCTGCTGCGTACACTTCTGACGCACATGGCATAGGTTCGCTGTTCCAGTATGTAGCATATATGAACATGAATATTTGTTTGAAATAGGTTTTATGTCATAAAACATTGGAAACATTTGAGTTTTTCAGTAACAAAAGTAACGTCTTTCACAGTCGTCTGTTCGTATTATTGAAATACTTTTAGTAGAAATACAAAATATTTTTTATATTTTGTTATCTTGCTTCTATATTTTTTTTTATTTTTTGAATAAAAAATACTGAATTCTCATCTGCAAGAAAGAATGTTTATTATGTACAAAGTAATTCTTAAGTGGGGCAGATCACGTTAAATATTTTAAAAAATCGATTTTTCAAAAAAAAAAATTAGCATGGGTGCCTTGAAATGTTACAAATACACTGCAAAATAATTTTACAAAAATTCCAATTAGAACAGAAGTTACAGCTAAATATATCTTGTAAAAAGCCATTTCCTGTCATGCTATAAAGTTACCTTTGAAGCCTTTTTATCAAAACAATGTTTTTTGACATTGCGCACACTATCATTAAAAAACTATTTATCACAGAACATTGAAATTTTGCGTATAATTAATTTTCATGTGTACTTTTATGCTTAATCTAAATTTAGTCTGATTTTTGCCATAGTAAATTTTGTATTCAAAAATTAAATTTAAAATTTTTGGTAAATTTAGTGAATGTCATTATAAAAGCCATTAATTGTGCTAATGAATTTCAATATGCTTTTAAATTTAGGCTCAGTGTAAAATATAGTAGTATAAGTAAAAATAAATGAAATATTAAGTATGTGTCTGCAGTAGAATTTTTTTAGTGTTGCGCCCAAAATGCATATTTTAGTATTTATATTTTAAAAAACCCATTTTGTCGTCATCATTTAATTAATTAATATTGCTAAATGTATATAATTTAAGTATTTTTGTTTAACTACAAGAATGTGTGAAATTATGGAAAAAAATGTTGTATTTCATTTATTGATTATCAAACTACAGAGTTTTTTGCAATGGTTTAATTATTGTCATTTTCAGGCTGCTCAACGTCATCTCCCCCCTTAAATTTAAAATTTTATATAAATTTTACTTTTCCAAAACTGAAAACTTGATCAATTCATTCAATTTTGCGATCAGTAATTCAAAATTCTCTGACACATTAAGATTTTTGAAACTGGTGTCAAATGTCCATGTTAATATTGTGCCATTTAATTCCTGCCAAACGAATCGAATATATTTTTTTTTCTTTTTAAATTTCAAAACATTGAAAAAATTGTAAAAAATCACGAGAGAATACCCGACAAAGAGTAAAGCAAATAACAAAAAATAGAAACGCCCTCCATAGCAGAATGTTTAAGCCCTTCTATCAGTTATGCTGTTTTAATTTGTTGCTTATAAGTCACTTGGAAAGCATCTATATTAGAAAGTAAAAGCATGTCTGTGAGTAACGCTGACGTCGTATCACCTGTGGCAACGATCTGAGCAATCAATTTTGATTATATCTCAAATATATCCTTATATACTCTAATACGGGGAAATCTTGTGTGCGGTTATATATGTATATATACGTATATATATATATAAAATTTGCATATATATATATATATATATATATATATATATATATATATATATATATATATATATAATTTGCATATATATATATATGCAAATTTTAACCGTTTTGGGGCACCAGAAAACCATTTGGCTAGGTCACATGTTTGAAAAAATTCGATTAGTGGGTCATTTTGGGTCACCATGGGTTTTAACGATTAAAACGGTTTAAACGATTTTGACTAGATATTGTATCCAACCGTTTTGGGGCACGAGAAAACTATCACTGTGTCACATGTTCCAGAACTCTCTATTAGTGGGTCATTTGGGGGTCAACGCGGGTCAAGTTAACTTTATCTAAAAAATGGTTCTAACGATTTTGATTAAATTTTGTATTCTATGAGTTTCGGGCACGAGAAAATCATTGGGATAGGTCACATAAATAAGAAAATTAGTTTAGTGAGTCATTTTTGGATCACTGTGGGTCAAGCTACTTTTATGTAAAAAACGGCTCAGACTATTTTCACTAAATTTTATATCCTACGGGTTTCGAACACGAGAAGACATTTGGGCTTGGTCACATGTTACAGACAATTTTATCACTGGGTCAGTTTGGTCATGGTTCATGATATTTGAATTCAAAGCTAATTTTGACCGAGCATAGTTTTGCATTTAAAAGAATGTTTCAAAACAACGCATTTGTATACCGTCGAATAGAAATGTTCTTTTAAATGCAATTTGTTTGAAAATTGTATCTATATTTAAAGATTTATTACGGTTTTAAAATAATTTTCATTCGTGATATTTGTCAGCAGCTCGATTGCGAAAAAAATTTTGTTTGCACTTAAACAATATAAATTGGTCAGTATTTCATAATTTTTCATAATGAAATCAAAAATTCATCAAAAAACTACATAAAATAAAACACAATTTTCGAAAATCTGTAATCGAGCTATGCGATTAAACATAGAAATAATCGAAATCAAAAAGGTTGCTAAAAATAGTGTAATCTCTGTCAATATCTCTTTCCATTAAATGCTTGTATGCAGCTAATATGAAAGTACTTTTTAAAAGATATTTCAGAACTTTAGTTTGTACACATAATTTATTTTCTTCACATCAAAATACTTTTAATTGCTGTAAAAATATAAAAATATATATTGAATGTAAAATCTAGTTTAGAATTATCAATTAAAATAAATATGACACATACACTGCATACGGTAGATTTTGTTCTGTAATCGAGGGAATCTGAGTTGGATTTCATTAATTTTTTAAATATGAGCCTATGTTTAAAATGTTATATTTCGCATTCAGGTTATCTTAAAAGCAAAAACATTGAGTGGGTAAAATATTTTGAAATTTAAAAATATTAGAAATTAAGTTCAATATTTTATTTCTTAAAAATAAATAGATCATACCGTGGTTTGATCCTTGAATAAATGACATTCTGTTGTAAAAGGAGTCACTATTCAATCAACATTTTTTGTTTGGATTTTTACTTTCCGAACACATAGTGTATGGAAAGTATTATAATAATGATTTATGTGTGAATGAACACGTTAATTTCCAAACGGTCTTCCAATAGAGCTCACATGTGACGAATTTGATACTGATCACTCTCGCAAGAACTATATAGATTTTCGTAATATTCGGCCGAAAAATTAGGTATTTAATCAATTTTTTCCAATTATCTTGCGGGAGATTATGTATGGCAAATTACCAAGAAAATGTGAGTTAAAGTGGTAAATATTACTTTAATGTAATCATGCATTAGTAGTACAGAGATAATCTCTGCAGTTTCAAAACTCCAGATCAAGCATTCGAATTCAACCGATTCCATTTTGTTAAAAATTTAACTAAATCAATTGTATTTTAAAAATTGCTTTTAAACTCGAGTGCAAATTGCTCTAGGTTTTTTACTTGGAAACATTTTCAAAATAATATCAGGGAATACTTTCAGTTCAATAGCTACAAAAATTATTAGGAGATATATATTTTTTAAATCTGTAAACTAAACAAATGTAATCATTATTCATCTCATAAAGAATGAACGAAGATGTGACCTATAAACACCTATGCTTAAAATCGACTTAGTTCTAAACTACAAATTCTCAAATTAACAAAACACCGTTCATAGAAGAATTTTTAAAATAAACACATTTAATAAAATGTTTCAAAATTTAAAGTAATCCCAAAATAACACAGGATATAATGCGTCGAGCATACATTTTGAAATACAAAACTATGCAAAAAAACTCCAGATTTCAAAATAGTAAAAGAAGATACCTAAATAAACAATTAAAAAATCATAACACAGTAGACAACTCGATTTCACCAATTACCGCCCATGGAAGGTTACATATTTTTTTTTTTGTGCAACACTGTGTATGATCTGTATGGTTTACTACACACCACCTATTACATTAAGATTTAGTTAAGAGTAAAAACGCATATCACAATTTAAAATGCACTTCAAATTATAGTGTGTGTATGTGTGTAAATGAAGTATAACTCCTATGAGTCCCATATTAAAATATGTTCAGTAATGCCTATCAATTTCAAATAATGTTATTACATTAAAATGCCCATTACAAACAATTTTTACTAAATACTATAATGGAACTGAAATATTTGATTTATCTTTGTCAGCGAACAGTAAATGATACATACTCTATTTTGAATACGCAGAGTCATATAGTAAACAAAAAACATTTATATTAGTGGCATTGCAATCAAAATTTATTTAGAAAAGTTAGAGCAAGATCAGACAGACAGATGGCAGAAAGAAAAATGAACCTAAACATTTTCCCAGATTGTTGAAAAGCGTAAAATAATTTTCCATCACGATTTTTGATGAACCCCTTTTTATCGCATGCAGCTCAATTACGGAAGATTCAGTCGATTTCACTTAAAACAATATAAATAATTCAGCATTTGTTTCCATCTAATTTCTTTTAGTGGCAAAATACTTATTGGAATAATCGCGATATTTGTCAAAAAATTGTCATTTCATTTGGTTTGATAGTTTCTTCAGCCGCGCAGCATAGTTTGCAACGCAGCTGCGATTAGCGATGCTCAGTTTCACTGATGTCCCTAACGAGAACTGCTGTCAGATATAGCAAGATATTTCGTAGAAAATTAAAAATATATATATTTCTGCTATAATTCCTTTCACATGATCAGTCGACATAATTATGATAACTGACAGGTGGGAAATGCGGCTGTCAGAATGAATTATTATAAAATTACAGATTAGACAATCGTCTTTTTCAGCGTCAAAAACTGATATTTAGGCTTTAAAAGGCGTTGGCACATCGCAGTAAGTTACCCGTATCTTTATGTTACTACAAACCGTCTGCCTTATATTAATTCTAATTCAATTAGTTAATTTTTTTGTAACAATTTCCTGTTTATAACTGTTATACTACTACTGGCAGTGCATTAAACGAGGATATCATTAAAAGTTATTTCGGCTTTAAAAACCGATGGCGCATACACCGAGACGCCCATGTGTTTATGTTACTACAAACCATCCGTGTCTTTAAAGGTTAAAAAAGACTGAAAAGTGATCATTTCTCTAAAAATACAGCACCTAGTGTTTCTAAATATACAAACATTACTCTAGAAAATATGTTAATTGGTCATATTTCAGACCAGAAAAATTAAAGTAAAAGAAACCAAAAACAAAAGCCAAACTTTTACGAATTCGGCGTTATCTTAGACCACGCGAAAAGTGAAATTTTAATATTTCGGCAGTACTTCAAACCACGCGTCCTCGAAAACAAAAACCGCGAAATGTTTTTTTTTCGTCGTTATATAGGCTTCAGCGAGCACGGGAATAAACAGAAAATTTCTTTTTTATTAGAATTGCACAAAATAACAGACGTAATTTAAAAAAAATTCAGCATCTTTATTATTATTTTTTAAATGACAACATCTATAACCCTAACTTGTCCTACATTTTGCGTTATAACTAATTTACAAACTGGTTTTCGTATAGTCTGCTAATCAAGTTCATACCTCAGTTTTGTGTTTTTAAAGTTAAATGCATTTTGTACAGAACAAAGCCAAAATACGCTTAGCTCTACCATTTATTAAGTTTCTAAATTGATCGGCTGACTGCATTCTATAATATACAATGTTTTACAGAATGCTTTACATGTTGCAGATACGTAGACATTCTGAATTGTAAAAGTGTTCAAAATAAGGTAGAAAACAAGATTAAGTTAATGAAATAGTCCTCTTATCTATATTAAAAAATTATTCTTTTTAATTTTAATAAGACGCCGCGCCGCCAAATAAAACTGGTCAGTTAGAAAAGTTTTGCATTTGCTGGAACAAGATCATTAGAATTAACTACAGACCTGTATGTTTAAAACTAATTGCATTACAATGAAGCAAAAAACTGACTTATACGACTTTTGCGTATCATTTAGAATATTGTATCAGTGAAAATAGGTATCATATACGAACTGATGATGACATTCACAAAATGAAATGTATAATAATAACTGGGAAAACAATGGATCACACATACATCTAAATAAATTATTACACAAGCAAAAAAAATGTGACACGAGATAAATGTAGTTATTACAAGAACAATTCACGAAGAATTCTCAAAATATATCCTCTCAACTCAAAACTCAATTTTTTAGTTATTCTAAAATCTCGAAACTAATTCCAAACTAATAAATACTGTTGCAAGCATCGATTACATTTCGCTTAAGATCAAATGCATATTTTCTATCATCTGTGAGTTCTTTCACAAACAATATCTAAGGATTTACATTTCTAATTTGATACTTATGGTCTACATTCACAATTTTCAATTTTCGATTTAACATAACTCATTTAATTATAAATATGGTAATGCGTGCGAAGCATTTTATCTAGTCCCGTATGCAATCTATACAATTTATACACACCATCTAACACACTCAAAATTAGGTCAGTGTAAAAATGCACACCTCAGAGAAAAACGCACTTCCAGGAATTATCGATCGTAGTTAGTTCTTTAACCGAGCAGAATTCTTTTGTGTGTCTTTCTAAATTAACCATAAATACTATGCAGTGTATAATCTATAGAAAACATGCAGTTAATTTAACTAATTTTGTTATGTTTGAACTATTTATGACATCAATAAAATTCATCGCAAACGATTTTCCCCCATAAATCGTAATGTAATGAAGATATTTTGTAAGTCCCTGAAGACAAACTATATACTATTTATTCTATACTATTGATAAATAATGTTGTATTCCGCTCCAGTGTTATATACCAATCTGATTGCGTTTGAAATATCGTAACTTCGATAAAATGCACTACAAACGCTTTTCCCCAATAGATGTAACGGTATATTTTTGTGTGTCCTTGTAAATCAACAATATATGCCATAAACTTCATTTTGAATACCGAACATTCTAAAGTAAACCCCAATAACATATAAAACTCTCTTGGCAATCCAATATATTTACTAAAGTTAGAGCAAAGACAGACAGACGACGAAGGACAGACATAGAGCAGACTAATCAAATTCATAAACACTTTTCAAACATGATAGAAAGTGTTAAAAAATGAAAATTAGCCTAGAAAATGTGCGTTTCTGCAAGAATGATTTATTAAATACAGTGAAACCTCTCTAAGGAGACCACCCATTAGACCATAAAAATTGGTCTTTCAGAGAGGTGGTCTCTGAATTGAGGTGGTGGGTAAAGCAAAGTTTCGTGAAATACATATTACAATATTTATATTATTGAATTAGTTTATTATATTTCATGTCTATACAGCTTTAAAGAAGGAATTAATTGTAGTTTGCTTTGATTTTAACAATTTCTCATTAACAATTTTTGTTTCTAAACATTCTTTGATATCTTTAAACAAATTATTAATCTTAGTATCATCTCTAACAGATATGGAACTTTCTATCAATCTATTTCAAAATCATATTATATCAATCCTTTTCAAAATATAATTTTACATCTAGATGATCTGTTTGAATATGACTATGCAGAGCTCTAATACAGATGCAGAAGTATCTACATATTGAACATTGAATCCGTTTTCCTTTCTGGAGGTCGATGTTTTCATTCGATGAAGTTTTCTTATGTGCCGATATAAATTTCTTTTATTTTTGTGAATACATGATCACAAAGTGTGCATAAAATTTTCGCTGAATTATCCGCCATCATGCTAGTGCTAAAACTTCTACTGTTAAACAAAAATGAAATGATAACAACGAGCATTGTCAATCTTTCCAAGAGAAGCAATAAAATTGAGATAAACTGTAACCTGGACCTTCCCCCATAACACACACTCAATCGCTTAAAAAAGTCTCCTGCACTTTACAGGTGTCTGTTACTTAATTCCAGGAAAGACGACAATAGCCCTTCTCCCACCAACACCAACTTATCTTTCTGTAACCATAGTGACATTAAACGCATGACATTAAACAAACACAAGAACCAGCACTTTTCTCTTAAATGGGGGAAGAAACGACCTTGATTCATCAGGTATAAGAAAGTAAATTTACGTATTTTCTGGAGATGAGTAGAATTTCGAGATTTCCCCATACAACGGAAAATAATTCTACTCTTCAAATGAAAAGTGGTGTTTCAGGGAGGGAAATGGAAAATAGTGGTCCTTTAATGGAGGAAAATTAACATTGAGCTTATAGCCAAAAATTATAGACCATAAATACACGGTCTTTATGAGAGGTGGTCTTTCAGGGAGGTTTCACTGTATATTAATTGTGGAAAATGGAATACATATAATGATCCTTGGAATCTTCTTGTATCCTCTCTTTTTGAAAACAATATAAAATGAATATTGAATGCCACATTTGGAAAAAAATAAAAACCTTACGCTACAAATCAAACCATATCACAAAAAAAAATTGAGTTTTTTTTTCTTTTAGAAACCGGAAAAATTGCAAAGAAATAACATAAATACATTACAATTTTAAATAAACACTTGTGTCAAGTCCGTACAAGAAGTCTAACCGGGAATCTTAATTGTCTGTGTTAGACGATTAGGTAGGTCGTAATAGTAACATACTAGTAAATCTACAGATCAGGAGCCTCAAAGTCAGCTCTGAAAGTCAATGTTCTTTAATCTCACTTTTCATAATATTTGACATCTCACAATCCGCAAAATATATTTTTAAAATTACTACATATATATTTATATGCATATAAATTAATTCGAAGGTTTCAGAAATTAGAAACGTTAAATTAAACACGGTTTATGAAATAATATTCTGACATTCTTATGAACTTCTTATTCTATTTTTTAGATTAAAAAACTACATTTCTTCCCGTAATCTTATTAAATTTATATTCCTGATTTCCTATTGTTTGTGTGAATGATTCTAGTATATCTTGGATTTTGTTCTACACAGTGTTTTTATTAGAATTATTCTTGTTATCCTAATAACAAGAATTTACTAAATAGCAATATTTACTTACCTGCCAACCACGAAAAACTCGCATCTGATAGATAAGTTGAATAATATATCGTGTGCAAAAGCAAATAATAGAAATGTAAACTGAATTGACTATATTTCACTTATATCTATTGTAGAAATCTAGTGTTATTACAATTTTTGTTTCGGAAAAACAGGTTTGATGGTCGTTCTATAATATTTATTTTACCTAAGTACATCCTTATCTAACTCGATGGCAATAGCATACTAAAATCCCCCCAAAATAGGCTTATTTGGAAACTTTTAAACCTATTGGGCAATCATTCATAATCGTGCCTACTGCCAATTCACTAAATAGCAACCGTGATTTGGCGCTATAAAGTTTTTTTTTTTTTTTTATAACTTTTTATGATTCCAGTAATTGTGCTATTTCAGGCTGTATGGATGCATATTACAACGTTAATTTCTTTAGATTAACCATCTTGTTGTACGAGATATTATATTCTATTTTAAAAGTAATACTAATTTTCAACCACGAAAAATCCACATTTCTTCCAGAAAATGAATAATATCTCATGTAAAAATGTTTTGGTTATCAGTCTATAATAGTTAAAAGGTAACTTGTATCAACATAAATTCTCATGTATTTCAATAAAATATTAAAATCACCCAAAAATATTTTATTTTGTTAATAAAATACTGTAGCAAAATAGTTTGAATTACTTGAATTTTATTATTTTGATATTCTTTGAAATATAGTTGCTAGGTTACGGTTAAATTAAAGAGGAAAATAAATATAAATGCATTTTAAAATTTGCAAACGATGATAAAATAAAATGTATTATATTATTAGAACAGATGTATAAAATTTCATCAAAAATTATACACCTAATTTAAAAAAACCTGACGAATATATTATCAAAATTTCAAATTTATTTGAATAATTTAAGACCTGACTTGATAAATTTTAGCCTTCATAACTCACTGTTTAAATAGATTAAATGTGCCATTTTATTTTCAACGAATGAAAAATTTCAAAATCGTCTGAGTTCCCATAGAAATGCATTATGACCTAACAAGAAATGTTCTATATTTTCCGAACGAATGAACCAAGTGTAACTAAAAACTATACAGCTAAGTCCGGGTACCTCACCAGCATACCTACCAAAAATCAAACTAATCGGATCATTTTTGCGACAGTTATCGCGGAACAGACAGACAGACAGACAGAAACCAAAAACTTTTCGGGTTTCCACAGAGAGCCTCAACTAACGTTTCGGTAATTACTAGTAAATCTGCAGATCAGGAGCCTCAACGTCAGCTCAAGTCACTGTTTTTTAATCTCACTTTTCATATTATTTAGCATCTTACAATCCGCAATTTAATTTTTTTCTATTGCATACATATTTATAGGCATATACAATTCTTCGGAGGTTTCAGAAATTAGAAACGTTAAATTAAACACGGTTTATGCAATGATATTCTGAAACTCTTATGAACTTCTTATTCTTGTAACTTTTTAGATTAAAAAAAAAAAACTTGTATTAACATAAATTCTTCATTTATGTCAATAGAATACAAAAATAATTTATTTTGCTAATAAATTATTGGAACAAAATAGTGCGTGTTGCTTTTATTATTTTTATCTTCTTTGAAATATCGTTGCTAGGCAACTGATAAATGAAAAAGAAAAGTAAAAAAAAAAATGCATTTTAAAATTTGTAAAAAACAGGAAAATAAAAGTTTTATATTTCCGGAACAGATGCAAAAAAATTTCCAATCATTTAAACAATTAATATCTCAGTTCTAATAAATATATCGTCAATTTTTCAAAATTATTGGATATATTTAAAACCTCCATATCGAAAATCAACATCCATAATTTTACGTTGAAATCCATTATTCATATATGCGATTTCCAATTCATATAAAAATGAAATTTGAAAATCGTCTGCAGTCCCATAGGAAAGCATTATGACCTAAAAAGAAATGTTCTATATTTTTCGAACGAATGAACCAAATGTAACAAAAAACTATACAGCTAATTCTGGGTACAATACCAACATACCTACCAAAAATCAACCTAATTGGATCATTTTTACGGCAGTTATCACGGAACAGACAGACAGACAGACAAACAGACAAACAGACACACAGAAACCAAAAACTTTTCGGGTCTCAACAGTAAGCCTTCACTGACGTTTCGGCAATAATGGGGAGAGACATAGTGAGTTCGATTCTTAATTTCTCGCACTCTAAATATTTGTCATGACTTTTTCACACTAATGTGGAACATAGTCAAAAACAGTGTATATTTCATTTCATTAAAACACTTTAATAACTTGAAATTTTGCAACTGAATTCTTCATTTCGTAGTAAATACTTTCAAACTTACATATCTAACATATTTTTTCTTATTACAAAATGTATTAATTACATGCGTATTGTTAATTCAGACAGTATTTTATATATGCTCAGTATTAGTTTCTACATATAAAAAATATAATTTAAAAATCATTAAAAAAATATAGAAAAAAGAATTTATTAGATTAGAATGTTAAAAAAAAATGTTACATTGTGTTTGAAGTTCGATTTTGTAACTTAACAATTTATAAGAATATAATAAAGTAAAATAAAATAAATGAGATGAAAATGGTTTCATAAGTGTACGACGTTTTCACAAAAACTTGAGTATATATATATATTATTTATTTGGGGATTGGATCGTCGAATTAGTCCCAAAAATGTGTAAGATTAAACAAAAAAATATCTGTTGATTCGTAAAAGAATTGGTTATTTGAAGTTCACATTTAATTATTTAAATTAAATGACAGAAAGTATTGAAATGTAATTATATAAGTGGTGTTTTTTTTTATGTTTCGACGTAGAAAGATACTGTACTGTAAATAAACTGTTTATTTTCATGATAAAAAGTTTGATTTTGCGCATCTTCTGTACGCAAAAATATATGAAAATATAAAAGCAGGAGAGTACACTTTTAAATTCCTATAAATATTTTTTCGCTGCACTTTAAAATAATTCAGATTTTTATCCTATGATCATTCACAAAATCAGATTTTTTTCTTCTTATTATCATTTTTTTAAAAATGGAAATGCAATTATTTGAACATTATGTTATGGCACCAGTTTTTCCCTATCAGCTCTAGTTATTATGATGTAAATCATAAGCCATATATTCCAATTTTTCCTAATGAAAGTCAGAGTAGTTTAATGTAATGTAATGTTTTAAGTAATGTCTTGTAAGCCTGAGATATTGAAAGAAAAGTGTGACATCAAACATTAAATAATAAAAAAAGAGAAAAGTATACTAGATGATGGCAATATACATATTTCATATCAAAAACAGTTGACATCCACTTGACATGCAAGAAGTTATTTTTTTTAAACTTTCGAGAATGGCTCTTCCCGGGCAATCCCGCATTAGATTCCAACAATAGTGCCATCATGTGCCCATCTTCCTTGATATATGGTGTCCATTGCTTTTATGTCTTGGTTTAATCTTCCAGCTTGCTCTTCGCTTAATTCACCAAAGTTCTCTAGAAAGCGATCTAATTGACTGTGCATATAATATTTTAACACTCATATTACAGCCAAGTTTGTTAAAATTTGATAGCATACCTCCAACTAATTGCCTGTAGTTATCTGCGTTTTTGTTGCCAAATAAATTTTTCGCAACAAGAACAAATGAAGTCAAGACACATGCTTCTATTTCATTCATTGATGGTATGAAATATGGCCATTTACATGTTGTCTGATCTGTGGTCCTTCGAAAAAGTCTGCTTTAAATTTTTGTATGTTAAGTTTAGATAACTTATGTGCTATGTATTCAAAGAACGAATAGTTTTTATTCAAAGCTTTTACAAATAGTTTCACCAGGCTTAGCTTCATACGTAGTGGGGAAGTATGATTCTATCTTGTGCTACAAAAGTTTCATTGATCACATTTTGTACTCCAATCACTATATATTCTCTCAAGGAAAGCCAATCCCCTTGACCAATGTTGTTGTTTTTTTTTTTAGCTTTATAAATTTAACCATATCTGAAAATGTAGAACTGATACGTCAAATCCAGTGCTATTTTCTGAATCAACACCAAGAATAACGCTTAAAAAGTCCCTCAAATTCAAAGCACCTTTTTTTTCCGGTGTCATAAAATTGTGCTAAAAATTGTAGATTCAGAATTGTCCAAGTGAACTTAAAGAAATAAATATTAATAATAATACGATTATGCATTTTAATGTGTTTACTTGTTTCTATTGTGCGTGCGTGTATATTGCGCACTTTGTTTTTACGAGGAGAATAGGAAAATGAAAAAATACACAAAATACTAATTTATCTACAATAAATTTGTAATTTTGAAAACAAAATTCTACACAAGAAACTAACGCACACACAAAAAAATTCTCTGCAATAAATTACCATATTGAATCACGTATATTATGCCTTATTATTAAAATACTATAAAATACAGATATACGCAGTGTGTACGTTTTTTCCGCTAGAAACTTAGTTTTTACAAAATCAATCTAATTTCATACATATCAATATATATATATATATATATATATATGTGTGTACCAATACTACTAATATATATCACTAATATACGTGGCACATATTATTCTTCGTTGAACTAATGAAGAAAAAGATCTATTTCCAGATCCGTTTAAAAAACTAATATTATTAAATGGTAATCATATTTTATGAGAAACCGATTGCTGTGAACCTCTATGGAACCTTTAAGTAACCTCCCTGCTGTGTCAGAGCGGTGCCTCCGAGATGACGCTGTGTGTTTTTTTTTTTGCCGGGCTTGCCCCAAAGAGCAATTCAAGTGCGTGACGTCACAAACGAGATCATTCGTACTTAAAATTTTCTATGTTCATTCGTATGGTTCATTTACTGTGATATTTCGTAATTAATAATAGTTTTCAGTGTATTTATATTAATCTACCCTATATATATAAAATCCTAATGAAACGAATTTGTGAAACGATTTTATGAAACGAATTTATGAAACGATTTTATGAAACAATTTTATGAAACGACTGATTAAACGACTGATTTGTTTCAGGGCTATTTTTAATAAAATATTAAACGCTTGATGGTGAAATTAATACCAATTGCCTATAAAAATCCGCGGATGTCAAAACTGCTAATAGAATTTTGAAATTGGAATTAGTTTTCGAGATATTATTTTTTTTTTCTAATTTGAGTGACATTTCTGTAATGATGGCAACTAACTACTCAGTTTTTTTGTGACAAAAAAGGGAAAAAAATTGAAAAGTATCCCGACAGGGATTATTGATTTCTTTTTATTCGTCATTTTCAAATTGAAATTGAATTTATTTATAAAATCACTAATTCGGATATTTGGAACGAATATATAAAATAATAATTGCCCAACTGAACGGAAGAAGAATAAAATATCCTGCTTGGTTTTCTATCGTGCTTGGTTTTTTCCGCCAAGCTTTTTAAAAAACCGTCAAGACCCCTATAACAGAAAAGCACCAAAAGTTTACTGGGTTCGTTTTCATAACTTTTGGCAACAAATCTATGTATATTAACGAATCTATCCCTTTTTGAAGCTGGAATTACGCGAAACTTAAAACCAAAAGATCCTATACTGGAAAAGTACCCGATTTCCTTATGGACAATATTCAAGTGACATAACATGGTGTAAAATTATCGCGGATAGCAAATTTGTTTAAATATCTCATCAATTGATGCCGAATAAATGCAGGCATACGTGCACAAAATATTTAATTAGTTTTGTATGATAAATAATTATTAGAAAATTCGTATATACATATTAATTAAAATAAATAATTTACATATTTAAAATAACATGAAAATATGCATGATGGAGCACTAAAATAGAGAGAAAATTATAACCTGTTACTGAAAATGTCTATTACATAGTACTTTTCAATACCGTGGTTCTTAATGTTATTGACAAGGAGATGGAATTTTTCTCATCCTTAAACGCAAAGGAAGAATAGATTACAGATCGTTGTTATAAAAGACCGGAAGGTAGCCACAATTTCAACCTAACCATTTTATACAAGCTGGTTTTCAAGTTGTAATTGATTTTACTTATCAATCCCGAAAACAGTCGTCAGTTGTCGCAACAGCTGTGTATGAGGCCATGATAATCCAAAAATGCCCCATTAAAACGTTAAAAGCATGGCAACCCAATTACAGATTTACCAATATTTTTAAAATAAAGCACACTGTCATGTTTTTAGAGGCCTCGAAGTCTGAGCGGGGGTTGGCGAGCGTAGCTCGCAGGGGGTGGGCCCCCTAGTAAGTCTATAAAAAACTACAGATTAAAACTATTAAAAAAATTGTAGATTGTATCTATAAAATAATGGGGAGGAAATGTTGCGCTCCTGCTTGCAAATCTAACTACGTTAGTGAAAAGCAATATACTACCGTCTTCAATTTCCCAAATGATGATGAAAGGAAGAAATTATGGTTAAGAAAATTACAATTTGATAATTTTACCCCAATTTCAACAGTATTGATCTGCATTAAACAGTTTGATGATCGTTTTATAATTCATGAAGATAGAATTAAACGAAGTGATATTACTGAACTTGTTAACCCTAACGAGAATGAAAATATTCCATCATATTTGAACGAATGCTTGTATTCAAAACAAAAAGAGCCAAATGATCGATGGAATCCTTCTATATTAAAAAAAAGTAATCTGGAACTGAGCCAAAAACGAAAGGGACCAATCAAATTATGCGTAGATATTCCGGGTTATTCTCATCGCGTTTTTACTAGGGACTTTTTTGAGGAGCTATTACTTTTTTTAAGGCCATTCTACGGATTCGAGAATCATACCACCAGACGCGAAATATAACAAGATCAGAAATAAAAAAAAATTATCACGGTCGGACAATAAAAACTCAAAAAATCCTTAAAAATCGAGTAAAAAATCTTTTATTGAAAAAGTCATTTTTTTATATTGTTGCCAATTTCTAAATAAGCGCAAAGGATTATGTTTTATCTAAAAAAAAAATGTATTTGCGCGAGACTATTAAAAACAATAATGAAAGTTTAAAATAATAATTAAATGATCACGTGTTGAAAGCAGGAAATAAAGAAAATTACGTAATAAAAATTGTGTTTACACATGAATATTAAAAATAAAAAAGATGAACTAAATGAAAAAGCATTATAACCAGTTAAATGAAAAAGCATTATAACATGATTACAGAAGAAAGTCGCCGTTCGTGATATCATCATCATCATCTTTTTAAAACAAGATACATTTACCAAGTTTTAAGAGGCTGTGAAATCAGAACGGGGGTTGGTGAGCGTAGCGAGCAGGGGGCAGAGCCCCCTAGTAATATAGAAGAATCAGACGAGAAACAATTTAAGAAATGGTGCAATGATGACAAGACATTTTTAAATTAAAAAATAAATAAATACGCTAGTAAATTGAATGGAGACCGGATACCCGTTTTTCGAAGTTCACTTTGTATAAAAATAATAGTAACTGATGGCCCAAAATAAGTAGCTTCATTTTAAAATTTTGGTAATAAATAAATTTTTGGTAATATTTTTTTGTTGTACAAGTCTTAATAGTATTGACTATAATGATGATAAATATTTAAAATTAAAATTTATGGAAGATCAAATTTTACTTTTGTCCATGAAACTACTACGATATTCATGTAAATTACTTCTGTGGTTTTCAAAAATACGTTTTACCTGTGTTTTATTCTGCATACATCTTAATTCGTAACAATAAAGTTTGTTACTACCTTCTGCATCTTTTTAAAGAAAATTAAATAATTTAGAAAATAGTACAATAAGCTCTTGCGAAAGATTACAATCCCACCTATCAAATAAAATTTTATGATTGAATGATTATGGGAAGATGATATAGAAAATATCCTTGACAGAAAAAAATTAATTTGCCAACATATTTTATGACAACCTACTAACTATTTCATATACACAAGCAATTTTTTCAATATTTATACAATTTGTTTAATCTAAAGAAGACATTTATCTATTTTTATATATACAATTTTTATACTATTATTATACAAATAGAAGTGAACTGTATATAAAAACAATAATATATACATATATATGATGTAAATAAAATGTTTATACGTATGTATAAATTCATGTATAAACAAACATAAAAGTTCGTTAAGTTTGTTTTCATGGCTGTTTGTATAATTGGTCAACAAGTCTCATTTTCTGAAGCCTGAATTGTGCCAAGCTTTAAAGAAATGCCAAGCTCTCTACAGTTGAAAAATACCGATTTCTCTATTTAAATTAATATTTATTGTGTTTTGGTTAAATTATGGTATGTAGTGGTGAAAAGTGGGAATGGGATTAACTTTGTAAAGCTTTTGTGATATTTATTACATTTTTAGTAAGTATATTTATTGGAAAATAATGTTTTTAGTAAGAAGTACGCACAGATGAATGCCCCAACGCGTAAAATCAGATCAATTTACCTTAGCATTTTTTGTATAAAACCTTTAATTTTCTTTTAAAAAACAAGTTTATTAATTCCCTTTTACTTCACGATTCGAAAAATTATTATTTATGTAATCGCAAATTATAAGAGCGGAAATTTTCTCTTTATTACATCTTTCTGCTGGGATACATTGACCGAACTGAATCTCACTTGTGACGTCACTAATACTTGTAGCAGCCCGGTAAAAAAAGCACAATCGTCATCTCGGAGACCTGGGTCAGAATCCATTCAGCCCAGTGATTAGTATAATTGTTAAAAAAATTAGGTGCTCGCTGGTTTGAAACCAATGGGACGTTTGTGTAATATTTTCAGGGCATTCCTTGTACTAAAACTATAATTCGGGACACTCTTCCTTTCAAACGCCGTACCTGAGAGCATTTATCTTATAGCAATATGGCCGAAATTGGTTGATTCTTAACAAAATCCTTCTCTCCGTACTGCTGTGTAAAATTTGTTCAGATTCGTTTTCGTAATATTAATAATGTTGGCCAGACTGGTATCTATATTTTCTCGCCAATGCTAAAATTACTAGCTTTGATTGCAATCTTATATTTTAAATATCTCCTCAGAAAATTAATATTTTTAACTTCTGTTTTACGCGTACCTGTCTTTAAAGATGTATCTTTCTTTTATAGTTGTAAAATATGGAACGGAGGAAACATGTGATTTATTATGCAGAAATCAACTAGAGACCATTTAAGAATTTCAGTATTTATAACAAACAATTTTACGGCTCTATTGAATTACAATACAGAAAAACTGAAATTGACTTAAATAGGAACTCGAATTTAATTAAGGTAAACTTTCTTGAATAATCATTTTTATGTATTATTTTATCTTGTTCTTATTCTATATCAATTATGCATTTAACTCTATTTATAATTTACATATTTCCACGCATCATCATACATTTAAATATATATATATATATATATATATATATATATATATATATATATATATATATATATATATTTAAATATTATTCCTCTTATCTTAAATTTATTCTATTAGAGTGTCAGAATCATTTTCATCAATCTCTCTACAAATATTGAAGCAATATTCATAATCAGAAGGGGGGGGGGGGGTAAATGTTTTGGTAAATGCTGTGAAATTTTGGCTGTTATTACTTTTACGTATTTTACATTCTTCAGTGTTTCAATGTGATCACTGGGAATCTGATTTGAACTACCTAACATGTTAAGCTGAAATTTTCTGAAGAAAGTCGTGAATTATGTTGATGGTTTGGGAAAATTAATAAGTAGCCACGTACGCCCTGAGAAATTATTTAAAAGTTGACGGCAAATAATTTTTCATGTCAATAGAATTTTAGCGGTGAGAAATACTAAAAAAAATAAATGGCAGAAGCATGAATTTAGTTACAGAAAAACAGAAACCAATATGTTTTTTAATATTCAATGAATCATTTATACAAACAAACAATTTTTATCTGCCAATGATTTTAGAAAACGTTTTCGAGTAATTTTTATAGTGTATTAATCAATTTCTTAATTCGGAATATCAGTAGTTTTTTGGAAGCCGACATCTCTCATGTAAATGTATATTATTTGCTTCTCAATCAAGTATATTAATTTCGTTAAGTTTGAAATATTTTCACACGCCTTGCTTACACAATGTTCCAAATTTAATTGCGTAAAAGGCGTATAGCCAACATACTTTTTCACCATGTTGACTATACGCCTTTTAAGTAATTAAAAATCGAATATTAACTTTATACTTTTCAACTATATTGGAAAGTGTTAAAAATGAAATTTATCTCAGAAAATGAGCGTTTATAAAAGAATGATTTTTTAAACATATTATTAATTAAAAATGGAATACGTATAATGATCCTTGTAATTTTTTTCTCTCCTCTCTTGTTGGAATCTGGAAGAAAATAAAAACAATATCACAAAAAATGAAAGGTTATTTTTTCTAAAACATTTTTTACAAACCGGAATAGTGATGATGAAATAATACTAATATATTTAAATTTTGAATAAATGCTTGAATACGTACTAGTCCAAATGGTGAATCGAGAAACCTGATTGTCTATGTCAGACGATTAGGCATTATCCTTGATATCAGTTTTCCATTGTTTTTATGTCTTAATGAAAATTTTCAGCTTGCTCTTAGCTTAAGTCGCCAAATCTATCTAGGAATCGGTCTGCAAGACTGTGCAGGCAATATATTTTAACTCTCATATTACAGCCGAGTTTGTTGAAATTAAAAGCATATACCCTACTAATTGAATGTAGTCTTCAATTTTGTTGCCAAGTAAGTTTTTCACAACAAGAACAAATGAAGTCGAGGCACATTATTCTATTTCGATGGTGTAAAATTAGGGCCATTTCCATGTTGTCTGATCTGTGGTTTTACAAACATTTCTGCTTTAAGTTATTCTATATTAATTCTAGATAAATTATGTGCTATGTATTAAAAGCACGAATTGTTTTTACTCAAGCTTTTACAAATTGTTTCATCAGACTCAGCTTTATACGTAGTGGGGAAGTGTGATTCTATCTTGTGCTACTAAAGGTTCATTGATCACATTTTGTACTCCAATCACGATATGTTCTCTCGGAAGTCAATCTTCCCTTGCCCAATGTTCTTGTTTTTAGCTTTATAAATTTAAACAAATCTAAAAAGGTCCAGAATAACGCCTAAAATGACCTCAAGTCCAAAGCATTATTATTTTGTTTGTTTGTTAGTTTGTTTTTACATGGAGTTTCAAATTGTGCTGAAAATGTTATATGAAGAATTGTTCTAGTAAACTTAAACAAGCAAATAATAAGAATAATAATAAGATTAGGCATTTTTATGTATTTACGTGTTTATATTGTGCGTGCGTGTATATTGCACATCCTGTTTTTACGAGGAGAATAGGAAAATTAAAAAACACGAAGAATACTAATTTAGCGACATTAAATCTGTAAATTTGAATACAAAATTCTACAAAAAACCTAACACACGAAAAAAAAATTCCCTGCGCTAAATTATAATATTGAATCACGTATATTATTATTAAAATACTGTAAAATACAGATTTCCGCATTGCGTACGTTTCTTCCACCGGAAACTTTGTTTTTTAAAAAAAATCAATATATATCGATACAAATCACACACACACACACACACATATATATATATAACATATCAATACTACTAATATATATCACTAATATACGTGGCACATATTATTCTTCGTTACACTAAGGAAGAAAAAGAGCTATTTCGAGATATGTTTAAAAAACTGTTATTATTAAATGGTAATCATATTCTATAAAGAACCGTTTGCTGTGAACCTCCATGAATCCTAAAAGTAACCTCTATGCTGTGTCAGAGTCCGTTCAGCCCGGTGATTAGTATAACTGGTAACAAAGTGAGGTGCACGCTGTTTTGAAACCAGTGGGACGTTTGTGTAATATTTTCAGGGCATTCCTTGTACTAAAACTATAATTCGGGACACAATTTTATTTCAAAAGTCCTCCCTGAATGCATTAATCTTATAGCAATATGGCCAAAATTGGCTGATGCTTAACAAAATACCCCCCCCCGCCCCTTTGCTGCTGTGTAAAATTTGTTCATACTTGTTTTCGTAATATTAAGAATGTTGGTCAGACATGTCTCTAAATCTCCTCGCTAATGCTAAACTTACGAGCTTAAAATGCAATCTTATATTTTACATATCTCTCCAGAAAATTAACATTTTATACTTCTGTTTTACGTGTACTCGTCTCTAAAAATGTATATTTCTTTTATAGTTGGAAAACATGGAACGGAGGAAATATATGATTTATTATGTCGAACTCCAATACAGACTGTTTAAGAATTTGAGTATTTATGACAAACAATTTTATAGTTCTATTGAATTTCAATACAGAAAAAACTGAAATTGACTTAAATAGGAACTCGACTTTAATTAAGGAAAAGTTTGTTGAATGATCATTGTTATACATAATTTTAACTCGTTCTTATTCTATATTAATTACGCATTTAACTATATTTATAATATACATATTTCTACGCAGCATTATACATTTAAATATTATATTAAATATATATATATATATATATATATATATATTAAATAATGATGGATATTAAAATATTATTCCTCTCATCTTAAATTTATTCTATAAGAGTATAAGAATCATTTTCATCAATCTCTCTCCAAATATTGAAGATATCTTCATAATCAGGGGGGGGTAAATGTTTCGGTAAATGCTCCCTTGTGAAATTTTGGCTGTTAGTACTTTTAGGTGTTCTACTTTCTTCAGTGTTTCAGTGTGATCACCGAGAATCAGATTAAAAGTTCTTAACATATTTAGGTGAAATATTCTGACGAAAGGTGTGGTTTATGTTGATGGTTAGAGAAAATTAATATGTAGCCACGTACGCCCTGCGAAAGTATTTAAATGTTGACGGCAAACAATTTTTCATGTCAATAGAATTTTAGCGGTGAGAAATGTAAAAGAAATTTAAACAGAAGCATGAATTTAATTACGGAAGAACAGAAACCAATATATTTTTAAGATTCAATGAAGCATTTATACAAACAAACATTTTTTATCTGTCAATGATTTTAGGAAGAGTTTTCGTGTATTTTTTTATAGTGTATTAATCATTTTCTCAATTTGTAATATCAGTCTTTTTTGGAAGCTAGCATCTCTCAAGTAAATTGATATTATTTTCATCTCAATCATGTATATTAATTTCGCTAAGTTTGGAATATTAATATGATTTAAAATGCTCTAGGTTTTGTCAAGCATAAAATATTATGTTTTGAAATCTTTTGTGTGTCTCCATAATCAAAAAAAAAAATGCTAAATGTACCATATTCTATAATTGATCGTGTTCTAGAGAACCCTAATAACATAGATATATTTTGTGGAAAATACAGGTATAATTATGAAAGTTAATGCGTAGATAGAAGGATGGGCAGACGAACCGAATCATGAATATATTTCGATTATATTGGAAAGTGTTAAAAACTATGAAATTAAACATACTAACAATAACAGAATAAATAAAAACAATTTTAAATAACAAAATTTTTGTGGAAAAGAAGTTTGCAACAAAAATATTTATTTGTCTTTGTTCGTTTATTATCTACATTATCCCTATGATGCGTAAACATTACATTCGTAAGTAGCTGCTAAATAAAAGTCTATTTTCAATTTGTTTATAAAATAAAAACATAAAAATTGAAAGACTGCGTTTCTGAAAGTATAAAATGATCTTGAGGATAAAATATAGCTTGTAGTTTTTCCTATAATGTTTCTCTTAGATTGCTTCAATCTCTAGTGAGATGAAACATAATATAATGCTATGGTTCATCTCATGTTTATAGTTATTGGAAAAAATAGAAATAGGATATTATTATATTTATCTTAAACATTTTGACGATCGAAGATTTTCATCGTAATTATTTTTACTTGAGTTTCCTCAGTTGCAATAATTACTATATCTCAAAATATAAAAGCTGATAGTCAAAATTTAATTAAAACTAATTTGTTTTAAGGAAAGAGAGATGTCATTGTCACATATGGGATTGTTTTTATGTTCTTTTGATATAAACACTCTCAAACACACATCCGTGAGTGAAGACTGTATTAATCATTAAATGCGATGGAATTGAGCGATTCAGCTCTTTTATAAGGACATTGCCGTTGTAACGTAACGTACCGACGGTAATGTCCTAGTAAAACAACTTTTATATAAAATTAATTTAATTCGTCTATTAATAAAAGTAGATTTCATATAATATCATGCATAATACTTTGCTTTAACATGTTAAAAAAACAGCCATGTTTTTTGTTTTTAAATGCATATTTTCTAAAACATTTAAGCATGAATAGTTTTATGCAATGGAGATTTGCACATTGGAAAATTTTACTTCGAACAAATCAGATACTCACAATGTAATTAATTTTATGATTATTTTAAGTATTGAGTTTTAAAAAAATAATAATAATATGTAGTAGTTAATCTGTGTCTACGGATAAATATGTTACAAACAGACCAGTATTTATACATGTAAAATATAAGTTTTAATGAACGAATCTTTTCTATTTTAAATATTACTATTATAACAAGGGGATCCAACCCGGACTTAATAGATTACAGAACGTAGGTAACTTTTTTCTTTTTTTTCAAGTATTATATTTTCTTTTTACATTTAATGCATTTTCATTGCCCTCCTCTAAAAACCCAAAAGAATTCTTATATGAGAAATGTATAATTAAATATATATTCAAATAAAGGTCTGAAATTCAATAAAATGAATAAGTTCGTATTATATGCATGCAGGGTGTTAATAAGAGAAGAACTCGCCAAAGATCGCTATTTACATTGTTGATTCGGATATTTTCAGTGGTTTAATCGCGTAGTTCGATTACATTTCTGTTAAATTTGTGTTTTATTTATATTGGTTAAGAATTTTATTTATTTATTCATACAATTATTATTGAAAAGAAGGAGGGGAAACACCAATAAGTATTTGTAGATTATTAAATAGCACACAGTATGTTTTAATAGTTTTTTTGAAGGCTAAAAATATTTCAAACAGTGTAACACAAGAACAGCAATATTTAAAATAAATGCATTTCTTTTAAATTCTTGAAACATCTATTTAAATGTTTTTTTTTTTCAAATTAAAATAACATTTTTAAGTAAAAAAGTATGGAAGCTATATAAAAATGTAGAATGCTTTTTAAAGGCACATTTATCATCTGAAAACGAGATGTTGTAATATATGATGTCAATAAATATTTAAAGCCAGGAACAAACTAGATGGTTTTAATCTTGAAATATGTATTCTAGAAAACCCTTCAAATGGATAGTCCTTAAAAAATGAAGAAAATGCTGCAAATAGAAAATTGAAATAAATTAGTCTTCTACTTGCCGTGAAAATATTATTTATTTCAATTAAAAATATAATAAACCCAAAATATATTTATGTATAAAAAATGCTAGATTTTGAGTTAAATTTTTAGATATTACTTGGTGTTTAGAAATTCAAAACACCATATATAGGGCGGTACAAAAGATTTCGAGAACAATTCCGTTTATTGACGAAATTGCTGAAGGAGAAATTCTCAGCTCTGTCAAGCATTTCCTAACTAAAGTACAGTATATCATGCATATATACAAATATATAGGTCATATACAGGACTGAAAAAAATAATTTAGATATTTTCTGATTGCAATACATGAAAGTGGGTTTTAAAAATTTTTTATGAGTTTTCCAAATTCTTTACTTAGATATCATCTTTCAGCTAATGAAACTTTCGAATTCTATAACAGTATCCTAAATATTTTGTAGAGTGCTTCATAAAATATGCTTTATGCATGAATTTTTCTTCTTGCTTATGTTAGAAATAGCTCGTAAATGTGAAAGTTCCCTATTGATTTCTTCAGGATTTAAAAAAAAAATGTTTAATTATCTTTCTGTCAATTTTCTTGTGTTGTTCAATCAACAAAAGGGGTTGCAGCGTTCTATATATTTTTTGATATATTCGCCATCGGTATTTTCAAATAATAATGTGCGTTCTAGTTTTCTATTACAAATGTTTAGAAAAAGCCTAAAGCATTATCTGCAATCGCCTCATTCTTTCCAAAATTAGTACACTGACATTTTACCGAATTCTGACATAATTCACACGAAAACTTAAAATTGACAACATATTTGACTTTGTTGGTAAAATGTACTTTAGGATATTAAGTTTTAAGTCAATCGGTCAATTAGTTTAGTAATTATGAAGGTTTAAAATTTGAACACCTAATGTTAAAATCATTTGTAATCTTTGTAAAAAAAGTAATTGCGAGTACGTTTTCTAAGAATCTCTCAAGAATGATTGGGTGGAATGAACTGTAATTTTGTATTCAGAAATTTGAAGTTTTACAAATCTATTTCTTTTAAAACATTTCTTGGATACGGTTCACAATTTTTTGAAAATCAATTTCAAATAATATATATTATTGAGATAAATTTTCGAAAAATTTATGAATTGTCACATATAATTATTTTGTATAATTATTTTTAACAGAAATCAATTTCTTGAAGTTTCAAATATTTGAATCCAAAATTACAGCTCATTCCTCCAAGGTTTTTTTGAGTTATATGCTTAAAAAACTATTTGCATTGCTATCTGTTTTGCAACGACTACAAATGAATTTAGCATTAGGGGTTCAGAACTTTAAACTTCCTTAATTCCTAAACTACACGACCAAATGATTTCCCATTTTTCTATCTTAAGGTGAAACTTACTGAAAAAACCAAACATGATTTCAAAATTCGGTGTTCATATTATTATTATTATTATTATTATTATTAACAATTTATATATGAAGACGACCCGAAGCTTATTTTTTACATAAATTGAAAAGAAGACATTGTTTCCTGTCGAATAGCTATTTCCGTTTTATTTTCTGTGGTACTTTGGCGATTACTGTATATTGGATGTTCCCTCACACTCTCTCTCTCTCTCTCTTTTTTTTTCGCCAACTGTACAATAAACAAAAGTGTCAGCGTCTGTTTTGAAAGGTATATTCTTGTAACAAATTCATAATGTTTAAAATTGGAAAATTTCAACACGCAGTTTTATTTCTTTTATATTAGTATTATTAAGTACTGTTAGGAGATTTAATTCTTGTGAACTGTTACGTGATATATAATTACATGTACTGATACTTCGAGGCTGTTTATTTTCCGTAAAAACCGTTTGTTATATCAGGGGCTATTTCTCCTCAAATTCCCGTTATCTCACTAATTTATAATCGCAACTCACTGTTATAAAATACCTTAACTCTTCTAAGGTAAGATGATAATATGCCAATGCTGGTAATATGTCCAACTTTCAATAATGTTATTAATTTCAGTTACATCCAAAGGATAGCGCTTGAATCTAGTCGCTGAAAGTCGGAAGGGCATAGTTTAGTACCAGGTTGCCTGCATTCCTTCATCATTTGCACAGGAGGTCAGTCATTGTTGGTTCATTGTTAGTTGCGTTGGCATATTATAAATTTATCTCTGGTAAATTTGTTACTTTTCTTATTTAAACAGAGTATTTGAATTTACTGTTATACATAATATTTTAGCTGGTTTAATGGTCTTTTTAACTGTTTAATCAAATGTGCAAAGACAGAATTAAGAAAACTTTTAGAAAATTGGTTGGCAACATCGCCAAATGGGCGAAAAAGCTATAGATATGAGATTATGTGTTGTTTGTCGTAATTCAGTACATGATAAATCTGTCGGCCTTACCAGTTAAGATACAAAAGTTTTCATTTGCCCTATGCGATAGAAAACAAATTAAAAATACTTTTTCCGTAAATTTATTTTAATTTTTTTTAATTTTTGTCTAAAATCACTTTATATTAATTTTTCGATTTTTTCTTATATTTTTTTTTTATAAATTTTCAAAACATAATGTTTTTGACTAATTGGTGTTTTTTCAGCGTTAAATATAGACCTTTCCATTTTATGACACCTATGGGCATATTACCGTCATCTGCTAGCTTTTTTTTCTAACAAACTGCAGCAGGTGTAAGGTTTGACTAACTTAAATTTTAAAATATTTTCCCACTTTCTTAGTCAATTATTATTATTTTTTAAATCATTTATTACTAACGTTAGTCCAGTCAAATTAGCCCATTTTTGAGCAGTTTGCCATAATAAATGCTAAAGAGATAAAATTTGGTCCAGTTGTTCATTGATGGCTACTGATGACTATGTAAACCGATGAATAGGAGGTGAGCGGGGGGAGGGAGGGGAGGGAAATAAAGTACTTTTTTTAGTTTTTTACAAATATCTCTGAAACTGTTGGTTTTCATGAAAAAATTACTCAGACATAAATTAAAGAACATAAAATTCTCTACAAATGACAGGTATATACAGTGGAACCTGGATTATCCGTTAGTCACGAGACCGGAGCCTTGATCAATTTTCCGCAAAAAAAAAATCACAATAGGAAAGGACATAACAGAATGCATTTTGAGCAAGTTTGTGTTGGGAGTGACTGCAACTCATGGAATTTGGGTATCACTCGAAGAATTTAGTGGTGTTTTGTTTGCCAGTAGTGAGCAACACGTTGATTTTCGAAAATCCTCTCAAGTTGGAGATGCTGCAGATGTTGAGAAGCTCTCTGCATGGTTTGAAAATCATCCACCATTCCCATTGACAGAAGACATCATGTCTATAGCTAACACGGTGGTAGGTGATGCAACTATTAATTGTTATGACGCTATAAACATTGCGTCAACCACACGCAATGGCGAAAGTGGTTGGGAAGAGTTTTTATGATGTAAAGTTGTCACGTAAAGACCGGGTTCTACATCTGGCTAGCATCAACTGTTCCATTAACATTCATGACGATATAGTTCCTGTCAATCCTCTGCTAATCTTTCAACGGATCTCGATTGCTAAACAACATGATGAAGACTTGGAAAAATACTTACAATTTGAGTTGACTCCTTTTCCGCTAGCTCTTTTTGACGAAGGTGGCATGCGAAAGACGAAGAAAGCAACCATCTACGATTTCTTCAAACCATTGCAACAGCCCATTGATTTTCAAAACAGTGATGTTATTATAGATGGTGGTTTCCTTCTTCACAAAGGCCCTTGATCAAGAGGTTCAACTTTTAATTAAATTTGTGACGGTTACAACAAATATATCTCCACACATTATAAAGGAAAAAGCTGTAGAGTGGTTTTTGATGGCTACTCCAACACTGCCAATAGCATGAAATCAGCAGAGCAAAACCGAAGATGTGCACTGAAGAAGTCCGTGGATATCAATTTCAACGAGGACACAGAGATTACCGTCAAGCAAGAAAGCTTCCTTTCAAATGAAAATAATAAATCAAGATTGATTGCTATGCTTTCTTCCAAATTGAAGAAGAATGGAATATCTTGCCGGGAAAGTACTGGAGATGCAGATACCCTAATCGTAGCAACAGCCATTGAAGAATCATCTTCTAGTGCCAGAGTGAAAATCGTTGGTGAGGATGTTGATATTGTTATCCTTCTAATCGCCATAACTCGAACAAGAAATTTTTTTTCGTTAAGCCAAATCATTGAAAAATTTAAAGAAAGGTTTTTTCCTCACAACAGTTAATTCAGAAAACAAGACTGAAAGACGTAATGCTAGTCCTTCATGCATTGACTGGATGTGATTCGACGTCAGACGCGTTTAAAAAGGAAAGAACAAAAATTTTCAAGCTGTTTTAGCAATGTGAAGATATACACAAAATTGCTGATGTGTTCAATAACAGGAAATCCGACCATCATGCTGTTACCGAAGCAGGAAACCAACTTTTTTTGAGATCGTATAGAGCACCTCCCACATCTACATCTCTCAACACTTTCCGATACCATTCCTTCGCCAAATCTGTATCGAATGTCAAACCTAACATTTCATCCCTTCCACCAACAGAAGGAGCGGCTAGACAGAATTCTTTCCGGGTGTGCCATCAGGAACAGCTGTGGATTGGCCAGGAACAAAATGCCGAACTCTGGGGCTGGGAACGAAAGCAGAATCGTCTAGTTCCTATTACAACTAAGGACCCAATCGCACCTGAGACTGTTTTAAACACTATCTTCTGCAAATGTACCACTGGGTGTGGAGCTATGTGTGGGTGCAGGAAAGCAGCCATTAATTGCACACTCATCTGCAACATCTGCCATGGTGTCTGCCTGAATGCTACATCTATAGCTATAAATACAGATCAACAGGATGAGGAAGACGATGAGATTACGGATTCAGTCATGCTGAGAACGCCTTCTAATGAGCCGTCCACTTCAGCTGATCATGATGTGTAAAGGAAAAAAGAATATTATGACTTAGTAAGTATTTGCTTAATGATAAATTAGTACTTTCATTGTTCCCTATTATGTATAGTCGCACTTACAAAGATTCACGTGACATTTTATGTTATTTAATTTATGTGAATTTGACGGACTTTCCGCAAAAAAAATCACTTTAATTTCAAATTTATTTACTTAATGTTGCCATAATAAATGCTAGAGAGATACAAATTGGTACAGTTGTTCATTGATGGCTACTGATGACTATATAAAAAGTCCTGATGGATAGGAGGTGAGCGAGGGTAGGGAGGGATAAAGAACGTTTTCAGTTCTTTACAAATATCTCAGAAATTATGTAGTGATTTTTTCATGAAAACCAACAGTTTCTGAGACATTTGTAAAAAACTAAAAAAGTACTTTATTTTGCCCCCCCTCCCCTCGCTCAACTCTTATCCATCAGGACTTTTTACATAGTTATCAGTAGCCATGAATGAACAAATGTACCAATTTTTATCTCTGTAGCATTTATTATGGCGACATTATGTAAATAAATTTGAAATTAAGGGGATTTTTTGCGGAAAATCCGTCAAAGCTCCGGTTTTCCAACTGATGGATAATTGAGGTTCCACTGTATATACCTGTCATTTGTAGAGAATTCTATGTTATTTAATTTATGTCAAAGTAATTGTTTCATGAAAACCAACAGTTTCTGTGATATTTGTAAAAAACTAAAAAAAAAAAAAATATATTTTGCCCCCTCCCCTCCTATCCATCAGGACTTTTTACATAGTCATCAGTAGCCATCAATGAACAATTTTACCAATTTTTATCTCGGTAGCATTTATTATGGCTACATTAAGTATATACACATTACGTATATAAATTATTACGAAATTAAGTATATAAATTTGAAATTAAAGTGATTTTTTTGCAAAAAATCCTTTAAAGCTCCGGTCTCCTGACTGACAGATAATCGAGGTCCCACTGTATATACCTGTCATTTGTAGAGAATTTTATGTTCTTTAATTTATGTCATAGTAATTTTTTCATGAAAACCAACAGTTTCTGTGATATTTGTAAAAAACTAAAAAAGTACTTTATTTTGTCTGTCCTCCCCCCTCCCCTAGTTCACTTCCTATCAATCACGACTTTTTACATAGCCATTAGTAGCCATCAATGAGCAACTGTACCAATTTTTATCTCTGTAGCATTTATTATGGCAACATTAAATAAATAAATTTGAAATTAAGTGATTTTTGGGGAGAAAATCCGTCAAAGCTCCTTTTTTCTGACTGACGGATAATCGAGGTTCCACTGTATATACCTGTCATTTGTAGAAAATTATATGTTCTTTAATTTATGTAAGAGTAATTTTTTCATGAAAAACAACAGTTTCTGAGATATTTGTAAAAAAACAAAATAAAAGTACTTTGTTTTGCCCCCTCCCCCCGCGCACCTCCTATACATCGGAACTTTTTACATAGTCTTCAGTAGCCATCAATAAACAACTGGACCAATTTTTATCTCTTTAGCATTTATTATGTCAAAAAAACCTAATTTGACTGTACTATGTTTAGTCTAACCTTAGGGTTGTCATATTACCTGCATGTACCTTATTTAAAATAATTAAAATGTTGACTTTATGACAATGCCATTAATAATTAGTTTAAATGACTAATTATTATCTTAAATATTTTACTGATTACCAAGGATTCTAATTGTTATATTTATTTGAAAATAAATAGTTACACGTACCCCTAATTTTTTAATTGATACACAACTGACGTAAATAAAATAATATAGATAGAATTCATACGCTGTAGTCAATTTTGTTTATTATCTTACTTTACAGTATCACCTAAAGAAAACAATATAAACAAATATAGGATATATGAAATATATAATATATTTTTATAGAACTAAAATATCAGCTCCTATACTATTTTGTCCAGAGAAAAATATTGACAGCAAATATGTCCAGTTATCTTAAAAATTTTTAAATGATATATTATGACACTGTGAAAGTAAAAATATATTTCTTTGCTAGAAATACAAATATGAAAACATTGTTTTTATCAAAGTTGTTTCTTTTGAAGAAAATAAAATACAGAAAACTATATATCTAAAAAGGTTCAAAACTTCAAAAAACTAGTCGTATTTGCTAATTACAAAATGGTCTTCTATCTTATAAATGTTAAAATTTCAAAAAACGTATTTTTTTAATTATGCATTTTAAATCCTAAAAATGAAGCATAGCAGTGCTACCTGTTATATGATTTACACAAAAACGTAATGAGCACCAACTTATGTAGAGGTCTAACAAAATATGAAGTTTGATGAAATCCCGTCAATTAATTCTTGAGATAAGAATATTGGTAAAATTCTGTAAATCATGAAAAATACACCATAGCCGTATCATCTGTTGTGTTATTTACACCAAACCCTAATCAGCAACTACTTATGCCAATATCTAATTGAATTTGAGGTTTGTTAAATATCCATGCATTAGTTTTTCAGATTTTTGAAATCGTAAAAAATGAAGCGTATGAGCGCCACATGTTGGAAGTTTTACACCAAAAACTAATCAGCAACAATTTATATCAAGTTCTAACTACATCTGAAGTTTTATTAAATTCTGATCATTGGCTCCAGAGATATAACTATCTCTAAAATTGTGTAAATTCTGAAAATGCGAAAAGTTTACACCAAAACCTTATAAGCAAAAACGTATGTTACCATCTAACTGAATCTGAAGTTTGGTGTAAATCCCTGCATTAGTTCTCAGAAATAGCTATTTTTGGAAAACCGTGAATAATGCAGTATAGCAGCACCACCTGTTCAGATATTTATACCAAAAACTAATCAGCACCAATTTATTTGGATGCGTAACGGAATTTAATGCTTTATTAAATTCTGTGCATTTGTTCTTGAGATGTTACACAAATGTTTTGACACATACAGACACCCAGGCAGACATTTCTAAAAACAGTCAAATCGTGTTCACGACCTTCTAAAGCGCATAAATTCATCGAAAAAAAGAACTAGAAAATTTTCATGAATCGTTGCATCATTTCGTTTTCTTATTGTAAACGTATTTAATTTAAATTGAAAACACGTATCACAACTTAAAACGCAATTCCAGCTATTACTGTTAATAGACAGTACTGGAACTGTATTATTTATGTGTGTGTCCCTGTAAATGAATGCTGTGCACACCGTATTCTATAGTAATCATCTTGTAGTGCAGCGAAGTGATGTATTTATCGATTTCAGTTACTTTGAAATAGAGTAACATCATACATCGCAAACGATTTTCCTCATAGACCGTAATGTAACTAATTCTTTTGAGTGTCATTGTAAAGGAACTATAAAGGCTACATACTTCATTTTCAATACCGAACATGCTATAGTAAACCTCAATGACATGTATAAATTTCATGGCAATCGGAGTATATTTACACGAGTTAGAGTATGGACAGACAGACAGACCGACAAACCGAATTCATAAACACTATTAAACTAAGTTGGATAGGGTTAAAAATTTGAGAGTTCAGTTTAAACCATTCTGTAATTGCATGTATATAAATGTCATAAATATGGAAAAATATAAGTTTTTATTTCAGAGTTTATTAAATTTCTATAAAGGCAATTTATATTTTCTTATCTATAATTTGTTTATAAATATTCCCAAATTAATATAATTTTTCTTGTTAATGTATTCGCACACCTTCGGAGGGGTGAATGTTTGAAATTTTTGAGATTTTCTCTTTATACCAATTTTTTCTAATGACATTTAACTTAAAACTTTGAAAAATACCTAAACATTTTAGAAATTACACAGAAATATTTTTTTAAGTGAAAAAGAATCAAAATTACGTGAAAAATTTTGATTGTGCAAAACATGATAACTCATAATCAAATCAATGTATTCACATTTTGTAAAATGCATAATAAACAAAATAACTTTCTCTAGGACATAGACTAGTAGCATTATAATAACGTCTCCATCACAGAAGCTATTGCTCTTGAAGTACTAATGTAATGAAACATTCGTAAAATTTCTTACAACTTTTTAACTTATACAAATGTAAATATAAAACTCATTAATATATCATTATGATTGTTATCTATTCTCTCAATAAATATTTGTAAAATAATTTTAAAACATTTAAGGCATTACGCGAATAATTTTTTTATTGTAGGATGTTTTGCGTGCAGTAGAAATGTGAAAAACTTTATTTTGTGAAAAAAGATAAAAATAACTGCTATAGGTGTTTCTTGCTATAAAATCTAGACGTTGGGGGCCACCGTAATACATACCCATCATGGATATGCATAATATAAAATATAAAAATAAAACATATGTAAACTATTTATAAAATGCATTGCAATTCGAATAAAATCGTGGCTTGATGACATCATCAACTTTAAATGCTCTATTACTGAATTGCGTAAGAGAAACATCCTTATAACTCCAAAATTGATAATCATATTATCTAACGCATTAATGCGTCGGATTAAGTTCCTCATTTCAAATTAAAATATATATTTTAATTGAAAGTTGAATGAAATACAGGGTCATTAAAAATTGAAGAGTGTGGAAATATAATTACAAATGACTCGGCAACTAATTATCTCATAGACTTCATTCTTTATACAAAATTTGTTGTTTATATATATATATATATATATATTCACTTCTTAAAATAAACAATTTCGAAAAATTTTATGTACCTTTTATCAGAACGTATATTTCGAGAGTCCGAAAAAAATTGTTCTGTATAATCGAGGTTACTGAAATTCAATAAGTTTCTTCCCATTTTTACTTACTAAGTACATACCAAATTTCAAGTCTCTATCTCAATTTGTTCGAGAGATAGAGCGTTTACACACACGCACATAAACACACACACACAGACGGACGACATTTTTTTTTAAATATGTTTTTCGGAATCTTCAGTGTCTGAAACGTGTAAATTCGTCAACATTTTTTTTTTCGATTTTCAAACCGATTACAAGACTTATCCTATACTACGTATGATGGGTAAGTAATAATTATTATTCTTTAAAGGTGTAATTATATACACTATGTTTTTCTCCATGTTTTATATACTCCATGTTTTTTCAATAGACCACATAAAATATATATATATATATGTCGTGTTTCCAAGTTCAAATCCGGGAAAAAGGCAGTCGTGCTCGTGATAAATAGGGTTAGCGATGTGATTGGTTTCCCTTTTAGCTCGCATCAGGCGGCTGTGTGGTATCATCAACAACACAAGAAATGTCAGTCCATATTTTTGTCGAAGAACCTTTTATTTCCAGTTTAAAACATCTCTTCAGGGAAAATGCTCATTAGCCAACGTTAAACGAAAAAAAATACAACGTTCCATTATTTTCTAGAATCCGTCCCGATTCTTTTAGCAAGCACCAGCGTCGAAAAATCCTCTCCGACTCAGGATGATCGTGTTTTTAAACTAGCTTGCGTAATAATACAGAATACGTCACGTGACCCACTTCTATCGAATCAAAAGGTCTATTTTGGAACTTTATCAATATTTCCGGTGGATTTATTTTGTTGTAAAATGCAAAAACTTTCTACGCCCTTCCAGAATATTCCATAATCTCGTACCAGATGCCTGTCATATCAACAAACGAGCTTATCTGTTTTTGAGGCTGTAGCTAAACTTCGAATTTAATACGTAATAAAAATAATAAGAAAAAAAGAAAATGAATCTTTATAAAAGAAAAAAAAAAGAAAGAATTAAAGTTTTTCGGAAATATTTTAATAGACATTTGATATTTAATAATAGGATAACTTTATGAAATAAGGTTTTTTGAGCGGAATATTTTAAGAGATACGATATTTTAGCATTTAAATAAAGAAGTTATAGCAATTTGACCACACGGGAATAATACTAATGAATTTTAATAATGGATTAAAATAAAGATGTTCTATTTAAAGAACAAATTAAAAAAGCTATCGCCATTTTTAGAATAACTACATTCGAATAAATTGTATTAAGTGGATTAGGAATAATTGGCTTTACATATGGATAGTAAAAGGCTATTTTAAGAATGAGAATTGTTTTAATAAGCTGGGTTATATACCGAATATTATTGAATGGACAAATTTTATAGAATAATTGCGGAAAAAATTTAAATTTTGTAATATATATATATATATATTGACAAAAAGGTGCTTGTATTCTATTTGCAACAATAAGAAATTTACATAGTTTTCATAAATATTGTAAATTTTCTAATTCAAAATTGTAAAGTAAATAAATTTACTTTTATGGAAAATCTATTTCTCGACGTCTCCAGACTTTATAATTTCACTAAATTCGCAATGTATATTTTAGACATAACCATGTGAAATATCTCAAGGGATAATTGAAAAATTGGTAGAAAATATTAACTTAGTGGAAATGGTATATCACCATTTCTTGGAGATTCTACGAACAATTTTATACTAACTCCAGTTTCGGACAATACCGGCAATCTATAAAATCGTCTTTTACTGCTAGCTGACATTGGAAATAACGTTGATTTTTGGGTGCATTTACGACATGCAAAACGGTGATACAAATTATTAATTTGAATATCTTGAAAAATGCATTAACATTTTCTGATATATAATTTGATTTTAATTAACCGCTAATAAATATAATTTGTCTTTTTACATTATTTATCGATTACTGTACATTCAAATTCTCTTGACTTGATTAATTGTTTGCCATCAACGGTACAAATGCTTTCTCAGGGTCCGGATTAAGATTCTCTAACCAACATAATCAATCACATTTCTCCTCAGCATATATTTCGTACACATTTTAAAAACAGTCATGCTAATTTATTTGTACAGCACACATGTACTTTGCATGTGTAAAAGAACGATGAATGTATTGCTCAAAAAACTGTCAGTGCCTTTAAAGATATTTTCATGTTTCGATTTTTTCTGTACAGTTGAACATAAATACGTGCATTCAAATATTATAAATCGGGAAAGATATTCATTTTTATTTCATAATTTATTAAACTTTAATATGAATAGTTCAAAAGATGCATTAAATGTTTCTCTCACCTACCTTTATTTTGTTAAATATTCACTAATTAAATATTTTTATTATTTAATTATTTTTATTTTCTCTAGATCGAAATTCTATTGACTTTATTAATTGCTTGTCATCAACTGTTGCAATGCTTCCCGAGGGAATGCTTGGCTTTAGATTAATTTTCTCTAACCAACTTAATAAATCACACATACATAATATATGTCCCTCAGCATATATTTCGTAAGCAGTTAGGGATACATTAATTTGTTTCTCCCTGGTTAAAGTGAATCATGGGAGGCAAAGAACGAAAAAATAATGATACGTTCAAATTACACAAAGGAGCAATTAGCAATGTTTTGCGTCTAAAAATGAGAATGTCTATGCTGTATTCTGACACATGAAATAATGTAATCAATAAACAATTATTTTTTAGACATGTTTATTTAATAAAATTCAATTTATAATATTTTTATATGAGAAATATTAACCATATAATTTATAATGTCATCTTAAAAACAAACAAAAACAACAACAACAAAAAAACATTGTGTTTAAATTATGCAAATGTGTAGACTGTATAAATAATCTTTTATTTCTACAAATACATATAAACCAGAAAAAACAAAGTTAAAGAATAAATACTTAAAACTGAAAATGGTTTTGTATTGTGCTGTAAGCGTAATATAGCTTTAATAGTTAAATATATTTGTAAATAACTTAGTGGTAACTTAAGTATAAACTAATAGATTATATTTTCAAAACTCCAAAAATATTTTTGGATTTTTATATATTCACTATGTTTCTAAGTAGATAATGTAATAAATTAGTACACATAAGTAGCGGTATTAAAATAATTAATTGTGTATTCACTTTGATTCTTAATATGTGCCCACAAACATTTTTATAAGTCTATGATGCGAATGATTTTGGATGTCTGATTAGAGATGGAAAATAAGATTTCTAAAAGAATAGTTCGCGGTTCATTGAGATATGTTTGATATTCTCTGAAAGAATTACTTTAGGTGTCCCATTAGCGATGGGAAACTTACGTCTACGAGAATCTGTTTTATCCGTTCTTCTTACGTAGACATTATTGAAATCCATTAGTCGCTCATTTTTGTATGTCCGATGAACAACGTGAATTTTAACAGAAGCTGTTTCTTCTTTTCTGTTCGATCTAAAATGTTTGATGCACTCTAGGTGAATTATTTCGGATGCCTAATTAGCGATATGAAAGAAGATTTATAAGAGACTTTATTTTGTCCGTTTTTGACTGAGACATGTTTGATACCCTCTGATTGGCTGATATTAAATGTATGATTAGCGATTGAAAAGAATATGTCTAAAAGAATCTGTTTTATTCGTTCTTATTTCTCAAACATTTTTGAAATATTCTGAGTAAATGATTTTGGTCCTAAAAATTAGAAATATACTAATTTTTAGGAATATTGTTAAACAAAATATTAAACGATTTTATAATATGAAAAAAATATTCAATTTAATAAAATGTTGCTAAACTTATATATTTGCTATTGATTATTTTTAATTATATTCAGAAGGATTGAAACTTGGCAACTAAACCAAATAAACAAAAAAGTCATAATAATAAAATTATCTAGAATAATTATTAAGTGTTTACTACTTTAATTCCTGAAATTAAAAAAAATATTCAAACCTTAAAATGCTAGTTAAAAAAATCAAATACATTTCTGCTTCATTAACTAATAATTTGTTACCTGAAGATATTTGAAACATAGCTGGTAAATATTTTACAAATATCAAACTTGTCTACCTTTAGAAATTGATTACCCTAACGTTGAAGCGCTGGAAGAAAAATTTCATAACAACAAATTTCAAAGTTTGCAGATTTTCGTGTGATATTATCCTATTTTGATATGCTATAAATCTGGAATTACATGGATATTTTTTAAGAGTTAAGAGATTCGTGGCAAATTTCTCTTATCGACGATTTTTTCTGGAAGGTAAAACTCATATCTCAACTTTTTACATTAAATTCAATTTAAACAATTTTTCTTCTAAAAATAATTATTTGTAAAAAGGAGATAAAGCTGATCACAGTTCAGATTGACATGTATTCGCGTAATAAAAGAGCTTAGTACGCCGTCGGTAATGAACATAGTAACAGAATGGAAATGATGCATTTACAAACAAAATTGAACTAATGAATGAAATTTTAAAATCTACGTGTCAGCAAAACGAGTAGGGTATTTTTTGCGTTAAAATAAAATAAAAAATATTGGATTTTACAAAATCGTGTTTTTTGAGTAATCAATTTGGCTCTGAACTCAGAATGGCAGAACAATTCCATTAGCAAACTAATAGTATGTTGTGTACAGGACTTTACAAATTTGATAAAATCTCATAGCAAGCAAACAATTCTAGTCGCTAGTAAAAAAAACTATCTTCCCCATTACTGATTTTGAAAAAGAGCAAAGTTTTTTTTTCTGAATTCATTACTAAAATATAATAACAAGCATAGTTCAGAATTATTAGTTACATAGTTTAGAATAGTACCGGATATTTTTAATTAGATATTTTCAAAATTTTTATGTGATTTTTAGCATTTTTTTCATGTTTTGAAGCGACATTTTGACCTATAATGAGAATCCTGTTTTAATCTTTTAGCTCAATATAGTAAATTTTATCCTATTGCTCAGCGATTTTTAGCTTTTTGTTTTACTTTATTTTATTTATTTATTTATTTATTTGCGTTTGCCGCAATTTTTCAACAGTGGTAAAATAAATCTGGTGTCATCTTTTAGCCCAATGTACTAAAATTTGTCTTCTTCAATTTTTGAAAATTTATCAATTTTTTATGTGATTTGTAGCTTTGTCTTTTGCGTTCTACTGTGGTTTTTTAACGTCTGTAAAATAAATCCGGTTTCAATCCGGTATAGTAAATTTTTAATTTTTAGCGATTTTTTGCGTTTCACGGCGATTTTTGGACCATAAAAAGCATTAGGTGTCTATATTTTAGCCCAACAAAGTAGAGTTTTTTCTCTGTGATTTTTAAATATTTCCAGAATTTGTTATCGGATTTTTAGCGTTTTTCGCGTTTTGTGGCGATTTATGGACAAATTATTTTTAGACGAAAAGAACTCACCGGTAACTGCTCTAAACGCAGTTTGTGGTCATTTCTTCAGTTAATTTTTGTACAAAAGAAAGGGAAAATTAAAGGAAAGAAAACCGCCAGATTAAAAACTTAATCATTAGATAAAAAAGAAGAAAAACCTTGGTCGCATTTGTTATGTCCTGTTTGTGACTATCAGACTATTACAAAACTTGATCGTTAGATTAAAAAAAAAAATTAGTCGCATTTGTCCTGTCCTGTTTGTGACTATCACAAAACTAACTTTCTTCTAGAACATTATAATACATTCATTTAAATAATATATTCACATAGCAACAATTATGGATATGATTTGTATAATGTCTTTCTTTGAATTTAGCAAACAATTATAGTGACGAGTTATAATAATTAAAAAAAAAATCACACTCGTTAAATTACATCACTTGATTATTGATAAAGTTTGGAATTTTTGCCCAAACACAGGATATAAGACTTCCCTGTTAATTGGTCAAAGTCAAAATTGAATCACCCTCAATTTTTGTCAAGGTATAACAGAATATTAATTTTATGAAATTCCGTGCATTATTTCTTGAGATATATTAGTTTTAGAAATTGTGTAAAATGCCGCATAGCAGCGCCACCTTTTGGGCGATACACAACAAACTAACCCTTATCATTATCTATATATGTTCTGGACTAACATGGTATGAAGCTCAAGGAACAAAATGGAAATATAACAAAGTCTTATCACGAATGAACATGTGATACCTTAAACATTTGTGTTCCAAATTGTGACTTTATAAAATTTAATCTTCTTAAGCATTATTTTTGAATGTTTGAAAATATGTTAGAAGATTTATCCTATCATTTAATAGATAGAACGTGATAACGTAACATATGAATAAATCATCAGAAACCTTAAACCTTTCTGTCCCCTTAAACATTTGTATACCTTAAATCTTTTTGTCCGTTTAAACATTTGTATACCTTAAACATTTGTGTCCCAAATTATAACTTTATTAAAATTTCATTTTCCGAAGTATTTTTTGTGAATTTTTAAAAATACCTTAGAAGATTTATCCTATCATTAAATAAATTTTTAAAATATTATGTCTATTAGTATAGTATATAGGAATTTATAGGAGTTTAGTATCATATTTACAATTTATAATTTTATGTAATAATTCCAAGAAAATATCCATTTAATTTTTTTTTGCTTTGTACAAAGAATAGTGGTTTTAGAGAATGATAAAGTAACGTATAAATAAATCATCAAAAACATTAAATCTTTGTGTTTTCTTAAGCATTTGTATCTCCTTAGATATTTGTGTCCCGGTTGAAATATTTCCCTTTTAAAAGAACACTGTATTACATTATTGTATAGCCTACGCATTTCTTTTAACAGGACAATAAAAAATACTATGCTGTCTATGGGTCGGAAAATACTAAAATGTGTTTTTAACTATTTTATGCATTTTCCAATTGAACGATATATTAGCGTGATACTAGTGGAATATAAATAAATTCATATATAGGGCTGCGCTAAACGAATCTGATACATTGCCGTTTATGAATAGTAGTAGCTGGAAGTGCGTTTTTAGTTGTGCTACGCATCTCCAAACTGAATTACATTTCAGCTTCACTGTGAAGATATATATATAAATGTATAGACATTATACAGGGTTGCAGAAAAGACTTCATATAATATGTTACTGAATTTGGTTAAGGTCAGCAATTGCTAAAAATGTATATTTAATAACGTTATCCTTTTTAAACTGTTTATTTAGATACCTCATTCCTTTTTATGATGAAATTTCGTTACATTATTCAGTTGCAAAATATTTAATGATGCCTTAAAATCAACGGCGTGGTTCATCTCCTAGAAATGTTTTGAAATGGTCTCTCACTTTCAATCAGATAAAAATATGTCTAAACCAGCTTCTATACTTGAACTTCATTTTGTTGAAACATTTCATATCGATAAAAATCATAAACATGTTGTTATTTGTGCATTCCCATTTGTCAGATTGTATGAAATCTAATATAGAAATCTCCTTTACTTAATATCTACCAAAATAAAATATGTTAACAGTTCCTTCTCCTGAGTAAATTCCTACTGGTCTCTGTAGTAGGGTGGAGCGCTCGCCTATGGAAAAATATTTTTTTTTTTCCAAATCAAAATGGGACGGTGTGGGAAAGTTGCTCTATCATATCCTCATTATGAATATAAAATATCTTTGAAAAATATTAATATTAAATACTGCCCCAAGGTCATTGAATATTGAGAAAAAACGTAAAAGTTGCGCATTTCTCCATTTTTTTCCTCAAATACACAAAATATTAATAATAATTTAATTTAAAAGGATGATTATCGAATTATTATTATTATTATTATATATTTATAGTAAAATTATGTAATATTTATATCAAATTCGCTTTTATTATACTAACTCAACGACTACACTTTTTTAAAATATATAAAATTTGGGTAATTGTAATTGTTTTATATTTTTTACTTAACCTATGTAAGAAAATATAATTTCTAATTATTTTTAAAGAACTATTGTAATAAGGTAAAAATAATTTACTATTATAATTTACAAGCAACGAAATTTCCATTTTATAGTAGTCCATACTGTTTTTTGGTTTCAAAAACTGCCATTTTTTTCCGAGACTCCCGAAAAGTTTTAATGAACCCATCGCGTCTCAAAGGACCACAAACAGTTGAAGAAGCCTATGTAACAAGTTTCACCCATCTTTCAGTAGCTTGATTGTGACAAGGGAATAGTTTAATCTTAGGTAAGACGTCATCATCTATTGCCTTTGGATTTAGGATACACTTTGTAAGAATGCTGTGATCTAAGAACTTAGTTAATGCTGGTTCTGTCACGGTCACTTCAGCCCAATTTATAAAATCGATATAGTCTTTGACTTCAAAATTGATCTCAAGTAACTTGAACGTACGTAAAGAATTTCTTGACTTTCGAGATTTTATTATTTTACTGTAAAATTACTTTAGTATCAAAACACTCATTTTACTATGTACCATCTTAACTATTTACAACTAGTTCTTACACAGAATAATAAATATAAAAAGCAAAATGAGGAAATGGATTAATAATTATTTCAGAGCTTTTTAATTAAAAAATTGCTGTTATTACATTAGAAATTTCTAGATATGAGTAATATAATAATTTGTTCCAGTCATATTTGGACCGTGTTTATAAAGTAAAATTTAACAATGTGTGAAATGATCTTTATTATCCAAAACTTTATTATCTGCACAAATTCTGGTCCTCAAGGAATGCAATATGAAGATACTCTTTTGACCATGTCTACAAAGTAAGTTTAATGATATGTGAAATGTGGTCGATAGAACTCAAAATTTTGATACTTTCGTGTTATAGTGGCCCCCAAAGATAAATCGCCAAGCGACCAAGATTTATTGCCAGATTATAAAGTTTAGATGACATTGTAATAATATATGATGCATATATGTGACATGAGTATAAGACGTATATGATGTATATATAACATATAAGACGTAAATAATGTTTTATAATGACGTATATGGCGCATATATGAGTATTTGGACTATTATATATATATGGGTATATATGATGCATATATAAGCTTTGCAATGATATTAGTGAAATCATAGCTGCATCCTTGGCATAATCGTAACTGTGGGGGTCGCTATAACACGAAAGTGCCAAAATTTTATAATATGCAAAACCTCTCAAGCAAACTCTCTCATATGAATTATGAAGATCTTTTTCTGTATATTCATGTGTGTTTGATACATAAATTTTTATTTTAAACTATTGATATCTAGAATGAGAAAAAATATTTTTTTTTAAATTTCTTACCAATAACAATGAAAAATTGTAATTTTCAAATAAATCTAATTACCGATTGAAAAAAAAAAAAAAAAACTAAAAACATTTCAGTTAATTAACATTTTTGTAATGAAAATTATACATAAAATTTTATTAATTTTATGAAATATGCATTTGATATTTTTATTATGTTTTTGTCTGTTTCCAAATTAATAATAAATTAACCATCTGAATATTAGATATTTTAACAAATGAGCCAATTTTCAGAAATTCTGAAGACTTTAAATATATAGTGAATATATTTCACAAGGCATGTAGTGGAGGGTATACGCCATATGCTTTCTGGATAACTCCATATACTCTATTGTATATTCTCTGCTTATAACGTATATTCTTAAGGGGTTTTTTTATGATTACATCACTGCATTTAACAAAACTATTCAAAGTTCAATTCATCATCAAATTACAATAGTTAATTGGTTAGCAATATATATATATATTATATGTATACAGTTTTCAAAGGTTAAGATTAGATGGAGAGGATTAAAATAGAATTCTGAAAAAGGGGTTCATCTAGTGAAATAACTGATATACCGTCTTAAAATAATAAAAACTTTGAAACTTTTTTTAAATAAAAGAATGTAGAACATCACTTGCTGAAACTTACTTTATGCTTATATGCAAAATGAAAATACAGTTGAACACCCAAAATCTCTGCAGTCTCTCCAATATAAGTAATTAAATCTACCACTCATGATTTTGCAAAACCGCAGTATGAAACAAGCTGTTTTCCTGAAAAAAATTTCTGAAATTGATGATATGCACAAAACCAAATTTTTGAAGAAGATTCTTAATTCTGAGCCTTCGTTCAAACTTTAGGAATACAAAAATCTGTTTACCATCAAGGATTGTATTTATTTGTTTACAGAGTGCTGGAATTCAAATTCCAAATCCATACTGGTGACTGTGTGGTTTAATTTATGGCTACCGTTTCTTTTTATAGAAACAGATGATGATCATACTGAATTTTTTGATTTTAGAGATAACCCAATTAAAGCTAAAGAGTTGTTACTTTATGTTAAGTAGATGACTGGAAATGGACAGTAACTTGAAGAAAATGATATTGTGGATGTCCTTTCTTTTTTGTTTGTTTGTTTGGGAAAGAGGGAATGAAATGAGTGAAAGGCATGCATTTTAAATGAAATTGGTGTATGGCTTATATTTTTAATGAAATTAATGCAATATGAATGATAGCAATGGGGGTGTGGGGGTGGCGATTTATCACCTGTGCCCGGTTAACATAAAAGTACCACTTAGTCTTACATTCAAATAGACACGCATATATCTTAAAGTAACAAAATTTGAACATTTAGAACTATTTCCTGTTTAAGGGAAATAAAAATAAAAACATTTTGTTGAAAGATCATTGAAGAAATTATATAATTACATATATGTTTTGTATACAATATAGTATTTGGTAAACATAAATAACATTTGAAAAAAAAAAGCGAGTTTCATTGGCAAAAGATTTATTTTTTATTTTTGAAGGGGGGGGGGGGGGTTGAAAAATGTTGGTATCTACTACTGTTTCAGCGTTATGTATCAGCGTTTAAAAAATAATAAATATTTAGCTTGGGAAATAGCATAAATTTTTGACTTAAAATAAATTTCTACTTTCCAGAAATTATCCTCCAAATTTTCTGCAAATGTAGGCTTAAAAAGTGGGCCAAATACCTACAGATTTTCTGCAGAAAAAATTCTGAAGAAAATCTGTAGGTATTTGGCCCACTTTTTAAGCCTACATTTGCAGAAAATCTGTGGGTATTTGGCCCACTTTTTAAGCGTATATATGGAGAAAAATTTGAGGATAATTTCTGCAGAAAATCTGTAGATTTTATTCTGCAGAAAATTTGCAAAAAAAAAAAAAAAAAAATGGGCCAAATACCTGCAGATTTTCTTCAGAATTTTTTCAACAGATTTTCTGCAGAAAAAATTCTTAAGAAAATCTGTAGGTATTTGGCCCACTTTTAAGCCTACATTTGCAGAAAATTTGGAGGATAATTTTTGCAAAAAATCTGTAGAAAAAATTCTTAAGAAAATCTGTAGGTATTTGGCCCACTTTTAAGCCTACATTTTTAGAAAATTTTGAGGATAATTTCTGCAGAAAATTTGCAGAAAAAAAGTGGGCCAAATACCTACAGATTTTCTGCAGAAAAAATTCTTAAGAAAATCTATAGGTATTTGGCCCACTTTTAAGCCTACATTTGGAGAAAATTTTGAGGATAATTTCTGCAGAAAATCTGTAGATTTTATTCTGCAGAAAATTTGCAGAAAAAAAGTGGGCCAAATACCTACAGATTTTCTACAGATATTTTTTAAAGATAATCTTCAGATTTTTTTCAGTGGGGTAGTGCCAACACTCTTACATATACTCCCTATCGTCAGCCAACATGGCAATCAAAATATTTTTCGGGTGACAAAAATAACCTTTTCGTTGAATTACGGGATCTAATATTGTTTGTAATTCCTTTGGTAAATATCATGATAACATAACTGTTTGATGCAAATGCTTAGCTTCGTAAATGTATGAAGGCTTAGCTTTAATTTGAAACCATATAGTTGAATAAACTCTTAGTATAAAATTTGTCAGAATTAACAAATTTTCAGACGGTTCACTTAAAGAAACGTATAGCCTAAGAATTTTATTTGCCACAGTAAGCCCCTTAGAATGCACAATTTTACCAGGATTTCTTTTATACAATTTTTCGGGACACAATCCCGAAGAAATTGCTTCACATATCTCAAGCAAATAGAGTTGATTGTGCTTAAATCTTTTTTATTAGTAATTTCTAGGAAAGCACAGCTTATTCTCTTATAATGTACAAGAGGAAGACGTTCGCAATCTTTTAGAGGTTTGCCAATAGATCCTGTAAAACTTTGAGGCCCATTTGTTGTACCTTCAAGATGCTGAACAAATGGCTCAAGATAAGCTCATAGGCATGTATTTGGCAAATAAGCCATTGAAGTGTTTTTTCTTCTAGAAATCGCATGACACCTTCTTAACCCGTGTTAACTGTAGTTCCATCACAGCCAATTGCAACAAGCTTACTGGTATCAATTTTTTTGTAGTTATTTTATTTTCTTCACTTAAAATTAAAGCCTTTCCAGATTGTAACGAAAGGTTCCCCAAATACTCAGAACCTGGTTCCTTTATTAAGCTTATAATGCTTGTAAATTGTAATAATAAATTATTTTTTCTTGTTGTTCTTCATCTTCAAGTATAATTTAAAATATATATATTCTTACGAATTATAAAATATAGCACAATTTTGTTGTTTTGATTATGCTTTACAATTACACAATTTTTATAGATTTTTCAAAATTTTGAAGTCATTGGGGCATTGAAGACACCCGGATTTGATATAAATATTACATAGTTTCACTATAAGCGTATAATAATAATAATTTAAGAAGAGTACTTTAAAATTAATTTAATATTAATAATATTTGTGCATTTTATATGTTTGACAAGAAAATGGGAAAATGCACAACTTTTTACATTTTTTCTCAATATTCAATGACCTTGGGGCAGTATTTAATATTCATATTTTTCAAAGATATTTTAAATTCAGAATGAGGATCTGATAGAGCGACTTTCCCACCCCGTCCAATTTTGATTTGAGGAAAAAAAAATTTCGCTCCGCCATACTCTGTAGTTTCCTGTAACTCTGTTGGTCCGCAAATCTACAGTCTCCAATGTACCTTGTATTATGACAATTTTCGTCTATCCTGTATAATATACCCAATATATCTTACATATTATTAATGCATATTTTCTTGGAAAGTTTAAAAATCATATGCATTATGCTTTCTGTACAAATAGCAGAAACATATTAAATACTAATTCAGATTATAACTTTTAGCATAAGTTTTCTTTTTATGATAATCGTTTGCAACACATTCACATTAAACAATCATGAATACTTTAACAACCATAAAATGTACGTGATGTTCACGTACCATTTATAGACATTTTATTTTAATAAAATATTTAGATTTCAACCATTGGAGTTTAATCGTAAAGATAAGAGATAAAATCATAAATAATTCACCGTTGTTGCTGTGTAAATACAGATTCATTCCTTCCATTTTGTTTATGTTTTCTGTTTGCTTCTTTACATATTCAATGTTAGGGCATAATGTTGCATACAATCTTTATCAGGAAAAAAGTCTTGTGAACATACTGAGACTCATTTAAATTGCATAAATAAATACTTTATTTTGATTCGAAAAAGAATGAAGGATTTCTTTAAGAACACGTTTCTAAGAAGAAAGTATGTATGCGCATTATTTTATCATTTTGTAATTTAGGTTAAAGTTGAATGCAATTCCTTCGTTTGAGTTACATTATTCTGCATTTAGAGCATGGAATTACATAAAAGCACATTAAAATAAAAATAAAAAAATATTACAAAAAATTCAAAAAATATTAATTACAAGGGTATGTAAATTAATATATTTTTAATATATTAAAAACTTACATGAAAATATGTTTTTTATTTCAGCGATGGTGTTTCTGAAGTAAAATAAATAATCAAACGCAAAGTGACTCCAGTCGACTATCTGTACATTTTACAGAATACTATGCGTTCAAATAAATAACAATGTAAAAATAACTAAAAGCATAGGTCTTAAGTTTACAAAGATGAAATGTTTCCACGAATGAAAAGGACCTCTTATTCGGAAATTAAACGTGTGCGTTAAAGCTGAAACATTTTTCTAAAATGATGACGTTATTTTGTATGAATGTTCATTCCGCCTTGTTGAGATTGAGACATATGTAAATTAAAATGAAAACTAAAATTTAATTTACATATTCGAGCTAATGAGAGTTTCAAATTGATTCGAATTTTAATATTTCAGTATCTTTTCTTAACAAAATGCAATACTTAAGCTTACATGCGCTTGTATCAGATTAATAAAACTGAACATAAATATTTTTGCTTTGTTTGTCTCATTATTCAGAAACAAGAACGAAAAAGCATGCGTCAAGCATAGATTATGTAACACTTTCCAACGCTTCCAAAATAATTTTACAAATCATACCGTTTAATAAACTGAAAGATAACATCTAAGTAAACAATTTGGAAAACGCATAACATATTTAAAAACATAATTTCGGGAATTTCCAACATATACAATATTCGGAAAAATATCCGAATACTTTTATTCAGCCCTGTATATGATCTATAGATTTGTATATATACTACATGGGATGCTAAATTTTAGTTCAGTTAGGAAACGCGTAGCACAGTTTAAAATTCTACTTCTGGAGTTTCTGTCAATAAACGGAAATGGGTTCGCGAACTTTTGTGCTTCCCTGTATATGATTTACAGAATTTATACACACCACGTAAGGGACAAAAAAAAAGTTAAATTTAAAATTGCTTTCAGTAACTTCCAGGAATTCTTGTTAACAGACAATAGAGAATTCTTTTGTGTGTCCCTGTAAATGGACGATGATTGCTATACACACAATATTCTGTAGTAAGCCTCTTGTAATGCACCTTAGTGATATATATAAATTTCAATGCTTTTAAAATAGTGAAACATTATTTAAATAAACTGCAGACGATTTTTCTCCATAGACGGAATGTATCGGAATTATTTTGACTGTCCCTGTAAATCAACTATAAATGCTATGCACACCCTATTCCATGTTAAGCTGCTTGTAATGCACCTTAGTGATATATATAAATTTCAATGCGTTTAAAATAGTGAAACATTATTTAAATAAACCGCAAATGATTTTTCCCCATAGACCGCAATGTAACGGAATTCTTTTGAATGTCTCTGTAAAAAAACTATAAGTGCTACGCACTTCCGTTGAAATAGGGAACATGCTATAGATACCGATTATAACATATAAAAATTACAGAGCAATCCGAGCATATTTACGGGAGTTAGAGCACGGACAGACGGCCATACGGCAGACGGCAGACGGCCATACGGCAGACAGCCAGACAAACCGAAGTCATAAACACTTTTCAACTAGGTTGGAAAGTGTTAAAAAGTAAATAAATGATGCTACCGCTGCCATAAGTGAATTCATTATATTGGATAGTAGTTTAATACAAGTTATTATATAATAAAAATTATTTCGTATCTGACTATGACACTAAATTTAAAAGTTGGTCAGATTTATTCTGTTTTCAAAAAGGCATATAACTCTTATTCTAAAAGGAATACCTTTCTATTCTAAAAACAGTAACGAATGATGCTGCCACCGCCACCGCTGCCGTAATTGAAATTATTGTACCCGTACAATTTTTCGGCTGATAATAAAAATCTATTACAATAGGACCATGTCAAACTATGTCAATAGGACAATATTTTTAAATCTCTCTATCCAAAAAAATGTAACTAATTCTGCTACTGCATTAACTTAATTCATTCTGACCTTTTAAATTTCTCGGCTTACCCTGCAATAACTTGATATAAAAATAGGAAAATTGATAGCTTTATGGTAACAATGTATGATAAATACGCTGAAACAGACAGTTTGTAAATAAATAATTATTTTAAGCCAAATTTAATGCGAAATCTGTCAAAAGTGTTCAGTTCAAAAAAGGTTTATAGGATCAAAACTATGCAAATCAAATTAACCATCTTTTTCAGGGATATACTTGACTAGATTGTGTTGTGCAGTGTCCAATATATATTGCTAATTTGTCTAATATGTACGTTTTTTTCTAATTTTTTATTCAAAAATTCATTTTCTGAATTGAAATTTAATTCATAGTTTGAAATAACCAGTTTTTACATATTGTTAGCAATTGTAAAAAGTCCAAATAATATTTATAATAATTTTCAACTGAAAAATTCATTTACACGTGAATATTGAAAAAGAATAAAAATTTTAAATTAAATTATTACGCGCAAGAAGCATTTAACTTAGGGAAATTATGTAATATTTTAAAACGATACATTTAACTTTTTTTCTTATGGGAAGTATTCGAGGCTAACGAAAAAGAAAGGCTACCGCGGTGCTTTACGCGTATCTTTTTTTACAGACCGCCGGGGTCACATGATGCTCGAATGCACCAATGAAGGTGTACGAGAAGAGCATCACGCCACTCTGGCGGTCTGTAAAAAACGATAAGTGGAATGCACCGCGGTAGCCTGTCTTTTTCGTTAGCCTCGGAAGTATTCATGTGACGTCACTGTGGAAATCACCGAGGCTAACGAAAAAGGAAGGCTACCGCGGTGCTTTACGCGTATCTTTTTTTACAGACCGCGGGAGTCACGTGATGCTCGAATTCACCAATGCAGGTCACGAAACGATCATCACGTCCCTCTAGCGGTCTGTAAAAAAAAATAAGTGGAATGCACCGTGGCCTTTTTCGTTAGCCTCGGGAAATCACATGGCGTAAAAAAAAAGGGCTAGTGCGTTTGTTTACATATTGTATCACTTGATGCAGGATAAATACATGCGTAAAGTACTTTAGATTTATTTTGAATGAATTACCATTCGATAAATACATATTAGAATATTCATATATACTTAGTTATTAAAATTAAGAATTTTCATTTTATAAATAAATTTTGAAAAATATGTATGAAGTTTCATTAAAATACAAAAGAGTCTGTAATTTATCTGATTCATCTGTAATTTATGCCTGTTCCTGAAAATATTTAAAACTCGAGATAAAGATAAAATATAAGCATACATTTTCTAAACAGGATACTTTTCAACGTCATGTTTCTGAATGTTATTCCCAAGCAGACGGATTTTTGCAGACTTGAACACAAAGGGAGAATATCGTCTTGCGTCTTTATAAAATTCGGGGGGTCAGCGACATTTTTCATTGGTCAGCGAAAAGAAACCATTTTATAAAAGCTGATTGTCAAATGTTTAATAAATATTACTTAATCAATCTCGAAAACATCTGTCAGCTGTCACAACAGTGGTGAATGCGGCCTTGGAAACATAAAAGTCCCTGAGTTAAAGGGGGAATTCACGGCAACCCGATTATAGAAAATCTCCAATTGTCGTGATAATATCATTCAATCTTTCATAATACAGTAATCTTTTTATAGCAGAGAAAATTATCTTGATTAGAGCCTGCGGTGTCAAGATGGGGATTGACGAGCGTAGCTCGAATACGGTCAGAGTTCTTAGTTTTTAACAAAAAGAATAAAGTTTTACTAAATTATGTCACGCTCTTGTGAAACATGATTGTTGTATTTACATAAGATAGGCTTAAACAATAAAAATATTTAAGCATAGATCAAATACTTTGTGCGAATTTTAATTCATAAACCAAAACCAAATACAACGTTGTAACGCACAAATACGACAATTGGTACAAAACACCGCATACGGCCGTTTCAAGGATGCATCGATCCCCTTCCTCAGTGCAAGGAGAAAAAAAACTCGGGGCCAGTACTCGGGGCTATAACCGAGGGGTTCTTTAAATCCATTTTTATCCTTTTTTTTTCTCCTTGCATTGAGGAAGGGGATCGATGCATCCTTGAAACGGCCGTATGCGGTGTTTTGTACCAATTGTCGTATTTGTGCGTTACAACGTTGTATTTGGTTTTGGTTTATGAATAAAAATATTTAATTTGATAAAAGAGTTAAAAATGAAACTTATCGGTTATCTTTGATTACAAAATGACTGAAAAATAATTTTGATGCAAAACCCATTGACCAATTAGTACTAAAATATACACCACGCTTGCCACTACGGACAATAACATATTCGCCCAATCAGAGCTCAATCTAAAGCACAGTTTGGACGCTATCGGGTTCATTCCCATGCATAAATAGATACAAACGGACAGACATTATCTTAAAAACCCAACAACGGAGTCTGAAAAACTGAAAACTTAAAGAAATAAAAAGATATGCGCACACATATTTTATTAATTTATAATTAAGTTCTCAAAATATTAAAATGCTTTATTGTCGTCGGAAACACATTTGTGTACATATTTTTTTATATTTTTATTATTTAATCAAAACATTGAAAAATCGATTATAAAATTCCTCCTTCACTTATAAAAAACAAGTTAAGCTAAATGAAAGAGTGTAATAAAAGCTAGGAAATTAATAAATAGTTAAAATTTTATGATTATTTCATATCAATTCTTCACATATTTCTTAATAAAAGTTTTGCAATTATTATAGTGTGTACTGATTACTTAAGATATTTTTGTCACTTGACATAGGTAAAAAATTAACCTGTATTACATATTGAATTATGTATCACAGCATAACCCAATACTTTTATTATAATTTGAATAATAAAGATTTTCTCAAGGGATGTCTATGTGCGTTGAAATTGATTTAGAAAGAACGCTAAATTAATGTGAGTAACGAAGTAACTTGTTGTATGCTATCATTAGATTAGCTTAGTAACAGCTTCGAAATTGATCATAAATAAATCTTCATGCATCTTCGTAAGTAATTTCATTTAGTTAAATAAGCATTAGTTTCGCAAAGTGCATCTTAAGAGCTCATATATATATCAGAGTGCATTTATATACGATATTTGTTTTATATCCATCCATTATTAAATTATTTTGCATCTTGTGTTGTTTAGTTATTTATATAAACCTTAAGAAGGTGGAATTGTTTCTATGTATTATTATCGCAGCCAAAAATACAATATTGATGCTTTAAACTTATATACATTTTAATTTATTTAAGCGAACTAATAAAAATGAAATTTGTTTTTTTTCGTTGACAGATGTCAGTTTAGTGCCAAATTGCGATATCTTATAAATAATTTGATCTTATAATTCATATTTCGTAATCATGCCCATAAAATGCGATAATCCTTTAACTCTTTTAGCCGCAAGTAATTGCGTTTCTGTAACGTTGAATTCACACCAGAATATCCGAAAAAAAATTTGAAAAATAAGGAAATAAAATTTTACAACATTTTTTTTTTTTTTTTTTTTTACCACGCATCTCGTAATGTATGGATATCACACTTATAGAAGTAAATTTTGTTTTAAAAATTGGACAAACCTTGATTAAAATTAAGTGGTATAAAAAATGTCTCACCGCCATTCAAGTCATTAATCCTTTCCCTACCAATTGTTTTAGTAGTGATACCATCTACAGGTGTAATTATCAATTAGTGACTGAGTTAGGTTAATGCTTCTGGGAGTGAATGTAGTGATGTAATATAATTTATCTAATACGATAATTATATTAAAAAATAAGCAATAAAAATTGTTAAAATGTTTTAAATTCATAAATTAAACGATTTGAGATAAACTTTGCATGATACATCAAAATAAACTCCTTATAAAATTAGATTAAATAATTATAAAACTGATGATTTTTAAATTTTTTCACCTCCTTTGAAATGTAATCTAAAGTGAAGTTATTAAAATGTTTATCGCATCGCAATAATTGGGAAATTAATTTTTAATAACTAATAAAATGCTATTAAATTATTAAAATATTCTTTTCATTTTAGATTATGTTAAAGTATTTGCATGGTTTTGTCGCTTTCTTTAAGTGTAAATCTCATGAACACAGTGTTATAAAAATGTAAATTTAATAATAATTACAATGAATAGAGAAGTTATGTGAACCATACATAGGGGAGATGGGGAATGAATGGGACAAATGATCGATGGGACGTTCTCAATATTTCAAGCAATAAACTTTTTTTTAGTTGCTTCCTATCCTCATAGATTGCACTACCATAGTGTGCTTCAAAACCAAAAGCAAGAGTACATGGCTGTTTTCAATTTCCTTTATATTTACATTTCCTTAAATCTCTGCTTAAAAGTATTTTTTTTTTACATTTGAACTTACTTAAATACCTTATGCAATATAAACAATTAAGATATGTTGTAGCTTTTTATTTCAAGGCTCAATATTGGTAATTAAAATGAATGCATATTAACCATTGTGACAAAATATCTTTTTAGACAAAATGGCTGACAATTGAATATTTGCATCAAGGGGATGATTGGGACATTTCAAATGGAACGGATGGAACTGTCTCATCCATTCCTGGGGGATACTGAAAAATATATTTATTAACTAAATAATATTATATAGGTTGATAAATTAATAATTTATGGTAATTATTCTTTTAACATTTCATCCTCATTGTACACATTGTCTTCAGCCATTGAATGCTTCCGTTTATGGGCCTTTTAAGGCAAAGCTGAGATGAGTCCAAGATAAGTGGCTAACAAATAAAACGGGAGATCATATTACAATTTATAATCTCTCAGATATTGCCAAGGAAGCATTTTTGTCAGCTTTTAGTCCTTAACATTGAATACGCGGAGGAAAATGTTTGTGTCCCATTCATCCCTGCTGTGGGGATGATTGGGACATAGAAGAACTTCTTTTTAAATTTCATTTATATTTCTGTATAATAATAATCTTGAATAAATATTGTGCATAAGATGTAGTCAAAAACTTAATGTATGAAATGTGATATATAATATTGATAATAACTTAAATAAAATATTCAAAATAACGATTTTTGTGAAAATGTCCCTTTTTATATAGAAATAAAGGCGTTGAAGTCAAAAGAATGTAACCTTCATTAGTTAAAATGAAAGCATGGACACGCGCAAGTCGATTAAAGGGTGCAAATATATCAGACACTGGACCTCAAAGAGCATCAGGGTCCTATATGAAGTACATGGAATTCTATTAAGGCTTTCAGTGGTATTAATATAATTTCATATACTTAATATATATCATGTGGCATTTAGGGAAGAGACATAAGCCTAATTTTTAGCTATACTCATAATTTCTTCCTTCACACCTGTTTAAAACTACTGAAATATTATTAGTTTTTTTTGTTATAAAATTGATATTCCAATGTTAAAAATATCCCTATATGTTGAAATAATACTCATCCCTAACTTTCGCACTTAGTTCGCACGTGGGCGATTGCTTATCTTATTGCCATCTTTCTTAATCGCTATGCTGGGCTTTTATTATTTTAGAGTGTAAAAATGATGAATTTTATAAAACAGTAATTATTGTAACTTTTTTGAAATGATAGCTTATCACTATATTAAATCAAAGACTGCGATAATGGTATATCATCTCATGCTGCAAAATATATTATGCGTAAGAGTACTTAATATTTTTCTGGAAAACGGTTATTATCAATTTACGTTAAATGTTAATAAAATTATATTTTTTTGCTGACTGGAAACATTAAACTTGACGACATTTTTCTTCTATAAATACAGAATCATGTATTTATGTAAAAGAACTGCAAGAATACTGTCATACCTCTTTGACATCTTACATTAATATGACAATATACTTTCTTAGATATATTTATGTTTTAACTTCAGTATATGCTAATAAAAAACTTTAAAAAAAATATTTAGAAAAATAAGTGATGATTTTCTTGCTTAATATGTTGTTTAAGAAATATTTCATGATAAAAATTTAAATTGTGTTGCAAAGCATTTCTTTCTGATGCAGCCCTCATAAGCAATTTTTGAAAATTTTTACAGCTTAACTAATTTTTTATTGATAGCAAATCTTAGCATGAAACATTAGAAAAAAAGAAAATTGTAGCCTAAAATGAAAATTAACATTTGTTTTTACAATATGAGTTACGCATAAATTCTCATGATTTTTTTATACTTTTCTTGTAGTTTGAATAAATATTTGTATACTTCTATATTTATATTCATTATTTCCTGAAATATATTAGTATGTTTTAAAACTTCCCGAAAATAATTTTAATAAAAGAGAATGAAGTCTAATTATATATAATTTACATAAATTAAATTAAAAATTGTTATTTTAAATTGATATGTTGAAAAGTGGTGGATTGACAGCTGATGGGCGGAAGCACTACAAAAACAAAATAGTCAAGAGGTGAGCCCGATAACCCATCATAGAATTGACCAAAACAATCAAACAATTTTTTTTTCTCCAAAAGCTAATGAAATACGTCACCGTTTTGAAAATATGTATTTATACTGAAATGGCATCAATTCAAATTAAACAAAAATTTCTTTACTTAAAATCATACATAAAAGTGAGCTATCAGTATTTCGAAAAAATCCTACGTACTTCACTATAAAAATATGTGATTATTAATTTTCAAAATAATCCGAGTTGTTTGATTTTTTTTTATATCGTTTTGAGAAAAACACGCTTAAAGATTTTGTTATTGTTTACCATGTGCAATCTACTTTTACACCTCTGTAAGTGCTCTTTCACTTTCTATATAGATTTCTAACAATTAAAGTAGAATTTTCGAGAATAAAGAGTATTTTTATTTTAAGCTAAAAGAATATTTTTTAATAAGTCAATGTGATGTACCTGTAAGCCTTTCAAGACATTTTGACATTCATGCAACTAATTTTACGATATAAAATAGTTCAATTGAATTCTATTCCGTTGTAAACAATTTCTCTTTTGATTTTTAAAAGACATCATAATTTGTTATTCTAGTCTGAAATTCACTCCACACACATACAAATGGATTTATATCTGAAGACTAAGGTACCGTTTTAATAAAATCTTTGTAATTGCATAGAAATGTTAAACTAATATTAAATGCTGTATGCTTGGGATCAATATTCGAGTAGAATTTAAATAAATTTTAAACACCAAATTTCATCGGAAATAGAGAAGAATGCCCAAATACCGGCTAGTAGGTGTTCTAAGAACTGCCCGCAGCGCAGACTAGTGGTGATAGGCAGAATTTGTACCTTTAATTGTGAGTAGATAGTACGTCGCTGAAGTCTATCTAATTTACAAACAGTAAAAGGAAAAGTGTCGACAAGACGAAATCTGAAGTATCAAAAATTTTTCAGGCATGTGTTTCTATTTTTTTTTCATACTGATCGTATATTTGCCTGAATTAACGATTAAATTGTTTTGTAGATATATTTAGCTCTCAAATACCGCGAGCATACTATTGGTGTTTTACTATATGAATGTGTAATAGCGGCATTAACTTAAACATTGCTGTGCTCCAAACTCTGGCTACCCAGACTGCTCTAAATACCACGTTTTCAGTATTTTGACCACTCTAGGTTTGCTTCACGTGAAGTAGACGGAAATAAATTAGTTTATGGGGGTATGGCGCTGTGGTGCTTTGTTGCGTTAATTGAATGTTACAATGCATATTTATGGTTGCAATTTTGGTCACAATAATCTGTAGTAAAGAAAAAGTGAAAGAAGAAAAATGACGGAGGAAAAACTGAGAAAATATAACCGAAAAGAGAAGCAATTGGATTTTAAAAAGCTAAAAAAAGTATGATATTCGATAGAAGAAGATGATCAAATTTCTGTCTTCTGCTGGGATACTCTCTGTGCGGAGAAGAAGGGGTGAACTCTGGGTTCCATGTTTTATAATGCGACGAGACATATGTGTTCATTGTGTCTGCAACGATGCAGAGAGGGATTTTTGTAGATAAAGTAATCTACATTTCAATCAGCAAAATTGTTTTTGTTTTACACGTTAAAACCAAAACTAGAACTTAATAAAAAGAAGATTGTCATAGATAGTCGTTAAGATTTTTATAAATTTAACAAAAATGCTAGTTTATAAAAAAGTTTCATATTCTTTCTGCACATATTAAATGTTAATAATCAAACAAATTATGAAAACAATGTAAATTTCTCTTAATTAGAACATTAGCCGTTTTTGTATGGTTCTTTTTGATAAAATAAATTATATTTTTAATTATATATTTTTAATTATATATTATTAAGACCCCATATTCAAAACTGGAAATTTGCAGACTTCCAAAATTTTACTTTTTGTAAATAAAAATCAATTTTTAAACTGATTTTTTTCTAAGAGGTTGTTAAACATATGAAGGTACCCTACCAAGACTTTTTTCCTCCATTAATTTTCAAAATTGTAAGATCTAGATTGAAAATAAAAGGAGTAGCTGGTATTTGGATCTTTTTCCTCTACTTTTAAATTTTTATTTATAATATTTTCTGCAACCATGTTATTCTCTGTAAAATAAAATTGCATATTTCAGAGTGTGATAAACATCCTTAAACAACCAAACTTTCATCTCCATGTTTGCTAGTAGATTCTAGTATGTGTTTCTGTTTTAACTCATCGCTAGGTACTAACTACATAGACAATGTTTAGATTATCCACCTTGTTTTATGTATCAATACATCAGTAAAATGTCACACTCTTCTAGTACTTTCTTTCTCTTTTTTTTTAAACTAACTCTCCATTCATCAAACAAAAAGCTCAATATTTTTTTTTTGTTATTTACCAATAGATTTTTTTCTTGTTATTTTTTCATTGTAGTAATATGCGTGAATGATTTAAAAGTAATTTCTAACTGCTTGCAACTTTCATTCAAAAATTTTCTTATAATTCACTTGAAAGCTTTACTGCTGGAAATTATTTATTTTTTCAAGACAGTCCCTATATGAAAGCTATTCAGATATTTATACAGTTGGAATTGACTAAACATATGCTTTTTAAATTAAAATTAAATGCTTTTTACTGAGAATTTAACTTACACACCTAAAATATTTTTAATATGACTTTGGCAACATAGAAACTGCAACTTAATGAACAGATTCTAAAAATTCTTAGCTATCGGCAAAAGAAATCTCTGTAGGCTTACAATCAGGCAACACTACACGGTAACATATTTTTTTTCTATTAATTAACAAGATGTCTGTCAAGACAACAAGTTTACGTGAACAAAGCCGTAGCCGTGAAAATTGTCATATTATGTAGCAATTACTTTTTTAATTTTAAATTTTGCTATTTAACTTTTGTGGTATTAATTAATATATATATATATTTTAATTTAACAAAACATTATGTGAATGTATTTTGACGAAACTCTAAATTATCGTAGACATACATAAATTTCTTTTAACAAAAATTGCCATTCAATACTATTAACATTTATTTTCCAGTTATGATGCGTATTTAAACACAATCCAAAAGCAGTATATTTTTGAATACAAATTGTATTAACACAATTAGTAATTTCTCGAAAGAATGTTTTCGAATTTTATGGTGCAAGAGAGTACAATTCTTTAATAAAAATACCTTTAAATACATTTTGGCAGAATTTTATTCTGCATATTGGATATATTTTACTGCTATTTCAATTATTTTGATCATTTTCAAAAATTAAGGACCAGAAGTTCTTTAAAATCTCTATATTCGAAGCAATGTAATAACGAGAATAATTGACATGATGAAGAACTATTTATCTTTCATTTCATTACAACTTGACTCAAAAATGTGATATTAATCAATTATTTAAAAACATTAATAAAGCTTAAAAGGGAAATATATCTTCCTGAAAGGTGCAGTTTTGCATACATATATGTGAGTCACGAAACCAGACCTGCCAACCTTTGAAAATGAGAAATAGTAGCACACCATATTCAAATTTATCTGAAGGTTGGTTGGTTGGTGGCTGTTTTTTACGCTGTAAATTTTAAGCGAGCAAATACTAATCAATTAAATGCATGTGTATATCCATAAGCACACAAAGTAGGAGACTCTTTTGTTTTTGTTAATTTTTTGTTGCGGGTGGGATTGATTAAACATAATTATTCCTATTCAATTAACCCTTTGAGGGGCGGTGGTATATAATATATACCACTTAATTTTAATTCCCAAACGCCACATTGACACCGGAATTTTGGAATCAAATTTTACTTTTATAATATACGTGAAGAAACGCTTCTACTTATTTTGAAATAAATTTTGTTTTTAAATCCCGGTGTGATTCACTGATTTCAACATTTTAGAAACATAAGAACTTTGCCCCTGAAAGGGTTAAAGCTCTGTCCACTCCTAAGCCAAATTTCTGAACTTCACAGTGAATTTTCTGAAAAATTCCAAGGCGGTTGGAGGGAGGGGGTGATGGAACTACGGGTATATCTTCCAGAGAAAAATGTCTGAGTTAGAGTCCTTCGTCAGATCCAGTAAGCTGATACAACCCTACATATCGGGTCTGTGCTAATTGTCTTTTATTTCAGTTCGGGTTAAACAAATTTTCGAAAAGTTAGTTCAGTATATTGTTTCAGATTAAAAACTATATCATAATAAAAGCATAGATGTTTGTTTCTGCGTGTGCTGTTTTGCGAAGAAACAGCTGCGATGCGAAGCTACAAGATTTGGCAGGAAGTTATCTATGCCTGTACTTTGAAGCCAGTTTTTGGATCTTTTGAAAGCAGTTTTAAAACTTAATTTGTTTTCACGTTTTGCGGCAAATTTTCTACAATAGTAAAAGGAATCCGGTTTCAATCTTTTAACCCAATGCAGTAAATTTTGAAGAGATTAGTGTTTTTTCATCAATCTTTTGAAGAATTTCGTGTTTTTTCAGCAATCCTTTGGCGATTTTTGTGTTTTTTACCTAATCCTTAGACGAAATTCGCATTTTCACGCAATTCTTTGATGAAATTAGCATTTGTTTCAGTAATTTTATAGCGAAATTCGCGTTTTTTCAACGATTTTTTGACAAAATTTGAGTTTTTTCAACGAATTTTTGATGAAATTCACATGATTCTCTGAAGAAATTCTCGTTTTTTTCCTACGATCCATTGACGAAATTCGCTTTTTTTTCGGCGATCCTTTGAGGAAATTCGCTTTTTTTATCTTTTGACGAAATTTGCGTTTTTTCAATGATCCTTTGACGAAAGTAACGTTTTTTCGGCGATCCTTTGCTTTTTCCCCCGGCAATTCTGTGACGAAAATCGCGTCTTTTCAGCGATTTTTTGACGAAATTTGCGTTTTTTCAACGATTTTTTGACGAAATTTGCGTTTTTCACATATTCTCTGAAGAAATTCGCGTTTTTCAGTGATCCCTTGATGAAATTCGCTTTTTTTGGCGATCCTTCGACGAAATTTGCCTTCTTTAGCGACTTTTTGACGAAATTCGCGTTTTTCAGCGATCTTTTGAAGAAATTTGCATTTTTCAACGATCCCAGGAGTGATTCTAAGTAAAAAAAAAAATTCTGAAATTCCCAGCAAATTTTCTGAAAAGTTACAACAGAGGGGGGAGGGGTGTCCACTCCCACCACCTTTTTTGCGTCCCTTTGACGAAATTTGCGTTTATTCGTGATCTTTAGACGAAATTTACAGTTTTTTTTTTCGAGAACTACTGATAAAAATTGCGTTTTTTCGCTATTTTTTGACGAAATTTGCCGTTTTTCGCAATATTTTTGACGGAATTTGCCGTTTTTAAGCGATTCTCTGACGAAATCACGTTTTTCCCGCGATCTGTTGACAAAATTTATCTTTTTTTCGCGAACTTTTGACGAAATTGCAAATTTTTTGCAATGGTTTTCACGAAATTTGTCGTTTTTTCGAGATTCTCTGACGAAAGTCACGTTTTTCCTGCGATCTGTTGTTAAAAATTTGTCGTTTTTTCGCTATATTTGGACGAAATTTGCCGTTTCTCGCAATTTTTTTGACGAAATTTGCGTTTTTTCGTGATTTTCTGACACAAGTCATGTTTTTCCCGCGATTTGTTGACAAAATTTGCCGTTTTCTCGCGATTTTTTAATGAAATTTGCCGCTTTTCGCAATGTTTTTGACGAAATTTGCCATTTTTTCGCGATTCTCTGACGAAAGTCACATTTTTTCCCGCAATCCTTCGACAAAATTAGCGACTTTTCTTCGAACGAATGACGAGATTGATTTTTTTCGGCGATCATTTGCCGAAATACCGATACACTTAATGTCCGAATTTTCGGATTTATGACCGATGTTTTTTGTTAGGAAATCATTGCCTTAATTTTTCGGAAAATTCAGACCAGAATCAAACCTGAACGATCCTTTGACGAAATTCGAATTTTTTCAGCAATCAGTTGAATGAAATTCACGTTTTTTCGGCGATACTTTCGCGAAATTTGCTTTTCCCGCCAATTTTTTGACGAAATTCGCGTTTCTTAACTCGTTCCTGTGACGAAATTTGTGATTTTTCGCGCGATCCTGTGACAAAATTCGTGAGTTTTCAAGTGATCCTGTGACAAAATTCGCGTTTTTTTTTTTTTTTTTTTTTTTTTTTTTTTTTTTTTTTTTTTTCAGAAAATCGTAGTTTTAGACAGATATTCGTAGCATCGTATTTTCTGGCTCAAAATCGTAGCAACTACGTTTTTTCGTAGCAGTTGGCAGCTCTGCGAAACGTATGACGTATCAACTCCGTTGAAGCAAAAAGAAAATGAAGAGGGATGTTGTCATATTTGTAATATTATTCTTGTGAAAGGATTAGCACAGTTCACTGAATTATGTTTCAATGAAGAATGCATAATTGTTTCCCTGATATGCAAACATTGTAAATATGGCAAACGGTCATGTTTATACGGCCATAAAGCTATTTAGATTATTTAGATTTTGTCTGACAATCTACTACTAATATTTATGTTCAAATACTTTATGGTTAACTAAACGTTTGTGGACATCGATAAACCAGCGTAATTAATTCAAACTTTTTTTAATATTGTAGTGACTTAATGCTTTAACTTACAGGAATTCAATTACCAGCATTATCTTTCAATAGACTACATTCTGTGTGCCTGTGAGACTACGATATCCACTATAATAAGTATATTTGATTACAACACAAGTTTCTTTTAAAATATTTATATTTTTTGCTGTTTTAAGATTAAATTATGCACCGGAACTACTCTAAATTTCTATGAAACAAGCTGTAGACGTAGCTTAATAAATACTGATGTTGTATGGTGAATATTTCCTTTTCTTGAAAAAATACATATCCTATCATGTGTTTTAATTATAACTTTAAAAACGTAAAAATGTCTTAAATTGCAATATTTTAACGCTCAACGGCTTCCATAGTGGTTAGGCCGCTAGCTACTAAACAAGAGGTGACAGATTCGAATTCCAATTCAGGCTTGGATTTGCGATGTGTATCGGATTTCACTTTAAAAGGATGTCCCTATCTGCTTAGTCCTCTAGTGCAAAATATGTCAGTAGTACCCCCCCCCCCCAACCAAAATTTTAATATGACATCAGTTTAACTTAATTAATAAAATAAATTCAATATATTTAAAGTATTTTTCTCCCACCGAAAAAATTTCTAAAGTAACACATTAAAGCAGAGGTCGGCAACCTATGACCCGCAGTCATTGAGTGACCCATTTCATAATTTCAAGTGACCCACTTTGACCAACCTGACACGAACCACTAGTCATGTAGGGAACGGATAAAATATGGTTACTCTCCCCGATGCAAGACTATAACTGAATGTTCAGTATTAACAAATCAGCTGTTTCAGAGAAATTAATCACAATAGTTTTGTTTGTAGTTTTTCTCGTGGAAACATTAATCTCGAATATCTTGAAACTTGCATTTTGTTGCAGGGTTGCAACAAAGTGGTTTTGCCGTAGGTGGTTCAGTGGCTTCTTTATTATTCTTGAATTCAACAACGCTAATCTGAACTTAATAATTGGCATTTAATCATAAATAAAGCGGTCATCATTTTATTTTCATTTAATGGAAGATAATACAGAATATTTACATTGTGTACAAAAAAATTCGAAACATATTTTTCACAGCCATTTTCGTCAGCACATTCTTACGCAACTACAATCAAAGCCCAGTTGGAAAGGCAACCCAAAATAAAAAATACCCTTCGTCATTCATTTATCGTTTTTTTTTTTTTTTTTTTTTTTTTTTTTTTTACATTAAGGAAGTTACAATTCTCTACAAAAGTTAGGGGTATTTGCACTCGAGCACTGCAAATGTAAAAATTTTAAACTTAATGACCACAGAACGGCCCGATATTCAATATAAAACGTTAAGAACTCACATTTTTCCTACCTTTAATTATTACCTTTATTTATTATACTATTATTTAATAATTATCTTTATTCTGGATATTCTAAAATAGGCATTGTGATAAATTTAAAATCGGACATTTAAAGAAACTTAAATAATGGATTTTAAATTACAATAAAAATAGAAATAAAAAGGCGTTATAGAATAGGTTCCATTGATTCCATTGATTAGATTTAAAATTTTCTTTATATAAAAAGTGTAATAGAATAGGCTTCATTGATACTATTCATTAGATTTAATATTTTCTTCACATAAAACTTAATTTATTTATGTTTTCATAATAAAAATCGTGTATTTTCACTATGGAGCAATTTGAATAGAATTAGCAATAGCAAACAGAATGCGTATAGTTTTCAGTTTGTTATCACTATTTCCGAATAGTAATCTTCGCCTTACTTAAATGCAGATAACTATTACAAATTGTACGATTCAATAAGGGGAACATTACTATTCGGAAATAGCAATAGGGGAGATGGGGGATGAATGGGACAAGGGATGGATGGGATGTTCTCAATATTTCACCGATTCAATGATTCAATAAGGGGAACATTACTATTAGGAAATAGCAGTAGGGGAGATGGGGTATGAATGGGACAAGGGATGGATGGGACGTTCTCAATAATTCAGCGATTCAACGATTCAATAAGGGAAACATTACTATTCGGAAATAGCAATAGGGGAGATGGGGGATGAATGGGACAAGGGATGGATGGGACGTTCTCAATAATTCAGCGATTCAACGATTCAATAAGGGGAACATTACTATTCGGAAATAGCAATAGGGGAGATGGGGGATGAATGGGACAAGGGATGGATGGGACGTTCTCAATATTTCAGCGATTCAACGATTCAATAAGGGGAACATTACTATTCGGAAATAGAAATAGGGGAGATGGGGGATGAATGGGACAAGGGATGGATGAGACGTTCTCAATATTTCACAGATTCAATAAGGGGAACATTACTATTAGGAAATAGCAGTAGGGTAGATGGGGGATGAATGGGACAAGGGATGGATGGGACGTTCTCAATATTTCAGCGATTCAACGATTCAATAAGTGGAACATTACTATTAGGAAATAGCAATAGGGGAGATGGGGGATGAATGGGACAAGGGATGGATGGAACGTTCTCAATATTTCACAGATTCAACGATTCAATAAGGGGAACATTACTATTAGGAAATAGCAGTAGGGGAGATGGGGGAGGAATGGGACAAGGGATGGATGGGACGTTCTCAATATTTCAGCGATTCAACGATTCAATAAGGGGAACATTACTATTCGGAAATAGCAATAGGGGAGATGGGGGATGAATGGGACAAGGGATGGATGGGACGTTCTCAATATTTCACCGATTCAACGATTCAATAAGGGGAACATTACTATTAGGAAATAGCAGTAGGGGAGATGGGGATGAATGGGACAAGGGATGGATGGGACGTTCTCAATATTTTAGCGATTGAACGATTCAATAAGGGGAACATTACTATTCGGAAATAGCAATAGGGGAGATGGGGGATGAATGGGACAAGGGATGGATGGGACGTTCTCAATATCTCACCGATTCAACGATTCAATAAGGGGAACATTACTATTAGGAAATAGCAGTAGAGGAGATGGGGGATGAGTGGGACAAGGGATGGATGGGACGTTCTCAATATTTCAGGCAATAAACTTTTTTTTTAGTTGCTTCCTATACTCATAGATTTCACTACCATAGTGTGCTTCAGAACCAAAAGCAAGACCACATGGCTGTTTTCAGTTTCCTTCAAATTATCATTTCCTGAAAACTCTGCTTAAAAGTAGTTTTTTTTTTACATTTGAAGTTACTGAAATATCTTATGCAATATAAACAATTAAGATATGTTGTAGCTTTTTATTTAAAGGCTCAATATTGGTAATTAAAATGAATGAATATTAACCATTGTGACAGAATAATTTTTGAGACAAAATGACTGACAATTGAATATATGCATCATGGGGATGATTGGGACATTTCAAATGGGATAAATGGGATTGTCTCATTTATCCCTAGAGGATGCTGAAAAATATATTTATTAGCTAAATAATATTATATAGATTGATAAATTAATAATTTATGGTAATTATTCTTTTAACATTTCATTCTCATTGTAGTTATCGTATTCAGACATTGAATGTTTCCGTTTATGGGCCTTTTAAGGTAAATCTGAGATGAATCCAATATGATTGGCTAACAAATAATTCTGGAGATCATATTACAATTTACAATCTCTCAGCTTTTGCCCAGCAGGCATTTTTTTTCAGCTTTTAGTCCTTAACATTGAATAGAGGAAAATATTTGTGTCCCAATCATTCCTGCTGTGGGGATGATTGGGACATAGAAGAATTGTTTTTTAATTTCATAATATATTTCTGTATAATAATAATCTTGAATAAATATTGTGTATAAGATGTAGTCAAACACTTAATGTAAGAAATGTGATATATAGTATTGATAATAACTTAAATAAAATATTTAAAATAAACATTTTTCTGAAAATGTCCCATTCATCCCCCATCTCCATTACTATATTTCTTGAAATTAGCAAGGAGTGCACTTACAATGGCAAGGCACAGTAGACGCTATATATTTTTAATATTTATTTTTAAAACGCTATAAATTTTACTTTATGACAAACATAGAACTAAACGAAAAGACAATTTCTAAAATAAATTTTCAACTTATTTTGTTTTTTCCAATTTATAAAGAAACTCCATTTCTGAGAATCACGTAATGCATATCCCCATTTCAAATCAATATAATAAAAAAAGCTGCTCCAGCACAACTTTTTACAAACGACATTCGAAAAAATTGCCCTTATCAAAATTTTAATTTCTATCAAAAATGTGAATTTCCCAAGGATGCCAGAAAACTTTCTTCTTCAGTAAATATTGATTCCTTTGGATCTTTTGTGTGTAAAATTAAAACTAGTATTTTTAAGTTTTCCCCTTTCTTACGCAGGAATTACATTTTTTTTCCTAAAAAATATTAAGAGACTCAATTTTAAGCTCTAAATTTTTCAAAATGTTAAAGTTTTTAATTTAACATTTTGGAAATTCTAATAGAGACAATGTGATGAATTTAAAATCTGGCACTTAAAGAAACTTAAATAATAAATTTTAAAATTAAATAAAATTAAATGAAGAGTGGTTTGTGGAAGATTCACAAAAAGTTAACCTATTTGCGCATGCGTGAGATTAAATCTAAACCGGTTCAGATTTATGGTACACTCAAATGTGATCAGCGTAGCGCAGTGATCTAAAGCATTAGTTTAACCTTTGACTCCCTGCATACAACGGGGGTTCGAATCCCGCTTCCGATAAAATGATTTCTACAATACCTTTTCTTATATATAGGAAAATAAATTATATGATTTGTAATTTTTATTTTAGATTTTTTTATTATTATTATTGAGTAAAATTTAACTTCCAAGAATATTTTTACAAATTAAAAATTGTATTAAAAATATTTTTCTATAAAATATAATTTTTGCTATATTTTAAGTGTGTTCGTAATTATATAAATACGTAGCACCTACAGTCGTCGTCTGGTCCGTCCGTCTGTCTGCATATAATGGCGCAAAAACTACCAAACCGAATGATTTGAAACTTAGTATATATAATCGTAGCAGAATTTTGTCTATTCATTTCAATTTTTTTGAAAATCGAATCAAAACTTAAAAATATATTAATAAAAATCTTCTTCATTATATTAAATCATATCATACGTAATTAATTTAGTGATTTCCCATAATAGGTAATGATTCTAGGTTGCCATGGGGATTACGTCATATTTAAGATATAGTCATATTATTTCCGGATTACTGAATTTAAAAATTGAATTTGTAAGCTAAAATTGATTAATTATAGAAATCATATAATCTACTGACAGATTTTGAGATAGATATTTCCGGAGTAATAGTTATTAAATGGAAAAGTCTAAATATGAATTTCAAGCTGTGAAATTTTCAAAGCTAGGCTTAGGTTTCAAATTGGAATTTTCAGTAAATGTAACATTTATAAATATTCAAATCTTGGTGCAATAGCTGTTGCACTCTTGTGCAAAAATGCATGAATAAAAATTTGTTTTATGTGCCCATTTTTCATAATAAGAGACGTTAAGTATATACTGAAAGCAATTTAGATAATGAACTCAGGTCCGTTATTTGAATACCACTATTTCTAAAGTGACATTTCGTAGTAAGGTTTAATATCATTTTAGCAAAGATAGCTTTTGGGGCAGTTTTCTACAAAATTTTCAAAACAAATCTAAAAGGAATACTTTCCTATTTCTAAAAGAGAAAATGTGGTGTCCAAAGAATGACACCCACTGAGAACCCTGTGAACTAAATAACATTCGTAGAATTTGCTTTTAATAATAGTTTTAAGGCACGACATATTAATAAAATAGTTTTGGATATTGTGAATTATAAGAAGTCTGAAAACAAATCTGATTCGCAACGACAAAAGAAAAAAAAAAACACTCTTAAATATATACTCTATAAATGTTTTTTTTTTTTTTTTTTTTGAGAAAATAAAATACATTCTTCATCATTTCAATATCTGCTTAATATCCAAACCCTTTCGAAATTAAAATATATCATTTACTTTAAAATTCATTCAATTCGTTTTGAAAATTATTCGGGAGTATTTTAAATGTCATTTATTAAAGCCGATGGTTAAATGAATGATTATATTGGCATGACAAGCACGAAATTTAGTTATAGAAAAGGGGAACACATAGCTGATATAAAGAGTAATAGAAAAATCACAGCGCTCGTAAGATTATATGAAAAAGAAGACATCCAAATAAATTTCAGTGAAAGCAAAATAATTTTCCCTTCCAATCTATACTAGTCATCCATTATAAGAGAAACCTTTGAAATTGTAACACGTGAAATTTCAATATATAACGATCCAGCATAATTCAACTTCTCGAAATTATATGTTGAGTTACTCTATGGTTACGAGAACGTAAATTACCATCAAAGTAAACAAAAAATTAAGTAACATATGGAATCTGAGAGGGAATGTAAAATACGTGAAATATGCCGTATAAAACCATTGTTTTACAGATCGTGCATCTGTAGAATATTCTCATTTGTCTTGAAAATGGCTTCGGTGATACCGAAACATGTAGACAGTTTGTATATAAAACTTTTTTACTGTTTTATTTGACATATTTTAGACATTAGTGAAGTATATTCTGATTAATTCATATCTTATAGGTTAGTGTATCACGTTAAACAATAACAAATGATTTGATTCAGAAGATAATTTCATGAGGCTCTATATACGTGTTTTAAAGTTATCACTATTTTACATATAATACCTTCGACTGCTACTACAGTTATTAGTTTCTAAAATATAGGTTCCATAAGAATAAATGTTAGATTTTTTTAATCAGTTATATGACTTGAATTGTAAACTTAATTTTAACAGGATTGTAGAAAATCATAGAGAACGAATTTTGATGCAAATTTATTTATTTTACAACATTAGCATTGAAAACCTGACTATCGTTCAATTTTGTTGTACTCGTTGTTGTTTATCGCGTACTCTACATACAAAAATGCAGGAAAAACTACTCTCCAAAATTGTTCAACAGAAATAGTTTGTATTTCATTTTGCTATTTCTATATGATATATGGTGCTAAGAGAAAATATTTCAATAATGTCAAAAAATCACATGTCATTAACATTACAATAACAGTTATTACTATTTTTACAAACATCGTTCAAATATTTACAATACAAAAAAGATAAAGATATTTACATAAATTTTGCTAAAAAATTATATTACCTCTATCTTTACAGCTATAACGAAAATTGTTATTTCCTTTTTATTCTGTGCAAAGTTAGTAATTATCTTTTGAAATGAATAAAAGGTAAAAGTAGCATGTTTCTTAAAATTATAAACATGTCTAATATCGCATTAAAAATTATTTTTTATTTGGAAACAAGCTTCTATAATTCTAAATAAACTCCTAAAAAAACAAAATTGCTTTAAGCAGTTCTAATGAGCTTTTGAAAATAGATAATTAATTACATTTTAACTTGGTGTAATAAGAATTTAAACATAATCTGAAATATTAAAACCGTAATGACGTTCTTAAAAAGTTAGTAGATTTCATCATACTTAAATATAAAACATTCCTTATGATATAAACAACTTAAATAAGAAAACTTTCAGATTTAGAGAGCAAAGATCTAGATAACGTTTTCCTCATTAATTTAGAATTCTTAAAAAGCATGCATAATTTATGACCTGTTATTGACAAGAATGAAAATACGAAAAGAATTTGTAAAAATGGATATGCTAAATAGATGTCCGACTTGCTCTGTTAAATTTTTAATGATGTCGTCTATTAAAGAACAAATTCAAATGACATTCATTCTTCTGAAATGATTCTTTTTGAATTAAAAATAGATTAAAGTAGGATTTTATGGACCTTGTTGCCTCTTTTTTACATGCATTGGTCCGTGAATTTCAGATGCATTACATCAAAGTGTATGTTTTATGTGACACCAAACTTTCTCCTGCAAAAAATAATTAAACGAAAGAATTTTACGTACAATATTTTGAATTCCGTTTGAAATATAAATATGTATAAATATGGCCGTATGTTTAATTTTAAAAATATGAGTGACTTACCTTATGATTGCACTTCAAAATTAGTAGCAAAATTTTAAAAATATTTAAATTTTCTCATTAAATTTATATTTCACGAAAATCCTAAACAAAATTCTCCACTTTTTAATAAATAATGGGTTCATTTTCGATGGTGCATTTATAATTTCACATAGCACTAAAGAATTCATATCATCTTTTTTTTCAAGTTTAATAGATTGTGTAGTAAACAATTATAATATGAAAACTGTATTTTTGTAAATCATAGGGTAAACCAGTTTCGGAGTAATAAGGCTTATTTAGTATGCACTTGAAAAGTGGAAAGTTTATTTAGTTTCTGTAAGTTTTGTTAAATTCTTTTAAAAACTTTCTTTTTGAATTAAAATTCGATGATAGTGGAATATAATAAAGTTTTTCTTTCATATATTCTCTATAATGTTTACATACATTTTTACAAACATGTATTTAGTTATTTCTCGATCTATTATTTAAATTTATGTGAATTTTAAATATGTGTTTTAAATTAACCATGTTCTATTCTTTTAAAAAGTGTCCTGTTATATAAATTATAAAATTTTCAATTTAAGTATTAGTAAAGATTTAAATAATTTCAAACTTTATATTTAATGTACATTTCATTGGAAACATTTTCTATCTGTAAGAATATTTTTAATTTCAATTATAAATAATTTTATCCCGGATGTCGAATTAAAATAATTTTAATTGTAGTTTAAAGTGCATTTTTAATAAATTCCGTTTTCCATAATTTTGTGAATTATGTAAATATTTATTAAAATTATTATGACCGTATTTTGGCTAATAAAATTATTAGATTAGAACATTTTGGCATTAATGAGTTTGCTATCACTCGTTTATTGCAAGGTAGAAAAATGCATTATTTTGAACTTTCTGTTTGATGAACAATGATAGTGGCATTAATTGCAAACTATATATTACAAAAAATGTTCAATGTTACAAAAAAAAAATGAAATTATGAAATTAAATATTTGTAAATGATTGGGAATACAAAAGAAATAAATTACATCCTTCTTGTCCTTTCAGTGTTCCATTCCTTTCTCCATGTAGTATATGTAGTATATGGCTTACCCGTAAAGAATATTGCTATTTTGACTTAATTTAATTAGTATTTTGTAAACACAGGATATATAGAATTCAAATAACAATTCATTATTTTTGTTTTACAAATTTAATAAGCATAAAAACCAGTTTCAAAATATAATTTAATTTTATCTTTTGAGTTATAAAAATTATAATTTTCTACTACGAATATTTAAAATTTTGCACCTGTAACATCTTTAACATATATTAATGAGTTTATAGATGTTCCATCTTGTGTAGAAATAAAAATAAATAATGGTATTTAGTTTAAGAAAAATTAGTACTGCCCCACCCTTTCTAACTTTCCACACCTTCCTCCTCTCTTTTTTGCAATAAAGCAAGTGTGTTTTTAAAATTGAGACTTAAAATACTCGAAGTTTTTATAAGCAGAGAAAATACTCAAAAATTAAAGTACATGTTGCTTATTTTCAAATACCCATTTTAAAAAGCTGTAGATGTAGTATATCAATGGTCCGTTTTATAGTCCGTTTTCTAGATACCAGTATTTCTAAAGCAAAAAAAATCGTTGTTGGTTTCTACAATGTATGAAACACCTTTGGGTATTTTTCTATAAAATTTGCAACAGAAATCTAAAAAGAAGATTTTTCCTTGAAAATAGTGGTAATATAAAAACGGACAGAGTGGTAGCGATATATATCATCGAAATTCGCCTCCGAACATCCCCCCCCCCCAGTTTTAAAATATATTTACATTTCACTAAAACTAAGAGAAAATGGAATTTTTTAATTTTTATTTTAAATGATGGAAACGTTAAATTAAATGAAATGAATAGTTGTTGCGTAAGTTAAAATTGTTTCGATGAAAGAAATATGTTTTCTTACGAAAAGGTATTTTATATTGTTAAGAACAAAAGACTACATTTTTACAATTGACAAGTTATTTAACAAAAATTCTTAGAAAATAAGAAGTAACAAACATTTGAAACAAATAAAAGTTTTTTTTTCTGTTATCTAACATTTTTTGTTCCAACATTGTTTTATGACAGATGTATGTTTTTTTTTCCGTTTTAGTTACCAAGATGTCTTGCATCTATTGTCACTTGCGGTTAAACGAATTTTGAAAAGCATTATTTTCTAGCTTTTTTTTTTACGTAATGAACAGGTGCATACAAAAAAGTAAAACAGTAACTAAGATAAATCTATTCTTTTGAGGCTTTGAACAAAAAGATATTTTTATATTTTTGTAATAATAAACAAAAACTGTACTTTTTGTTTTTATATAAATCAAGCTTTTTTAACACTCAAAATGTTCTTCTAAATATAACGTCAGAGATAATATATAGCTTCATTAAAAAGGCAAAAATTATTATTAAACAGTATTTAACATAAACATATCAACGCGTATCTGTTTGTTATTTTTTATTTTCTCCAATAACATGCACAGTAGTCTATGCTCTTCATGTTCTCCACGTTTGCTTTTATATGTTTTATCTTCCTCGACTTCGAATGAACTTTGAATTGGTGCATGACACAGTATATGAAACCACAAACAATGTAAAATGGAATTTTGAATTTTTTTTATCTATGCATGTGATTTCTAAAAACTACTAAAAAGAACAAAAAAAAAGTTTTCTACTTATTTATGGGTTCTAATTTCATGATAAACAAATATTTAAAGTGAATGAATAATTTTGTTAGAATTTTAAATCGCTACTAACCATTTCAAAAATAACATTTTTATTTCATTAACGGAATTGGTATATTTCGCTTTATTTGAATGAAATATATAAATTTCATAATTTTATAAAATATATAATTTCAAATAATAATAAAATATGTACTTTCAAATTTTCTGTAGTTGAAATTTCTGATACAAACAAGTATCCTTTTTAATATTAATTAATATTTATTAATGCTCTAAACGTCTAAACTATCTGTTCAGAAAATTAAAATTAAGGCGAAAATATTTTTAATAAAAAACGAAGAAATTTTTTATTTTAGGATTTAATCAGTATAATATAATTTGCTAAAAATTATCTTTCTTAGCATTACATAGGTTTTAACTTTATAAATCTTACTTTTATTACAATTTACGTTATACATTCAAACTCTCTTATACAAATTTTATTTTAGTTAAAACATCTGATAACAAGCATATAATAATTTTTTCATTACTCATTAATATTCTTATAAACTCTAATATATACACTATATTTATAATAATTACAATAAGTAAAATAAAGGCGGGAATAATTTTAATGAATGATGAAGAAAATTTTTATTTTAGAATTCAAAGAAAATAATATGGTAAACATAATTTATCCGCTAATTATCGTTCTTAAAACAATCCAAGAAGTGTTACATTACTGAAACTATTACACTAAATATATGATTTTTTTTATATATTATAGTACCGCGATATTCAAATTAACGAAAAAGTAAGTGTTTCATTTCTTAAACTTTTGAGTGAAATTTTTTAAAAGTTTAATTAGTATTTAAAAAGTTTCCCAGTTTAAGTTTCAGATTACTATGATTACTAGTGACACTAGTCAGATACGGTTGAATTATTTTCCTTTGTTTGGATCCCTAGTGCTATCGCTGAAAACTTTCGAATAGGTGAATTTTAATTATACCAGTTCTGTACGGAGAGTTTATTAAAGAAGTAGCATCTTATGAGTTAATTGAGACTTTTATTCATCTTTTGATCAAGCTGTCTCACAAGGGAAGGTCCCCAACTGCCAGATCGGGATTTTGTCGAGAGTGGTGTTGTTGAAAAGCTCTTACTATGGGGATCAAGGGAATGTATACAACAACCCGTCCGAATGCAACTGCTGAAGTGTTATAGGGCGATATATTTCTGTTCTTTAATTATTTCTCCAGGTCGCTAGCTATACAGATACGACACTCTGTGTGGTAGAAAAGTCGGCTTACATTACCGTTATGTAACGTGCTGTTGCAGTGTGAAGTTGGTGAAGGTTCCATGTTCCCTCTAATAAGAAACAGAAGACAGCACCACATTTTGTCGACATGACCACTAGAGAAAACATAATAAATTTGCATAAGTTGGACTATAACCAATTCCCCTAGCCCACCTTTAATGATATGCGTCGGTATGTTTTTCAAAAGGCTTTAATTAGAGACACGGATTCTGTCTTTCGATCAGTTAAACAGGCATTATTTAACTTAACTAATGGATAGGCCTATGACAACTGCAAAACACCCCATTTCGTATCTGGTGTTGGGAACACACGTTCTTCAGCCATTTCAATTCAGAAATGCACTACCATCCGTGAAGTTACTTTTTCCACTAAGCATAAACTGTTTTCTCTGTAATCAGTCAACATCCCTTTTCTACTACACAAAGTGTGTTTCCTGCATAGCTAGCGACCTGGGAAAATCAATAAATAATAGAAATACATCGGCCTATAACTCTTCATCAGTTGCATTCGGACGAGTAGTTGTTTATATTTCCTTATTTCCTTGATTCCAATGGTCAAAGCTTTCCAACGACGTCAATCTCGACAAAATCCCGATCTGGCAGTTGGGGACCTTCCGTAGTCACAGACATGCGACAATTTTTTGTCACATCAGTTAAGGGTTAATAAACTTTTTATTAAAACCTTTTTTTCGTGCAATTAAAGTTCAACACGGTGGCATTATCCCAGGACGCGCATCCAGTAAAACATTCGTTAATCGAATCCATCATTATTAGTCGATTCAGAAAAGCACCGACAGCGCTCTTCATTAACCGAAAGATGCGTTAGATGAGGTATCACCATACTTACGGATTATGTGGGACGCGAAAATTTGTCGCACTTTAAGATGCACAACAACAATGTTTGTGGACCGGTGATTTAAAGTGTTCAGTTCAAAGGTTCAAAAAGTTTCACAGACCCGATTTCAGTCTGATCACACTTATGTTTTCTCTAGCATGAAGAAATACAAAATTAATGAAACTAGTTGCAGTTTTAATAATTTCAAATAGTTCAGTAACATGTATATAAGATTGAAAATATTTATTTTTATTAAAAATTAGATGACAAAAGGTCATAACAATCAAAATACATTTATTTGCATTATAAAATTTATTAAATGTTCTTAAAATGTTAGTAAAATTCACTAAGAAGAAATATCCTAATGCATTTCAAAAATATTTTCATTGTATCATGAATCTGCTAATTAAATAATTTATGCAGGAGTACTAATTATTTGTCGATTTTTCAAACCTAGAATTCTACAGACTTATAAAAAGTATTGTCATAAATAATTAAAATACATTCACAAGGAATTCTTAGCTTTAGATTAATTTTCTCTAACCAACATAATAAAATACATATTTCAACAGCACTTTGTGAGTATGTGAAGAAGATTTAATTTGGTTTGCTATGATTAAAGCAAAATATCTTATAGAAAGAATGGAACAGCAATTAATTGTTTAGATTACACAAGGGGGTACTTAGCAAAACTCTTTTTCTCCAGTAATGAATATGACTGTGATATATTGAGGATGATAATAGGAATCTTTGTTAAATATTTAATTTATCATTTTTAAGAAGCAAGATTTTGTAAATGGAAAATAAAAATATAAAATTGTAGAAAGATATTTTTTGATATTTTTAGAATTTAATCTACTTGAAAGCATAATTTACATAGGGAAGATTTGTCCTCATATAATTAATTAAAACTGAGACCGAATTAAATTTCAGAATAAATAATATGAAGGTGAAACAAATACTACTGTATATGAGTATCATTTTTTAATTGCGAAAATTTAAATTTCGTACTAAATATTGATTAAAATTTCCTCAAATAAAAGGAGAAAAACAGTTATTTTAAAAAGTTCTCATTTTATAGATAATATAAAAATAATCTTTTCAAACTCAGCAAGCAGGAAAAATAAATACGCATTTCTTCTCCCACTGAGAGGCAATATTGATTGATATATTAATTGATATGAAGTATGGTGAAAATAAAGCCTACTTTATTTGTATATTTATGACAATAAGTATAAAAGTTTTATAAAATTTTCTAGAGGTGATAATAATTTAAACCATTATACAGACAATCTCTGTACAGTAGAACTCCAACAATCCGAATCAATTGGGACCGAACCCCATTCTGATAATCAAAAATTCGGATAGTTGGACCGAATAAAGGGTCTATTTTAATTAATTAGTGTATGTATGTTGAAAATGGGAGACAAAACTATTTTTAAAGAAAAAGATCTTTTAATTAATTAAATGAAAAGACAGCAATTTTACATGTTAAGCGTATTTACAAGTGCTGTATGTACGTATCGTACTGTAAATGAAAGTCATATTGCTTGCTAAACATGTCGATCAAAGTAAGCTGTTTGACAGTCTTCATCCGTTTTCGGGCAACCAAGCTCAAAAAGTTCAAACTTGTAGGAGAAGTAAAGTTTTAAAATATATTTAAACTTTTCAAATTTTGCCACAAAATTTGATTTTTTTCTTCATTAAATTATTTTACTTCATAAAACAATTGAATACTGTATTAAAAAGGCATTATAAAACACCGAAATGAAAAAAAAAAGTTCAAAGGATAGCTAGTCCTTTTAATATATCACACAGATGCATTCTATTTTTTACATACGTTGTATAAACTTTAAAAGTCCATGCATAGATTTAATACTGAACTCTGAAAATACATAATTAATATCCAAATATTCATATAACTTATTCTATTAAGTTGAAATACGGGACAACTATAAGTTTGACAAATCACAAAGGTATCATCTACATGTGAAGAAATTTCGATGAATTTTGATTGATTGACCTCATAAGTCATCCATCATATATTCTCCTGATTTTGAAAAGTGGCAACTTCATATCATTTTTGGTGTAAATCTGTGGTGAAATATGATCAAGAGACATTGTCGTATGAGTTTGAAAAATGATATAGCATTTATTTTATTTGAATCGTAATTTATGTTTGTGATTTATGATATCAATGTACGGCATACATTGCTGAATTGTGCTTGATGAAATATAGAAATAGAATAAAAAACGTTTCAGAGTGGATTTTTCCATAAAATTGGAAACTATTGTTTTACTTTATATTTTCCTTAAATGACAATTTTCTGATACTGTTGACTTTACATATTGAGACCGTAAATTAGATTAAAATAAATTTAATTTTCAAGGTAGGTTGTTAAAACACGTGTGTTTTGTATTTTATTCAGTAAAAAATCCCGATTTGCTTTTAAAAATATGACTAAAATATCTTCAAATTTTATGCAGATGGTGTTGTATTTTTTATTGATTTTTTCTTTTCCATTATATACAATATCTTGTTATTAGGATCAATAAGAACATTTTAGGTGTAAAAGAGGAAACCTACATTCACTGATTACAAAGCTAAGAAAAAATTAACCAAATTTATTTTAAAAAAACCACGTGAACACAATCAGATAATTCGTTTTCCAATCAAAATTCTTTCACATTAAAATCTCCAAATTATATCTCCAAATACATTATATCTCCAAAATCTGTGCAATTGATAAATTTTTTTTTTATTGAATTGTCCCACTTTTCTTTCGAAATGCATACATTCAATTTAATTTTAAACAATACATTCAGACGGAACGATTTGTATATAAAAAGACAAAGCCTATGTTAATTTTCACAAAATAAATAAAACTTATTCGTGGAATTTTTGTGAAAAAAGTTTGAAAACTGTCAGAGAATTCCCTTTCTAATTGAAATCCATGTTGCGTAACTACCGTTTAACCCTTTCCGGCACAGGCAAAGTCTGTTCGTAAAATGCAAACTTAATGACTGACACCGGAATTTACAAACGATTTTTTAGAAAATAAGAACTCCTTATTTTAAGCTTTTATTGTAGAAAGAAATTTTTATTAAATGTTCTTGGTGTGGGATGCAAGTTTAAAATTAGGTGTGCCCGGAGTTAGGCCACTGTGCCAGATAGGGTTAAGCGGTTCGAGTTTTTACTGGAAGTAAAATTCAATTCAGTTACAGAAAAAAGCTAATTAAATTATTTTCGCCAAACTAATGACAAGGAGAGTTTTAAATTTATACTGGAGTAAATACTTTTGCTTATAATGAACAGAGGAAAGTATATTCAACTAGGTATATTATATTCAATGGTTGGAGTATCATAGTTGAGATTTTTTCCAACAGAGCGAAAATATGCCGGGAACAGGACTCGAACCTGGGTACTTTGGTTTGCCGTACCAGCGTTCTCCCTACTGAGCTATCCCGACGATATCCTGGACTGGCATATTTCACTCTTATCTGTTGGACAAGGCTGCAAACTGCAGCTCTAATTTCATTCATCCGAGCTATAACTATAGCATTTACATGATGAATCTTGAAATATCACGGAAACTCCTCCGGCATATTTTCGCTCTGTTGGAAAAAATCTCAACTATGATACTCCAACCATTGAATATACTTTTGCTTATATCTCTTTCCTACTGTAGTGAATTTGGTAAAATTTATGATATTCAGTAGGCTGTATTAAAGTAGAAAAATAAATTCCTCATATTGAAAGAGGTTTGACTTTGAATCGCAGTTTTTGAAAATTAAAGCATATTTTTGGAGCAGAAATAATCGGCCAAATACGAGTTTGACTCGCACACGAAGTGTTCTGTAAGATAACTTTATTATTTACTAGCATCAATATTACAAACATTCATTGCTTAAAAAAATATTCGACATACCTTGTCGGTATGTAACGACATACCACATACGATACTCGATACCAACAAAATCCTAATAAAAATGTAAACAGTTCAATAAAATATTAGAACCGTTTAAAGAGAATATACTGGTATATGTAAAATAATAACACGTGTCATAATCGTATTTTATTGGAATGGGAAACGATGAATATTTATGACTCTAAAACAAAAACCTTGTACAAAATTTAAACTTGTCACAGTGCCAACCACTATTCGAAAAGAGGTCACAGAGTTGCTCTCGAGAAGTCATCTGTCAATCATATTTGACGATGCGACAAATTTAAGTAGACAATTTTAATGTGATGGAAAAAAAAAAAACTACGCTGAACAACGCGAAACATTCTGACACATTTTTAATCATAAAAGCATGATCTTGAGGCATGATTACTGAAATGATTTTTAATCGAATTTATTTTTCATTATAAATTAATTACATAAAGAGATATAAGCGATTGTTGTCTCAAAACTAATGATTTTTATTGTCTTTGAGTTATCCTATGAATCTTTTTAAAATAATTGCCTCCGACAATTGAACCCAACCCAGCTAGAAAAAGTTTGCAAAAAAAGTGCAAAAAAAAAAGTGCACAAAATCCGAGCGTATTTGGCACCTCTACTTGTGTATAAAAAGTGCAAACTGAATTGTGCAAAAAAAGTGCAAACTGAATTGTGCACAAAAAGTGCATAATCAGAGGTGCCAAATACGCTCAGATTTTGTGCACTTTTTCTGCATACGAAATAATCCCTAAATTTTGCAGTTTTTATGCACAATCAGAGGTGCCAAATACGCTCAGATTTTGTGCACTTTTTCTGCATACGAAATAATCCCTGAATTTTGCAGTTTTTATGCACAATCAGAGGTGCCAAATACGCTCAGATTTTGTGCACTTTTTATTTTACACATTTTTTGCATACCAAATAATTCTTAAATTGTGCATTTTTTATGCATAATCAGAGTCTCTGATTATGCATAAAAAATGCACAATTTAGGATATTTTTGGCATGCAAAAAATGTGTAAAAGTGCACAAAATCTGAGCGTATATGGCACCTCAGATTTTGTGCATTTCTTCAAGTAGATTTTTTGCATACCGAACATTTTAAGCATATATTTAAATCAAGATTCAGCTTACTATGAAATTTACAGCTATCAATGTATAATAAACCCACTTTTGGAAAGATGCATAATTATACATAGAATTATGAACAATAATTTTATCAGACATGGTACAAGTTCACCAACATGCGGAAAAAGATAATAAGCTTAAATTTAAATATGTAAATTTTATAATTAAATATAACACTGCATACAGTAAAAAACATGTCCAATATTGTTAAAACCCAATAAGAGAAAATTATTACACTTACTTGAAAAGAGCTGCACTAAATTCCAGTTATTAGTTGAAAATGTTTTAACTAATGTATTTGAACTTAGAAAAAGGCATTAAAAAAAAATATATCAACTTTACTTATTTTTGTTTATTTACACAAGTGCGATCAGCTTTTTCTCATCATTTCACTTCCAATCCAGTCATTGAAAATTTTTATTGTTGCAACTGGATGCAATCATTTTTCTGATTGCAAAGAGCTTTGATAGACGACTGCTAAAATCTAGCTGCTGTTGGGAAAATGTGAAAGAAACCACAGCACACACAAAAAAAATGACCATTGCAGTACAGCTGCTGCATTTATTTGAAATCACAACATAAATAATAAATTAATGGTACTCTGTTCCGGTAATGTAATGTATACAGTAAATGTTCCGGACTTAAATTTTCTTGCTTTTATATTTAAACAAAATAAATTCTGACAGTCTGACAGTCACATTGTGGAGGTGTATCTTTGGATGATTTACTTTTATCACATCAATTTCAAGCTGTATCCTGTTTGTTTCCTGTGTAAAAAAAAAAATAAATAAATAAATAAATCATGCAAAAATATGCAAACTGAACTACTTTACAGACATTACATAAATATAAGAATTCAATATTAGATTTTATTAAGTAGTTTGTTTTTCTACAGGAAAAAATAATAGTTAAAATTCACTTATTTTCATGTGTAATATATGGACAAACTGGAAAATGTTGTTCATATAAACAATTTCTCAAATATCAGACTTGAAATTTACTATCTATATACTATTAAAAATGCATGTGTGTAACTATGTATCTATATTAACCTCAAAGGCTCAGACTGTTGGGTGCAGAGCTGAGAAATTATTAATAAAGTTGCATAATAGGAAGGACCATAAAAAAAAAAATCCAAAATTTTAATTAGATTTTTTTTTGTTATGTGAATTTTGTTTATGTTTTGTGATTTTTGCTCAGCCAATTTATATTCAGAGTTGCTAGAGGAAAGGGGGGAAGGGAAGAAGTAGTTGTCAGAAGAAATATATAAAATTTAGGAAGCTTGAACAGTATTTTTTTTTTTAAATGTTTGTGTGTGAATGTGAACGAAAAATTTGATTTTCCATTAATTTTTAAATAAAAGATCATTTTTACATAGTGTTCTCATTTGATGTTTTTCAAAGGGTGCTGCACCCTGCCCTTTTCCTTTAAACTTGCCGATGCACCCTGTCCGTTTTAGATAATGATATTGTAAAAGCGCCCTGCTCGTTTTCCCCCCAGTAGCTTCTTTTTGTATCTTCTACATATTTTTTAATATTTGGCTTTTTCCTCTCATACCTCCCCCCCACCCTAAAAAAAAACAGATGCAACAACTGCATATTGTATTTCTTTTAAATGCTAAAAAGATGTAAATTAACAACATAATACAAATATAACTTTTATTAGGTTGTTCGACATGTTTTGACTCACTCCGGGTCATTTTCAAAAACATTTTGAACATTTTCCAAATCTCAAACTAGAAATTTACTCTAGATTAATTTTAACACAATTATTCAAATTCTTGGCCCGGACATTTTTTGTCCAGTTGGAAAATTACAACTAGTGATGCACAGAATATTTGGTATGTATTCGGCCATACTACAAATATTTAATTAGGCTGAAAATAGGTCGCACTCGGCCTAACCAAATATCAAACTATTCAGTTTTGCTGAATATCTTTATATATGGCCCAACCAAACAGGCTTTTAAAAATATTTTCAAAAAATTTAGTTAAATTTTATTTTTAACTGTTAATAAATAAAGATATCCCGGAAAATTAAGAAGTAGAATTATATTCAAATAAGAGAGATTACTTGTACATTTATGTATTTCCTGTTTGAAAAGTAACAACTAAGAAAATTAACTGTTAATGATGACATTCATAAGAACTAATAATGCATAAATGTAAGATCGTGAACATTGTTTTCTTTTTCAAAACTGAGTGTTTCTAAACAAACATAATGGAAGATAATGTGCAGCTTTCAGGGTAAAGGTGAAAATAAGCACTCGCCAGTCGCCATTCATCGATTAAACTTTAAAAACTGGCCAAATGCAGGATTTCCTAATTGCCCTTTTTCCCTAAATTTTGCGATTTTTCAGCATCCATTCGACGAAATTCGTAATTTTTATGTACCCGTTTGAAGAAATTCATGGCTTTTATGTGCCCGTTCCAAGAAATTTACGATTTTCTGTGCATAATCAACAAAATTCATGATTTTTTACACAGCAATCGATAAATTTCATGATTTTTACGCATTCGATCGATGAAATTCATGATTTTTAGACGTTCGATCGATAAAATACATGATTTTTACATGCTCAGTTGATAAAATTAATTTTTTTTACACGCCCGGTCAACAAATTTCATTATTTTTATGCGTTTGGTCGATAAAATACATGATTTTTACACGCTCGGTTGATAAAATTAATTATTTTTACACGCCCGGTCAATGAATTTCATTATTTTTACATGCTTGGTCAATAAAAATTCCTGATTTTTACATGCTCAGTTGATAAAATTCATAATTTTTACACGCTCAGTCGATAAAATTCATGAATTTTTTTCACACTCGGTCGATAAAATTCATGATTTTTTTCACACTCAGTCGATAAAATTCATGATTTTTTCACACTCGGTCGATAAAATTAATTATTTTTACATGCCTGGTCAACGAATTTCATTATTTTTACATGCTCGGTCAATAAAAAATCCTGATTTTTACATGCTCGGTCGATAAAATTCATAATTTTTACACGCTCGGTCGATAAAATTCATGATTTTTACACGCTTGGTCGATAAAATTCATGATTTTTCACACTCTGTCGATAAAATTCATGATTTTTTCACGCTCAGTCGATAAAATTAATTATTTTTACATGCCCAGTCAACGAATTTCATTATTTTTACTCGTTCGGTCGATAAAATACATGATTTTTACATGCTCGGTTGATAAAATTAGTTATTTTTACACGCCCGGTCAACGAATTTCATTATTTTTACTCGTTCGGTCGATAAAATACATGATTTTTACATGCTCGGTTAATAAAATTAATTATTTTTACATGCCCGGTCAACAAATTTCATTATTTTTACGCATTCGATCAATGAAATTCATGATTTTTACAAGTTCAATCTACAAAATTAAGGATTTTTACGCGTTCGATCTACGAAATTCAGGATTTTTACGCGGTCGATCGACGAAATTCAGGATTTTTATGCGGTCGATCGACGAAATTCAGGATTTTTTAGAGTGTCAACAATACTCCAGATTGTAAAACATGAAATGGGTAGTTATGAGATGAAAAAAAAAAAAAGCAAACTATTAATTGGTTATTTTTTTAAACCAAAAACATTGGGAAGGAGGTGTTCATTAATGGCATATCTACATAGCTGCAACCTTGGCATAATCGTAATTGTGAGGGCCGCAAGATAACAAGAAGATAACAAAATTCCTAAACAGCGTAATTAAACTGGACACTGTAATAAAATATAATGTAATAAGATTTATTAAATTATAAAATAATACTTACATGAGATGTATCAACAAGTCTCTGTTCAACCACATTTTACTAGCAGCTAAGCTTCCACTCTGGAAGAGAAGAAAATCAATAACAACCCAATACAAAATGGCTTATAACTGAATATAAGAACATTTTATAAATTTATTTTAATTCACAGAAGAAGCTACAAAGTTTAATTAATCAAAGTTTAACTAAATTAATTAAAAAAGTTTTAAGACTATACTCTTTTTAAGTTATAACTCAAAGCTAAAGCACAGTTTGTTTTTTTCTGTAAAGGCTTCTTGTAAAAAGGTCTGGTTCATAAAATGGCAGTATCTGTGTTATATATTATGTAAAATTGTTTTATAATTTAACTTTTAATACTTTAGTCTGAAATATGAAAATATTAGGCCAGCCGAATATTCGGTATACTTGTGGGCTGAATATTCAGTATTCGGCCAAAATCGCTATTCAGTGCATCCTTAGTTTATAGTAATTTAAATTTACTTTATAAGCTTTTAAAATTTTCGTAATTACATTTTAAAAGTTACAGATTACTAACTAATATGCTAAAACATATGTATCAACAATTATACATCCCAAGAAGGAAATCCATATACTGCGATATTTTTTAATATTCCTTTAGATTCCGGTTTCAGAGGTTTTATCAAATAAATACTTGACAAAGTTGATTACATAGTTAAATATTATGTACTTTATGATTAAAATAAGTTGGCTATTATTTACTTTGTGGAGGAGGAAGAGGGGAAGGGGATCAAAAAGTATGTTTACCTCCTGTGAACAAAAACAGCATTTTGGCCTTGAATGAGGGTTCCTGCAGTGGAGTCCCCCCCCCCCCCCAACAAATTTTGACAAACAAAATCAAAGCATATTTTTATATATTTTAAATAATTTTTTTAGTTTACTTTCAATTAATAACTCCAAAATAATATTCATCCACAATTACTTATTATAAACACATTATTTAATTTTACTGAATAATTTATTTATATTTAATAATAGAAGTTAAAATGTTTTGATTTAACTTGGTTATTAGGGTGGGTCGAAAAAACCGAAATTTATATAATCGAAACGTAATAGTGCGGAAAATTTGCCATTGGTAATAAGGAATAAATTCACAAAATATTACACCAAATGGTTAATATCTTTTAAATATCTTTTACTGCCGCAAAGAGGGCAAAGTTTAAAAAAAAACGCATTTTTTTTTTTTAATTAAATTATCCAACTATACCAATACAATTTCTAATAGAATGCAAAAGCTACATCAAGATGTTAGTAATGTTCCAATAAAATGTCATTATGGTGAAATTATTTCTATTACCGCCGCAGGGGCAGCCAAAATTTTGAAAAAAAAAAAAGGCAAAAATTTCAATTTTCCGTTTTTTACTTTTTTTCAAATTCATATTATATGTCTACTATTAAAAAAATTTACATTATATCTAGTAATACCTAATAAATGTCTAGTAATTTTGATGATCGGGATTGCCAACCAAGGGCGAGAGGGGCCCGCCCCTCTTAAATTTTGGAAAAAAGGGCTTTTTGAAGAAATTTTTGCGATTTTATGGTAAATTTAAGGATTTTTTTAGTAGGGGCGACCTTTTACATAAATTCCCCCTCAATTTTCACTTTTTCTCCCCCCTCCCAACAAAAAATCTCTAAAAAGTTCCGGAAAATCCACATTTATAAGTTATTACAAGCTATAATGTAAATTTATTTAATTCTAGACATATAATAAAAATTAAAAACTTGGGGGGCTTCAAAAAGTATGTTTACCTCCTGTGAACCAAAAAAAAAAAAAGAGCTAGTTTTGGCCTTGAATGAGGGTTCCTGCAGTAGAGTTCCCCCCCCCCCCCCAACAAATTTTGACAAACAAAATCAAAGCATATTTTATATATTTTAAATAATTTTTTAGTTTACTTTCAATTAATAATTCCAAAATAATATTCATCCACATTTACTTATTATAAACACATTATTTAATTTTATTGAATCATTTATTTATATTTAATAATAGAAGTTAAAATGTTTTGATTTAACTTGGTTATTAGGGTGGGTCGAAAAAACCGAAATTTATATAATCGAAACGTAATAGTGCAGAAAAGTTGCCATTGGTAATAAGGAATAAATTCACAAAATATTACACCAAATGGTTAATATCTTTTAAATATCTTTTACTGCTGCAAAGAGGGCAAAGTTTAAAAAAATTTCTTTTTTTTTTTTTTTTTTTAAATTAAATTATCCAACCATACCAATACAATTTCTAATAGAATGCAAAAGCTACATCAAGATGTTAGTAATGTTCCAATAAAATGTCATTATGGTGAAATTATTTCTATTACCGTCGCAGGGGCAGCCAAAATTTAAAAAAAAAAAAAAAAAAAAAAACGCCAAAAATTTCAATTTTCCGTTTTTTACTTTTTTTCAAATTTATATTATATGTCTACTATTAAAAAAATTTACATTATATCTAGTAATAACTAATAAATGTCTAGTAATTTTGATGATGGGGTTGCCAACCAAGGGCGAGAGGGGCCTGCCCCTGTTAAATTTTGGAAAAAAGGGCTTTTTGAAGAAATTTTTGCGATTTTATGGTAAATTTAAGGATTTTTTTAATAGGGGGGAAATCTTACATAAATTCCCCCTCAATTTTCACCTTTTCTCCCCCCTCCCAACAAAAAATCTCTAAAAAGTTCCGGAAAATCCCGAAAATCACTTCAAAAAACCCCTTTCTCTCAAATTTAGGGGGGGGGGGGCCTCTCTCGCCCCTGGTTCGCAATGCTCATGATCAAAATTACTACACATTTATAAGTTATTACAAGCTATAATGTAAATTTATTTAATTCTAGACATATAAAGAAATTAAAAACTCTAGAAAAAACGAAAAATTGAAATTTTTGCCGGTTTTTTCAAAATTTTGACTGCCTCTGCAGCGGTAATAGAAATGATTTCGACCCACCCTATTCATTATGTCAGAAACTAAACAAATGTTTTGATTTATCGCTCAAGGTCAGAAATCTCATTTTTTAAATTAAAATATTTTAACTTTCGTTATTAAATATAAATGAATTAGTCAATAAAATTAAGTGGGGGGAGGGGGGGGGCTTCAAAAAATATGTTTACCTCCTGTGAACAAAAAAAAGAGCTAGTTTTGGCCTTGAATGAGGGTTCCTGCAGCAGAGTTCCCCCCACCCCACCCCCAACAAATTTTGACAAACAAAATCAAAGCATATTTTTATATTTTTTAAATAATTTTTTAGTTTATTTTCAATTAATTCGAAAATAATTTTCAATAATAAAAGTTAAAATGTTTTGATTTAACTTGGTTATGTTAGAAACAAAACAAATGTTTTGATTTAACTGGGAGTTATGTCAGAAACAAAACAAATGTTTTGATATAACTGGGTTATGTCAGAAACAAAACAAATGTTTTGATTTAACTGGGTTATGTCAGAATCATTGTTCGAAATTAGCAGTCAGTCGTCAAATGCAACTACATAGCATTTGACGACTACAAAATTGTTCCCAGGAGTTAAATTTGATGCCTAACCCTTTTTAACACTTATTTTTTGTTTAACTTAGCCAATCACTCGCTTTTGAAAATTTGGTCTGACACCAAACATAAATTCTAATGCGAGACAGTTTGAGAGCGATTTTTAGCAGAGTGTGCAAATCCAAATGAATACATTAATTTATGCAAACTTCTAAACTTTATATTGAACCTGCCATTTAGCACTGCTGAATATGAAAAGGGATTTAGTCAGTTTAATTTAATAAAAAATTATATACATAACCGTTTATCCACTGATATTGTTAATGATTTATTAATGATAAAACTGTGTGGACCCAATTTAGCAGATTTTTGTCCAGATAAAGCTATAAATCCCTGTGAAATGATGTAGCTGAAGGACGGTTAAGAAATCCTGATTTTATTATCTAACTTTATTAAAATTAGTGGGTATTGTTTGACTTTCATCTGTGCACTCTACATGCAGTCAAGCATTGTTAGCATTAAATTGCTTAACTCTTTATATCCTGAATTAATTTTCCAGCTACTTTTTAAATGCTCAGAATCCTCGATTATTTCCACCAGTTATTATTATTTTTTTTTTGTAAAGTTTTTCTTGTCTAATCATAGCATTTTTGAGATTCAATTAGGTGAAAATTTCTCATTTGATAAACCGGTGGTAACAGATTAAAAATTCTGTAAAAGACTCTCGTCGCGAAGGGGTTAAAGTGGTACTTATAAGTACAGTCAGGATAAAAAGGGTTAATGAGGATTTTTGCTTAACATGAATTGATAATGCAGTCCCAACAGATAAGATGGTACTATTATTTTAATGGTTAACACACACACAAATGTGGTCCTTTTAGATTTCATTTTAACAAATTTTTTTTTTTTTTTTTTTTTTTGCTAAATTTAAGTAATTATCAACAACGGATAAAATTTTGTTTAACATGGTTAAGTGCATTTTTCTATTAACCCCTTAACTGCCACGTGAGTATATATACGCCTTACAAAACATATTCTTCTTTTACAGGTTTGGCAAACCCGCGTGCCAATAAGGCATTTTTCATTACCAGTTCCGTATTTAGCTCACGGTAACATCTGTATTTTGTTATCACTATGCCAGAAAAGTTATCTTCAGCTTATTTATTCGCAGAATTCTCTGATAAAATAAGGTATTGGGGGGGTCTTGTCAGATTTCGTTGGCAGTTAAGGGGTTAAATTTGAAAATGTAGTATTAACTAAAAAAGCTTTATCAGTTTTACAGTTGCTTCAATAATTATAATATTGTAGATTATGAACTTCAATAATTTAAATAAAAACAAAATATTCACAATTTTCTGTAAAATAGCATATAACGATACAGTTATGTGAATTTTAGAAATTGCAACTAGAAATTTTTATTAGACGCCTAAGATAGTTACAGTAAGCATCACTTCACACCTACCTTTCATTACCCAATTTCTATCACTGGTCAGAAACAAAACAAACGTTTTGATATATTGCCTGCGGTCAGCCATCTCATTTTTTAAATCAAAACATTTTAACTTATATTATTAAATATAAATAAATTAGCTAATAAAATTAAATAATGTGTTTATAATAAGTAAATATGGATGAAAGGAAATGAGAAACAAAACAAATATGTCTTGATTTAAAAAACAAGATGGCACACAGCAGGTTAATCACAAAGCTGTTCCTTTATTACTTTATGCAGTTTAACCCTTAATTGCTGTCACAAAAACTGTTGCATACATACTGTGAGTGGTTTTGGTTTCCAAGACCGCTTGATTGAAAGATTAATAAAAAACTCGAATAACTAATAAGATACTGCTTCTGTTCTAAACTTTATGTAGGGGAGACCGGTACACAGTGGACCACTTTTTCAGTTAACATTTTTTTTTTCTCCTTAACAGACTGACCGATCTGTATGAAAATATTTTTGAATATTCCTTAAACCTTCTTACATCCATCATAATTTTCTCACAACATAGTTTTCAATACATTTTTCAAAAAAAAAAAAAAAAAAAAAAATTATATACACTTGTGAAGTGGACCAGTGTACCCCGGAAGCGGGGTACAGTGGTCCACCCACCGGGGTACAGTGGACCACTATTAGGTATTATCTAAAATACAATATAAATCTATTTTTCATTAATCTAATTATTTTTTGTTGCCCGTTCACCCACAAAATAACATAGTAATATAAATTTTGAAGCAAAAACAAAAAAATTATATTTTGAAAATAATAACTGATTAATACAGGAACAATTGCAATTTAGTTGAATTTATTACTTAAGTACAAAAAAATCAGCTCACATTAAAATTTGCAAATTAAATTCTTAAGTACTTATGAGTAAGATTGAGCCTGGAATTTTCAAGAAATAATTTTGGGTCTGGGAGCAACATTATGAAATCATTGACATCAACAGCAGATTCATCTACAGTTTCAGAAGAAATAAACTGATTTCCATTCAATTTGCGTCTCATAAATCTTACTTGAATAAAATCATCAACAATTAGACTACAGTTATATTTATCAAAGGCAGTAAATACAAAACAAAATATTTCTTACTATGTTAAATAAATTGTTATTTTTATTTGTTTACTTTATTTTACAGTTAAATCTACTTTAAAACAATCTTTCTTTATAGAAAATAAGCAATTATTAAATATTTTGAACATTCTGCATTACAGGAGCAGAGTGGATTGTGGACCACTGGGCCCCAGGAGTGGGTGGTCCACTGTACCCCATGTTGAAGTTCAATAAATAATCATATTAATATTGTTCATAGCTTTCTTTTAAACATATTAACTTTAAAGTAAAATAAAAACAAGTATCTTAGCTTTGGTCATATATTACAGATACAGAGGACAGTCAATTCTCAAATACTCATCATACATTACATGCAGATAGATTTTAAAAACCAAATTTTGAAGGGAAAACTTGCGGGTATGTACAAACAAAACAAAAACACAATTTGATTATTTTTTTTTTCTTAGAAGGACAGTAATTACTTGAACTTCATTTTTATAAACATGGGAAGACTTATTTTACTTTCTTTAATCATTGTTGAACGCTAAATTATACTTTGTGATAATTTAAGAAGTATTTTGTTTTGTTTATTTAAGGAGTTTAAATATCTCCTTGGAAACTTTTTAATTTCTATGGAGTTTCTAAGTAGTGTAAGGCGTCTGTATGAACCCTGCTATAGTTAAACTGAAAATCACAAGTTACTGTGAAAATTGATAAAAGCTCTACCGCTAAAAGCAGCTAATTTTTTTTTTTTTTTCCCAAAAGCCGTAGCATTTAAGCCTAACATTTATAACTAGGATTAGGGTGGTTTTATTCCAAACAAACTTTCATTTACAATGTTTTTTAGAGAACATTACAACATAAAATTGAATAATTTACCTTTTTTCTGTAAAATAGACAACATCAGGCGAGAAAAATTGGGTTAGAATCTTGTATATACAATTCTTGTTTACGCTTGCCTCATGTATCTCGACAACAGAAGGAAAGGCACCGCGCACGCGCAGATGGAAACTAATATATCCTCGACTCCTGTCGGCCTGTCACACTGTTCAAAAAATTAGCAGTTGGAATTTTATTTAATTAGTTTTAGAATATATGCTTTATGTAATTTAGATCATTTTCACTGTCTCTGGGAGATGTAGAATACCCCAACTGTGCATTTGAGAGGGGTAAAATTATAAAATTTCAAATCTTAAAAATTTAAATAAAAAAAAATTAAAATTTTTGAAAATTTACCGAGAAGAAAATTTTGAGATATTCCTCATTTAAGTTTGTAATTTTTAAAAACTTAAAATTTTAACAAAAGTTTTTTTTTTTTTTTTTTTTTTTTTTTTGAAAAAAAATTATTAAAAAAAATAAATAATGTACAGTAAAATATGTGTTTTAAAGCTATATTTTTCTTTATAATATCTATATAATATATACATATGTACATACGTCCAATTCAATGAGGGGGTTACCCCCCCCCCCCCCATTGAATTATTATTAAAAAATGTTGAAAAAGAATTTAATCTTATATTATTAGTCAAATTGCAGGTCATAGAAGAACAGAAAGTGTGAAATATGTTTTATCCCCCCCCAGCCCACCTTCACATCCCTCGAGGGGGTGAGGGAGGAAAATATTGCTGGAAGGGGGGCACGCATCTGTGACGTTGAAATGTTTCTTTTTAGGTAATATTGTATTCTCATAGGAAATACATGCACTTTTGAAAAAAATTACAGATTTGAATTGGCACCATTATGCATAGAAATAATCAAAACTTGGAATATAGAAATTTTTACATCTATAAAAAGTAAAGACTTTTGTGCATAAAAAATGCACACTTTTTGCGAACACGGAACAGGCAGTTATTTTATGCAAAAAATTTGCACAGTTTTTGAAAACAAAAAATATGCACTTTTTTGTATGCATAAAAAATGCATATAATGTGCACACAAAGTGTACACTTTTTGAAATATTCAAAAATATTCACTTTTTTTGCACAAATTGTACACAATTGAAACTTTTTTGCAAAAAAAGTGCAAACATTTTCTAGCTGGGAATCGGAATAGAAAACGTTGACTATTACCACTAATCACTTTACCTAAAAAAAGACTTTGTATAAAATTTTAACTTGTACCAAGCGCGCTTCGAAAGAAGGTCTAAAAGTTGTAATGCCTCACTGATAAGTGCCACGTTTTTCTAGATATGTTTCTAATTAACCTTTAAATAAGACACGGGTGGCGTATTCAGTGCGCACTTCAATGAAATTTAGTTGCGAATCCCAATGTAATTACGTGATTACTAATTCTAATTAAATTAACCCTTGTTTAACAGTTTGATGTTTATTGCTTTTATACCACTAATTTTCATTGTATTACACAAATATGCATTAAGAGTTGTCATTTAGCCTTTAAAAGCTGATAGTGCATAGAGTGCGCCACCTGTGTCTTTATGTGTGTGCAAATCTTCCATGTTTTTAAAGATTAATATATCGGCTAATTACCAACGATTGTTTTCGAAAATCAGAATCAACAAACCTTGAATGAACCGCTCGCTCATAGGTATATCGAGTGCCCCTTAACACCTACGCCGAGCGCGCGCAAAATAAAGTAAAATGTAACAGATAAATGGGATTTTATCAAAAACTATATGACCTAGAATACTCGCTAAAATTTCCTGCAAGGTTTACACAAACTACTATTACTCCTAATTTTTTTTTTTTTTTTTTTTTTATAATTTTACTTTTAGTAGATTCTTAAATAGGGTAGGGTAAACATACTTTTGCAGTAAATTTTCTGTGTCATCTTTGAAAACATAAAACTTAAACAAGTATATTTTGAGTTCGGTGGCACTAGAGCTTTCGAACGATACCCCACACAAAATACAAAAAATAAAATAAAAATAAAAATAAATAAAATACATTCAAGTAACTTAATTACCCCTCCCAAACGTTTCCTAAAATATTTATGAATGGCTAATAATATGTAAATATGTGGTTCAATAGCCTTTATAACTGTGACTAGGTTAAACTTTCCACGTTGCATATTTTTTCAGAACAACGGCTGTGGTAGATGGAGATCTCATAATGGTTTCCTTTTTACTTTTTAAATACAGAACACTATAAAATAACTATGACGAAAAAATATTAATTGTCATCACGACCTTTAAAAAAAAATCCCTGACGGCTTGGCTTATAGGTACAGGTAGATTTCGAAGACGCAGACCGTTGGGCACCTGTTTATTGGGAATTGCAGAAGAAAGACCTATCTGCCATGATGTGGCAGTTGGGACCTCCCACTTCGAAATGTACCTCTGCTTGTAGGTAGAGCCAGCAGGGATATTTTTTTTAATTTTTTTTTTTTTAATTTTTTTTTTCCGTGAAAGTTGATCCTATAAAAAACTTGTCACTATAAAAGTTCTATATAATATTAAGGAGATTTACAATAAATTTAAGTGGAATTGATATCTTGGGAATTGACGAAGTTATGAATTTTTTTCTTCTGAAACCCCTACTCCCCCCCCCTACCTTGGGGGCATTTTGAACGAAATCAAAAATCTGTCATACATAATTTTTTGGCCCTTTTCCTAGAAGTAATAATAACTTTAAACGGATTCGATATGTATAAAAATTAAGAAGTTATGGGTTTTTTTCTGTTTTCACGTCTGCTTGTAGGCAGAGCCAGCAGGGATTTATTTATTTATTTATTTATTTATTTATTTTTGCCATAAGAGTTGGTCCTATAAAAAACTTGTCAATATAAAAGTTGTAGATAATGTTAAGGAGATTTACAATAAATTTAAGCGGATTTTCTATCTTGGGAATTGACGAATTTATGAATTTTTTCTTCTAAAACGCCCTCTTCCCCCCCCCCACTTGGGGCCATTTTTAATGATATCAAAGATCTGTCATGCATAAATTTTCGGCCCTTTTCCTAGAAGTAATAACAACTTTAAACGGATTCGATACGTATTATAACTAAGAAATTATGGTTTTTTTTTACTTGTGGACCACCCTTACATTAGATTTAAGGCTTTGTGTTAAGTAAAGTGATAACGATTAACAGAATATGGCTACACGTCATTTTTTGTGTTAGAAATTCAAACTATAAATGTATTGTTTGAAATTTCTAAATATTACCAATATCGTTTAACTGTTTTTATGTGACTAATTTGTTTGCATGCATGCCTAAATGATTTCTGAACTTTTGAAAACTTGACATGGAGTTACTTAACATGCAACTGAGAAGGATTAATCCTACATGTAAAACAGCATAATGAATCCTCGCTTAATAAAATCAGAAATAAGATTACTGGATAAGATTGATGTTTGGACAAGTTATTGAAGATTTTTTTTTTTACTTTTTTTCTATGGCATTCTGAATTTTTTAATTTAGATTAGTATCTATATTTACTGCCTCTCTGATTAATATTTATTTAAATATTGTCTAAATTTTTTATACGAGATCAAAAGCATGGGTTTATTTACTATATTTTAAGGTGTTTTAATTACATATTTTTTTGTTTCTTTATATGAAGCGCTGGTAACAACATCGTATTTCTTACATATGTTTTACTGTATACTTCACATATTAAAATATGTAAAAACTAACATGATGTTATAAGTGCTTCATATTTGTAATAAAATTCAGATCTGTAAAAATAAACAATACGGGAAGTTTTTAAAAAAGCATACGATAAAAAAAAATCCTAACTATTCAGCGTTTAATGCGTTTTGATCGAATAATATATAGGTAGAAAAAGGGACATCTCGAGTTTCAACAGTTGGATAGGCCTTATAGGACCTGACGATTCAGTCAAACATCACTGGGTTCCAAACTCGCCAGACCTCTCAGTGAGCGATTTCTTCTTGTTGGGATTTATAAAAGACTATGGTTATGTGCCTCCCCTCCCAGCTACAATAGCTGAACTGTATATACGCAAAACAACAGCCGTGGAAGCAGCGGATGCAAACATGCTCGCAAAGCTTCGAGACGAATTTGAGTACCATATAGATATAGACAAATGCCGTGCATCATTAAGTGGACATATGCAGCACCTTTAAATTGGTTTGTAAAAAACATGATTAACCATCTATACTATTATATAAAGAGGAAATGGTGACTGACTGACTGACTCATCAATGCCCAGCCGAAACTACTAAAGTCAGGGTCACGCAATTTGGACTGTAGATTGCTGTTATGGCCTAGGCAAGCAATAAGAAGGGATTTTTGAAAATCCCCCCCGAAGGGGGTTAAAGGGGGATTCGAATATTTTAGGTCATTTTGCCATATCTCAGCAGCAGTTATAGATAGGAGCTTGAAATTCCAGAAAACAAATCTACTAAAAAATGATTAAACACATATTTCAGCGATTTTATAAATTCCCCCCAGAAGGGGGTTAAAGGGGGTTCGTAGAATGTTTTAGGTCATTTCGCCATATCTCAGCAGCAGTGATAGGTAGGAGCGTGAAAATAAAGAAAACAAATCTACTAAAAAATGATTAAACACCTATTTCAGCGATTTTAGAAATTTTCGCCAGAAGGGGGTTAATAAAAGTAATCTTAAGTGATGTCTTTTAAAAATAATATATTTTATATAAGCTCAATATTTTTCATAATATATGCATTTCAATTCTGATGATCTTTTTGAAACACTCTGTATATAAACTTTATTATTTAATCGTGCAAATGTAGAAAAATATTTATAAAATAAAATTAATAATACAAATTGTGTTTGTTATTAAGATTATAAACATGTTCCTTCTCGCATAAAAAGAGTATTTTATTTAAAACTATGCTTCTATTAATCTAAAGGAAATCATAAAATATATAGTTTGAAATAATTTTTAGCAGCTTTTTTGAAAGTCACATTATGGTCATTTTAAACATGGTATATTAAGAATTTAAACGTTATCTTTAATATCAAGAATCTTTCCTTTAATAACGTTAAGGAAAGTAGAACTTTGAAACGTTACATTTAATATTAAGTATATATTTTATCGTACTAAAATATAAAATATTGCTTATGATATAAGGATCTCAAAAGAGAAAACTTTCAGATTTGAATAAAGTTTTAAATAACCTTAACATCACGAATTTAAAACACTTAAGTAACATACATAATTTATGAGCAGTTCTTGAAAATAAAGAAGATACAAAAATAATTTATAAAAATGGATATGGCAAATGGATGTCAAACTTGCCCAGTTAAATGTTTAATAAAGTCTCTGAGAAAAGAACCAATTCAAAGGACATTCATTCTACTAAAAAGGTTCTTCTTGAATTAAAAATAGATATAAGGGGATTATAGTGGCCTTGTTGAATACTTTTACATAGATCATTCCATGAATTTTTTATGCATTTATGTACTATTTACGTTTTATTTGACGTGGAACTTTCTCCTACAGAATTAAATAAAAAGAAAGAATTTTACATACGGTAATTTAAATTCCATGTTTGGTTTAAATCTCTTTTGAAAATGATCGTATGTTTATTCTCAAAAAATATGACAAACTTATAATCACATTTTAAATTAAGCATCGAATATTTTAAAACGTTTAAATATTCAATTTATGTTTCACAAGATACATAAACGATTTAAAACGACTTAAAATTATTTTCCTTTTATATAGTGTCATTTTTACTAATGATTTTCTAATTTTAACTAGATTTAAAGCATATTAATAGCATTTCCATGTCTTGAAAGTTTTATAAATTATGTAATAAACTATTAGAATTATTATGGCAGTTTTATATTTGAAAATTGGAAGATCAACATTTTACACAATAAGCACTATTTAGCATGCTCTTTCAAAATGAAAAACTATATTTATTGTCCGCATGGGTTATTCAATTATTTTTAAATGGAACTGTTTGAATTAAAAGTAAATAGATGTGGACTATAGCTACCTCTATTCTTTTTTTTTACACACATCTTGTGGATGTTTTCGATGAATTTTCGATGTGTTTCTGCAACGTATAAGTTGTATATGACGTCAAACTTTTTTCCACAAAACTAAACTAAATTAAATTATTATATGTACTATAATTATTCTTTAAAAATATAACTGCTTAATTTATGATAGAATTTCAAAATATATAGCGAATATTTTAATAAGTAGTGATTTGTTTTCTGGCAATGCATTATTTTAATATAATTATATTTTAATATTATATTTTAATATATATATATATATATATATATGATATTCTATTTAATATTTATTATTTAATTTAATTTATTTATTATTTAACTAATTGATATCATCTTTAGATAGTATCAGGTTTAATTTTTAAATATTATTTTTCTTCCACTGCTATTTTCATTCATCGTATATTCACTTTTTCCCTCATACATGGAAGCACCACGGTTTGTGTTGCTTTACAATAATATTCATATTCTTCTAAATCCTATTTTGGCAACATGGAAAATCATTTTCTAAATCTACTTTTGGCAACATGTAATTATTTTTTGCAATTCATTCCCTCTGTCTAGTTATGCTCATATATTTGGATCATGAAGTGCACCAATATCTTTTTTAATCCAAATGGATTTCGCACTTTATGACTCTATTTCATGTTTTAATCTGTTTATTATGGGTAAGATTTCTTTCCTTTTTCATATTGTATTTATTTTTTTATCTTTAAGATTTTTCCACAGGTTTTATTCATTGTTTATGAGTAGGTAGTCCCAAAATCATATTCTTTAGCAATGTTATGGCTAATATGATGATGAAACCACTCATTTTATTTGTGGTATTTAGGCATTTGGGACTTGATAATTCTGTCTAAATTCCACAAATTTCATTTCATTCATTCAATTTTTAATTTAATTTCTTTTTCTTTTAAATAAGCTTTTGGTATCTATATTCAGAGTGTTCGGGAATACTTTCATTGCCAACTAATTATTACATACTAACATACTAAATCCTAATTTCATAGTTTAAGTTGGTATTATGGTAATGTTTCATTTATGGTTATATAATATATATATATATATATATATGTATATATATATATATTAATTATGTTTTAAAACATTATCATAAATATGTTTTGTAACTGCTTTTATAAAGATAAGAAACCTATTTTTAAATTACTAGAAGTTATTCTTTATGTGAAAAATTAATTATCTAAGAAATCAACCAAAATAAATCCGTCTGTTTAAAATGTAATCTCACTTTACAAAAGACAAAAGTTTCTTAATCTACGAAAATATAATATAAAAACCAACTGAATTATACAATAACTTTTCCTGAGTTACCTATGATTTCGAAAAGAATTCTTTATCATTAGAAAGCTCAGAAAAAAAGATGGTTTCTAGATATAACAAATCATTTATAAAAACAGTGTATTTTGATGTCAATGACTTTCGGAAACGTTTCCGAGTAGTTCTTATAGAGAATTAGTCATTTTTTTTCAAAAGGAATATTAGTTTTTCGAATGCTATCAGTTCTGAAGTAATTTGTTACTATTCCCTGCATAAATTCAATTACATACCTAAAAATGTTTAATTCAGAATAATTAGCGTTCTAAAAACCGACTTTTTGGTTTGAGAAAACTCATTAATACACTATAAATACACAGAAATGTTTCCGAAAATCAGTGGCAGCAAAAGAAACTTTCTTTCTGTAAACGATTTTTTAAGTCTAGAAAATATATTGGTTTCTGAGTTTTCTAATGATAATGAACGCTTTTCAGAATCACAGGTAAATCAGAAGAGGTTGCGGTGCGTTTTTGATGGTAGTAATAATATATTTTTGCATATTAAAAAAACATTTGCTTTTTTAAAAGGGATTTTTATTAACACTAAATCGAAATAAATCGATACGCCATAGGATGTCATATTTAACAGACTTTTCAGATTAGAAAGAAATTTATTTTTAAGTCCCTAAATTTATGAATAATTTTATGATGAACGGTTTAAATAATCTTTAAGAAATATTTTCTGCATTGATCAAATAACGCTATATGTCTATGTGTAGAAAAAAGTAAATATTGTTGTCATTGGAAAAAAGTGTGATTATACAGTTTATAGAAACTATTGGATTAAAAATTACATTTTTTCGAATTAAAGTTAAAAACAATAACTTTCTGTCAAAATTAAGATAAAATTATAATAAAATTTTCCTTTTAGAAAGAAAACTTTTTTAAACACTGAAATCTGAATAAATCGTCTAAGGATAAGATGTCATATTTAACAAAATATTCATTATTTAAGTCTTTGTTAGGTAGCTTTTATTACAAAAAGCTACCTATTGCAGCCGTTCGGAGGAAAGCAATTCCAAAAAAAAAAATTGGTATATTTTCACCGATCATGACCCCAGACCCCAAACCACCCTCCGTTCAAATGTTGATATATATATATATATATATATATATATATATATATACAGGGTGTATCTAAAATGCTTCAACAAACTTAGAGGGATGATAGTACTCATCAAGACGAACAAAAAATTCAATGAAACATGGGGCCGCAAATGACGTTTAAAGGGTGAAAATCGCAAAACAAATAAAAATATCGAAAACTCGCATGCTGCTTTTCTGCAGGACTGGCTAGTAGCATGAAGCTGGTTTTCCTTTAACTTTGTGCATATCCGGTCAGAAAGAGATAACAAAAACGTGGAAGAAAGCCAAACATATCTGTGAGCAAATTTTCCATCTTCTTAGAAACAGACCATTAAACGCAACTTTACAGCAAGCATGCGTTGTAAGTACATGAACCACCAACGACGGTATGTAGTATCATTGCGAAAACATTTTGTTTGTACTTTTAGTAGGAAAAGCACACTTTGAACAATTCTTGTAAAATATTTGTTTTCTCTGGACATCACGAGCTGTGTTGTACCTATTCTAGGCAATAATAATTTTCTGGAGTGTTTCTTTCTTGTCTCAGTTTGTCCATTTCCAGACGCATTTTTTCGATTTTCATTCTTTAAACGTCATTTGCGACCCCATGTTCCACTGCATTTTTTGTTTGTCTTCATGAGCATTATCATCCCTCTGAGTTCGTTGAAGCATTTCAGATACACCCTGTACACACACACATATATATATATATATATATATATATATATATATATATATATATATATATATATATATATATATATATATATCTGACATATGTCATACTGTAACTCTCTCATTTATGAATCGATTAGAATGTGACTGAGTATGTGTCTAGAACATACAACGGTCTCGACCAAATTATTCCTCCATCTTGTTTCATAATGGCAGCCACTTTTTTAATTTTTTAAAATTCAAAATGATGCACAAAAAAAATTATAAATTGAAAAACAATGTTTCTGTTAAGTGTTAGAATGTAATACAAGGATTCTGGAACATTTTTTGTTTTGGCTATATCTTAACAAATGGCTAAGATATGACAGTTTGAAATTCTATTGTGGCTGAGATTTTGTATCAATCTGATATTTGTTATGCTGTAACTCTCGTATTTATGAACAGATATGAATGTGACTGATCATTGTGTGCAGAACATACCCAGGTCTCGACCGAGATAGTTGGCCAGCTTCATGCGCCATATTGTTTTAAAATGGCGGCAAGTTAATTTTTTTTAATTTAAAAAAAATCAAACAGATGTATAAAAAATTATAAATTGAAAACGGTGTTTCCATTAAGTGTTAGATCGTGATATAAGGATTCCGGAACATTTTTTGTTTTGGCTTTATCTTAAAAAATGGCTGGGATATGGCAGTTTGAAATTCTAGGGTGGCTGACATTTTGAAACAATCTGATTTTTGTTATGCTGTAACTCTCAGGCTGAAACTCGCATTCAAATTCAGTATTAACGAGAACCGGAATTGTATCTTCTATAATCGGGTTTCCGAACATTTTAGCTTCGGGGGTTGAGTAAAATTAGTTGAATTTTGAAAAACGTGGACTATGAAAGCTACCTTTTCCTCCCGGTACAGGTCGGAAGGACTTTTTGAAATCTGTCTTTAGATGTATCAAGTTTAATAAAACCCGTGTAAAATATTTTTAACATAAAAAAAAATTAGCTGAATCAATTTCTATTCAAGGTGAAAAACAAAAATGAAATTAAGAAGTAACTAAACTAAATTTATCTGTATAAAAAATAATCAATGTTTAAGACCTAAATCCAAATAAATCGTCACACGATACGATGTCATTCTTAAAGACTTTTCAGATTTTGTAGGGATTTATTTTTAACCTCTTATATTGATGAACCATTTTATTATGAACGCTTTAAAAAATTCATCTGAAATATGTTTTATAAAAGTCAATAAAAGAACGGATAAGTCTGTTTCCAGAATAAAACTAAATATTGTCTTATGGAGGAAAATATGTGATTTTATGCTTTATAGAAGCTCTTAATGTAAGCATTAAATTTTGCAGAATTAGGGTTAAGAAAATAGTTTTAAAATATAATATTTTTTTTCGATTTTCTTTGCTGATTTTTAAAACTACTTAAGAATTGTTGTAGGGTTTGTGTTTTTTTTTTCTCTTGGTGATACATTATTTTTAAAAATATGCTTTCTTTATGTTTTCAATATTTGTCACAGTAGTGTTTTTCTATTATTTAAAAAATATATATTGGGAAAACTTTCGAAAATTCTACTATCGTACGTTTGATGTAAAAAACACAGTTAACTAAAATCAAACCTTTTAAAATATACTTGCATCATTTAATACTAAATTTTAGATAAAAAATACTCTCTAAATACTCATATTTAGTAGCAAATGCACTTTTTGTTTAAGAGCCTACATCAGTCAGGTTGATCTCTAACGTTGTTAGTTTTTACTTTTTCGATTCTGGTTCCAGTTTTTTTATATAAGTGTAATTTCACTTTCAGAACCGGTTCCAACCGGTACCAAAATTGAAAATGTCCGCTTATAAAAAAAAAATCGTAACCAAAATCAAAAAAGTAAAAACTAACAACGTTAGAGATCGACCTCAGCTATCCTATGCAAAAAAAAAAAAAAAAAAATCATTTAAAAATATTAAAATGCGAGCGAGAAATCGCGCGAGAACCTTCCCATAGACTTAACATTAGTTGGAGCGTTTCTTCGCGTTACTAGCGTAGGCTCTTAATAGCAAGATATATTTGACTTAGAAATGGTTTGGAAAAATATCACATTCATGTGTCAAATTACCAAGCCTAAAATACTCCAGGGACTTACATCCTAAATAAAGACAACTGTTTTTTAATCAACGGAAATATATAAAAAACACGAACAAAAATATGCAATAACCTCTTCCGAACATGGTTCCAACAAATGTTCTTTAAGTTTAGAAAGGCCCAGAAACCAATATATTTTCGAGATTTAAAGAAGTATTTATAAAAACAAAGTTACTTTTCCGGCCATTGACTTTCGGAAACGTTTCCTAGTAATATTAACAGTGAATTAATCAGTTTTCTGAAACCGGAATATCGTTTTTGTTTATGCTACCCATTCTCATATATACATTTTAAACTACATAATTGAATATATACATGGAAGAATAACAAAATAACATTCATTTTAATTTTAATGTTAATGCTATTAATTCCTCATGTTTGTTGACCATGAAAAATTTTACCTCAGAATTGACAGCGTCCGCAAAACCTGTATTCCGGGTATAGAAAACAGATTAATACATTATAAAAACTACTCGGAAACGTTTCCGAAAATCAGTATCCGCAAAATACAAGAAAAAAGCTTTTAAAAATGTTTCAAAAATCACGAAATATAATGGTTTCAGAGGTTTCTAAACATGAAGAACGATTTTTAGATTCGTAGGTAACACAAAAGAGGTCTTTATTCAATATATTTTCGAGATTTAAAGAAGTATTTATAAAAACAAAGTTCCTTTTCCTGCCATTGACTTTCGGAAACGTTTCCTAGTAATATTTACAGAGAATTAATCAGTTTTCTGAAACCAGAATATCGTTTTTTTGGATGCTACCCATTCTCATATATACATTTTAAACTACATAATTGAATATATAGATGGAAGAATAACAAATAACATTCAGTTTAATTTTAATGTTAATGCTATTAATTCATCATGTTTGTCTGTAAAACATGTTTGTTGACCAGGAAAAATTTTACCTCAGAATTGATAGCGTCCGCAAAACCTATATTCCGGGTATAGAAAACAGATTAATACATTATAAAAACTACTCGGAAACGTTTCCGAAAATCAGTAGCCGCAAAATACAACAAAAATCTTCAGCTTTTAAAAATGCCTCAAAAAATCAATCACGAAATATAAGGGTTTCAGAGGTTTCTAAACCTGAAGCACGATTTTTAAATTCGTAGGTAACACAGAAGAGATTACTGGCAGGGTCGGACTGGGCCAGGAAAAGGGGCGCAGACCTTGGATTTTCAGAGGGCGCAAAAATTTTAACGAACTTAAATCAATTTTACTTACTTGTGTTGTGTCTGACTTGACAAAGTTTAACACATTCGCATAGCGCCAAGTAAGAAAAGGGCTTAATATTATATTCCTGAGTATAGATAGACGACTTCGCTATATTCCCCCGCGTATGTTTGAAGTTCCATTAAATCTACACAATGCTACACAGTTTTTCAAACGATGTCATGTAATATTCAAAAACTCTAGAAAGTTTAATACAGATTACCTTGTATCTTACTTTATTCTTTTGTCAATACATATCTCAGAACAGCCATGGTATAAAAGTGATCCCTCCTTACTAATTATCCTGCAAATAAGGTATAAAAAAATACATAGGTACCAATTTATTGGGAATAATTTCTACTATTAAATTCTATTCGAAAATTTTGTTTCGGGGATTGTCTACATATTAAAAAATGCACGAACGTTGATTTTTCAAATTGTAACACCTATGTTTGAGTTGCCTGGATCAAGACATCCTGGGAATACACTTATCTTAATTCTTCATAGAGTTATAAAAGAAAATGTGTTAGGGATTTATCTAAAAATTTCGGAAAATAAAATTTAAATCTTGCCAGAAAAAGTACTGAAAACTCATTTTGTCAGCAGTAAAATTTTACAGGTACTTAAAATTTATAAAAAAAAATTTTTATATAAAAGAAATACTACAAAATGTTTCTGGTAATGTTCACGTGTTATTTTCTGTAGATTCTTTGAAAACAGAAAGCGACTCCCTTAGACTGTAGGAAGGTTCTCTGCATTTCGAAAACTGATTATTCAAATAAGCTGTACACTTACACGCAGTTTTTTTTATACAAAAATTAATGTAGGTGATAACTCATAATTTTTAATATGAATTTATTACTTACTTTCATAATTAAAAATATGGCTTTGGATACAAAAAAAACCTCGAATATGTTTGTGTCTATTAAGTGTATTTCATTAAAAAAATTAATACAAATTCAATCGGATGATTTTTATAAGTTTTTCAAATGGATTTAACATTACCATCCTCAAACTTTAAACTCTTCTAGCACTATGAAAATTTAACAAAGTATTTAAACTATACCTTTTCGCGGGCTGTCTCGATCCAAGGAACTCAAATAGTGTCTGTAAAACAGGTGTTATTATTATTATTTGAAAATTCAAAGTTGGTAAAATTTTTAATATGTAGACGACTCCTCTTGTAACATACTTAATTCATAGCTTTAATTAGTAGACATTATTTCTAATCGATTAGTACTTATAGATTTTTTACAATTGGTTCTAGAAGAATTGGTAGGGGGTGATCACGTTTTTTTTTTTTTTTTTTTTTTCTCCAGGACTGTAAATTAACACACTTGATATATCCATAGTTGTGCAGACCTGCCAAGTCTCCGGCTTTTTGGACACCAGTAATTTAGTACAGAAAATGTTGCTTTATTTAATCAGAGCGTTTTGCGATTTAAGGGAAAAACATTTTCTCTAAAAATTTACTGGTGTGCTAAAATCAGGAGACTTGGCAACTCTGGTTGTGTCCATTAACGCCAAAAAAAATTGCTTTACTTTTTTAGCAATTTTAGGTATTATTACAAGTTTGGCGATATTTATAATTTTTTAAAACCGTTATCGTGCTATGAGATATGATTTGACTTACTCTTCCCTTTTATATATTTTTTTTTCTCTCAAACAACACAGAATTGTTGGTTATCATTAGTCCATTGTTTTCTAGCTTTGTTGGCCAACGATTGAGTTTAACAGCTTCCAATAGCTGAGCCAACGGTTAGCTGATCGTCGGTCAAAAGATATAAGTTCCTATTTGACCAGCAGTTATGTTTGCTGGAAAAACTGCGCTAATAATAATATTCAAATATGAAAATAATTTTCCCATTTTAATTAGAAACTTCAACTAATTTGTGCTTAATTATGTTTCTAGAATTACCTTATTAAAAGTGCTTCTAATTTGGTTTCCTTGGTTTCAGAAATGTTTCCACATTTTGCATTTGTATTTAAACAAATATCTCTAAAACTATTATGCAAATAAATTTTATTTTTATGACAAATTTTATTTTATTTTTATTTTAAGAATATCAGTGCTAAGACCCTCTAACCTCTATTAAAAAATATATATTTATATGACATAATATGAATTAGTTATCAAGTCAGTTATAAACATGCTATAGATGCAATTTCTGATGTAATCTGACAGCAAATGTTGTTTATTTACCACAGTATTTTTTTTCTTTAGTAAAGTAGCATCTTTAAATGTGGTCTCTGACGGTGTCTGCCTCATCACACATACAAAATAAACATCCAGTATGCAAAATTCGTTCAAAAAATATTTATATCGAGGATAAAAATAGAAATAGAAATTTTGAAACTAAAACTCATGCTTGATTTTTTTTTTTTTTTTTTTTTTTTTTTTTGAAAAAGTACCACGTATTATAGCAATATTTGAATGTCCAAATATATAAGAAGGGGTATTTGAATGTGGAAATAACACTTGCTTGTGAAAATATTACACTTGCAGCATTTGGGATAAAGAGAGGCAGGAGGAGGAAGAGGCATTTTGTGTGCTTAAAAATGACTTTATGCATTTTTAAAATGCTGAATTGATATCGCTCTATGAAAAGGTTTCTACTGAAAAATGACATAAAAAATAGCGATTAGTAGAATGGGTAAATTTACTTTTCTCACCACACTCTTTCCATGATTTGCAAAATTCTTATCATAGGTATAGATCATAGAAGAAAGAATATAAATAGAAGTAGGATGTAGGGTGTTTTCGCCCATCATTTGTTACGGGGGTTATGGGAAGGTGTTCAAACAGAATGGCTCGCAACCCTCCCGTTATTGGCTGCTTATTCCCCGTCTGGCTCGCAACCCTCCCGTTATTGACTGCTTATTCCCGCCTTTGAAATAGTTTCGGAAAATAGCATAAATAAAAAAAAATCCTTGGCAAACGGCGAAAGAGGAAAATGGGCGAAAACACCCTACATCCTACTTCTATTTATATTCCTTCATCTATGGTATAGATCAAGGGAAATTAAGTTTCCATAATTGAAAGATATCCTCCGGGGAATATAATGCTGCAAGCGACAGGATTTTGCTGCCAGCGTTTTATTATTCAAAAAACCAACAAAAGTTTCTTAATTAGTAATCATCGTTTTATTTAATGATCGATTTTTCCGTGATTAAATAATACAATTTTATTTATTTAGAATACATACCAGAATTTCCGAATAGTTATTTAATTACGGAAAAGCTGTCATTAAATAAAGCTAACCGAAAATTTTGGTAGGTATTTTAATGGAAAAACTCTAGCCGCGCGATACCAGTTTGCAGAATTGCAATCCAGAAGTGTCACCGAGATTGTATTTATTCCTCGAAAAGTTATGTTTTCCAGTCAACAACAAAATCCACGCAAAACGTTTTTGCCTTTTTATAAAATTATTTTGCGAAAAGCATGGTTTCAATTATAGGTTCATTCATGGACGGCTTTAAAAGGGCGCAAGGTCCTCTGGATACTACAATGGAGGGTACGCCAAATATTTGATCTGAGATTACGACCTAAAAAATACCATCATAAGAACCAATGAAAAAAATCTCTCTGAGGGCGCGGGAGTAGCACATGGGCGTGGGCTTTAATAGCCATGGCGCGCCAGGGCTATTAAAACTTCCTAGGTGCCCGTTTTCTATCCTCAATCGTATGCAAACACGTCCACTTTGCACTAGATTAATTTTAACACAATTATTTCAAATTGGTAAATAAATCATACGAGTAGTAATTTTCCAACTGGACGAAAAATGTCCGGGCCAGGATTCGAACATGGGATCGCTTGGCTGAAGCCGCCACGCTCTACCACTGAGCTATCCAGGTCGAATCTGGAGGGCATAATTCATCCAGTTAACGTTATTGATCAGAGAATCTGGTCTGATATTTTAATCAGCTCAACAGAAAAGATCGCAGGTAAAGGAACTCCAGTAAACGCTGGACACGAGATTACACTAGATTAATTTTAACACAATTATTCCAGCGTTTACTGGAGTTCCTTTACCTGCGATCTTTTCTGTTGAGCTGATTAAAATATCAGACCAGATTCTCTGATCAATAAGGTTAACTGGATGAATTATGCCCTCCAGATTCGACCGGGATAGCTCAGTGGTAGAGCGTGGCGGCTTCAGCCAAGCGATCCCAAGGTTCGAATCCTGGCCCGGACATTTTTCGTCCAGTTGGAAAATTACTACACGTCCACTTTGGTTTCCGATTCTGAAAATTCCTTCGATGTATCTTCAATTTCTTTCGATAATAAAGATCCCTATGTTTTGCTATCTGTGTATTACTTGATGATTATCCCTAAGCAAATTCTCGAAATTTACTATACTAATCAGAATATATGTGTGTGGAAAAATATTGAAGCGGCATAGGGGCGCAAAATTTTCCCTGGCTGAGGGCGCACCGGCCCTCAGGCCGATGGGCCGGCGGGCCAGTCCGAGCCTGATTACTGCATACTTTCGTTTCAATGTTATAATAATGTTATGATAATCCTTCTATGTTATGATAATCCTTCATTAAGAAACATTTGTCTTTTTTAAAAGTGTATTGACGTTATTGAATGGACATTACTTGTTTATTTTCTCCATGTTTTGGTCACTAATAATTTATTTAACAAGATATTTTTTTAATTAGAAAATTAGTAAATACTTCTTGTACTCAACTTTTATCTGTTTAAAGCAAAATACATAAATTAAAAGTTCCGGCTAAAATTAAGAAGCCAAATATATCTTCACACGATAAAATATCATACTTAACATAATTTTTAGATTTTCTGAGGATTAAATTTTAACCATTTAAAAGTGATGAATCAGTTTATTTTGTACGGTTAACAAAGTTCTGTTAAAGTATGATCTATAATAATGAAAAAAGAAGCGATAAATCTGTTTGAAAAAAGAAACGAAATCCTGTTTCATTGGGTAAATAATGAGTTATTTTATAATTTAAAAAAAATGTTTTGTCGTAAGTATTAAATTTTACAGAATTCGAGTTAACAGGATAATATTGTAGTAAAATATTTTTCAGAAAACATTTCCTGTTATCTTTTTGTTCTATTGCTGATCTTAAAAACTTTATTTAAAAATATTTTACAGATGTTTTTCTAATGATTCATCATTCGATAAAAATATCTTTCCTTATGTTTCAAATTGTATCACAAGATTTTTTTTAACTGAATAGTTATATAAATATATGAAGTATATTTTTTAAGCTTTCAGAAATTTACGTTTTATATAGAAAATGCAGTTAATTGTAAAATCTCAAATTCCGTTCTAGAAAGTGTGTTGCCGAGATCCCTTTATGTCCATATTCCGTTTTATATACTGTATTATTTATACATGTATATAATGTTGATGTATGTGTGTGTGTGTGTATGTGTGGTTGTATTCATAGATAAGTAATTATGCAATTGTGAAATATTGCAGTCAAATTTTCATTAACACCTTAGTGAATTTAGTATAATATTGATATTTACAGACATAACGTAGGCAATTTTATTATGAAACATTTATATCAATTTTTAATTCCATATTCCTAGCAAAACTTATTATTCGTAATTTTAAAATATATATTTCAATATCCACCGGGAAACTTTTACTACAAAATGCTATTTAAATTTTTAGCAAATTTAGGATTGAACAAGAATCTTTAAACTCGAAAAATATTCAAGTAATCATGTTGTCTTATAAGAGAGCATGAAAAATTAATGAAGGAAAATTTGTGGCTAGAGATTACTCTCGAGCATTTATTTGCTTTCTTGGATAAAATCAGGAAGAGGAAAGCATGTAAAATGAATATCTTATTACGGCGATTACTTGACCAATATGAGTAACAAATATGAAAGATGAAATTATTCGTTAATTAATATGACAATCATATGAACATTTAGCAGAACCGAATTTTTACCACTTTCCTGCCTAGTTGAAAAGTGTTTGTGACTTCGTTTTGTCTACCGTCTGTCCGTGCTCTAACTCGCGTAAATAAAAAAAAAATCATATGCATCCTCAATTTATATTACTTTTGGTGGAGACCAAACATAAAAATGATAAGATAAGTGGAAGTTTCACAAAATGACGTCTGATCGAATCTACAGGTGAATTTTTTGCACTACTTTTTCTTTTGCAAAATAGTTTAAAAAATCGAAATTATTGGAATAATTTTTTTAAAGCTTTATCTTCCAAATAAAAAGTTGTTTAATTTGGAAATGTAGTTTAATTTGAAATAAAATAAAATAAACAAATAACATAGATAGCTTGAACGGTTTAAGCACGAGAAACTGCATCGATTAATAAAAAATGCATGTTTCAAGGCATTTAGAGCTTTTGTCAGCCATGATACCAATCGGTTGAATTGGTTGTCATGACTTAAATATTTGATGGAACAAAAAAGCAATTTTGAGGACATATTTTAAACACTTTTTTTAAAAAACGCTCTAAAAACGCATAAATAAAAATAAAATAAAATAAAATAAAATAAAATAAAATAAATGTTTTTCTCGAAATATTGAGCATTTTGAAATTCTTTGTGCAAGCCGTCTTTTGTATAAATAAATATAAAATAAATAATTAATAAATTACTGAGATGTTTCCTTAGTCAAAACATTATGATTGAATAAGGTGATTTATTTTATTTAAAATTGGACGCATATGGATATGAGTCTGAACATAGACAGTCATGTTTGTTAATAATTAATTAAGAATAGTTTCGGTTTCATTTCCGGCCAAAATTCGAAAGAGAACAAAGTTCGGTTTCTGCCTGAATAATCCGTTTTCGACGGTCTATACTAATATTCTTATTTAGAATAAAGCTTTGTTATGATACTTGTAAATAACGAATCCTAAGATTGTGTTTTGTATTAAATTAAAAAAAAATTACATTGATGAAATGCGAATAATGTAAGTTCAGGCTATGTAAAAATGCTGTGATTTATTTCACGGTAATATTTAACATTAGAATAATACTTGATTTCTTACTTAAAACGAACTACAGAATAGAAATATTAGAATAAATAATTTTGTAAATTCATACTTAAAATTTTTTTAATGTTTTCTGGTTTGAATTGATTTTTAGAAAAAATCTGTTTTATGCATATCAATAACATTTTTAGTATAAGACGTCAGCGAATGTTAAAAAATCCACTTACAAAAGTTTAATGGAATTGGTTAAAATTATTTTTTCAAAAACAGATCTTTATCATATAAAAATTCTATGAATTTTAGAATTGAAAAGTCTTTAAACTGAAATGATGCTCGAAAACGAGAAAATGTTTTCATAAAAACTTTCTAGGAATGTTACTTCATTTTCTTTCATAAAATTCTTTCTTTACTGGAATATAAATGCTCGGAATTTTATCAGTTGATGAAAATTATGCGTCAGCGAATAATAGATACGTAGTATCCAGAAATATATTAACTTGGAATATTGAAGAAATTATTTTATACCCTTGTTTAACTACCCATTCTCATATATACATTTTAAACTACATAATTGAATATATACATGGAATAATAACAAAATAACATTCATTTTAATTTTAATGTTAATGCTATGAATTCATCATGTTTGTCTGTAAAACATGTTTGTTGACCAGGAAAAATTTTACCTCAGAATTGATAGCGTCCGCAAAACCTATATTCCGGGTATAGAAAACAGATTAATACATTATAAAAACTAGTCGGAAACGTTTCCGAAAATCAGTAGCCGCAAAATACAACAAAAAACTTCAGCTTTTAAAAATGCCTGAAAAAATCAATCACGAAATATAATGGTTTCAGAGGTTTCTAAACCTGAAGCACGATTTTTAGATTCGTAGGTAACACAGAAGAGGTTATTGCATACTTTCGTTCGATGTTATAATAATGTTATGATAATCCTTCGATGTTATGATAATCCTTCATTAAGAAACATTTGTCTTTTTTAAAAGTGTATTGAAGTGATTGAATGGACATTACTTGTTTATTTTCTCCATGTTTTGGTCACTAATAATTTTTTTAACTAGATATTTTCCCTAGTAATAGAGAATAAAAATAATGTCTGAAAACAACTTATTGTCTGCAAAAAAACAAAAAATAAAAAAAATAAAAAATAAAATAATAAAACAAGCCGGAAAATTTTTACCATACGGCAGAATATAGATTGGCCACCCACGGCTTTTAACGTTGAGATTTTTTCAGCCAAGTCTAACTCGTCAATAAAAAAGTGTTTGTTAGCATAAGCCAGCTTCTCCACTTTAGAATTTAGTTAGCGCTATAAGATTTTTTGTGAGGCTGGCGGAATATATTAGAAACGAACACACCAAGTTTTAAAACGATTCGGTGATTAAAAGTATTTTCAATAAATATAATATTGAAAAGATGTGGCTCCAATGGGCTGAGACGTGGCGAGCTAGATATTGTTTACAAATGTGCTGGCTTAATGACACCCTTTAAACTATTTTTAATGGTTCAAGACACTTTAAAACTTAATAGATAACTTAAAAAAAGTAATGAAAAGTTCTATGATAGCAGCTTTTATGATGGATACAGCTAAGAGAAGTTGTTTAACAAATGATGAGTTAGCATTAATTGACGGGCTCTTGGACAGCAGTGGGGGGGAGGGAGGGGGAGTACACAAAACACAAGTGCTCTGACCTTTAAAATGAATCCTCACTTGCAATTGAGAGATGGGATTTAAAAGAGATGCCCCTTTTGCGCCCTCTAAAGGGCTCCCCCTCAAGAGATACGTGAAAACCGGGGCGCCAAAAGAAATGGGAGAAATACCTTTAGGCGGCTCGCAACTAATTTTGGTGAAATTTTGAAGATGTCCGGCCCATAGGAACAGAGAAAGATGGGAAAAACTGAAATAATTATGAGAAATTGAAAAAACTAAATAAGAAAAATGCTCTTGACGGGAGAGAAGGGGAGGGGGGAGAAAAGAAGGAGGGAAAGTAGGACCAGACAAAAGTGCTTGACGAGATCAAACTTTTGATATGTTACATGATGGGGTTTGAACACCTTGAATGTCTCCCCCCCGGGAGGGGGGGTAACACCGTTCCTATTGGAGATAAGGCCTCGGGACGACATGTCGGTCTCGCGGAGTTTAACTTCGTTGGATCCTTTAGAAGGGGCCTATGCACTCTGTGGGGCTTAAAGAACTGAGAAAAATTAAAAAAAAAACTAAAATTTAAAAGGCGTTGAAGTAGAGAAAAAAGCTTCTTAAGGGAAGGGGGAGTGAGAGGGGGAGAATAGGACTAGACCATAGTGCTTACGAGATTTATCTATTGATATGTTACACGAAGGGGTTTGAGCACCAAAAAGGTCTTCCCCTGGGGGGGGGGGGTAACTTCGTTCCTGTGGGAGATAGGGCCACGAGACCCCTTAGAATTCTCCACCACGATGGGTTTAACTTTGTTGGATGCTTTATATTATTGTTTAAATGGGTCTGTGCCCGCTGTTCTGCAATTAGGGACTGAGAAAGGAAATACAAGTGGAAGTATCGGCATAATAAAGAGAGACAATTTTATTTTTAATATCGTCAGTAATAACCATTTTATAGCTATGTATAAAGGGTGCCTACTTTATATAAGGAGTGGCTGTGACTTCTCATAAACATGAATTTTACTTTGGACTGAAAGAATTATCCCAGTGTGTGTGGCTAATAATAATAAGTAATGTAAAATTTTAATCGTGAAATAGCTGAATTTGTCGTATTTAAATAAGTAATTGTTATTAATATCAAATTTTACTTTTAGGAAATATATTCTATTTATCATGAAAAATACAAAGCAATCGATAAAACATTTTTAAATAAAGCAGTAGAAAAATCGAACAGATATGTAGAGGAATCGAAACCGCAAACTCCAGAATCAAGAGCAGTGCTCTAACCATTCGGCCATCAAGTTCGCTTCTAGACTCTAAGAAAATATCATTAAGATAGGCAAATTAGTCAAATCAATGTTTCGAACGTAGGCCTTTCAATTTCACTATGCATACATTCACAGTACGGACTCACTCCGTATTTTAGTCTCCTTCGCACGCGTGCTGCCTGATCTTCGTCCGTGAACAGCCCCATTACCTTTTTACGCGTGAAGGTTTCGCTATAGTTTGGTAATTTTTTTAATTGAATATTTGAAAGTGGCATAATAATTAGATTTGAAATTTCTATCAAGAAAAATGCAATTTTTTACTTTTCTAATTCAGTTTGTCTAACAATTTTGTGACAAATATTTCTCAAACTATTAATTTTTTCAGTAACTTCAAATGTTTCATTTTCCGAGATTAACCCGTGGCAACGATGAATGGCTCTGACTTTTCATAAACATGAAAAATGATAGAGATTGAAAGAATAAGCCACTCTGTGTGTGGCTAAAAAAAAAAAGAAAAAAACCATTTGTGCTACACAATTTTGAAGTAAGAAAACATCAACTCATTGAAATAATATAGTTTTGGTGTTAATGATTAATTATTTGTTTGCCTTATTTTTATACAGAGTGGGTGCATGGTTTGTGGTATTTCATTGTATTTAAATATTTCCAGGATTAATCTCAATACTAAGTACAAAATATTATTCGACTTCTGGCACCTTTTAATTAAAGTACAGGCCAAAAATTAATAATGATAAATGAAATAAATGAGAACCACCCTATACATTTTAATCTCCAAATTTTCACAGAAAAAAGAGAAAAAGCTATTTGACTTGAAATTAAACTTTTTTTCAATTTACGTTTAAAAGAAAAAAAAAAGCTTAAAGGATCGTTTTCATACTGATATTGTAACAAATATTGAAGCACAAATTTCGCATCATATTTAAATATGTAAGTTGATTTTACTTCCGAATACCTAATGAGAAGTCATTCAACCAAGTGATTCAGGTATTATAAACGTTTAAAGTTTGAAACTCCTAATGTTGATCTCATTTGTAATCGCTGCAAAACAGACTGCAATGGGGGTAGTTTTTTAAACATAACTCAAAATATTGTATCAGAAGCGTTTTATGTATTAAAACACACCGGAAAATATCACACATTTTTACATACTATCTACATAAAGACTTGTTTTCAGCTTAAGATCGCATTACAATTATTATACTCCCTTAAAACTGTGACTCTATTTATGAGAGGTAAAGACACCCTTCATCCACCCCCAAAAAGCGAACACTCCATATATACAAATTACAAAATCGTCACAGAAAAAAAAACGGACACAACCAAAATATTATATCTTCTTTCAATTTATGTTTGTAAAAAAAAATAAAGTAAAGCTAGGAGAGTCTGCGCCCAATTCAAAAGAATAACAATAAAAAATATAAACATTAATTTTTTGAAAAACTATCCAGGAATAATTTTTACTTCCTTTGTTTTTTATGCATTTCCATTGCTATTTTGTTGTTATGTTGCAATTTAATAGAACAGTTGTAATAAAACCAAGAAAGTTATTTTGCGCAATCTGTTTTTACAGGGTTGGTGTGATTGCGCACATGGGTAGGAGAGATTGTTACTAATAATAACTACAATTAAATTGTTAACAATAATAATTACACTTAAATGACATTGTTGTAAGGTTTTTGTGAACAGATATTATTGTATTATTATTGTATTAGGAGTGAATATTTCAACCTAATGATTAAAGAATCAGAAAAAAGAAATAACTTTAAAAACGATTAAAAAGTTTTAATTAAAGGGGGGAAAATTAAAGAATCAGAAAAAGCAAGTCCAGATAAGATTACAAAATAACATAAAGTTACTTAAAAACACGTTTAACTTAAAAGTAGTCCATTTTCATTTTCATTTTTTATGCAAATTTACCAATAAGCTGCGTAATCTCTCATAGCATGGAAACTAATGGGAATAATGTGCCATCTCTCCTAAGTAGCAGATGCGCAAACTCTCCAATTTCAATAGGACAGATTGCGCGGCCTTTTATTTAAACATGGCCGCTACTAAAACGAACTGATGATGTTCACATTGTTAGTCTAGAATCGTAGCTTATGAGAAATCGTTTAAGTTTAAAATATTTTGTACTACCGACATTGTATAGAAATTCTGAGGAATAGCTATGAAAATTCAAGCACTTACTTTGGGAAAATAAAATAAAATAGCAGTGCTTTATCTTGGAAGCTCAAAACAATCAACCTGTACTTTCAAGTAGACACTCCACTACTGCTGTTTTACAACTACCTGAAGTCGCTGCGCGCTCACTCTACTCCTTCCCTCCCGAACCTCTATGTGCGCAATCTCTCCGACCGCGCCATTTCTCCTAGCTTTACCTTAGATAATATTTTTTAAACATACAGATAAAACATTATTATTCCCTAAATGCTAATTTGATTTTTTAAAGAATGTAATTAAAAATTAATTCAACTTAATACTAACGATTTTAATAAATATTACTATCTTCTGAAATTATCCCTTTTGTCTTCATAGAGAAGGATCTTTAGGTCCAAGTTGGCTCTGTGCGCCGCTGTGACCAAGACGCATGAGGACGGGATATAATAAAATTGAATGGTTCTGTTTTTCTATTTTATAGCTATTTATTCATGCAAATTCATTTGTGTGACTCATTTGGTGACAATAAAGATCAGCCGTGACCACACTCAGAAAAAGAAACTGATTAAAACTACAAAACATGTTTTTTGAGTACATTTTGTTGTTTTAGCAAAATTGGAGTAAAATTGAACCATTTTACTTCAATTAACAAAACATTTTTGCTGACGATACATTTTTTTTTTTTTTTTTGAAATTGCAAAAAAAAAAAAAAAAAAAAAAAATTGTTGATTCAAACAAAATTTTTATTGACCCATATTTAAAGAAAAATTTTGTTTAAATATAGGTCAATGGAAATTTTGTTTGAATCAACAAAAAAAAATTGTTGAAAACCACTTTTTTTTGCAATTCCAAAAAAAAATTTTGTATCGTCAGCAAAAATTTTTTGTTAATTGAAGTAAAATGGTTCAATTTTACTCTAATTTTGCTAAAACAACCAAAATGTTTTGTAGTTTTAATCAATTCCTTTTTCTGAGTGCAGGTGCCAACAATTGAAAATGCACCATAATATTGACATGCCACTGTACGGAACGAAACATTTCTTTGGTAAATTTCGTTTGGAAGTTCTTGGTAGCATGTCAACTGTAACTATTTTTTCTTATATATACAGCGATACTTCGTGTAATAAAGATAATTCATTCTGGAATCAACTTCGTTAGACAAAATCTTCATAAATCGAAACATGGTTTTCTGTCTGATTGAAATGCAACGTAGCTGCCTTTGTATTAGCTTTCAAATCCAATAAATCATTCGTTAACCAAATTTATTTCCGTTACTGAGTCCGAAAAAGCCAAAAAGGTACATTCTTTAACAGAGATAAGCATTTTCGTAACAAGGTAAAGCTACGAGAGTCTGCGCACAATTCAAAAGAATAGCAATAAAAAATCTAAATATTAATTTTTTGCTAAACTATCTATGAATAATTTTTACTGCATTTGTTTTTAATGCATTTCCATTGCTATTTTGTTGTTATGTTGCAATTTAATAGAACATTTGTAATAAAACCAAGAAAGTTATTTTGCGCTGTCTGTCCTTACAGGGTTGGTGTGATTGCGCACATGTGTAGGAGAGATTGTTACTAATAATAACTACAATTAAATTGTTAACAATAATAATTACACTTAAATGACATTGTTGTAAGGTTTTTGTGAACAAATTTCATTGTATTGGGAGTGAATATTTCAACCTAATGCTTGAAGAATCAGAAAAGGGAAATAATTTTAAAACTATTAAAAAAATTTAATTAAAGGAAAAAAAATTAAAGAATCAGAAAAAGCAAGTCCAGATAAGATTACACAATAAAAATAAGGAACTTAATAACACGTTTAACTTAAAATTAGTCCATTTTCATTATTAATTTTTTATGCAAATTTACCAATAAGCTGCGTAATCTCTCCTAGCATTTAAACAAATGGGAACAATGTGCCATCTCTCCTAATTAGCAGATGCGCAAACTCTCCAATTTCGGTAGGAGAGATTGCGTGACCTTTTATTTAAACATGGCCGCTACTAAAACGAACCGATGATGTTCACATTGTTAGTCTAGATTAGTAGCTTATGAGAAATCGTTTAAGTATAAAATATGTTGTACTACTGACATTGTATAGAAATTCTGATGAATAGCTATGAAAATTCAAGCACTTACTTTAGGAAAACAAAACAAAATAGCAATTCTTTATCTTAGACGCTCAAAGCAATCAACGTGCACTTTCAAGTAGACACTCCACTACTGTTGTTGTACAACTACCTAGAGTCGCTGCGCTCTCACTCTACTCCTTCCCCACCAAACCTCTATGTGCGCAATCTCTCCGACCGCGCCATCTCTCCTAGCTTTACCTTAGATAATATTTTTTTAAACATACAGATAAAACATTATTATTCCCTACATGCTAATTTGATTTTTTAAAGAATGTAATTACAAATTAATTCAACTTAATACTAACGATTTTAATAAATATTACTACCTTCTGAAATTATCCCTTTTGTCTTCATAGAGAAGGATCTTTAGGTCCAAGTTGGCTCTGTGCGCCGCTGTGACCAAGACGCATGAGGACGGGATATAATAAAATTGAATGGTTCTGTTTTTCTATTTTATAGTATTTATTCATGCAAATTCATTTGTGTGACTCATTTGGTGACAATAATGATCAGCAGTGACCACACTCAGAAAAAGAAACTGATTAAAACTACAAAACATGTTTTTTGAGTACATTTTGTTGTTTTAGCAAAATTGGAGTAAAATTGAACCATTTTACTTAAATTAACAAAACATTTTTGCTGACAATACAAATTTTTTTTGGAATTGCAAAAAAAAAAAAAAAAAAAAAAAAAAAAAAAAATTGTTGATTCAAACAAAATTTTTATTGACCCATATTTAAACAAAAATTTTGTTTAAATATAGGTCAATGGAAATTTTGTTTGAATCAACAAAACAAATTTTTTTGTTGAAAACCCCTTTTTTTTTGCAATTCCAAAAATTAATTTTGTATCGTCAGCAAAAATGTTTTGTTAATTGAAGTAAAATGGTTCAATTTTACTCCAATTTTGCTAAAACAACCAAAATGTACTCAACCAAAATGTTTTGTAGTTTTAATCAATTCCTTTTTCTGAGTGCAGGTGCCAACAATTGAAAATGCACCATGATGTTGACATGCCACTGTACGGAACGAAACATTCCTTTGGTAAATTTCGTTTGGAAGTTCTTGGTAGCATCTCAACAGTAACTATTTTTTTTTCTTATATATACAGCGATACTTCGTGTAATAAAGATAATTCATTCTGGAATCACGTTCGTTAGATAAAATCTTCATAAACCGAAACATGGTTTTCTGTCTGATTGAAATGCAACGTAGCTGCCTTTGTATTAGCTTTCAAATGCAATAAATCATTCGTTATCCGAATTTATTTCCGTTACTGAGTCCGAAAAAGCTAAAAAGATAGATTCTTTAACAAAGATAAGCATTTTTGTAATATATCCTCTATGATATCTACATCTACACTGTTAAAAATTTGCAGCAAACTGTCCAGTCACTTGACCGTTTTTGTAGAAAACGGTTACATAACCGTAGTTTGACTATATTCTGAACATAAAATGAGCAATAATACGGTCAGAATATAGTTAAATTACGGTTATGTAACCGTTTTCTACAAAAACGGTCAAATGACTGGACAGTTTGATGCATATTTTTAACAGTGTACGAGTTCTTAAGTTCATAATACATTGTGTTTGTTTCTTACCACAATGGCTGTTTTTGTATTCACTTTGAATCTCAATACACAAATCTGTATAGAATGACGTATGCGATCTACAATTGGTTTGAATGTTTCCATGAAATAAGGAGCAGGTTCATTTTAATGAAACTTCGGAAATATTGTAAAATAAAATTCTGAAAATTCTGTAAAATCACATTTTTATTTCATTTAAATAGTGTAAAAATTTGTAATTAGACGCTTATTAAACTGACCTCAGAACTTTCCAATATACCTAATATTTTAGTTAAAAAATATTTTTGTCTTACATATTGTAAAAAATATGTTTATAAGTATAACGTATCCTAGTGTATTTCCTTAATTTTTATTTTGAAAAATTATTCATGTAAAATTGAACAAACTATTTAAGAAACTTTAATTTATTCTAAATTCCTGCATTTCTCATAGAAAATTCATATATACTTACATTTTTTGTTACGGAATTTCAGGTGCGGTTTAGAATAAATTAATCATATTTTAAAAAGAGAAACATATGAATAATTTAAAAGCTGGGTTGAAACTCACGTGGAATAAAATTAATATTTTTATATGCATACGAATATATTAGTATACATACAAAAATATTTCTACTTAATAAATATTCACAGATATTTATTTTTTGTCATTTTAAAAGATATTTTAAAATAAGCAAGATACATTAATAAAAAAATATCTCAAACAAGTGCATAAAAAGCAATAATAAGGTCGTCATGATATTACTGAGAAGATCTGAATTTTATTTCTTCTATTTTTGAATATTTTAAGCGGTTCTCTTGGATATAGAGTCTTTAAAAATTTATTTCGTATTCTTGACTGATATTTGAAAATAATATTCGTATTGAAACTGTGATCTTTGTAAATTTTGTATGTTTATTTCAGTGTTTCATTTCGAAAGATGAAAATAAATTGCGTTTTGCTATCTTATTTTGAGTGTCTAGTCATTTATTTATACTTTGCAATAAAACTCTATGAAGTATAAGAATTTCCATTACATATTTTATATATTATTTAATAAATATAACTTGCATATTGCTTTCTTACTTTAACTTACTTCTATTTATTAATGCTTCTATGACGTCTTAAAATTCCATAAAATATAAAAATAGTATTTTCGCTGAAATTTTATGTTAATATTTTCATTGCTAAACCAATAATATAAATAAGGCTTTTTATTTTTTGTTTTAAGCAATAAATACAGGAAATATAGAAATTAACGACTGGGTAAAGAGTTATTATGAACCTGCCAAACTAACAGTATTCCTTAAAATATGGTATAATATTACCCAACTTCAATACATTTCGAACCAGATTTTTTTTTTCTTTAGAATCCATTCAAAATATTTTTTTTTCGTACTTTTTTCCTGAAATACCTCCAATTACATCTGTATGAATGTAATTTTTGCCGTTATCAAAATGATTAACCTATTTTCAGTTCTTACCTATGTAGAAACTACAGATAAAAAAATGGCGACAATTAAAAAAAAGCAAAAAGCAAACTTAAGCGAGAAATTCTCAGCATTTTATTAATTAACCACTATCTCCAAATAAAAAAACATATTTTTACCACTGTGGAATGTCCGTAAACAAGTGCAGATGTTTTGATTTTTTCAGTAATTAAAGTTAAATTTGCAGAATTAAAAATAAATAATAAGAAGCATCTCAATGGAAACCAAAATATATATTTAACATTTGTTATTTATTTTCAACAATACTGAAAAGCATAAAAGTTTATATATATATTTTTTTAATTCAAATTTGTGAAAAAATTTCGACTAACTAGGCCATAAGTTAAAAACATCATACGAAATAATTTTTTCCAACTGAATGAAAAATTCCCAGGCCGAAAGGCGAACCCTTGACATAAATTGCCAAAGCTGTATTTATTGACCTACCTGGACCCAGAACAGGGAGACACATTTCACTTACATAACCTCAGAAATGTGTTCGCCGGTTTTCGGTCAAGGTATCACAATAGATAGTAGATCTTTCACTCTCAATTTAAGTCAATTTCTTTTGGTTCGATTCCATGAGCATTTTTTTGCTCATTTGAAAAAAATCAGTTCGTATAATTAAGTCAAAACATCACGTTCTATATTTATAGTTATATATGTTTAAATATCTGCAAGTTACACCAATGAATGTGAAATGTATGAAATTAAAAATGTTTCACTAAATATTTCTCGACATTAGATTAATTGTCTCCAGACCTCCAGACAATAGAACATACTTTTTCGACATGGGGATGTTAGTAAAAGATGCAGGTATTTTAATTTTTCAGGTAATGAAGGTGCAATATAGATGGTTGAAAATAGAAAAATAAAAGTAATTTCAAGTTAAATCAAAATAGAAATTTAAGAGACTTTATTAATCTTTAACAATACAATATATGAAAAAGCACATTTTTATTATTATTATTTTGTAAAAATTTTTATTACTAAATTAAAAAAAATAATAATTTGTAAAAATATATATAAATTAAAATCCCCACGCTCTATTTTTACACAAATCTGTTTCTAAACTTCTAAATTTATATTTTTTTCCTTTCAATTATTTCCCAAATTGAAATTGGAAGTTTATTTAATGAATAGCTATCGTTTAAGTAAAACACATTTTGTTCCGTTATTTTTATTGAAATAAATATGCAAATTTGTTGTTTAATATTACAAACTTGGAAACGTAATTACGGTTTATTATGAAGATGCATTATCTTTATTTTTTAATTTAAGTATTTATTAATCTGAGTTTATTTTATAAATGTGTTCTAAATTTTATTTTCCACTTTAATTACATTACTAAAAAACTTTCTTAATTATTTTTATTCAAATAAAGCTTGTTTTGTTATCGAAAAGATTATTTTTTATTCTAATCTAGTAAGGGCTACGGATATGAAAAAAATCTGTTAAAATGAATTTATAAAATACTCCAGCAAGATATATTTTTGACATTTAATTAATTATCCCTACTTCTCAACCAATGAAACGCATTTCCTCCCAGTTTAATGTCCGTAAACAAGTGCAGATGTTTTCATTTCTCTCATAATTAAGATGATATAGAGAAAATAAAAAATGAAAAAAATAACAAGGATTTCATGATAAATTGAAAAGAGATATTTAACAGATGTTGATTATTTGTAACAAAACACTTTTCAGAGAAGCATAAAATATGTTTTGTTAGTTGAAATGTCTCAACCAATTTCTTAGAAAAACGCAATATGTTGAATTGACAGATTTAACAGTTGTTAAATATCTTTAACAATACATTACACTGAAAAGCATGAAATATACAGCGTGTCCACAAAGTATCTTTACAATTAGTCACTTTACAGTTTCAACTTTTATTACAAATACAAATGAATATATACATGTATGAAAAGTATTACAATGTTAGGAGTATATATTTTTCATGAATTAATAAATGTCGATATGGGTATCATGTATTGCACGAAGCCCGTTTGGTCGCTAATCATCGAAGTTATCCTTCGATACTCTTTTTCGATCCCACTCGGTTTCCTTCTTTTCTTTAATTTTTTTTTCGTTCTTTAATACAATTTCCAATATCTAAATTAATTTTCACCTGACGGTACTTGACAGATGAAACGGAAGATTTATAAAGGTAATTTTTCACTTACTTTTGTGTATTTCGTGAATATTTATTATAGGAATAATAAAAATTTTTAGCTAGTCAAGTTGTAATTTATTTTCATTAATTTTCGTGACATTGGTGACATAAAATTATTATGTTTTTTACTGATATCAACTTTCAAAGACAGGCGATATTCTTCGCTCCATATATATATATATATATATATATATATATATATATATTATTATTTTTTTTTTTGGTGAAAAAACGCCTAATAATCTTAGTACAAGTAAAATAAGGTTTTGAAGCAACAACTTGTAATCATTCACAAAAATTTGGAAAGAACTTCATTTTGGCAATAAAAAGTATGATAATATGAACAATAAAATTGTTTTACTATGGTTTGGAGGGCAAAAGGTGGGCATTTTAACTCGTGGGTAGAGTAGGTACTAATTTTTGTTTTAAATAGGTCGAATGGAGTTCCCTTAAACATGTACGTTTTAATTCTCAAACGAATGACAGATGACACCATTCGAAAGTCGATACAATAGTTTGTTACAAGGTTACAACAGGTTTTATAATTAAAAAGTCGAACATTATGATTTAAGAACTATCCCAATTTTATTACATTTATTTCGTTTATATACGTTCAAAACATGTTCTTCATATCATATTGAACTATCTTAAGTTTATACAATGTTCTCAAAATAGCAATAATTAATATCAAGGTCATCTTAGTCTTATTCAAGTTCATCAAAGTTGTAAAAATCAACTTCAGTTTGTACCGTAACTTCTTTTTATTTCAAGCAGTGAATTGCAAGCTATTTTAAAATCACACTGTAGACAAAAAAGCATGTGAACAGATGTTGTACAGGTATATCCACCACTGGTTAAGATAATATTTCGGGGTACAAGCAGTGGACACCCTTAAAATGTATCTGGTGTACGAAATATTAATAAATAAACACATTAAATGTATTCTGCATACTTTAGTCATTTCAAACAAAATGTACAAGAAAAATGTTTAACATAAATATCAAACAAAAACTATCTTCTATTTTTCGGAACTACCAGAAATCACCATAACAGAACAACTCGGTCGCACTGTTTCTGTTGATCTGAACTCGCTCTGCAAGTGATGGCTTAAAGTCTAAGTAGTTTGAAGCCTTACCACTAGAGGTCTCTAAACAGCGAACGGTGCGAACGTGTGTGTGACTTTCCAAACCTATTAATATTTATATTAAAAATTTAAAATATATTTTGTTCATTCAGTGTTCACCACTGGTAAAGTTACCTTATATTCTAGATTTACAATGATCTATGTTTTAACTTATGGATGTTACGCCATGAACATGAAGTACATGAAGCTTAAAAATGCGTTTTCGGAAAAACATTCTCGACATTTGATTAATTATATTCTATCCCCAAAGAATGAAACATATTTTTCTACATTTGAATGTTAATAACCAAATGGAGATGATTTGATTTTTATGTATGGAAAGTTGAAAAAAAATTAAAAATAAGTATTTGAAAATTAAAATAAAAACACATACTTAACAGATGCTATTTAACTTTACTAATATATTATATCTAAAATTATAAAAACATATTCGTCTGGCTAGTTATAAAATTTGTGAACAAATTTTTAAAAGAAGCATAAATGCAATACATTTTATTGAATCTGTTTCTGATATTCTGCACTTTATGTCAGCAAACATTAAATGCAGTATAATATTTTTTCATTCATTCATTTCTAAAGTTTAATTTATCCAATTTCTTGGTATCATTTAAATAAATGCACCTGTTCCCGTCTATTTATTTATTTGTTTTTAATATTTTTAGGTAAAAGAGGGACACATGAGACAGAACAACTAATAAAACATCAAAAAGCAACTACTCAGAAAACAGTTGATAGAACATTAGTACATAAGCAGGATAATAATGTTAAAATGACACATAAAACGATAGAAGCTGATTTTCAAGCAGTGACGAACGAGCATTTTGGGACATTCTGTCTTCTAACAGTGGTATTAAGGAAATTTAAGCTTGACTTTGTCGAACAAATAGTGAATTTATATTTGTTAAATCTTAAAGTATTTTTATTTCAATAAATGTATGCATGCAATTTATTTATTCAAAGTTTAAGTTATTGTAGGAAGTGTTCATATTAAAGAAATCTCTTTTTAAATAGAGTGTTACAATACTTCGAATAAGTTTTAGAGAAATCAAATATAGATAAATTAAGAGTTTAATTTTACACTGGGCCCCGAAACCTGGTTAATATTAAGGCAAAAAAAAGTATTTTCTGTAACTTATTGAGTCGTCACTTTTATCAAGTACACCATAAATGGGCTAAGAGAATAGACATCAATTTACACAAGTTTCTGTAAAGAAGTTGTTGACACGAATATTTCAAAACCTATATTTTATGTAGACTGTAAAAATTACTGCAGTTTGTAGAAGCGTGTATTTTCCTTCTTAGTAATTTTCCTCCTTTCAGCAGCACAATCTGTATGTGGATCTGCTTCATCGTCTTCATTTGATAGGAATTGTAAAAGATGCCAAAATTAATTCTCATATAAAATTTTGGAGAAGTGTTATTCTTTTTGCGGATATTGAGTTGGTCTGAGAGTACGATATTTAATTTTAGAGTTAGAAATTCTAGGTAGAAAGTGTTTCAACGAAAATAGTTCAGAAACGTTGTAGAAAAAAATGATTTATAGAAAAATGCGAGGGAAAATTTATGTTATTGAGATCCAATGCATTTCAAGACAAAAAGATTCGAGATGAAATGGTTTGTGAGATTATTTGATTATACCTGATAGAACAATCAACCATTCACAATTTTTTTTTATAATTTATAAAATATGATTAGAAAACGAATTATCCTCTTCTGATAATTATAATTTTCTCATACAATACTGATAGATTTATTAAAAAAAATTACGAAGTCCTTTATATTAAGAAATTTGTCTGACATATAAACAACTTGCCATATATTTTTTTAGCATTTTTTCTGTTTTAAGATATCTAAACTTCAATTGTTTATAAAATGTCAATAAACTGATTTTAAACGTAACAGTTAATTATTATCCATAAAAGTTTAGAAAATATGCTTTACTATGAAAATTATGCTGATTCATTATAGCAAGATTAAAATCCTAGTATCTTTCCTACAAAAATAATATTGAAGTGAAATAAAAAAAATCATAAGTACTTAAAAACAGAATAACTTTTTACAAAAATAAAATTTTTAAATTATAAAATTTTTACCATTAAAATTATCATAACTTTCTTTCGAATAAAAACATAAGAAATGAAGTAGTCATAAATACTTAATAGCGATTTCGAAAAACTCTGAAATGTCTTTGTTTGATTTGTTCAGAATTTTAAATGAAAAGTATGTTTTTTTAATACATAATGTAAAAGTATTTTTATTTTAAAAACTATTCTTTAATTATCTTTTATTTTTAGCTCATGTGTTGCATTTAGAGATTTGAATTTCTACTCAAAACCTTTTAATGATTTGAATCTTATATCAAAAACTCATTTCTTTTAATGAAACTCTTTTCTTCATCCAATTCTCTAAACGATTTCGATCTTATAAAAGTCTTCAAAATTTATTAAACCCCTCAAATTTATTTGCATAATATATAATTTTCTAAAAAATAATAAGAATGTTCAATTTTGTTTAGAATAACTACATTCAAATTTATGTGAGAAGGAAAATACCACTTTTCATATAAAAGTTTATACATTTTCATATAAATTTTCAATAGTTTCGAAATTTTTTTATTCCACTAATTGGTAATGAAAACTGGTTTCGTTCATGTGAGATTCGATGTAGAACTATGGCTACGACTTAAGATTCTCCGTTGCAAATTTAAACTAGTCATTGGGGCCACCGCAATACTTACCCAAAATGGATATGCATAATATAAAATATGAAAATAAAACATGTGTAAACTATTTATAAAATCCATTGCACTTCGAAAAAATCCCGGCTTGATGCCGTCATAAAATGTAAATGTTCTGTTACTTAATTGCATAAGAGAAACATCCTTATAACTCTAAAAATGATAATCATATTAACCAACAGTTTACTGTTTCGGATTAAGCGTCTATTTTCCAATTAAAATATACATTTGAAATGAAATTTGAATGAAATAGAGGGTCATGAAAAAGTAAAAGAGGTTGGAAAATAGGATTAAAAATATTTAGGTAAATAATTATCTAATCGACTTCATTCTTTGTGCAAATTTTATGTTTTTTTATTATCTTTTCTATTGACTCCTTAAAAAAACAATTTTTATATACCTTTTATCAGAACGAATATTTCGAGAGTCCGAAAAAAATAGTTCCGGATAGTCGAGGTTACTGAAATTTAATAAGCTTCTTCTCATTATTATATTATATGTATGTATAAAATTTCAAATCTCTGTCTGAATATGTCCGGGAGATAGAGCGTTTACAGACAGACAGACATAAACACAGAGGCAGACAGAGGAACGGCATTTTCCCCCCTAAAAATATGTTTTTCGGAATTTCCAGTGTCTGAAACGTGTAAATTTGTCATTTTTTTTTTCAATTTTTAAAACGATTACAAAACTTACCCTTTTCTACGTATGATAGGTAATTAAGGAGGGCGAAAATCATGCGTCAAGCATAGATTATGAAACACTTTCCAACACATTCAGATTGCTGTAACAAAACTTCACATTTTAATAAGGTGAAAGTTGATGTTTAAAAAAACAATTAACTATGACATATTTGAAAACCCAATGTCAGCAATTACCATCAATTGTTGAAAAAACAAATGGTTTCTTCTTAGTAATTCTTTTTCACAGACAGCACTGTAACCGAAATCATTTGTGTGTTCCCTGTATGCTATGCACACTTTATTCTATAGTAAGCACCTTTTTGAGCACCTCAGTGATTTTTATCAATTTCAATATTTTTTAAATTGTGCTGTCACAGTAAAATACACCGTAAATGATTTTTTCCCTATAGACTGTAATGTAATGGAATTATTTTGAGTGTCCCTATAAAATAACGATGAACGCTATGCACACCATATTCTAATCTAAGCATCTTGTTGTGCACCTCAGGGATACATATATATATATATATATATATATGAATTTCAATATGTTTAAATTTAACACAATTTAAGAACACACATTTTATCAGACAATTAAATACACTAAACCAACATGAGTGAAAAATTGACCTGGGCCAGGACTCGAACCTGGGATCTTCAGCGTACCGTGCTGACGCTCTGCCACTAAGCCACCCAGATCGACATCCTAGCCAGGCAATTTCTCAGTTTATTCATGTTGGGAACGGTCATCGGCCAACAGTTTGCAGCTTCAGATGACATAATACGATGAATAACCACTCATCGGTCCGTAATTAATTATACATAATATATTTTAAGGCATAAACACTACGTCTGATTACTTTAATTTAACACAATATAAAAACACACATTTTATCAGAGGACTCGAACCTGGGATCTTCAGCGTACCGTGCTGACGCTCTGCCACTAAGCCACCCAGATCGACATCCTAGCCAGGCAATTTCTCAGTTTATTCATGTTGGGAACGGTCATCGGCCAACAGTTTGCAGCTTCAGATGACATAATACGATGAATAACCACTCATCGGTCCGTAATTAATTATACATAATATCTTTTAAAGCATAAACACTACGTCTGATTACTTTAATTTAACACAATATAAAAACACACATTTTATCAGACAATTAAATACACTAAACCAACATGAGTGAAAAATTGACCTGGGCCAGAACTCAAACCTGGGATCTTCAGCGTACCATGCTGACGCTGTGCCACTAAGTTAGAGCAAAGAGAGTTTCGTCTAAAAAAGGGAAATAAATGAAAAAGTCATAAATATTTAAAAGCAATTTTGAAGAACTTTCAAATGTTTTTATTTTATTTTCTTAAAATTTTAAGTACAAAGTATGTTTTTTAAGTAATTAATGAAAAAAAAATTCTTTTTTGAATTATCCTCTTATTTTCTATGATTTTTAGCTAATGTGCATCCTTAATGTTTTCAATTTCTCAAATCAAAAATTTTTATATTTTAATGGAACTGTTTTATTCATTCGAAAATCTAGGCGGGATAAATCACATAAAAGTTTCTAAAAAGCAGTAAAGCCACTAATTTCAATCGTTTTTTTTCCTTTTTTAAAACATGGATGCTGAGGGTTATCCCCCTACTGTAAACTTTTATAAAATTAAATGGCAAATAAATTCCCACTCTTTATATAGATTATTCTTCATCATATACTAGATTCCATTCATAAGTTCACAAAACTTTCTTTCCATTTGTTGGCAATTTATTATACATTATATCTATTGAATTCATACCATAATTGATGAATAATAGTTTCAATAATCCTAAATATTTGATAAGATCTACAATAGAATTATATGATGCAATTAATATATTTAACACGGGTTTCGTGTCACATTTAACGCCTTCACAGTTTCTTTCTTTCATTTTTTTTGTCAAATTGAAAATAGGGACGAATAACCACTTTTTTCGTACTAAAATATTTGCCTTATATAATCGAAAAATGTCTGTCAATTAATAAAGCGAATATTGCAATTAAAACTTAGTGGTATCCAAAAGCTTTTATTAACAAAGCAAACAAACACTTTTTGAATTCGAACAAAAGTGTAACAAAAAAAATATATGTTTTTTTCTTGTTTCTCTTTTTTTTCAAAATTGAAGACTTGCAGCTATTATAAGCAGAAAAAATACTCAAGAACGTGTACATATATTTTAATAAATGTTTTTAACAATGCGATTGTACGCTGCTGTCCAAAAAGTAAAGGGCAACAACCGGACGCTTTCGCTTTTTACACGGTTTTGACGAATGTCTAATGAAATTCTTGAACTTCAAGGATGTAAAGCCCATATTTGACTTCAAGAACAGTAGAAACAGTATACAGCAATTAAAATACTAATATATTTAATATTTGATGAGATATGGGCATTTGTACGAAAGATTTTTTAACTATACGAAAGATTTTTTTTCCATGATATGGTAGTCAGTTCTATAGAGAAACTTATATAAAAAGACCAGTCAAATATCGTGAAAATTAAGAAAGATATCAGCAATGCAGTGAGCTAATTGGTAAATTGGGGAGAGGGGGGAATCCCTTTTCATCTAACTGGATTTTCTCCTCAATTTCCCCCCATGAATTAATAGTACATTAATGTCGGGCCCGTATAAATATTGGGCTTGTTTTCTAATTCTACAAACAATCGATTTTAAGTTTAAACTGTGTAAAACCCATATACTGTTTCGCTCTACAAAATAAGATAACCTTATTTCCTTACTGTTTCTGCTCCATTCGTTGTTTTCTTGCTTCACATGGATGTTTCTGTCTATCAAAATGTAATTTTCAGTGAGTCGTAACAAGGCACTTTTAAATGTACTCTAAATCATCACTTATTCTGAAAAATCTTAGTATTTTTCAGTCGAAATCAACTGCATTATTTACAAATACCGTGGTTAATTACAGTTAAAGTAATCTGAAAGCTCTGTTTTCCCCCCATTGCCTCTTGCGAAGTGATTCCCAAAGTGGACGCTATTCGATTTTTAAGAGTAGCAATTCTTTTTATTCTTCTAGAGTTTTTATTTCATATATTTTTAACACATTCCCAAGTAAATATTTTTTTCTGTTTTTATTATTATTTATTTATTTATTTATTTTGGTAAAGTAATGTTGTAAACTAAAAAATAGCTATACACGCAGATTGTAAAAGCAAATATTTTTTTTTTTTTTTTTTTTTTTTTTTTTAAGTTATCGTGCAAAAGTTCGAAATATAATCTTAGCCGGTATCATTATTCATGAGAAAGGTTTTAGGACACCATTGTCCTATTTAAAATTTGTCTAGTTAAATTTCTACTTTAGAATTTTGCATAACTTTTTCGACTAGTATTTGTTCGATTACACCTGAGTTTCTGTCTCCTCATTGATTGGTCACATGAAGAACTTTTTACAGAAGAAATCACTTACAGCTGTATCTAAAACTAACTGTATTGACCACGTTGAACAAAAAAAAAATATCACAAGGTATTACCAATTTTATAAAATGAATAAATTCCCGAATGGGCATAACAGATGGAAACGAATGTATAGTAAATTTCTTATGACTCTCCTTAATGTTCAAAAATATTAAGTTATGGCATAACTATTTAAATATCAGTTTACATATGGCAGTCAACTTACGACAATGGATAAGGGAAAACCGACTAAGCGAAGTGTGTTATGCTGAACAAAAAAATGTCAACTTAAAATTGATAAGGAAAAGAATCTTTAAATTCTTCGCGTTATTCGTAGAGTAATTTGAAACTATCCTTAATGATTAATGAAGTACTAAAATCAGCAGGAATATATAAAATAAATTGTCTAAACAGCAGAAATGAAAAGGTTACTTACATAGGAATGGCGAAGAGAAAAATAGAAGAAAGGAACATATCAGAGATATAAAACTAAATAAACAGTCAACAGCTCTTGTAAGATTAAACACTAAAACCCCAATAAAACTTGAAACCCTACAAATATAGAAAATAGCTAACAACGAAAATTTACATAACGCTTTAATAAGATAATCAATAGAAATCAATGCGACCAAAGACGCATGCAATGACATGGTTCATTCATTACTTGATTGCCGCTGGAAAAAAAAAAAATGTTAGAAGAGGGAGAGAGAGAGAGTATGGAATGCCGATAGGGGGAGCTCTTCAACCAGCAGTAATATATATGAAGGAGAGGCAGAGAGTTGAAGATCACAACTGATGATGCCCTAGCTGGGGCCAAAACACTTTTGTGGAGTTGTAAAGATTTTTTATTGAAAACTGTTTTTACATTTTTTAAATGGGGGACGTTTTTAGTGAGAAATTTTTTATCATGATTTTTAAATAGTGTATGAATAAAAATTGGTAAAATGGACAATAAACAGTAACATCAAGAAATTTTGTGAATATAAAATTGGAGACCGTATTACACTTTTGTTTCACATTAAGACCATCAACATTTTTCTAGATATTAACATGGAGATGTATGGCATCATTTCATTTATAGAGTTATGTTAAAATTTATTTGTGTAAACTTTTACCCGTTTTGTAAGCTAACAAATTGTAAAATGACTTATTAGTATTAATTCTCCTGTAGGCTTCCTCCATGCGAATATTAATATATATATATTAAATAATAAGACTTCGGGGATGATCAGTATTTTAAAGAATATTAGGTGGAGCGTGACTCAAAAGAGGTTCGAAACCACAGCTCTCGTGCAATGATGCTCAACCGGGGCTACAGCCGGTGCACCGCATGCGGCTCACACATCGTTTACGTGGCGCCCAAGACACACAATCATTAATCCGTATTGATACATATGATAAACAAAAAATTTATTAAGATCTTCTATATTGTTTTATATATATTTGTGTGAAAACAAAACTTTCCCTGTTGTTTACATTTAATTTTTAATTACATTAATACATATTAAATGACTTTTGAACTAAGAAGAATACGTTTTACATATATTCCAATTTACCTTGTAGTGGTATATATATATTTTAATTTTTAGCAGTAATCAAATATTGTTTAAAATTAATTAATTTTGCACTCTTTAATGTTTACATTTTATAAAAATAGATTGTTTTTCTACTGAGAAAAGTCTTATTTATTAAAGGAAATATCTTGCATTTTTAAAAAATTTCCAATATAGTTGAAAGGTTTTTATGAATTCGGTTTTTCTGACTTCTGTCTCTGTGTCTCTAATCCAACACTCGTAAATATAATCCGATTACCATGTAATTGAGAGATGTTATTGAGGTTTAGTATAGTAAGTTCTCTAATCAAAATGGAATGTGTTGCATTTATACTGCGTTTACAGGGACGCTCCAAGAGTGTCGCTACATCGTGATCTAAGGAGAAAAATTGTTTGCGATGTATTTTAATGATGTCATACTATTTCAAGCATAATGAAATTGATATGCATTTCTGAGGTGCACTTAAACATGCTTTCATAAGAATATGAATTGCGTAGCATTTATAGCTTGTGTATAGGAATACTAAAAAAATCCGTTTCATTATAATATATGTGAAACAACTGTTTGCGTTGTATTTCAATGATGTTACACTATTTCATAATGAAATAGACATCTTGTAAAATATATTAATTATGATTGTTCTATTTGGTGAAAATAAATTTAAATTTCTGTTCTTTAAAGTACTTTACCAAATATTGTGTTGAAGACTAATTCATAAGCGTGTTTTTTTTTTCAAATTTAAAAATATACACAGAAATAAAACGCTTTGCCAAAATGATTTATATTATTTGAAATAGTAATTTTTGCCTTACAATTGAGTGTATTTTGATTTTTAATTGCATTGATTTTTGTGTATTTTTAGATCATTAAAATAAAATACTTGAGTATTTTCGGCTCCATTTATTGTAGCATTCTCCCTACTCTTCAGACATGGCACCATCAGATTTTCAACTGTTTCATGCGCTTCTGAACGGTTTTCACGATGTATAATAGTTCAATATTGGCGTAGAATTGAAAACTTGTCTGAATGAATTCTTTATTGAATGATCAGAATATGTCGTAAACAACAACAGAGAGTATATTATTGAAAAATATATATTGTAATGTTTTTTTTTTTTTTTTTTTTAAATAAAAAAATTCTGATGAATTATTCCTTTAATCCAGTCAAATATTGTGTAAGTTATTATTTTGTAAGTTCAGATTTTTACTAGACAGTCTTTACTAAGACTTTTGTTTTTAAATAGTGCACAAAGTTTCGATTGTTTGTTATATATAAAGTGAATTTCGTTAAAGTAGAATTTTTAAATCAGCACATTAAAGTAAATTTATCAGTGTTTTGATAACACCACTATCAAAAGAAAATTTTATTTTATTAGTATTTTCGAGTATTTTCATTTTTACTTGCGTAAAATAAACAAAATAAATTTAGAGAAACTTTCCTAGTCTATTAATCATACTGAACTTTCGAGACTTTAGGGAATCTCATATGACAATAACAAAAAGGGAAAAGTAAATTTCTTCTTAATTTATCAAATTTGAGGCATGTTAGACAAACGAAAAGTATTTCCAGCGCTAATGAATTAAAAGTTCAAAATTATTTTAGCTTTTTCAAACCACGAGTCTTATAAATAATCTCTTTTGTTTGCCAAGCTTCAAATTTACCTTTTTTAAAGAAGATTCATGAAAGAATTTTTTTGAAAAATTTCTGCTAAGTTGAAAAAAATATCTAAGTTAAAGGAAATAACTTTTTGACAAAATTCAATTATATAACAGATAAAACTTAATACGTACTTCTTAAAATTTTAACTGCATACATTATTTTACAATGTTGTAACATGTATCCATTTTTAATACATTATCTCGATACTTACACTGTAAAAAAAGACAAATGTCTGTCAATCTAGGAAATTATAATATAACCACGAACGGAAATACACAATAACCTTTTCGGAGCAACCCACGACTCCGAAAAGCGTCCTATTTTTTTTTATAGAAATCTCAGGAACTAATAAATTTTAGATATAGAAAGACGTAGAATTAAAGCAAGAAGTACATTAAAAACAAAGTTATTTTGTAACCATTGATTTTCGAAAACGATTCCGAGTCATTTTTATCATGCTTTAATCAGTTTTTTAACCTAGAATGCAAGTTTTTTGGATACTACCATTTCTCAAATAAATATCTTCATGTTCAATAAACATGTTTTGCTGATAAATATGATAAATCAATAGCATTAACAGTAACATTAACATTAATATAATTTTATAACTCTTGCACGTATAAATTCAATTACGCAGCTAAAAATGTTTAAATGAGAACTGGTAGCATCCTTAAAATGGGTATTCCAGTTTGAGAAAACTGATTAATACACTAGAAAAACTACTAGAAAACATTTCCGAGAATCAGTGGCAGCAAACGAAACTTTGTTTCTTTATATCTTCTTTATATCTCGAAAATATATTGGTTCCTGATATTTATAAAGATAAAGAACGCTTTTCGGAATCGTGGGTAATATAAGAGGGGATATTATACATTCCCATACTTGATTATATTATATTTTCTTAGATTAACTAACATTTGTCTTTATTTGCTGTGTACATACGATTTTTTTCTGCTTATATGTTTTACACAGATGCATGCTTTATACATAGTCTTATAATATAAATGCATACAACTTTCAATACATGCAGTAGGTATGAGAAACCCTTTTTACTTACCCATCATATGTAATATAAAAAAAATAATAATCGAGTTTTTTTTGTTTGTTTGTTTGTTTGACGGATTTACACGTTTCATACACTGAAGATTCCGAAAAACATATTTTTAGAAAAAAAAAATTGCCGTCCGTCTGTGTGTGTCTGCAAACGCTCTATCTCCCAAACAAATTGAGATAGAGACTTGAAATTTGTTATGTACTTAGTATGCAATACTGGGAAGAAGCTTATTGATTTTCAGTAACCTCGATTATCCGGAACTATTTTTTTCGGACTGTCGAAATATTCGTTCTGATAAAAGGTATATACAAATTTTTGAATTTTTTTATTTTAAGGAGTAAATATAAAATACAATAAAAAACTTAAATTTTGCATAAACAATGAAGTCGATCGGATAATGAGTCGCCGAGATATTTGTAATAATATTTTCCACATTCTTCGATTTTTCATGACCCGGTATTTCATTCAAATTTTTTAATTCAAAGATATATTTTAATTGGAAATGAGACGCTTAATCCGTCGCAGTAAACCGTTAGTTAATATGATTATAAATTTTGGATTTATAAGGATTTTTTTTTACGCAATTCAGTAATAGAACATTTAATTTTTATGACGTCACCAAGCCACGATTCTATTTGAAATGCAATACATTTTATAAATAGTTTACACATGTTTTATTTTCATTTTTATATTATGCATAACCGTGATGGGTAAGTATTAAGTTGGCCCCCATTCACTTGTTTTTAAATTGTATCTTCTTACATCGTTAATCATATCAATGCTATATTGAATAATAATATCAATTTTGTAGTGCAGTTTTAGAACTTTGAGTTACTGTGAACTTGTGTTCTAAATTCGGAACAAAGTAAAAGTGCTTTCATCAAAAGAAAATAACACTGACTCATGAGGAACCTTGCAAAAAATTGATTCAAATTCCTTCTATTGAATAATTTTCACGTGCCATATTGCAGGTTTACTTTGTGCCTACATGAGTTACTTTGAACCAATCATGAAAAGATTGACCAATCATGATCCATCGCTTTGTAATGATTATTCTAATAAATATTTCCAACCAGTTTTGCTTCTGCTCAATAGGTAACTTTCTGTCAACTCATATTTGAATTATTAATGCATCCATCCTTTTGGATATAGTTTTCTAAACATATCTACACTGTTTTATTTTTGTTAGAATTTTTCTTAAAAAAGAACAGTTGAATTTTGCTGTAAGAAAATAACTTAATCAGAGTGACGGTATCATTTATATATGTATAAAAACTAATTTTTGTACCTTTTATTTCCAATATTCTACATCAGAAAAGTAAATATTAAAAATGTACGGTTGGAGGAGAATGAACCATAATTGCCAAGTCTTTTCAGTTATTAAGAAGGTTTTTATTTTTAAGTCACTTTTAAATATTTTTTCATCCACCAGATTTAGCGGGTTTTTACCTAGTAAATGCCGGGTGATTCAAATTACAGTTTCGCTGCACAGCGGAGTATTTGATGCAAAATCCTGGCCAAAAATGCAGAAAATAAAATTTGATCGAAAATTGTAAAAAGAATATTTTAAAATAGCTAACTGGTGTGTCGATCTATGTCTATTCCAGGAGTATGAGTCATATCAGGCTGCTCCTAGCCTCAGTTGAAGTGAAAATTGTTTGCGAGAAGACGTAATTCTTTTATTGTTATGTTTCAGCTTTATTATTGTGTTTAAATGTATACTTTGACATGTACATTTAAATAGTTTTATCTTTCATATAATAAAAAGTACTTGAAAATGGGTTATTTTTATGTCTTTTTAGATCTAATTTATGGAAACAAATTATTTAATATATTCAAAGCTTTTTAAAGCTGTGTCGGGGTTTGTCGGACCATTTTCGAAATCTAATCGTTTTGGTTATAGTTTTGAAGCCATTTCTTTGAAAAAATTGTTCTGCTAAATACTAATTGTAAGTAATATATATATATATTATATACATTGGTTTATATAAATAATTAAATATTTATGTATAGAGAAATTTCAAAACCACATTCAATTAAATATTACTTGTAAAGAAAACAAATCTATCAACAATTACTTTCCTCTTACAAATAGTAAACAATTAAGTAAACGTTGTATTATATATTTCTTTTTTTAATAAATGCATACATTTATGTAAGTATAACATTAATTAAGTGTATTTACTAATAGTAAGTGAACAGAAATAGTTTTAACTATAAAACACATGAAAAGTAATTTTGGCCATGCTTTTGACTCAAATACACCACTGTACGAAGTTTAGAATGATCTGGAGAGACAACGCATGGAAATAACACCTCCATATTTGGAGGATATACATTTCAGAACATGCTGAAATGATTGATACAATAAAAATGTTAGTTAAAAAAATGCTCAATAGGTGGAAATGTCGCCCTGAAAGCATTTTCGTGTAATAAATATGAAGCGGCACTATCCATAAAGATAATCATGTCATCATAACCATTTGATGATATTATATACCATTATAAAGTGCAGCGTTTTCGCTGTTTCGGTAAAACATTTTAATAACAATACACGTTCTTTCAACTACAGAACTATAGTATTCGCCGAATAATGCTAAAAAAAGTTTTTGTATATATATTTTGCTGATATGAGTTTCTTCCTTGCGAATGTTATGCAAATTTTGTCCCGTGGCCGCTGGAAGAGTTATTTCAATCAAATTTTGTAAATAATGTTTTTTTAATTTTATCATTAATTTCTCATGTCCTGAAATGTATGATCTCCAAATATAGAGGCTTTACGTCCATGGATTGTCTCTTTAAAGCATTTCAAACGGAGGTACCTTAATTTAAATTCCTCAGTGTGTGAAATTCTGTATAAAGAAGTAATATTTGCTTTAGAAGTTGTTTTGAAAAAAAGAATATCATTTTTATAATTAATATTATAAACATATCGTTTTTCACATTACTTCCTCTAAATAAATAACTACATTTCCACTTGTGACCATTGCGTTCTTACCAAACATTTAACTCCGTTTTGAACTACATTGAGACAAGGTGTCCATTAAAAAAATAAAAGTAATATTTTGTGTCTAATACGTAATGTTAGTTTCTGGAATCTCATCAAAATAAAAAAATTGTAATTTTTTATGCTAGAATAAATGAAAATTTATTCTCGCTTCTAACTTAGTCAAAGTAATGTAATCCTCTTTTTCAGATATTAAATTCGGTTTTCATTTTCGTTAAAAGTGTAAGAAGATAGGTTTTTGATTTTCTATACATAATTTCTTTAGAAAGCGTAATCTGAGATTAAAAAAATATTTTTAATTTTCATTAAAGATAAAACCCAGCTTCATCTACTCGGCAAATACCGTTTACTACCCACTTCCTTTATTCAAATATATATGTGTGTGTGTGTGTGTGAGTAACTCTAATAAACATGAAAACTATTTTCATTTCTCTTTAGGGAAAAACTCTATCAAGTTTTTTTTTTTTCAAAAATAAATCGTTTTTAATGTAATGATAAGTATGTGTATAACAAGTATGTAAAATAAGTATTGCAGTAAATGGAGAACGGAGAACTACAAAATAAACAATTGCGAACGAAGCCTCACGAAGTATTTAGAAATCTTTTTCGAATAAACATATTCAGCATAATTACAAGTTAATGCTCACTGCATTCTTACCAATATCTTAACTAGATTTTGTCTGCTGTATCAACTACATTGAGACGAGATCTCATTCTGAAACAAAATTCATTTTTGTGCCTAAAACGTGGCGCTAACTTTTCGATATCATAAAGAAAAATATTACAAGTGTAAAAAGATATACAAGTTTTCATTCTGGAATAAATTGAAATTTCTTTTTCCTGCTAACTTAATAAAATTAAAGAAATCATCTCTGCAGATATGGAATTCAGTTATCTCTTGCATCGAAATGTAATAGGATAAGTTATTAATTCATCAAATAGGATTCCATTGAAAAACGTACTGTAATATAGCTTTAGTAGAATTTTTTTTTCCATTAAAGATGAAAAGTAGTTTCATTTACTGTGAAAAGCTGTTCAAGACGACATTCCGTATTTTTTTAAAAAATCTATATATTTCCATTAAATATTAAAACTGTTTTCATTTACTCTGTTAATACTACTTACGCTAAATTCTTTTTTTTTTCTTCAAACAACTCTTTTTACGCCATATATTACCAGAAAAAAGGGGAAAAGAACAAGAAAAAACAATTTCTAATATAATACGTATAGTAAATGGTAAACTGAAAAAGAAAATACAAAATAAGCAATTATTAGTAAGCTTCATAAAGTACAGTATTTAAAAATATTTTTTGCAGGGATATATGCGGCATAATTAATGGTGAAAATGTTAAAGATCTTGTTACCATTTCAATTTGTAGTTCCTTAACAAAAATTAAACTGTAACATTAATTAGTAGGTTTTATTATTAATTGATCTATAGCAGTCACTTTTTTACACGGTGATTTTCGGTAGAGTTAGAAATGATGAAAAATAATAGTTTACTTTTTCATATGTTAAGTATGGGTTTTTTATCACACTCAAAGAAATATATCAATTGCTAAATTACATTGATCTTTCTACGTTTAAGAAATAAAAAATACAATTTTTAAGGTGATATTTACATTAACTTCAATAACGTATTTCAATCGTAAATTATATTCGAAAATCATAATTATATATTCCTCTAATAATAAAGCCGGCTTAATTAACTCGCAATGTGCAGCACAGACATGTTTACCGTTAATGAAGTCACAAAAGGTTTTCTCATGTAAAATACATGCGTGAGGAAAGCTTTTATGCTGATTTCGAATTATTGTAAGTGCGAAACAAAGTAATTTATTATAAACAAGCATCTGATGAGTTAAGTAAGCACTTCATCGTTACTCATTAAATAATAGTTACGGATATTACGACATTTAATTTAATTATCATGCTTTCAGCCTATAATATGGAAATGATTTAATTTAACATAAATTTTCTTGAATCCGCATTAAATTATTTGCTTACTATGTAGTTCGATGCAGATATTCTAGTTAAACATAATTGAAACCTTATTAAATCACTACCAAATATATAAAACCATAAAAATGTTTATCCAAGTCGTTAAATTTTATCTTAAAGACATATTTTCTTAATTTCACAAGCATGAAAAAAATTCATTTTGAATTTTACATCATTTATTATGCCCTGCGGTTGATCTAAGCAATCCAAAATAATCTTTATAATTGTTATCTTTTGAGGATTGACTTAATGAAAGTGTAGAAATTTTTATGCCAGATTTGAAAGTCTGTATACACATGCATACATACAATCTATGTGCATTTTTTTAGATACTATCTCTCTTTAGATTATCTTTAGCCTTCTTTTTTCACAAAATGCATTTTCAGTTTGCATTTTAATACTGCTAACAAGTATTCTAGATTAATCTTAAACCATTTTATTAGTATGAAACCATTTAATTGCTAAAAAAAGTTACTGATTTTATCGATGACTCATTTTGTGATTTATGGGAATATGAATAAACAATTTTTGCACTCTGTAGACAATTTCATTAAACTATTCTTCAAATTTAATCACAAATGTTGTTCACAATAAAATTTTTTATACATGACAAGTCTTTGAAATTTTATAAATAATGTTTATTAGAGGTTTTACAAGTAAAATTATTCGAAAATTTAAACTTCGATATATTCTAAATATAATTGGAAAGAAACCGTCCAACAGAAAATATATTAGATTAATAAAATATAATTTATTAAATTATTCTCAAAAATTAATTACTTAATTTGAAGTATCATATATTTGTTTGAAGAAATTAGGATTTATAGGACAATGCAGATGACGACCAATTATCCGTTTCCTTCTAAAATGAGATTAATTTTGGGATGAGTTATAATTCATTAAAATTTTATAAATATTGTCTATTTGAGAATACGTAATTCAAAGGTTTTGTAAAATTAAACTTATTCAAACTACTCTTTATTTTGAAACTAATTGTTTAAAAATAAAAGCTAGATTAATAAAATAAAATACATTAAAATAGTTTACAAATTTAATCGTTTGATTACAAACATCAGATAATTGTGTGAGGAAAGTACACTGCTGGCCATCCAAAATGCAACACCATGAAGGAATGCAAATAACATAATGATATTTATTGGACAAATACATTATAATGGGAAGGACAAGTGATTGCATTTACAGAAAATTTGGAAGTATATTTTCTGAGAAAACACTACCCAGAGTTGCCAACCCTGGCAGTATTAACAGCATTTATCTGTCTAGGCATTGAGTCGAACAGAGATTGGATGTCATGTAGGGGTACGGCAGTCCATACACCTTCAACTCAAAGCCACAGTTCATCAACCGTAGTGACTGGCGAGTGGTGGCGTGCCAGTCGCTCAGCAGCCATTGACCAGAAATTTTTAATTGGTGTGAAATCAGGAGAACGTGCTGGCCCGGGCAACAGTCGAAAATGTTTTGTATCAAGGAAAGTCAGGATAGTACTGGAAACATGTAGTCGTGCATTGTAGTGTTGAAATGTAGAGTTCCGGAGACATCGAAGATAGGACAGAACTACGGAACGTAACACATCAGAAATGAAACGGCTGCTGTTGAAATTGCCAGAATGCGAACAAATGGTTACAAATGGTAGTGTGTATCCAATGGCACATACCGTCACTCCAGGTGATATGACGATATCGAATGCAAGCTGGCAATGTGCCTTTCGCACGATGCTGCCAAACACGGATGCGGGCATCATGAAGCTGTATATGATGCAGGAATGGCGTCTGACGTTGTCTTTTCAGATGAATCCAGGCTCTGTATCCATCATGAAGGCCGCATCCGTGTTTGGTGGCATCCTTCAGAATTCACTTTGCCAGTTTGCATTCGACATCATCATAGAGGCCCATAACCTGCAGTGACGGTGAGGGGTGCCATTGAATACACGTCTCGGTAACTTCTTGTTCCCATTGCGAACAATATGAACAGCAGCCATTACATTTCTGAGGTGTTACTTTCCGTGGTTCTACCCTAGCTTCGAGGCCTTTGGAAGTCTACTTCTCAGCAATACAATGCACGACCGCATATTGCTCGTACTATCCGGATCTTCCTTGGTATAGAACATGTTCGAGTGTTGATCTAACCGGCACGTTCTCCTGATTTCTCACCAATTGAATATGTCCTGTCAATGGCTTCTGAGCGACTTGCCCGTCACCACTCACCCGTCACTACTTTTGATGAACTGTGGCATAGTGTTGAAGCTGCATGGACTGCTGTACCCGTACATGACATCCAATCTCTGTTCGACTCCATGCCTAGGAAGATAAATGCTGTTACTGCGGCTAGGGGTGGCAACTCTGGGTGATGTTTTCTCCTGAACTATACCTCCAAATTTTCTGAAAATGTAATAAATTGTCCTTCCGATTATAATGTATTTACCCAATAAATATCATTCTGTTATTTGCATTCCTTCATGGTGTTGCATTTTGGATAGCCAGCAGTGTAGAAAGTATAAGATAATTAAGATCACGCCTACGTTTATTTTAATTTCTAAAAGAAGATTAAATTTACAATGCATTACGTTTCTTTATTACATATTAGAGGCTTTATAATTGAAACGATTTGAAATTTTAAACTTCAATGTATTCTCAATATAATTTGAAACTAACTCTTTAAAAGAATATAAAAACTTTGTATTTAAACCATACATCTTTAAAAGAATATATCTTAAATTAATAAAACTAAATGAAATTGAAATAATGAAACAAAAAACTCAATTTTCTTAGATTATTTCTGCGCTCAAAATTATAAATATATACAGAAACAAATATAAGATATACATTTATTATTTAAAATTATTTAGAAATGACATATATGCCATGTTATTCTTCACAGAACTACTTCACAAATATGAAGTTTCTGTTTGCGCAATGGAATTCACGTTTCACATTACTTCCATATGTCAAAAAGATGTTATTTCAATAAAAAAAATATTTTAAAATTATGGATTATTTCTTTTAATTTCGATTGTTTTTCTGTTTCAATTATCTTCAATATGAAATATCTGTCATTGTACTTTTGGAATTCTATTCATTATAGATGAAATATTTTACTCCTTTGTTTTAATTTCAATATTTTTTAATCTTCATTTAAATATAAAAGCAATCTACTAAACATTATCATAATAAAAAGAAGTTTAGACTTTTGTCGCTACATAATTTCCATTCATAAATGTAACAAACTAGGTTAAAATTTAGAGAAATGTTAAAAATACTTTTTAAAATGATTTCATGTTTCAATCTTATTGCTTCCAACCATGAAGGATACTTTAATAATTTTACAAAATGGAAAAGGAAATTTCAAGTTTGAATAAGAAGATTCATCTGGATATTTAAATTAAATTTGTAATGGATGTGGAAAAGCTATACTAGATGTTAGCGTAGGTTGTCAACATTTTCTATTTAGTACAAATGATTTATTTAATTTTATTTTCAATTTTGTTATTTTTTTCATGTGTAGGTATTTTTAATACAAAATAAGGTAATGTTAGCTATTTTAAATAGAGTCATAAAATGGGATGATTAAAACTTAAATTTTTCTAATTAATATGTATGTTTATTATTGTTACAACTATTCCTAGTCCTGTACGAAATTATCTTTGAATATTACAACACATAAAAGTATATCTGTATATACATAGAACATGCATTCTTATACAATATGTATAGGAAAATATGTCTATTATATAAAAATATTTAAAATATGCATACATTCCATTTTATTCACTGCAAACACATTAGTAATGCCGATAGCGTTATCATAAAAATGTGAGGCATAAATTCAACTGTTTTTATTTATATTTTAACTATATGCAATGCTTATATTATAATAGCATTTTAAAATGGATGATTTATTTCGGGCAGTTTTGATATATAATTAATGAGTATTGGATAATTATAAAAAAAATACTGCAGTAAAATTCCTTAAAGTTTTTTTTTAAGTTAGAGTTTATTACAGGCTTTATTATTAAGTTAATTAAAAATTTTAAAGTTCTAATCATTATTTTTGTCATCGGAAACTAACGATCTAACATAAAATATGTAAAACTAATGAAAGATAATGGAATGGAACAAATATAATAAATATTACGAAATCCTTAAACATTTTCTTAGTTTGTTCAAAATTCGTTTATCCTTATGTTCAAAACTATTTCTATGTAAATTAAACATATCGAGGTTATAACATGTAATTACTTAAAATGAATTAGATATTGCCTACATTGCTACTAAACCTTCCTAATATTAAGTAACACTACATTCGAATAGTGATATTCGCTAAATGTTTTGAAAAAAAATTACGATTAAATAAAGCGAAGATTACTATAGTAGTGGTACACGAAAATCGAAAGATCTGTCAACTCTCTACATACACTAGTGTGAAAAACTTCAGCAACAAACACAAAATTCTAATTTCTGAACACGTGAGTACTCAAAAGGAAATTCTATAAACAGCAAGTGTAGAAAATAGATACTACACTAACAGCACAAAAAGTCGATGTAAAGTCTTCTTGACATCACAAATGGTCACAATTGTCACAGTCACTATAATGAACAGAAATGTGATATCTTTCATTCTTCTCATTTTACTCTAATTTGGTCACTCCACTGAACAGTCACCATGACTGCTGCTTTTTGACGAGTCACCTGGTGACTTTACAAGTCATCTTGTGACTCTCATGTGACTGTCATTTTGACACTCCATTGTAAAGTCATCATGATAGCTGTTCTGTGACGAGTTCCCAAGTGACAGAAAATGAAATCATCTGGTGACTTTTCACAAAGGAGTGCAATGATGACTTCACAATAGAGTATCGATCACCGAAAAGTCACCATGCGACTTCATTGTGACATTATTTGGCGACTCATCACAATGCAATGTTCACAATTACTTGAAGGTTCACCATGGTGCGTACGGTTTTTTTATTTGAAGCCACATTTTCCGAAAAGTAAGCATCGGCTTATTTTAGTGTAGAATTTCTAACAGAAAGAATTCCACTAAATAAGGTGCCGATAATTATTGGAAAGTACTGGTTATAAAATAAAAATCATACGCTCTCTGGATATGTCATACGAAGCACGTGTGCTCCTGGGTTAAAGTTTTCCGTTACACACACTATTTGCAACTTGAGAAAAAAAACGTTTCCCTTAAAATAAAGATATTCTAACGTAAGTACTATCGATTTTAATCAATTAAGTACGAAACGAACATGATCGTTTCTGTTACAGCAAAAACCTTTCAACCCTAACACGCAATGAAATTTTCAATTACAAATAACATATCCTCAATCCATCAATGTTTAATCAAAAATTTCAGCGTCATAAATGTTTTTCATTATTCTTTGTTACATACATTTTATGTACATTTGTCAAATAAATTAATTTTCATTTCAGAATGACATTATTTTTAACTGTTTTAGTGACAGGCATAAATTCAAATGAAGTATCATATTGCAATTTTTTTGTTAAATATAAATCAATATTCTTTATCTCCTTACGGTAAACAGCATGTTAGATTTTAATAATGAATTCGTTAACTATAAACAGTTCGTCGTTTAGAAAATCATTCACTTAGATCGCATTAAAAGTTTTCTCAACCTTTATCAAATTTACTCAAAATTTATTTAGTCAGGGTTTCATTAATTTTAAGTTAATACTCACTTTGTATATACTCATTTACGTTACACAATCACAATGTACTATTTGAAACATATATTTGTCTTCATTTATAAACCTACACATGTTATAAAAAATCAACTTTGTCTAAGACGCAAAAAATTATAAACGGTGGGGAAATAATTAAAATCAAATAGGGGAAAGTAGGGTAAAACCAGGTGCATAAAGGTTTTCCTTTATTGACAAAAAGTCCAGAATGGTTGAAAAACCGGAACGTCCCAAAAAAGTGTTAGAGGACACCTGATTTATTGGAAAAGCACACCTGTTGCCACAGGAAAACTCTTCTACTAGGGAAAAGTCGTGTTCTATGACCATCTGAAACAGCTCCGAATGTTGGCGGTAGGGTAAACCCGGGTACTAATCAGAATTTAATTTTTTACACTTTTGAATCAAACTTTAAAACTTTATATATGCATTTTTTAAGGTCATTAACTTTTTTTCAGGTTATCAAGCAATTTTTAATGTTGTCATGTAATGACTTTCTCAGCTTTTATTTCTCGTATCCGCTGCAATCTTTATGTGCCCACTCATTACATTACATATTCTATTAGTGAAAATTTATACATCCTTCATCACATGTTGAGTGAACAGACAAACTATTCGAGAATTCTGAAAACCATGGGTACCGGTTTCGCCTGAATATACGACCAAAAATCACTTGGGTCATTCTCCAGGATAACTGAGCGTACTCACTTCTTCTTGGCATCCACAGCGGTTTACTTACCTAAATCGATCCACAAGGCAGGATTTATTTGAAGAGCAGAAAACACGTCTAAAAAAGAAAACTTTTAAGATAAATAAATTTCCAATACACTGTTAAAAATTTTGTGCTAGGTTGAACCATCTTTTGGTGCTTCAATAGCTGCAACTATAAGATGGAGAAATCTCGCACCAACATTTGGAGCGATGGTTCAACAGGAACTCCAAATGTTGGTGCGAGATTTCACCATCTTATGGTTGCAGCTACTAAATCACCAACAGATGGTTCAACCTGGTACAACATTTTTAACAGTGTAGCACTGCACAGACACAGAGATTAACTCATTCCAAAAGCCGATGGCACACTGCTAGAGACGCTAAGGAATTTAGTTAAGAGTGGTGCAGTCTACAGAGCAGCACCCATCAGCGAAAAAACATACACGGTTTGACCCGACTACCCGGTTTTAACCTACTCTCCACAACAGGTTTTTTGTGTAAAAACAAATGTATAATATATTATGTATCAATATGCATAATATAGTGTAATTTTTTTATAATGAGCACTTTCACCTAATCTTTTTTTTCTTTATGTAAAATTTTATGATAAACGAGTGGCTTGCACTTACACAATGGGGACGTGAATCATATCTGGGTAATGAAATGTTTTAAAAAAAACACCAACATAGTCTACTTGATGGCACTGTTATTAGATAAGTAGTGCATTTTCTGTTACAAAATCATAGAAGTGTAAAATAGACGTTAATAAAAAACTTTATTTTTTTAATTAATTAATATTCAAAGATAGAATGCAAAATATTGTCTCATAAATATACATTTTTTAGTCAGAGTATTCTGTATATCACATTTGTTATACTGCTTCCAATTAGTACAATGTATATTAATGTAGATTGTTACGTGTGACAATCATTTCATGGTCGAGAAAAGTCGGAGTTTTGGTTGAAATGTTCAAACAATGGTTTTAAAACATACTTTTCCCTTTCCTACACCATACTGTAAAAATGCGTGAATAGACATGTGTTTACACTCTTTTATGTAACTCAACTTGTTTTTTTATGCAAAGATGGAATTTAATTGATTTTTAACTCACTTCCTGAATTGCTAGAATTATAAAAATTATACACAAAGGCACAATCACATAACATATTTGAAAACACAGTTTCAGCAATTACGATCGGTAGTCGGTTAAGTATCCATTTTTTTACACAAAATGATTTATAGATTTGTATATATATTCTACATAGTACACAAAATATTGATCCAGTTAGAAAACGTGTAACGCAGTTAAACATTTCAGCAATTTCCGTCTTTAAGTGAAAATGTCATTTGTGCACCCTGGCTATCATCTTTCCATAGAATTTATACGTACCAAATAAAAAAAAAATAGTTAAATTGAAAAACGTGTACCACTACTGAAAACGCACTTCCAGCAATTATTGTTCATTGACAATACTGTAACTAAATTATTTTGTACGTCCCTGTAAATGAACGATGAATGTTATGCACACCATATTCCTTAGTAAGCACCTTGTAGTGTACCTTAGTGAAGTATATCAATCTCATTATGTTTGAAATAGTACAATGTCATTAAAAAACACTGCACGCACAGTTTTATACACACAGTTATCCATATCGAGAATAATGTAACGTAAATCTTTTGGGTGTCCCTGTAAATGAATTATAAATTCTACACATCTCATTTTTAACATCGTATATGCCATAGTAAACCTTAATTTCATGCTAATCCGAGTATATTTACGCAAGTCAGAGCACGGACAAACAGATGGCACACATACAGACGGAAAAGCGGAACTCATAAACACTTTTCAATTATCTTGAAAAGTGTTAAAAGGGTTGTACAAAACATTTCATAAATAAATGTCGCTATTCGTTGAATGTAAGAAATTTACGTATAGGTTCTACAAGGAATAGGGTAACGACGGATTTTCCGCCAATGCTGAAATAATTTAACTTGAAAACTACATATCTGCTATACGTATCACTTTAGTAATATAATCTAAATTAAAGTCTAAAAATGCTTAAAGTGATGAAAACATAACACGAAATATTTAAAAATGTAGATTACATATGTTTCGTTCACACTATCGGCGACATCTTTTGATCTAAATGTTAATTACAATATTCTCGCATATATATTTTTTTTCACTTTAAGCATTTTTAGACTTTAATTTAAATTTAACAAGTGATTGTATTGTATTATTTGTAATATAATCTATGTGAAAAAACCTTAAAGTTGTAAATATCTGACAAATACCTCAAAAACAAAAATCTGAAAACGATTTTAGATTTTAAGATAATAACTATACTATAAAGGAGTGAAACTTAATTATATCACATTTCACATACAATTATTTTTCATTGTTATTTTTGGTTTTTATCGAGTTCGACTTTATTACAAATATTAAAATTTGGAAAGAATTATCTTCATATAGTCAGAATAAAGATTTATATTTAAATTTTTCTTAAATTTATCCAATTGAAGCAGGTAGAAAAATTGTAACATTTAGGCAATATTTATTTATTTAAAAATTTATTAATGTTTGTACTGAGATTTTTGAAGAAATTCTTTAAATTTACGGCACATGTCGAACGTAATTAACCATGATTTATCCTGAAGTCATATATATTTTAGACATTCTTACAAGTTAAAAAAGTATATTATCATAATAACTCACAAAATAATTTAAAATGTAAATGCTATTTCACATTCTCTGTGTGCGATTTAATTTATTTTCAAAACAGGAGTTACATCTAAAGAATATTTGTCAAAGCGAATAGTTAATATCATTCTTGAATATTCTAAATTCCTCTTCGTTAAACGTATTTTATTCAAAAAATTTCATTTAAGTAGTCTCGCATTTTTAACATCAGAAGAAAGATTTTAATAATGCAAAAATATACTGTGTTAAGCAATAGCTTCATGCCACGCTTCATTTAGACAAAACACAATAGAATAAGACAAAATACAATAAGATATATCAAAATATATTGTGTCATTATTTCAAAATTCTATTGTATAATTCATTATTTTAAAATGAAAAGCTTTTCAAAAGAAAACAAATTCAAAAACGTACGTATGGATCCAACTTTATTTTCAAAATTAAAAGGGATATTCCTTTTTCATGCAGATTGTAAAAGAAAATAGGAAACATTTACAAATAGAAAAGAAATATTTTTGAAAATTCGGTGTAATATCGTAATTGTCCACAATTCTGTAAACTTTCCCCATATTGTGAAAAATCCTTAAGAGAGAAATCAATCAGAACATGAAGGAGGATTACATTTTCAAAATTAAGTATAATATATATTCTGAAATTCGCGAGTAGAAAGGAGCTTATTTATTTCGGAAACTTTCCTGAAAATCTTGGAAACATTGTTTTCTGAGGTTACTTGATATTCGTTTTTCGAATTTTTTCTACAGATAACAGAAAGGTTTCCGGAAGTATTGGTAACTACAAGATTACACCAAGATTTCATAAATGTATCTCCAAGGTTTTTTTATACTTTAGGATGAAAACTTTTTTCAGAAACGTAGCAAAGCTGAGATCCTATAGAACCATGCAGCAATTTTGCATCATGCATAATAAATAGGTGAATTACAAAATCTAAATTCCAAAAAACATTTTTTTGAAAACCCGTTCTTCTACATATGTATTTTGGGCCTAACATTCCCAGAATTCCACTTAATTTTTCAATTTACGTACATTTATATCATTACAACTAATTCAACGTTTTAGAGGTATTTTCAAGACATTATGTTTATTTTTTCAAAAAACAAAAAGTTATTTATTGTTTGTGGTAATCGCTGAAATTATATTTCTATGTATTAAAATTTTTCCGTAAATTGAACGCATTTTATTGTAATAAGCCCAAAATTAATAGTTATTTTTGCCATTCTTATATACAAGTTAAAGAGAATATATTATCATAACAGTTCACCAAATAGTTTAACGTGCAAAATGTATTTAAAATTCCCTTTGACTCATTTATCTTCATTTCGAAACTTCTAAAGAACTTCGCTACTTCTAAAGAATTGTCTTCAAAGTGAATCGTTAATATTATTCTTGAATAGTATAACTTGTTCTTCGTTAAAAAAGAAAATATTTTGCGTAGCTAAATACATTCCTGACATCAAAACAAAATGATTAGTTATTTAAAATTTTGCGTTATAGATATGTAGAGTAGAATTAGATATGCATGTAGAATATATAGAGTAACTTCGTTTCACGCCTGTTTTGAATAAGTCCCAAAATACAATAAGATAATACAATATACATTGTGGCTTTAAACATGTCTAGATAAATTTTATGTTTAAATTCATAATTTTGAAAGAGAAGCCTCTTTGATACCGAAGAAAGTGAAAATACCCATTTCAGCTCAACTTTATTTGGCAACTTAAAAGATAGATAAAAGTTCGCCGGTTTTCGGACGTTATGTATGTACGTAAATCCGAAATTTTCGCAATAAAAACTTAACGTACTTGAATGAATTTTTTTACCTTTCAATTTTAGTATATCAGGAAAGGTTTTAAGCTAAAAATAGTTGTCTACCCTGTATTTATAAGTATAAATTGCAAATTGTGCTTAAAATTACAGTGAAACTCGTTTAAGATACGAATCAAGGGACCGAGAGCATTTCGTATCTTAAGCGGGATCGTATCTTATCTGGATTTCATAGATTCTCGAGTAATAATGCATATAAAGACAGTGCACGTTGTTATTAACGTATTTTAACCATTTATAACTCTCATTTTATCCATTTCTAACAATTTTTAGATATTATAGAAAATTTGAGTTTAAGATTTTAAAATAAAGAATTACTTTATTTTTCTCCAAAATTTTATTGAGTCACGTTTGTACAATAACAAAATTAAAATGCCAAATTAAAAAAAGACAATAAAACGAAATTTTTGTTAATCTTTAGAAAACAACTGAAATACACTAGATACTTAAGCAGGAAAAATTATAAATTTGCATAATTACTTTTAGAAACACAAACTAAATGCATGACAGGAACAATAATTGTTACATTATCTAAATTAAAGTACGTGAAGTAGTTTTAATTTGTTGAAAAAAAGTCGTTTACCTTGGTTTGGTGCAACTTAGGGCGAGATTTTATCACGAAGCTTTCTGCCTTGATGTTTTAGAAAAAATCTTCGACGGAGGGACCAGCATCTATCGAAGAGGCGTACTGTCGAATTAAGCTGAGCGAGCTCATTACAGATGCGAATGATGGTATGGCTGGCACATCCGTTTCTTCATCCGCGTCGTCTTCTGCTTCTTCTGAAGGTCTTGGTTCATCGGATATTTTGACATCCACGATTATATCCGGGATAGAACGAACTTCACGTGTTACAAGCTGATCGTCAATATTGACAATTGAGTCCGAATCTTCGCATTCTTCTTGATACTGCTCCTCTTCCGCGATGTCAACGTTTTGAAAAGTGCTGTCGACGTCAAAGGCTTTACAGAAACAGTTCTCAATGGTGGTTGGTGTTACGTCTTCCCAGGACGCTCTCAGGAAATGCTTGGCGTCCAAGAGGTTAATAGGCTTACAGGTTGGGCAGGATAGATCCTTTTCACGATGATCTATTTGGTGTAGATGACGTACAACTACACGACTTTTGTATTTCATTTTGAGAACATAAATTATGCCCTAATCCATGGGTTGAACAACGGTAGTTGCATTAGGAGGTAAAAAGACTAGTTCAACGTTTTGTAAACACGGGACATCCTTGGGATGGGTGATACAGTTGTCGGAGAGACACAATACTTTCCTGGACTCTTTTTTCATTCGTTCATCGAACTTGCGGATCCACCTAACGAATATATCTCCTGTCATCCATGCTTTGGCTTGACTTTCATAATCGCAGAGCAGATTTCTAGCATTTTTAAAGCAGCGAGGATTCCGCGACTTGCCGATGACGAAGGGTTTTAATTTATCCGTTCCGCTCATATTTGAGCCAACAAGAACAGTTATACGTTCTTTGCTAAGTTTGAAACCAGAACATTTCTCACCCTTAAACGCCATAGTTTTATCAGGCATTAATTTAAAAAAAAAGGCCCATCTCGTCGACATTGTAAATATTGCATCTTGAGTACTTTGTCAATAGCGGCGCGAGCACGTTATTTTTCCAACAATTGACATCATCTACAATCACAGCTGTCGACTCTCCGCATATCTTCCTATAAACTATGCCGTATCTTTGTCTGAAGCGGTCTAGCCAACCGTTGCTAGGCGTGAAATCCACTCCAAGACGTGTAGCAATTTCGCAGGCTTTTTCCTTAATCAATGATCCATTAGTTGGGATGTTCATCGATCGGGTTTGGGTGAACCACTCAAATAAAATCTTCTCCAATTCTTCAAATTTTGCCACCTTAATTTTCCTTCTGCCAGAGCCACCAGCTGATGCACTGCTTTCCAGTTTCTGTCTATTTTTTAACAGAGCTCGAAGAGTTGACTCGGGGATGCCCACAGATTCGGAAAAGACTGTCTTGTTTATCACATTCTCAGCGTCGTATTTCCTTAAGACATCCAATTTTTCAGTCAAAGAAAGTGCTTTTCTTTTTACTTTAAGTTGCTCATCCCTTATTTACTGCTATTACTATTCAGCGGATAAACAAAAGACTAGATTTACGCAATGACCTTTCGACAGCTTTACCAGTACAGAAGTTTCGAAGGCACAGTGATCTCAGATAGATTTTACCTTTTTCCCTAGACTACGGAATAAAAATTCCCTAGATTCTAAAGTCACGTGACATGGAAGAAATTCTGCATTTTGATTGGCTGTAACGACTTGACTGAATCACATACGAGATTCATGAGCACCGGTTTGTGTTATAGAAAAACAACTTCCCCCCCCCTCTGTTAGCGAAAGAATTGCTTGAAGACAATTTCTCCCCACTGCCCATCCCTTTACTTCCTCTTCCATCTATCACGTTCATTGCCAGAAAAACACAGAAGTCTAAAAAAAAATCCTTTTTTTTCCATTAGATTTCGAGAAAATATTGCTAGTCTTCTAAAAATTCCCTAGAAATAAGAAGGAATTCCCTAAATATGCTTGAGTTTCCCTAGATCTAGTGATTTTCCCCTAGATCGGAAAACGTTGCGAAGGCACGGTATGGAGTTGCGTCACATCACGTGATTCTGACGTAAAGGAGAACTTTCCCGAACCTTCCATAGGGACTTCGTAAAAGGGGAAGAAGAAACGGATAGCGGGGGGGGGGGGTAAAACCGCCAAGAGAAAGACTCGAGCACAATTCAGTTGCTCTTTTTAGCTATTCTGTCCTAAAGACACGTGATAAACGGATTATATAAGCCCCATTTCGTATATTAAGCGGGTTTTTTTACACCAAGGGACAAATTTTCTTCGTATATTAAGCGGGATCGTATCTTATGCGTACGTATATTAAGCGGGTAATTTTACACAGGTTTAATAGGCAGTTTTCAAGGAACCGAAGATAATTCGTATCTTAAGCGGGATCGTATTTTAAGCGGGCGTATCTTAAACGAGTTTCACTGTATCTTTGTATGATTTATCTTGATTCTGGAACAGAATTTTATTCTAAAGAATTGTTTTCAAAGCGAATTGCAAATTATCATTCTTCAATAGTATAACTTCTTCTGCGTTAATTATGTTTTTTTTTTCAAACTGTTTTACATAATTAATATGACATTTCTAACAACACAAGAAAGGCTTTATACACGTAAAATTGTGCTTTCCTGTAGTCTATAGAGTAACTTCGTTCCACGCCTCTTTTGCATGCTATTAGGCCCAGAATGCCATAAGAGCAAAAAATGTGCATTGTGACGTTATTTTAAACACGACTTGATAAATTTTAAAGTAAATGTATAATTTTAAAATGAGTTCTTTAATTTAAAAAAAATAAAATATCAATTTCAGCTGTAATTTAATAAGCGGCTATTATATATGTCCGTATTTTTCAAAACATCCACTGAACGGATTTGAATGTAACTATTTACCCTACATTTCTAGTTTACCACAGAAGAGTTTTATCTAAAATATATACCGTATCATATTTGTTTTTCAAAAATCAACGCCAAAATCTTTAATAATGATTTTCTATTTAAGTCAAACGTGAATAATGGTGACAATCAGAAGGCCTTGATAAACAAAATAGTAGCGACATACGAGCAATAAAACGAAGTTGCGTGATAAGACATCGGACAAAAACTAGACACTAAAAAACTTGACACTCTCTTGACATGCGTATTATTATCTTAAAGCTAATCTCACTAAGCTAATCAATGATATATGCAATTCTTCCAGTTGAACTTGTACAGGTAAGTATAGCAAATTTCGGGAATGTGTATATCTATAATTTGGGAAAATATGCCCAGTCTGAGCATGCATAACTGTGAGTATGCCGTCATTCTCTTACTTATAAAAACAGTTTTTTGGGAACGAACAACGCATATTGAATTGTACATACCGGGCGGACCAAAATTAAAACTACCCTACTCCGACTTACTCTATATATTGAACTACTGAGTGTATAAGCTTCAAATTTTGTACACTTACTATTCAAGACATATGGTAATGAATTTCGCAAAATAAAATTAGTTTCCGAAATCACCGATAGATGGCGCTGTACAACTGGACATAAGCTGGAAAAACACAAAACATTTTATTTGAACGTAGCGAAAATTAATGTTACATGGACATTAATGTGACATGATATTTTAATGCAGCTTAGTATGGTTCCTTTCTTGAAGATGTAAAATCAGCTGTCTGTAGACAGTTTGTTCAATTGCAGACTATACCTGATTGATTGGGATGCTTAACACATGAAGAGAGATACTTTCTTTCAAATCTTCAAAGGTTAAGAAAATTCGTCTATAAACGAGATTTTTTAAATGTCCCTATAGCAAAAAACTACAAGAATTAAGATCCTCAGAACAGGATGTCCAGGTTGTCGAAAATTCACCACAGATTACTCTGTCATTAGTGAAACGTTGCCGAAAAAAATGCTGTACACAGAGTTCAATGTGTGGACGCACTCTATCGTACATAAATGTAATCGAGTCAAGACATTCTAGCTGTAGCAAATGGGGTACAATATAAATTTTCAGCATCCTTTTGTACCCGTTAGCCCCCACGGTTTATGTCACTTAGTCATTGCGAATAGCCTCTTCGAAAAAGAAATGTCCAAGAATGAATGAATCCACACATTCACAGTTTGTTTTTATTATTGTTATTGATTTTATTTCAATTCTCCGTTGTACAGCGCCATCAGTCGGTGTTTCTGGAACTAATTTTTTTGCGTAATCCATTTTGCCGTGTCTTGAATAGTATGAGCACAAAATGTGAAGTTTATACACTGAGTAGTTAAATATATACTGGCTTCCAAAAATTAAGTCTTTTGTATCTAATTTGAAAACAAATGAAGATAAAAACTTGAAATTTAGAAGAATTGTGATTGTGAGAAACGGTTATTTTTCGAATTTTATTTAATTTTTACATCAACATGATTTACAAATACAAAATTGCATTTTTTGCAAAAGTTCACTGTTTGATAAAAAATAAATAGCAGTTTTCTGTGAAAAAATAAAAAAAAATAAACGGATTTTAACATTGTCCGGTCCTGCTTGTAATGAATTTGTGGCATCGACTTTCCATACTTTCAGTTAAGTTGTCGGACACTGGAAAGGGAAACAACTCCCATAAATGGAGTAACGCTTATTCCAGTTCATTTAACGATTTTGGAAGAGTACTTGCGGCAGTCACCTATCTGCTGAGAGAGTCCCAAAGATGTTCTATAAGAGCTAAGTCCAAAGATTGTGTTGGCCATTCTATTATCTCCAAACTTTGATCTTCTAGATATTCATCAACTACTCTAGCTCAATTCGATCGGACATTATCTACCATTTAGATTAAATCATCACCAATTGCACCACCCTACTGTGTGGCAATCGGAGCAAGGATCTTGTCCCGATATTTCACAGTAGTCATAATTCTTTCATTGCACACATGGAAGTTACTGTGACCAAAAGCGAAATTTCAGCCCAAACCATGATTCCACCTTCACTATAACTGTGTCTTACAACAATGTTACACAGGTAGAATCTGATGCCATGTTCTCTCCAGAAAAGCACACGAACTTTATCACTCTCCAAAGCAAACCGACACTCGTCTGTGACCAGATTAAGATTCAGATTCAGATTCAACCAAGCAGGGGAGCCTACGATATGGCTTGAGCTCTACAAGCCCTGCTCGGCAATTTATTAAATATATATATATATATTACAAATGAGGTTTAGGCAATTAGGTTTTACCATAGTATGATACATTTTCTTTTTTTTTAATACTGTGCATAAATTGAATGTAAAAGTTTTTATAGTCCATAAATTGGATGTAAGAGTTTTTATAATCCATAAATTTGATGTAAAAGTTTTTATAGTCCATAAATTGGATGCAAAAGTTTCCAGGTAAGTAGTCCAGGTAAGACCCAGCTAATCCTCTGGGCCCACATACAGGAGAGTGCTTTGAAAAGTGTATTCATTGTCCTCTATCAATTTTATACATTGGATAATTTTGTTTAAGGAGGCATTACTTTTTAGGATAAATAAGAGCCAGGAATGAAGTGGTGTGTTTGTTGGGCGTTTCAGATGAAAATGCGATGTAAGAGTACATTGTAGTATATAATGTAGCGAACCACCAAGTTGGACACAGGTGAACAATGGGGACGGTTTTCTGTCGATGTTATACAAATAGAGCGGAAACGGTCCGTGGTTGGTTGCTATTATATAGAGGTTTCTGTGAGTAAGTAAAAAGTTTTCCGATAAGGTCGAAGCTTGTAAATATAGCGGTCTGTTGTTACATAGTCCCACTCCACTTGCCAATCTTGTAATGCTTGCAATCTGAGAAGTCTTTTGAGATACGATGCTGGGAAAGGAGAAAAACGTTGATTTTCTAGCGAGAGGATAATAGCTGATTTTGCTTAGCTGTCCGCTTCTTCGTTTCCCTCAATGCCCAAATGGCCTCTGATCCATTTAAAAGAGATTATCTTCGAGATGCTTTGGAGTAATTTTATTATATTTGAGACTGTGTAAGTACGGAAGCCCATTGTTGTGTGTTCCAGGTAACGTGTTCTCTTGACCAACATATATGGGCACTTCTGTGTTGTCGATTAAGGGGGCCACACACAACGCATCGTCTTGCGCAGAGTACGTAATTCTGAAGACGTCTGCATCGTAATCTCAGGTATTGTCATCACTGTTGCTTTACGATGATCTGAAATGAGCTGAGCCACAGTAGTGATTCTCCTCCTTCGGATCAAAAGAGCAGGAAAGAAATCATGTACAGGTGTTGTAACCCATGCGCGGTCTGGATCAAGTGTTCTTGATACTGAATTTTTGGATTCAAATTTATCTTAGAACTTTTAGACCACACTACGAGACACATTAAGAGTATAGCAGCACCAGCTTGTGATAACCCCATTTCCATCCATCAGATTGCCCACCATCTTAACGAATCAAGTAAACGACATCTCTTAGACATGGACAACACTATTTTAGTACCAACAATTCAAGATAATCAGTCATAGAAAAAATTTCACACAAATTCCCAAAGTGGGATATTTGCAGGTCCTCCTGCCAAACATATAAGTATCCAATACATTAAAATAATTGAGATGGTTCTAATTTATTTCATAATATTTTATTGAAGCTATGTATGATCATTCATATAAACCACATTTTTTTTTACCTTTATTTTCATTATTTTAATAGTGAGCGTCAAAAAACTGGCTGTACCTTAACTTTGGAGTCCAGTGTATATAGAGGTCGGAGTAGGGGTGTTTTAATTCTGGCCACCCTGTAGATAACAACAGAGGGCTGTCACAAAAACCCTTTATTGTTCAAAACCATTCTCTCTAAAATACGCCATCTGGAGTCTAAAAAGAAAAGAAAATAATTAGACAATATTAATAAAATGAGTTTTTGCTCAATTTGCAAGAAGCTAGTGACAAAACAAGCTTTAAACAGTCACTTGAAGTTACTTCCATTTCATGTTTAAAACATTTCTTGCTTTCGGAATAAAATGGATATGCTTTGCAAAATACCATAATATTTTCTGCAAATAATAAATGTATCAAATATAAGATTTACTTGCGCTAAACTCTTACAGTAAATGCTTTCATCCATATGCTTTTTAAATTGAAAATGCTCTTTTGGCATTTAATAAAATTAATTTTATTGATAACTTTTTATTATGTTTTTAAGCCTGCAATTTATTGTAAATTTTAAAACCTCAAAAAATGGCCTTCATATATCAAAGTCAAAATAATATATATAATTTTTTCCCATAGTTTATCCGAAAGAAATCATAATCTATTTCTTTTAAATCGTAAACTAACATATATTTTTAGTTATTATTAGTAGTTAAATAAAGTATATTATCCTAATAATTGTCAACACAGTTTAAATTTTAGAAATGCTGTTTCAAATTCACTTTGCATTACTTGTCATGCTTTTATTATGATTTCTCTATTTAAAAAAAACGTATTTAGAATGCGAGTGAGGGTTGCTCATATTTTTTACACACTTTAAAAAAATCACAATAAAATGAAGAGATATTTTTCTCGTATTACCGTAGGTCCTCCTGTAGCAGCTCGAAAAACGAATTAAAATCTTAATGTAGTTTCTAATATAACGTCATACTAATATAACGTCTAACATCATTCTTATCTTGGAAATAGGTCATTTTAATCGGTTTAGCCATGCTTGTCATGAGTTCAACCGAATCTTTTTTTTTCTTCTTGGAATTCATTTTGCTTTAAAGCAATACAATTTAAATTTATAAAACGCTCAAAAAATAATCATGATATAAAAAACGTTGCATATTTGGCATTAAAAAATCAATGAGTACAAAAATATTTATAAAAAAAAAACTTCGTAATGTTTTCCAATAATGCATATTATTCTTTTTCTAAAAATAAAAAAAGACAGATTTTGTAAAAAAAATGTCTTAACTTTATGCTTTGCAAAAAGTGCTAATAACGAACATGTATCTTTAAAGAGATCCTTTTCAGACAGATTATTATGTTATGGAATAGAAAATTTAGACCGTAAATTTTCAAAATTTATTTTTAAAACCCATCTATAAAACTCCAAACAAGGAAAATGATAATATAAACTTCATACCCTATCATGGCCGCAGTTTATGCTGAAAATAAACAAGATGATAAAGCATGATTAGTGCTAAAGTATATGCATAGATTGTCATCCTTATACAATTAGTCTAATGATATAAAATTATTTTAATGCTTAAAATATACTTTAGAATAGTTTTTATTCTGAATCGAAAGATAATATTTTTATTTTCGTTTCCTTCCCCTTTGTAAACGTAAGAAAAACGATAATTGCATTGTTTAACCTTTCTATAACTTATTTCGGTAGTATTTTTCAAGCATTGTTAGATATTTTCATACACTGTACTAGAAATTTAATTCCATTAGATTTAACTTTTGGCTATGAGTTAAACAGATGACCATTTTAGGTATTTATATGGACTTCCTATTTGACGCCAACATTATGTCCTGTTTAGGGGCAGCTGCATTTCTAAATCTTAGGGAGCCACATGAGAGAAGAAGTCTAACTGCTGTCAAACTACTTAAAAGCCTACACTAGTAAGGCGAAAATACTTGCAAGCTAATGTTAAAAAAAATGGCAGCGTATTTTTTAAAATTTTCTTTTGATTTTTCTTTTCAGATATTTAAGGTCGATATCTAACAGGGTGTTTTCTATACTTTTTTTTATTTAGTTTGCAGTTAGTTTTTTTCTGACGACATCGAAATGGTTCCAACATAGTTGAAAATTGTTTATTAATTCGCTTGGCCTGTCTGTCTGCCGTCTGTACATGCTCTAACTCGTGTAAATAAACTCGGATTCTCATGAAATTTATATACGTGTTTAGGATTTACTAGGGCATGTTCGGTATTAAAAAAGAAGTTTATAGCACAAATGATTCTTTTATGGGGACATTCAAAATAAACATTACGGTTTGTGGGGGAAAATTCTCCATTAATATCACCATTTTGCATTAATACGCGACAATATATTAATTCGCATACAACTGCGGGAGAGTAACTCCCACATTCGAAAACTCAAGATGACATTCATCCTAAAGAAAATGATGAGATAGTGATCGTGTATCATCGTGTATTACATTCTGATGCAACAAATGCACTTGAATTAGTTCTTCGCTATATAAAGTAGCATTGAGACGCAGTGAAAACTATAGTTTATCATAATTTGAGTGAATTTATAAGACGTTGACATAATATTGCAATATTATTTAAATCCACTTCACTTCGTCACACAATGCTAACAAATTTCTTCATCCCAGAAAATCATTAAATGTATAAATTTATCACTTCATTAAGAAGTTTTAATATGTTAACAATGTTTATTTCTATCTTTTTCAATGTATATAATAATATTCATACTGAAACATATTTTTAGTTTTAGTAATATTTCTTTCTTCTTCACCAAGGATAATTTATAATTTATTATTATTGCTATTTAAATAAATTTCGTTTCGTATTGTCCTGACTTTCGGATTAGCGAGATTCTGTTGTATAATGAACTAAAATTGATTATTGTTAATAAAGATATCTAAATCATTGTATAATTAATTGTTGCTTTTGAGTAAACTCTTAAAAAATGCTTGAAAGGGAAGAATTTTAACATTAGTTTTATTTTGCTAAAATACAAATCTTTCCGATTTGATTTGCCCATTTTCCGCTAAAATACAAAAAAATTACCAATCTAATATTAGCTTAAATTGTCCAACTCGTCAAATAGTAGTGTTGTTTGGCAACTGTGCTGCCTAGTACTTTTTCGTATTAGAAATGGAATTTTTACGTATATCCCTTTTTCCGCCAAATCACGAAACATTCGCTAACCTAAGCTCAAACCTTCATGAAACGCTCCAGTCAAAAGACGGAAGTTTCTTTAAATATCAGAAAAATCTCTTTCAATCACAGGGCTTTTTCAGCAACTTGCTACCTGCACTTTTTACTTTTTTTGACGAAATTTATTTTGAGAATGTACGTTTAATATTAGAAAATAACGTTCTTCACAATTTTTAAAAAATATGTAGTGCAGATTAACTACGTGATAATACAAATTAAACTGATAATATACTTAATGATTATTGCAAAGTTAATTAAAACTATTGGAAAATCCCAAAATACATTTTCATGTATTACTAAAACATAATATAAATTTGAAGTAAACAAAAATATGACGTCTGAACATATTTATATTTATATTAAAATCATTAAAATTACAGACATTACATTACAATTACACAAAACATTAAAAACATATTAAAATTGAACAATTTTAATATGTTTTTAATGTTTTATGTAATTGTAATGTAATGTCTGTAATTTTAATGATTTTAATATAAATAATATAAATTCTATTTTATTTTGTGCACTTCTCTTAAACAAATTTACATGTGAGTAATTATTTAATACTTTTCTTCATGGAATTCGAAAATATAATGTATTTTTAAAATCACATGTTTATGGTTAACGCTATAATTAATTACTTAAAATAACTAAAAAGAGTAACAAATATACACATCCTTAGGTTTACATCTTGTACTTCAACCTAGGTCCATTAATTTTTCAACACTGCTCTCTAAACATGATTTATGTGGAGCGTCCTATTAAATAAATCAAATCTGAGCAGCCTAATAAATGTTCTATCGCCATTCATTGTAAGTGCTTTTAACGATTTAATAAATGATTAAGTGTTTCAAACCACTTTTCTGTTCTGATAGTGTATAATATGTATTTTGTGTTTACCTATCTGAAAAAATCGTTGGTTGTATTTATATTCTTGTATCTTTAGAAATGAAATACAAATATTTATACTATTTATATTTCAAAAAATATCCTTTATGTCATTTTGAAGTTTTTTTTTTTTTAAATATCTTTGGAACAATTAGAAATTGCTTTTCTTTTGACAAGGTCCCGCGTACAAAATTAATTATGATATACTAGCATTAAATGAACGATTTTTAAGAATACGTAACGTAAAGTAAATTATTATTGGTAATTCCATGATTTCTTATAAATACAAGGTGCTACTTCTTATGGTTATCCAATAGCTAATTCCCAAAATTGCAAAACGCGTCATCATCCAAAGCCATTTATGTCAAAATAATTATTATTTTCACATAAGTTAGTTTTTACATAGTTTTTTTATACTGTCCTTAGCTTTTATGTTATATTTAGGAACACTTTCTCTATACTGTAACAAGTAAAATAGGAAAAATCACATTCTTCTACAATGAAAATCTACCGAGTTATGATAGTATGAATTTTATGAAATTACAGGGCCCGTTTTTAGTACCTGGATATATTAGATTTTTCTACATATATATATTTTTTAATTTTCAGAGGAATTTAATTAAGACTTTGGAATTCCTACATGACGATAGTTTTCTCAAATACAAAAAGTACTGCATTATTTTCAAATTTATAACTTTTAATAGCTCTTCAAAAAAATATATTTTACCTGAAAATTATTATTTACATTCCTCTAAGCATCTGCGGCTAATGATAATTTATGATTTATTTAGATTACATATCACTGTGTAAAATTTTAAACCAGTTTTAAAAACTTTTCTGAAAACTTTTTTACTAATTTATGTACAGTCGTTAAAAAGAGAGATAGAGAGAGAGAGAACACCCCATACATTTTAATCGCTAAATTCTTGCCGAGAAAAACGAAAGCAGCTATTCGATTGGGCACGGGCAGTATATGTGTACTTTCAATACATATATATATATATAAGCTTAAGCTTAGGAAACAATCTCTATATAGTATTAACACTTTGCCGTCCGGCGACAACACAGTGGTGTCGTACGTAAAGTAACTTAATTTTAATCCTTAAATGCTTTATTCGCACCAGAATTTTGGAATAAAAAATTCCCTTTTATCAAGTACATGAAACAAAAAAAAAAAAAAAAAAAAAAAAAAGATTATACTTATTTTCTAATGAATTTGTTTCTAAATTCTGGTGTCAATCAATTATTTCAACATTTTACTAATAGATGTATTTTTACGAGACATGCGAATGGCAAAGTGTTAATTGCAACAAACTTTGAAATTTGTAATATGAATGCCTAATTTAGACATAATATTTAGATTTTTTATTAAATTTTACTTCTGAATACTAAATGGGAATACATTTGAGGAAATAGTTTAGCTATTATGCTAATCTAAAATTTGGATTTCGTAATGTTAAATTACTTATTAATGGTTGGAATCAGGAATACCGAATATCATGACGTCACAAATGGTGGCTGCGAGGCTAACGAAAAAGACAGGCTACCGCGGTTCATTCCACTTATCTTTTTTTACAGACCGCTAGTGTGACGTGATGCTCTTTTCGTATACCTTCATTGGTGGATTCGAGCATCACGTGACTCCCGCGGTCTGTAAAAAAAGATACGCGTAAAGCACCGCGGTAGCCTTTCTTTTTCGTTAGCCTCGTGGTGGCTGACCGCGACGAAAGACATACAGCGATTGCCTCCAAACAATGGGCGCGTCGCTTTGTAGCAATCGCTGGTCGCGGCCAGCCACTCTTTGTAACGTCATGAGAATGAATGAGCAAGCTCGTTATCTAGTGTTGCCCTGGTGCAATATAAACTGCAATGCAGGTAATTTTTAAAGATCGTGTTGCCCTGGTGCAATATAAACTGCAATGCAGGTAATTTTTAAAGATAGTGTTGTCCTGGTGCAATATAAACTGCAATGCAGGTAATTTTTAAAGATAGTGTTGCCCTGGTGCAATATAAACTGCAATGCATGTAATTTTTAAAGATAGTGTTGCCCTGGTGCAATATAAACTACAATGCAGGTAATTTTTAAAGATAGTGCTGCCCTGGTGCAATATAAACTGCAATGCAGGTAATTTTTAAAGAATAACGCAAAAATTACTTGATGGAATGGATTGCAATTTTGGATTTGTATATTTAAAGCTTCAAGACATATTTTTATGTTAAATATTTTATACGTTACAACACATATTCTTTATCATTAATTTCATAATTTAATTTTATGTATTATACCAGACATTGAATTTTAATTTTATGAAGGTCAAAAATATTCAGTGGGGAATCGTGATTATAAAAAAAAGCGTACTTGATATATTTTATAAAATAAATTGATATTTTTGGCATTAAATAAATAAAATAATTTTGCAATATTTCTAAGTTACACTTTTTTAAGTAAACAGAAGCTTTCCAAAAATCTTTTTGAGAGTAATTCCTGGATCAATAAGCATAAGTAGTATATTTATTATTCATGGTTTTCAGTTGGATACATGTTAACGTAAACTGGCTAAAATTAAAAATTTTATCAGAAACTTAAACGATTGGTTTAAGCTTTAAACAATAATCAGGTGCAACAAAGATATACTTAAATCCAATGTTGCCAATTCACCATTTTTTTTTTCTAAAAATATACCACTATTCACAAATAATAATATTTGTTTTATTTAATCTGTGATGAAATACTTGTGGAAATCTGAATAAAAAATCCGTTAAATTAGCTACAAATGGTCACTGAAAATTGTTATGATTCTGAGTTGTATCGTTTAATAAATATTTTAAAGTAGCGTTCCATGTCATTTATTTGTTTGGAAAAAAATGTATAGTTAAATTAATTTAAAAAAAAATGCTAATTTCTTTAACAATTTCAAAGTAAAGTTAATATTAGAAATGAAATCAATGTGTCAGTGTGACAGATTAAGGAAAGCTTAGCTATAAGCACACTTCTAAAATAAGTGTATTTTACTACACATTTTTATATTTATATTTTATTTTATACTATAAAATATTTCAATTTTACAGCTTCACAGCCATGTGGCATATTTTCACGAGCGTGATTTAGCGCATAATTAACGCAATAATTGTTGTAAACTCGTACATAGTCGTAGCCATAAAGAATATTTGGTGGTTTATCAGCTGCACTCGGGTACCGTAAAAATTCCTTAAAATTATTTTATTAAGTTTTAAAAATAATAAAATGTTATATTTTCATCGGAAACACACATATGTGTACGTATTTTTTTTAATTCTGGCCTATCAGGAAATAAGTTTAAAATGGATTTCAAAATTCTATCTTTTCAAGAACGGACCAAGTTAAGCTGAATAAAAAATATCTCGTAAATATTACACACAAGTTCATTGTTTATATCCCAATATTTTTTTAGCCGTATCTCATCGACGCAAATCTCCAAAGGCAAAATCCCGCTATTCGCACAGGCAAAAGATGTTACAAGCACAAACTAAACAACAGTTATGGTAGCAACAATAGAGTTACATCAATAAATGATTTGTCAACAATGTTGTAATATTTATTGTTGAGTTACATCATTAACGCTTCGAACACTGTTTACAATCATATTGAAAATTGTATTGAAAACCTGTTACATAACTTTTTATGCAATGTTTCATGTTTTGTTTATTCATTTGTAATGTTTTCTCTTAGTGTTAGCTATTGTTATGTTGTTCAAATTTGTTTGCCTTGTTTAGAAATAATTTGTAAAAGTTTTTAATTTTCACTAATGCGACAGTTTTACTATTTCTTCGAGTTTTCATACTACGTTCTTAACTTCTCAATTACTTGCGAAGGACAATAAAACATTCAATACTTGTCAATATGACAATGCGTTTCTTGTAATAGATTGTTTCCGCATGAAGTTTGATTCTAATTTATTTTTCAGCTCCCGACAGGAGGTTTATCATAATGAGTCTACAGTTTCGAACCAAAGAGCAATAATTTGTCATTCTTAAAACTTTTTCTTATATGTTAGTAAAGTCTTGCATAAATTATTGAACTTGAAATCTTTTTTTAATTTGGTGATAAGATATTTTGTTGTTAATATTTTTAATGATACATTTTTTTTAAACTAAGAAGCAGCCTTTGGGTTTTATTAAACAGAATGTGCATTTGATCTGCATTATAAAATAAATTATTCTTGCTGAACATTTTATGTAAATTTTGAAACAATTTTTATTATTATTGTATGTTGTACATATTTCGCGACAAAATCGTAATTTGTTCTCAGGAGCTAATCCTTTGAAACTTATTTAAATTGAATAGGAAAAATTTTAAATATATAAACAAAATAATTATAAGAAATGATCTGACTAGGCTAATACAAACAGTTATTTTAACAGAGAATAAATTTATAGCTTTCTATATCATGAAATGCATATTAATTTTTTTAATATTTATTGTTTATTCTTTATTTCTTTAAACCGTTGACTACCAATTATACACATGTGTACCACTTATAGTAGACAAGGAAGACTATTTTTTCCTACCACTATTTCCAATAAAAAAAGACCATGTTAAATTTATAATAGAAATATATTACGAAGATTATTGTATAAAAATAGTGGCAAACCAAAAAAAAAATGCAATCGTGTGACGTAATGTTATACCAATGGTTGCAAAGATTCGAATTCAATGTATCAAAATCTTTTGAATGTAAAAGGAAATTTCGATAATTTTCCAAATAAAAAAATTTAACAATTGGACAAAAAAAATGTTTTATTATTTTCTGTTGAATATAAGTGGAATACTTTGTTTGCTGTATGTATACATTGCATAATATTTGCTCACAATTTAAGGCACCATTACGTAAATGAAAGAAAGAAAATAACAGTGTTACTTTTTTATTATTTATAATGTAAGCTTTCAACTTGAAATTCATTTCAGAATCAGAACAAAACATTCAATAGTTGTCAGTTTCACAGAAAGTTTCTTGTGATGGATTGTTTCATGAAGCTTCATTGTCAGTTTTTTCTGTATTCTTCATTTATTTTTTTCGTTACTCTTTATCATAATAATTCTATTGCATTAAACGAAGAACAATAATTTGTCATTCCTAATCTTTTTCCTATAAAGTACGCAAATATTTTAATAAATTATTGAACTTGAAAGTTTTGGAGTTGTTCAGTGATAAATTATTTTCTTGTTTATAGTTTTAACAATCGTTTTTTTTTTTTTTTTGTGTGTGTGTGTGTGTGTGTGTGTGTCGCTTTTCCTCAAAAAAAAAAAAAAACATTTTAATTGATATTTTATATTAAAAATTGATAATTCATATTTAAATATCGTGATATAACATCCCGATGTTTTTTCATGGAGGAAAGCCTATGAAACTCGTTTAAATATATTAGATTTTCTTTTATTTATACACAAAATAATAATATGAAATGATCTGAACATGCTAAACTAAATCCTTTATAATAGCATTTTAATTGAATTAGGAAATAATTTTTTCGTGATGAGAATTTCAAATAAATTATGAAACAATGTTTATTATTTTTTACTGCTGCATATTAAAGATGAAACGGGCTGTGGATGAGTCCGGGTTAAATTTCTGTTTCATTAGGAACACAAGGAAGACTATTTTTCCCTACTGCTATTTCCAACAAATAAAGTTCATGTTAACTTTATAATAGAAATATATCACGAGATTATTGTATAGAAATACTGGCAAACCAAACATGAAATGCAATCGTCTGACGTAATGTTGTACCAACCCAGCAAACACATACCTTTCGGCACATGATCGGACCGCAGCCGGCAGTGTCGGTTAGGCGTCGGCATCGGGAAAGTGGTATCGGTCAAGTGCCGGTTGTATGTCGGCAACTGATGCTAAAGAACTGTGCTTTTTCAAATGCCAGTTACTGTAATAGGTCCCCTTATGGTTCGATATCGGCAAGCGACTTAAATCGGCAAATGACGCTGGACCGATATCTGGTATCCGTTAATGGTCCGATTACATTTGCCAGCATTGGTCCGAATTTGGAATGTTTAGTCTTAGCCGTCAATTTTTTATTTTCAATTGTGATTAACCGGCATTTTTAAGTTAGATTTCTTAAGAAATGCTACCTGTTACATTCTCTCCTTAGTTGGAATTTTTGAAATTTTTTTGCAGAACTACGCTGATTATGACTCCCAGAACCCAAAACCACCCCCAATTCAAAAGTTTATTAATCTATTTATCTATCTATCTATGTCACTTTTTTATGGGCACGATAACTGCAATAATTCTGCACAAATATCTTCCAAAATGATACATAAAATCAAGGGGCATAAAATCGCAGTCAAGTTCGTTAATGGGCAAAATCGAACCAAGGGGGGATGGGGGACTTTTTGTGAAAACAGGAAAAAAACATAATTTCTTAATTATGATACGAATCGAATCTGTTTAAAGTTATTACTACTTCTAGGTAAAGGGGCAAAAATTTATGTATGACAGATTTTTGATATCATTAAAAATGGCCCCAAAAGGCGGGGGGAAGAGGGGGCGGGGGTTAGAAGAAAAAAAATCATAACTTCGCCAATTCACAAGATATCAAATCCGCTTAAATTTATTATAAATCCTCTTAATATTATCTAAAACTTTTATACTGACATGTTTTTATAGGACCAACCCTTATAGCAAAAAAAAAAAAAATCTTTGCCGGCTCCGCTTGCAAAGGAGTTAAGTTTAGAAATGGGTGGTTCCAACTGCCGCATCATTGCAAAAAGGTCATTTCTTCCGCAATTCCCAGCAAACAGGCGCCCCACGGTCTGCGTCTTCGAAATCTACCTGTGCCTGTAGGCCGAGCCGTCAGGGATTTTTTTTTCGATTGTGATTAAGTCTGAGTTTTGTTAGTAAGTGCATGGTTTTAAATAATGTATATTATATATTTTTACTCTTCTTTTGAAGAATTGGTGCAACAATATCGAAAAAACAAACTATTATTATTATTATTATTATTATTATTATTTTTAAATAATAATAAAAATTGTGGATATATTTTTGAAAATGAAATGTGAAATGTATTCAATATTTTATACAAATTTTAAATAAACATATTAGACGTGATAAAAAACACATATATGGAAAGATATTACTTGCTTTGTTACCTCCCCCCCCCGAACCCCCAACGAACGCACACTGGATGGGGCGATATTTAGATGATTAATCACATATTAATTATTAAAACAATCTAAAAATAATGTATTGTAAAAGCTGTGAAAACGTAATCTGTCTCAATAAAAACCTGTCTTAAACGAAAAAATTCATGGCCCCAATGATGGAAGTTTTACCATACAATTATACCTGCTAAGACGGAAAACAGTCTAAAAAGGAATTGTTATGTTTTCAGCGATTTCTTTTTCACAGGCTTTACTGTATAATAAACAAAAATAATAAACACTAAAATAATTAAAAAAATTTAATTGCTGTATCATTAAACCTGTTTTATTGGTCATTTTAAAAGAATAAAATTATGTAAGTATCCATATAATAATTTTAATAAACATGAAATAATAATGCATTTCTTGTAAGCATTTATCAAGAAAGTTTCGGAATTTGGTGTAATTTGATGATGATTTTCAATCATATGAGACACTTTCACATCCAAAAATTGATTATGACAAAGAGCCAAGTGCAATTTACCAAACTAACACGCCAGATCTGGAATGTCCCGCTACTTTATTGTCTACCTTGGGAGCGTACTTGGGGAAAGCAAAGCGATCATCTAGTAAAACTGCGCGCGCATGCTTTCCAAACAGGATTTTGAAGGGCAAATTGCAACCATAGATTCCCGCGTTTTCATGTAGTTGTAGTAGTTGCCTGATGTGAGATGCGAGAAGCATTACGCGGGCTGATAAAATCATAATATTGGTAAGTCTGCTTAATTTTCTTTTATTAAATCCAAATTAATCTGAATTAAGTTCATTATTTTTGCATACATTTAATTTTGTAAATATTTATTCTCTTTTAACAATTAACTTTGCGTAGGAATTTTTGTTGTACAAAATGATAATAGGGTGAAATTAGAAAAATATGTTTATGCATTTTTCATATCTTTATTATTTAAGTTTTTGTGTCATGTAGCATATTTTTAATTATTAATAATTAACAAATTCTTTGTACGTTTCTTTATTATAATAAATGCAGAATGACATTTGGTTTTCTTATCCATTTGATGCTCTACAATTTTACAATAATCTTATAGATCATGTATTTTAAAAAAAATAGTCAAAATTTTCGATTGCTTAGTAATGGTAATTTACATTTTTTGTATTTGAACTTTAATTTATTCAAAGTTATTAATTCATTCATTTTTTAAATTACTTAAAGCGATTTCTTTTTCACGTATCCTAAAATTTTTACGCAGCGGTATAAAAATTTCTTAATACTATTCAAATTTATTAAATTTTAGTCATGCAAGATGTTTGAAGTTTAAATTATTACTATTAAATTGGTTTAATACACATTTCATTTCTATCAAATTTAAAATAAATGAATTTTAATTAATGTATATAAATATTTGACATTTCCAATGTACATAATATAACTGAGCTATTTTGAAAGTGTATATTTGTATTTGAAAAGGAAATATTTAGAAACAAATTAAGAGAAAAGGGAAAAACAATATTATAAATAATGTTACTTTATTAAAAAAAAATAATTATGGAGCATCAAATTAGATGTAATAATAAATGATTTTGAAAAACAATTGTCCTTCTGTATAAATGAAAAAATATATAAAGAATTTAGAAAAACTAAAAATAAGTAAATATGAAACATGTCTATCATATAAATTTTTTTTAAATAAAGTTACAAAAATATATTTTTCTAATCTTGCCCAGAAATTACATAAACTCTAAATTTTGTTTTTTATATTTTTTTAAAGAGAGAATAATGTTTACTAAATTAAATTATGCAAAAAATATTTAACTTAGTTGAGATGTTGATGGATTTAATAAGGCTAAAACAATTTAGCATAATTTATAGCAGAGTTATTTTAAGAGACATAATCACAAGAAAATCACAAACATTCATTTAAAGCGTTCATAAAATAAAATAATAACAAACAGTACAGAATTTTCTTTAACTAAGTTATTTAAACTGATTTTTATTTTCTGTGTAAAATTAAAGTTCAATTCTTTTAATTTATTAATAAATAGTAAATTAACGGAACGGAATTTAGTATATTTGACTTTAAAATAATAATAATAATAATAATTAGATGTATTGTTTTATACTTTCCTAGAAAATATTTTGTTTTTTTTAAAATCAAGTTTTACAGCGACACTTAAAAAGAAAAATATATAGAAAATGCATTTTTTTTTTTTATGGTAAAACGGTATTCGTGAGGGGGGCGGGGGGTGCTTACATCTGAAAAATAAATTTCACCATTTTTACAAAAATAAGCAAAGTTAAAAAAAAAATTAAATTCCAATAAGTGGAGTTCCCCCCCCCCTTTCAGCTGCTAGTTCCCAATAAAAGGGGTGCTTTCGGCAGTTTATTGCTTGCCGATATCGGACCACATTCGACAATACTACGGATTTGTTATCAGTATACGGTCGGCACAGCATCTCGCCGTTGTTAGCGTTGCCGGTACCGGACCAGATTCGTTAGGTGTGCGGATATCTGTTGGTATACAATCGGCACAGCAGAGTGCCGTCGATTCTACCGGCGTTGCCGATACCGGACCGACTATGCGCCTATAAGTCGGGCGTCAGTCGCGCGGCGTGTCGAAAAAGTTACGGAACCAGTACGGCAGGCGGTGTCGTGCCGATACCGTCGGAAACGGCAAAGCGGCAGTCGGCCGATTGCTTACCGATAGCTCTGTGTTTGCTGGGAATGGTTGGAAAGATTAGAATTCTAAGTATCAAAATCCTTTGAATGTAAAAGGAAATTTCGATAACTTTCCAAATAAAAAAGATTTAACAATTGGACAATTTTTTTTTATTATTTTCTGTTGAATATAAGTGGAATACTTTATTTGCTGTATGCATACATTATATAATATTTGCCCACAATTTAAGGCACCATTGCGTATATAAAAGTAAGAAAATAACAATGTTACTTTTTTATTATTTATAATCTGAGCTTTCAAATACAAAATCATTTCAGAATCGGAACAAAACATTCAATACTTGTCAGTTTCACAATAAGTTTCTTGTTATGGATTGTTTCATGAAGCTTCATTGTCAGTTTTTTCCGGAATCTTCATTTATTTTTTCTTTACTCTTTATCATAATAATTCTATTGCATTAAACCAAAGAACAATAATTTGTCATTCCTAATCTTTTTCCTATAAAGTATGCAAATATTTGAAAAAAATTATTGAACTTGAAAGTTTTGGAATTGTCCAGTGATAAATTATTTTCTTGTTTATAGTTTTAACAATCGTTTATTTTTATTTTATTTTTATTATTTTTTTTATTATTATTATTTTTTTTTTTTTTTTGGTGCCGCTTCTCCTCAAAAAAAAAAAAAAAAAAAAAAAAATTAATTGATATTTTATATTAAAAATTGATAATTCATATTAAAATATCGTGATATAACATCCCGATGATTTTTCATGGAGGAAAGCCTATGAAACTCGTTTAAAAATATTAGATTTTCTTTTATTGATACACAAAATAATAATATGAAATGATCTGAACATGCTAAACTAAACCCTTTATAATAGCACTTTAATTGAATTAGGAAATAATTTTTTCGTGATGAGAATTTCAAATAAATTATGAAACAATGTTTATTATTTTTTACTGCTGCATATTAAAGATGAAACGGGCTGTGGTTGAGTCCGGATTAAATTTTTGTTCCCTACTTCGGACTCGGATCCAAATTAAAATTTTATTTATTCAAAAATAAAAATAAAAATAAAAAAGAACTTGCCAGATTATATTTGAAAAACTAGTATGCAGTCTGAGTTTCTTAATCTGTTCTGCAATTCCCTAAAAATCAGTTTGAAAAGGAATTTAATTGTTACTGATGGGATGTAAAGAGAAATATTGAATTTGATTTTGAAGTCTTGAAACGGTCAGAGTTAATGACATAAATAAGTTGTGGTATGTCTTTTGTCTAACATATTTCTGTTTGAAGTCCTTTTTCAGAATTACTGGAAAACAGAACTCCTGTTTTTAGCCCATAATTGTTCAATGATATGTTAAAACAATAAGAATTGTGACATTTGCAGATTTCTGCCAGTGGTTGGGTATAAGGTAAAGCCAGGCGAGATGGCGCGGTCGGAGAGATTGCGCAGATAGAGGTTCTGGGGGAAGGAGTAGAGTGAGCGCGCAGCGACTTCAGCTAATTGTACAACGTCAGTAGTGGAGTGTCTACTTGAAAGTACACGTTGATTGTTTTGAGCGTCTAAGATAAAGCATTGCTATTTTCTTTTGCTTTCCCAAAGTAAGTGCTTGAATTTTCATAGCTATTCATCAGAATTTCTATACAATGTCAGTAGTACAAAATATTTTAAACTTAAACGATTTCTCATATGCTACTAATCTAAACTAACAATGTGAACATCAACGGTTTGTTTTAGTAGCGGCCATGTTTATATAAAAAGCCGCGCAATCTCTCCTACCGAAATTGAAGAGTTTGCGCATCTGCTACTTAGGAGAGATGGCGCATTGTTCCCATTAGTTTCCATGCTAGGAGAGATTACGCAACTTATTGGTAAATTCGCATAACAAACGAAAAGTGAAAATGAACTAATTTTAAGTTAAACGAGTTTTCAAGTAACTTAATGTTATTTTGTAATCTTATCTGAACTCGCTTTTTCTGACTCTTTAATTTTTACCCTTTTAATTAAAATTTTTTAATCGTTTTTAAAATTATTTCCTTTTTCTGATTCTTTAATCATTAGGTTGAAATATTCACTCCTAATACAATAATATTTGTTCACAACAACCTTACAGCAATGCCATTTAAGCATAATTATTATTGTTAACAATTTAATTGTAGTTATTATAAGTAACAATCTCTCCTACCCATGTGCGCTATCACACCAACCCTGTAAGGACAGATTGCGCAAAATCACTTTCTTGGTTTTGTTAGAACTGTTCTATTAAATTACAACATAACAACAAAATACAATGGAAATGCATAAAAAACAAATGATGTAAAAATTATTCATGGATAGTTTAGCAAAAAATTAATATTTAGATTTTTTATTGTTATTTTTTTAATTGTGTGCAGTCTCTCTTAGCTCTACCTTAAATAACATTTTTTTAAAACATTTTTAAGCCCAGTAAAATCACGAATGTGTCATGAAAGGCTATTTAGGATTAATAAATATTTCAATGTAAGAAGAGATTTTTAAATGAGAAAACTAATTTTGAAACATTTTAAAAAGGTATTAATAATTTTCTACTGCATATTTTTGGTTTCGGGCTCTAGCTTTGAAAGAAGAGTCCTAACTCATCTCTAATGCATATATTTTGATGTAACATCACGATGTTTTTTCATGGAAGGAACCCTTTGACACTCGTTTAAATATATTAGATTTTCTTTTATTTATGCACAAAATAATAATATGAAATGATCTGAACATGCTAAACAAAAACTTTTATAAATAGAGAATAAATAGATAGCATATCAGGAAATTTAAGTAAAAAAAAAGAAAGAACATTAATTTTGTTAATGCTTTATTGCTTTATATTCCGGTAAATTAGAAGGAAATTGTTGTGATTTTCCCACTGAAAATGGCTTGGAAAGTTGACAAGGCGTATTTCATTATTTTTTGTTGAATAAAACTAAAACACTTTGTTTATTGTGTAAAACAATGTGCATATACTATACAATGTTTGCACACAATTTAAGACACAATTGCGTTGATGGAAAGAACCAAACATGAATGTTTTTTCTTATTATTTACATTCTAAAATCTTAACTTCTAAATCATTTTTGATTGATAATAATGCATTGAACACTTGTCAATTTGACAGTAAGCTTCTTGTGGTGTACTGTTATTAAATGAAGTTGCATTGATATTTATTTTACTGTTTCCCGCACATTCTTCATCATAAAAATATTATTTTAAAAAAATGTCATTCATAATACTTTTCCTTTAAGTTAAACAAAGTTTTGAATAAATTATTGAATTGAAAAGTTTTGCAGCAGAGGAATTATTCTTTTTTAAACAATTTTTACGATACACTTCTTTTACAAGAAGCAGACTCTGTGTTTTATTGAAGAGAATGTATATTTTAGTTGCAATATGAAATACATTTGTCTTAATGAGAGTTACATGCAAAATTTGAAACAATTAATTTTGTTTGTTGCACATATTTCGAAATAAAACCATTAATTGTTTTTCTAGGCGTCAATTCTTTGAAACATGTTTAAATTGATAACAAACTTTTAAAAAAATATGCTGCCAAAAAATTATAAGAAATGATCTGAATATGTTAAATACATGCCATTATTTCAGCAGAGAAAAATATAGCTTTGCATATCACGAAAAAAAAATTAAAACATTCTTATTTTCAATGTTTTGTTAATTTAAAATCCGGAGGAAGAAAAACGATATTTTTATGATTTTAATAATTCTTAATTAATAATTCTTAATTAATTAACCTAACCATTGGTTTATATAAGATGCCTATTCGGTTAAGTGCAGTATCATATAAAAAGCTTTTCCTATAAAACGATGTTTTAAATAAATGGTGAATCACTGGATAAAATTAACTGTTTATTAAAATAACTGCTGACTCTATTAACCTTTAAATTTGTATAAAAGGTTTTTCATATGAAACGCCAACATTTTGAAATTTGATAATGCAACACATGATGCAATTATCCGATGATTCAGAAAACTACTGATATAAATAATTTTTTATTCTTAAATTAGATTTATTCGGTTAAGCTTTTATTCTGGGAACAACTTTTCATTTACAACACCGCCTCCATTAGACACGATTTCAACTAAACGGTAATTGAACACGTGTTTCTATTAAATATAGATTCAAATAATTCCTGATTCATTTAACCGATGATTCATATAAGATGAATATTCAGTTAACCACACATTCATATAAAATGCTTGTCATATAAAACGTTGATTCCTTTAACCACTGATTTATAAAAACGGAAAAACACGTAGCACAATTAACAGTTTGTCCAAATACCCGCTCACTCAATTGGACTTTGATTCATATAAACGGCTTTAATTAGTAAAATCTGATTTCATTAACTGCTGATGCAAAATCAAAAATGCCAATTCAACATGTCATTTAATTAAAAATTGACTCAGATAAACGTCTTTTCATAAAAGAATGCTGTTTCCATTAACAGGTGTTTAAAAATACGCTAATTCAAGTCGTGATTAAATTAACCATACATTCACACAACTGCTTATTTAATATACTGCTGGCTAATATAACAGTCCTACACAGTTAACCATGGATTCATATAAACGTCTTTTTTTAAAAAAGACTGTTTGCAATATACGGTAATTCACGCGATATAATTAACCGATTATTAGAATAACTGGAGATATCACAAAAGATTTATTCATATACATATACGGCTTTTCATAAAAATTTCTTATATCATTAACCCGTGATACAAGTAAACGGAAAATGAACAGGGGATTCAATTAACCATTTATTCATATAAGAGGCGTATTCTGTCAACTGTAGATTCATATAAATAGATTTTCATATAAAGCGCAAATATAAAAAAAAACTCTAATTCAACACGTGACTCATTCAATCGTAGTTTCCATTAACATCTGATTTAATTAACCGCTGATTCATATAAGAGGATTATTCAGTTAAGCATGGATTCATATAAAATACTTTTCATAAAAAACTCTGACGCCATTAACCGGCGATTTAAGTAACGGAAATTCAACACGTGATTCAATAAACTATTAATTCTGATAAACGGCTTTAATATAAAACTCTGAATCCATCAAAGGCTATTTGAAGTAAATGGTAATTCAAAGTGTGATTCAATTACCAGCTAATTCAGGTAAGTGCCCTATTCAGTTAACCATGAATTCATATCAACTGCTTTTCCTATAACAGTTGGACTCCACCGCTGATTCAAATAAACAGAAAATCACGTGATATAATTAACTGCTGACTTACAATTGTTTAAAATAACTGCAGACTTAAATAACCGATGTTTCAAATAAACGGAAAATCACGCGATCTAATTAATATCTGCTCTGCTGTAATTTCGTACGAATAAACGCTAATCAACACGTGATTTATTTAACTAAAGATCCAAAAAACTGCTGATTTAGTTTACCGCTGATTCATAGAAGAGGTCTATCCACTTAACAATGGATCCTATAAACGGCTTTTTATAGAAATCGCTGATTTTAATAAACGGTAAACTATATGATACAATTAACAATTCATTCAAATAATTCTCGATTAAGCATTGATTTATATAAACAGCATTTCATAGAAAAACATGCTACTATTAACCGCTACTTCCAGTAAACGGAAATTCCACACATGATTCAAATAATCGTTGCAACAGAGAAAGGACTTTCCATATCAAGCGCTGTTCCATTAACCGATGACTCGATTAACACTAATTCAACAATTATTTCATGAGCCATAGATTCACATAACTGCCGATTTAACTAATCACTGATTCATATAAGAGGCCTATTCATTTAACTAGCTCTAATTCAACACGTGACTCCTTGAACCGTAAATTCACGTAACTTCTGATTGAATTAACCGCTGATTCATATGAGAGGCCTATCCATTGAATAATAAAAACCGGTATTTAAAGAAAACACTGCTTCAAGTATACTAAAATGGAATACGTGATTCAATTAACCTTTTATTAATATAAGATGCCTGCAGTCAGCTGTAGATTCATACAAACGAATTTTTTATAGAAAACGCTAATTCTAATAAACGGTTAATAAAGGATAGAATAAAGCATTTATTCAAATGACTGCTGGTTCTATTCGTCGTTTTCCATATTAACAGCTTTTTATATAAAACACTGTTTCCATTGACCTTTGATTCAAGTAAAAGACAATTTATCGATTCAATTTTCTGTTGATTTAAGTAACTGCTGATTCAATTTACCCAATGATGCAATGAACTGCTGATACCATTAAGCTTTGATTTAAAGAAAGGTAAATCACGTGAACTTATTAACGGTTCATCCAAATAGCTGCCAATTTAATGAACCGTTGATTCAAGGAAACGACAATACAACGATTCAATTATGCATTGATTGCATTAACTGCTGATTCAATGTACACGTTGTTTCAAATAACAGCTGGTCATTAATAGCTCATTTACATAAACGCTAAATCACGTGATTTTATTAACGGTTTATTCAAATAGCTGCAGATTCAATTGATCGTTGATTCATATAGAAAATCTGTTCACTTTTCTGTATAAAACTTATATTCTATATTCTATTCTATTTATATTCTATATATAAAAGTTTTTCGTACAAAATGTCGATTCCAATAACCGCAAATTTAAATAAATGATAATTCAACGCATGACTCATATCTGCGTTGATTCAAATAATTAATGATTCAAATAAGCGTCGATTCATATAAGAGGTATGTTTATTTAACCGGAGAGTTATATAAACGGCTTTTCGTATAAAACGCTACTTCCATTAACAAAATGGAGTTAACACTAATTAATTGAATGATTAACATTTTCTTTCAACTAACACTTGATTCAAATAAACTCTCACCGTTGATTTATTTAAACATTATTTCATAGAAGACACTGATTCAATCAGCCGTTTATTCTTTTAACCATTGTTTCATAGAAAATGCAAATTCAATTAACCGTCGATTCATAGAGTTGTTAATTCAAACAACTTTGGATGGTCAATCAGGTAGACAATGGTTCAAATATATAGTAGTTCAATTGATTCAATTATCCGTTGTTTAAAGTAAAAGCTGATTACATTAATATTAAATTAAAATAAAATGTTTGCAACAAACTTTTTGATTAAAAAAATAAACATGTCTGTTGTCCCAGGTTTTACGCATATCAGCATTCAGCCTTTTACATACATTTGCAATATAGGGAAAAGAAATAGGGAAAGTTATCACAGTATAGGGAAAAAGCCGGAATTGATCACCTTGTTAGGTGCGTTCGTAATTATATAAATACGTGGCACCCATTGTCATCGTCTGCTCTGTCCGTCCGTCCGTCCGTCTGTCTGTCCGTTCGTCCGCATATAACAACGGAAAAACTACGATTTTGAGATAATAATAGTTTAAGATATATTATCTTTGTAGAATTTTGTCAAGACATTTCAATTTTTATGAAAATCTAATCAAAACTTTAGACGATATTAATAAAAACATTTATTAAGAAATTTGACTTTTTTTTTTAAATCGGTGCTTTCTTGTTATAGGAGCTTCCGAGGTTTAATCGTCAAACGACCGAGATACTTATTTTATTACTGAAATTAATCCGCAGACAATTTAATTCATTTCACAGAATTAAAAACCATCAAGATCTGAATATTTATATAACTAGCTATAGTACGAACGCACCTCATTTGTCACGTTTGACGTATGATTTCGAACTTGCTTTTTTTTTTTTTTAGAAAATTAAAAATCCCTTTCAGAAAAACATTCCCTGAAAAAAAAAACTGTCCACATACTAAACAGCATAATGGATTAATTTAATCACTTCCATTTTCAGAGCCCATTTTTTCTCTCTTTATATGTATGAACAATGATTGGATTCAGGACAGTTATTTGAACAAACTATTAATTGTACTCCATTATTTTCTGTTTATTAGAATCAGTGTACTACTTTAATAGCCGTTTAAACGAATCAAAGCTTAGTTAAACTCTCAGTTACTTCAATAAACTGTTTGAATCACTATTGTTTTTTTTTTTTTTTTTTTTTTTTTTTTTGGAAAAGCTGTTTATAGGAATCAACGATGAATAGTCAACATTTATTTGAATAAACAGTTTATTGTATCACGTGATTTACCGTTTATTTAAATCAGCGTTTTATATAAAAAACCGCTCAACTGATTGCAGGGTTCTCTGAATAGGCCTCTTTTATCAACCAGCGGTTAATTAAATCAGCAGTTATTTGGATCTACGGTTAAATGAATCATGTGTTGAATAAGCGTTTATTCCCATCAGCATAGAATCAGCTTTTTAAATTTAAAAAAACCGATTTAGTGAATCACGTGTTAAATATCTGTTTGCTTGAATCACAGCTGAATTCTATCAATGTTTTTTTACAGAAGGCTGCTTATAAGAATAAATAATTAATAAAGTCGGCAGTTTTTAAAAACAAGACAGAAAATCATGCAACTAGCATAAATTATGAAACACTTTCCAACACTTCCAGAATTCTTTAAAAACTGTTGCTGATAATAAGGTAAATAAGATACCTAAGTAAGTATTTTAGAAAACGCAAAACAAACCAGATTTCAGCAATTACAGGCCGCCAGAAAAGTACTCATTCTTTTTCACCACCAGGTATATCATCTATAGATTTGTATATACACTTTACAGTATGCTGCAATTTAGTTTAGTAAGAAAACACATAACAGAGTTGAAAATTCACCTTCAGTAGTTTCTACCAATAGACGGAAATATATTTTAATTATTTTATACAGCCTTGTATATTACCTAAAAATTGTATACACGATACATATTAATCTAAAATTTAATTCGCAGAAAAACACGCTGTAAACTACTGAAATCACACTTACAGAAATTATGATACATAAGCGGTCATGTATCCAGTTATTTTATATTCATTATTCAGGTGCACTACAAGAAGGTTACTTTAGAATATATAAAGCATAGTACTTAAAGTTAATTTACAGGGGCACACAAAAGTAATCCGTAATGTTACGGTCTATGAGGAAAATCGTTTGCGGCAAAGTTTAATTATGTTACACTGTTACAAATATAAAGAAATTGATATGTATTTCTGAGGTGCAATAACACAGCCATTCTGTAGCATATGGAGTGGAAAGCAATTATCATTCATTTACAGTGGCACTCAGAAATATTCCGTTACATTCTGTTCTATGCATAAAAATTGTGGTGAATTTTAATGGTGTTACACTATTGAAAACATAATGAAATTTATATGCATTATTGAGGTGCACTACCAAAACTTTACTTTATAATATGTAATGCGTAGAGCTTAATGTTCATTTACAGATGCACTCAAAATTATTCCGTTATGTTATAATCTACGAGGAAAAATCGTTTGCGGCCAATTTTAATGATGTTACACTGTTACAAATACAGTTATACATTATATATATAATAAAAATATAGTATAATATATAATGAATAATATAATATATAATGAAATTAATATGAATTTATGAGCTACACTAAAACAGGCTTTCTGTAGAATATGGAGTGGAAAAGAATTATCATTCGTTTACAGGCTCACACAAAATAACTCGATTACAAAATGGTTTATGGGGGGGGGGGAATGTTTACAGGGAATTTTAAATTAAGTTGAACTATTTCAAACATGACTGAATTGAAAAAAATTACTGAGGTTTACTACAAAGTGCTTGCTACAAAGTGCTAGAGAATATGATGGGCATAACATGTATCGCTCATTTACAAGGGCATTGTCTATTAAAGATAACTGCTGCAAACACGTTTGTAGATATGATATGCGTTTCAAAGTTTAAATAAATTATGCACATTGCGTGGTGTGTATAAATTCTATAGATCATATACAGAGTTACACCAAAGTATTCGCAAGCATTATGGAGCATGATCGTGAATCGCGTAAAGATGTTTTTAAATAGAGTTATGAATTTTCAAGATCATTTATATTTAGTATACTAAGAGATATTCTTAAAATACAAATAAAATCCTATACAGGGCTATGGAAAGAACTGGATACATGGCCGGCTATAAATAGTAATTAATGGAGTGTGATTTCAGTAGTTTCGGGTATATTTTTGCCTGAATTAAATTTTAGCTTAATATGTGGCGTTTATAAAAATGTGTATGTAATATACAGGGTTGCATAAAAGAATTTAAGTATGTTTCCGTATATAGGTAGAAATTGTTGAAGGTGAATTTTCAATTATATTATGCGTTTTCTAGCTAAATTTAATTTTAGTATATTATGTAGAATAGACATAGAAATCTACAGTTTATATACATGGCTGCCCAAACGAATTGCAGTACCTTTACAGCTACGGACGGTACTTGCTGATATCAGGTTTTTAAATGTGTTATGCATTTTCAAACTTTCTAATTAGCTACTTAACCTTATTAAAGGCGAAGTTTTGTTAAAGTATTCGGGAAGTGTTGGAAAGTGTTTCATAGTCTATGCTTGACGCATGATTCTAATTTCTTGTTTACTCTTACTTTTATTAGATGTTATTTCCTTAGTCGGATTTTAGTTTTACGATATTTAAGGATGCTCCTTGGAAATTCAATTCATCAGTGCCTCAAAATGTGTTGATAACTACAAATTTAACTATATTGAAAACTATTAATTATAATTACATGAACGATGTTACGTTTGAAAGAGCATTAAATAAACTAAATTTAGATGTTGATTGATATTACACTGAATTCATTGGAAGCTGTAAGTGGAGGGGTGGAGGTGCAAAATTCAGTGATGAAAATTGATTCACACAATTAGAGTAAAAACTCCATAACGGAAACTTCGGAATATCGGACACCTCTATTTACACTCTCATTCAAACGATTAATTAACGTAAAATTGGAATACTTGTACAAATTAAAACTTCAAGCATAGTACAATAACAAATTTCTATTGAAAATTTCGCACAATTTTTATTAATTAACAAATATTTTTCAATAACGTAATTAAATTAAGTATGCTTTATGTAAAGCCCCTAGAAGAAAATATTACAATGTAAAGTGCAATGTAAAGAAAGCTTTGACAAATATTTGTGTTTGCTATGTTCAAATGCAAGCAAGCTGCTACAGATATTTCTGCTCAATTTTATTTTTAATTAAAGCTAACGTTGATGTAAAATATATGAAATATAGATGAAATTTATCATTTTATAAAACAGAGTGGAAAGTTGAATTCATGAGTGTCTCAAAACATGTTGATAACTAAAAGTATAATAATATCAATACTATTAATTATAGATGGTAGTAACATGTAACAACAATGTAAAGAAAGCTTAGAAAAATATTTCTGTTTGCTATGTGCAAATGTGCCAGCGAGCTGCTATAGATATTCCTGCTCAATTTTATTTTTTATTAAAGGTAACGTTGATGTAAAATATATGAAATATACATGAAATTTATCATTTTATAAAACAGACTGGAAAGTTGAATTCATAATTGTCTCAAAACATGTTGATAACTAAAAGTATAATAATATCAAAACTATTAATTATAGATACATGAATGATGTTACGTTTGAAAGAGTATTAAATTAAAGAAATTTAGGTACTGATTGACCATACACTGAATTCATCGGATTCTATAAGTGGAGGGGAAAAGTTAGTTCTGAAAATTGGTTCTGCAACACACAATTAGTTAGACTTGCTGCAGCTTCCGTTATACAACATTTTAGGTAACATTTGTTTGTTTTCGTGAGCTTCGTAAAGTAGTGTTTTAACCCCTTCGTGACGAGCATCCTTTACAGAATTTTTAATCTTTTACCACTGGTTTTTCGTAACAGAAATTTTCGCCTAAATGAATCGCAGAAATGCTAAGATTTAATAAGGCAAATCTTACAATAAAAAATAACTAGTGGGAATAATCGACGATTCTGAGCATCTTATGCGTCACGTATACGTGTCGCTCGTCTCCAAGGGGTTTATACAACATTATTATTTATCATTTCTTTATTTATTTACATTACGTTGAAGCACTAAAATTTTAAATTTGTCATATAATTCATTCTTTGTATTTTAATACCAATAAATTGTCGAACAAAATATACTTCTAATTTGATAAAGTGAGAACAATAGCAGCAATATATGTAAATATTGCGACATTATTCGTAGTAAAACACTTTTGAGCCTTTGAATTTGAAAGTGGGACAGGTCTCCTTTGTGACAAAAAACAAAACAGTTACAGCTAAATCTTTTTACAAATTAACATTTATGTTTTTAATCAATTCACTAAAAATATTATTTAACATCAGTGCAAATGTGTGGTATACTGATTATAATAATTTATTTAGTCAACGATATTTCAAATGCGTTTTGAAAGTGGGGCACGTTCACTTTGAATAGACTTGCTTTTTATGTTGTATAATAATATTAACAAGCACAATCAAACTTTCTAAACGAGTACTTTAAATCCCTGCATTATCTAAATTAGGAAACATATTTATACTAGAAAGCTACGCCCACTACGCTGGTCATTTTCTCTTAACGCACCTTTAATCAAGTGAAATATAGACTTTGAATTTGACCTTGTATCTTAAAATCCTATGGATCTTTACTTAGAATGCCCTTCTGCATTTCTGAAAACGATACGAACGCTATTCCGTTATTACATTTTTAATGTGTCAGACAAAATTTGGGCTGTTAAGGACAAATTAGGACAATTCTATGTAGAAATTATTATGGAATAGGTCAGCATAATGAAAATAATAATTGTGTTAAATTATGGTGTCTATGAGGTTTACATTATGGTGTCTATGGGGAAAAATCATTTCCGTTGGATTCAAATTGGATTTGAATGAAGTTACAATTTACAATACTTCAAATATAATGAAATTGATATGCCTTACTGAGGTGCACTAAAATATGGTACTCGTCGAGAATTAAATACAAATCCTGCACTCGCGACATCATACATCACTTTTATATTTTAACAGAATAATAACCAATAGTCAATATATATACGTCAGGACATACTGCCGTTATCATTATCTTTTTATGCGTGAAGATTTCGCTATGGTACTCTATTGTAAAATTTTGTAATTTTTGAAATTCAATATTTGAAAAACGGCATAATCATTAGATTTGAAAATTATATCAAGAAAAATACAAATTTTTACCTTTCTAACGCAGTTTGTCTAACAATTTTCTGGCAAATACTTTTCAAGCTATTAATTTTTTCTGTAACTTCAAATGTTTCATTTTCCGAGATTAATCTGTGGCAACGATTAGCGAAAATCCCAGTCGTCAGCAACACATAGCTTTTTATTAAAGAGGGTGCATACAAGTTATTGCTGAATAACTTCTCTTACTTTTTCGACTTTTTTCTAAAAAATGAATTTATTTTTTTGTTTATTGTAACTCTTCTAAAAAAGAATGAAATATTGAGATAAAATAAATAAATAAAATAAAGTAAATTATTAAATCTTTTGTTATTATAATTACATTCCATACAAAGAAACTCAATGTTTTCAACAAATAATTACTTTTGAAAGCACGAGGCATGTTTATTGTCGCATACTAAAATCATGATTTGTTTTCAGCTAACACGAATCACCATTATTTTATTGTAAATTTACATGAAATAATCACAAAATCACAAAAATATAATAAGTGTGAAATCTATTACAGCTTACGATTATTTTTAAATCAATTCAAATGCAACAATTAAATATCTAGCAATAACATAAAACAGTCCTGCCCAACTTTCAAATTTAACACTACATTTAACGTGTGCAATTAAATACTTTAAACTGTATTGTAAAGAATTACATTTCATTCGCAATGTACACACTGGCATATTCCACGGCTTATAAACAAACAGCCATACACTGTTAAAAATTTGCAGCAAACGGGCCAGTCATTCGACCGTTTTTATAGAAAACGGTTACAATACCGTAATTTAACTATATTCTGACCATAATATGGGCAATAATGTGGTCCAAATGCAGTTAGTTTACGGTTATGCAACCGTTTTCTGTAAAAACGGTCAAGTGACTGGACAGTTTGCTGCAAATTTCTAACAATGTATCATGAGACAAAATCGGTCACGTTTATTTTTTTTCTTATTGTTTATTCTTTATCTGACACAGGTACACGATGTTTAAAATATAGCAGCTTGATACCATGTCACCAGTTTTACGTCATTACGAGATATAGTCCCGGTTTTAAATAAAACACACTTTACCTCTTTTTTTCCAATCATGGCGTGGTGTGGTAAGTGTTCCGAGTTTGTGACACAAGTGCAGGGGTGATTGTGTTCCGGTATTTTGTACACCACTAAATTTATATAGCATTTTTTTTTTCTTTTTTAATCGATAAATTCTGTAATGACATACTAAGAATATTGCTATATAAATTTAGTGGTGCACAAAATACCGGAGCACAATCACCCCTGCAAATGTATCTCAAAAACGTTATTCCTGTCAACACGATATTTCAATATTAAGGTCATTCTATGTAAAATTAACAGATGGGCTGGTGCTGTGCCATTTTTGTAAATCCAAAAACTGCTTTTGGTATCACTTTAAAAAAATTTCCACATGACATATAACACTTTCATTCTACCGTGGACAAGTAAAATTCACAATTTTTAAAATTTTTATAAAAGTCTGTAGAATTTTTATATAAAATAGCAGGTGATAGGGTTTATTTGACGAGAACGCCTATGATCATTTGTTTTCTTAGACTAAATAAGATTTATACTGTGTTTAAAGTAAAGTTTTCAGCGCTCTAACTACCATTACTGAATTGCTGTTTTTCCATTACAAACGTTCAAAGACGTTTAAAAACTTACATTAACAAGACCATTCTTTTCGTTTCTAACACTAATATGCATATATGTTGAGGCGGAAAAATAGGCAGTTATTAGATCACGGTTAGAGGTTTCAGGAAGTGTCTCTGAAAAACACTTAAGAAAAACGTTATTATTATTATTATTATTTTTTAACTCGCAAAGCGGCATGTGAGGCAGGTTAGAAAAAATTTAAAGTTCCGTTAATAAGAATACTATTTAATATACTGTTACGAAAAAACATTTTGTTACTCCAAGGGGTTTAATAATTGAATGAAAATTTAAATGAACAGAAATCAACAGCATTTAATCAGCAACATTTATTCAGCATAAAATAATCATGTACTATATTTGTTAGGAAAATGTGTTTTATATTTTCATACGATACGAAATGTGCATTGACAATTAACCACAATTAAAAAAATAAAAAATAATAATAATTCAAAAAAAAAAATTCCGTCAGCACTGAAAAATGCTTAGAAAACTGTATACAGAGTGTTAAATGAGTCAGGGAAGACTCAAATAACTTGGGAACGGATCAAGGTAGAGTTGCGGTAAGAGCGCTTATTTATGGTAAAATGACTATGAACAATCACAGGGGAATGTCTGCAACGTCAATAGTGGCGAAATTTGGAAGTTATCGACCATATCACAGAATTTTTGAGAGATGGCGAACCAAAGTAAGTATTAAAGGTGTAGAGCATCTCGATTTAGTATCGATTTAGTAAATTCTTCTTCTTATTCTAATTCATATAAAAATTATACAGCCTTGTTTCAAAAGGCTGTAGAATTTGACCATGATAGCTGTGTCCTAACACAAACATATATACGCAAGCGACATTAATGTGTGCAATAAGTATAACGAGTTATGTTCTATTCTTAATAACAAAAACAATTTATAATAAATAATCTGATATATACCATGCAATAAAAATGAATACATTTTGCAATTTAACTAATTTTTAGTAAATATTTATACAATGTGCTGATGTCGTAACGCATTTAAATTATCCATTTTTAACACTTTCCAACCTAGTTGAAAAGTGTTTATGTCTTCGGTTTGTCTGGCCGTATGGCCGTCTGGCCATCTGCCGTCTGCCGTCTGTCCGTCTGTCCGTGCTCTAACTCCCGCAAATATGCTGGATTGCTCTGCAATTTTTATATGTTATAGTCGTTATCTATAGCATGTTCTCTATTTCAACGGAAGTGTGTAGCACTTATACTTTTTTTACAGGGACACTCAAAAGAATTCCATTACATTGCGGTCTATGGGGAAAAATCACTTGAGGTTTATTTAAATAATGTTTCACTATTTTAAACGCATTGAAATTTATATATATCACTAAGGTGCATTAGAAGAAGCTTAATATGGAATAGTGTGTGCATACCACTTATAGTTACTTTACAGGGACAGTCAAAAGAATTCCGTTACATTACGTCTATGGAGAAAAATCGTCTGCGGTTTATTTAAATAATGTTTCCCTACTTTAAACGCATTGAAATTTATATAAGGTGCATTACAAGAGGCTTACTACAGAATATTGTGTGTATAGCAGTCATCGTTCATTTACAGGGACACACAAAAGAATTCTCTACTGTCTGTTAACAATAATTCCTGGAAGTGCGTTTTAAGTTACTGAACGCGATTTTAATTTTAACTCGCTTTTTGTCTATTACGTGGTGTGTATAAATTCTGTAGATCCTATACAGGGAAGCACAAAAGTTCGCGAACACATTTCCGTATTATTTAACTCCAGACGGAGAATTTTAAACTGTGCTACGCGTTTCCTAACTGAACTAAAATTTAGCATCCTATGTAGTATATATACAAATCTATAGATCCTATACAGGGCTGATGAAAAGTATTCGGATTACTTAGATGTTATCTTTTAGCTTATTAAACGGTATGATTTGTAAAATTATTTTGGAAGCGTTGGAAAGTGTTACATAATCTATGCTTGACGCATGATTTTTCGTTCTTGTTATTATAATATTTTGGCCTTGCTAACTGGTTTTATAGTACAGTTAGGTAGCATGACTACATAAATATGTTTAACATATGTGCACTTGCTGTTTATTATTATTTTTTTATTTAAAATATCACTCTAAATTTTTTCCGGGACCTATTTACTGTATATTTTCGATAAATAAATACATGTCTTTAATTTATTGTTGAACAATTTTCAGTTTCTGGTGAAATGTACCGTGGACGCAGCGTTAACAATGAAACTTTTCGGCCGTCTGCTATGAGCGGCGACGAACCTTGAACACACTGTGGACTAGTCATGTCAAATAATGTATGTATTTGTCAGTGTTGGGATATTGAAAACGCATTTATTGAAAACTGAATAGATGCAAAACAATTGTATTATTATTACTTTTAATATGACTTTTAATAATAAAATTAGTAAATATTTTGAACAATCTATATTTTACAGTTATTGACCAATATTCTAATTGATGTTTCTTCGCAATTTGCAAATAAAAATAATACCGAAAATTCTACTAAACAGAACCTATTAGTCAGGGGTGCAAAAATCTAGGCACCAATGGGCCGATTCCCACCTCTAAATTTTTAGTATTCGTCGCCTAATAAGATTACTGATAAAATTTGGACGAAGTATAATAATAAAATTTGACGAAGAATACTACTACAATTTAATGGTGGGAATCAGCCCATTGGCGCCTAGATTTTGCAAACCTGCTATTAGTCTCCTTTTTTTTCTTCTGTAGGTATATTTTATGTACTAAATGTTATCTTGTTTACAAAAGTGTAAAAAGTGTAAATATAAATATATATATATACATATATATACACACATACATATGTATATATATATTAAATAAAATATAAGAGTAATGTGTACCTTAACAAATATTCCATATTTATAAGAATTTATTAAAATTATCTGAATTTATATGCAGTTATATATATTTATAGAGTATACAGCCTCAGTATGGAAATTCGTATTCATATATGCGATTGTATATAATCGGAAATTGAGCGGTGCATTTTCTAAATGTATTTTTATATAATGTGACACAGAAATGTAGTATTGTGACTTAACATTTTATTAAAATTATGTAGCCTTATTTTTAATTCAGGGTACTTTATGAACGCAGCACCTTTTTTACTTAGGAAATCAAATAGTAGGTAATTACCATAATATAAATTAGAATTAGGCGTAAAATCCAATAATATAGTTATCAATATTTTCAATTGTTAAAATATTTGATAACAGCCGTTCAGGTAAAACGAATTGAATTACATTTTGACAGAAAAGGCGTCTAATTAAAAGTCAGCTATGTTTCGAAATATTGTAAGAAAGGAATCGCACCCATCTTAAATCATCTGGTATAACTATTTAATTACAAACCGAAAATGTCATTTAAATGCAAACGAATGGTGGAATAGAAATGCGGAACCTGTAAGTTCACAATTATGTTTGCTTTTATGTATCTATTGAAGAAAGTAGAAGTTTTAATAAAGGAAATAATCGCTATTTTATTTTTACTGTACGAGACAAGATAAAAGGTGGAATCAAATATTACGAAATGAAGTTCATCTTTGAAAAAAAAATCTTTTTGACGGGAACTAGAATAATTTAATAAAATTATCCTATCTATCAAAACATAAAGGCGAAGATTTGGCTGATAGTCAGAATAAATTGCATTCTGCAGGCCATCAAGGTTGGAATTTATACATTAAAAAAAACTAGACATAATTCGCACAGATTTTTTTGTTTCAGCAATATTTCAAAGAATATAATATATGAGATGCACGTTGAAAATTTTGATTTAGGTTGAAATTTAGAGTATAATATAATTTTGTTGCATGACCGATAATTAATTTTATATGTATAGAAATTTGAGTATTTTAATTTTTTTTTGTAAAATATTTAAATATTAAAATTGCATATGTATAAATTAAAAATTATTTAAATTTGAAGTTTTCTATCTACTAGTAACAGTATGCGTTTTATAAAAAAATATTTTATTAATTAACATTTTTTTATAACAATAAAAACGTTATACATAAAAAAATATAAAAACTTTTCTTTGCAAAAAATTCCTGTGAGATAAATCGTAGAATGAATAAAATCGATGAGAAAACTTCATATGGAATTTCTTTGTCTAATTAAATCATCTGATTTTTCTCTGTAATATTTTGTTATTTTCTGTAAAATACATTAATTAGAATAAACTATTATTAAATAATATATGGTCATAACTACTCGCAGTAAATCAAATAGGAATTAAAAAATAAAAATGCTCAACGGATCTTCAATCCATGTAGAATGCTGGTCTGTGGTACCCAATTCAGATTTTGTCACATTGGGTATTAGAGTGTCATAAGGCATATGTCCCGGCCATGTAGTCGGTTTTAGGAGGAATCTTACGGGTTTAGTCCCTCAAGCAGGATGTTGGTACTCATTATATCGTGCTTATCGTCACCGATATGCACAATGGTATTGCAATGCGTTATTCCTTGAACTACCGAGTTTGTGAACAATATATACCTATTGTATTATTAACTGAAATGTATCGTTACTAAATGTCAAAGTATAATTAAAATACATTACTTAGAATAAACTATTATTAAAGAATATATGGTCATAACTACTCGCAGTAAAGCAAATAGGAATTAAAAAATAAAAATGCTCAACGGATCTTCCATCCATGTAGAATGCTGGCCTGTGGTACCCAATTCAGATTTTGTCACATTTGGCATTAATGTGTCATAAGGCATATGTCCCGGTCATGTTGTCGGTTCTAGGAAGAATCTTAAGGGTTTAGTTCCCCAAGCAGGATGTTGGTACTGATTATATAGTGCTTATCGTCACCGATATGCACTATGGTATTGCAATGAGTTATTCATTGATCTACAGGGTGTGTGAACAATATATACCTATTGTATTATTAACTGAAATGTATTCTTACTAAATGCCAAAGTATAATGAATTGCTAAGTATGGCGGATACTCTAAGTTGAAAATATCCTATTTTATGTGGATTAATGAAAATACAGAAGCAAGATTTCATTTGTGAGCTACTAAAAAGTTAAAAAAGAGAACATAAATAATATTTATTTAAATCCATCCTTATAAATAAAGTGCTCTTTTAGGGAGACTGGGATCATTCGATAAATTTATTCTACACATAAAAAATAAAAGGAAGCGTAGATTTCGCAGATATGCATCGTAAATTATATCTTATAGAATGTCAATCTGTAAATTTACCATAAATATATTCACGACTTTTTAAACAATCCAAGATAGTATTTTTTTCATACTGTAGATAAGTTTCCCTGTGAGACATTTTACTTTAATCTGAAATGAACTTATGACGTTAGTTTTATTTTAAACATATTTTATTACAGAAGTTTTGGTGTATAGATATAAAATATACAATACTACCAACATCAGGATATCATCCAGACAAAAAATCGAGCCTAACACCATCGGCGTAATAGTCTATTTTTAATTTACCGACAGGTTCGATACAATAGCAATGTAATGAGATAATTGTGTCAGGCAGATTTGTCCAAAATAGCTCTGTTTGGAAGAGGATTGCCGAGTTAAGCCGAAGATCTCAGGTTCGGTTCCTGTCTTGTGCACTTTTCACTAATGTTGATAATGAAATATATTTTCGACATGCAATCCAAGATTTCTCTTAATTTGAAATTCCACACATAATACAGTTGTTCTTAGGGCATAATATGTAATTTTGGTGATTAAATATATTTATCTTTCAATACTCATAAAAATCAGAATTTCTTCTATCTCTAATAGAAGAAAGTATTGTAATCGATTTTTTTTCGACTTCTGGTTTCCGACGGATTTACATGTTTTAGTGGTAAGAAATTCCGTTAAACATATTTTTACAAAATATCTGTGTGCCCTCTTTGTATCATCGAAAAGCGCATGAAGTTAGGCATAGAATTGAACCAAAAACATTTATAAGTTTTAGTCTATGACAATCAAGTTCCACTTGCATTTGGAGATATTCTGCCGGAAGTGGGCACTGTAATAGCGATTTTTATTCCATTTTCATTATTGCATCATTCAAAAATGTAAGGATTATGGTATGAAGAAGTATGAAGAGGTATGGTATGAAGAACTTGGTATGAAGAGAACTGAATTACCAATTTGATGATTGTCTTTCTTCTTTATGTGACATTGGTCATAAATAAATAATAATAATTTTAATAAAAACAGGAAAGCATTTCTATATACCTAAATCTTCTCCAGCTTTAGCAATTGTTTCAAACTGTACAGAAATGTCGGACCTTCTTTTACAAACATATTTGAGGACTCACCTGGCATTTGATCTAGAATTCTGTGAACCCTTAATAAACGATACCCCATTTGACCCACTCAAAACAAAGTTAAGTTCCCTTTTCTCTGAGTTTTTTTTTTTTCATTTTGTCCCCTCAAAACATTGTAAAACAACTTTATTTTTTGAGGAATCATCGTATCTTCATTTATAAGGTCAAAACGAAGTTCTTCCCAAATTTTTGTGAATTTCCATCAGTTGTCTATGAAAAACTCAATTTTATCTGTATTAGTAGTCTTAAAGAAAACATAACATTTCATTTTTAGTATATAACTATATAATTATTGCGTAAATTAAGAAAAGTTTAAATAAATTATAATAAATTTGTGCATAGCTATCAAGCATATTTATTGTAAACTATGTTTAAATAAATAAACAAAGTAATCAACTTAAATTTCATTCTCTCGAAATAAATAGATGCAAATGAGGTACAGATAGTGTGTTTTGAAAATTTTCAATCCTTACTACAAAGAATATCGCATTAATGGTGTAATTTGAGCTTATCTGGAGGCCTTTCAAGATGTTAAGGGGCATCAAATGAATAGAAATATTCCTAAAGCCATATAATTAAGCATATAATTTAATAACGTGTGTTGCCTAGTCTCATTTTTAAAGTTATAGTTTTGCGTTGACTTAGGAATAAATAAAATGGAATTTTAACTTTTTTATTCGAGAAGGTATCTACGCTAAAATTATAAATTGAGACTATGAAAATTAATTTATCTGTTAATTCAGAAAAAAATATGCAAAATATACATTTCATGCGAGCAAAAATGTATTCTAAAATAAATTAATTGAAATCCTTGAAGAAATCGTAGCAGCCCTAGAGAGTAGACTTTAAAACTTCTTATAATTAAGATGTAATTATCGGCTTCACATGCAGTTTTGGTCACTTTGTTCTGAAAATTGTATGCTATATTTTAAAGTTAAAAAAATAATAATGATATAATTTGGAAATTTTGTTGCTCCAACCACCATATTTTTTTACAATAAGTATTAGAATCAGGGTTGCAATTTCGGCTTCCATTTTTATTCAGAAATTCTGAGTTTATACCGGATTTTTCGAAGTACTGATTTTTAATTTATGGAATCACTAAATATAAAGTAAAAAATTAGTGATTAAAATTTCTGGTTTGCATTCGTAATTTCTGAATAATAATGCAGTCCAAACTGGCAAACCTCGTTAGAATTTGTAAAGAGATTTGATACTTCTTAACATGTTGAAACTCTTCCGCCTAAGCTCAAAATTACTCCATTAATTCCATTGACGCTTTCTAGTAAATTTCAGAATGATTCCAAAAACACCTGTGCACCTCATTAGTCTGTACTTGTAAGGTAACCTTAAAGAAATTTAGGTCAGTTAATTTGCTTAATTATTTATAATTTGTTTGCAGTAAATTTGTTATATAACCACCCAAACATTTATAAAGACTAATTTTAAATTTCCTTAATGTGGATTCGTAAATAATAAAAAATAAATATTGTTTTTTTTTTTTTTAACTTCCATAGGTTGAGAAATAATTATAAAAGACCATGACATAAGTACGTATACTCTTTCAAGATTAAACATCATTGTAATATGTTTAGCATTATTCATAAAACTATTAAATGTTGAAATTTTTTTGCAAACAAGACTTTTTAACATAGCTTAGTTATATCAAGTTTATTTTAAAGCGAAAAAAATAAGGAGCACTTTATGAAATGTAATTGAATGCTTTAATAATAGACTGTTTCAGAAAAAAAATTGCATCTATTCTGAAAATCGTTATTTCAGAACATTTTATAAAGTAATTTTAAGTATGTTATATTTAAATTACAGACAATAAGAGAAGAAAGATATATTTCATATTCAATATTTATCCCACAGAATTTTTCTTAATTTCAGAAGCATTACATTAAATTTTCATCTTTTTTCTTCCATAACAAAAAGCTACTGTCATTACATGCATTAAATATGTAAGCATATATCTTCTATGACTGATGTGAGAGATAAACCAAAGGAAGTTTGGAGTGTTTTACTAAAGAAGTTAACTACGCAAAATTATTAATTGGGCAATATGATAACATATTCTTTTGATTCATTATTTTAATCTATATTTAAATTCCAGTAAACACTCATATACTTATTAATTTATTTTGTACATGCATTAAACTGATTTTAATGATATGTATGAAAAAAATAAAGCTATTTCGGAAATTAAGCAATACATTTGGTATTATGGATTTATTTAAAAGCGTAATCCCTATTAAATGTACATGTTTTCATTTTTAAAAAATATATTTTTAAAGTGTTTATTTCCTTTATATTTTCATATGTTGATAAATAATATATAATATATTTTTTGTATAAATTAATAGTATTTATATTTTAGTATTTCAGGTGTTTATTTATACCGACATTAAGAAAACTAAACATTTTTTAGAACTATTTCTTGTGTTATCGGATGCAATTTATGCAAATGTACATAAATAATCAACTTACTCGGCTTAAAGTTTAAACTCTGGCAATTTGTAAATGCGGAAATTGTACACATGGTTTGTTTAGATTCCCTTGTCTATGCTACGAATAACATTGTATTAAGGGAGTATTTGAAGATTATATAAAAGATTGATTTTGAAGATGTTAAAACACATCAAATGAATAGAAAATTTTCGGAAAATTATAATGAAAGATAGGTTATAACAATACGTGTTTTCTAATTAAGTTGTATCCTCTGCAAATACTGACAAACGATTGAATGAAAATTTTAAGTGCTATATTCAATAATGTATTTCCGCAAAGTTAGAATAGAAAATTTTCGGAAAATTATAATGAAAGATAGGTTATAACAATACGTGTTTCCTAATTAAGTTGTATCCTCTGCAAATACTGACAAACGATTGAAAGAAAATTTTAAGTGCTATATTCAATAATGTATTTACGCAAAGTTAGAATAGAAAATTTTCGGAAAATTATAATGAAAGATAGGTTATAACAATACGTGTTTCCTAATTAAGTTGTATCTTCTGCAAATACTGACAAACGATTGAAAGAAACTTTTAAGTGCTATATTCAACAATGTATTTACGCAAATTTAGAATAGAAAATTTTCGGAAAATTATAGTGAAAGATAGGTTATAACAATACGTGTTTCCTAATTAAGTTGTATCCTCTGCAAATACTGACAAACGATTGAAAGAAAATTTTAAGTGCTATATTCAACAATGTATTAACGCAAAGTTTGAAGAAGACGATATCCTTGCAAATTTATAGTTTTATTCAGTAACTTTTGTAATATCTGTATACCATTTATGACAATTATCATGTACTAAAGTATTTAACGTAATCATGGCGTAAATTTAATATTATTTTATATTTGTCAGCATTCCACATTACTCTGCTTGTAAATTAAACAGTAGATTTTGAAACACGAGTTTATTTAAGATAGCTTTTGCACGTATACATTGTGCCCGAAAAGTGCTTCCCTGATTACAAAATTAATCTATATCAGCTATAGTTAAGAGAGGCATGTTATACTGGTGCCAAAATGTTAGAAAATATTCATGTTTTTTTTTTTTTTGTTGTTTTTTTTTTTTTTTTTTTTTTTTTGCAGGTTTGCCTAACGTGGCTGTAGTGCAGCAGTGTCAGTATCCAGAAAACCGGAAATTTTCCAAATCAGAAAATAGCTCAGTTTATCCTCTGGTATCTGGAGAACGTTTTGGCATCTGTAATTCACGTGAGGCTGTAGTCACCGATTTCTTGTGACTTCGCACAAAAGACTGTCTCACTTCTTTCACGCTTTCAGCTGAGGTTAATGGTCGGCCAGTTCTCGGCACGAGGTCCGGTATCCTGGTAATTTATACTGATATACTACAACAACGTTCCGGAAATCTGCAACAACAAAAGGGCCAAGAAGGCTGTAGTCACCGATTTCTTGGGACTTCGCACAAAAGACTGTCTCACTTCTTTCACCCTTTCAGCTGAGCTTAATGGTCGGCCAGTTCTCGGCATGCGGTTCGGTATACTGGTAATTTATACTGATATACTACAGCAACGTTCCAGAAATCTGCAACAACAAAAACACCCCCAGTTTTCCAACAGTCTGGCACCAGTTTCCTATGTCTATCTTATTGTTGTGAAATGACTCTTCTTTATGTGTTATTTGTAATAGCATCCAGAAGATGGCAGCACCATAATAACAACGTATTCTGCCATAGTTGATCTTTTGAATATTTCTTATTTTTTTAAAAATTTTGAATAACTTTTTATATTTGTGTAATTTATATTATTAAGATTCCTTATTTTTTGTTTTCTGTGCAGATTTAATAATGATTCACATTCTGTCAGACCTATTTCATGATATTTTGATATTTGCGTGATTATTTAATATGTGCTACTTTGATTACTGCCCATTAGATGGCGTAACAAGTCCATAAAAAATTAATATGGATGTACAGGTATTTTTTGTGTTCTCAGCGGTTTTTTCAGTTAGAATTTTTGTTCTGTGAAATTGTAGGAGATATGTAAATATGAAGTTAAATAAAAGGGGCGAAGTATGTTGTGTAAGTCCCCTTGGCAATGTAATCCAGCCGTTTTTTTTTCGTGGTTAATAGAAATAGTTTGTGAATGTGACTTCTTTGTGATAATTTATTTTAAGTGTCATTTAATCCTAATTCAAGAACAATGCCGGCTACCCCACGTAAGTACATTTTTATTGTGTCTGGTTATTTCTTTTATGAGCAAGTAGGAGAAGTGTAAATGAATTATTTAAAGTGAAATTTTCAGTATTAAAATAGAGAGTTGTCCCGTTTTCCCTTAATATAAAACTAGTAGTTTTATTTAGTTTAAAGCAAATGTTTTCAGACAGCAGTGGTTTACTTTTTGTTTCGATTTCTGGCTGTTCTTGTAACATTTAGATAGAGATATTATGTAATCGCTGTATTTTTGTAATCGTGGAGGAAATTATTTTTCGCACACCCTACATGTTTCAGCATATATTTTGAATATTAAAAACATCTACTTGAATATACAGTTTAATACTGATAATTACACTTTAATTATTTAATGTTTTAAAAATTGTTCGGTATATTAATTATTTCATATTAAACTTTATTTAACACGTATAAGAAGAAATCATAATTTCAGTTACGTTTAAAGTTTATTAGAAAAACAATGTTGAACACTTTACGGAATGTAATTTTCAATTTTCAGATTTGTTATAGATCATATTAAATGTAAACTACATTTACATAATAAACAAATTAAACAATTTAACGCTACTCTCTCACATTATGTAGATCTAAATGAAGTAGAGATAGTTTGTTTAAAATTTTTCCGAACTATGATGTAGTATTTTCACATAAGTGATATAATTTCGACTTATCTGAAGTATTTTCAAAACGATAAGAGGATGGAGGATGAATAGCAATATTCTTGAAAGATATAATAAAGGATTAAATCAAATTACATCATAATATAACTTATAAAGGTATACCCCTGCAAAGTTTGTCAAACGACTGAACGAAGTTTTCAGAGCTCTATAGGTGAGACTATATATAGAGTATACGAATATTACACACGGTTCTTAAGTGAACGATTCGACAATGCATTTTTCTTTTGATACAGAAAGGTAAGTAAATCTCCATTTCATTCAAGGGGAAAGACAGGAAACAATTGAACATAATCATGTATTGAATTGATTTTGCTAAATACTGATAAGACTTAAAACACTTCTTGAAAAATAAAATTTTGCTTAGTAATTTCAATTTAGTTAATAGATACATTTATGATAATTGTATATATTTGGAAATGTATACTGTATTTTTTTATTTACAGATCAATTTAAAGTTACAGCTATGATCACGTGTACTAAGGTAAAGCCAGGAGAGATGGCGCGGTCGGAGAGCTTGCGCACTAAGAGGTTCGGGGGGCAGGAGTAGAGTGAGCGCGCAGCGACTCCAGGTAGTTGTGCAACAGCGGTAGTGGAGTGTCTGATTGAAAGTACACGTTGATTGTTTTGAGCGCCTAAGATAAGCATTGCTATTTTGTTTTGTTTTCCCAAAGTAAAGGCTTGAATTTTCATAGCTATTCAACAGAATTTCTATACAATGCCAGGAGTACGAAACATTTTAAACTTAAGCGTTTTCTCATAAGCTACTAATTTAGACTAACAATGTGAACATCAACGGTTCGTTTTAATAGCGGCCTTGTTTAAATAAAAGCTCGCGCAATCTCTCCTACCGAAATTGGAGAGTTTGCGCATCTGCTACTTAGGAGAGATGGCGCACTGTTCCCATTAATTTCCATGCTAGGAGAGATTACGCAGCTTATTGTCAAATTTGCATAAAAAATTAAAAATCAAAATGGACTAAGTTTAAGTTAAACGTGTTTTCAAGTAACTTAATGTTATTTTGTAATCTTATCTGGACTTGCTACTTTAATTTTTTCCCCTTTAATTAAAGATTTTTAATCGTTTTTAACATTTTTTTTTTCTGATTCTTCAATCAATAGGTTGAAATATTCACTCCTAATACAATAACATTTGTTCACAAAAACCTTGTCATTTAAGTATAATTATTATTGTTAACAATTTTATTGTAGTTATCATTGGTAACAATCTCTCTTACCCATGTGCGCAATCACACCAACCCTGTAAGGACAGATTGCGCAAAATAGCTTATTTGGTTTTATTACAATTGTTCTATTAAATTACAACATAACAACAAAATAGCAATGGAAATGCATAAAAAACAAATGATGTAAAAATTATTCATGGATAGTTTAGCAAAAAATTAATATTTAGATTTTTTATAGTTATTCTTTTGAATTGTGCGCAGACTCTCCTAGCTTTACCTTATCTTATTTTAGAGAATATCAGATATTTTCTGATAAACAGGTTTTTGAACCAGAGAACTGTCAAAAACTTAACATGATATGGTTTATTTCTCGTAAATTCATCAATGACGAACTTATCGTTATTTGTAGCTCTGATAGATATGAGCATGAATTACATGAATGCACGAATCAAAGCTTTCTAAATATAGTTGTTCTCTCTCTTTGACTTTTTCAAACATTTAGAAACGATTAATCGCCAAATGTTCCGCTTGTTGCTTACATTAATTAGTTCAATACAGTCTTTAAAATAACCCTACTTGCATTGCGAATAAACCGCTTAAAGGAAATATGAGACAATAGCATATATTTCAGGTTGCATGATAGTACGTGTGACTGAAACTTAAAGATTTCTGTATATTCCAGAATTTCATACTGTGATAATAACTTTTGTATAACAGGGTTTATTTAAAAGTCATAAGAAATATCAATATTTTTTATAAATATTTTATTTCAAAAATAAAGTTTAAAGTAAACATGTGGTATCAGATACAAAGGTATAGAAATACACATACACATAGAATTTTTTTTTTTAAATAGTGTCTTTTTATGACGGATATGCATGATCTTGCTTGGGACATTTTTGCAGAATTAGCTGCAAATAAAATTGCGTCGAATTCGAATCGTAGTCCAGGCTTGTATGTTTGCACTATCCAGATTATACATAAAACAATCATTACAGTTGAGCCTTAGGGCCTTATACCAAAACTTATTATTTGTGCTTTTCTTAGCACATTTTTTTATTTATGGGTGAATACAAATGTATAACATTTTTACCTTAAAATATTTAACGTCAAATAAATATTATATGTGTTACCAACTTTATAAGATATATTATTTATCAGGTGTGATTATAAAGACTAACTTTTATTTAGAATGCACAGTCATGAAAAAAAAGGAGATCAGTTTCTACTTACTTTGCCGCAAAATATTGTATAAAAGTACTACTGGACCATTCAATTATTAATAAAATAATCACTTCAAAAATTAATTTTGAAATAATATATATTTTGAAGTAATTTTTCGAAAAAAAAATTTCTAACCTATACTTTTTTAACACGTATTGATTCCTAGAAACTTGCAATAAGCAAAATGCAAAATCACAACTCATTGCGCTAAGAAGGTTTTGAGGTATATTTAAAAAACTACCCGCATAGTAATTTATTATGCGGGTTACCTTCTCGACGAACTTCCTTTACATAACTTTTAATATTTTATCGCCGGTATTTCAAAATGAAAGTTTTTACCTTCATTAATATACCTAACGTATACTTTGCAATATTTCAGAGATTACATAAGGAAAAATTTACTAATCCTGTTTTTTGAAAAATTTACTACATATCTGTATTACTGTTGGAATAATCAAGGATTATGAGCACCCTATACCGATGCTTATCGCGAAGGGATTACACAACTTGACCGAATATCTTCCCTTTTTGAAAATATTCGATTTTGATACACTTTCTAAGCGTAAACGAGCACACAAGCAAAATTTAAGAATAACATTATTAGTAGACGTTATAATTAATAAATGTGTACTAGTTAAATTTTTATACGATGATTTGCAGCAGAGTTAGCAGGGTAAGGACACTTTTATTTTTCATGACTGTACCTAAAAATAAATTTAAGTTACATCTGATACCATACAAGCAGCTTAATAATTATTTAAGATCGTTGTTTTTGGAATTTTGAATACAAAATTATTAAATTCGAGGAAGAAAACAAGAACATCTCGACAAAATATTAGAAGTAAGTATTTCACTACATAAATGATGTCGGTGCAATATTCACTTATTTACAAATAGATAGGTTTTAAATAACATGATTATATTACTTAAAAAAAGATTTTAGTTTTAAAAAAAAAGAAATAAAAATATCAGATAAAAACTAAAGAAAAAGGTAAATACTAGATAAAAAAAATCCTCAATTTACTTTCCAATTATCGTTGAAACAGAAATGTGCCGGGTAGTGCATCATACAAATTAACAGATATTAAACTACTTCCTGTATATCAATGTAAATTAAAGATATTTTTTGTATGTACTAGATGAGGAAAAATTTTTGCTCTTGTCAATTTTCGATACACAAGAGTTATACTAAAGGGAAATATTAATACGAATATTCTCTAGCAATTTTTACTTTCTCCTATATCTACAAGAAGAAAGTATTGGATTCATGAAAATTTTTGACTTCCGGTTTTCGACGGATTTATACGTTTTAGAAGGTCCTGAACACGATTTGACTATTTTTAGAAAATGTCTGTCTGTGAGTCTGTGAGTCTGACTGTCTGTCTGTCTGTCTGTATGTGACAAAAATTTTGTGGGCGCTCTATCTCAAGAACTAATGCACGAAATTTAATAACACTTTATATTCAGTTAGTCTCTGATATAAATTGGTGCTGATTAGTTTTTGGAGAAAATCGCCTGACAGGTGGCGCTGCTATGCTGTTTTTTGTAATTTCCGCAATAGCTCTATCTCAAGAACTGATGCAAGAATTTTTATCAAATTTCAGGTTCAGTTAGACCTTGACATAAATAGATGCTGATTACGTTTTGGTGTATATATCCCGGCAGGTGGCGCTGCTATAGCCCTTTTTTCTCAATTTTTAACTTTCTTCTATCTTTACGAGAAGAAAGTATTGGAATCAAGAAAATATTCGACTTCCGGTTTTCGACGGATTTATACGGTCCTGAACACGATTTGACTGTTTTTAGAAAATGTCTGTCTGTGAGTCTGTATGTATGTGACACAAATTTTGTGGGCGCTCTATCTCAAGAACTAATGCACGGATTTTCATCAAACTTCAGATTCAGTTAGACGTTGACATGAGGTGTGTTGATTTTGATTTGTTCTAAATCTTCCAACAGGTGGCGCTGCTATGTTGCATTTTGCAGGATTTCACGATTTTAGCAATAGTCATACCTCAAGAACTAATGCAAGGAATTTAATAAAACATTATGTTCAGTTAGACCTTGATATAAATTGGTGCTGATTCTATTTAGTGTATGCGAAATCTGTGTGATATAGAAGAAAGTTTTGAGATTGGCACATCCGACTAGTTTAATTAGTATCTTTATTATAATGTACTTAAAAAATATTTTTGTGTACTAAAGTCATTTGTTTTAAGCATTGATTTGCGAAATATGTAATTGGGGTTTATTATTTTTACAATTTTTCTTTATTATTGTCTGGTTAATTCATTTGTTTTCTTTGACATTATTAAAAAGCTTTTTGTGGAGTTAAAGAAAATAAATATTTCTCGTTCTTGGAAATGTGAAAAAAATCTCAAGTTTTAACAAAACTCAATGAGCAAGTTTATCAATAATTTATTTACCCATTTTATTGTAGGCTTGTTTTACAATGTTCAAAAAGTGTTTGCGATGTGTCGGTGCTTTTGTCATACTTTCCAACGTCTAGTAAAACAGTGTAAATTTGACCTAAGTGAAATACATATTTAGAAACAGAAATTGTTTTAATAAACATTTACTTGTTTCTACTTGGAATGTAATTCAATCTGTTTATTTAGTAAAATTTCAGGTTTGGAATATGTTTGTTTGACGGGTCAAACTGGCATACCTTTACGGGGGATTGGAAAGTGCGTATCCGAAATTCCGTATAGCGTGTTCCATTGTCTTTTGCATCCCCAGAAACCAATACATTTCCAAAATTGAAAGAATTATTTATAAAACAAAGAATTTTTCGCTGCCCGTATTTTTCAGAAACGTTTCCGAAGGGTTTTTATAGTATATTAATTAGTGTCCTCAGCCTGAAATACCTGTTTTTCGAATGCTATCCATTCTCAAGTAAACATTTTCATGCTAAAAAAATATGTTTAACAGACAAAGATGAAAAATTAACAGCGTTAACAATAACATTAAAATTAAGATTATTTATTTACTCTTTCATGTATAAATTAACTTATGCGGCTGAAAACGTTTACTTAAGAATTGGTGACATTCGAAAAACAGGTATTCCCGGCTGAGGACACTAATTAATACACTATAAAAACTCTTCGGAAACGTTTCTCAAAAATACGGGCAGCGAAAAATTCTTTGTTTTTAAGAATAATTCTTTAAATTTGGGAAATGTATTGTTTTTTGGGGATTCAAAAGACAATGGAACACGCTATTTGGAATTTCGTAGAACTCAGAAGATTATGTTATATTTCCATTCGTGGTTATAGTATATTTTCATAAAATAAGAAACATTGTTCATTATTTACAGTGTAGAGCCGTAATAATTGTCAGGTTATTCGGCACACTTTCAAAGTAAATGGCAAATTATAAATCCCATTCCTACCGCGATATGGACTTCTGAAGCTGATGTTTAACTCGCACTTGTTGCTTCTTTTGTTGGACAGGACATAGTTTTTTCTAACTCACATTCACCAGACATTCTATTTTTCTAACCCGGTGACGCTGTTGTTCAGAAGTCATACATTTTGGGCACATGCAATCGTCTCATAACTTGACATCTCCTGTTTATAATATCAAGAAAATAATGAATTAACAATACAATAAAAAAGAAAGTAGAAATACCATAAAACGCATTGACTTTTTCCTGAACTCAATAGAATTTATTTCCTACAGGTTTGGACAAAAATAACTTTTTTTTTTCTTTAAATCAATGAAACGACCAATTTCAATTTAATTGCTTTCAGATTTTAAATGTATTTAATGTAGATTTATGAAAATATTAATTGTTAAAAATATTGTAAAATACAAAACATTAAACAAAATTTAATAGTATTATTCTTTTAATGTTTTGATTGGATTGATTGTTCTTGGACTGCTTTTGCTCTAAAGATAAAAAATGTTACTTTTTATTTTTGAATTTCATAACATACTTCTTATATTACATTTTATAATAAAAAATATTTCTTATTATAAAAAATTATTCTACCAGTATATTTTTTTTTAATCCACTTATTTTATCACAGATTTTTGGTCAATAAATTTGTCGAATATTCCTCCTCAGAAATCATGGTACTCAGAGTATGAACTGTGCGTTTTCTAATAAACTAGTCTAAACTAAAATTTTATACTTTCAGAAATTCCTTTTTTAAAACTATTTCCAATGAAATATAATTAAATTATTAAAATTAATCATATAGCTATTTATTTTTACGCACTTTTTGTTTCTTTTATAAGCAAGGGATTATGTCAAACGATTCAAACTTTGGATAGTTTAATAATATTTCTTATATCTTTACGTATGTCCGCCATTAAAAAATATATTGCATTAGAGGGGGAAAAAAAGACGAACGAAAATATTTATGACAGTTTGACACAAGCAAATTCCATTCAGTAAATCAATATAATAGTTTACCCTGAAGGGGAATGTATTTTCCTTTTTCAAAACAAGTGTCAACTGTCAAATTTGATGTTTTTTCTAACTATAAGAAAGTAGCTTAGAGAAAAATGTAGTTCTACTAAAAGATTGTAAGAACGAAACCTAAAAACATAAGATTTGCTAAAATTTCTTTTTCATGTACTATATTCAATGTACAAAAAAGGCATATGTTCTGAATAAATGAAACGCGAAAGGTAGAAATTTTTAATAACGGTATTATACTTCTTAGGCACTTGACTATTCCATAGGTAAATAATTAAACATAGAAGGAAAATGTATATGAAAAAAAAATAATAAAGAAAATATTAAAATCCACTCACTTGGGAATGGGTTTAAAAGAAACTCGTAAAAAAAAAAAAAAAAAAAAAAAACTTAATAATTTTATTGAATTTATTAGAATAATTTCCATGTATAATAATATTTAAACATAAAATCTTTAGCTATGAAATTATTTCTTCTTCTTTTAATGCAATATGAAGAATATTAACCATTTTCAATTTTTAAATACTACAGTTTTGTTCTTTTTTGAATATATATATATTTTTTTTTTCGATAAAAAAATAATTATACAGCTAGAGATTAAAAAAACAAAAAAAAACGTTGTTGTCTTTAAGTTACATTACACATTTTCTGCTGAATATGCATAAAAACATTATTGATAATTAATTATTTTTAAAAATGTTTTGAAGTTCTTTTGAAAAGAAAAAAAAAAAAACTCTTCCAATGTTTATTAAATCATGATTTAAAACAATTAACAACTATTAAATCTGGATTTTAAAAGTCTTTTTACTGAAATCATAAGAAATTGTGCCCAATATAAATCACAATATACAATATTGGAAAAATCTGCACAATGTAAAACTTAATAGAATAAAAGCGTAATAGACATTACTTTTTCAGTAACACTTTTTAGTAAACTAGTCTGTAAAAAGACCGACACGCGACTATTGCCAAGTTAAATTCGAAAAATGTTTAATTACCTTTGTGTATGGTTTGTTTATATTTTAAGTAAAATAGTACGAAAGAAAAGAATCGATTATACATTCTAATAGAGAGAAAAATATATAATCCATATGTGATGCCGAAAGTTCAGGATTTTGAATACCACTTTTATCGGAAATTATTATTCGCCTTATTTCATCGCAAAATTCTGCGATTTAACAAGGAAAACATTTCTATATTAAAATATATAATTCAAAATATATAATAAAAACAGTTACATAAATTATTATAATTTTTAAACATATAAATGTGAGGTAAAGTTTGATATCAAACAGTGCCTTGATTATAGGTAATTCATTTTTCCTTTTAATGCTGTTTTTAAATATTTAGACCCACTTTTTTATAAAATCTATTAAATCTAAGAATTTGCAAATTTTTCATGTTTCTATAGCTAATGAATTTTGATAAAACTACCTAGAATAATTAATTTACCTGAAATGAAACAGAAGATATACATAATTATATATATATATATATGTTATATAAAAATTTTATTTCGCATTATTTCCTTAATTCTTAATAATATTTATTCCTATTTAACGTCCTTTTAAAAGTAATAACACGTATATTAATAATTATCTTATTCCAAATCTTAATCTAAAACTTTAAGTTCAGTCGTAACTTTATTCAACTCCCCAATCTATAAAATTCTGAGAGACGCTTGTTGTCATTTCGATTGTTTTTAAAAGCCATTAAATAAAAAATATTCCATGCTTTGCTTCACGCGCTGGGTATTTTTCACGTCAAAATCAATGCGCAAGTACGATAGGGATTCTTTCGTGTTAAATCTTCTCCATCGCACCTCATTCGCTTAGCTTAGTTTCGTCTGTCACCCATTGGTTCCTGCACATGCTACGACGTTTTCAGTAGCTCTACGCGCCGTTAACAAAACTGGCTTGCAAGCTTTTGCAGAGCAGATTTTTGTCGTGTTTGGAAGTGCTGACCAAATCGTTATCTGGTGTTCTGCGATTTAGAATTTCACAACAGCCTCTTAAGATCTATTAAATGATGTAGTGAGTTATCGTCAAGCCTGAGGGCTATAAGTTTATATCTGATACTGTGGGAACTGTTACTGCCATCGTTCCTGGTCGTTAATTAACAATTTATCTGGAAATTGGTTGCAATTATTGAAGAAATTCTTATGGTGTTTCATCATTACCTAACCTCGTCGCCATGATTCTTGATTACGACTGCAATAATTCACCACCTTTTGCAAACTGCCATTTTCCCGTGGAATATTAAATCGTCTTCGTAAAAATTTTACATATATATATATATATATATATATATATATATATATATATATATATATCTTACGATTTTATAATAGTATCAGGAGTATTTTTTATTTATTTTTCTTTCATAAAAATTAAAACTGTTTCTTGGTGTTATTCCACGTAATCGCTAATAGAATTTCGATGTTAGTAGAATTTGTTTGTTATTATCTTTTGAATTATACAATGTTAATTTTAAGGAATTCATCAAAACTACTTACTTTAAATTCATAGAATTCATATAATCAGAATCCAAGTTAGTAAAAATGTTACTTTTTAATATTTTTATTAAGTGAAATATTACTCATACCTTTATTTTATCATTTTTCTTTGTAATTTTCTGTAGTTTTATACTTTTAAACATTTTTTTAAAGAAATTCTCTCTCATGGAATAATATTTCATGAGACATTATTATTTTTTCTAAAATAATGAATAAAATGAAAAAAAAAATATTAATTCCCTGCTCTCATGTATCTCTAAAAATGTCCAGGAAGACGTGCCAGAAATTAAAAAGGAGGATCAGCTTTAATTACTTCAACCTCTTAAAAACAATTTCTATCTACATTATACAATAAACACATGTCAGGAGGTGACGCTGACATCATATTAGCTGTTGCAACAGGTGACCAATATTTATTTCTTTTAATTTACTTTTTAAATTTCTATACCTCGCACAATTTTAATTTTTACACAGTCGAATAGAAAGAATACATAAATGTAGTTTCATATGCATATTGTTTTCAAATTATATCTGAAATGACTGACTTTTTTATGGTTTTTAAAGTAATTTTCGAACACGATTTTTTTTTAGTCTATGCCTATCGCGCTTTATTACGAAAGATTCTCTTTGAACTTAAAACACTATAAATAGTTTAGAATTTGTTTCCAGATAATATTCCATAATGGGAATAAAACCTCATTAATATAATAATAAAATAATAAAATAGTGCTCTAAATAGTAAACTAAAAATAGTAAAAAACCCACCGAAAGTATTAAAAATAGTAAACTAAAACTCAAATGTAAGAGACATGTAATCGAACTACGAGCTTAAACCACTGAAATTATAAGAATAAAAAAAGGATGCTGTAAGTAGAAAATCGGTGATTTTTCCGTTTATAACTCCTAGCATGCGGCGAATACAAAAGTATAACTTTTAATAAATTTCCAAAATTTTATTTGAACACATTATTGATACTTTTCAATTAAAATGTTTGTTAGTGATCAATCTAATTATATGCATATATTCCATCTAAAAAATGTATTAAATCTTTCAATCATTAAAAAAAAATCATTCTGTTATCCGGGAAAAAAATATTAAAGTGTTCAAATTCTTTTCCTTATGTATATAAATTTTATGGTACCTTCTGAGGCAAAAAAAATGGGGATTTTTATATATTTTTTAATTTTCTAACCATCACCTCGTTCACTAGGCTGTAGTTTTAATATCCATACACGATTTATTTAAATTCAAATAATTTTATAGAATATGCACTGTTCTGAAACATTAGGTAATAATTAATACTCTAAAGTTTTAACCCCATTCATATAATTAATTTTTTAACCCATATTGGTATAATAATTTTTTTCGCATTTAAAAAATAATGCAAACAATATTACGATTTGTCCCTTTGGCTGAAGAACTAGAAAATAATGTCGTGGAATTGTTTGTCGTATATTTGTTTTAAAACAAATTCAATTTATACAATCAACTTTAGTTTAAATATTTTAAATATTTTTTCTTCTTTTAAACTAATTTTAATCATCTGTTTTTACTATCAACGTGCCTTAGAATTTCTATGTAGATTGCAACCACTATTTCGGATTAGAAAATTTCTATTTAACATTTGAATCGCAGAATTCGCAGTCACCATGTACTTGTACTGTGATATGTGATTATATCTTTACGACTTTTCCATTTAATCTTAAAACATGTAAAATTTTTCTGCGATTAAATGAGTCGAAGAAGTCTGTAAAAAAACTGTGATAGAAATGTATGCACCCAGTTTCATATGTTATTCAGTGAATTGTTTTAAATTATGAAACTTTCAAGTGAAATAGTCGAGCAGCTATAAAATATTTCTATGATTATTCAGAAACATCTGTTACAATCTAATAACAACTTGGGTGAGGTGTTTCAAATACCGTAAATCAACTGTTACGAATTTGTTAAATAAATGTTTTTTTGAAAATGCTGAATGCTGACAATATTTTATGTAACGGGTGATATTTAATGTAAAGTATATTTTGTGCCATACTGTTTTTAATATACTTTAAAATTGGCAAACGTTTTAGCTTTAGAACTCCACTTGTATGAAATGTTTAAATATGGCATAGAAATATATGGTGAACATTTTTAAAACTTAAATTAACTACATTGATATATATTTTTTAAACTGCAATATAACAAACTATACAACTTCAAATCTGCTTTGCAATATATTCTTGTATAAAAACAGGACTGCCTTGTAATTTTGCGGTGGTAAAGAAGAAACATTTAAAGTCAGCCTTATAGAATTTTCTCATTGGATTTTTGAGGGAGATACGTTAATGGAAGATAACTGATGTGGGCGGCAAAAAAGACCGACACGCGACTATTACCAAGTTAAATTCGAAAAATGTTTAATTTCCTTTGTGTATGGTTTGTTTATATTTTAAGTAAAATAGTACGACAGAAAAGAGTCGAATATACATTCTAATAGAGAGAAAAAGATAAAATCCATATGTGATGCCGAAAGTTCAGGATTTTGAATACCACATTTATCGTATATTATTATTCGCCTTATTTTATCATCAAATTTAACATAAAAGAAAAACATTTGTATATTAAAAGATATAATTTAAAATATATAATGTAAATAGTTACATAAATTATTATAATATTAACATAAACATACGTGTTAAAGTAATATATCAAACAGTGCCTTGATTATGAGTAATTCATTTTTCCTTTTAGTGGAGTTTTTAAATATTTAGACACACTTTTTTATAAAATCTATAAAATCTAAGAAATTGAAAATTTTTCATGTTTCTATAGCTAATGTATTTTTTAAAATTATCTAGAATAATTAATTTATCTGAAATTTATGTATTTTAGGTTATGCTTTACTCTAAAAAATATTTAACTTTTATTCTTCCAAAATTTAAGGCAATTGCTTTGTTTGTGATTCTTGGTGATTTAAATTTTAAATTTTAATTTTGTAGATTTTTTTTAATTTAGGAAAATTCTCAATTTTTTTTGTTGTTTTGTCACTTATCTGAACTAGTGTTAGGGAACTGCTATTCAGATAAGCTTGTTTTTTTTTTTTTTTTGTTTTTTTTTTGGGGGGGGGGGGGGGATATTGTAACAATTTAAATAATTTTTCTCCGTTGACCTCATTAAAACTACAGTTCTGTGTAAATCCCATTATTCTAAATTATTTTCTCGCTCCAGTATTTCGATTGTCAAAATTACATCTAGCGAAATATAGTTTATTCCAAATTCATTCTCTTAAAAAATGGCGCTGATAGAATGCTCCATTAAATTTACGCACTTTTATTTTTATCAATATAAATATAAGAAGGTACTCTATTATCTTTACAAAGCCCCGATCTTAATAGCATTTAAATAACAATAGAATTTAAATAATCATTAACAATAAAAATAAAAACACATAAAAATTTTTCAAAAGGCATAAAATCACAAAATAAAAATTTCAATCATAAAAACATAACTTACAACTAGAACCACCGTGTCTTCTTTTTTATTGTACTTGGCCGCATCTCATAAAATAAGTCTTTCAAAGTTTCAAATTCATCAAAGTTCCATCTAGTTCGATGATAACACACTTCAAATCAGTTATACACACATATTTCAATCTTGATTACATCAAACCAAAACATCGTTCCAACCATCGCTACAGTTGCTGTCTACACGCACTGGAAAAATGTCTGAACAAAAGCACCACTTCTAGCATATTCGCTATACTCCACAAATGTCTCGAAATCCTTTGGCTAATGTAAGAATGCTGGCAAAAATCCTGTGCGACTAATGTAAAAATTCTAACATATCCTGTCGACTAATGTAAAAATACCGTGGCGATTCGACTTTTATTACCATACTTTTTGTCGTGTCATACTAAAGGCAAGGGATTTCTCCAAGGAAATTTTCAGTCGTGCACCAAGATTTACTTCGTTGTGTACGTAGAACTCAATAGAAGAGGCAGTTCGTTCCAGTTCACATTTTATTCGAAAATCACAAAGAGAATTGGTTATGATTTACTTCAACGTAGCTAAATTTATCCATGCTGATTTTAAGACAGTGAAGAAGACTTGATGATTTAAGTTATTATATTAAAGAGATACGTTGGTTCTTATAGGCAGTTATTCTTTGAAATCAATCGGCGGCCAAGGAGAACATTCGAAGATTAGGAAGTACATGACGAGCTGCATCCACCACCGAATCCCGGAACCTTCTGCTCTAAACGCGGGAAAAAATCCGTATATCATTTCCCGAGCGCGCCAGAATACATTCTATCTAAAAAGCCTCTAGGCCAATCAACGCTCACGGCTTAATTTCTTCGGCGAATTAATATCGAAGTGAACTTACCGAAGCTGGCAAAAGCACGCCAAAAAAAAAAAACTTCTAGAACAATCTCGAAATCTAATTCCTTCGAATAAATAAAAGCAGAGAGAAAAGGAGTACATATGTTTTATCAAGTATGGCAATATGCCAAAATAATTTTTACATTGAGATTAAAATCTTTCAGAATTTGAAAAGTAATATTTTGTCAGGAATCGCAGGGAAATAAAAAATAAAGAAAAGAAATTCATAGGTTGTTATTTCAAAAGAGTAAAATGTTTTTAGCTGGGTGATGGGTATTTTTTTGAAGAATTAAATTCTAGGATGCTTTTTATTTAAAGAAAATAAAAGTGCGTAAATTTAATAGAGCATTCTATCAGCGCCATTTTTTAAGAGAATGAATTTGGAATAAACTATATTTCGCTAGATGTAATTTTGACAATCGAAATACTGGAGCGAGAAAATAATTTAGAATAATGGGATTTACCCAGAATTGTAGTTTTAATGAGGTCAACGGCGAAAAATTATTTAAATTGTTACATATATATAATTATAAATATATATATTTTTTACGAATTTATAATTGTATCAGGAGCATTTTTATTTATTTTTCCCCCATAAAAATTAAAGCTGCTTCTTAGTGTTATTAAAAAGTATACTTATGTGAAGTTGCAAGATGTTATCTACAATAAACTTACAGAAAAAGGTACGTAACTAAAACATAGTCAGAATATAAGGGTTTCTCAGCATCAAGTAAAAAATGACACTCATCTACTTATAATAAAATCCGAAGGCAAGAAAGCGTCTGTAACCATTCCGAGAGCGACCACACTTGTCCGCGAATCGACCGTAGTTAAACGTCATGTTACGCTTAATGAAAAACCTATGCTAACATATCACAGCTAAATGATAATATCTGCTACTTGAAATCATATCTGTTCAGCATATTTTTCTAAAAAGCTTGTATATCATATCATATTATAATGTTTTAAGTTCTTAATTAAAAATGCAGATTAAACATCGGAATCCCAGATATAAACAAACGAACACTGTGCCATTCAGAACCGCAAATTCAAATTAATCACAAATGGACGACTCTTTTAAAGCTTCATTAGAAAAATATTGTTTAACACACGATTCGACTCTTAAAATATTTGTAAAAACATATTAAAGCTTTTAAATATTTTATTTTTTTTAAACCTTCAAAAACCATTTCATATAAAACATGTATCTCAACATTTCTGTAAATTTTTTTTTCAGAAATAGCGGAGATTTCTTTCGTATGGAGGTTTTGCGGTGATCAATCCAGTATACTGGAACCATCTACTGGCGGATTTTGAAATTTGCTTCCATCGTAAATAAAATGAATTTTTCTTATGAAACGTAATTAAAATATAAGGAATACATAGTAGAGCGTAATTTGCATTTAATTTTGCTTATGCGATCAAACAATGAGTTATGTGGTGAGTCAAGTTGTTTAGAAACTCATTGATAACACTTTTTTACAAAAACATCATTCAGATGTGATGTGTGTTCTTAAGAATTGCAATTCAGCAAACTGAAGATTTTTTGGAAACATAACGTCCCATAAATTTATTCGTATTTACAGTAATTTCAAACACATAGTTTCAAGATTTGAAAAACAAAAAAACAATACATATAACAATAACCAGTGAATTTTTATTCTGCTTTTCAAAGCGTAAACCGACATAGTGAAAAATGTCCATGGAATAGCGCTCCAATGTTCTGCCTTTGAGCTACTAGGATGACACCAAGCCTGGCAACTTCCACTTTATATATATATATATATATATATATATATATATCTGTAAGGCTGCAATCGCAGCCCAAGATGGAAATGTCATCATGAGCACTCAAACAATTGTGGCTAACATGAGACGACATACAAAGCCCAGCATACGACAACACACACTCATTTTTAATTCATTATTTCAGCAGTGAATTTCGCCGGTAATACTTGAATAATAACCAGTGACCAGGCTGGGCGCCGTCCTCGTAGCTCAAAGGTAGAGCATTGGAGCGCTATTCCAAGGGTCCGGGTTCGATCCCCGGCTTGGACATTTTTCACTATGTTGGTTTACGCTTTGAAAAGCAAGATAAAAATTCACTAATTATTATTAAAGTATTACAGGCGTAATTCACTTCTGAAATAATGAATTAAAAATTAAATACATATAATACTGTGAAATTTTTAACTGGATAAAATGTAAATTATTGCATGAAGTATTCAATGCAATGCTGAGAGAAATGAAACAATAGATTGTTCGTTTGATTCGTTTGATTTCGTTATAGTTCAGGAACCAGCCATACTTTTTGATTGGCAGTTTTACTACTTTGAATAAGTCAGTCACAGAGGCACCGACCACTGAGTGGTTTATGGTTTAGAAGCCTGCACAGCAATTTTTTATTATTATGAGTATAAACAATTCCAAGACAACAAATTAGCAGGAATTGCTGGCCGTGCACGGATATGTTGCTTATTACAGTGTTAATTACAGTGCACATATATAATATACATATGTATAATATTATGTACATTGTCAGACCTTGCTAGATTCGTCCCAACTTGCATGAAGAAAATGAACGTTTACCCACCCCGATGCATCGAAATCCAAATTCAGAAGGTGAGATTGAACTTGGACCGCTACGACGGGGGCAGATTTCCCCTCTCCGAACACTCCTCTAGCGCCGCCCTTATTCACGAGGTGACTGAAACTGTTGGGTTTTAAAGTAATTGTGAAATTTTACGCCTTAAAGCAACTAAACGCTTTTGTCAATTGTTATTTTTGCTTGTATAAAATGATTAACATAAAAGGTGGCTGCCACCCAGAGTGTTAGTGGTCATTAATTAATTACATAACGCATAAGTAGTGGTTCCTTTATTCTTAGCCCTCCTATGTCATCGTTTGTCACACTCGAGTGATACTCTTCCCCGCCGTTGTAACGTCACATATTTGCAAATATTATTTTAGAGATAATTTTATGCAAAAAGAAAAGTTTTAAATGTTTATCTGCTGATATAAATACTATAAAACCGTTACGATATTCTGTGTTTGTGATTAAAGCTGTCCCAATAAAAAGAAAATTAATATACAGTGTGTCCCAAAAAGGAGTACCTATTTTTAAAAATGAATAAGAAACAAACGAATAGAGTTATTGAATAAATTCTTGCAGGAAACAGTTGTGTGAAGTCTGGAATTTTGTTTAGAGTACTTTATTATGTTAGTTAAAATTCTTACCGACAGATGGCGCTGCGGCTACTGCATTCATCAGAAATAGTTGAAAATTAAATGACAATATTTACAATATGTCCTCAATTCATCACAATAACATGCCGGAGTCTTAGAATGAACTTTCACTGACCACGTCTGCTTCTGTCTGGTCTTCACGCATGCTCCGTTTGTTCATATAGCCACCAAAATGTGCTGTAGCGCCATCTGTCGGTCAGATTTTGAACTATCATACTAACGTGTTCTAAACAAAATTCCAGACTTCACACATCCGTTTCCTGCAAGAATTTTTTTAATAACTCTATTCGTTTGTTTCTTATTCATTTTTAAAAATAGGTACTCCTTTTTGGGACACCCTGTATATACCTAATGTAAAACTGCCTAAATAACTTTTTTTTTCAATGAACTTTATTAATGCTTTCAAACAATGTTTTATTATTTCAATCAATGTCATAATATCAAATTATTTTCATATTGACATAAAAACTGGTTAAACCATCCGTTGCCCTTGCTACGCTATATCACACTTTGTGAATCTAACCACATCTTGAAGTGTAACGTCATTGATGAATAATCCGCCGTCCCCTGGATAATACGCCTACGGACTTGCTCAAAAAGGGCGGCTGCCGATGGCGGATTTTTCCAAGCGTTTGTACAATCACTTAAATTAAGATATCTGTATTTTTTAAAGGTAATTATTCTTCACCTTATTTTTATGAGATAAAATAATTCGAATTCGAAGAATAATTTAAAAATATACTGGTATTAAAATTCAAGAGACACTATAAAAGCTAGAAAAATGCGTCTACGACAGCCACCATTTTTGTATCAGCACCTATGGCTATTATTCAGAAGGCGGTGATTAATGAAAAATGATTAAAAACAATCAAGCTGAAAACAATAATGCATAATTCGGGGTGAAATCGCATTGGATTATAAGGGATTTCCTTCCCAATTTGCCAATTAGCTCACTTTATTGGTGGTATCTTTCACGACAAGTTTTTACCACATTTGACTGGTCTTTTTGTATGAGTTACTCTATATAAATTGACTACCAAATCTTAGAAATATCTTTGGTACTGTTCGCGCATGCACAGCTATTAAATTATTTCACACAAATGCCCATATCTCATCAAATATTCAATATATTAATTTTTTAATTGCAGTACACTGTTTCTACTGTTCTTGAAGTCAAACATGTGATTTTGGATCCTCGAATTTCTAGGACAATTTGTCAAGAATTTCGGTAGATATTCGACAAACCGTGTAAAAAGCGAAAGCACCCGGTCATTTTCCCTTAACTTTTGGACAGAAGTATATATATATGGGATGTTTCCACTGATTCACCGTATTTTTCGAAAATCACACTGTAAAGGCCAGAGGTTTCCTCCAACGAATTTGCAGTCGTCTTTTCCAATTCATGGTGGGCTGACTGATGGGAAATAATAAGGCAATTGATTCCGAACCACATTTTATTAAACTCCGGAAAATTGTAGGCCATGGTTTTACTAGTTCAGTGATAAGTCCATGCAGAATGACTTTCAGTACCAAGAGAGCTTTCGTGAATTAAATTAAATACTCGAAAAAGACCAAGATGTTATCTGTCGGCGGCTAAGGAAATTTTATTCCATGGTCCAGAGCCACTCGTCGGACCTCCGCTTACATCATGCTCCCAGGAAAATCTGAGTTCAAGGCAGGAAACCCAGTGTATATCTCTTCTCCAACGCTCACGAATACAGAGTCGTCAAAATAATCTTTCGACCAATCAGCACTACGGAACTCAATTTCTGGGCGCTATTATTTCAAGGAGATTAAGCTGAAGACTGAAAAGCGCGGGAGAATATTCTAGGATTGTTCCAGAAAAACCTGATTCTTTCGAACAAATAAGAGAGAAAAAAATACGTAGGTTTTACTGAGTGTGGGCAGAATGCCAAGATAAAAATTTGACATTGAAACTGAGATTAGCTTTTTTTTTTTTTGAGAAAGAATACTTTTTTGCCAGAAAACATAGGGAAATGAAGAAAAAAAGATGTAAGTTATTTTTTCGAGAGAATTAAAGTATTTAGCTGGGAAAGTGATATTTTAAAATAATTAAATTTTAGGATGCGTTAATTTAATGGAATAAAAAGTGTGTAATTTTAAAAGAACAGCACTTAGCGCCATTTTTTTAAGATAATGAATTTAGAATAATGAATTTTTAGCTAGGCGGGATTTTGACAATCTAAATACTAGAACGAAAAAGTAATTTAGAATAATGGGATTTAAACAGAATTATAGATTTGATGAGGCCAACGGCGACAAAATTAAAATTTGTTTCATATATATATATATATATATATATATATATATATATATCATAAAATTTTTTAGAAATATAGGTAAAATTTAATTTTATATTATATCATTTCATGTTTACTAATGCATATGTGCTACGGATGTTTAATATTGATGGTTCATGTATATAAAATTAACAAAGTGCTTTTAACAACAAAAACAAACACTAATAATTAAATTGTACATTCCGCAGTTACTATTTACAGACTTGGTAAAATAATCATAAAAATATAAAATTTAAAGCAGCAACAAATACCTTCGGTTCAAATATCTCAATACATTTCTCCATCTGCAAAAACAAATAAATTTATCATGTGGTTCAATAATGATTGAACTGGGAATTTGGTTTAATTGCTCGATTTTTTTCTTTTCGGTGCAAGTTTTTTTTTCTTACACTGACACTTAGGTTTACATACCACAAATATTAACTAAAATTATTTTTTCTTGCTTTATAAGCAGGCTTCTATGATTACAAAGGCGAATAAGTGGTAAAAGCTGATTGAACAATTTTGGCTCTGGTTTTATTTAAATATAAAGGTTTGGGTTAAATATAGTGGTTTCCTTTTCTAAGTATATCTGCAACTGAATATATTTATTGGAGGATAATTTTTAAATGATCCATATATCCACCACCCCGAAGTGTACGGTTAAACCTCAGTTATTCGAATTCCTTTATGATAACCATTCTTTTTTTAAATAAATATTTGTTATAATTTGGAAAAATACGGGCTTGGTGTTCCTTGTTTATTTATTGACAGATATATGCAGCAGCTTGGCCATTTTATTGCCAATACATAATGCAAGTGTTTGGGTAGGAGTAATTTTAAAAGTGCAATGTTTGTTTTTTTTTAATTTAATTTTATAGGCATTCTTTTTTGGTTCGAACATCACTTGCCTTACAATATCACCCTTGTCTCGCTTGCCCCTATTTATCAAGCTGCGTGATTTAGCGTGTGATAATTCATTTATATTATCATTTAAACAAGTTTTCGGCCTTTTTTATTGACTTGTTTCACTTTCCGTTAACCAGAGGAGTTTTACTGTATTCGTATAATCAGGTAGCTAGAAGAAAAAGGTTTTGTACAAAATAATAATAATAATAATAGACATTGCCATCTTGAGATTGCAAGTAATTCGTCCATCTGTAAGCTTTCAATCGTTTCTTCTGCAATCTTACAAGAAACATTAATTATTTTTTGTAATGTTTGACTTTCTTCAACAGTATAATCTGGATAATTAGTTTCTTCCCAAACGCATTTCATGAGAGTATGTTAATAGAGTATGTTACATAATATTTTTTTTTACTTTATTTTATTTTTGTAATTGACTCTTTACTTTAAAGAGGACTCAATAGTCCTCACAGCTTTCCAAAATATTTTAAAAAGTAAAATGGAAACTGGCAAATATTGAAAGGTAAACGTTGCGTAAAATATATACCGATATATTTCACAGGATTTTTTTTTTAACGTGCAGATAAATAACATAAGTGAAACTGATAAATTTCTATATAAAAAATATAACTTCTAAAGACCATTACTAGTAGTTAAGAAATATTTTTGTCTAAATTTAATAATTAACTTACCATATCAAAATATCTTTAAAAAGGCTGAGATGAGGTTACATACTTAGGATTTTCACTTTCATTTTGAAAATGCAGAAGAATCAAATGCCAGCGAAAACATGTGGCATTAAAATTGTATTACTATTTGAGATACGAGCGCATGGTTTATTTGAAATGAACACATTTGCTCTGTTGTCTCCTCCTAAGTTTTGTAGCTGTTTGATTTTCGTATACTTTATTTATAATTAATTTAGATGTTTTATAACTAAGTATCATCTTCAAATTCAGATACCAAAAAAGTGGCTTTTACTAGCTAGATTAGCAGAAATGACAAATGCGCAATCCGGCCCTCAAATTTATTTCAAGCCGCTTTAAACATTGGACACATAATTATACTAGTAAATCTGAAGATCAGGATCATCAACGTAAGTTCTAAAAGTCATTGTTTTATAATCTCAATTTTCATATTATTTAGCATCTTACAATCCGTAATTTATTTTTTTTATATTACATATATATTTATAGGCATATAAAATACTTCGGAGGTTTCAGAAATTAGAAGCGTTAAATTAAACACGGTTTATGCAATGATATTCTGAAATTCTTATGAACTCTTTATTCATGTACCTTTTTAGATAAAAAAAATGAACTTTTATTAATGTACATTCTTCATTTATGTCTATAGAATACAAAAATAATGTATTTTGATAATAAAATATTGCAGGAAAATAGTACGAGTTACTTTAATTTCATTATTTTGATATTCTTTGAAATAGGGTTGCTAAGCTACTAATAAATTAAAGAGTAAAGTAAAAATAAATGCATTTTAAAATTTGTAAAAAATATAAAAATAAAATGTTTTATATTTCCCGAACAAATGCAAAAATATTTCCAATAATTTAAACAATTAATTTTTAAATTCTAATCAATATAGGGTAAATGTACCAATAGTCGGCCACATTGAGATAAAATGCCTTACACATAGCTTATTTTTGGTTCTAAATGAAATATTAAAATTTGGTTATATGCAGCCATCTTTCATAAGTCATAAACCATCACCAAAGAATTATGGGTATTTTTATTGAATTTGTAATCAGCCATTTTTTTTTCAAGATAGAGGTCAAATCGCCATTTTCCCTATTTTTTTGTTAACAGATGGCAATTCTTTTAAAAGGCAAGTATTAATTTATTTTTTATTTTTTTCTAAAATTATAAGGCTAGAGTATCAGCAGGGTAAATAAACTAATCTTTTTGAGTATAAAAAGTAAATAAATTTGTTGCTTTTAATTAATTTTAATGTGGCCGACCATTGGGTATTAATTTTGCTTACATGTCCAAAAGTCGGCCTCCAGGAGTTGAATAATGAATACATAACTTATTGTACTTTTTTGAGTTTATTGAAGTGAAAACTTCTTTAGGCGCGTTGGGCATTTTTTGAGATGGGAAAAACCACTGAACTCGCGACACTGTTACTGTAACCGACACCTCTGTATATAAGTATGTACAGTACATGTATTGTGTATAGTTAGGTATGAGGTAGAGCGGGACGGGCACGCCGCAAGCTTGCCTGTGCGCTATTGCACCGCGGTATAGTAAGCGTTATAGTAAGCGCAGAAAAATGTAGGCGGTATAGTAAGCTGTATAGTAAGCACAGAAAAATGTAAACGGTATAGTAAGCGCAGAAAAATGTAAGCGGTATAGTAACACAGAAAAAATGTAAGCGGTATAGTAAACGCAGAAAAATGTAAGTAGTATAGTAAGTGGTATAGTAAACGCAGAAAAATGTAAGCGGTAGAGTAAGCGGTATAGTAAGCGCAGAAAAATGTAAGCGGCATAGTAAGCGGCATAGTAAGCGCAGAAAAATGTAAGCGGCATAGTAAGAGCAGAAAAATGTAAGCGGTATAGTACATGGTATAATACGCGGTATAATTAGCGGTATAGTAACGCAGAAAAATGTAAGCGGTATAGTACGCGGCATAGTAAGTGGTATAGTAAGCGGTATAATAACGCAGAAAAATGTAAGCGGTATAGGAAGGTATAGGAAGCGCAGAAAAATGTAAGCAGTATAGTAAGCGGTATAGTACGCGGTATAGTAACGCAGAAAAATGTAAGCGGTATAATAAGCGTTATAGTAAGTGGTATAGTAAGCTGTATAGTAAGTGGTATAGAAGCGGTATAGTAAGCGCAGAAAAATGTAAGCGGTATAGTAACACAGAAAAAATGTAAGCGGTATAGTAAACGCAGAAAAATGTAAGTGGTATAGTAAGCGGTATAGTAAACGCAGAAAAATGTAAGCGGTATAGTAAGTGGTATAGTAAGCGCAGAAAAATGTAAGCGGTATAGTACGCGGCATAGTAAGCGGTATAGTAAGCGGTATAATAACGCAAAAAAATGTTAGCGGTATAGTAAGGTATAGGAAGTGCAGAAAAATGTAAGCAGTATAGTAAGCGCAGAAAAATGTAAGCGGTATAGTAACGCAGAAAAATGTAAGCGGTATAGTAAGCGTTATAATAAGTGGCATAGTTAGCTGTATAGTAAGTGGTATAGTAAGTGGTATAGAAGCGGTATAGTAAGCGCAGAAAAATGTAAGCGGTATATTAAGCGGTATAGTAACACAGAAAAAATGTAAGCGGTATAGTAAACGCAGAAAAATGTAAGTGGTTTAGTAAGCGGTATAGTAAACGCAGAAAAATGTAAGCGGTATAGTAACACAAAAAAAATGTAAGTGGTATAGTAAACGAAGAAAAATATAAGTGGTATAGTAAGCGGTATAGTAAACGCAGAAAAATGCAAGCGGTAGAGTAAGCGCAGAAAAATGTAAGCGGTATTGTACGCGGTATAGTAACGCAGAAAAAATGTAAACTGTATAGTAAGCGGTATAGTAACGCAGAAAAATGTAAGCGGTAATAGTAACGCAGATAAATGTAAGCGGTATAGTAAGCGGTAAAGTAAGCGGTATAATAACGCAGAAAAATGTAAGCTCTATAGTGCGACTTATGTCTGGTTCCCGAAATTTTTGCATGTAAAATAATATGCATGATTTTTCATGTACAATAGCGTATTAAATGAAAATTGTAATATAATTTTTGTAATAGTAGTTTATAATAATGAATAAAAAAACACTTGATTTAAAAGTATTTCCTGCACAATAAAACATTTCCTGACGATTAAAAAAATACACACGTAATTGTTCAAATTTTCACTTCTGTCGGCACTCCCGGAGTGCCACTTTTTTTTTTTTGTTTGGTATATATAACTTTATCTCTACATCTATAATAATACTATTTTAAAAAAATCTTTTTTTACGTGCTTGTTTGTTTGTTTGTATGGGAAACTACTAGAACTAACGAAAGAATTTCAAAAGTAAAGGTGGCAGTCTCTGCTCCGACATAGACTATATTTTACGTCAGAGCCACTTTTCGCAAGTAGATGGATGAACAAAAAACATTCAAAACTTGCCCTTTTTGTGATATTGAAGGAGGTAGTAACTTGAAATTTGGCATGGTTGTTGTGTTCCAAAAATATTCGGAATTTAAAAGTATGAAATGAGTGGAAAAAGTTCTAAATTACAATTCATGTAGAATTGTTAGGAATATAAACTTGAAATTTAACATGTCTGTTACTTTTAAGAGGTAAATTCTGGATCAAGACAATTAAAAAAAGGGGAATTTTAGAAAATGAAATAACCTGTGAATATTCTAAAAACATTCTAAATTACAATTTATATGGAATTACTAGGACGAGAAATTTAAAATTGGCCAATTGTGTCATTTTTAATATGTAAACACTGGTACAAAATAGTTTCTTAAAAAAACGAATTTCAAAGGGTACAGGACCAAACAAATGTTCTAAAGTTTCAAAATCTGTGATAGTTTTGTTGCTGGAAACTTAAAATTTGGCATGGTGGTTAATTTTAAGACATAAACGACTGGCTAAGAGAGATATCTAAAAATTTAGAAATTTAGAATGCTGAAATGAGAGGAAAATGTTCTGAATTATGCTTTTTTTATATAAATTTTAGAATAGAAACTTGAAATTAGACATGGATAGCCTTTTCCATACGTAAGTGGTCTGACCGTAGCCGAACAGTTTCTAAAAAATTCGAAATTTAAAAGGAACTAAAAATTTTCTAAAATTGCAATTTCTGTGGCTTTGAAACTTCAAATTTTGCATGTTGGTTTGTTTTAAGATGTAAACTCTCGCAAAGAATGGTTTCTACAAAATTCGAAGTTTAAAAAATTGAAATTATCAGTAATTGTTGTTTATCATTCTAAATTATGATTTATTTAGAAATAATAGGGATAGAAAACTGATACTCGATATCGGGGTTACTTTTAAGTCGCAAATGCTCGTATACAGTAGCTTTTTCTTAAACTAGATTAGATATGGCAGTTGGTACCCCCATTATTTGCTTTTCAATTCTGTTGAAAAGTGTTAAAACAACTAGATTGGAATGCGGCAGTTGGGACCGCCCCTCCCTACGCTTTTCCACTGCGGGATTCAAAATGAACTCGTATACTAATAAACTACATACTAAATATATTTCAGGTTCAAAATGCATAAAAGTGTTAAAACAACTAGTTGTGAATGCCGTGATGCGGCAGTTGAGACCGCCCCTTCGCTGATGCACGAATGTATGCATATTTGCTTTTCAACTTATGTTGAAAAGTGTTAAAAGCAACTCGATTAGAGGCGTCAGTTGGTACCCGCATTATTTGCTTTTCAATTCTGTTGAAAAGTGTTAAAACAACTAGATTGGAATGCGGCAGTTGGGACCGCCCCACCCTACGCTTTTCCACTGCGGGATTCAAAATGAACTCGTATACTAATAAACTACATACTAAATATATTTCATGTTCAAAATGCATAAAAGTGTTAAAACAACTAGATCGGAATGCCGTGTTGCGGCAGTTGGGACCGCCCCTTCGCTGATGCACGAATGTGTGCATATTTGCTTTTCAACTATGTTGAAAAGTGTTAAAAGCAACTCGATTAGATGCGTCAGTTGGTACCCCCCATTATTTGCTTTTCAATTCTTTTGAAAAGTGTTAAAACAACTAGATTGGAATGCGGCAGTTGGGACCGCCCCACCCTACGCTTTTCCTCTGCGGGATTCAAAATGAACTCGTATACTAATAAACTACATACTAAATATATTTCATGTTCAAAATGCATAAAAGTGTTAAAACAACTATATCGGAATGCCGTGATGCGGCAGTTGGGACCGCCCCTCCCTTCGCTTTTCCACTGCGGGATTCAAAATGCATAATTCGATTCAAAACCCACTTTAATCTAACTTCAATTTGAGCGCGACCAGACGGGGTACCAGCGTTTATTTATTTATTTTATTTATTTATTTATTTTTTTTTTTGCAGTCGACTGTAGCATACAAAATTTAGTCAAAATCGCTTAAACCGTTTTTAAATGCAATTTGTTTGACCCATAGTGATCCCCAAATGACCCACTAATCGAATTTTCTCGAACATGTGACCCAGCCAAATGGTCTTCTTGTATCCCAAAAAGTTAGGACACAAAACTTAGTCAAAATCGTTAAAGACATTTATTAGATAAGATAAAATTACCTTGGACCTTAACATGTGACCCTTAACGTGTGACCCAGCCCAATAGTCTTTTCGTACACCAAATCGGTAGGATACAAAATTTAGTCAAAATCGTTTTAGTCCTTTTTAGATAAAATTAGTTTGACCCGTAGTGACCCTAAAATGACCTACTAATCCAATTTTCTCAAACATGTGACCCAGCCCAATGGTCTTTTCGTACCCCAAAACGGTAGGATACAAAATTTAGTCAAAATCGTTTGAACCGTTTTTTAGATAAAATTTATTTAACCCATAGTGACCCCCATATGACCCACTAATGAAATTTTCTCGAACATGCGACCCAGTCCAATGGTCTTACTGTATTCCAAAAATGTAGGATACAAAACTTAGTCAAAATCGTTAAAGCCATTTAGCAGATAAAATAAAATTAGCGTTACCCGCAGTGACCCTAAATGACCCACTAATGTAATTATCTCGAACATGTGAGATAGCTCAATCATCTTCTTATAACCGAAAATGGTAGAATGCAAAATTTAGTCAAATTTGTTAGAGTCGTTTTTCAGGTAAAACAAAATTCTGAAGTGGCCGACTATTGGTGCAGTGATGGCCGAACATTAGAGTTAAAGTGGCCGACTATTGGAGAACTTTCCCTTTTTGAACCTAACTTTGTCTAAAAAAAACTATTACCGTGTTTTTTAAAAAATAATTGCTGAAACATAATAAGAAACGTATGTTTTAACATATATCACTGTTAAAAATGTTGTGTCGTTTTTTAAAAATTCTACGTTAAGATTTATATACAAAAAAAACAGTTAAGTGGCCGACTATTGGTACATTTACCCTATCTGGAATATTTCAAAGCTATTGGATATATTTAAAACCAATATATTGAAAAATTAGCATTAATATTTTTACGTTTAAATCCATTATTCAAATATGCGATTTTCATTTCAGATAAAAATGAAATTTGAAAGTCGTCTGCATTTCCATAGGAAAGCATTATGACCTAAAAAGAAATGTTCTACTTTTTTCGAACGAATGAACCAAATTTAACTAAAAACTATACAGCTAATGCCGAGTACCTCACCAACATACCCACCAAAAATCAATTTAATTGGACAATTTTTACGGCAGTTATTGCGGAACAGACAGACAGACAAACAGACGGAAAGCAAAACCTTTTCACGTCTCCACAGTGAGCCTTCACTGATGTTTCGGCAATAATATATTAGATGAAGAAAATAATTTTCCTGGTAACAATTATTATTTTACTTCTATAAATTGTACAACAACCTGTGCAAAAATGTTCTTTCGATGGAAATATTTGATTCTATATTAGTTTCTTGCGCTTTCCATGTTTCTGTAAGTCGTCTAGTTTTTGAGAAATTTGCATACTTATGTGCATGCAAATGTAAGCTTTTTCGTTCCATTTTATGGAAATTTTTGGTACAATAAATGTCAGCTTGAATTACGTTTTACAGATTATGAATACCGCTTCAGATAAATGTCGCAGTCTGTATATTCTTAACATTTACCTGTCAGTTATTAAGCCTAATTTGCATATTTTCAATGGTATAATGTTTACATTACTACCAACTTTAAAGTAAATTCCACAGAAATGACGTATTGTTTTATTAGATTATATTTTTATGTTCATATAGAATTTGTAATACGGTTACTTCTATCACGTCTAGTTTTTGAGTAAAATGATATCTACGTTTGTATGATATTGGTACACGTTTGATATAAAATGCTTTTAAGGGGGGTGTCCTTATCAAAAATGTTAACACTGTGAGATTCCTTTAAGTGACATAATCGCCAATGGGTACAATTGAAAAACAATTGAAAAAAAGTAGAATCTATCTTAAAAAGCTGAAGTAGATCACAAAGTAGCATAAAAAGCATTTTCTGGCTTTTTTAATAAAAAATGAAATTTCCGTTTCTTTAAAATATAGAGTAAAAAACGGACACATGATTTGAAATTAGCGTAAAAAACTAATTTAGAAACATGTTAACGCACTCATATGGCAGACATATTTGGACTTTTAGAAAAGTTATTACAAAAACATGCAATGTATGCAAATTAGGTAGAATATTTCACGGTCACATGTCAGTATAATCTCGGACACAATAATTTTGTGAAGTAAACTGGGCAGTAATCATAACATAAAACAAAAAGGCCAGTCTGATAAAGGTTTATGCCTTAAATTTTCCATGTAATTGTACACAAATTCTAAAATGTGCATAAAATAAATATACAAATACTTGTAAATCTGGACATTCTGGATAAAATCGAAAACTGGATTCAGAATCAGCGAAAAAACTGAATAAGAAACAACTAATTTCGATTTTGGGACACAAAAAAAGTTCAAATTTGTTGTCCAGTGAATCTAATATCTTATCTTAGACTTTAATATTTCTGCAAATATCGCGATTATTTTTTATTTATTCAAAACTAATGGAAGTGAAGTAGAAAAGATGTATCGAAATGGTTGTGATGTGGGGCTGTTCAAGGATGATCTAATTGGTTAAAACGTATTTTTGAAGAAGAAATCAAATGAATATTTTGGGATTAGAGGTGCAGATGATGTTCCGAACTAATACTAAATAATTTCAGTCTTTTGTGTTTCATATGTTTGTGTAAAATGACATTTAGTCTATTGAAGATACTAAAAAATAAATACAGGTCTCGACTGACACATGGAAATTTTGTAAATAGGAGAGTTATTGTGGCTGTGTAACCTGTGGAATCTCATAAAATTATGCAAAAAGCTGACACATTTCGACCATCCACCTCAAAACGAATAAACTTGATACGTTCTTTAAGATCTTTAAGAATGTTGCTAATATTACGTATACTGAACACTGCAAATATCTGAATTATAAAAATTAATAATAGCTGCATTTCTACTAATATTTTTACATCGGTAAATAATTAATTATTTCGATGACAACGCGATGATTTGCAACATAGTCTTAATTTGTACCAGTTAAAGTCTTGCATGATTTTCTTTTAAACTGAATTTTACAATTACACGTATTGCACCTGAAACAGGTATTTGTGAAAGAGTCTGAATCTATAATTATATGCAATTTATGGAATCGAATCAAATACATGATTTCAATAATTCATTTCTGTAGAGATTCGATTTTTTTCAAAAGATCCAAAAACAATTGTGTTTTTTTTATTACACTTGGCATAACTTTGAATGGTCAGTGACAATACTCGTAAAAAAAAAATATATATATATTAATAAAAAATCCTGCTCCGTACGCTACAGGGTAATTTTCACTTTTACATAACTTAAACTGAAACTTCACAGCTGAGCCATATTTCGATTCAATTTTGTTTCATTGCTATTCTTGAAAGAATTTTTAATTACATCCAAAAAGGCAATTTAGATATACATTAAGTAATATTTTTATTATTTTAATGGATAAAGAGTTATCTTGCAACATAATCCTTGCCTATATTCATCCGTAATGCATGTGTCTAGAATGCGTATTACTGTATCGCATGATAATGCAAAATTCTTCTCTGTCTCATAATTTTCAAAGAAAATGCCTTGTATTATACAGTCTTCCTATTTGATGTCCTCTGTTCAGCAAACAATTAGAAGATTAAATGAGAAGTGGAAGAATGGATGGCTTTAAACAAAAAAATCTTATTTTAATGCCTTTCTTGTTGAAAAAAAATATTTTGGAATACAGTACCGGAAAAAGTATAAAACAAAATTTTAAATTATAATATTAAATTTCGATTAAACATGCAACAGAAGCCAGTAAAAATTCCGATCGAGCAGCCTAATTGCATATTTGAGGTAATTAGTGGTCGGTATAATAAACATGTCGGTCATATACTAGTCGGAAGACTGTGATGGCATAGATTTTTTTACATGCACTTGTTAAGATTTGAAGAATCTTACCTTAAACTTTTTCCCACGTAAATTAGTCTTGAATAAGAGAAAATAATATAGCAATTTTTTGTTATCAGGTTAATTAATTTGCATAATCTTATTGACAAGAATCTTAAAATACTGGAATGTTTAGTTCCTTCTGTAGTGCAAATAATGTTAATAAAATTTCCTGTCAGTTACTCAGTAATGAAAGATATGCCGTTACTTTGTCGATGCCGGATACATATTATGCTGATATTTTATGTCTTTTGATTTTTACTCATTGAATTATTTTCCTTGGCCATTTATTTAACCGCGCTTAAAAAAGAGAAAGAAATCCTACTAGCAAATCTACAAGTGGAATCTAATAAATATAAATTTTCTTAACAAACTAAGAATTCGAGAATGGTGTTTAATGTTCTCAGTAAATCTTATTTACATTTTTTGTAATCTCAATAACTTTGTTTTAATCTTTTAAATACACATCATAACTTTGTGTAACTTTCTCTGGGGACAAAAATGACATAAAATTCCATTTAATTCTTTAATATGCCAGTAAATGTGTACTTACATTACACACGTAACATAGAGTCGTCAGCACTGGTATTTATCATTTTAATTGTAAAATTAAATTTCTCTTGAATATCAGTATTTTAAAGAAAGAAAATGTCCGTAAGTAACACTAACATAATATTAACGGTGGCAACGACTTGACCAATCAATTTCCTTTTACTGCATTCTTTTTAACTTCTAAACATGGCACAATTTCAATTTTTACATAATCGGATAAATAAATAAAAATATTTTCAAGTGCAATTTGTCTTAAAAATATATCTGAATTTTGTATTTTTTATGGTTCTTAAAATAATTTTCAAGCATGATTTAAAAATAAAACTGTATCTATATTGCTAATAGCCAGATTGTGGAAAATTAACCCCCTTGCACTTTGAACATTATGAAAAGTTCAGCATTTTTTTTTCCGGTTAATATTTCATAACAAAATTAAAGTTTCGTCATTAAATAAATAAAAAAATAAATAAATAAATAAATAAAAATAAAATTAATAAAACGCAAATTTAACACATATTTTATCAAAATTCGTGTTTAAACATTGCAATAAACATAATAAAAAATTATGCAAGTAGCAAAATCTTTGACAATTTCTTCGGATATTATCCTTTGGAAAGAGCCTAATACAAAAACATTGCTTTTAATAAATTTCAAAACTTTATTTGAATACATAATTCATGTAAATCATATAAAAATGCTTTTTCGTGGGGGTAATCTAAAAATATATATTAAATGTAAAAAAAAATCTATCAGAACCTTCATTCAAAAAATATTTTTCCATATATTCTCTGTACCATATATGCAGTAACAGTATGCACTGTAAGCCGGGGTGCCGTGGTTTGACCCCCTGGTTACTTTAATCAAAATATAAATAATAACAGAATCATCCGCATACTTTACTTTTCACACGCACGCACACATGCATATATATATATTTGTTTCTGTAACATAATATTTTTAACCATCTTCTCCTGCAGATATTAGGTAGCTTTCACTACAAAAAAGTATAAAGCTACCTATTGCAGCCGTTCGGAGGAAAGCAGTTCCGGAAAATTTCGATATATTTTCACCGATCATGACCCCCAGACCCCAAAACCACCCTCCGTCCAAATGTTGATTTATATATATAGATATATCCATATATATATATATATATATATATATATATATATATATATATATATATATCTGACCTATGTCATACGATAACGCCCGTAATTATGAATCGATTTTGATGAAACTAATTGTGTGTATTAAGGTCACTAATGTCTCGACCGAGTTCGTTGGCCAGCTTGGTCCGCCATCTTGTTTCAAGATGGCGGCCATTTAAAGATGTAAAATAACTTAAAATCTAAAATAAATATACAAAAAATTTAAAAATTCAAATTTATTTTTTAATTACGTGTTAGGCCTTGATACAAGGATTCCAGAGCTTTTTTTGGTTTACCTCTATCTTAAAAAATGGCTGAGATAGAGCAGTTTGAAATTCTAGGGTGGCGGACATTTTGAAACAAAACAGCACATTAACGCGATTACTCGCAAATTATTTTCTTTCATTGTTGTAATAATTTTCCCAATCATACGCATAAAACTATATATTCATATCCGTTAACGCCAAAATTGGCGACATTGGTGACAAAATTGGGCGACATTTGGCGAAATATCGCCAAATGTGGCGATCAAAATAAGTCCCCAGCTAAAAATGAACTGTAGAAAATCTGCAAAAAAAATGCAGTTGAGAAACTGCGGTGATTTGGCCAATTCGACTACAGTTTTTTTGAAGTCGATACAACTGCAAAATTACTGCAGTAATTTTGCAGTTGAATCGACTTCAAAAATTCTGCAGTAATTTTGCAGTTGAATCGACTTCAAAAATTCTGCAGTAATTTTGTAGTTGTATCGACTTCAAAAATTCTGCAGTAATTTTGTAGTTGTATCAACCTCAAAAATTCTGCAGTAATTTTGTAGTTGTATCTACCTCAAAAATTCTGTAGTGGAATCGGCCAAATCACCGCAGTTTCCCAACTGCATTTTTTCTGCAGATTTTCTGTAGTTTCCCAACAGCATTTTTTCTGCAGATTCTCTGTAGTTTCCCACCTGCATTTTTTTTTTTTGGCAAATTTTTCTGTAGTTCATTAAAATAGAGAACCTCGTTTCTTTTAAGTGACCTGAATAATTCTGTTGTTTTTACAGACACCCTTGGTGTAATCAATGTTTATTTTTGTTTACAGGGGTCGATGCAGGTTTTTTTTCTTGGGGCCCATTTTGTGAAAAGTAAAGGTTATTTTTGTGAAATTTATTATATTTTTGTGAAAAATAACATTTTACAACGAAAGTTGAAATCCAGTTAATCAAATTCGAACCAAGCATTTATAAATAAAAACTTTTTTAAATCCTTTTGCTGTAGTTTTCCGCTCTGGTGAACTTGTTTGTTTACAAATTACGCATTTTAAAACATCACAAAATAATAAATAAATAATAAATAGTAAGTTTTTATGGAATAGAATTTTGTGAAGGGTCCCATTTTATCAAATTGATTTTTGTGAAGGGGTCCATTTTATCAAATTGATTTTTGTGAAGGGACCCATTTTATTAAATAGATTTTTGTGAAGGGGCCCTAAACAGGCCCCAAATTTTTCCTGGATCGACCCCTGGTTTACCAATACTTTCTTTAAAACAAAACAATAAATATTACAAATAATAGAGAAAATTCATTGGCTGTTTTTAGACTCTCAACTTGTATTTTTTAGGAGCAGAATGGAAGTGATTACCCCCCCCCCCCCCTCTAGAATTCTGTAGTTAATTTAACTAGCTGGTAAACTCTCTCCATTTCTCCGGCTCCTCATTTGGCTAATTTTCAATTAAACATTCCCAGTTGTATACATACCTGTTACTTTCACAATTTATATAAAAATCTGATGTCCCCCCCCCAAAAAAATTTTTTTTTCTTTGTAGCTTGTGAGAAAATATAATATATATATATGCGAAAGGGATTGCAAATTTTTAATCTCATAAGCAATTCATAATGAAGTCTATTGTGGCAGATTTAGATGATAATTTTAAATATTAAATGTAGGGGAGACTGGTACGCAGTGGAACACTTTTTCAGTTAAAAATTTTGTTCTCTTTAATGGACAAACCGATCTGCATGAAAATATTTTTGAATATTCATTAAACCTTTATACATTTATCATAATTTTCTCATAACATAGTTTTCAATATATTTTTCAAAAAAAAAATTTTATATGCATCCGTAAAGTGGACCACTGTGCCTCACTTCTGGGACACAGTGGACCGGTATTAGGTATTATCTGAAATACAATATAAGTCTGTAAAAAACCTGTACTTTTCCTTCACTTTTTTGTCCGAAATACCTTCAGTATTCCTTTAGGCAAAAAACTTGTACATTTCTTTCACTTTTTTGTCTGTAATGCCTTTACTTTTCCTTTAGACAAAAAAAATCTGTACTTTTTATATGCAGAATTTTTTTTTTTTTTTTTTTTTTTTTTAAATAAGGCAAAAATACTCTTGCAATCATTTGCACGGTCAAGGTTAAAATAAATAGCACATTAGCATACAGTATTATGTTGTTGGTATAGTTGGAAAGAACCTAATTTGTGAACATTTCCAAGTATTTTAAACATTTTAGAAATTTCCTTATATAAAAAATCTTCAAAGGGAGAAGTAGTAATTTTCAAACGTTTCTTTTTTAAAGTTTTAAAATTTAAATTTAACATTTAACCTTAATTTTTAGGTTTTTTTTTTCCCATTTTGCAAAAGTATTTTAAAAAATGTATAAAAATGTGTTAGCAAAATTTTTGCTAAAATGCAAAAATAGAAAAACAAATTATAAAAGTTAAAACGTTCTAATTCTTATGCAAATGTTTGCAGGGCAATAATTATGTAGTGTTGAATTCAGGGGGTGACCTGGGGGGGGGAATCCCCCCTGGAGCATTGAAATGTCCCCGTCGAAAGATTTGAGATTTTATACTTTCAATGGTTAAAAAGTGCAATCGCCCCCCCTCCCCCCCCCCCTTGAAGCCCAGAAATCCTTCCCGGGGAAAGATGTCTGAATTCAACACTGATTATGTAACATCTATTGTAATTTAGATTTCAACTTTTCTCAAAGTACTCACCTCCCCCCCCCCCCCCCCCACACACACACACACTCTAAAAAAAAAAACTTCTTTTTAGCAGAGCAGATGGAAAAAATGATTGACTCCGGGATGGTGAAAGTACTAATATTGCCTGTTGGTTCCTACTATTATTCAGATTGCTTCATTGCTGACATTTGTTTTGAAATAGTAATAGTCGCTTTATTAAATTTGCTATTAAATAAAGGAAATTTTACTATTTTTTAAAAGTGGCAGCAATCAATTAATTGGAATTAAAAAAACCGTAACTAGAAACACTGGAACTACTGGTACATTCCTGTTTGACATTGAAGCATATGATATTACATATCAACCAATTTTTTTTTCTTTCTTTTTTCCCCCGTTTCATTTCTTTGGATATGGGTGTAAGCTATGATGATAGGTAGTCAAGACCAGGACCCAGTTACTGCAGTGGCAAACTTCCAGCAATATTTTAGTATAAGTGTCACTTTTTTAAACGCAGGATTTTTTAAATTTTAAATAAGGCAAAAATACTCTTATAAAATGCTTGCGGAACTTTGTCCCTGCATTAATCAAGCCTGAAAATATTTTGAACATCCTCCCCCTCTTATCAGATAATCCATGCACACTCACACAAAAACACAACATGCATTAAATTTTTTTAAATTTAATTACGTCAAAACTGTGCAACAACTGTACGTAAAATATTTTTGTATGTGTAAATTACAATCAAAAAGTTAAATTTGAAGGTATTAGATAGAAACAACAGTTGAAATCTCATAAATCTCCAAAATTTACTTTGAACAACACACACAAAAATCTATCAGTTGAATCCAAACATATTATGTTGATATGTCGACCAAAATATTTTATGCCAAATATGGGGTGCAATATCAAATATATATTATACCAAAATATGGGCGAAAGGAAATTTAATTTGGCTCCATATCTATTCCTGCAGACCCCAAAAATAGAAGGCAGAAATTTTACATTCTAAGTATCATTTGGGTTCTCCAGACTGAAAAATTATGAGGGAACACAAGAAAAATAAAAGTGAAAATTCTACTATTTTGGCATTAATTCTGTTCTTACAGCTTCATAAAAAAAGGTAAAAATTTTATATTTTCAACATCATTAATTGTACAATTTTGGGTTCTGCCAGGTGCATAAAGTTAAAAAAGGATGTTGGCACTGCACCGTACCCATCTGCTAGAGTCAATATTATTCTAGAGAAAGTCATACTTTTTGACAGGCGAGAATGTAAACAATACAGAAATTGACATGAAAATAAAATTTATCTACACTTCTACACATAACAAAACATATGAATCTGCTTAAAGCATAGAAGATTCTCACCCATATACAGAGCAATTCTTTTTAATAATAGCTTTGTATACATCAATTACATTTTAAAAAATAAAATAAATTACTTACCAATGAAATAGTATCCCAAGACTAATTATTTGTGTAACCATATGCAGCATAACAGCCCTACATTTAAATAATGAAATTACACACTCATCCAGGTTGATCCAGGAAAAATTTGGGGCCTGTTTAGCACGCTTTCACATAATTCTTCTTAATAAAACAGGACCCCTTCACAAACTTTATTATAATAAAAATAGCAACTTCACAAAATTTCCCATAAAAACATACTCTTCATTTTTAAAATATGTAATTAGCAAACAAAACAAGTTCACCAAAAAGGAAAACTTTAGCAAAAGGACCACTTCAGTTGCTAGGGTGATGCTGTTATGTTTCCATGCACACGTGTGGACCCAAAGATGTGATGCATAAAAGACTTTCTGCTAAAGGTGAAAATAAGCACTCGCCCCAGTGGCAGAACTATCTTCAAGTGTCTGCAACGCTAATAATGTTTTCAAAAATAGTCTGCAATATGCAATATATCATATAAATCTATTCTTGCTGCTGTTGTAGTGCTAATTAATTAAGGCATCAGCATTTATCAGCCTTTCCGAGTAAAAAAAAATTCTGAAATTCACAGCAAATATTCTGAAAGGTTACAGCAGAGGGGTTAGGGGAGAAAATCCCCTCTCGGCAATAATTATTCCTGTTGCAGGTCAGATTAACTCTGCTTTTCATTAGAGTCGATTTCAGGCTGAGTGTAGATCCTTGCAAATTGGGTTCGGATTAACTGTTTTTCAAAAGTTAGTTCAGGATATTGTTTCAGATTAAAAAATATGCCTATATTAATAAGCATAGAACTTTGTACGTCTGCTGTTTTCTAAAGAAATGCTGCATTCTTTCCGGGACTATTTCACAAAATTCACGTTCCTTTTCGTGAACCTTAGACGAAAATAGCGTTTCTTTTTTCTCCTGTGATCCTTTGACGAAATTCATGTTTTTTTTTTGTTGTTGTTGTTTGTTTTTTGTGGTTCTTTGACGAAATTTGCACTTTTTCTGTGATTCTTTGACGAAATTAGCAGTTTTTCCCACGATTATTTGATGAAATTTTGATGAAATTGTCATTTTTTTTCTGCGACCATTTGACAAAATTTGCATTTCTCTGTGGCCCTTTGATGAAATTCGCTTTTTTTTTTCACGATCCTTCAACGAAACTTTTTTTTTTATATTCTTTTGATGAAATTCAAGTTTTTCCGCAGCCCTTTGACAAAATTTGCGTTTTTATCGCAATCTGTCAACAAAATTAGCCATTTTCCCAGATCCTTTGATAAATTTCGTCTTTTTTCTTTTAGCCTTTGGACAAAATTCGCATTTTTTCTGCGATCCTTCGACGAAAATTGGCAGTTTTTTTTTTTTGAGATACTTTACTGAAATTTGTCGTTTTTTCGAAATAATTCGACGAAATTTACCTTTTTTTTCGAGATCCTTGGATGAAATTTTCCATTTTTTCGAGATCATTCGACAAAATTTTCCGTTTTTTCGAGAATCCTTCGACAAAATTTTCTGTTTTTTCGAGATCCTGAGACAAAATTTGCCATTTTTTCGTAATCTTTCGACGAAATTAAGAGATTTTTTCCACGATCCTTTGACTAAATTGGCGTTTTCTCCGTAGCCCTTCGGCAAAATTCATATTTTTCTGCGATCCTTCAACGAAACGCATGTATTTTTGACGGCCTTTTGGCGAAATTCACGTTTTTCCACAGCCTTTTGATTAAATTTGCATTTTTTTCGCGACCTGTCAGCGAAATTAGCCATTTTTCGCAATCTTTAAATAAATTTCGCATTTTTCTCGCAATTCTTCGACGAAGTTTGCCGTTTTTAGTCTGCAGATGCCCTAAAAAGTCTGCGGCGCCCGCCGCAGCGTCGCGTACATTCTGCATAAAAAGAACCGGCCAAATGCAGGATTTTCTGATATCCTTATTGTACTCTAAAATTCGTGAATTTTTCGCCCCCGTTCGACAAAATTCATAATTTTTTCGTGCCCGATCGCAAATTTATGAATTTTTTCGCTCCCGTTCTTTGAAATTCATGATTTTTCAGTGTCCGATTGAAGAAATGTATGGTTTCTCTACGTCCGATCAACGAAATTCAGGATATTTTCACGTCTGATCGAAGAAATTTATGGTTTCTCCGCGTCCGACCAACGAAATTCATGATTTTTTCGCGTCCAATCGACGAAATTCAGTATTTTTCTTCATCCGATCGTTGAAATTCCTGATTTTGTTGCAGCCGATCGCTGAAATTCCTGATTTTGTTGCAGCCGATCGCTGAAATTCCTGATTTTTATGCTCCCGACTGACGGAAATTCATCATTTTTACGCTTCTGACCGACGGAAATTCAGGATTTTTACGCTTCTTACCGACGGAAATTCAGGATTTTTACGCTCCCGATTGACGAAGTTTGCAATTTTTTCCGGACTAATTGATGAAATACACAATTTCTGAAGATGTTGGCTACTTTTGGTTCATGGGCCACTCAAAAAAATGACTAGCTTGTCGAGGTCCACAATCATACTTGTTAAACAAAATTCTCAATTTTTACGCACCCTATTGGTGAAATTCGCGATTTTTATATGCCGATCGGCGAAATTCACAATTTTTGCATGCCCGATTGGTAAAATTAACGATTTTTGCATGCCCGCTCGACAAAATTGACGATTTTTACGCACCTGGTAGGCTAAATTCACGATTTTTACTCGTTCTATCAGCTAAATTTACGATTTTTACACATCCCATCGACGAAATTTGTGATTTTTACCTGCTGATCGGCTAAATTCACAATTTTTACATGCCTGATCAGCTAAATTCATGATTTTTTATGTGCCTTATCGGTTAAATTCGTGATTTTTATGCGCCTTATCAGCTAAATTCGCATCTTTTATTTTCCGTAATTTGTTTTAACTTTGACAATATAATAATTAACACCTTAATTTATTTTTTAAATGTTTATACATTGCCAAAAGATGGCTGAAAATATGTACCGACAGACACTTCTTCAAAACTGGTCTCTCTTTTAAAAAATTAGATAGATTCAACGTATTTATAAAAAATACCGAGTCCTCAGTAAAAAAAATATTTCAGAGGATATTTGTATTTACAAAGTTTCGTTCATATTATCTTATTTTAGACTTTTTTTTAATACTTTAATAGCGATGCAGTTAATTTAAAGTTTGTTATTGGGAATTCAAAGAACTCATATTTATTATTTGCATTTTCAATTACTTTTAATCATAAATAATGTACCAGGAAGAAAATAATTTTATAAAAATTATGATTTAAAGTAATACTATTTTAAATATTGTCCACTTGAATGATGGTATGTTACATGGAATGTTATTAAAAGCTTTTTCTTCCTCCAGTAGCACATTATATTGGTGTGAGTAGTGCCCTTTCTTTTTTTTTTTCTAGACTGAACAGATAGGGTAAAGATAGGGTAAAATAGGCAGGTTTCAAAACTAAATTTATAAAAAACACAAACTGTAATTATTTGCAAAAAGTAAAAAAAAAAAACAACTGTGGGGTAAAATAGTTACAAACCTTTCATTGTTTAAAACCCGCAATATCATTTGAAAAGTTATATATATATGTATATTTCTTTTAATACTATAATTTAATCAATAAAAAGTTTAAATTTATTCTTCAACCCTTTAACATACATTTGACATAAATAACATCTCATGTAACATACCATCGTTCAAGAGAGCAATATTTAAAATAGTATTACTTTAATTCATATTTTTTATAAAATTATTTTTATCTTGGTATATTATTCATAAACTTAGATTAAAAGCAATTGAAAATGCATGTAAAAACCTTGAGAAATCATTAATTGGGTTGACAATTAATATTAACACACATGCGAAGTAGAATAAAGATCAACCAAAACAATACTTTAAATTCCACTGTAACAATACAAGGCTCAAATATTAAATTTAATTTTGTAATAAATATGAGTTATATGAATGTATAAAGTTATGAACTTTAAATTAACTCCATCGCTATTAAAGTATAAAAAAAAAGTCTATAATAAGATAATATGAACGATACTTTGAACTTACATATCTCCTCCAAAATAATTTTATTTTAGTAAGGCCTCGTGGTATTTTTTATAAATATTTTGAATCTGTCTATTTTTTTAAAAGAGAGTTTAGTTTTATCTGTCGGTACATATCTTTATCCATCTTATGGCTATGTATAAACATTAAAAAAATTAATTAAGGTGTTAATTATTATATTAACAAAGCTAGCGAATCACAGAAAATATCAACAGACAAACGTTACCGCTTAACGCCGGGAGTCAAAACATAAACACGCTCAGCTCAGAGTTGAGTTGAGTTGTAGTGTTTCTTCTACCATTGGAAAATCACTGTGGAGTCGGAACTGCCGTGTCAGTTGCGAAAAAAAAAAAAAAAATCGAATGTTCTAAAGGAAATTTTAAATAAATTAATAAGAATAATACATTTTTCATTTGTTTTTTGAAGTAATTTTCATAAAAACTGGAAGTCACGTCTGTAGTTAATAACCCCAAACTTAAAATAAAATAACTAAGAATTTTTCGCATGGATGGGGAGATTAATTACTATTTCCTGAATTCGGGAAGTGCAGAATTTCCCCCTAAATCCCCATAAAAGTTATTTATTTATTATTTTTTATATTTATGTGTTAAAAACTTATCTCAAAGGGGTGGTTCAAAGCAGTGTTGAATTAGGGTAGGGCTGGACCGCGGGATTCTTGCTCTCCCCACGGAGGATTTGGAAATTTGCTAAACAAAATTTTCTTTTTTCTTTGAAAGAAATTGTAAAATTTATTGTTTTTTTTTTGAGTAACTTAAAATAATTAAACACTAAGAGAAAGAGGAACTAAAAATTTTTTTTTAAGGGAGGGCTCAACCCCCCCCCCCCCCCCCGTGTAAATCCCCCATGGAAGTAAATTTTTAACTCTATTTTCGTTTATATGTTTGTCTTTAAAAGTTATCTTAAGCGGAGGTTCGGGGGAGTGTTCAGTGCCAGATGGGAAGGGGAGCACCCCCCCCCCCCGGATTTTAAAATTTAATTCATGTAATTTTCTTTTCCGCTGATTTTGAAAGAAATAGTGAAATTTATTCTTTTCGAGTATGTGTTTAAAAAGTACCTTAAGATTCATTGAAGTGATGAAGTCAAAAAGAAGCCCCCCCTCCCCCGCAGATTTTATAATTTTATTGACATAATTTTCTTTTTCTCCAATTTTTAAAGACAGTAAAATTAGCTTTTTTGAGGAACTTAAAATAAATAATTAAGTATTAGGAGAAAGATAAATTATGAATATTCATTTTGTAGTGTGCGTGGGGGGGAAGGGGGTGAATTCAGTGCCAGATGGGAAGGGGAGCACCCCCCCCCCCGGATTTTCAAATTTAATTAACGTAAGTTTATTTTTCGTTGATTTTGAAAGAGATAGTAAAATGTACTCTTTTCGAGTATGTGTTTAAAAAGTACCTTAAACGGAGATTCAGGGAAGTGACGAAGTCTGAAAAGAGCGCCCCACCCCCCCCTCCAGGTTTTGTAATTTAATTGACATAATTTTCTTTTTCTCCAATTTTTAAAGGCAGTAAAATTTATTTTTGTGAGTAACTAAAAATAATTAAACATTAAAAGAAAGATAAATTATGAAATCTCGTAGTGTGTGTGTGTAGGTTGGGGGGGGGGGGGGTGCTCCCCCTTAATCACTCATCGCAGTTAATTTTTGTCCTGTTTTTCTTTTAACTTTTATGTGCTAAAAAATTACCTTAAAATTGGGTATTTCAGGGCAGTGTTGATTTTAGGGAGGGGGGAGGGCACCCCTCGAATTTTGTACAATTAATTAAAATTTAACTAATTTTCTTTTTTAAATTTATTTTTTTGAATAACATAAAATAATTAAACACTGAGCGAAAGAGGATATAAACAACATATATATTTTTTTTAATTTATATTATTTTCTTACCTGGGTAGGTTCAAGATTTTAATGATAAACATTCATTTATTTATATATATATATATTTGTTTTGGATTTTAAAGTTTAATTTCTTTGAATATTTGTTTTGTTTCATTTAAAAAAAGGAGGGAGGGGGGACTTTCCCAGGTGTTCAATTTAGTCCCATTAAACTAAAAGTCTTGAAAACAGTGTTAATTATTAATAACAAAGCAAATGCTCAATATTGTCAAAAACTGAAAAACTTTAATATTGTTTAGCTTTTAAAACTGCAGAAAATATCTCACAAACTTACTAAAATTAAGTTCTGTAAAATTACCTTACAGTAACTGCACTTATACTGCAGATACTTCAGAAAATATCATACTGAATTAATGACTGTAAAATTACTTCAAATTTACTGCAGTTTTACTACAGATGTAAAGTCTCATTATTTTTTAAATTTATGATTATAACATAATTTCACGTAAACTACAGTATTTTTGTAGTTAAAAGCTCACAGTATTTTTGAAATAAATTACTGCAAAATTACTTCACATTAACTGCAAAATAACTGAAGTATTTTTACAGTCGAGATTGCACTACAGAAAATCTACAGTTGACTGTAGAAAAACTTTAAAAATACTTCACTTCTGTAGAAAAACTGCAGTTCATTTTTAGCTGGGTCTTCATAAATGAAGCCAATTTGGCTATTGCTCAATAATTTGACGAATTTCTTATTCAAATTCAGTATTAACGAATCTTTTGTAAACGTTTCTTTGCATTTTAGCTTGCTGTTTTCGTGTAACATTAGCTAAAATTTTAAAACGAAGATATAGGAAACCTACCTTTTCCTCCCGGTACAGGCCGGAAGGACTTTTTTATTCATATAATATTTACAAGTCTTCAAGTTACTAGTCTAGCCCACTTTAGAAAAGGGAACTATTTGTAACAAACGAAAACAAGAAAGTTTACCCATGAAAAATAGATGACGTACGAGTGGTACGTCAAGTAGTGATTTACGATAAAAATCATGGATTACGCAGCGTATGGCATGGATATGAAAAAGTTCCAATATGTCAAAAGAACATCAGGCATATTTATTCATATTTTATTATATTGGTTAATCTTTCTCTATATTTATTTTTGCTCTTTTATTCCCCTCCTTTCATCAACTACAACTAAATTCTTAAACTTGTTACTTAAAAACCATCCTTACATGGAACTAGAAATATTTTTTTAAATAGCTATTTGTTGTCACTGCAATGAGCACGTTTAGACTGAAAAAGCTTTGTCCGGAGAATCAGACACTATTATCGTGTATCAACAAATTAAATTGTGGCAAAATGCAGTTTAAAATTCTAACAACGTAGTACAATTTCTGTTTATACTTCTTGTGCTTTGCAGATATAATCTTAAAATTTCCCAAAACCTTTTTAGTTTTTCGTTGACTATTTTGAATGAGATTATTCTGAATTCAAAAACGTTGCGTAACAAAATACACAAATAGAAAGAGAAAAAAATGTTTTAAATTTTGTAAATGTCAATTGTAAAATACTGGGAAATATCAAATTATTAGGTAATTTAAGTAATAATGGATTTAAATGCTTTTTGTTGAAAAAAATATATAAAATTTTGCTTAATACTTTGAAAAAATAATATATTATTCGTTTCACAATGTATTTATATACTTTTATTAGAAATTGAGGAAACAATGTTGATATATAATGTTTTATACAGTATTTAAATGTGTTATTAAACTAGAATTTGCGATATATTTAATGCCATTTTCTATTAAAGTTAATAAGAAATATCTTTAACCATAACAAATTTTATAATATTCGTAACATTATATTGGCATACTTTAACATTTTGATTGTCTCTAAACAACATCTTTAATTTTGAAATTGAATTTTTTTTTAATATCGCATTTAGTTCACATGACAGATATTATTATGACAGAGTATAATATCGGGCTTCGCCCGCTATCCGTCCGGTTCAGATATTCGAAAAAACAAGAAAAATAGACCGGTAAACTTTTACTTTAGAAAAAAAAACATGACTTTTTTTGGGAAATTTAAATTTATTTGGATTTATTAAAGAAAGGATAAAGTTTTTTGAAAGGAATATTAAAAGAAAACCCTTTGTCCGATATTCCATCACACTTACCCACTTTTTTTTTGCTTTTTTGTTTACGCATACAATCTGCAGGTTATTTTTGTGAGTTTAAATTTAAACTTTAATTATATGCTAGTGAACATTAAATTGAATTTTTTAATAGAAGATTCAAAATGAGTTAAAAGGATTTCAGTCAATGGAAGTACAGTAGCACCTCGTTATATCGCGCTTGGTGGAGAAAAAAAAACGCGGTATTTACGAAAGCGCAATTTAACCGAGAGCACTAATAATAAAGTGAAATTCTAATCTGAAATGAAATGCTTTTTTATCAATAAAACATTAATTTCTATGTGTATAAAAATTTTCTCGATATAATTAACAAGAGAGATTTACATTTACTCATACACATATGAATCTAATTAAAAAATTCGGTTAATGTTGAGCTTTTCAATACTTTTCTGTTTAGAAGACATGGAAAAAGAGTGATGTACTCCAGTAAGCGAGATAATGAGGGACTGTATAGCGAACTTGTACTGTATTATATTTATTAGAATATTCCCTTCTGCGAAGAAATGAAAGTGACTAGAACTTGGAATTATTTAATTATTTAGTATTATGTTTATTTCTTAATATCCGTTTAAGGTTTCATTAAGTTTAATTTTTCATTAGGCATGAAGAATGCCCACTAATCTAAAGATTTAAAAAACTTAATTTTCCAATCCAAGAATTTTCCGTTTTATTTAAAAAGTAATTAAAGAAGATACATTCTATTTGAAAGTGCATTAGTAGACATTGTAAGAAATGTATCTATTTTTCTTTTAAATAATTTTTCATGTTTTTTACACAAAAAGTCAGTTATGAACGCTGAAAAAAAATAGGCAGTTTACATTAATGTTTTATATTGATAATCTTGTTAAAAATCTTATTATGCTCGGCATTCCCTCATAAAACCCGTAATTATTTTTTGTGAGTGACATAAATTACTTTCTATGCGAGATCAAACTGTTCTTTTTTAAAATGCGACGTAAAACGAGTTGAATAAGTTTCATAAATTTCATTGTTCATTTGGGAATGAAAACTGTAAGAAACCTCCATCGAATATATTAAGAAGTTTAATTTTCCATTAGAAGAGTTTGACTTTTCTATTTAAAAAGTTGTATAAAAACTTTCTCTTACAAAGTCGATTAAAAAAATCGTTTTTTTTTTTAATTTTTCATGTTTTTTTATGAAACAAAAAATGCAATCTCTCAACGGAGAGAAACGTTTGATTAACTTAAGTTTTACATTGATTTTCGTGCTAAAAAATTGTTTTTACTCTTTTTTTTTCTTTATTCATGAAATCTGCACGTTATGTTTTGTAAATTTATTATATGAATTTAAATTAAATTCTTTTCTAGCAAATATTAAAATATACTTTTAACATACGATACTAAACGTGTAAAATGAGCTTCATTAAATGCAATTACTCAATCGGGAAAGAAAAAATTAAGATACTTCAATCGAAAGCATTAGTAAGATTAACCATACTAGCTAACCTCGAACTGTTCTTTCGTAAAATATGTTTTAATTTGACTCAGATGAAACACTTTTTAAACCAGAAAAACTATTTTTCTTAATTTGTTTAATTTCGTCCTTCTTCATAAAATGCCCCTAAACTATTTCCCAATGGATACACCTATTAGCAGAACTCCCACCTATAGGCTAGGTGCAAAGTAGATTATTATTCACACGACCTTGAAAACTGCCTATACATTTAAGCACACTTTATATCTTATTTTATTTTATATCTAGAAAACAATATCTGGTCCCATACGTGTTTAACCCGTGTTATATTAACTATAATTTTACTGAAGATTGCTGATACATTGGTATGTGTGTGCTTAACCTATTTGATTCGCATAACAGGAATTCCTGCCGGTACATATTTTCAGGATTCGCATCAATATTTTTGGAAAGTAAAGTTTACAATATTTATTGAAGAAAATTGCAATTAAAAAAGGCTAAGACTACTTTTTCAAACTAATAATACCTAAAATTTAAAACCACATAAATCCTGATTTTAGGTGCGTTCGTAATTATATAAATACGTATCTCCTATTGTCATCGTCTGGTCTGTCCGTCTGTCCATCCGTCCGTCCGCATATAACAACGCAAAAACTACCCAACCGAATGGTTTGAAATTTAAGATGTATCATATCTGCAGAATTTTGTATAGACATTTCAAATTTTAAGAAAATCAAATCAAAACTTTAGAAAATATTAATAAAAACATTTATTAAGAAATTTGATTTTTAGGTGCGTTTGTAATTATATAAATACGTAGCACCTATTGTCATCGTCTGGTCTGTCCGTCCGTCCGCATATAACAACGTAAAAACTACCCAACTGAATTGTTTGAATTTTAAGATATATTATCATTGCAGAATTTTGTCGAGACATTTCAAATTTTATGAAAATCCAATCAAAACTTTAGAAAATATTAAGAAAAACATTTATTAATAAATTTGAATAATAAAAAAAATAGGTGCTTTCTTGTTATAGGAGCTTTTGAGGTTCACTCGTCAAGCGACCGAGATATACTTATTGTATTACAGAAATTACTCTGCAGACGATATAATTCATTTCACAGAATTAAAAAATCATCAAGATCTGAATATTTATATAACATATAAGCTATAGTACTAACGCACTTCATTTGTCACGTTTGACGTACCATTTCCAACTTGTTTCACATGTATCAGATACATAGAATTCAAAAACAATCACGACTAAGTTGCCGTTCATTTGAAGCTATTCACTATAACATGTAGTTTTTGCTTTCTGCATAAAGTGTAATTTAATATTTTGGATGGTGTTCCACGAAATTTCAATTCATTTGACGGTTCTTTTTCCAACTGGCGAACGTTCCTGCCAGTCAAAGAAGAAACAGTTAACAGCCAACATAAATAAAAGTAGACTTGAGTTTTTGAATCACCGAATCATTTTAGTTAATGGAATTGGAAATGGTATATTAAATGGTATACTTATTTTTCTGCAAAGGAAGTAAATTCTTACAAATCAAATTCGTGTTAGTTCAAAGTGTTTTCTAATCAGCATAATGAAATGATTTAAACCAGCCATACTCAACCTTTTTCTCTCGTGGGCCGCAAACATACGTTTGGAACGTTCGGCGGGTCGCAACACAATTATATTATAATCTAAAAAAGGGGTAATTTAAATAGTAAGATTAAAAAAGAGTAGTATATAACAACCCTATATAATAAAGTAAATATAATCAGTAGGATTGAAAGTTTGTCGAAAAAGAAATATTACCAAAACTTTTAACACCACTATTTTCAAACAATAAACTTTGTGGTAGATTTCAATTGCAAATGATGTACAAATAGTGGTATTAAACATTTTGCTGCCAATTTTTTCTATGGGAAACATTCAACCCTAATAAGCATTATTAGTTAAACGAATAAGATAATAATGTAGCATTTCCAAGTTCTAAAGAAAAAAAATAAGGTGATTTGCTTTAATAAATTAATCGTTTTCTCAATACAAAAACTTTTTTTTAAAGTGTAGAAATGTATAGTGCAAATGTAATACATTTGGAATAATATTGGTTTAATGTTGAAGATTAAGAAATGTATACACCACTATAGAACAAATAGTACTACATGTAAAGATAACTTTTAACTACGGAAATAGTATTTAAGGTAATTTTAAATTAGTAATTTTAAATAACAGGACAGTTTAGTCTTCCCATTAAAATATATAAAAGAACAGCGAAGATCTTAAAAACTTTTATACGCATCTCAATCAATGTAATAAATTGAGGTTATTGATTATGTATCTCACATATGTATTATGTACCGCACATAAAAAATCTCCGGGCCACATGGGGCCCGAGGGCCGCAGGTTGAGTATGGCCGATTTAAATGATGCGCAATGTAGAAACAAATCGCACAATTAATTATATAAAGTGCTGGCACCAGGTCAAGATTTGAGGAAAAAAAATTTATTTTTTGTCTGCCTTATTGTTTTTTTCGATATTCTAGGCTACACTTTTAGCAAAAATTGGCCAATCACCGCGCAGATTGACTATGTTGTTAAGTTACACATTATAAATTTAACATTTTAAAACTAATCAATTCTATTGCGTATGTTTTTTTTTCAGTTATACGTCAAACTTTTCAGCACACAATCGTCCATAACGTGTAAATAGGAACGATATTGCAAGGATGTGATTATAAATTGTTGAGTATAACAAAAAAGTGATTATCAGAAGAAATACTCTGTTGTAACAAAGCACTCTCTCTAAATTACGAGTAATAAATATATATCAATGTAGTGTGTTAATGAACAATTACTTGAAGTCTGATTCTGAACAATTACTTTGAGCAATCACTTCTTTAAATTATTTTTTTTACTCACTTGTCAATTTTTGGCCAAAATTGGCTTTATTTTTCAGCATATCCCTACATTATGCACCAAGAATAACTCTCAAAAGCAATATCTGTTTCTTGCTTACTGTCTTGATTAGGTGAATTCCCCACCGTAGTATATGTAAAGTAACGTTATTTGGTTTTCACGCCCACGTTTACGAGTATTATTTTTTAGTATTTTTTAGTTTTTAAAAAGTTTCATTATTTTAGTAATCCTTGACCATAGTAATCCCCTTGTCCTTGAAGTGTCATAACAATATTTTTCTGTCACGTAATTGTTTTATACACAGCTGATTTAACAAAACTTTTATATCCATTTTATTTTTTTACAGTGCACAAGATAAATATATATGTAAGGGAATTAAATACAAATAGTCTCACTAATGCTTTTCATAGATATCTTTTATGAATTGTTTTAATTTTACATGGAAAATTCTGCCAGATGCTTATTAAATTTCAGTAATAATTGTTGATATGAGATTTTGCTCTTTATTATTTTTTTTATCTTATTTTAACTAATGATAATACGAGTCATATAAAACTTATTGTTAACAAGTGAAAGGTAAAAACTGTAATACGTTAAAAATAGAAATAATTTTAATCGATCTACAAAAATAGAAAATTAAAATCTCGAACACACGAAAAACTTTTACTAGAAATTGCATCTCGTCTCTAACTGCCATTTCTACCTAGATTATTAAAGCTGATAAACCTATTTCTGCTTGTTACTTTTATACAAGAATATGTGTACATTTATTCAACCAAAAGAAAGTGCTATGTAACTTAAATAGAAAAATGTATATTGTGTTCAATATTTCAATAAGGCTTGAAATTGTTCTCACTATGATACATATAATCAAATATTCTTTTCTAATGCTAAAGTTCCAAATGATTTTATAAAACGCAAGACCAGCAGAGTTCTAATCAGAATGATTTAGATAGGCAGCAGTTATTACTGTGCATCTCGTGAAATACAAATAAAAATTTTCGGATCACTTACACGAAGACAGTTTCCATAATGTCGTATAATTGGAAAGCTAGTATATCTTTTATAATATATATATATATATATATATATATATATATATATATATAATTATCAATTATCTACATCGTATAAAATACTTATGCTCAGATATAAATAAAAACAAAAATATTAGATATATTCGAGATCAAGCAAAAATATATGGATATCCTATTTTTATGATAAATTCAATCATCAACTCTTTTAAATAACATTTATTATATAATTTAAATATAAACATGGTATGTAATAAATTATTGTTTTAGTGTGCGATAACATATAACAAAAGATATAGAAAATAATAATTATATCATACATTATTACAATTATAACATATTAGGAAATTTAATATTTAATATTTGTTTGAACATTATATACACTTTATGTAGAAAATTACAAATATAACATACATAATTACAATTATAACATATTAGGAAATTTAATATTTGATTGAACATTATTTATACTTTGTATAGTTGTGATTGTGCGTTGCCGATCACCTCTGTTTAAGGTATTATTGATGTGCAGTTTTCATACATTTATAAATTAACTTATACAATAACAAATTAAATTATACAATGATAACATTGGTGATTATAACTCATATATATATATCTATTTGCAATATATATAAAAATAAATATATATAGTTTTTATTTTTGTCTATGAATAATTAAAATTAACAAGTATTTTAATTACTGCATTGCATTAATTTGATTGAAAAACAGTAGTAATACTATTAATTATCAACATTATAAATTTTGAGATATTTTGAATTGTTTATGAATTATTTAATTAGATATTTAAATTAATCTATAAATATAAAATATATTTACAATGTAGTATAAATTAAACATTAATTATTTAAAAACAAGTCTAATATATATTTAAGTAGTAGTAAAAATAAAACATTAATTATTTAATAAATGTCTATAATATCAGTGGATTAACACAGCTGGCAGCAAAAATAATTTGAATTAAAATAATATCTCTTTTACATAATATATTCTTGTTAAGAATATCTGAAATGCTGTGCAAGTTGAATTAATTCTGTGTAGATTTATTCATATAGTAGTATTATATTTTATTTGAATTTTAAGTAAAACTACAAGTTAGTATTGTTTTTTAAAGTTTATTTATATAAATAAATCTAATGAAGTGAGTATGTAACTAATAAAGTGGATATTTAACTAAATATTAATTATGAACTATTATAATACCAATAGATGGCGACACTTTACCTTTCAGGTAGTTGTAGATAATATTGTTAATATTATATTTAATTTAACTATAGAGGGAGCTATTGATTGTATATTAATTTTACTTTCAGGAATTAAAATTGGATGGAGTAATATATATTCACGGATATAAATTTGTTATAAGTGTATTAAAACCAGAATTATTTTGAGTGTTTTTGAATCATTTTGTGATTGGGTGTCATTTATGGGGTTGTGTTTTAAAAAAAGTGTGCTCTCAACTTGTCTTACAAATCATTTCTCTCAACTCGACTTAGTTAACATGTATGATGCATTGCCATGTGGATGTGAATATTATGTAGACGTTGTGACATTTTAAGGATTCTGTATAATTATTGTGAGTAATATATTTTATCTACACTTTACGCGTTCATATTTCCAATTTTATTATTTCAAAACTGTTATCTCGTGGTAATTTAGTGAGGTGTTAATTACAGTTTTTTGGATAATCGATGTGAGTGAAATATATTGTATTTTCTTAATGGTTTTTTATTTCCTATTTAAATATTTCCAAATTTTAATATTTCCAATTGTTGTCTGGTAATAATTCAGTGTACCTGGATGATTCTACTGATCTTAGCATTATGCCAGTAGAATTATGAAACACTGAATTATTATTTAAAACACATGTGGGTGCATCCAGGCTGATGAGTACATGTGCATGTGTTTTTCCATGTCCAATTCATATTTAATTCTCATGTGGTCCAATTTTCCATTGTGTATGGTTCATATTTAATTTGTTAATCCATTTGTGTTTACTTAATTGCAACTCCAATTTATATTTTTTTTTTCCCTTTCTCTCTATTTCTTTTTTCAATATTCTTTTGGTATGAGTAAAATTTGGCCAATTACCATTGAAGCATCAGCTATGGTAATATTATGTTTGCACATGTTAATTATTAGCTATGTGGTATTCTGTATACACAGTATCATTGATTATCTCTTTGGAGATTTAAGTAGAATAGAACTTGATATGTTTTTTGAAATTCATAGATATTATAATTATATATATATATATATATATATATATATATATATCATCAGAAATGTAACTTATAATAGTTTAGTAAGCTTTTCGAAGAGTGTATTGATATCGAATTCATTTTTGAAGAATCGGGGAAGGGGGAGTGTGAGCCCCTATTAACCCTCCAGCCGCGGGAAACGCTTGTATCGCGTTTCACTTAACCTGTAGCTTACGGGAAATGAATACTTTAAATAAACCTCCGATTACGGGAAAAACTTGACCGTTTCATCCCCCTTTCTTCAGAAGCATCACACCCCAGGTGATGGTAGAACATCTGGAATCATTAGGCGTGTCCGCTAACGACTTTCAATCGTGAGAAATTTCGGGATTTACTTTTCCCTAAAGCAGGGGTTCTCAAACTATGGTACGCGTACCAGTACTGGTACGCAGAGTTCTGGCTACTGGTACGCGAAAGTGCAATGCTGGTACGTAAAATTAAATACCAGCATATTATAAACTAAAAAACGGCATGAATTTATCACTTTGGAAATTTTGGAAAGAAAATTAGATACTGTAAACGCTGTTGTCACTAGAAATGTTTGTTATAGCAAACTCTCTGAAATAAGCACACACTGCTTATGATACAACCAGTTTTCCAGAATTAAACACATGTAATTATTACAATTATATAAAAAAATAATTTGTTAATACACCTAATTTAAAAATTAATCAATGAAACAGTTTTAATTAGCAGAAAACTGTTTTAAACATGCTTTTTAGCTCACAGGCTATCAAAGCCTGAGAGCTTATGTGCCCGCCGGTTCTGTATGTACGTACGTACGTATGCATGTATGTATGTATGTATGTACGTAACGCGATAACTCTTGATAGAACTAACTGTTTTACTTTAAATTTTGTTTATAGGTTCCTTGTGATAAAGCGCTTCCCTGATTAGTTTTGGAGGTTCATTGGTTAAGCATAAAGGGGGGAAATGGGGGGCTAACCCCCCATAACTTAGATAGATAGGTTTTTCATGCAGAATTATTCGATTTTCTTCAAATTTTGTATATAGGTTCATTGTGATAATGCGCTTCTCTGAAGAGTTTTGGGGGTTCATTGGTTAAGTATAAAGGGGGAAAGGGGGGCTAATCCCCCCTTAATTTAGATAAATGGGTTTTTCATGCAGAATTATATCATTTTCTTCAAATTTTGTATATAGGTTCATTTTGATAATGCGCTTCTGTCAATAGTTTTGGGGGTTCATTGGTTAAGTATAAAGGGGGAAAGGGGGGATACCCCCCTAATTTAGATAAATGAGTTTTTATGCAGAATTATTCGATTTTCTTCAAATTTTGTATATAGGTTCATTGTGATAATGCGCTTCTCTGAAGAGTTTTGGGGGTTCATTGGTTAAGTATAAAGGGGGAGCTAATCCCCCCTTAATTTAGATAAATGGGTTTTTCATGCAGAATTAAACGATTTTCTTCAAATTTTGTATACAGGTTAATGGTGATAAAGCGTTTTCCTGATTGGTTTTGGGGATTCATTGTTTAAGTATAAAGGGCGTAACGGAGGGCTGCCCCCCCCTTAATTTAGATAACTGCGATTTTCATGCAGAATTATGCGATTTTCTTAAAATTTTGTATATAGGTTCATTGTGATCAGGCACTTTCCAGATTAGTTTAGGGGTTCTTTGGTTAAGTATAAAGAGGGTAAAGGGGGGGGTTATCCTCCCCCTTAATTTAGATGAATGTGTTTTTCATGGAGAATTATCCGATTTTCTTCAAATTTTCTATATAGGCTCATTGTGGTAAGGAGCTACCCTGGTTAGTCTTGGGGTTCATTGGTTAAGTATAAAGGGGGATACGGGGGGGGTAATCCCCCTTAATTTAGATAAATGGGTTTTTCATGCAGAATTATCCGATTTGCTTCGAATTTAGTATATATGTTCATTGTAATAAAGGGCTTCCCTGATTAGGTTTGGGGGTTCAATTGTTAACTACAAGGGGTTGGGGGAACGGGGAGATGATCCCCCCTTAATATATTGTCGATTTCTTTATTTTTCGAGGGGTTTATTTCAAATTCTTTGAAATAAATGTATAATATACAATTAGTGTGAATAGCCTGTGAGCTCAATGCCCTCAGTTTAACTGGGCAGTTTTCTTTTTTATTAAATTGTATTACCCGAAGGTAAAATCTGAATCCGTGAAAGTAGGAGGAGCTTGTTCGAATAGGGGTTAAAACAATTTTTTTTCCAAGTGTAATTTATAACTTTTTTCTTTTTTGTACTAGTTATTTCAGTGTCAGAGTTTTAAAACGTAATTCATTATTTATTTATATATATATATGTCTGTCAATTAAAAGTTTTTTTTCTGTACCACATGTGTAAGTTTCTTTCTATTTTATGGAAATCAGTTTTTAATACAGTAAAGTTATTTAAAATGGTGATTTGAAATCGAACAAAATATGGGAAATTCCACTTATTACTATTTTTTTTTTCATTAGCATTGCGTTTGATGCTTTGTGGTACGCCGAAGTATGGATTTCGATTTAGTGGTACGTCGGTCTAGAAGTTTGGGAACCTCTGCCCTAAAGGAAACCTTTTCATCTGTTAAAAGTAATAGCTTATCGTTATAAATAAGGTTTAAATGTTATACGGACATGAAAATTGCACTTTTTCTGTGAAGTCATTAAATTCAAGTGATTAGGTTTTGAAATAATTGAGTGATGTCTCTTAAAAATAAGCAGAAAAACACTTACAATGAACGTTTAAATAGTGGTTTATATTTTGAAAAGGAGAGTATAAAAGAAAATGTTATGTTACAAGCAAAAAAAAAAAAAAAAAATTTTATGTTAATATAAAAATACTCTATTTAAAAATAGCTTTAAACTTTCAGATACTTTAAAAAATTAAATAAGCAAATAAAAAATAATTTCCTTAAATAAACATTTATTTTCTTTTTATCATGATTCAGATTATAAGAAAAAATAAATTCCATGATAAGAAAAATGTAAAAATAAATATATGGGTATCGCAACGAAGAACAGTAAGGAAAAATAAAGTTTTATCCAACTGAATAAGTGTTCCCAGTAAGGCATTAACTTTTTTCATTCAGAAATAAACTTACACTTCCAGTGTTTTATAATTTATTTTGTACTTAAATTAGCGAAAATTCGGAAATAGTGACAGAAATCTGAATAAAAACAATTAAACTAATGTGATAAGCAAAACATTTACATACTCATTTTATAACACAAACAACTAGGCACAATACTAATTAAAAATAGCTGTAAACTTTCAGATACACTTAAAAATTAAATAAGTAATACAAAAATAATTTATTTAAAAAAAAAAAAGAGTTTTTTTTCCCGTTACAATTTAGATTATAACTAAAAAAAAAAAAAAAAAAAAAAAAGAAGAAGAAAAAGGTAGAAATAAATACATAGAAATCGGTATAAACAGTAAAGAAGAATAAAGTTATATGCAACGGGTTTGGTGTTAACAGTTGGGCATTTACTTTTTAAATTAAAAAATAAACCGCTATTTCCAAATTGTATTATAATTTATGTTGTACTTAAATAAGTCGAATATTACTATACAGAAATAGTAGTAGAAATCTGAATAAAAATATTAAGCAAATGTTATAAGTAAAATAAGAAAAAAAATTGTATGCTAATACAAAATTACTTTATGTAATAATAGCTCCAAGCATTCAGATACATTTAAAAATTAAATAAGTTTAATAAAAATAATTTCCTTAAATAAGCATTTTTTTTCAATGTGCAAAAAATGAGAGAATATAACTAAAAAATACCTAGCTCCTCTAAACTGATGGTCGGTTGGTTAGTTGATTTATGACGGCCGATTATTTACACAAGGAATATAGGCCCTAGGGGGGGATGGTATCAGTGGGGGTCTTTCTAAGGGATCATAACCTGTATTTACGGCAAGGTTCGAAGAAAACCACGGAAAACTCCGAACGGTTAGGTCGACGAGCGTGACAGGGGTTTGAACCCAGGACCTCCCGTCTACCAGCTTTGAGAGCAGAACCTCTCAGCCACTAGTGGGGCCTCCTCTAAACTAAATGTTAATACACACACACACACACATGTATATATATATATATATATATATATATATATATATATATATATATATATATATATATATATATATATATATATATAACTTTTAAGGATTAAAAAAAAAAAAAACATGTACATTTTACGTGTGTGCTGTGTATTTTCTAACAATTCAATACTATATTTCCCGTACGTGGAATTTAAAACCGCGTTGAAATTAAATTATGCCTTGCTAATTTATGAAATGTGCTTTTTAGATTTTGAGTCTCTCTAATTTTAATGCCCCCCCCCTCCCAAACAACCTTAGAATAATAATACTAAAGCAAGCAATAACACTAGAGAAATCATATAGAAAATAGCTGGGAGTAAATTTCATTTTTCTCGAAAATTACTGAAACGATTTAAAAGAAATTCCTTTTCATATTTTTGAAGTTTATTAAACAATAAATGGTCATTAGGCAATAAATGAAATTTAAAAGTGCAATAGGTGTACGATTTCACAAACTAACCATTCTACTTTATTTTGAATGTGGTTCTCAAATGTTCTGCTGAACAACGCAAAACTTTCTGACGCATTTTTAAACGCAAAATCATAAAATTTGCAGGCCTGACTGTTGAAGCAATTTGGAATCGAAATGAGTTTTCAATTTTTTGATAAATAAATTAGTTGTCGTGTTATAAGCTTTTCGTGTCACGTGACAACAGGTTTTTCTCCTTTCGTGCGATGAAGAATCAGGAATTCGGTTCAAAACGCGGACTTTGACAGTGTTTTATAAAAGATCTTCTGCCTTTACCAAAAAAATGGAAAACGTGTTCCGATTGCGAAGTTTCTGAATAACAACATCTGCCTGTTTCATGCGTTTCTGAACAAAAATGAATTTAAAAATGTATCTGATAGTAGGCCCTTTGTATTTGAGAACAGCGTTAATTAACTTTGTTGAAAATGAATGAATTTTGAGAGACAATCCTTATTTATATATAAGTATAATACAAAGTTTAATAAACATAATACTAATTATATAATAAGTATAATACCTAAGTATAATACAAAATAAAAATAAAATATAGTATTGAATTAGCTTCAGAAGTTTCCAAGAAAAAAGTACGGCAATAACAATTGTTTTCCGAAACGATTTTGGAACAGCTATTGCCTCTTTGAACATAGCAGAAAAATGCTTAGGACTTACATTTCTACGACATTTATATTTGTTTATAATCATATGTTTAAAAAATATATAAAGAACAATTAATGTAACTTGTATTATTTTTTGCATAACTTCAATTACTTTTTTTTTTAATCAGATGATTGCGGAGTAAATTAATTGTAAATATCGTTAGAATTTCATTACTTATTAATAACATTCTGAAACAGACAAAGTTCAATTCCATGCAAAGAATATAAAACATGATTATTAAGTTGTGTGTGAGCATAAAACTAACTATTTTCTACTGTGTAAAAGTAATTAATTTTACAAAAAAGTTTATACATAAAAATTTTACAAAATTAACTGTATTTTTGTTAGATAGTAATAATATAATAATTTCATTTTTGTTGAGTTCAATAAATAAAGTTACGTATATTATTTTAAGATATCTAGTGTACTATTGTCGAAATAAAAAAAAACCTGCAACACTTAACATTCTAAGAAGAAAAACTTAATCAAAATCAGCGATACTAAAATAATAAAACAATTTACTGAAAATAATCTATTATCTTCATATTAATATCACAAACAAAAATTATCTTCCACTAATTTGGAGGAAGTGAGGTAGAAACAGCTTCAAATCGTGCGCTTGAACAATGTTTACTTTCTTTGCTGCATAAGTTTTCCCTGTATTTCCCTATGATAACTAATATATTCCCTATAGAATTTCCCTTCTCCAATACCCAATGAGACCCCCGTTGAGCCAAACGCTATTAAGGATTTCCTGCACTCCATCTTTGAGGGGTGGAAATTTTCGGGATGACGATAATCCCAACCCCGTATTTTTCAACAGTCTTTTTCTTGGGACTACGGTAATCCCACCGTAAGCATAATCACTACAATTCTGCGAGGAACGCTATTTTTCACTTATTTTTTCTATCTTAAAATTTCGATTTTGCGCTTATAATTTTTCGCTTTCTTTAAACATTCCATTGAGACAATCCTCATAACTATTATAAATAACGAATAAAAATAATGTGCAGTTTTTTTCCAGAAAGTGTAAAAAACCGGCCGCGGTTGGAGGGTTAATTTTGAACACATTTTTTCCGAATAGTGCAATCTTAGTTATATTTAATCAGAAAAATTGGAGATTAGATAAGATTAAGATTACTAGTCTGAAAAAGAGGTTTTCAAAACTGATACGGGTTTCTCAAATATTGATTGCTATAATTGTAAATTTAAGTTATTATATTTGATTTTCAAATTTAAGTATAAGAAAAATAATAATTTCGTAATTTATCAATAAATCTAATCTTAATAAATTTAGAAAGGAACGCCGAGATTAGTTATCACAAAATGAAAACTTTTTAATTTTTAATATATTCAGATAATCAGTTATTAAAATATGTTAATTCATTCGAAAACCATTATGCAGTGTCATCAATACCGTTAATAATTTTATGTTGTGAACGGACATACTGCAACAAGCGTTTTTTGTTCTTTTGTGTAGGTAATCCTATGTCGGAATTTACTTATTCAATCATAAATATAGGGTATTTCACTTCAACAAGAACACGGCTTTTCGTTTTATAACATTAACAGAAAATAATATATATTACAGATATTTTCAACAAACTTACTTTATTTTGCGTGATAGATGATATCACGTGAAATGTACTATAATTATATCAGTGACACACATGCAGTGTAAGCTGCATTCCAATAAGCTACATTCTACTCACGGGCTTTCGAGATTATTGTTCTTTGGACCCAGTTCGTTTCTATTTCCAACAATTCTCAGGAAGTTATCACATTTCGTAGAAAATAAATTATGTCTGTTTAGAATATCGGTAAAATATTATCATTATTTTTTATATTTATGAACGAAAATTTGTTATCGACGTGGAGTGAAACGCCCTGTATTTATGACATAAAAATGGATTGAGATCAAGATTTCATATACAATAAATGTTAGTTGCAGTGTACTATGTATTGCAGTCCTCTGTCACTTCTTAATGTCTGTCGCACACTGTAAAAAAATTCCGTTGATTGCCAGTACAATTTCCGTATTTTTACGATTTTTTTCAAATGAAAGTGATTACAAAAATGAGTCAAAAAGTATTGCAAACATGGATTTCACAGTATTATTCGCAAATAATTTAAAACTTTAATTTTCTTTAAAGCCGTAGGATTTTTTTTTAACAATTCACTCCAAAATAAATGAAAATCCATAAACATATGGACATATTGTACTGGCAAAATATGGAAATTCTCTCTTAGAATAAAAACAATGTATAACCAAACAAAAATTTAGCAAAAATGACGAATTAACTCGACTTACAGAACTATTATCTGTCATGGATATTCTTAAATTCATATTCGCTACTTTCTGACATATTCGCGAAAACATTTCTTCGATAGAAAACATTCCGTAAAAATACGGAAATTGTACTGCCAATCAACGGAATTATTTTTCACAGTTCTCGCTGGTGCTGAATCATAAAATATTTAGCCATTATATTTAGTAATATTTTTAATTTAGAAAGATTCAATTTTTTTTACAATTTAAAAAATTTTAAGAACATTGTGACAAATACTTAGTATCCCAGTCATGCATTGGTTATTACAAAGAATAGCTATAAAATTTGGCTCAGAAGTTTTACTGTATTCTATGAACTTCATCGTCTAAGGTATAAGTATTTTCAATCAAGCAGTCCTTTATTCAAAATTAAAATTATGAAAACATTACATGATTGCAGATTTACTGTTTTTTTAAGTTTATAATTTTGTATAAATCTTATTAAAAATACTGATTTAAAAGTGCTGATGTTTAATCTATTGAAAATGCTTCATTATCCAAACTAAACCGTCGGCCTCGGAGTGCTTCCGTAAGTAGCCCGAAGATTTGAAAATCACGAGGTGGCAGGTCTGAACTGTACCATCTCATCAACAGCGGCGATTGATGCATCGGTGGTGACAGCGTGTATTTGGCCAGTTCTCGATGCATTCTTGACAGTCGATCTGCTTTGTCTGAAACTCTTGCACTAGTTGTTCACAGCTGTACGGCCTAAACAGTGCTCGTCATAAACATGCTTCATTCGGCGAAAAATGCCGGTCCCTTCAGCCAAAACGCACTTCGCTTCGCTGCTCGATTCTGGACGCTTCAAATCTGTTCACCCTAGGTTTTAGCCGTTAGTTACACACACACAACTTCTTTCCAACCGACGCTACTTTCTCTAATTCGCCAATAATCCTGCGAGAAGCCAAAATCATTTTTTTAAAAAAAGTTCAGCAACTTTGATAATTTCGCTACGTCAGCTGTCCACTTTTCAATTAGGCACCCCTTATATATTAGACTTATTGCACTGGTAGAAGTTATGTCAGGAATTTTAAGAATGTGAATATGTTTTCTTTAATTACCATACAATTTACAAACAATTTCGAAAAAACAGAAAAAAAAACTTTGTTTTGTTTATGTTTTGAAAAGTGAAGTGTTAAAAATTCAAAGGGAAGAAAATTAATACATTTTAAATATTGTAATCTATTTTCGAGAAACATTTTTACATTATAGCATTATGACAAAATTGTCTTGAAATTAAAATATTTCAAACTCTCTTACAACTGTTTTGAGGTAAGCGACATCAAAATATCATTTCATTACAGTCAGCACTCAACTTGGAATGTTTTGATTTCGATAACTCTCCTGATACTCGCTAGAATATTGGCGTGACTAGAAGTTTTTATTTAGGGGATCCTGGAAATCAGAGGTTAATTCAGAACGGGGCCGTGAGGAGTGTTTCCTCCGGAGCTCAAAAATGCATCCCGCAAAAGAATTCAAAGTTCTTGCTTATCATTGGTCCAAAAATGCGCATTCTGTCGTCTGGAAATTCAGAATATTTCCCATCCCTCTCGTAGTTGTGGAAATACCTATTAGATTTCAGCGCTACTGAAGAAATTTGTAAAAGTATTATTTCACTTTTACAATCAAATTGTGGACTTGTAAAAGAAAAGAAACCCTACGAATTATTTTGCTTGTAAAGTTTTCAGATGTATTTTCTTATGGTTACAGGTTTTTACGATTTTTATGCTCTAATATAAGTACGTACAAAAAGCTGCAGAGGAAAAAAGTGCAGTCCTGATTAAGAGAAACAATTTCATTTCTAGTGACAGAGAGGAATTTTTTTTTTCTTTTTTTTGTCTTTTTATGACGGACTCAATTATTTTCACATGCCTAACTTTTCATCACGCTTCTATTGATATGAAGCTTCATGTCTATGGAATATAGAATAAAATTACATTAGAAATATGTTTAATACATAAATTTAATTGAATTAATTGTTATTCATATGCAAAGGGATTAGACATTCTTATTATTTATAGGAAATTCGAGTGTCTGGAATTCATATAGAATAAAATTACATTAGAAATATATTTAATACATAAGATTCGTGTTTAAAATCAAAATTAAATTAAATGTGTTTTTAGTATTTCTGTGCACTCTTATTCATTTATCTGCTAATTTAGCAGGACATTAAACCGTTTTACTTGAAGTCGATATCTTTGTTTTTATTTATTTATTTTTATTTTATTTTTTTATTTATTTTTATTTTTTTGAATTCTCTATTTACTTAAAAGTGTATTTTTTCCTGCCCGATTCCCCGATGATGGTGAGATTTGTATTAAACCCAATTTATTATTTTATCCTTTATATATCAAATATTGAAATTTATAACTAAAAATATTTTACATTGTGACAATATCTTTTAGAAGGTACTTACTTACCCTTATTCTTAAAGATATATATATATATATATCTGTGCTGAATTACGTTTTCTTTTCTATGCATATATAATACGCAGAAATGAAAATAAAAGATATTCCGTGGAGAAATTTAAAATATTCTCATGTATGTGTATAAGCTTATAATGAAAAAGAGGCACATCTTGTGATAGGAGTTTAGGGTATGAATTTGCAGAAACTCTTAAATTAGTTTCGAGCTTTTCACAGTTAGCATGATTAAATATAATTTGAAGAAAATGGAAATTATTATTACTAGAAATAACAAGTTAGAATTTAAATGAAAATCGTGATTACAAACACATATATTGAATAGTGTTTACAATACAATGCATGTATGTTTAAGAAATTTTATATTTTATATTTTTCGGAATATCATAATTCATATTTATTAAACATTTGATATTACTCTCCAAACAATTATACATAGAAATAAATTTCTTAGATATTTGTTTTTTTATTTACACTATAAAAGCATTGCAAATAGTTTGAATTCCTTTTCTTTAAAATAAATATTACAGAACAAATATTTTTTGTTTTAATATTCTATATTTTATGTTCTTTATAAAAGCCAATATAAATAATTGTTTTAGATTTTATCTATTTTTTCATATGTTAGATATTTTGAATGCAGGAAGATTTTTTCCATTGATGCTGTATTTAAACAATAAATAATATTAAAGGAATAGTTTAAGCAAAAAACAATTATTACATAGCATGCGTTTACGTTAGATACTACAAATTGTGAAATATGACATACTACTGATAATAATTTAAAGTTTTCTATTGTTAAACATAAAATATGTTATAAGCATTATTTAATATATATATATATATATATATATATATAACTTTGTTTTAAAATAATATCTCTTTTACAAAATATACTCTTGTTAAGAATATCTGAAATGCTGTGCAGGATGAATAAATTCTGTGTATATTTATTCATATTGTAGGATTTTATTCGAATTTAATGTAAAAACTACAAGGAAGTATTGTTTATTAAAATTTATATATTGATTAAATCTAATGAAGTGATTATGTTAATAATAATATGGATATGTAACTAAATATTAATTATGAATAATTATAATACCAACAGATGGCGACACTTTACGTTTTAGTTAGTTGATGATATTATAGATATTATTTTTAATTTAACTATAGAGGGAGCTATTGCTTATATATTAATTTTACTTTCAGGAATTAAAATTAGATGGAGTAATTATATATTCACGGATATAATATTGTTATAAGAGTATTATCAACAGAATAGTTTTGTGTGTTTTTGAATTATTTTGTGTTGGGGTGTCATTGATCGAGTTGTGTTTTATAAAAAAAAAAAAAAAAAAAAAAAAAAAAAAAAAAAAAAAAAAATGAGCTCTCAACTTGTCTTTCAAATCATTTTTCTCAACTCACTCGAATGTCAACATGTTTGATACGTGCCATGTGGAATTGATCATTATGCAGAAGTTGCTATATTTTGAGGATTCTGGATCATTCTTGTGAGTAAAACATTTTTTCTACAATTTAAGGGTTCTAATTTCCAATATTATTTCAAAAATGATATCTAGTGGTAATTTAGTGTGGTGATTTATAAAGATTTTAGGATAATCGTTGTAAGTGATATATTATATATTTCTTAATGGTTTTTTATTTACATTTTACATATTTCCAATTTTAAATTTTTCCAATTGTTGTCTGGTAATAATTCAGTATAATTGGCTGATTCTACTGTTCTTAGCATCATGCCAGTAGAATTATGAAATACTGAATTATTTTTAAAACACATGTGGGTGCAGCCAAGCTGACGAGTACATCCACATATATTTTTTCATATCCAATTCTTGATTGGTTCTCTTGTGGTCCAGTTTTTCCACTGAATAATGTTCATAATTAATTTATTAATCCATTTGTGTTTACTTAATAGCAACTCCAATTTATAATTTTTTCCCCCTTTCTCTCTCTTTCTTTTTAAATGTTCTTCAGGTATGAGTAAATTTGGCTAATTACCATTGAAGGACATGCTATGGTAATTTTATGATTGCACAAGTTAATTATTAGCTATGTGGTATTCTGATTACACAATATCATTAATTATCTCTTTGTAGATTTTAGTAGAATGATATTAGAACTTGATATGTTTTTGAAATTCATAGATATTATATATATATATATATATATATATATATATATGACAATATCTATTAAGTATCTGTACTGCAACTACGTGATAGCAAAAATTCCAAAAGTGGTCCGAATAGAAATAAAAAGTTAATCCACTGAGACATATATGTCCGACTGTAGTCAAAGGGTTAACTTATCATTAATCGTTAACGTTACCGATTTGCCAGATCAAATAAATATATTTTGCAACAAAAAGTTTATTTAATACGAGATACAAAATAAACACAGTTAGAATGGATAATATTTTTTTATATGAAGTCGGCTTGGTTGCTATTTTATTTCTAAAACAAATTATGAATTGTTGGGTGTTGTGGGTGAAGCATTCCCAGTTTGCCCTATTCTGTTTTGTTTACTTTTTAAATCTGATATTAAATTGGATGAATGAAATGCCTTCAAAACTGATATAAAACTTTTATTAACACATTGAAGGACGATGGGATATTATATACACCATTCAATTTTAATTTTAATCACAAATTGCTCAATGGCAGCCAGACGTTTTTAATAAAAGTTTGCTTTTATAAGGTACGTGAAGAGAATTATTTATTCATTTCAAATATATTTGTTCGTACTTCGGATGATAATCAATCATTTCAAAATTTTAGCAACTGAATAGCTTTACCCCGGAATCATTTACTATACATGATAATTCAAACATTTTACAACATGCATACAACATATTCAACTTCATATTCTGCATATTTTGTAATTTATAATCCTTGTGTACATCTATAACATTAAGCTACAGAAATTCCTTTTAAATTACCAATTACATAAATTTATCTGTAAACTTTTACTGAGCTGGAAGGAAATTATTTCTAACATGAGTACATTTTAATACTTGTACTATAATTCTCAAATAAACAATAAATATTCCAGTTGTTGTAGATATATTACGATTCTTCGGAGTTCCCTTTTTAATTGGTAGGTTTAAACTGAATTTTCAAACTGTATGACTATTAGAATGCTAATCAGATTGATTAAATGACAGTTTATTTATTTCGAATCGTCTTTTCATACATTATTTTTTTTCTTGTATATAAAATAATGAAGTTTAATTTTAAAAAGTTTAATTTCCCAATTTGTTTGCGACATTTCTACTTCTGAAATTTTGATTAAAAACTAATACGAAATCAAAGGAATTATACATATTGGAAACTGCAACGGAACAATTATTAATGTACCTTAAAATTAACACAATACACAACAAATGAGTAGTCAAATATTTCAAACTTCACATTCCACCTCGATTCTAATTTATAAGTCTTATGCGTGCTTGTAATCTTAAACTGTAGAAATTTCTTTCAAATTGTCAATTATATAAATTGACATATACAGATTTATTCAGGCGGAAGGCAAAATTTTGTAACAGGAGAAAGGAATTTGCATATCCCCATGCTTCTAAAATGATCGATAAATATACCAGTTGTTGCAGATACGACTATTAATAAATATGAGGATCAATAAATATTCCAGTTGTTTCAGATATAATACGACTATTCAAAGTTCCCTCTTTAATGAGAAAGTTTCAATTGATATTCCAATTTCTGAGCAAAATGCTAATTAAATTGGATAAATGATAGACCCTTTATTTCGAAACATTTCTTGATATATTAATATTTAACTTTGTTTATTTACAAAAATCAATTTTATTAAAATAGTGCAATTTAAGAGTTGCTGTAAATTTTCTACAATATTTCAGTATTTTTGCGTTTTAAATATTTTTGAATGGTTTTTTAGTTCAGCTTTTCTCAGAAAACAAACTAATGATTTTTTTTCGTGAGTTTAAATTTAAAATTCTGTGGAAATGTCTCTCTATATTACGTTGTTGTCATAGTATTTATTTTGTTATTTTTAATGGAACAACAAGATATCTATATAAACATGACCAGAAATGCGAAAATACAATGATTTACAGTTATTCAGTTCTTGCAAAATATATCTAGAAATTTCGGAGTTGCCATTAGAAGTTAATGTCTTTAGAAAAGGAATATATTAAAAATTGCAACGCAGCTATTATCACCATGAGCTAAAATTAAATCACTACTTAAATGCAAACGAATTTTTAAACTTAACATTCTATATTGCGATTTATTTAATAATAAGTTTAATGCTTATTTGTAATCTTAAACTAGAAATTATTTTAAAACTTTAAATTAAATCACTACTTAAAAGCAAACGAATTTTTAAACTTAACATTCTATATTGTGATTTATTTAATAAGTTTAATGCTTATTTGTAATCTTAAACTAGAAATTCTTTTAAAACTGATAATGATATAAATTGATATATATGCATTTCTTCAGGCGGAGAGGAAGATGTGTTACAAAATAACGTATATTTGAGATATATTTAAAAAAATTATCAATCGATATTCTACATTTTGTACATATATTAAGATTATTCGAAGTTTTCCCCTTAATCCGAAAGATTCGATTGCTTTTCAAGACTGTGTCGCTAGCAGATTACGAATCAAGTTCATTTGATGACAGAGATTTTATTTCTAATAAATATACTATTCATATATAAATATTGATTTTGGTTTACTTACACAAAAACAGTCTTAGTAAATAAGTACTATTTAAAAATTATAATCACTTTTTCTGCAATTTTCCAACTGTTAAAAGCGGCTTTGGTGGAAGCATTACACCACCTTTCTGTTATAACAGATATATAATTAGAAAATCGTTATTTATCGTATTTTTATTTCATTTTTAATTTACATTTTAATCTGCATATTGGGAATAATTAGTATATGAGTGTTTACTGTAATTTCAGATTGATTTCCTGTATATAACATTGTTATGCATATATTTAATAAAGACTAATTAGACTTCAGTGCACTGTAAAAAATTCTAGGAACATTTCGCTTCTGAAGCGAAACGTTTAATTTCTGAAAAGATTTTTCAAGTTTCATTTTATTCCTTTTACTTACCCATCATACGTAGTGTAGGGTAAGTCTTGTAATCGTTTTGAAAATCGAAAATTTTTTTGACGGATTTACACGTTTCAGACACTGGAGATTCCGAAAAACATATTTTTAGAAAAAAAAAAAAGGCATCCGTCTGTGTGTCTGTGTGTCTGTAAACGCTCTATCTCACGAACAAATTGAGATAGAGACTTGAAATTTGGTATGATAATGGGAAGAAGCCTATTGAATTTCAGTAACCTCGATTATCCGGAACTATTTTTTTCGAACTCTCGAAATATTCGTTCTGATAAAAGGTATATAAAATTTTTCGAAATTGTTTATTTTATTGAGTGAATATAAAAGACAATAAAAAAACATAAATTTTGCATAAAGCGTGAAGTCGATCGGATAATGAGTTACTGAGATATTTGTAATCCTATTTCCACACTCTTCGATTTTTCATGACCCTGTATTGCATCCAAATTTCAATTCAAAGATATATTTTAATTGGAAATGAGACGCTTAATCAGATGCAATACACCGCTAGTTAATAGGATTATTGTTTTTGGAGTTATAAGGATGTTTCATTTAAGCAATTCAGTAATCGAGCCTTCAAAGTTTAAGACGTCATCAAGCCACAATTTTATTCGAATTTCAATGCATTTTATAAGTAGTTTACACATTTTTAATTTTAATATTTTACATTATGCATATCCATGATGGGTAAGTATTACGGTGTCCTCCAACGACTAGTTTGAATAGGGAACATCTCAAAAACGATGGGAAATATATCAGCTGGTATCCGTATTATGACGTATTATCAATTATGACGTAAAACTTTTCATTCTCAAAATGAATCTATTCGTTTCAGAAAAGGCAACTAACTGCCTTTTCCAAAATGGTACGTATGAGATTTTTTTTACAGTGTGGTCTATAGTACATTTATTTTACTGTGTTCCTTCACTTAAATCGGTGATGGACAGTTTCACGAGTTTGTTTGGTCGTAGACGACTCAGTGGAACCCAAGCTGAAAGTTTTATTGCACATAGTTTATGGAACTTGTTCATCACACTTCGTGTGGGGACCAGGGTTTTCAGTCCTGAAATGGGGCTGAGTATGGGGTCTCAATGTCTAGCAAAACCAAAATGTGACTGGTCCCCTGACTAGTGCAGTTGAAGTATTGGATCGTGCCAACTCGGATTGGATAGAAGTAATTTATGAAAAAATTGTACCGTAATTTCCGGCGTATAATCCTCGGATCAAACAATTCTGTTTCAACCCAGAAATTTTGTTCAGTAATTGAAGTGGAATATTTACAGGGATCTAGAAAGTTACATTTTATAAAATAGAATTTCTGCGTCGAAACATGATTGTTTGATCCGCGGATTATTCGCCGGAAATTACGGTTATTTTCTAATATCCTAATAATACTACTTCGCTACCGTCATTAAGAATCATAATTAAATATTTAAATGATCATTCTGTTATAAAGATCCTGTTAATAAAATTGTGTATATAGGAAATTAAGAGCGTGTGGTATAAATCTTTATATGCCAAACGAGGATTTCCTGCCCCTGATGTGTCCCCGATGCTTTTCGTTAATGGAGTTATGAATTAGGTTTGTAATTTCATGTTTCTGTGCCTTTCCATAATTTATCAGATAGGTATTGCAGGAGAACATTTATTTGATATATTTAAGAATGTATACTTAAAAGGAATCATGATTTATTTCTTTGAAAAAATTGCAAATTAATTATTTCAAGTTTCCGGATGAAATTAATTCATCATTATGTTTCTATGTTTATACTTTTTTATTTTAATCATAGCGTATGTAAATAAATTAGTTAATTATTAAACTATGTTGGTCATAGCTTTACCCAAACTGGTTAGTGTTATTCTCTCTTTTATTTTACAGCATAATAATATTCCTAATTAATAACTTGAAATACTAAATAAAAGAAATTAAATATATTTATATTGTAGGGTTACTCAGTCTAAACGGGGTGATATTCTGTTATCCCATCTAAGTAAATAGTTATGCACTTGAAATTATAAACGCGTTTTTCCCTAAAGAAAATTTTGCTTCAATTATTTACTGTTGATAGTGCCAAACCATCTTGCTTATTCGTATCCGTTTAATCTTCCGTTTTATTTTACTTTTTATTAGAAAATGTAAAAAATAGGGAAAAACTTCCGTCGGAAATATTAGTCTTTTGTTTTTCTCCTCTAAATTTTCTAAAGAATGAAAGAAATACATTGATTATTTCTATAATTCCATGGATATGATCAAGGAAAAGTGTCATTTTCACTTCTTCTTCTCAAATGAAAACAGTATTTCCATTCTGCTTTTCTGATACTACTCGCTCATTAAATTAGTTCTGTTTATTTATATATTTTTCATCTGTAAGTCGATTATTTGAGTTAATTGTTTTTTCATGTTAAATATTAAGAAAACAGCAAATTAAATGAAAACGTTAATATTTTATAAAAAAAATTAATGCTGCGAAATATTTCACGAGCATTAGTAACGAAATTGCTATTCATATATATATATATATATATATATATATATATATATATATATATATATATATATGCTAAAGGAAATTTTGTTTTAATAATTTCCATTTGATGTGAAACCTTTTACTTATGCTTTTCCGTTTAACCTTCCCGATTTTTTAATTGTTTAATCGGAAATGCAAAAGAAAAAAAACTTCGATCGGAATCATTAGCAAGCCATATATTTCTCGGTGTAATACCATCGTTTTTCTAATGAATGAAAAAAAAAAGAATATATTTTATTTTTTCACTTTGAAGATCATTTTCAGGAAAAGTTAAAAATGAGAGTCACTTTAGTACTTCTTCTTGATACTACTGAAAACTTGTTTAAACTCTCAGTAAGATTTTTTTTTTTTTTTTTTTAAATGTGTAAGGCATTTTTTAAGTATATTTTAACTTATTTATTTTCTAGTATAAATAAGTCAAAATATTATCATATCTTATCTTTTTTATGCTGATGTCGGAAAAACATGAAGTACTCAAAAATGAGTAAATGGATGTACACATATATAATTAAGTATGTTTGGATAAAAAATGAACCTATTATTTCTCAACTTTGAAACATCACATGCTACCGAACTCAGGCAGAACGATAATTTTGCACTTTGTAAGGATTTATTTCATTCATGGCGGCATAAAAGATGTGCAGTCATAGGAAAACAATGCAATATACCCTTAAAATAATGGTATAATATTACATTTTTATTCTAGGAAGGAACTATATCTTGATCCTCCATTATAATGCGTAAGGTTAGATTGCGTGCCTGTTACGAATGCTTCATATATTCATAGGCAGTCGGTCCAGTCTGTGCGCTAAGTGACATGGATATTTCTGAAAAGAATATTAGTTTCAAGATTCTTCGACAATTTTTAAAATAAGTGCTCGCTGTTAAATATTCAATAATTTTTTTTCTTACTTTATGTAATCAGCTGTGCCTTCTGTAAATGTTAAATTAAGCACATTTTTTAAAAATAATTTAAAAGTTCTTGGAAACAATGCTCTTGTCATAATAATATTTGATTTGGGCATCTTTATAACACAAATTTGCTATTTTTCCTGAATAAATAATTAATTACACTTTTCTTGTTAATACTTTTGAGTTGGAAGTAAATGTCAGTACATTTTTACTTTAAGGGGACGGTGGACGTTAAAATTGAATTATTTTATTTTTCATCATACATATATGAAATTTTGTCCATATATAGATTTCACCATAAGTATATAGAATACCTAAGGAAATTTCCTAATCTTAATATAATTTTAAGATTAAAAAAAAAAATAAATTTATAAACCAAATTTTAAAATGCTCCTTGCGTCTTAATTTTTAAGATATTTCCCCGATTTAGCATTTGGATCACATAACACTATATTACAAACAAATCTGTGTATCAGTTTTTTAATGCCCCGAATAGTTAATTTTTGAGAGATTTTTTCTAAATTCCATTCCGATTTTGATCAAAATTTAGCATTTTAATAAGTTATAAATCAAATTTAATTATCTTAACGAAGTCTAATTATAAAATGCCTACACAGTTTCTTTGTAAATAGTATCAGGATTCGTCCTTATCAATTTCATGAATTTTGAACCAAAATTAAGACGCATGGAGCATTTAAAAAATTTAAAGAACTTGTAAAATCTGTATTGAAAAAAAACCCATGTAGAAAGTTTACTAAAGCACCTAAAAATTCATTGTGTACATAATTCAAACGCTTGTAACTATGCGAAAAATTATCGCAGCTGCATGAAGTTTTTCTCAAATGGTTCAGTACAAACTGAAGAATAATAATACACATAAAAATAAATTTAGATTTTTGGGGCGATTTTTGATCAAATAAAGGTCCACGGCCCCCTTAATCTGTAACAAATATGGAAGAGGGGGTTCGGGTGCAAAATTTTCGGGTACCATGGGATCAAAAATTAGTACATCACAGCTCATATTTGAATATATCCATGAGATCAAAAATAAGTACATAACGGTACATATTTGAACACATCCATGGAATCAAAAATGAGTACATGCACTTTGTAGTTTTGAGCGCATTTGGATCGAATCAATTTTCAGAATGTGACGTATTTAAAATTGAGTACTTTTAACTTAATTTTTGTAATCCTCCATTCTTTCTCGGTGTAAATAACACTCATAATTATAGTTTGAAATAAGAACAGTCGAATTACCTGCAGTTACCTTATAAATATAAATTAGGATTGTGCATTAATTTATTTAACTTTTGGAAGTCTTTTGATACAATATACATAAAAATATTGCGTAATTACGTTACGTAAAACATGACTTTTACAGAATATGAGCTGAAATTTTAAAAGTTCCTTTATGAAAAGTAATAATAATAATAATAATAATAATAAGTTTGCATAAATAGTAATTTAAATATCACATTTGTCTTGCGTTTTCTTAAGAAGTAGAAATTATTTCAGTAAATTCACTTAAATTAATCTACATGTATTTTTTTTTCGTTTATTAATTAGTGATTCTAGATTTCATTCTTAGAGCAATTTCTTTTTTAAAGATAGCTTTTCTTTTACTTTAAATTGCATTGAACATGTTGAAACATGTTGTCTCCTTATTCCATAATGCGATTTGTAATTGACCTACGACGTGATGAAGAATATACTTCCAGGGCAGCCACTGGCGACTATTTTCTTAGACTATTCGTATCACTCATTCAAGAAATAATTTTTGTGATTCTAGGACAATTTTAAGGGGGTAGGATACCTTTGAACACATCGAAAAAGTAAACAAATATCACTATGTTCCAAGCTTCAAAACTTGTGTAATAACTCAAAAATAAAAATCAAACTTCATTTAACACTAGAATTACAGCAGCGGTCATTTTGACCGTAAATCCAATTTAACGTGTCATAACTTTTTAATTTTCTTGTTTATAGTCTGAATATTTTTTGACTTTTCCTAAAAACCCAAGAATATTATATAAAATCTTTTTTGTTCAATTTAAATAATTATTTTTGAAAATATTAGTATGTATACCTAGAATTACGGCTACCGGTCATTTTGACCGTATCTAGAAAATTACATATGTCAAGTTATTTTCTTCACTTTCATAGCTATTTTCGCTATTCTATAAGATAAGCAGGTCCATCTGTGGCGAGGGGAATATTGCTTTGCGTATTTCGAAGCATTATTTGATAGGTGGGAATCGAGGAAAGGGGAGGGAGAGGAAAACACCTGTTTGACATCAAAATATACTGAGTACTGAATATACTGTACTGATATACTGAAATACAAATATATTGAGTTGCATTTCGTTTCAGTGAATGTCAGTGTTCAGACTTGATTATTTTATTTGCTTCTTGTCTTGGCGCGTAGAAGTGTTGGTAGAAAATATCTAACAAAAGAAGATGACCTAAAAGTTTTTGAAACTATTTCCGATGGTAATTCTGATTCAGATATTGGACTTGGTTAAAATTTTAATATCGAAACTATATCTAGTTTATCCGACGATGACTGGATTGTTCCTTGAGGAACAAGTGAATTTGATTCATCTGATGAAGAATCTTATACGAAACACCAAATGAAAATGATAATTTAGATCCAGAAAATATTCCACTGCCTGCTGCTAGTACAGTTTCTAGAAATGAAATCAGTAGCAACAGTCAAGATCAAGAAAGTAGTCAAGACCTACCAAACAGAACTAGAAAACGACTTAGACGTACCCCATGCGAGGTAAACAAAAAAGATGAAGAAGCAGCAAATGATAGTTTAATTTGGAAAATAGGAAATATTTCGACCAATATTACAAGGAGACGTCCCCATCAGAATGCCTTACGAGAAGTGTCTGGGCCAAAGTCGCATGCAAAAAGAAAAATAGCTGATGGAAGTGCAAGTAGTGCATGGAGATTGTTTGTCAACGAAAAAATATTGAGTCATATTCAACAGTGCACTGAAGATGAGGCTCGTAAAAAATCCCCAAATCCAAATTAGTCTTTGTCACTCAATGCGTTAGACGCTTTTATGTCACTGCTGTATGTTCGAGTAGCTTTGGCTGCAAAAGGTCTTTAAATTTTAAGTTTATGGTTAAAAACCTGGGGTCAGAAATTCTTCGCTGAGACATTTTCCAGGGATAGGTTCTTGGAAAGTATGAAGTATTTGCGCTTCGACATGAAGTCAACTAGATCCCAAAGGTTGCAAACTGATCCATTTGCCTCTATTTCATATATTTGGAATACATTTATCGAAAATTGCTTGATGAATTATAAACCAGGGGAAAATATTGTAGTGGATGAACAATTGTTTCCCATAAAGACACGATGTCGATTTATTCAGTATATGCCTAAAAAGCCGGACAAATTCGGCATTAAGTTTTGGCTTGTTACTGATGTGCAGTTAAAATATTTACTGAACGGATTTCCGTATTCGGGTAAGGATGAAACCAGGCCCTATGATAGAACGGTTGGCGAACATTCAGCTTTTCGCTTGATTGAACCTCACTACAACACTGGAAGAAACCTGACAACGGACAATTTCTTTACATCACTCAATTTAGTAAGACAAATGAGAAACGCAGGAATAAGCTGTGTTAGTACAATAAATCGTTCAAAAAGAGAAGTACCAAATTCTTTCAAGAAAACAAGAGATGTGCTGTATTCTAGTAAGATTGCTAAGCATGAAAATATAACGCTTACGTCTTATCAAGAAAATAAGTACAAAAACGTCTTGCTTCTGAGTAATTTACACCCAACATTGGAAATTTCATCTAATGAAAAACAAAAACCTGAAGTTGTAAATTTTTACAATGCGACCAAATATGGAGTTGATGTTTTGGACCAGATGGCCAGAAAATATTCTCTGAAATCCTGATCCAGACGTTGGACAGTTCAAGTATTTTTTAACATTCTTGATTTCGCAGCGATAAATGCATGGATTATTTATAGAGAGACGACTGGGTATAACAACTACAGCCGCTGTGATTTCATTTTAGATACAGCTGAGGAGCTCAGGAAGATGTACGTTTCATCAAAAAAACCAACGCTTTCTTCTTCTAACCAATTGAGAATTGATGCTTGTCACACTCCATCCCGTAAAGATAAACAATGCCAAATAAATGCTTGTAAAGCCAACAAAACTCAGAATATTTGTGAAAACTGTAGAAAATATGTTTGTGGAACCTGTACAAGTAAAATTAAAAAATCAGTTATCTGTGTATGCTCTCAAACCGAATAATGTAAGTAATAAATTTATTTAATTTTAAATAAAATCAATTTGTATTTAAATTTGTTAAACTATAACAAGTTTTTAAAATCTTCAATGATTTTTTATTTTTTAACTTTTTGTTATGCTAAATTAGCATTGGTTTAGATTTGTTTATCTTATTTATTATATAGTTTACTTACTAAAAAAGCATGTTGTATATTTACAAGATTTAACTTACATAATATTAGCAAAAAATACGCTTTTTCGTTTATTCCAGACAAACGGTCAAAATGACCGGTGATCGTAGTTATAGGTATACGGAAAACGCCGTAATGCTAGTGTTAAATATAAAGTTCGTATTTAAATTTATATTTAAAAATATATATATACTTGTAAATTCGTAAATTAATATTGAAATGATAAGTTTAAAATTATATATGATAGCAAGAGAAAAAAAAAAACATAACACGTCTTGCGCGCAGTGTTACTAAAAATCTATGCATGACAATTAAAAGAAATTTTCATCACGTATTCATTTCTGTCTTATCTACAACTTAAAACCAGAAAAAAGTAAGAATTAATTTTTTTTTTGTTTTTGTACTTTGAAAATATTTTTAAAAAATTGAAAATTTTTAATTTTTTAAATTTATAAGTTCATATTTTAATTTAGTCAATATTTTTAATAAATATTCTGGTTTTAGTATAAAGGTAACACTATTATGTATTTATTTTCACCAAAGTTTCCTCTTTATATGCATATTTTCAGATTTTATCATGCGCGCAAGACGTGTTATTTATTTATTTTTTTTTGCTCTTATTATCATATAATTTTTTTAACTTATCATTTCAATATTTATTTATGAATTTACAAGTATATATATATTTTTAAATATAAATACGAGCTTTATATTTAAATGAAATTTGATTTTTATTTTTGACTTATAACACAAGTTTTGAAGCTTGGAACATAGTGATATTTTTATTTGCTTTTTCGACGTGTTCAAAGGTATACTACCCCCTTAAGAGAAATGTGCTACAAAGAACTACTTTGTAAATAGTGGTACAAATAGAACATCAAAACAGACGCCAGTGTAAGACCTGTATTTGTACCATAAATGTTATTTATTTTTTCTTTTTTTACAACACTGGAGTGTAGTTTTCATCAAACCACTATAGGTATTATGTAAACTTACTTTTACGAAACACTATATTTTTATAGTATTATATTGGGTATAGAATTTTAAATTAATAATAATATGAAGCAAAATTATAATACCATAATTTCCGGCGTATAATCCACGGTTCAAACAATTATGTTTCATATAAATATATAAATGCTGGACGATTACACCATGAAATATTACAGCATTAAAGACGTGAGTATAAAACATCACAAATTTTAATGAATGGTGTATACAAAAATTTAAGATTTTATACATGCATTAAAAATATCGACGTTTCGACCACCTTCTATGGTCATCTTCAGGAAAAATTTGTTATATTGCTTCCAAAGTTTCAAATGCGAAAAACAATCCGTCCGTTGCCACATTATTATTGCCGTCCACAAATTAAAAAAATAACTAGGGTTACATTCAACCAATGTACCAACCAACCACAAATAGAAACCATGCAGAAGCACCTCCTAACGGACAAAAATCTAACAGCTTTGGATGTATTATCGATGAAGAATTTTAAAATAAATAAAAGCGTAATTGACTATTTCAAGCTGCTCATCCAAAGTTTAGGGATATTAAATGAAATGCTATCATTACAAACTTCATTACTCCTAATCATAATTGCAATGGACTCCTTTCGCAGACCCTCAAAGAAGTTATTACATGGAATTTTAATTTTAGCATTATCAAAATCAATACGGCTGTCAGGATTATTAAAATAGAATTTAGCCAAGGCTGTCGTCTGTTGATAATGCGAAATATTCCTTTTATGTTCTTTTAGACGTTCAATAAATTTTCTTTTTGGTATCTCCAATGTAAAATTTTTTAGTGCCATCTTTCAAAATAATAGTTATTTGATAAACACCCGCACATTCGTGCAATGGTGTAGAATTCAGTTTACTACTTAATAAATTAGTGAGGTAAGAAGGAGGAATAGCAATAAGCTGAATATTAAACACACGAACTATACTCCTTAACTTTTAAAAAATATCGGAACATATCCAAACCGACAATATGTTGGCCTCTGTTGGTTATTAAGCAAGCTGTGAGGGGGTCGACAATGATGCCTATGAATGATGTTATAAATGTACTTAAGGGGAAACCCATGATTAGGGCTATTTGCTTTATAAAATTAAGCTCTTGTTTTAACTGCATACCAGAACAAATTAAGAAAGATCTTTGAATGAACTACTTAAAAGCGGAAATCCGGTATTGAAAAGATAAATTAGCATTGAAACGGATAAAAATATTTTCCTTCATAGGTTTTCCATAAACATTATAGCTCAGCACCTGATTATTGCGGTGTAATTCAACATCTAGGAAGGGTAAAGAAGCGTTTTTCTCTATTTCTAAAGTGAATTTTATATTAAGGCCCAAATTATTAATACTGCAAAGAAAATTATCCAGGGGCAAGCAACCGTGATCCCATAAAATGAAAATGTCATCCACGTAACGAACCCAAAAAGTAGGCTTTATAGCAAAGGTATCAAATATACGTTTTTCTAAAGGTCTCAACTTAAATTCCGAAAACAATCCAGAAACTGGTGAACCCATGGAGCTCCCCTAGATTGCCTGTAAAATTCCCCATTAAAGCTAAATATATTACTTTGAACAATAAGATTCAAAGCTGCTATAAATGAAGTTTTTATATTGTAATTAAGTTTATCCTGATTATTATCGATCATAGTAATAATATTCTGAATAATTTCATGCATGTCAAGAGAGGGGTATAATGAGATGATATACAGACTAGCTAACATTGTATTACCATTTAAAGGACAGGTCTTAACCCTTTCCATAAATTCAGCAGTAGAATTAACGACATAATTTGAGGGGGGAAAATTTTTTTTCAAAAAGAAGACAAACGCTTTTTCAATAAAGTAAACAGGTCCCGAGCAACGCGCAACTATAGGTCTGATTGGAAGGACAGGTTTATGATCTTTCAAGCGACCTGTAAGTTTTGGGGTAACCCCATTTGGATTCAGCTTTATATGATGTTTCATGCAATCCGGCGATTCTCCAGTCATTAACAATTCTTGCGTTTTTCTGAATATCGACTTATTGAAGTCTTTTTTCAGTGTTTCACAGCCCATTTCCTCAATACCGTCCTTAACTTTATTAATATAATCATCTCTGTTGAGAACCGCAATTTTATTAGTCTTATCAGCTCTTAAGAAAACAATATCCTTCACTTTTCTTAACTTCTGGATAGTTTTAAATAAATAAAGTTGAGAGTTATCAAATTCCTGGCGTATCTTCTTTGCTAAGTTAAACACACTGGTCCTAATCTTTTCTCTCTCGGTATCCGAAATCGAGTTGAGCACAGATTCACAGTCTGAAACAAGAGATTTATAATAAGATTATTCTTAAAGACAAATTTTGGGCCAAGTGACAATGCTTGGCATTCAACATTTGAAAAGATTTTGTCAGAATAATTAGCAAACGGAACAGGTTTAATAGGTGGAGGGAGACATTTTTCTTTTGTCGCAACTAATTTGCGAATCTTCTTTCGATGGATATACGATTTCTCCAGATAACGAATAAATCTTAAACTTGAAATGCTCTATCAGATTATCAAAAATGCAAAAGGGTGTAACTTGAGCAAAATTAAAATAACATTGAAGTGTCGTTTTTGAAAGAAGATCCACATAAGCATATTTATCTCTAATCAAAAATTTTAAACAACGAAATTCAAAAGTTTGTCTTTGCTTCCGCAGTTTATGAAGAAATACGTTATTACCCATTGAAAGAAACTTGGGAATATACTTTTTACGTTTACATTCTTTCAAAAAGAACAAGTGCTGAATTTCCCGATCAAGACGAAGTCTTTCATTCTTGAAAGCAATAAAAGCAATTGAAAAGTCCATTTTTAACCCAGTATCGGTAGAATATTAATATAAATGATGGACGATTACACTATGAAATATTGCAGCATTAAAGACGTGAGTATAAAACAACACAAATTTTACTGAATGGTGTATACAAATTTAAAATTTTATACATATATTAAAAATATCAACGTTTCAACCACCTTCTATGTTCATCTTCAGGAAAAATTTGTTATATTGCTTCCAAAGTTTCAAATGCGAAAAACAATCCGTCCGTTACTACATTATTATTGCTGTCCACAAATTAAAAAAAATAATTAGGGTAACACTCAACCAACGTACCAAACAATCACAAGTAGAAACCATGCAGAAGCACCTCCTAACGGACAAAAATCTAACAGCTGTAAATGTATTATCAATGAAGAATTTTAAAATAAATAAAAGCGTAATTGATTATTTCAAGATGCTCATCCAAAGTTTAGGGATATTAAATGAAATGCTATCATTACAAACTTCATTACTCCTAATCATAATTTCAATGGACTCCTTTCGCAGACCCTCAAAGACGTTATTACATGGAATTTTAATTTTAGCATTATCAAAATCAATGCGGCTATCAGGATTATTAAAATAGAATTTAGCTAGGGCTGTCGTCTGTTGATAATGCGAAATAATCCTTTTATGTACTTTTAGACGTTCAATAAATTTTCTTTTTGTAACTCAAATGCAAAACTTTTTAGTGCCATCTTTCAAAATATTAGGTTTTTCATAAACACCCGCACATTCGTACAATGGTGTAGGATCCAAGTTACTACTTAATAAATTAAGCTATTTTTAACTGCATGCCAGAACAAATTACGAAAGCTCTTTGAAAGCACTTTCATTTGAAACTTTGGAAGCAATATAACAAATTTATCCTGAAGATGACCATAGAAGGTGGTCGAAACGTCGTTATTTTTAATGTATGTATAAAATTTGAAATTTGTATACACCATTCAGTAAAATTTGTGATGTTTTATACTCACGTCTTTAATGCTGTAATTCTGTTTCAACCCATAAATTTTATTCAATATTTAAAGTCCAACATTTACAGCGATCTACTAAGTTACATTTTATAAAATAAAATTTCTGGGTTGAAACATGTTTGTTTGATCCGCGGCTTATACGCCGGAAATTACGGTACAACAAAATATTTTAGAAACTGGATTGCAAGACAAATCACTTAAAAAACTGATACTAGTACGAACCTACGAGCCTATTAATATATTTTAGTGCTGATAAAGCTTCAGAATTATGCTTTCCGTAAACAGAATGCATTCTAGAATTTAATGGAAGCTATTGACTTCATTTACAATTTTACTATACAAGGTTTTCCATAAAAGTTCGAAAAGGTAAATTCCATTATATTATCATTAGAAATTAAAGATTATTATACATTGAAATTTAAAATGAAAATCATTATAATCAGTCTCAAACACTATAGGAAAAGTTTTCAATAAACAAATTTATACTGGACATTAAATTTAATTAAAATTAAATTATTTATTTTTTTTCAATCTCTACTTAAAATTTTAGACTGTATACATTTTATGAATATTTTAGACCGTATTTCCATTGCTGCTAATTTCAATTCTAGTTGGCATGCATCTTGATATTTCTATTTTACATAATATACATTAACATTAAACTTATATTTAATGTTTTCCCGCACAAAGTTTTCATATTATTATATTTAATCATTAGTATCTGCTCATATATTTAGGCGAAAGCATGTCCCTTATAATACACACAGTGTTGTATACTTCTCAATTGATCAATAAATATTCCAATTGTTATAGATATATTACCATTTCATAAAACTCTCCCACCATTTGAAAAGTTTCAATTGATTTTCCAAAATGCAAAGTCATCAGAATATTAATCAGAATGATTTAATGGCAAATCTATTACGCCTTTTAACTTCCACGAACTGCAGATATCGATTTCGTTTCACCAGTCCAATATCTGGTTTAATAAAGTAGCAGCATTTAATGATAAAATGTGTATATTGTAGAATAGCTAAATGACTTTACTTGAAATATAATTTTTTTTCAAGATACTTGTAATACTAATTGTTTCAATATTTAAATATTGAGAGTTTTTATTATTACGATATTAATTTTAAACTAAACTGTAAATTTAAAGTAAAAGATTAATGTTGTCATATAATATTTATTAATGTCTTTGTAAAAAAATAAACACTTATGATAATGTTTGCAGTAACACCGACACACAATTGTTCTATCATATCTACCCTATATATATAAAATCCTAATGAAACGAATTTGTGAAACGATTTTATGAAACGAATTTATGAAACGATTTTATGAAACGACTGATTAAACGACTGATTATGTTTCAAGGCTATTTTTAATAAAATATTAAACGCTTGATGGTGAAATTAATACCAATTATTCATAAAAATCCGCGGATGTCAAAACTGGTAATAGAATTTTGAAATTGGAATTAGTTTTCGAGATATTAATTTTTTTCTAATTTTAATGACATTTCTGTAATGATGGCAACTAATTACTCAGTTTTTTTTTGACAAAAAAGGGAAAAAAATTGAAAAGGATCCCGATAGGGATTATTGATTTCTTTTTATTCGTCATTTTCAAATTGAAATTGAATTTATCTTTTATTTCAATCGATAATGAAGACAAGATTATGATTAAATTATGTTTTTCAGGAAAATTTGAAAAAAAAAAAATCACATTTCTATCGTCAGGATTCAATCGTCTGTCAGCATTTAATTTAATTTATAAACTGAAAATATTTTGAATAAATTCGTCCAAATGACGTCATTTAGGTAAACGCAAAAGAAAGTAGGGAAAAGGAATTAATAGTAATTATTATTTATTGATATCATTTTTTTTTTTTTTTTTTTTTTTTTGTAAAATTTAACTAAACGAATTTATAAAATCATTAATTCGGATATTTGAAACTAATATATAAAATAATAATTGCCCAACTGAACGGAAGAATAAAATATCCTGCTTGGTGTTCTATCCTGCTTGGTTTTTTTCCGCCAAGCTTTTTAAAAAAGCGTCAAGACCCTTATAATAGAAAAGCACCAAAAGTTCATTGGATTTATTTTCATAACTTTTGGCAACAAATCTATGTATATTAACGAATCTATCCCTTTTTGAAGCTCGAATAAACTCCCAAACCTAAAAGCAAAGGATCCTATAATGGAAAAGTACCCGATTTTCTTATGGACAATATTCAAGTGACAGAACATGGTGTAAAATTACCGCGGATAGCAAATTTGTTTAAATATCTCATCAATTGATGCCGAATAAATGCAGGCGTGCATGCACAAAATATTTAATTAATTTTGTATGATAAATAATTATTAGAAAATTCGTATATACATATTAATTAAAAAAATAATTTACATATTTAAAATAACATGAAAATATGCATGATGGTGCACTAAAATAGAGAGAAAATTAAAACCTGTTACTGAAAATGTTTATAACATAGTACTTTTCAATACCGTGGTTCTTAATGTTATTCACAAGCAGATGGAATTTTTCTCATCCTTAAACGCAAAGGAAGAATAGAATAGAGATTGTTGTTATAAAAGTCCGAGAGGTAGTCACAATTTAAACCTAACCATTTTATACAAGCTGGTTTTCAAGTAGTAATTAATTTTACTTATCAATCCCGAAAACAGTCATCAGTTGTCGCAACAGCTGTGTATGAGGCCATGATAATCGAAAAATGTCCCATTAAAATGTTAAAAGCATGGCAACCCAATTACAGATTTACCAATATTTTTAAAATAAAGCACGCTGTCATGTTTTTAGAGGCCTTGAAGTCTGAGCGGAGGTTGGCGAGCGTAGCTTGCAGGGGGTAAGCCCCCTAGTAGTCTTTAAATTTGTATCTCTATTTTGAAATCTCTATTTTATAAAATATCCTGAAGAGGGTTTTATATAATTAGAAAGAAAAATAATTATTGTTCGTAAATTGGAGTTAGTAATATTGTATTAGTAAAGGAAAGACGAAAATGTGTATGTAATTCAAATAGCTCTCTTTAATTAATGTGTTTGAAGTAAGCAGGCAAAAAATAACACCCAATGACAGCACAACAATGACACAGTAACTAGGACTTCCCTCAAAGGGATTAGTCTGAGTGATATTGCTGAGAACATAAAGTTAACAATTACGATATAAAGAAGATATCAACAAGAATCTAAGTGAATATACAGCATTTGATAGACAAGAGATAGATAAAGATACAACATATGAAAAATAGCAAATTAAATGATATAATTACAAAATATCATATATAAATTCATATACTGTTATGTTTTCATATGCATTTTTTTATAACATTTGGCAAATAATCTCATTTTCTTAAGCGGGAATTGCTCAAAACTTAAAAAAAAAAAAAAAACCGCCGGATCTTTTAAAACGATATTTTTAAAGTCACATAATCAGATTTGCAGACAATAGCGTATTTTAGCAAGCGTAGTTTAACGCAAATTTAATTTAATTTTTGCAACATTTTCTTTGTGACAAATATCTAAATAAAATATTAAAAAATAAAATATTAAATATTGAAATATTAAATCAAATATTTAATATTTGAATTAAAAAAATTTCCTTTGTTTATTTGTATAACTATTTATAGAAACTCGTATACTTCAAACCACATTGATAACATGCTTTGCTACAAACGTGTCTACCAGTCTAACTACTCGTATGTCTTAGCTGTGTCTCTCTCCGAACTAATCTGTATACTGTCTCTCTACTCTTCTGTATACCCGTCTCAGTATCCGTCTGTCTTTCTATCCGACTTTTTAATCGTGTCTCTACCTGTCTCGCTTCCCGTTACACTACCCGTCTATTAACACGTCTGTCTGTCTATATACCCCTCTCTCTATCAAGTCGTCTCTGTACTCGTCTCACTATCCACCACGCTACCCGTCTCCCTACCCATCTCACTACCCCTCTGTCAACCCTTTTTTCAACCTGCCTCGCTACCCGTCTGTCTATTCGTTTCGCTACCCGTTAGCTTATCTCTGTCGCTATCCGTCTCTTTACCCGTCTGTCTACCCGTTTGTTTACACGTCTATCTATCTCTCGCCAACTCTTCCCAATATTTAAACAATTTAGCAAACGGAAGCCGTTTATCTGTTATTAAATGCAAACAGGAGTAATTTATCTAAAAAGTGTAATCAGATGCAATTTTTTTAAATACATACATAAACCAGCATAATAATTCACCAGTTTTATTTTCATAGTAGTTTATGTCATTTGACAGTAAATCTCAACTTCTTCAACCCGAACTGCGTCAAGCTTTTTAAAAAAGCCCCAAGGTCCGTATAACTGGGAAGGGGAATTATCCTCAGGGCTATTAGATACATGTTATTAAGTTAAGTGAAAGTTTCGTAATCGGGTTCGCAGCCAATTTCTTATGTCAGAAAGCGTGGCTTCACGCCATTTTAAATTCATTTCTGTAACTTTCTTTTTCTTTTTTTGGTGGGTGGTTGGGGGGGGGGGGTTCCAAATATATACACTTAAATTCAAACTGTTGCCCCCATGTTAATATTAGTGTTGTTTGTATTATCAATTAATACTTTGTTGATCGAGCTTCATTCGAAACAAATGTAAAAGACATCTATAGTTTTTTTTTTCTAGGAGAAAGTTCTGTAATCGGGCCCTAAGCTAATCGGGGAATTTAATATCATTATTGTTTCTAACTCTTATAGAGTTAAAACAATATTGTTTGTGACCAACCTCTTCTGTGTATCGGAATGGGGAAAAGTTCCGTATCATGTACTGCTTGGTGCCAAAGGCAGTTTTAGAATCTTACCAAATTTTTCTAGAGAGCGGAAAAACATGTTTTTTAAAATATTTACAAATATACGTTTATTAAACCATGTTTTTGAGCCATTTTAAATAATTAAGTACGGTGCTAAAATAATTTTTTTTTTCCAATTTTCGATATTTTAATAAGAAATGAAAATACATAACAAACAAATTTAACAAAACTAAGCCATTTTTGGGTACTTCTCTATTATCCCGTCGACCACTTTTCATAACAAAAAACTATCGCCAAACTGTAAGATTAAACGCCAAAAATACAGTCCCATTCACTTGATGCCAGAAGCATTATACGTATTTGTTATGCCATCAAGTGGTTTTTAATTCGACATTTGCGTGTATTTTTCATTATGTTTTACTGATTTATTAATTATTTCATTAATTAAAATAACAATTGTGTCCTTAAATTCTTATATTTTATTTATTTTGATATTTCAATGGCAACGTTCTCCCGTTTATTTAGCGTTACAGTTTGGCGATAGTTTTTTGTTATGAAAAGTGGTCGACGGGATAATAGAGAAGTACCCATTTTTGTGATAAATAATTGTTATTGCCAGGGGGGCAAATTGTAAACAATTAATAAGCGAACTAAAAAAAATTACCGGAAATAATTTGTGGGAATCTCAGGAAAGAAATATCTGATATAAATAGCATTTAAAATCTTAAAATGGAGAAGTAGTCCGTATAAAAATGCAAAACATTATACACCTGATATAAGAATTTTTTAATTTTTTTATATTTCCGAAAGCACAGATAAAAGGGTAAAAATCCCGGCACAGATGCCATATACTCACCACGTTGGCGCGATTTTTCCCCCGCCCCTTTGGCGAAAACTGTTTGTTGTGTTTGTTTACTTTTATTTTTTATTTTAATTCTATAGATTATTTTTATATGTATACTAGGGGGCCTACCCCCTGCGAGCTACGCTCGCCAACCCCCGCTCAGACTTCGATTCCTCTAAAAACATGACAGCGTGCTTTATTTTATAAATATTGGTAAATTTGTAATTGGGTTGCCATGCTTTTAACGTTTTAATGGGGCATTTTTTGATTATCATGGCCTCATACACAGCTGTTGCGACAACTGACGACTGTTTTCGGGAATGATAAGTAAAATCAATTACAACGTGAAAACCAACTTGTATAAAATGGTTAGGTTTAAATTGTGGCTACCTCTCGGACTTTTATAACAACGATCTGTATTCTATTCTTCCTTTGCGTTTAAGGATGAGAAAAATTACATCTGCTTGTGAATAACATTAAGAACCACGGTATTGAAAAGTACTATGTTATAGACATTTTCAGTAACAGGTTTTAATTTTCTCCCTATTTTAGTGCACCATCATGCATATTTTCATGTTATTTTGAATATGTAATTTTTTTAAATTAATATGTATATACGAATTTTCTAATAATTATTTATCATACAAAATTAATTAAATATTTTGTGCATGTATGCCTGCATTTATTCGGCATCAATTGATGAGATATTTAAACAAATTTGCTATCCCCGATAATTTTACACCATGTTATGTCACTTGAATATTGTCCATAAGAAAATCGGGTACTTTTCCATTATAGGATCATTTGCTTTTAGGTTTGGAGTAATTCGAGCTTCAAAAACGGATAGATTCGTTAATATACATAGATTTGTTGCCAAAAGTTATGAAAACAAACCCAATAAACTTTTGGTGCTTTTCTGTTATAGGGGTCTTGACGCTGTTTTTTAAAAAGCTTGGTGGAAAAAAGCAAGCAGAATAGAAAACCAAGCAGGATATTTTATTCTTCCGTTCAGTTGGGCAACTATTATATTATATATTTGTTTCAAATATACAAATTAATGATTTTATAAAGTCGTTTAGTTAAATTTTACAAAAAAAAAAAAAAAAAAAAAAATGATATCAATAAATAATAATTACTATTAATTCCTTTTCCTCCCTTTCTTTTGCGTTTACCTAAATGACGTCATTTGGACGAATTTAATCAAAACATTTTCAGTTTATAAATTAAATTAAATGCTGACAGACGATTGAATCCTGACGATAGAAATGTGATTTTTTTTTCAGATTTTACTGAAAAACATAATTTAATCACAATCTTGTCTTCATTATCGATTGAAATAAAAGATAAATCCAATTTCAATTTGAAAATGACGAATAAAAAGAAATCAATAATCCCTATCGGGATCCCTTTCAATTTTTTCCCTTTTTTGTCACAAAAAACTGAGTAATTAGTTGCCATCATTACAGAAATGTCATTAAAATTAGAAAAAAATTAATATCTCGAAAACTAATTCCAATTTCAAAATTCTATTACCAGTTTTGACATCCGCGGATTTTTATGAACAATTGGTATTAATTTCACCATCAAGCGTTTAATATTTTATTAAAAATAGCCCTGAAACATAATCAGTTGTTTAATCAGTCGTTTCATAAAATCGTTTCATAAATTCGTTTCATAAAATCGTTTCACAAATTCGTTTCATTAGGATTTTATATATATAGGGTAGAAATAAAAAATAAAAGTTAATGAACAACAATTGAAACAAAATAACCGGGTTACCATGTGAGGCATAAAATTGCCATTTTGTTGCAATCGCGCCAATGTGGTGCGTATATGACATACGCGCCTTTATTTATATCAAACTATTATTTATTTATTTTTATTTCCTTTTTTAAAATAATAGAAGCTGTTTCATTTATTACGTTATTTTATATTTATATTGAAATAAAAAATTACGTGTACTATTTGTCACACTATTTGTAACTAATATTCAAAAACAAAGTTTTCCCCAAGCTGGTGGAGGGAAAAATCGCGCCAAAGTGGTGCGTATATGACATCTGTGCCTTGTTTCATTCCACATAGAGGTATTGCTCTATTATCCCGTTGACTACTTTTCATAACAAAAAACTATCGCCAAACTGTTAGATTAAACGCCAAAAATGCAGTCCCATTTACTTGATATCAGAAACATTATACGTGTTTGTTACGTCATCAAGTGGTTTTTAACGCGACATTTGCGTGCATTTTTCATTATGTTTTACTGATTTATTAGTTATTTCATTCATTTAAATAACAATTGTGCCCTTAAATTCTTATATTTTATTTATTTTGATATTTCAATGACAACGTTCTTCCGTTTATTTGGTGATAGTTTTTTGTTATGAAAAGTGGTCGACGGGATAATAGAGAAGTACCCACATATGTATTGGTACTTTTATGTTAACTTGGCGCAGTTGATAAATCGCCAAATATTTTTCTCATAACATCTTCATATTGCATTCATTTCATTTAAATATAAATCTTTCACTGATTTCATTTGAAATACATACATTAAAAATACACGTCTTTCACTCATTTAATTTAAAATACACGCCTTTCACTAATTCCATTTAAAATACTAAAAAGGAAAAGAAAATATGAAATAATGCCACAAATCGAAACTTTTTATTTAAACATCAAAGAATTGTTCCTAACATACACACGCGAAATAAAAAAGCTGCTAATGGTGTGATTTACGGCAAATGTCTAATACTAATACTACTCTTACTAATCTCTAATACTTTTCAAACAGAAAAAATTCCAGATTAACTTTCCATTTTTATTAAATTGAAATATATTCCATTGTGCTGAATATTAGTGCTTGCATATTTTTTGCTCCATGTACTCCATGAACTTTTCAATTCCGATTGTCTACGAAAATTTCCCACCGGTGAAAATGACGTACGCACAAAATTTAGTGACGTATGTGCTTTAATTGTGCTTTTTTATCTATTTTTTTAATATAACTTCCAAACGGTTTGACACTTATTCTTGGTAATAAATAGACGTCGTTGTCACCTTTATAGGTACCTGCTGTAAAAATTTGAACGAAATCCGTTAAATATTTTTTGAGTTATGCTTGACGAAAGGTTTTAATATCCATCGTAGCTATATATGGGGCAAAATAAAACTGCGCTGTGTATGAGTCTTCGTTGCACTCAGACAATAAAGACAGAATGATGTTTTGTCATATAGTCTTTAAATTGGCATAACTCATCTCTATTTTATAAAGTCGCTTGAAGTGAGACTTCTAATGCTGGAATGAAAAATCTTAAATTAAAGTTAAAAACAGTGCATTTGTAAAAGAAAGACGTAACAAATGTATGTAATTTAATTAACTCTCTTTGTTTGATGCGTTTGATGTAAACAGAAAGCAGAATGATTTTTGTAATAAATGTAATAAAATTATAACCTTCTATACTTCTCAGTTGATCAATAAATATTCAAATCAAATTATTCTAGATATATTACAGTTTTATAAAAGTACTTATTTAGTACAAAAGTTTCGTTTGATTTTGAAAACTGCAAGACATCAGAATATCAATCAGAATGATTTTTACGATCATCGATGAACGTTATTTTCAGATACTAAATGGGAATTTATTTCTTCTCTTTCGCAAAATTAATCAATGATTATTTTAAAATTATTTTCAGTTACAATTTTTTGTCATTTTAATCTATATTTGTGTTTCATATTTTACCTATACCACTACATAAAAACACTATTTGACAAAAAAAAAAATGTTCTAAAAATATCATTATTTTGTCTGCCCTTTGTATTACTGCTAAATTGCTGAACGTTAGTGTAGTGTAATGACAATTGTATTCATTGTTATTCGAAAGTATTTTGTATATTATTACTTTTTGCAAAATATTTTAATTAGATATTTACAAAATATTTATTGAATATCTACAATGTTTTGAATCTTTAGTGGATAATTATCTTTCTAGAAGTGACAATATCTGATATTAATCGTCTGACAATTTGAACATCATCGAATAATGGACAGATTTATATCAATTTCTGCTTGTTTCTAATATAAAAGTGGAAATAGTTATAATGTAGTGAAAGTTTGTGGTAAATGTTAAAATAAATATGTGTAATAAAATTTCAGTATCCATCTAGCAAAATACGTGGCGTAAATATCAAGCCACCAAAGTTACCACACTTTATAAAATCATTTTCACACCTTTTTATTATTAGATTTTATTATGTAACTTAACTTTAGTTCTTGTGTGTAAAAATGGAGTTTTCTAATTAAATTTTTACTCGATTTCTGATGTGTTAAAATTGTAAAAATTAGGTACACATGTATTTTTGCCGGTTACAATAAATTTTAATATGTTTAGAGGGTAAAGTATTTTTACTTTCTTCTATCTTTACAAGAAGAAAGTATTGGATTCATGAAAAATTTCGACTTCCGGTTTTCAACGGATTTATACGTTTTAGAAGGTTCTGAACAAAATTTGACCTTTTTTAGAAAATGTCTGTCTGTGACTCTGTATGTAACTCTGTCTGTCTGTCTGTATGTGACAAAAATTTTGTGGGCGCTCTATCTCAAAAAGTAATGCACGAAATTTAATAAAACTTTATATTCAGTTAGGCCCTGATATAAATTGGTGCTGATTAGTTTTTGTTGAAAATCGCCCAACAGGTGGCTCTGCCATGCTCCATTTTTTGCGATTTCCGCAATAGCTTTATCCCAAGAACAAATACGCTTATTTTCATCAAACCACATAAATAGACGCTAATTAAAATTTGGCGTAGATATGCCAACAGGTGGCGCTGCTATACTACATTTTCTCGATTTTTACGCTATATGTATCTCAAGAACTAATGCACGGAATTTCATCAAACTTAAGATTTTGTTAGACCTTGACATAAATAGATGCTGCTGACGTGTTTGTGTAAAATGCCCAACAAGTGGCGCTGCTATGTTACTTTTTTCATTATTATCACGATAAATATATCTCAAGAACTAATGCACGGATTTTCATCAAACTTCAGATTCTGTTAGACGTTAACATAAGTTGTTGTTGATTATGTTTTGGTCTAAATCTTCCAACAGGTGGCGCTGCTATGCTGCATTCTGCAGGATTTACACGGTTTTTGCAATAGTTATATCTCAAGAACTAATGAACGGAATTTAATAAAACTTTAGATTCAGTTAGACCTTGCTATAAGTTGGTGCTGATTCGTTTTAGTGTTTGCAAAACCTGTATGAAATAGAAGAATGTCTTGGGATTGACACATCCGACTAGTTTAACCCCTTCGGGACCGGCGGCTTTTACACAAATTTTATTCGGTTGACACCACTTTTTTTAAAAAAGCTACCTTTACTTAAACTATCACAAGAATGCTCTAATTAGAGAAAGCAAATACTACTTTTATTTTTTACTGGTGCTTAAAACAAATTCTGTATGCTCTTTTTGAGGTTGCATATATGCGACCATGGTCCCGAATGGGTTAATATAGGAGCATTTGCGATATAGAGGAAATGGCTTGGCGATATAGAGAATTATATATAAATCTACCATCTGCGCATTCTCCTGAGTATGTATTGCGAATCATTACTCACTCATGGAAGATCTTATTTATCAGATTTATTGCGAAATTTTTTGCTACAGTTTGTTTTGATAAAAAATATTTATATTTAAAAAAAATATTCACTACGTAAAATGATATTCTGAATGTTTTTAAATGTACATATTTTATCGAAACAAACTATATCAAAAATATTTGGTAAAAAAATCTGGTAAACAATATACATCTTCCATGAGTCAGTAAAGATTCACAATATATGCTCAGGAGACTGCGCAGATGGGAGATTTTGTCGTACATAACGATGTCATCCTTAAAACCCGCGTACTGGTATTATCAACCCCGTATACAAAATGATGCAGTTGTGTCAATTTGGCGCCCATATTCTCGGATTATGTTGGAGAGCGTACTATGTATAAAGTATTCTTTTAAAGCTAAAAGAAATGTAGACTTAATATACGATTGTCAAACCACAATTTCCAAACGTGTATCGATTGTACCAATATACTTCAAGCCTTTGAGCCTTAATTTTAATACTCAGAGAAGGAAAAAGATGTTACTTTGACGTAATCATATTAAATCATTAGGATTTGCGAACAAAAATGCAATTTTATTAACATTCGTCAAAAATAGTCTTTTTTCAGGCAATCGAGTTAGTTTTTTAGTTTTTAAGAATAGAAATCATAATTTACCGCTAACCATGGCATCATTTTTGACATGGATAATTTTTCATTAATAAGATGTTTTAAATATATTATTTTAAATATGACGTAATTTTTCACCAAAGTTTATATATATATATATATATATTATAACAATAGATAAAAGTTTCTTTCTGTTTTTTTTTTTCTACTGTGTATATTTATTTATTTTTATTCAAGAATTTTCTGTTTTTAAGTTTTATTTTGCATTTTATATGGTTATTATATTTGTCTTATTGATTACAATTAATTTATGAGAAGAAAGTCATTCCGCATTTTAAGAATATTTTTTAATTATGGGATGAAGCAATTGTAGAATTGTTATTTCTAGCATATCATAGTTTCATTCGGTTATTCAAAAGTTTCATTTAGAAAATAATTTAATTAATAATATTATAAATAAAAATACTTTTAATATTTTTATTAATACTAAATCAACAAAGAATTTTACTGACGTTTTATAAAAATATTATACACCAGAATTTTTATTTAAAACTATTTAACTTTTTTTATTTAACTGATTTTTGTTTGGTTTGCATATTATTTACGTTGAAAAAAAAAGTTCTGGTTCAAATCAAAATACTTTCATTTGGTACAGATCAAATGAACGGTTGTTGGTATTTTTAGTGTTAAAATTTATCTACATTCGAAACCAATCATTCCCAAAAATATAATATGCTTGTCTATATGTCATAGGGTCTAATAAAGAAAATATGTTGGATTCGAATCTCGATTCAGGAATGGATTTTTCTAGTGAGTGGGACTCTACTTTAAACGGAGGTCCCGTTATATTTAGCCTTTGTGCAAAGATGACCGTAACGTTCGCAACCAACCAACAAACATATATGAATTTATTAGAATTACTTGGGTTAAGTTTTATTAGTCTAGTAAGTTTTCATTATATACATTTGTTTTCCATTGTTAATTGCGAATTGTTCTCAGAGCTGAACTAGTCGGATGTGTCAATCCCACAACTTTTTTCTATCTCACACAGGTTTCGCATACACTAAAAAGAATCAGCACCAATTTATATCAAGGTCTAACTGAAACTCAAGTATTATTAAATTCCGTGCATTATTTCTTGAGATATGACAATCACTAAAATCGTGTAAATCCTGCAAAATGCTGCATTGCAGCGCCACCTGCTGGGCGATTTTTACCAAAAACTAATCAGCACCAATTTATATCAGAGAGTAACTGAATATATAGTTTTATTAAATTCCGAGCATTAGTTCTTGAGATAGAGCTATTGCGGAAATCGCGAAAAATGCTGCATAGCAGCGCCACCTGCTGGGCGATTTTTACCCAAAACTAATCAGCACCAATTTATGTCAGGGACTAACTGAATATAAAGTTTTATTAAATTCCGAACATTAGTTCTTGAGATAGAGCGCCCACAAAATTTTTGTCACAGACAGACATTTTCTAGAAATAGTCAAATCACGTTCAGGGCCTTCTAAAACGTATAAATCCGTCGAAAACCGGAAGTCGAAAATTCTCATGAATCCAATACTTTCTTCTTGTAAAGATAGAAGAAAGTAAAAAACCCATGACATTATTTCAAAGGGAGTAGAAAATATGTTCTTCCGAAAAAATATTATGTTTATCATGGTTCTACTGAGATACACATTAAAGAACCATTTACCATGTATTTAATGATTAAAAGGATATGCATCTCAGCCCTGTTTTTGGAATCTCTTATTGTTTATTGGTTTTGGTTTGAATTGTTATTAAACGATTGATTTTGTTTCAGATTGATTAAGTTTTAAAGGAATCATACTTTTATGCTCGCGTTTTTAAATTGAGTTTATAATTTTAAAATCAATTTATAAATAAAATTAATACTGAGAGAAAAATCTTAAAAGTTCATTATAACTGCATACTACAATAAATAAAAAAAATAATTATAAAGCGAATATTATGCACGTAAATGACATTTATTCTAAATAATTTTTCTATTTTATGTGGTGAAAAATAACTTAAAGAGAATAATAAATCACCACAATTATAATAAATGGTTTATAAAACATTTATGTAGTGCATCATTAATTTCAAAGAGATTTGTGCCAACGCCCATTTAATTTTGTGACTGTACCTTTGAAATGTATGTGATGAGGGGTTGCGGGAAGATTAATTGTTCTTTAAACATAGGTTTTTCTTTCGGTAAGCGAGGAATTCTATTTACAAAATGACTTAATAAACTTTTTTTATGAAAATAATAATAATAATATTTTTATTTATGACTGATTTATGTTTAAAACCATTTATTCCAAAAATCAATTTATTAATTACATTTACATATGTTAATTGTTTTTATTTGCGTGTCTTCTTCTTAAACTTTTGTTCTACTGTTAATTGTGATTAACTCTTAGGACCTGACATTACCTAACATCATTTCAAAATAATTAGAAAAAAATATTGTTCCTTAAAAAACAGTATCAGCATATTTATCATGTTTTAAAGAAGTTTTTATTAATTGTAGCATATCATGGATTTTATATTATTCGTCATAAACATTTCTGCACATTTATTGGTATATTCCATTTATTGTTTTCTATTTTCCTTGGAATTTATTAATAAATAAAATTTATTTTACTTTTAATTTTAATCTTAAATTATATATTTTTTGTACAATAACACATAATTTTTTTTTCATACTTATATTTTCTGCATTTTGGGATTATGCAAATATGTATTAATAATTCTAAATCAAATTTATAAATAAATTTGATAACGGAAATCATTTTAAAATATTCTTAATAAATACATGAAATAAATTAAAAATGATACAAGTAAACGATGTATATGTAGAAAGTATTTAATTTAAATACAATAAGAAATAACAGCCGCTACAAAAAAATTATAAAACTTTAATGGAGAGTACCATTAATTTCAGGGATAATTGTGCCGACGTCCGTTCCCTTTTGTATAATAACCTCTGATATATATGTGATGAAGTGGTTGATAGATGATTAATTGCTTCAAACCCATCTACTTTTTTTTGTTACTTAAAAATATCTATTTTCAAAATCACTTAATTAATGTCATTATGAAAAACAGTATTACTTTAAGTTACAGTATGATTGATTTTAACGGTTTAACAGGTTTTAACGGTTATTTTAACGGTTTAATTCATGTGCAATTACAAGCAATTATTCTAAAATCATAGGAGCATTTATTTGGTTTAGATTTACATAGATTAAATCTAATTTGACGTGTATGTTTTCTTTATATATTTTTTCCATTCTTAATTGTAATTAACTATACGAACTGAAAAATTATCTGACGTTATTTTAAAGACACTTGAAAACCTGCAATTCCATAATAAATATTTTCTGTACCTTTATCAGGATTTTAATCAGATATATTTAGAGAACAAATTACTATGGATTTAGTGATCAGTTGTATAGATTTATACACCCATTTATTGAGAACTTTTATTTATTGCTCTTCATTTTCCGTTCGAGTTTAATACAGGGTTCGTACGCTTTTATCAAAAAATTTTAATAGAGTTTTTCTATTTAATATTTAAATAGCAGAAAATATACACGCCTCGCTTAATTACAGGATTTGTAATACTTTTCTGCATTTAAATAAAGCGAAAAATTCTATTAAAAATTGTTTTAACATTGTATAAACCCTGTAATAATAACAGTTTTTTTTCTTTTTTTTAATTTGGTTTTGAATGTTATACTAAATTAAAGTTTTTCCAGACTTATAATTCTTTTCATATTTGGAGATTTAGAGTATGCATTTACAATTTTAAATTAAAATAAAAATAATTTTTATTATTAAATATGTTTTTTTTTTAATTTTTCATTGTAACTACATAATGACATAAATTAAAACCTATTTATAAAGTTCTTTGTGGGCATGTACACTCTAAAAAAAGGCAAATGATACTTAATCTAAGACAATACAATATAACCACAAACGAATATTAAATAACCTCTCCCGAGTTGCCTACGATTAACAAAAGCGTTATTTAGAATACTCAAATCATATTTTCATATTTTCATGTTTTACAGAAGCATTTAGAAAAACAAAGCTTCTTTTGTCGCCACTGATTTTTGGAAATGCTTACGAGTATTTTTTATAGGTTGTAATCAGTTTTCACAACCTATAATATAGGTTTTTCAGATTCTATCAACTCTCAAGTAAACATTTTCATGTTAATCAAACATGTTTTATATACAAACAAGTGCATTAACATTAACGTTAAAAAATATATTATTTTGTTAATATTTCATGTCTAAATTCAATTGTGCAGCTAAAAATTGTTACCTGAGAATTCATGAAAACAGATATTCCGGTTTGATGAAACTGATTAATATACTTTAAAAACTAACCGGAAACGTTACCTAAAATCAGTGGCAACAACAGTAACCTTGTTTTTTATGTTTCTTTAAATTATGAATATATATTGATTTTTGAGGTTGCTAAAGATAAATAACTCTTTGCAGAATCTTGGGAAACTCGGATGAGGTTATTGTATATTTTCGTACGCGTTTATATTGTATTTTCTTAAATTAAGAAAAATGTATCTTTTTTTTACAGTGTAAATCGCATTTATTAATATATATATAAATTTCATTTTATGTCGTAAAAAATTCTTTAGCATAAATGTGATAGAAATCACGCAAACTACCATTAAAGACGTTAATATTTCGTATTAAATAATTAATGCATAATTTATTTGAGAGGATTTGTGCCAACGCCCGTTTTCTTTTGTGTCTTTGCCTCTGAAATATGTGTGATGAAGTGGTTGAGAGAAGATTTATTGTTTCAAACACATGTGCTCAACTTTTGGTTATACAGATATTCAGTTTGTTTCATTGTTGAAAAAAAAATTATATTTGTATGTTTTATTTATGATTAATTTGGATTTATAATGAATTATTTTCAAAACATATAGGCATTTATTAGATTTAGATATGTTAAGTTATATTTATATTATAAAGCAAACCTATCCATAAGTAGTGCTGACGGTTGTAACAATGAATTGAATCCATAAAAATTAATTATTTAAAAAACTTGCATCATTTAAATTTTCATACCGTCGAATGGGGAAAAAAATATTTACAAATGAAATTTGCTTAAAAACTGAGTTTTAATTTACCAACTTTTTATGGTTTTCGAAATAAACCTGTATATAGTTATGTATTTATTATTGAAGCTTGAATTTCGTTTAGAATGGTGATCTGTTTATATAGTTTTGAGCTCAAACGGTTTAATCTTCCGTAATCGGTTTGTATGCGATTGAGATAGGGTTAAAAGAAAATTATGCTTGAAAATTACTTTAAAAAACATAAAGAGTCAGTCAAATGGGACACAGTGCTCACAAATTACATTTAAAAGTTCATTTTCGCCTATTCGATGGTATAAAAAACTTTAATTTACGATGACTAGACATTAATGCATTTGCTGAAAATTCGAAATTGATTGGCAAGTAGTTGCCACGGTCGATATATAAGGGAAGCGTTATATATTAATCTACGGGCCAGACAGGCAACTATTTTTATATTCAACAGAACCACAATTTACAAATAATGTATTTCTGATAAATACATCTTTAACAGTTGTCAAATAGTTGATGTCGGTTAAGGGGCTTCCGAGTTGCAGACAACTTTACGTCCAGTCTATTTGTGAGTAGAGTGTCTTGTATTAAAAAATATATCTTTAATACATTATTACAAGTATATGGAAGATATTACTTTCTAAAAAGTGGTACGAATGTAATTAAAAAATAGTCGCTAGGACATACGTTGTTCCAATCCAATAATCAAAATATTAATATTGATTACGCGCACACCTTAAGATTTATCTCTCTCATACCTAGAATCATTGGTGAAAGTTCGCTATTTTCTTTTATTCAAAGTGCTTGATTGCTGCCGATTTTTGAAATAGTAAGATTCGCCTTATTTTACGACATATTACATAAGGCAAAAGATAATACATCAAAAAAGTGTTAGTAATGAAGAACTCAGAAAAAAAGTATATACTTCTTAGTACCATTTATAAAACTTTTTTTTAAAACATTACATTCTAGGCACATTATGGCCTTTACATTTGGTTCCTTTTTTTTTCTTTGTTAAGAATTTGTGTAACTATTTATAAGACATATTATAAGACATAAAAAATGTTTTACGATTTTAATCATTAAAATCTTTATAGATATCTTTTTTTTAATTTTCCAATATTCGAAACAGCGGTAAATGTTCAAATAGTACGTTTTCTTCATTTGTTAGAAAATATAAATATAATTAATTCTTCATAAAACACATAATATATAAATTGAAGACAATTTATTCATAAATATCTTATTCTAATTTATAATTAATCCTTGCAGAACAAAACAAACGAAAATTCAATTTAATAACGCTTTAAAAATTTTCCAACAATCAATATCATTCTCGAAATTTAAAATAATTAGTAAAATGTTTAATTGCATTATGATTACGCAAATTATATTAACCCAATGTTGAAAAGGTAAAATTTAAATGTTTAAATGTTTGCCAAAGGTAATTTAAATGACTATTTTATGTTAACGATATTTTTATTAAAATTAACGAGCCCAGCATTTTATGAACCGATTCAATTTTCTTTTTCCTAAATTTGTATACAGACATGCCGTATGGCCGTCTGCCGTCTGTCCATGTTCTAACTTCCGTAAATATGCTCGGATTGGCCTGCAATTTTTATATTTTATTGTCGTTATCTATAGCATGTTCCCTATGCCAACGGAAGTGTGTAGCACTTATAGTTTTTTTTACAGGGACACTCAAAGGAATTCCGTTACATTGCGGTCTACGGGGAAAAATCATTTCCGGTTTATTTAAATAATTTTTCACTATTTTAAACGCATTGAAATTTATATATATCACTAAGATGCATTACGAGAGGCTTACATCAGAATAGTGTGTGTATAGCAGTCATCGTTCATTTACAGGGACACACAAAAGAATTCTCTACTGCCTGTTAACAATAATTCCTGGAAGTGCGTTTTAAGTTACTGAACGCGATTTTAATTTTAAATCGCTTTTTGTCTATTACGTGGTGCGTATAAATTCTGTAGATCCTATACAGAGAAGCACAAAAGTTCGCGGACACATTTCCGTTTATTGACAGAAACTCCGGACGGAGAATTTTAAACTGTGCTACGCGTTTCCTAACTGAACTAAAATTTAGCATCCTATGTAGTATATATACAAATCTATAGATCCTATACAGGTCTGAATAAAAGTATTCGGATATTTTTATGTTGGAAATTCTTGAAATTATGTTTTTAAATATGTTATGCGTTTTTCAAATTGTTTACTTAGATGTTATCTTTTAGCTTATTAAACGGTATGATTTGTAAAATTATTTTGGAAGCGTTGGAAAGTGTTACATAAACTATGCTTGACGCATGATTTTTCGTTCTTGTTTAACTTAAAATTTATCACCCTAGAATACAATAAATGCAAATATAATTTGAAAGCTTTTTTAATAATTTCTCAAAATATGACATCACTCTAGTTAAAGTTAAAATAATCAGTAAAATATTTCATTATCAATATCATTACACAAAAACTTATAATTCTCTATTAGAGAAAGGAAAATTTTAAATTTCATACGATTACTAGAGACAATTTCTGTGATAATTTTATGGTGATGATACTTTTATTACAATTGACGAACGCGGTGTTTTAGCTCATTCAAATTGTTTTCCCTTAATTTTTTACGGCGCTCATTGTGTGACATTTCAGAACTCAAGTGAGCTATAATTAGTCATGTTCAAACAGAGTGAGTAGAAATAGTATTAACATTTGAATTTGAGTTAATGTTTATTTAATTTTGTTTAATCAAAATTATTCTTTGTGGACATAATTTTTTAATTGAGTTAAGCATATTTTTAGCTATTTTAATTTAATTAATTGATAAATGTTCTTCCAAATTTTTAAGGTTAGTTACAATAATAGAGAATAAGAAAGTACGAACATGGAAAACAATATCTTGATAAAAATCATTTTATCATTTAAAACTTATCACAGTAGAATAAAATATTTTGAAAATTAGCCGATATAGTGTTATTTTTATAAATTGTAGTGACTATTTAAAACACAACTTATTCATAAGACACAAACAAAACTGTCTTACGACTTTAATCATTAAAAGCTTTATTGTATATTTTAAGTTTCGCAACGGTGATAAATTTTCAAATTATGCATTTTCTTAATATGTGAGAAAAGAAACATAATTTTTTTGCGAAACGCACAATATAATAAATGGAAGACAATTTATTAATTAATATATTTTTATAATTTATAATTAATTAATCATATTGCAAAACGAAACAAACGATTTAACATTTTTTTCGCAATATACCAAAATTTAATACCATTCTGAAAATGTAAAATAATGAGTAAAATGAATAGTTGCATCATCATTACGCAAATTACGATTACCCAACATTGAAAAGGTAAGAGTTAAAAGTTTAAACGTTCGCAAGAGGTAATTTAAATGATAATTTTATGGTAACGACACTTTATTTAAAACTAAAGAATGTGGCGTTTTACGACCCCATTCAATTTTCGTTTTCCTTATTACGGACATCATAATGTGACATTTGAAATTTGAAGTTGGATATAATTACCCTGGCTAAAAAAGAAAGTGTTGTAATGGTATTGACATTTGAAATCAGAGTTAAGGTTTATTTAATTTTGCCTAATGGAGATTATTATTTTTTGTGTGTAGTACTTTTTAAATCAAGTTAAACAGGTTTTTACTCATTTTAACTGATTAATTATTTTGTTCGATATTTTTAAATGTAGTTAAAATTTCTGAGAATTAAGAGGATGCAAATAGAAACCAATATATTGATACAAATCCTTCTATCATTTAATATTTATCACTATAGAATAAAATAAATGAAAATGAATTAAATTGACAACATTTTAATAATATCTCAAATCATGACACCATTCTGAAAAGATAAATTTAATTAGTAACGTATTAAATTGTAATATCATTACACAACTAATTATAATGCAATATTCAAAAAGCAAAGTTTAAAGTTTAATCGATTACCAGAGGCAATTTATTTGATGATTTTATGGTAATGCTACTTTTATTACAGTTAACAAACGCAGTGTTTTACGAGCTCATTCTTCTTGTTTTTTACTTATTTTGTTATTGCAGAGATCATAATATTACGTTTGGCATTTGAAGTAGGATACAATTATCCAGGCCCATGAAGATAATGTAGAAATTGTATTAACATTCAAAGTTCGAGATAAAGTTCTTTTAATTTTATCTAATAAAAAGTATATTATCTGGAAATAAATTTTAAATTGTGTAAAACATATTTTTTTTAATTTAATCTAGTAAATTAACATTAATTTTTTATTCATAATCATTAATCTTTTAAATGAATTCAACATTTTTCATGTTTAATTAATCATGTTTTTATGACTTTTCAATTAAAAGTTCAATTGTTCGTTAGTTATCACATTTTACAAACTGTAACAACTAAAAATACAAATTCATAATTATATGTACCTATTTATTCGCATAGCGCCGTAACTTTAAAAGATATTATTATGTACAAATTGGCATTATGTAATATTTAGATATCGTGCAGGATCAATAAAGACAAAAACAAAAGCGGTTACCGTTCTCGCCATCGATATAAATTTCAACAAGGGGGTAACTGTGGTTAAATATCGCACAATTTAATATCGATTAAATATCGATTAAATATCGCAAGGGTTTCGTTCAATATTCCTTTCAAAAGACTTTATCCTTCCATTAATAAATCCAAATAAATTTAATAATAATAATAATAATAATAATAATAATAATAATAAAAAAAAAAAAGTCATGTTTTTTATAAACTAAAATCTTACCGGTCTATTTTTCTCGTTTTTTCGAAAATCTGAACCGGTCTGTCATAATAATATATGTCATGTAGACTAAATGCGATATTTAAAGAAAAATCAATTTCAAAATTAAAATTGTTGTATAGAGACCTTCAAAATGTTAGATGTCAGATTAATTTTCTTTTTAATTCTCCAATGACGTTATATTAAGCTTTTTTCTGTATTTACACGTACTCATACTCCTTTTATTATTGAGAAATGTTTGAAATTTTCTATTTTATTACCAATATGACGTCATATTAGTATTTTTTTTCACTTGGTGATTTTTTTTTTCATTTTCATTTTTCATGTGGAAATCATTCAATAGAAAATTAGTTATTGTAGAAAAAATTATATTAGGATTTTTAATTGTTGGCAACTGCTATAACCAAAAAAAGTTTAAATTTAACAGGAAAAGGCTTTCGAATTTTTCGTTTTTTATCTCTCTATATTAAATTAATACGATTTTTTCAAATTTTATGATTTTGAGCTTCATAATAGGTATTTAGCTATAAGTACACAAAATTTCCTGACTGTAAGTCGCGTAGTTTCTGAGAACCGGCTCTGTGACGGACATACAACGAAGCGAGAGTAATAGGGTTTCGTTGGATGAACGTAACCCTAAAAATTAATAAGTGTCGCTTATGAAGACGACAAAAATCAGTAGTGAAAGAAATAAGATTTGTCGCTATATATAATATACGAAATTATTTTCCCTTTTATAAGATAGTGCTTTTTGCAATAGAAATGAAAATTTTATCAATAAATAAATAAATAAATAAATGGTTAAAAAATATTTTTTCTGATTTTACATAGATTTATCTATTGTTCTACAAAATTGATTTTGAGGATTAAGAACAACGAATATGTGTGGTGTGTTTCTCTTTCCACTGATCTCCGTCGCCTTCGATATTAGCCAGTTATTCACTTCCAGTTATTCGTTTCACTTCTATTTAAAATAAACTTACCTTGAAGTTTGTATGAATTTAAAAGACTACGTGGAACTTTTGAATATTCCGTCTGAATTTGAATATTAACTGCATGCAATACATTACCATATATAACAAATGTCCAAACTGCCTAAAAATATATTTATTTTAATGGAAAAATACCAGCGAGACCGAGCGAGGATTTCGCACAGCACTCTACTGTTATTTAGATGCAGGTTTAAATTTTTAAAGAAAAAAACTAATAATACAAATTTCTTCAAAAACAACATTAGTCAAACCAGAATATCTTTTCATTTACTCCATCAAACTTACTGTAAAAACTGATCAAAGATAGCAAAATGCACGCGCATAAAAAAAATAAGAATTCTATTTTAACTTTATTAAATGATGAAATTGAATAGCTATAAAATACAATTTAATTTAATATAACAGATCATACATTTTAGGCTACATGTGAAATACCACTGCTTCGATCGATAGATAGTGTCTTTTTCCTTTGAAGCATTTGAATTTGAATTTTGCTATTTAATCATTAATACAAAATAAGCTACGCGGATAAATAAACGCACTTTGTCTTTTTTGTACTATTTATTTATATTTTATAACTTTTTAAGCATATCATTATGAGCAGTATTTATTACAGTATTTTGTTTTTGTGTGTCAGCATTGGGTTAAGAAAAACCTTTCATTTCATTTAAGAAAAAATGCTGGTTTAATTTTCAATTAACTGCAATTTTTAACGAAATGTGAGTGTACTATATGAGAAGCCTCTTCAAAAACCTTTCGAATTACACCTCATTCATTGTTGTACGTTTTTTAAATGCATAGAAAAATTAATGTTGACAAGATATATAATATGTATGATTTGTGTATGCTGTTTTCATCGAACTTAGCCAAAAGGTTTTCGTTTTATTTCTCTTAAAACAAAACTGACACTAAAAATTTGTGCAGATTACGATGACAATTATTTTGAAATTATAAATGTTCTGATCGAATTTTGATTTAAACTTTCAGCACGACTGAACAAGTAATTTCTACTTTTGTATATAACATATTTATGCACAATCATATCACTCGATAAATTTTATTTACTAATCTCATAGTAATCATTGCATTGGGATGTAAAATTACCGTTAACATGTATTTAACAATAGTTTGGTTTATTCACCTTTCCTATACACTTTTAATATCTTCATTGTACTCAGTTCTGTTGATAGTTAATTTATTTGAGTTGTTTATAGATTAAAGAAACACAGCTCTGAATGCAAAAAATATATAAATCTGAAAATAAAGAAATTCCAATTAATAAGAAACACAGCAGCAAGATCTAATAACGAGTAAACAGAAAAGTGTCGCCAGCATTACAGTTAATGGTTAATACTTGATTTTTACTGTAAGTGTAAATGGGGAAAATCTATCACTTCATGCTCTGTGTAGCTATACTCTGTAGCTAAGATTCGAAAATTGTTCAGCAGAACAAACTTTGCACAAAAAAGCAAGTTATGGCCACATTATTTGGTAGAAAGGCACATAGCGTTAAAACTAGCGTTGGTTCTCGTTACAAACTACTGATTTTTTGTATCGCGCTACTGGATACACTACATTGTACAAAATATAGAGCGTTACGAGTCATCTTCTGCGATTGTATGTGAAAAACTTTACAATCTAAATCCTAGCGGAATATTATTTTTAAAGGAAAATGAAAGTCTCATCAAATCTTAAGCGTTAAATCTTATGTTTTGAAAAAATAAAATTATCTTTTGTAAGTGCTGGATAGAACCTAAGATATTGGTATATCCCGCATAACATATTTTCGTTCCCACGTTAAAATAATCAAAACAACGGCAACGATATGGGTGGCCGTGTTTACGAGGGCAGAAAGCAGACAGGCGCCGAAATTGACAGTTCAGCAATGCTGAACAAACAGGGATTTATGACAGACAATCTAGAGGGGTCATAAAATGTGCTAAGATATACATTGAACCGGCGATTCCGGGAAAACAAGGAGAGGAGTGGTACATAGGAGTCTCTAAGAGGCGGAATATGGCTGGAGCGAATGAGAAACATCGTGATGATCAGATATACGCGGCGACCAGTAAAAGTGATTCGAGAGAGCAGGGAAATTGGCCGCCAACATCAACATTGGATAAAAAAATCCTTAAGAGGAGGTAAATCTTTTACACCCCTCTGATGGGGAAAAGAACGAAAACTTCGCTAGAACTAAAAAAAATCACTTCCATCAAAAAAATCCTTAAGAGGAGGACATCCTTTTCAGCAGCTTGCTACCAACATGAAAGTTGGCTTTTCTATATAGGCTGCAGTGCTATGTAGGCAACAGCCTACAATTATAATTAAGTCATTCACACCTTTTTTTAATATGTGCCCATGGAAGCAAGAACTACTGGTGAACTACTCTATGAGTGCTATTCTCTTGAGAGGTACAGGTAGATATTATTCACCCAGATACTGTGTAAATATTTTTAAATTAATTAATTAATGTTAAGAAGATTATGTTTCTCTTGCCATCCCCAGGATCAAGGATGTATGTAAATGTTAAATTATTATCACAAACTTATTAATCACATACTTAAATTTAAATAATCAAAATAAGAACTTAATAACTTAACTGGTTAATATATTGTATTGTTAAAATGAAGTCTCGTGAATATAATGTGTATTACCTTTTTGTATAATTATTTTACTCTTTGTTTTTTTCATGTTTTATATCTATCTTCTGTAAATAAAACCTTTTTTATTTTACCCTTAATTTAGACTCCAGCATTTATTTAGTGTATAGTGTGATGTTTAATCTAGAGTAATATATATGTTGGTTTGAACTACTACTTTAAGCAAGATTTTACAGCGGGCTTGAGGGTCAACCTTAAGGATAAGTTCTTCAAAAATAACACAACGCTGTACACCTTTTTATTTAATACAAAAAAAAAGCTATCCCAGGTTGCACGATCACAATTTCCCCTCAAATTGCCGCTAAGATAATTGGCGTATCTCTGACAGGAGGAGTTAAGTATTATGGGTCTGAGTAACGCCCTGCAAGTTTTATATATATGTTTTAAATCTCTCCAACAGTAAGGTAAAGCTAGGAGAGTCTGCGCACAATTCAAAAGAATGACAATAAAAGATCTAAATATTAATATTTTGCTAAACTACACATGAATAATTTTTACTTCATTTGTTTTTTATACATTTCCATTGCTATTTTGTTGTTATGTTGCAATTTAATAGAACAGTTGTGATAAAACCAAGAAAGTTATTTTGCGCAATCTGTCCTTACAGGGTTGGTGTGATTGCGCACATGAGTATGAGAGATTGTTACTAATAATAACTACAATTAAATTGTTAACAATAATAATTACACTTGAATGACATTGTTGTAAGGTTTTTGTGAACAAATATTATTCTATTAGGAGTGAATATTTCAACCTAATGATTAAAGAATCAGAAAAAGGAAATAATTTAAAAAGCGATTAAAAATTTTTAATTAAAGGGAAAAAAATAAAGAATCAGAAAAAGCAAGTCCCGATAAGATTATAAAATAACATTAAGTTAGTAGATAACACGTTTAACTTAAAATCAGTCCATTTTCACTTTTCATTTTTTTATGCAAAATTACCAACAAGCTGCGTAATCTCTCCTAGCATGGAAAATATTGGGGACAATGCGCCATCTCTCCTAAGTAGCAGATGCACAAACTCTGCAATTTTGGTAGGAGAGATTGCACGGCCTTTTATTTAAACACGGCCGCTAATAAAACGAACGTTGATGTTTACATTGCTAGTCTAGACTAGTAGCTTATGAAAAATCGTTTAAGTTAAAAATATTTTGTACTACAGACATTGTATAGAAATTCTGAGGAATAGCTATGAATATTCAAGCACATACTTTGGGAAAACAAAACAAAATAGCAATGCTTTATCTTAGACGCGCAAAACAATCAACGTGCACTTTCAAGTAGACACTCCACTACTGCTGTTGTACAACTACCTGGAGTCACTGCGCGCTCACTCTACTCCTTTCCCCCTAACCTCTATCTGCGCAATCTCTCCGACCGCGCCATCTCTCCCTGGCTTTACTTTATACTATAATTCGTAAAACGGTCATTGGTATCATATAAGCTAAAAAAACTTTTCAGTTATGATTGTCTTTTTCTTTCTTTCTTTTTTTTTTTTTTAAATCTTAATAAGAAAAAAAGATATTGGCTTCATAAAAGCTTTTGCTTTTTATAAATTATTTCTCAGAATATTTCATCTTTTTTCCGATGATTTAATTCGCTAAACATATATTTTTCACATACGAAACGACAAAACACATATTTTTAAATGTGTTTCTTATCACAATATTTATACATTTACAATTAAAACCTGATAAAAGATTATCCATTCATAGTTTGAAATGTTACTTTAATTTTGTAGAGATTAATTTGAATTATTAGGCTGATATTATCTAAATTACTGTGTCATCACCAACTAGCCGCTAAGATAAGTTGGATTGAATATTCGATGCAAACAACCGAAGCGCTAGTTGCACACGAAAGAACTTTATTTTTCGAGAGATAGAATAAAATACACTTTCTAAGGAGAAATAGTGATGCATTTTTTTCTAACATATCTGGTGAGGAAAATAATGCCAAAAATACGTAATTATTATAACACATTTATCGCTGAGAAATAATGATAAAATTGGCTCGCAGCAAAAATGGCACAACTCTAAAAAAAATGTATGTTTTGAAAATTCATATTCCTCTAATTGATCTGACTTAGGTCCCTCTTGCTACAGGAAATGTATCAGCAAGTGTACTTATTTGGAAGACTGCTAGATTTCGCTATGTGTAATTTTAACACAGCAGCAGGGGAGCAATGGGGCGTGTAGATAAATTTACTCAGCCCTCCTTATCAAATCTACATTTGGATTCTTGAGAGTTTTACCAATTTATGTACGTGTTTAGAGTTGCCTGCACAGCTAAGTGCTATAGATTACGTTACAGTAAATACAAAATACCTTCTATTTTGCCTCATCTGTGAAATTCAGTATTTTCTTGTAATTTTCGGAATGTATTGCTGTATTTATGTGATATCATTCATAAAATGTGCAAAAAAATCTTCTTACCAATCTGAAAATGTTTTTTTAATCCCATTTCATAAAAAAGTTTCATGCTTAAATGATTCAAAATAATTTGTATGACTTAAAAAGAAATATTTATAAATAATGCATGAAAACTAATATTTCTCTACAAAGATTTCCTTTTTTGAGATGTATCCTAATAGAAAATATTTATAAGCTTATAATAAAAATTTGTGGAGATATAATTCCCTCAGAAATTGTTATTGACATCAAGCTCCCCAAAAACATTGCTTCAGGGGTTTTATTTTGTTTTATTTTATTTTTCACTATCACTTAGCAATTTCAAGCAACAATTTTATTTAGTCTAAGACAAATTAATTTATTTTTATTATTTTTACGATAGAAATAATAAAGTATATATCCTATTTTCCAAGGAGAAATACGGATCATCTTTTTCCCTAACATATCTGAAGAGGTTGATAGTAGCTAACAGTACATAATACTAAAACACAAATTTATAGCTCAAAAACAATCATTTTTTCTCACTTTGAAAATGTATTGCTATACTTAAATGATATTATTCGTAAAAATATGTAATGCAATCATCATACCATTATAAGAATCTTGTTTATTCAATCTGCATAACACGGTTCATGTCTAAATTAGCCAAATTCCCAAAATCATTTTTATAAAGGAATTATATACAAATGACATATAAAACTTAAATTTATTCTACAAAGATTTATTTATATATTTTTTAGATATGTCCTTATATAAAACATTAATATGATTGTACTAAAATACATTGGAATATAATTCACTTAGACTTTTTTATTGGTAAGAAAATTGCGACAAGTTTTTTGTACACTATTACTCAACAATGTTATGCAACAATTTTATTTAGTTTAACAAATTTTATTTTCTGAGGTATAGGAAATAAAGTTTTTTATAAAGAGATATAGTAATAAATCTTTATTCTAACATATGTGTAGAGGAAGAGAGTTGCAAAAAGTACGTAATATTATAGCATACTAACCAAAGTAATAAGAGGTTTTCTATTTATTTTTGGAATATATTGTTATATTTATATGATATACTTCTTAAAATTTTGCAATAAAATATTTCACTATTATCAAAATGTTTATTATTTAATCTTTGAAAAAGGTTATTATATTGTATTGAAAGCATTTTATGCCGTTTAAAGAAGAAGTATTTACATATAAAACAATAAAGCATATTTTTCTACTAAGATTTCGTTTTTTAGATGTATTCCGAAAGAAAAGATTTATAAGCTTGTACTAAAAATCAATGATGTATAATTCACTTAGAATTTTTTATTTATTTATTTATTTTTGCTAAGAAAACTCAATCAATGTTGTGCCTAGTTTTTTGTATACAATTACTAAGAAATTCCAGGCAACTCTTTTATTTATTCTAAAACATGTTATTTTCAACGGAAAGAAATAACGTATATTTTCTAAAGAGAAATAGAGATAAATTTTTATTCTAATATTTCTGGAGAAGAAGAGAATGGCAAATTGTGTATGTAATATTATAACACAAATTCGTCGCACATAAATAATCATATTTCTCCCAGATATTTTAGGAATGTTACATGTTTATGATATTATTCGTAAAAAATGTGCAATTAAATCATCTTACCATTATGAAAATATTTTTTAGTCAATCTTCATAAAATAATCACTGTCTAATTATTCAAGGTCTTTATATTGCTTCTAAAAGAAATATTTGCAAATAAAAAAGGAAAGCCATTTTTTGTTTGCAGATTTTTTTCTTTGCATTTTTCATTTTTTGTTCCTCAGGGGAAATAGTGATAAACCTTTATTCTAACATATCTGGATAGGAAGGGAGTAGAAAAAGTACGTCATATAACACAATTTTTTCTCTAAAAAATAATCATGTTTTCGGCTTTATTTTTGGAGTATATTGTTATATTTACATAACAGCATTCATAAAAATTTGCCAAAAAAAAAAGTCTTACTATTATGAAAATATTTTTTATTCAATCTTCATATAAGAATTCATATCTAATTTATTCAAAATAATTCATGTCGTTTATAATAAAATATTTACAACTAACAAATGAAAGCAAATTTTTCTTTATTAAGACATCTGTTTATTTTTTAGATGTGTCCTAAAGAAAATATTAATAAGCATATACTAAAAATCATTGTCGTATAATTCACTTAAAAAGTTTTATTGCTAGCTAAACAACCCAAACAATTACGCCCAGTGTTTTATACATTGTAAGTGATAAATTTTTTGCAAAGGATTTTATTTAGCTCTTCACATCTAATAGATGTTAGTTCCTAATAATATATATATATATATATATATATATATATATATATATATATATATATATATATATATATATATATATATATAAAGGGAAAATAGGGATAAATTTCAGGATAAGAAGAAAACGTAATAAATAAATCAACGTAAATGTTTATTAACCATTGGGGAAATGGTTGTTGCTTTCTGTCGAGAATGGACCAAATGATGTTAGCATTTTACTATTTTAAGCGTTTTTAACGAAATTCTGCAGCTTTAGAAGAATTTTTCTTTGGATAGGCAATAGAAATGCATGAAATCGTTCCAAAAATGTCACAATTACAAAAAGGATAATGCAAATTATCACATATGAAACATAAAGTAGAAAATTGGTACTTTCGTGTTATAGCGGCCCCCAAGGATAAAATATTTTTATTTCTGTTTTCATTAATATATTGTAAATTTGGTACTTCGAGTTATAGCGGCCCCCAAGGATGAATCGCCAAGCGACCAAGATTTATCGCCAAATTATAAAGCATGTATGAATTTATAATAATATATGATATATATATATATATAACATTTATTGACGTATGTAGCCAAGTTATAGTCATATAGGATGCATATATGATGTATATGCAATATATAAGACGTAAATAATATGTGTATAATTACGTATATGGTACATATGATTATGGCATATTAAAGCTATTAATGAGCATGTGTGATTTAGAATATATATATATGCGTATATAGGATGCATATATAAGCTTTTCAATGATCTTGACGAAATGATAACTGCAACCTTGGCATAATCATAATTGTGGGGACCGCTATAACACGAAAATACGGTAATTATTTTTATTTTTGTATTTTTACTCTTTTACTTTTTTTTCTTTTGTTAAGTATGTTTATTTATTTATTTATTTTTTAATTTAATGAAAATAAACATACTACATCTGGAAATAATTTTTGGATATAAATTTCTAATAAATTTTCATAATCGTTTTTTTTCTGAGGGAAAATTTTACTTGATTGCTTTAAAATAAATATTCATGATTTGTGGCTAAAGAGCTTGATAACACATGTAAATAACGTGCTATATTTTTTATATGATTACTATCATATTTCTAAGCTATAATCTTCATGTAGATTGCTTTAACGTATGCAATATTAATCTATTTAAAAGATTATTGTTTAAAAATAGTAGTAGAAAAAATATATAATACACAGGAACTTAAGAAACCTAATAAAATAACGAAATTTCTCGCTCGTAAAATCATGTTTTTTTTTTTTTTTTTTTTTTTTTCATTTTTTGTAATGTATCGTTACGTTTTTCATATCAGATAAATGTTATCATTATCAAATTTGTGCAATAAAATTGTTTTAGTGTAATAGAATTTTTCAATTCAATTTATTTTAAAGTATTAGTGTATTTATACTACATTATACAGTGTATTTTATGTCGCTTATAAAGAAATATTTAAAAGTTAAAAAAATATTTATTTCTTCTAACTAATGTTAAGATTTATTGTGATAGAAAAGATTAATAAACTTGTTCTAAAAGGAATTGTTATATAACTTACTTAGAAATTTTTATTACTAACAAAACTCAAACAAAAATGTGTGTAATGTTTTTGTACACAGTTACTCAGTAGTTTTACCGAACAATCTTATTTAGTTCTCCGAGTTAACTTCCGATAGAGAAAATAAAGTTTATTTACTCATGGAAAGTAGAGATAAATCTTTATTCTGACATTTCTGGATAGGAAGAGAACGTGTTGTATAATTCAACGTGTTTGATTGTTTGTGTTCGTTTTTTTCTATTAATTGTATACAATTTCTGGAGTTTAAAAAAGTAAATGTAAACGCACACACTACTAAAGAAAAGACTTATTTAAAAGTTTAAATACGTAAATTGATGTTTAAAATTACAATTTACTTTAATTGGAATAAATATTCATTAAATGTCTCAACATTCCACATTAAAAAAGAAAATGCAAGATGAAAAAATGAAGATGCTAAACATCTAAGGTAATCATTGATAGCCAAACATTTTCTTGAAAATTTTAAACAATTCTATATGACATTTATACTCATTTTTATTTATTTATTTATTTTTGCAAGCGCATGCCAAGTTGCCATTTTTTAAATATACTTGATAGTAAAACTAGCAAATATCTGCATAATACCTTAATGTGTGTATATTATATTGAAATATACGAGTATCAAAATTATTATGTTATAATTATGTTAAATGAAATTTATGTTAAAAATATTATAAGAAAAAAAAACATTAATATTAATTTTTCTATTTTTTTTTTGAACATTTTATACGTTAGGCTCAAAATCTAAGTATCCAATTTATTTAGATACTTTCTTTCGATTTACCCCATGACATTGAACATATTTGTGAACGGAGATTTATCTGAATTCTAAACGACAACACTTATTTTTAAATATGTTGTTAAAGACAGCACAACGCATAATATTTAAAAACTTGTTGCAACACAGTAAACTGTAGAAAAACACAAATTTTCCCTATATTAACAAAATATAATATAACCATGTATGAAAATATGCAATAACATCTTACTACTTACCTGCGATTCAGAAAAATCCCTGAAACCAGTGTATTTTCGATATTTAAAGAAGAAGAAAAACTAAGCCCATCTTGCTGACACTATTTTTTGGAAAGGAATGCTAGTCGATTTTATAGTGTATTAATAGTTTTTTTTTTTTTTTTTTTTTTTTTTTCAAACAGAAATATCAGTTTTTACGAAGCCATCAATTCTCAATTAAACGTTTTCAGCTGCTTAACTGAATTTATACATTCAAGAATAACAACATAATATTAATTTTAATTTTAATGTATAGTTGTTAACTTATCATGTTTGTCTATAAAATATGTTGTTGAATATGAGAAGGTTTTGTTCAGAAATGATAACATGGGAAAAACCTATATTCCGGGTTAAAAAAAAAAACTTTGTTTTTATAAATCATGTATTCTAATACGAGCAAATCTTGTGTGTGGTTATATATCTATATATATATATGCAAATTTTATCTTGAAAACGGCTCTAACGATTTTGACAAAATTTTGTATCCTACCATTTTGGGGCACCAGAAAACCATTGGGCTAAGTCACATGTTCGAGAAAATTCGATTAGTAGGTCATTTTGGGTCATTTTGGGTCATGGTCAAGCTAATTGTATCTAAAAAAACGGTTCAAACGATTTTGACAAAATTTTGTATCCGACCATTTTCGGGCCCGAGAAGACTATTGGGCTGTGTCACGTGTTCGAGAACTTTCGATTAATGGGTCATTTTTGGGTCACTGTGGGTCAAATTTATTTTATCTAAAAAACGGCTCTAACGATTTTGATTAAATTTCGTATCCTACGAGTTTCGGGCACGAGAAAATCATTGGGCTGGGTCACATGTCCAAGAAAATTCGATTAGTGGGTCATTTCTGGGACATTGTGGGTCAAGCTAATTTATCTAAAAAGTGGCTCAGATTTTTTATACTAAATTTTGCCTTCTATGGTTTTCGAGCATGAGAAGACTGTTGGGCTAGGTCACATGTTCGAGAAAATTCAATTAGTGGGTCATTTTCGTCGTGGGTCATTATGGGTCAAGCTATTTTATCTTAAAAACGGTTCAGAGGATTTGAAATAAATTTAGCATCCTACAGGTTTAGGGAACGAGAAGACTATTAGGCTAGGTCACATGTTCGAGAAATTTCAATTAGTGGGTCATTTTGGTTATGGGTCATTACGGGTCAAGCTATTTTATCTTAAAAACGGCTCAGACTATTTACACTAATTTGTGCATCCTATGGTTTTCGGGTACGAGAAGACGGTTGGGCTAAGTCACATGTTCGAGAAAATTCAATTAATGGGTCATTTTGGTCATGGGTCATGACATTTTAACTCAAATTTAATTTTGACCGAGCATAGCTTGGTCTTCCCTGCTCGTACCTATTTGAATGTCGAAAATGTACGTATTTCTGGAGTTTCTAAAGATAAAGATCACTATTCAGAATCAGGGGTAACACGGTAGAAGTATTTTTATATTTTCGTTTCTGGTTATATTATATATTCCTAGAATAAGATACATTTGTCTTTTTTTAATAGTTTGGCTTTTACGGAAAAAGGCTGAATATACGTCAAATACAATGTTTTTTTAATTTTATTTTTTATCTTTTGCCTAAAATCTAATAACTAGCTGGGAAATTTTCCGGTCTGACAGAAAAAAAACAACAACGAATGGTTCAACAATAAATGCCAAATATGCCCTCAAAGATTAATAATATGTGACAAAGAAAAGCGTTGCAAGTGTAAAGTACAAAGACTCTTAAGATACAATTCTCGGAACAAATAGGTTAAAGTACCTTCACAAGTAAAGTCACAGTGACTGTGGCTTGCGCAAGTTTGGGATGATTTTATGCACTAGTAAGGTGTCAATAATGTTGGTAGTTGAGTACATGTTGAATATGCATTTTCAGAAATTATTGCTCATAGAGAGCATTCCAACGGAATTATTTTGTGGGTTTTATTAAAGGAACAATAAAGGCTACGCACACCGTATTCTACAATAAGGTACAATTTTCTACAATCTTGTAGTGTATCTCAGTGGTGTATAGTAATATAAATAGATTTTAAGCATTCTAACATCATTAAAATGCACTGCGAACCATTTTTCCTATATATCATGATACAGCGGAATCCGTTTGAGCGACCCTAAAAACTATCCATAAATGCTATGTACTTCATTTTCAATACTGAACATGCAATGGTAAACCTCCATTACATGGTAATCGGAGTATTGTTTAAAAATAGTGATAGAAAAAAATATATATAATGCATAGGAACCTGCGAATCCTTATAATATAACAGAAATTTTTATCGCTCGTAAAATCATTTTTTCCCCATTTTACTTACCTATCATACGTAGTATAAAATTTGTATTCGTTTTAAAAAATGAAAAAAAAATTGAAGGATTTACACGTTACAGACACTGTAGATTCCGAAAAACATATTTTTAGAGAAAAAAAAAAATTGTCATCCGTCTTTTTTCGTGTGTGTCTGTAAAAGCACTATCTCCCGAATAAACTGTGATAGAGACTTGAAATTTGGTATGTACTTAGTACACTCTCAGAAAAAACTGTAAATTTATGAGCGTTTGCCCTTCAATTTTCACGGGCAACAGCCTTATTTGATGCAAAACGGTCTGATCCACTAAATAAGCGGCCTTATCCCTTAGATACTTAGAAAAGTAAGAGCAATCCACATATTGTTACAGTTCTAGACCATATGTTAGCAAAAATACGGTACGACACCATACATTGTCCTCCGCTAGGGTGTAACACTTCACTATACTCGTGTTTCGAAAATTTTAACCCGCCAAAACAGCGATTCTGTGATGATTATCTAACGTGCTACGGAACAGTAAGCAAAGTGTTATTATGTTTTAAAGTGCATTATATCCTGTGCATTATAATGCTATATTCCTTTGCCCCGTAAAATTACGGGCAGCACAAAATGATGGGCATAGATTTTTTTTTTTTTTTTTTTTTTTTTTTTACGGGGTATGACTGCAATTTCTGCTGCCGGCCTCTGCCCGTAATTTTACTGCATTTTTTTACAGTGTATGTAATAATGAGAAGAAGCCTATTGAATTTCAAAAACCTCAATTATCAGGAACTATATATTTTTTTTCGGACTCGAACTTGAAATATTCGTTCTGATAAAAGGCATATAAAATTTTTCGAAGTTGTTTATTTTAAGGGGTGAATATAAAAGACAAAAAAAAAACAATTTTTCGATCGGATAATTAGTCGCGGAGATACATGAAAAAGATGAGCCGGGGAGGCTGTCAGATATCTCTTTTAATCTAAAAACACACATGGCAGCATTAAGCATTTATATGCACTCATGCACCTCATTTTTTCAATTTTCTTGCTTGCAGTTGTTAATCACCTTACATTGATTGTCTATAGGTGAATAAATTTTATTCTAAGTTCATAGTAATGTGCGTATTACCTATGTTATTATTAATAATTCAATGAATTATTTACATAAGAGTAGGATAAACGTATAATATTAGTTTTAAATCGTTTATTATATTGTATATTATATATAAGATTATATGTTATATATTGTCTATTATAATCGTTCATTTGTTTAAATATCTGTTTAGAAATCGAATGTTCGGTGATTTTTAAGTGTACAGATTTGTATAATTATTTATAGGAATAAATCTTTCCAAAAATATTTAAAAATACGTTTAAATTTTATTTTTGAATAGCAATGCATTTTGTAAATTGTTTACACATGTCTTATTTTCATATTTTATGTTATGCATATCCATGATGGGTAAGTATTACGGTGGTCCCCAACGACTAAATTTGTAATGTATTACTACCGGCAGTTAGAGAGCGTACAGGTGGCCAGACAAATTGAATTCCTAAACATTTTAAACTATGTTTAAATGTTTTTAAAAAAAGCATAAATTTCTGGATTTGTTATCTAACATCTAATCATGCCGTCTTTAGTTCACATCTTAATTTTTTATGAGATAGATATAGCTACAATATTGACAATTATATAAATACTTTCAAACAAACAGCGAATAAAAATAGTTATTGAATTTGTAAATAAAACAAATTTATTCTTAATTATATTTAATATTTTCCAACAAATTATATATTAAGAATTTCTAATTTTTCATTTTCTCTTTAAATATGTATTACTTTTTGTCAGTTCTATCTAAAAAGTATTTAAGTTTAAATTACCGAGTTAATTAATTATTGAAAACTCTTAAAGATACAAAATACATTCAGTGAATTTAAATTCAAATTCTATAATATCTTTTTGTGTAGCAGATGAAATTTTAAAGTAAAGTAAATAAACTCTAATTCTAGATAATGTTTCGAGATTTAATTTGCTTAAAATTTTCATTTAACAAATGAATTTAAACGTATACTTGTTTATATTCAACGACTCCAATTGTATGCTTAATTTGTATAATTTTTCGATTTCTTTTTCGAACTAATTTAAATAAATTTGTAAAAGAGATTAGTGGCTTTACTAACACAAATTTCTCCGCTAATTTTTTAATCAGATTAACGCTACTATTTGTCCCAAGTGAATCATCCCAAAAATTCTCAGATTTCTATATTAATAATGAAAATAATTTTCGTGCTGATTAATTAGTTAGATTTTCGTATAATAAAAAAAATAATAATATTTTATACTTGTAGGGGTTGGGTTGGGTTGATTTATGAAGGCCAATTATCAACGCGAGGGATATAGGCCCTAGGGGGGAGTGCCCTCCGTGGGGTCTTTTTAAGGGATCCAAACCCGTATTTACGCAAGGTTCAAAGAAAACCACGGAAAACTCCAAACGGTTAGGTCGACGAGCGCGACAGGGGTTTGAACCCAGCACCTTCCGTCTACCAGCTTCAAGAGAAGAACCTCTCAGCCACTGGTGGGGCTTTATACTTGTATGAAAAATAAATTAAATTTGTTTGTAGTACACTAATGCCTCATTATATAATTCATCGATATATTTTATTTCAATATATTGCTCTTTTTACGGTCTATATATATATATTTCAACTTTATAAAATAAATGAAATATAAGTTGAATGGAAGGAAATGTAACAAACAGCTTTATACCATAAAACTTCAATTTAATACTCAATATTTTTAAATCATACCCTCTACTCATCACTAAGGTCTAACATTATGATACTTATAAAGATTTGAAAGACCCTTGCATTGTTACAAATTTTAACTCTTTTATTTAACTCAACTTGGCTTTTTTATGTAAATATGAAATTTTGTGATCGAGTTTTCACTAACATTCTTCTATGCTAGAATTAAATATATATATATATATATATATATATATATATATATATATGTGTGTTCGAAGATGTGTTTCCGATGACAATAGAATATTTTGATATTTTTAGAATTAATTACAAATTATTACATTAATTTTATCGCATTTTACGTTTTACTCGCCACAGGTGAGAAATTGACACATATTCTAATGTGTTACACTTATATAGTTACAACAACATTTGATTTAATTATGAGCCTAAACACGCTCGCTTATACAGGCCAAATGTCTATGAAGCTGCAATGATTCAAAATTTTAAACACTAAAAGAGAAAAAAAAATACCGCATTATAATTGAAAAAAATATGCTTGCAGTCAAGAATTATTGTCATGGAATTAGGCGTTATTTTTAAGAAAACACGAAATGATTGTATAAAATAGTGCTTCTTTTTAAACGCTATTTTTAATTTCATTTTTATTTTAAAATGAAAAATGTTAATTGTGATTTGGTTATTACTTTTTTGCATTAGATTTTCTGTATAAATCTGTTGCTCTATTATCATGATCACACTATTTTTTTTCACATCGAATTTGTTTTCGTAACACGATACTTTACCCGGAGTTAACTTCGTGAAAACATAAATTTTAACTGAATATATAATTTTTAATGTCCCTTATGATTAACAATTGAAAACAATTGTAATAGACAGAAAATCATGTGATTTATACTAATTTATTCATGTATTCTAATCTTCATAAATTTCAATTTTTTTATCTCTTTACACCAAGCATATTAAAGAAGTACTTCCAATGTTAAATAAAGTTATATTTGCTATTTATTGTATAGTATTGATGACAATTTTATGTTATAAGCCAAATTTGAGAGTTATTTTGTCGATAGATAATATTTTTCAGAAAATAAAAAAGCATTTTTCCTTGATAGTATTTTTTCTGTGTATAACCTGGTAGAATATATAAACATACCTGTTTGAACTAAAAACATCGCAGATAATTCATTAAGAAATTTTTATTGTAAAAAAACGAAACAAAAAAGGGCCTAGTTTGTGTTAACCTATTTTAGTCAGCAGTTTTATTTAGCTGTTCTTTTCGAATGCATCTTACTTTTTGATAAGGCAAATCATGTTTATATTCTCAGGAGGAACGCAGTCTTTTTTTCTAGTAACATACATTTTTGTTGCAGAATTAATTTACTGAGTTTTTTTTTTTGTAGTTTAATGCTTAATTAATTTCTGAAAAAGTATTTATGGAAGAAAGAATTTAATGCTAGATTAATACATGATTTACATCTTCAGAATAAACTATACAAAACAAAATACTCAGCTTAAAAAAAGACCGCAAATGTTACTTCACTATAGTTTAGTAAATGGTAAAAGTTATTCAGCTAAGCCTATATATATATATATTGCTTAGCTTGAAATAACTATTTGTGCAATACGATAAAATTTCTAAATTATTTTATTTTTCCTGTAACAATGATATGTGTCGAGTCTATTTGTCTTGATAGTGAACACGTAGAACACAGTTAATTTGCCTGTTTTTATTGAAATAAATTGCAACTTTTGCGTGTATTAGTTTTGAATAAATATACATATTTGTTACAATACCACACTTTTACATTTGATTAGTGACGTTTTTAAGACGATGATTGGTTACCCAAAAATTAACATTTCATGCTTTCTACAAAAATTAATTTTACATGCAAGATTCTATTTCAGGCTAAATCGAGTACGCTCTGCACTTTTCTAATTGACAGTTTCCGCTTAAACTCATATATTTTTATGGTTGCTACTTCAATTTTTGCCTCTGAAAGTGCTTCTATTACTATCATACCATTTACTGTCGTTTTCCTATTAGATAAAAACTTTGTTTGCAATTTCGGCGTTATCGGTGCATCATTTATTTGGGTGTAGTTGGAAATTACTTTGCAATGAGTATATACGCATGTATATATATATATAGAAAAAGTGTTATTGTGATACATGTATTCTGTATCTAACCCTTTATTATGTTACGATTACAAATTACAAATTTAATCAAATCGTTTATCATTCTAGTCATTGAAAAAAAAAAGAAATTATTTCGTATTTGAAAATACTTTTTGGAATTATATATCTACTTATCGAAAACACAAATCTTATGTTTATATTAGATTAAGAAGCATTTTGGTTTTTATAGTGTACTTTTACAGAAGAAAGCTTCTTTTTTTCTCTTAATGCCGTTAGTTTTTTTTTTCCTAATTACTAGGTTTGGTGTTATCCCATGAACTTTTCCTTTATTTGACTGTTCGGATCGGGAAGTTTTCCTGCCGGGCAAAAATTAACCAGTGATTAAAAAATATATGCGAAATATGTTCGCAGGGATTAATAATATACGACAAAGGAAAGAGTTGCATGCATAAATTACAAAGAATCTTAAGGTTTATTCTCGTAATAAATTGGTACCATCACAAATAAAATCACAGGGAGTATGGATTTCACAAGTTTGGGATAAATTTATATATTGGTAAGGTATTATTCGTGGCTCTGGCGGACGATATGTTGAATATAATTACAGATAGTTGTAGGTAAGTGTTAAAATTTCAGATAGTCGGAAATAAACTTTAACAATTTCAATAGAAGCAATATTTTATTATTTTTTTCAAACAAACCTGTTTAAAATACATATAATTGTCTTAAATCACACTATTCGATCTAATTTAAGAAATCAACAAGAAATATTGAATGATTGCAATGCATTAATTAGAAGTCAGAATACTGTAACAAAATTCAAAATTTAATAAGGTGAAATATGATGGTATATATTGGTTGGGTTATATATTGGTAAGGTATTATTCGTGGCTCTGGCGGACGATATGTTGAATATAATTACAGATAGTTGTAGGTAAGTGTTAAAATTTCAGATAGTCGGAAATAAACTTTAACAATTTCAATAGAAGCAATATTAATAAAATAAAATCATTTGGAAAATGTAGAACCATTTAAAAATTCAATTTCAGAATTATTATTTATCGTAAGAAAATATCCGAATTATTTTGTGTAAATCCTGTATATGATCTGTACATTTGTATATATACTACATAGTATGCAGAAATTCAGTTCAGTTAGAAAATGCATAACACAGTTGAAAATTCACTTTTAGCAATTTCCATAAATATGCAAAAATGTACTAGATTTTTTTGTGCATTCCTGTATATGAGTTATAGAATTTATACACACCAAGAAATACGAAAAAATAGTTACATTTAAAAACACATACTAGAATTAAAACCGCACTTCCAATAACTATCGATTATACATACTACTGCAATCGAATTATTTGTGTGTCCCTGTAAATGAACGATAAATGCTGCTATTCACACAATATACTATAGGAAGCATCTTGTAGTGCACTTTAGTGATTAATATCAATTTCAATATGTTTTAAATAGTATAACAACATTAAAATACAATGCAAATGCTTTTTCTCCTAAACCATAATGTTACGGAATTCTTTTGAGTACCAATGTAAATGCACTATAATTGTTAGACACTTCATTTTCAGTACCAAATATGACATGGTAAACTTCAGTAACATGTATCAATTACATAGCAATCCGAGTACATTGATGCCCGTTAGAGCTTGGATAGGCGGACAGACAATCCGAAATAACAAACATTCCTCAATTATCACATTAGAAAATGAAAATAACTTATTATCTTAAGAAAAAATATCCATATTCAAAGTTGTTACACTCAACATAAATACTTTTAAAATCTTTAATAAACACAATTACTAGTGTCGTTCATGATCCCTTTCCAACTAACTTCTTAGCACAGATTAATAAGCCAAATTCCAAAATTAAGTTTATATTGGAAGTTGAACGGAATGTACCACTTCACTGTTTGGATGTACTATTATTTAAAACCCAACATGGCATGGAACGTAATGTTTATAGAAAACCAACTGGCAATCAATCCACCATCACAGATAATGCTAAATCTCTTTTTCTTTACAATGTTTCTGCATTTAGACATTGTATTAAGAGAACTTTCACAGTATGCGGTTTCAGATCAATTAACCAATATGTATATTTAAGGTCATTTAACCAATAAAATAAATAAAATACGTGATATGGCAAAAAATAACGGTTTATAAAATATTTAATAAATAATTTAAACGGATTATAAAATGATACATATTAAAATATTTTACATATTAAAATATATATCTATTTGAAAGATTAGAATATATATTTAACAAATTCAATATTTATCTCATTGCAAAACCTTCCATAAATAATAATAATAAAATAGTTTGAAAGAAAATAGATTTAAAGGAACCTGATCAACTTTTGAAACTTTATCAACTTGATCAACTTTATCAAATCCCGTTCACAAAGCCAATGAATCCTTCAATATTATATAGAAATGACGAAGAGAAGTTTTAAATGAGGATAGAAGAATATTTAGCAGATATAAAATACTATAAAAAATCTACAGCTTTAGCCAGTCTACAGAGCATAGAGCCTTTATAGATTAATTTTAGAATTAGTAAAATAAGTTATTCATAATGAGTAGAGGAAAGTATATTCAACTAGGTAAATTATATCCAATGGTTGGAGTATCATAGTTGAGATTTTTTCTAACAGAGCGAAAATATGCCGGGACCAGGACTCGAACCTGGGTACTTTGGTTTGCCATACCAACGCTCTCCCTACTGAGCTATCCCGTTCCGTGCTGTTTCAAGATTCATCATGTAAATGCTATAGTTATAGCTCGGATGAATGAAATTAGAGTTGCAGTTCGTAGTCTTGTCCAACAAATAAGAGTGAAATATGCCAGTCCAGGATATCGTCGGGATAGCTCAGTAGGGAGAGCGTTGGTACGGCAAACCAAAGTACCCAGGCTCGAGCCCTGGTCCCGGCATATTTTCGCTCTGTTGGAAAAAATCTCAACTATGTTACTCCAGCCATTGGATATAAGTTATTCCTGATGATTTTATTTCCCATCCATTATTCGTGAATCTATAGAAATTTTTATGCGCAACGAGAGAATTAGCTATGAATCAGCCTTCTTTGAGTTACCTAGAATTTTGAGCGATATGATTCATAAATTTAAAAATAAGATAAAATAAATCACGCTTACAGATGATAATTCAAATTAAAGCATCTGTTTTCAAGAATCCTGACATCTCATGGTGTTAGTTCATTGAGTTCATATTTCAAATATTTTGCGATTACAGTTTATTTTATCAGTACTGATTTTGAGAATGTACCGGTTATATGTACGAAACTCATAGATATATTTATTAAAAAAGGTTTTTATTCCATGTCTTCATGCTGAATGTAAACACTTTTAGTAGAGATATTTTTACTTTTGAACTATGTTGGAAATTGATAAAAAAAGAATACATTTCTGCATTTGTTTTCTGTTTGGCGTTTTGACTATCTTAAATGAGTTATATCTCTAATAAAAATGTATGAAGACTTTAAAACAAACAGCGAATAAATAGTTTCTGTAAATTAAACAATGCATTTTTAATTAACTTTAATGTTTTACAACAAATTACATAAAAAAAGAATCTCATTTTTCGTTTTTTTCTAGAAATATTCATATCTTACTTTATATTATCTAACAAATTGCTACATAAAAAAACGTTTAAATTTAAATTATCCTGTTAATTTATCATTGAAAACATTTAAACGTACAAATATATTCCGTACATTTAAATTACAAATTCCAAAATCTCTTTTTGTGTAGCTAATGAAATTTTAAACAAAATGTAAATAAAGATTCTAATCCTAGATTGTGTTACGTAATTTAATTTGTTTAAAAGTTTCATTAAACAAGTGAGTTTAAACGTATATTTGTTTATATTTCAACACTTTATTTAGGAACTTCATTTGTATATTTTTTCAATTTATTTCTCAAACGAATTTAAAAAAAGTTGTAAAAGAGACATGGAGCTTTACTAAAAGGCATTTTTCAGGTAATATTTTAATCCCGTTACCGGTACTATTTATTCCTGGTGAATCATTTCGTTAATTCTCAGTTCTACATATTAATAATAAATGTAATTTTCTTACCGAATAATTAGTTAGAATTTTGCATGGTTAAAAAAAATGAAATGTATTATTTTTGCATTAAGCATATTTTTTTATTTTTTATAGTACAGTAATAACTATATAGTTATATAACATATCGATATATTATAATATATTAATCTTTTTTAAGGTCCACATGTATTTAATTTTCATAAAATAAATACTTATACAAAAATAAATTTAATGTTGAAAATAAAATAAACAAATTTATATCTTAAAATTTTAATTTATTGTTAGATATTTTAAATCATACTCTCTACTCATCATCATATATCTCTAACATTACGATAGTTATAATAGCATTGTAAGAAATAAACACCTTACATATTACGAAAACATTAATTACGATATGGTTGTTAGTTTACTGTATTAAATTTCCTCTATAAACTTGTTGTTTAAATATTATAAGCTTTAATACATGTTTTTTGTTTTTTCAGTAGCAATTAGTTTTCGTAACACGATACTATTTCCCTAAAACATATTTGTCAAAAGATTAACTTAATGAAAACATAAATTTAACTTAGTATTTCTTTTCTTCCTGTTTTTTTTTTTTTTTTTTTTTTTTTTTTTTTTTTTTTTTTTTTTTAAATATCTTTAGGACAAATAATCGAAAAACGATGAAAATCATATGTTTTAAAATCAACTACTTTATATATTGTAATGTTCTTAAACTCAATTTATTCTTTATACCAAACGTACTAAAGAACTCCTATTCAATAATAAATACTGTTATATTTATTATTTTTTGTATATTGATATTTTTTTATTATTAAAGCCAAATTTGCAATTATATTTTGTTATGCTTAGAGAGATAATATTTTAGCGAAAAAAACATTTTCCCTTGATATTACTTTTTCGAGATGTAACCTGATAGAATATATACATATCAGTTTGAACTAAAAACACTGTTAGAAACATTAAGACATTTTTATTGGTAACAAAAATCAAACAAAAATGCCTCTAGTTTTTTAAGCACTATTTTAGATAACTGCAGCTTTATTCAGCTGTTATTCTCGAAATAATCTTAGTTTTTGATAAAGAAAATTATGTTTATATTCTCAGGAGGAATTTTTCTAATTAAAACGTTTTTGTTAGAGATGTTTGTTGTTAATTTACTCAGATTTTTTCTAGTTTAATACATTTATATGTATAAAATATATTTAATTTCTTTTTGAAAAGAACTTTTAGAAAAAAGAATTAAATACATCTTAGGGTTAAATGTAAAAAAATAAATTGATATTTTTCATCTTTAAAATAACAATAATAATAAACAGGTGCAATTTGTTTTACTACAGTTTGGTAAGTGCTTATGTTATTCGACTAGTCTATGTATATATATCGATTATATGCGTCCTAATGGTGGAAACATTGAACACAGTCAGAGCCAGAATCAGAGTCAGACCTATTACACCGTCTTACCTACTATAAAGTTTATAGCTTCCCTGCTCTACCGGTATTTATTTTTTTAAAAAGTAATAACTTTATATATATACATATATTGCACTGGATATATAAGCATATAAATAACATATAAACATACATATATAACATATGGGATTTGCCCAGTAATACTAATGTTCTGTCTCTGGAGGGAGTGAAACATAATTTAAAGTATCTATTGGAAAAGAAGGTACATTATGAAAATTATGTTGGCTATTCTCTGTTATTTTGCTACAGGTTGATTAATCTTATATATTACATCATCTCTTTTTAATATTCATGGAAAGCAATAGGATGATTTTGATCTGGTCGCTGTTTTATATGATTAGAGAACGGTTTCATAAATACTGCAGATACATTTACATACGCCCACATGCACAAAGTGAAGATATGGTTCTTTTAAATTTTAATAACTATCTTGAATAATTATCGTGATTAGTTGCAGACAAATATAGATTCCTGTAGCAAAGTAGATTGTCTTCACAAACGTTTGGTAATAAAATGTAAATATATCTCCCCGTTTAGCAATATTACAATCACGTTGCCATTTCTTTCGCATTCTTGTTTCAGTATTTCTCTTTAAAAATGATGATAGTAGTGGACATAATTTCTGTAGAGATGTATCACTTATTTCTGTACCTTCTATTGCGAGGAGATCTGCTATTTTATTTCCGCGAACACTACTATGTCCTGACCTTTTACACAAATAAACTTTTTGTCTGAGTTTTGTAGGAATTTGAGTATTTGTATTATAAGATAGTGTTATGAGTCAGAGTATTTCAAGGATTCGATTCGAGAAAGGTTTTCTGCGAAAATTAGACATCCTGTATGTAGAGAATTATGCGCCCTGGCAATTGCAACTTCAATATCTAATAATGACTGAATTTAGAGACATTAGCTTCAATTTCTGTGAAAACTGTAAAATTTTATTTGTAAAAACGCAAAAGACATAGCCTGTTTCTTTATCCATCATAGAGCAATTTGTATAAAGTTCTATATCAGGGATTATATGTCCTTTTAATATATTTAAAACATTTTTATATGAAAGATATATTTTCATATTAAACAGATTTAATTTGTTTCTTTTATTAGAATAAATTGTACCTTGCTGCATACATGCATTAGTTTTGCTCCTAACTATAAATCCATCTTTAATACCACACTTTTACAATCGATTAGTTATGACTGGGTATCGAAAAAATAAGATTTCATTGTTCCTAAGAAGCTTGATTTTCTATGTAAGATATTATTTGACGCTTATTTAGGTATGCTCCAAGTAGTTTTGTAATTGACATTTTTCGTTATACCTTATATTTTTCGAGAGTTGTTACTTCAAATTTTGCCTCTATTAGTGGTGCAGTAACTATCATACCATGTACAATCGATTTACTATAGGTATACACATTGTGCACAATTCCGGCGTAATCTGTTCAACAATTATTTACATGCAGTTGGATTTTATGTGGCACTGTGTATGTATCTAAGTATATATACGAATGGTTCCCACGATATAAATTCTATAGATAAAATTTCTTTATCAGACGATTATAAATTACAAATTTAATCAGATCATTTATCGTTCTTTCTGAGTCATTTAAAAAAAGTTGATTCTTATTCAAAATTACATTTTGGAACTATATTTTTACTTATCAAAAAACATATCTTATATTTTGCTAAGAACGTTTTGTATCTTTTACACTTTTGGTGTAGAAAAACGGACATAAGGTTTCAATGGAAATAATGATGTAAACAATTTACCGCATAATCTTGCCAACATATAGAAATTCAAAAAAGATTACTTCTAAAAGAATTTCTCTCCATTCAAAGGCGAATGAAAAAAAAGACAAATATTTAGCTGTGGAAGGAAATTGGACAAAAGGTTTTTTTTTTAGAAAGGTTATAAAAAAGAAACGTATTGTAAAAAAGGAGAAAAAAAAGTATTTTTCTTCCGTTTTAGTGCTCAATAAAGTGTTAAATCTGGAACTTTTTCGCTCTAAAATGGGATTTAACTTATGTTTAAAAATACTTTCCAAACAGACCAAAGGTTTTACAACTAAACACAAAAGCATAAAAAAATAAAAGTACGTATTTTTAAAACAGTTTCATATATATCATTTTATATATCATCTTTTAGTATAAAACACTGCAGAGGTCAAAAATTCAATTTTTAAAAGGTCGGTTTTCAACAGATAAAAATAATTTATACTTCTATTTTAAAATTATTTCATTTTTAAGAGCGAGATTAATTGTATATTGTGTCTATGATTTCTTGTCTTTAATGAATATTGACTATATAACTGTCACTTGACTAGGTATTAAGCGTTTATATAGTTTTTATTTGTATGATAGTTTAAATAAAAAGTAGTCAGCGAATATATAACAATGACAACAATCAATTCTAGCGAATTCTACATATTTTTAAAAGGCCTCTAAATTATTGGAATATTTTACTAACAATACTTATATTATTTTCTTTATCTTTGTTCTTAAAAAAAGTCCTTCCGCCCTGTACCGGGATTGTCGGTTGAAGATAGCAAAAGAACTTGGTGGAGACCATGGTATGTCCTGTACACGCGCTCAGTTATATCCATATCGGTTGATAAGTACCAGTGTTATAGCATGGCAAAAATCAGATTGTTTCAAAATGTCAATTACCATAAAAACAAACTACTATTACTCAGGCATTGTTAAAGCGATATGTGAAACGGAATATGCTCCTGCATTCATTTATCAAGGCTGAAAACTTAAAGAAAAAAAAATTTAAATTTCGAAATTTTCTCACGTTTAAAAAAAAATTGAAATTTTAAAGCGGATGCCATTTTGAAACAAAAGGGTGAATGAAGCTGGCCAACGAATTCGGTTTTTATCTTGTACTAGCTTTCTTTGAATTTCAAATGTACAATAGTCGGTTTCAATGGTCTAGTCTCTCATAATCAATTTTTTTCATTGCTTCCTTCGTTAGCATATATTCGGAACTCGCATCCATGATCTTAACTTTGCTTCGGAAAATTCAGAAAAACTTGGGATATTGTTGAAAAGTTAACAATATCAGGATGTTTAAAACATGTGGAATTTACACAAAGCCAGATAGAATACTCTGAAAAAGCATATCAGAATTTTCAATGTGAAGGCGCCGATTTTCCAGAATTTTTGATTATGAAAATGTATCATTTGAAGATTAGGTGACTGTTGATAATAACTTAGAAGTTTGTGGAAGCCTTAGCAATTCAGATATCGCGAAAGCAATTTGTGATACCTATAACGAAGATTTAGATCCCGAAGACACATCGAACAATGAACCGTTTTCCCGTCTAACAGAACAGTCCGTGACTCAGTTTATTCAATATTTACCCAAATTCATGCAAATACAACCATCAAACATCACTGTTTGTTGCAAATTGAAAGGCTAGTAATTAAGCCTAAAAAAGTAAGCGTAAGCAAACTACCCTCTATAAATATTGTAATCAATGGTGGTATCTAACGGTATTTCCTATTTTTCTTTTGTGTAATTGATTAAAAATTAATTAAGTTGTTAGAGAATGGCTAATTTAATTTGTGTTATTATTAATAACAATATTTAAAATATTTTTTGTAATTTACTTTTTGTATTTGTATAAACAGTAAAAAAAAGCTTTTATCTGGAATTCAAATCTCAGAAAATGTTCCTCCCTCTATTTTTTTAACCACTTTCAATAGTTCGAAATTCGGATAATTCGAACTAGTTTCGTTGTCTCTGTGAGTTTGAATTATCGATTGTCCACTGTGAATACGTTTTGTGGACTGAAAGAGTATCCGCTGAAGAGAGATGTCCAATTTTAGTGAGTAGCCGCTTTAGAGATTTTACCGTATAATAATTTAAACAAAAAGTAATGACCAAATATACAGCAATGAAGTAAATATGTCCCAGCAAGTTCTATTTAAGTTCAAATAAAAGGTCTCTAAATGTTTAAAATGTTTTATAAAATATATTTAGTTTTTTTTTATATTATTCTTATTGTTCTTAAAAAAGCAAGTAATATTAAGTGCGTTTAGGCTGAATTTTATGACGATAAAGTTGCATACATTTTAAAGAAGTTAAAATTAAAATAAGGTTTTCTTGTTGGTTTAAAATTTTATTTTCGTTCAAAAACAAAATAAAAAAGGAAAATGTTCAAGGGAATGCTCAATTATGAAATGAAATAGGACAAAATAATATATATATATATATATATTGTAATACCTTTTCAACGCTGATCCGATTAAAGATGTTTTTGGTAGCTATTGGAACAATGCGAACAAAACAAATCTTTGCCTCCAACAGAATTTTATTGTATAAACAAAAGAAATTCTTTATGGAAGTAAAAATATGGCATTACGGTTTTGAGAATTAAAATGAATAAAAATGAAGGGTCCTCGGCATGATGATTAAGTTCAAAAGAGAAAGTTCGGACACAATGTCAAGGTTCATAAAATACTTCAGTGATGATACTCAAATTGGATTTCGTAGAGAAATCAGGTAATGTCTCTATAAGTCTTTTTAACACCAATGACCGGCTTGTTGCCGGAATAGCGTATAATCCCGCAGGCACTTGGCGCGCCTTTACTCTCGTCAAGAAATCTGGCACTTCTCTTTCAGGTAACTTTTCCCTGATACTTGGAGTACCACAAATTGATGTCTGGCACCTCTCAGCATCTATCTCTGCTGCTAGGAAACTTGGCGTCTCCAGTTCTCTCCACAGAGAAACAACACTTCTCGCTCCTTTTTTCGAACACATTGTCCAACTCAAAATTATCTTGCTCAGGATTTTCACAGTGGGAGGGGATCTGGTCAGAGAAAGGGCACGCTAGGGCCACTTATCGTTTAGAAACCTCTGGAAAACAGCCTCCCCATTCAAAACTAGCCTGTTATTTGTTTTTCCAAAACAGTGGACATAAGTCGTGTTATATTCGCTTTCCCATGGAGATACTTTTTTTCTCACGGGACCGACAAGTATTAGAGCAAAGAATTTCGTCTTGGGAGATCTAGGCTATCTATCACTGTTCTAGAGCTTCCCTTGATTCACAAAAGAAGTTCGGCCTTTCACTTCAAAATAACACCGACGTGAGAAAATATGCATGAAATAGTCTTTCTAAAATCTTCTCATGGGAAATCTTGGACCACACATATAAACACATGAATGACGAAAATCAATATTTTACAATATATTTACGTAGTGGAACTGTTTAAAGAATGTAGACAAGTATACTCCTTTTTTTCCATTTTCGTCACAATCAAAAATTAAATTAAAAATAAAATTTTTCTTTCTAAAATGGAATTCAACATAGGCTGTAAAGTACTTTAGCATACATACAACTATTTTTTTTTATTTTTACACAAACACCTCAGAAAGCAAATAAATTTTTAAACCTGTTCCAAATTCTTCATTTTACATTTCGGCTTTTGCACTAAATATTGTGGAGGATGAAGATTTCATTTTTTAAACATTCTGTTATTGTTCATTTTGTTATTCAATAGACATTTTTAATGATTATTTCATTCCGCAGTGAAAAATTAACGTAATTTTCATAGAATAACTTTTTCCCTAAATATTATTATAACAATTTAACTGACATTTGACTGTTTTTTAATTTTTTTAATTTATTTTCAGTTACACAAGCAACTTAAAACAAAATATGATTAATAAATATATAATAATGTTAAAAATAAGTAATAATAAGTTCGGATGTATATAAAACAAAATGTCGCTGAATTTTTGAAGGTTTTACTGGGGTCATTTTGTATTTTTAGGATTTCGTACATAAAAAGTGAAATCGGAACCATTATAAGATCACTCCTGTGTCTGTCTGTCCGTCTGTCAGAGCCCTTCTTCTCGTAAACTATGGGACGGGGAAAGTTCAAACTTGGGAAAGTTAGATTAATTAGCCATTCACATATATGTTTAGGAAAAAAAATAAGGAGCTAATTAAGTTACTTGAAAAAAAAAAAAAAACTTTCTTTTTATCTACCGTGTAGGCTATCGTTCCAAAGATCTCGTAACATCGAACTCAAAAATATATTTGTTTTAATTTTAGGTATTATATTTTCAGAGATATCGTTGATAGTATACTGGAAAAATATGTCCCCCCCCCACTCCTATTTCAGAATCTACTGAAACTAAAATTGTAAAAAATTTAGGGGTAGTAGGAGTTTATTAATTAATAAATTTAATGTACGGAACCTTCTGAGCGTGAGTTATACTCGTACTTGACCTATTTATTTATCCTTTCTGTTGGGAAAATGTAAATAAGTTTAGACTGGAAATAATGATGAAAAAAAATTATTGATCAACATTACAAGCCGATAAAAATCCAAGAAAGATTATTTCCGAATCTACTGAAACTGAAATTGTAAAAAAAATTAGGGGTAGTAGGAGTTTATTAATTAATAAATAGTAATTAATAAATTTAATATACGGAACCTTCTGGGCGTGAGTTATACTCGTACTTGACCGATTTATTTATCCTTTCTGTTGGGGAAATGTAAATAAGTTTAGACTGGAAATAATGATAAAAAAAAAATATTGATCAACATTACAAGCCGATAAAAATTCAAGAAAAATTTTTTCCGAATCTACTGAAACTGAAATTGTAAAAAATTAGGAATAGTAGGAGTTTATTAATTAATAAATAGTAATTAATAAATTTAATGTATGGAGCCTTCTGAGCGTGAGTTTTACTCGTTCTTGAACTATTTATTTATCCTTTCTGTTGGGGAAATGTAAATAAGTTTAGACTGGAAATAATGATGAAAAAAAATTATTGATCAACATTACAAGTCGATAAAATTCCAAGAAAGATTATTTCGTTCCATACAGAAGCGAAAGAGAAAAAAGACAAATATTTAGCTGCGGAAGAAAATGGGACAAAAGTTTCGTAAAAGGGATTTCAAAAAGAAACTTATCATACAATAGAGAAAAGAAAAGTCTTTTATTCCGTTTTAATGCTCAACAAAGGATCAAATCCGAAAATTTTTTGGTCTAAAATGGAAGTAAACTTAGCTTTTCAAATACTTTCTAAATACAATATATGTTTATGTTTTTCAACTATACACGAAAACCTTAAAAAAAATAAAAGTACGTATTTTTTAAACCGTTTCACATATCTCTTTTGTTATTTCAACTTTTAGTGAACAAAAGGGTAGAGGACAGAGATTCAATTTTAAAAAATTAGTCCCCCCTCCCCCCCCCCCAAAAAAAAAACAAAAAAACAACAACAACAATTTTACTTTATGTTTTTCCATAATGATTATTTTAATTCTTAGAAGGAGAATAATCTTATATTGTTTCGTAGGTCTCTTGTGTTTATTGAAGATGATAACAATTTAACTATAATTTGCCTGAATGATTGTATTTGACTTGTATATAGTGATGATGTATACTATAATGGTTTATATTATTATTTAAACATAAAACGATGTATAGCGATGGCAAAAATAGATTCTAGCAGGAATCGTTAGTAACTTGAAAGAGTTTATTGTATATTTAATTCGGGTTACATTTTATTTTCATAGATTAAAAAAAACATATTATTCTTTTTCTTCTTTTTTTTCAGAGTAGTTTAATAAAGACTGCACACATAGATAAAATCAAACTTTTTTATGAAAAACACATTTAATTAGCAGAAAGATAAAACTACTATGTTGCATCTAATCCAGGTAAAGAAAATTTCTATTTATTTAATTGATTAGGCACCGATCGATAATATGCTGTCTGTGTGGAAGAAAATTTCCCTTTTTTAAACAGTGCATTGAATATTTATTTACTTTAACTTTTAGGTATTTTCTATTAATATATTATAGACCAATTTTGATTTTATGACTTACAACTATTGATATAAAGTTGAATAATGTGTCGAAACGGTAATGTTACGTTTTGCTAATACTCATTAAATGGTTTTTCAATTTGACCAATTTCTTAGTTAAAAAAATAAAATTCCCAGTGCAAGCTCTGGAATAATTAACTTTCATATAGTTTTTATTTACATTAAAATTTTTCAACTATTTAAACAAAATAAAAAAAAATAATTAATAAAATTAATAAATAAAAATAAAATCAATCAATAAATAAATAAAATAAATATAAAAATAAATAAAATTAATAATAAAAATTATTCCGGACAACATATTAATAATGTAAAATAAAAAGCCTCTTAAAGTTTAGAATGTTTTGGTAAGACCGTCTTGTATTTATTCTGTGTTTGGTGTTTAAAAAAATAATATTAAATGTGTTTTGGGCTGAATATGACAAAAAAAAGTAAATTCTGAATTAGTTTTAAATTAAAAAAAAAATGACCGTTGCTTTAAAATGTCTTTCATTTCAAAAGCTACAAAAGAAAAAGAAAAATAGATGTGCAATGAAATAGAACAGATGTTTCGGAAATACTTGTAAAATTAAGCGACACATTACGGAATGCAATAAAGAATGGATCTTTTACTTCTGTGAAAAATGGAATTTAACGTTTTTAAAATTACTTATTAGCAAACATAATAATTTGTTTTCTAGAAAAATAGACCGAATTTTCTTCCCCCATAGAAGAATAAGATAAAAAAAAGTTATAATTTAAAACCATTTCAGACACCTGGTTTTATATTTCATTTATACAGTATTTTCAAAATTCTGCAGAATACACATACTGCATTTAAAAAAAAAAAAAAAAAAAACAGGTTTTCAACGAAAAAAAAAATCTCATTTTATATTTGGCCCTTAATGATAATTTTACTTCTTAACGATAATAATACACTGAAAAAATGTCTCTGATTTTAAGAAAACATAATTTAACCATGAACCAAAATATACAATAACCGCATCCGAGTCACCCATGAATCCAAAATGCATTCTTTATCTTTAAAAATCTCAGGAATAAATATAGTTTCGAGACTTAAAAAAACATTTTTAAATACAAAGCTTCTTTTGCTGGCACTATTATTCGGAAACGTTTCAGAATAGTTTTTATAGTCGATAAATCAATTTTTTAAACTTGTAATGTAGATTTATTTTAAATTCTTAAAGGTGTAAACTAAAAACATCGTGTACATTAAATAGACTTTTATTAGATTGTTGACATATTTCGGTTCACACCGAGCCGTTATCAAAAACAAATGAGGACATTCTATAATTGGACGGTCTTTGAAGTTATTATTTAATTTATTGTAGAATAATAACTTCAAAGTCCCGGCAATTATAGAATATTCTCAGTTGTTATTTATAATGGCTCGAAGTGAGCCGAAACATTTCAACAAACTAATAAAAGTTACTTTACAGTATATTATGTTTTCAGTTTACACCTTTTAGCATTTAAAAGAAATATATTATTACAAGGTCTTATAATTTATTATATTTTGTAATGTACGTTTTTCGGATTTTATCATATCTCAAGAAAACATTCAACAGACGTGTTTTACAGGCAAACATGATAAACTAATAGCACTACCATAAACATTAAAATTAAAATTATTTTGTTATCTTTCCTGCATGAATTTCGTTACACATACCAAAAAATTTAATTGAGAATTGATAACATCCTAAAAAGCTATTTTCTGTCATAATGAATAGAGGAAAGTATATTGAACTAAGTAAATTATATCCAATGGTTGGAGTATCATTGTTGAGATTTTTTCCAACAGAGCGAAAATATGCTGGGACCAGGACTCGAACCTGGGTACTTTGGTTTGCCGTACTAACGCTCCCCCTACTGAACTATCTCGACGGTATCTTGTAATAGTTATAGCTCGGATGAATGAAATTAGCGCTGCAGTTTGCAGCCTTGTCCAACAAATAAGAGTGAAATATGCCAGTCCAGGATATCGTAGGGAGAGTTCAGTAGGAAGTGCGATGGTACGGCGAACCAAAGTACCCAGGTTCCAGTCCTGGTCCCGGCATATTTTCGCTCTGTTGTAAAAATTCTCAGCTATGATACTCCAACCATTGGATATAGCTATATTCTGGTTTGAGAAAATTGATTAACAAACTGTAGAAACTACTCGGAAAGGTTTCCGAAAATCAGTGGCAGTGATAGAAACTTTGTTTTTTATAAATGCTCCTTTACATCTTTCAAATACATTATTTTTTTAGGTTTTTAAAGATAAAGACCTCTTTTCGGAATTATGGTTAATTTGAAAGAGGTTATTGTATGTTTTCGTTCGTGGTTATATTACCTTTCCGTAGAGTAAGAAACATTAATATAGATATGTATGTTTAACCTTATAATCCGATGTTGTTTCGAAGAACTTCTCTTCCTATGATTATGATAAGAGTTTTATTGACATTTCATTGACTATTAAAATTTGTTAAAAACTGATTAGTTTTTGGTTATACTACACATGTTAATTCAATCATGTAAACAAAAAAATATATTACCAAATATGTAACCATAAGAAAACCCCATCTTAGCAAGCTGTCTTCATTTAAAAACAAAATGTTTTCGAATGTTTGCTGTGTTTTACTAAAAACATTTTGTATCATTTGTGTGTTTGGTTTAAAAAAAATGAAAACAGTATTACGTACATTTTTGATGAAGATAATTATTATACATCTGTTTAAAATATGAAAGAATTAAAAAAAAAAAAGAATGATGGTCTGTTCCTTTACAAAATTCTTTTCATTCAGAAACGAAAGAAAGAAAGAAATGGAAATATTTAGCTTTGAAATGAAATATGACAAAAGATTTAAAAAAAGGATTACATAAAGCAATGCATTATGGCTTGTATAAGTAAGAAAGAATATACCTTTTCATCCATTTTATTACACAATAAATCGTGAAATCGGAAGCTTTTTTCCATCGAAAATTGAATATAGTTTGTAAAGTACTATAAAAAACAAAAATATATATGGTTTTCTATATTTTCACGAGAAAACCTCAGAAAACAAAAGTATTTTTAAATCTGTTGCTCTTATCTCATTTTACATTTGGAATTTCAAGCTGTATTGTTACACTATATTGCAATAAAAAGGCATAGGATTTAGACTCATTTTTTAAACATTCCTTTTGTTTTAAATTTCGATTTTCAACAGAAAAAAATGTTTGTTTTTTAGTGATTATTTTATTTTTTAGTGGAATAATAATCTTAAGTTATTTAGAATACAACAGTAATATTTTGAGTTTAAGAATAATCATACGCTTCTTTCCTTCATATATTTCTCGAGAGAGAATTTAGCAATAACGTTCATATTGTGAAGATTCCTTTTACAGAAAAGTACTTCTTCTGGACAGTATCAAAATTTCAAATATAATAGCCCTTTATCATGTAAAATTGTTGTATTTAAGTCATTATATAACAGAGCATTGAGATTTTGCAATGCACTTTTAATAAGGAAATAAATAAAATATTTACTGATATACGTCTTAACTAATATCCACGACGTTGGTGTATGTTGGACCAAAATCTGAGGAGGCCTACATAAACAAAAAGAAGAATAGCTGTTAGTACGTTTTTATGCCTTATGTTATAGCGCCGTTGTGAAACACTATATAAAGTGATATAAGACAGGTGGTTCGTGTCATTTTACCGATTGAACTCATACTTGGTTAGTTCACCTCCAATTATTTTGAAAATGATTGAAGTTATATTTTGATCATGTAATATAACTGTTGCATAATTACAATATGAAAAAAATATGAATTTAATTAATATTTATTTAATTATTTAAAATTTAGCGAGCAATTGATAAAAAAAACACATATTATTCATGATTAATTAAGTCACAGCACAAAAAAATAAAAGCATCAGCACATAGGATAATTTTGTAAATTAGATATAATCAAAATAAAACCTGATTAATTGATTATTACCTGATTAATTGATTATTACCTGATTAATTCAGCTTATAAGGTTCAAAAGATAGAAAAAACAATCCATGTAGCCAGAAAAAAATAATGATAAATAAATATTACTCACCACATGTTATTCTGCAAGCGTGTGAATTATGGTGTATTCCTAGTATATATCATTAATTAGCATATGTAGTCTCCCCTTTTTTTGTATTAGCTAACTCTTGATTCATCTAATTGTCACAAATCGTTCACACAGTGTAGAGTTCACTAGTACTTTTACTTTCTATTTGCATCTGGAACAGAATCTTTAGACAGTGATCTTGCATCGGGAACAGAAACTTTGGATAGTGTATCCTGGCATATCTAGTTAGTACAAAGCTTTCATATGGAGTCTGGTTATACTTCCAGATATTCGTCTTGCATCGGGAACAGAACCTATGGATAGAGCACTTGCATCATAAAGTATGGAATCTGCTCATACTTCCGGATATTCATCTTGCATCGGGGACAGTATATTTGGATAATGGACTTGTATCGGGACAAGAAACTTTAGATAGTGTATCTTAATTCAAGCGTTAACTTGTATTGGACACGGAGGCTTGGCATTCACGGGTACGGTTCAATGTCTATTTTTCGTTGCATCGTCTTAATAATGCCAGCCAAGAGATATTATTTCTCTTCTTACTACAAAGAAACTCCAAGGCAGAATGAACGAATTTTTATTTTCTTAGACATCGGTCCCAGGTTTTCCCTAGGGCGTGACTGTATGTAATTTTTTGGCTTCCTGGGACCGCATGATTCGTTGACCTTCTTGACCTATATGTAAATTTTAAGTACAGCCCTCACCATTGGATGATTTTTTTACGTTATTTCTACATAACTTATTTCTAGTTAAATTGCAGTTGGATGATTTTTTTCATACAAATCCTTACAGATTAGGAAAGGGGTGGGGGGGATGTCTAAAATCCACTTGGTGACTTCTGTTTGTTTATGTATCTATTTATTTTGCAACTGTGGAACATGAATTGTGAACTGTGTATTTATTTCGTTTGGAAATAATTGGTTTTCCCTTTTTTAATGGTTTCTGCTTGGTTAAATATATATATAATAAATACAGCATAATAAAAAAAGTACCGCATAAGAATACATTATATTAATATTGACATTTAATGTACAATTAAATGTAAACATCGACGCTACAATTAAGCCCAAAATATTTTTATTCATAATTGTTCATTTTGTGACTAATTGTTCATATTGTTCATAAAATTATATTTTTAGTCCCTCTTAATAACTATTGGATTTAATGTCCAATAATGTCATAGGTTTTCTTCGGAAATCTCGGAGAAATCCAATTAATATCCGATTCGTTTCAATCCTACATTGACTATATATTTACCTTACTAAAAAAAATCGACCATTAAAAAAACTATTGATATAAATAAGGTCTGATTTTGTGCTTTTGTATCCTATTGGTAATTTTCTCACTATTTAGCTCTGAAACGAAATATGACAAAAGTTTTAAAACAGGATTACACAAAGCAATGCATTATGAGATGTATAAGTAAGAAAGAATATACATTTCCATACATTTTATTACACAATAAATCGTGAAATCGGAAACTTTTTTCCATCGAAAATTCAATATAGTTTGTAAAGTACTATAGCAAATAAAAAAAATATGGTTTTCTTTATTTTCACGAGAAAAACGCAGAAAACAAAAGTATTTTTATGTCTGTTATTCTTATTTCATTTTACATATGGAATTTCAAATAAAACTATAAACATAAGTATCCGAAATTTTATCTTTGAGGTGTCGTGTGTAAAATTTACTTCAAAAGCTGAAAGTTGATCTACATTGGTGAAACTGGACACTCTCCAAATGCAACACTTAAAGAGCATAAAAATTATTTTAATAAAGGTACTTTGAACTCAAGATTGATTACACATGCACTTGAATACGATCATGCCACAGACTTTGATAACTGTAAGACTTTGAAGTCTAACTGCTTCGCGTGAAGTAGAGTGTATTCCTAGAGGTTTGGCTGGCTGTTCTATCTAAATCTCAAATTAATGGGGCTATCCAGGCTCTGTCTTAGTATGATGTCTTAATTAAACTGTAGGTTTAATTATTTTCATTTTTTGGTTCTCCAGTGCTTTGTAACTGTGTACATATATTGATGAGGAGTATAAGGGAAAAATACAATGTCATGGCATATGTAAATACAGTGGAGACAACTATTTACATATCATTTGCATTAAAAAAAATAAATTACTTATATTACTAAAAATCCGATTGGTTCCAGTTAAAACATCTAATAAATTCATAAAAAGTATAAACTGTTTTAGTCCATACTGATATTTTATTGATTTGGATCATACTGATATACTGAAAAAACACAAACTTTCAAGGATGAATTTAAAGATTGCAATCCTGAAACCTTTTGTAAATAATTAAGTAAATGCATGCAGTTAAAACCTATTTCGCAATATTTTAAATATCAGATGTTTAGGAAATATAAGACGTCAGAATATAGTACTACGAATGTCTAAGTACTTTTTCAGAAAAAAAATTAAAAATTAATACTTTTGTCACTTTTCGCGAATGAAGAATTTTCCAAGCCCCTTTGTATTAAGCCATTAAAATATTTATGAACAGAGGAAAAAATACACAGATTTTTCTTTATCCTTATTATTATAGATTAAAAGAATATTGCTGGACTACGGCTAGACATTTCATATGGCTCTCTCAGGATTTGATATACACATGCTCAAAGCTAGGGAGTGCAGTTGCTTCGCAACTTGGAAGCCCATCGAACCTATCACAAGTTCAAGTTCAAAGAATATTGATAATTCGGTTTACAATATTAAAATCTCAAACATGTGAGAGATTGTTTTTGAAATTAAATACCGAAATTTTAGTTTGCAATATCATGGATAGTAAAATCATTATCTCTAGAAAAAATACTGTAACACAAGATTAAAAAATAATTGTTCTTGAAAATAGTGCAGAATACCAGTTGCAACAAAACACATTCGCATCCAATTTTTGAACTTTATTAAGTTATTTTCTCAGCGAAAAATATTAGTTTAGCTGACTAAGTTATAAAAGAAAAAGATGGAGATAAAATGAACACATCTTTTTAGATAATTTCTGTTGTCACATTTGTAATTTTCGTTCCGTTTCATTTTATATAAACGTTGTACTTAAATTTGACAGAATTAAAATAATAATTATAAAAAAAAAATACATTAAATTTACCATGTTTCGTCATCAGATGACAAATATACCTATTAATTCTGTCTAATTGTTTCCTTTGGTAAGATACACATAGAGGAAGTTCTTCTAGATAATTTCAATTAGTAGATTGCATGATACAAAGGATGTGAATTATCACCTTACTAAACAGCGTACAACAAACAAAGTGAAGAAATGTCCAGACCAGTGTACCATCCCGGATCCCTTGCTATAGCGCACCAAGTGCTTTACCAATTAAGCCATCCGGACGCCATCCGGACGACCATCCGACTACAACTTTGCAGCACAAGATGGAAAGTCAATCATGAGCACAATTCCTAGTGGAATACATGAGACAAATCAAACTCAGTATCGTTGAATATTTACATACTACTTTAGTATATACATCTGACAGAATTATCCATTTGAAAGGAAATTACAAATAAATGCGGATATTTTGGAAACGATTATGCATATTCATTGGATTTATTTATTAATGTCCAAAGCTTTATCTATCATATATTATATTTGCTCTTTTTTTACAAATAAAATTATCTTCATTTTTAATTATTTTAAATAAATTAAGTGAATGTTGCATCGATTTGCAATAAATATTTTATTTTGTATTTTGAATAAGGAGTAATTAATTACCTTCATTTCTGTTTAGAAAAATTGTCTGTACATACCGATACTTTTTTCTGAAGTATCCTTATAAAAAGATGCCACTGAACTTTATAATAAAAATCGAAAAAGGATACGAAAGAGTATAACTTATAAAACGAAAACTTTATTAAAAACGAAAGATTATAACTTTTTTTTTTCCATTGTAAGGGATAATTAAAAAAATATATTATAGGATTTTAAGTAATGATTTATTTATACAGTAATGATTTTCGCATCGGTTAAGCAAAACATTTCACATAAAAAAAACAAGAAATATTAATTTATCATTGTTGAAATCTGTATAGTCTGATTGTTTTAAACACGTTAAATGCATTTATATATCTAAACTAATTTGGATAAGGTATTTTACATCTTTTATAAATGAAATATTTATGAAAATAAATTACAACCAATGGATTTTTTTTCGAGATGCCCAGTTAACAAAGATCGATGAGCCTGTACTAAAAATCATTCCTTAGTAATACATTTAGAAATATTTAATACTATGAAAATTCAAACGTAGTCTTTTGTACTTTCTTACTCATCAATTTTAGTCAGCAGTTTTATTTTGTTCTGCAAGTCAAAGCTATGTTAGTTTCCGATAGAGAAAATAAATTTTATTTTCATAGAAGAAACTGGCATAAATGTTTATTGTAACTTTTCATAAACGGAAGATGCCATCTTGAACAATGCACACTGATTAATTTTCTGTTTGTTTGTGATTTAGTTTTATGTATTATCGCTTTTTTTATTTTTTTAAATATGATTATTACTTTTATATACATATCTATAATGTTTCTCCTGTTTATTTTTCATTTATAGATAAATATTACATATGACTAAATATTTTAATGTGTGTGTAAATTACAATAATATTTGACACATGTTGATTTTTAAATTATATTTCTTTCAATTGAAAAAAATAAATGAATTTTCAAGAAATATATCTATTTTTGAAATTACATTATATTGTTTTACCTGACCTTTTTAAAGGGTGCTTAATTTTTTTTCGTGTTGCTTTAAAACTATACATCAAAGGAAGCAACGTGCTTTCTGCCTTGGAATTCATAAAGATCATTAGGTAAGTAATTTATAAGAAGACGTTTCCAATTATTGTCGTTGACAAAAAATTCTATAAACTAGTAAACTAATGGAAATACTTACAATAACATTTATGTGCTCATAATTTAAAATACGATGGAATTAATTATATAGATTTAGATAGTGTTATAACTGCATCTTATTCAAAATTTGACTATAACAATTGTACGTACTAATACACTTAATTCCGTGTGTACTATACCAGTTGTTCTCTAGAGATTACACCAATATAGGATACATATACTTATCGATTTTTTTTACTTATAACACATGGGCTAAGTTCCCGGTCTAATAAAGAAAACACAACGTTTTAACAAAGCTTTATAACTTTATGATTTTATAACTTTATAACTTTAATAAATAACATAACTTTAATAATAAATAATAATAATTTAATAATAATAATAATAATTTAGAATAATAATTTTATATAATAATTTTATAATATTAATTTAATAATAATAATTTAATAATATTAATTTAGTAAATGAATAATAATAATAATTTAATAATAAATAACATAATTTTATAACGAAAAAGCTCCAAACAGTGCTCAGAAATTTTTGTTTATCCATTTTTGTGTTTATCAACAAAGTTGTTCAACTGAAACCACTCTAACGTTTTATCCACATTGCGAATCGTCATGACATTTTTCTGATACCTTTTAAATGTTAGTATTTACGAAAAAAAGCATCGGTTCGGCGATTGCAACGCCATCTGTGTGCCAGACCGGGAACTTATCAGCCCATGTGTTAATATATGTCAATAAGAACAACAGAAAAGAAATGGCGTGCTTTTATTTTTAATAATTTTTAAGCAATTATTTGCTGCCCAGAATTGAAACTTGTATGCGATATACATAATGAAAGCCAAAAGTAAATTCTCTGTAATTTAAAAATAAATGAGGCGTTGACGTAAGAAGGGGGATAAGTGTCAAAAATGAAACTACCTTTTGATTACTACCTTTTCCATTCATTGGAGTTACTACCTGAGCTATCTTGCGGACATCATAAGAAATAAAACAAACGGGTTATGGACTTAGTCTCATTCCTATGCTATTGGACTTGGTAATTTATTACTTTATCAACGACAAAACGGTAAACGGATTTTTGGTACTTACTCCCCTTCCCATGTCAAAGCCTCAAATATTTTTTATTAAACATATATTGTGACACACTATTTTAAAATAATCGATATTAAAACATAGCTAACTTTCTGACAGAAAATATATTTATTGTGCTATAATTTAATTTTAATTTTTATCTATGCTGGAACGTAACAGATCTGCTTAGATAACCTGATAAATTTGTACATATTGTTAAAATAATTAATTTTTATTGCTGAGTCCTTATGTCTCATCACTCTAAAAATGCCATTTTCAAAACTAAGCAAACAATACTCAAATCTGAGTATGTCGCGTAGTCAAAATGAATCCGAATTAAAATTACTCAAGTATGAAACATGTATATATTCATTTCTGAAAACATACACACACTCAATAATAAAACATCATGTACTCATATATTTGAGTATGTCCATGTTTCAAAAATGAGTATAAACTGACTTCTATGTGCTCATTTTTTTATATTTCCATGTTTCAAAAATGGGTTTGAACTGATTTCATAATTTTTTAGTATATCCATGTTTCAAAAATGAGTATGAACTGACCTCTATGCTCTCAGGTTTGAGTATATCCATGTTTCAATAGTCTGAGTATGAACTGACCTCTATGCTCTCAGGTTTGAGTATATCCATGTTTCAAAAATGAGTATGAACTGACCTCTATGCTCTCAGGTTTGAGTATATCCATGTTTCAAAAATGAGTATGAACTGACCTTTATGCTCTCAGGTTTGAGTATATCCATGTTTCAAAAATGAGTATGAACTGACCTCTATGCTCTCAGGTTTGAGTATATCCATGTTTCAATAGTCTGAGTATTTCTGGTATTTCAAAATTGAAAGCATTGGGTCATCATATTTGAAGCAAAAAGCTTCATAACAAAATGAAAACATCGATTTCTTCAAATTTGAAAGTGTCACTTTTCTCAAAGACAAAACAATATTTTTAAGAAAAGACCATACTACTAAAATTGCATGTAGAAGTTACGTACTTTGAGAAAGTATTTGAGTCATAAATTGAGAAAATGTTGTTAAGTAACGGAAGATACATTTTTTACATAAAATACAACTTCGGGAGGTTTTATTTTAATTTTAAAACTGCACTTTTTATGCTGTTGCAAACCTTGAAAAGATTTTATTGAAATGTAATGAATATTGTAGTTACTCCGTAAAATAAGCATATAAAGAGAAATACGAGAAAAATCTGGAATAGCTCATGTATTATTTCTTTCGCCTAATTGTTGACATCTCTGTTTGCGAAAAGTAAGATATTTAAAGAACTTTAAAGACAAAATTATTATTTTTAATAAAAATATTAATGAATAATATTATTACTTCTCTTCATATAAATACTTAAAATAACTATAATATTAACAATTTTAATACTTCTAATAAAATGCTTGGAACCTTTACTGTCAAATTATAATTAATTTCTAAAAAAAAGTATACTTTTTTTAACATGTGCATTTACTATATATAGCAAAATAATTAAAAAGTTAAAATAAGAATATAAAAGTATTTTTATAGTTATTCATCTTATGATTGAAAGTAATAGCACTATTATGAAAAATACATTTATTGAGATAAAGCATTTCGCCTATTAGTGAATAAGTAAATTGTAAAAGTTTTAAAAGCATATTCTGACAATGTTTTTTTTTTATTTCATAGTTTATTCAGCAAGAATTAATATTACTTGCTAAGCATAACAAAAAGAAAAGAAAGAAAAAAGAACAGCTTACATTTTTATATCTCGAAGAAATATCTATTGCAAATAAATTTATATTTATCGCTTCATTTCCTTCAACTTATTGTAGAATTATTGTCACATGCAATGAAATGAAACCGTTACAATTTCAATTGATTCTTTTTGAATGTCTGTTTTAACTGAGATGCAAAATACTTTAAAATAATCCCATAAGAAACGATAACACTAAAGGCTTAAATTTAAATAAAACTGGCAAATTCATATCAGAATTGTGTGATTACATGGATTAAAGTCTCAATGTGTTATTAGATGTATCAGTAAACACTAATTCCTTCGACAATTCGAATTTCTTTCTCTTGAATACTTTTTTGTATTAAATAATAAAAGTGAGCATTTACAAAGTCTAGCTTTGTTTTCAGTAATGTAAAGTAATTTGAAACGTAAGCTTTACAGTTGCTTTAAAATAAATTTTTATTCAGTTTGTAGAAAATCACACGCAATATAACAATATAAATACTTTTATTGAGTATCAATGTTTCTCTTTTAAAGCAAGTCGATAATTAATTAACAAGAAAATAAATCATGCATCACGCATAGATTGTGAACACTTTCTAACACTTCCAGAATATTTCAAAGAAGTTTCAATATTTAATAAGGTAAAAGAAGATATCGAAATAAGCAAGGCCAAGGGCAAACTAGGCGGGGTGGCCTATCTTTCGGCTTAAGCTCAACTAGCCCCGTCCAGCAGTTTTGTTTACCTAATTATATTGAGCATTACTAAATTATACTTTGTGATATTGAGCAATAATTATACTATGTAATTCTGAAATACAAATTCTGAAAATATAAGATTCCAAAAATAAAAATTCTGAAAATACAATTTACCAATCTTACTTACCAGTACTAAATACTACCATGTGATGCTGGGCAATAATGCTACCATGTAATAATAATGTACGATGCTGAAATAAATAAATAATAATGGATAGAAGTACGTACTAAATTAACAATAATGAATGGATAATAATACTAGAGTCAACAATTATAAATTATGTTAAAAATACTAAAAACACTGTATGATGCCATTAAGAAAAACTAAATTGTTAAGGTTAGAGTTTATGCAGTGTGTAAAGTTCCTTATGTATGTTAGAAGTCCACTTTATCCTCAACCTCCACTAAGTTCAATAGAGGTAGCTTGAATAGGTATTGATTGAGTTCTAGTAGAAACATACAATCTGTTATTTTTTGAAGCAGTTTTGGCTGTTTCAGCACGCAGGCAAACCAGGCCGACAGATTCATTTGTGATGGCTTTCTAATGTGATGGTGGGCAGTCAGGATACAATCTAGGATATAATGTAAGGAGGTACATCTTTTCCGACAATTGCATCTAGTTGACGATGCCTTGCCGAATTTATTGAGATATTGTGTAAACGGACCATGGTTTGTAGCAAAGATGTAGTGGTGCCTATTTTGAGGTTGAAGATATGTTGATACTGTTGGGATTAAGGCGTGAGTAAGGCGACCCGTTGTTCCTAGATTCCAATCCATTTGCCCTGATCTTATTAATTCTGATGTTGTTATCTTCTTTAAATGTGATGGTGGAAATGGTTAGAATTTTTGTAAGATGTCCTGTGACGGTTTCGTTGCATCGCGGGCCAGTTTATCAGCATGTTCGTTTTCAGCTACGCCAGAATGACCACGCACCCATTTAAAGAAAATGGATTTCGATGTTTGTTCCAAGACTGTGATTATGTCACATACGAGTAAGTTGGAGGTGAATATATCTCCTAATGCCTGCAGGCTATGCAGACTATGATAATTGATTGTGCAGCTTTGAAAATTATTAGAATTAGCCCAGTCTATTGCATCGTGTATTGTTAGTAACTCTGCTTGGTAGATAATATTTTCTTTGTGTAAGCGTATCCGTCTTGTTCCCTGTAAAACTGAAACCTTACATGCACAGAAAGCGTATGCAGTGCCATCTGTTGTTTTTGATGCGTCGGTGAATATATCAATATCGATTATCCTCTCATTTTCTGTTTGACACTTAAAATATTCAATGTATGGAGGCATTACGCTTTTTGTTGATTTCGGTTGGTAATTCAACGGGTTATGTTCATCTACCGGGACTCCGAGACGAAGTACCCTTCCGAGAGTGGATATTTTCTTCTGCTGCAATGCAAGAAGTGGAATTTCCGACAGTATACAAAGAGCTGCAGTTGGAGATTTTTTATATCCACCCGTAAGTAGGAGTAGGCATTGAGCCTGAAATGAGGAAATAAGTCTTAGACCATGTGACTTCTGAATTCGAACAAACCATATCGATTCAGCATATGTGATTCCAGAATATTATTATACCATACTTTGAGAATCTCTCTAGAAATACCACCTGAGGATGATGAAAATTTTAAAAGGTTATTTGTGTTATTTCTAATCTTTTGTTGCGGATATGGGGGAGAAAGGAGAGTGTTGCCTCTAGGGTGATACCAAATATGGCAAAGTATTGCTTTTTGATAGAGAATAATTATCCAAATAACAAATATGTGCACGTTTTAAATATTGGGTCTTCGAAGGTTTAGAACTTTACACTTTCCATATGAGATAATTAATTTGTTTTCCTTTGCCCAGTCACTGACGAGAGAATCTTCGGAGAATCTTCATTAAACCATCCATAAATATTCTCCATAATAAAGGCCCGAGACACAAACCTGTGGACATCCACGAGAAAAACAGTCTATTTTTCGGATTGCCAGTTGGGGTAAGCACCATGACTCGTTAAAAATGAAAGGATAATATTTTGGTATGATCGGTTTATGAACAAATTTTGCAACTTTTGTAGGGTAGTTGCCCAAGGAAGATTATCAAAAGCGTTGCTGAAATCCAATGACATCTGATAAATATTTATTTTCTTCTGTTAGGATGTCTATGTACAAGAAAACTTCTTGTAATGCTGTATCGGTGGTTTTTCCCTCTATGAACCCATGTTGTGAGTTGAATTGTTCTAGTGAGGTGATTAGAGAATGATTAATACGTTTAAGAAGTAGCTTTTCGTATACTTTTCCGATGATTGGGATGTGCGTAATCGGTCTAATCGAAATAAACAATTTAGAAAATGCATAACACAGTTCAACATCCAGTTTCATCAATTAGCGTCCACAGTCAATATGATAGTCGAATTCTTTTGAGTAACCCTGTATATGATCTATAGATTTGTATACGTTGTTAAAAATTATCATATTGGTAAAATGTTGTTTACTTATAAAATGCAAAACACATCTGAAAAATTATTTTCATCATTTACCGCCCATAAAAATTAACTGGAAAATCTTTTTGTAGGTTTGTATCTATTCTATAAATTTCTATAAACACCATGTGTTAAGTTACAATTTTATTCAGCTAGAAAACGCATCACATAACTAAAATTGAACTTCCAGCAATTACCATTCATAGAAGGCAATATATTCAGCTTTCTTGCATAACACTGAATAGGAATTTATTTATATTTTAAAAACATATCTTAGTATACTAAATATAGTAAATGCATAACACAATTAAAAACACATCTAAGCAATTTACTCCATAGACAGTAATACTTACGAATTCATTTGCATATATGCATAGGCATCATATGCCCTGTATAGTATATAGCCCCCATAGGCATCATATGCCGCATAATTTATCCACCCGGCGTAATGTACTAAAATGTGGTTAAGCATACAAACGGAGACCAACCTGATATGTAAACGCACTTTAGTGACTACAGTTTATAGACAGTACTCTAACTGAATTATTTTTGTGTCAATGTAAATGAACGAATTAATGCTATAAACTTCATATTCGACAGTAACCCCTTAAAATTCACCCCAGCAATGCACTTTAATTCCATTTTATTTTATATAATGAGGGATCTTTAAAAAAATAGCAAATGATTATTCCACTTAGGCCATAATCTAACGGAATTACTTTGTGTCATCCTGTATATCAATGGTAAATGCTATGTACTCCTTGTTCGACATAAATAATATTGTAATGTATCTCAGCAATGCATATCAATATCAATATGTTTGAAATAATGTAACTGCATTAAAATACACAATAAATAAATTTTCCTACAGACCATAATGAAAAGAAATCATGTTGTGTCCCTGTAAATAAACATGAACACAGTTCATTCTTTCTACACACTCCATTTTAAATAGGACTACGGTAAATCTAAATAACATATACCAAGCTCATGGTAATCCCCCTATTTTTACACGAGTTACAGTAAGAACAAACAGACAAACGGCCACACAAAACAACATCGTAAACACTTTCGAACTATGTTGGAAAATGTTAAAGATGATTCAAATTGGATTGTAAGGTAGTGGGTATGGCAATGTTCTAAATTAGAAATGTACCTGTTTATGACTTAAAATGGTACACAAATGAGTTCTATTTCTGTTTATTGCAGAACCAATTCCAAGTTATGTTCGTTTCCGCATTTAAAATATGTAGCTGTTTTACACAAAATAGATTCCTCACAGTTATTATATATATATATATATAGAGAGAGAGATTATCAGTTTCGGTGACACAAAGTATGTATTTAACGAGTACGAAAAATCATGCATTAAGCACAGATTATGAAACACACTCTAACAGTGAATTAATATTATTAATAAATTTTACTTTTCATACGATGAAATAATATTCCTAAATAATCATTAAAAAATATTTTCACTAATTGCTGCCAGATATATGATCAATAGAATTTATACACGCCACGTAATACAGTACAAATCATACAAGTTTCAAAATGCGTACCACAAGGGAAAATGTACTTCCAGCAATTATCTATCATAATAGTCATTCTTGTAACCAAATTCTTTTGTGCCTGTCCATAAAAGAATGATATATTCTACGTATTCTATAATTTATAGAAAACACGTGTAGTGCACCTAAGTGCTCTTTTTTAACACTTTCCAACAAAGTTGAAAAGTGTTTATGAATTCGGTATGTCTGTCTGTCTGTCTGTCTGTCCATGCTCTAACTCAAGTAAATGTATTCGGATTGTCAAACAATTGATATACGTTATTGAAGTTTTCTATGTTCGGTATTGAAAATGAAGTGTGTCGATAAAACATAAAATATACTTTTTGTAGCATGAGGATTGTTACAAATCACACAATTTGAGTATAATCAGCAGTTTTAGCTCATTCATTATGAAAAATTTTATACTAGTTAACAAATCTAATAATGGTATAAATATAGTATGTAATAAATACTATTTTTATAGGGTCCATACACTTCTTTTGTCAATAACTTTATTTGTGCTCAGTTTATATTCGAAATTTTAATGTCAAACGGTATCTTGGAATATGCGTATTATTATAAAAACGTTTCGATATGTTCACCCCTCATGTCAATAACCATTTGAATTCTTCTCTTGAAGCCTCTAATAACCTCAAGGAAAGTGGCCTGCGGGATGTTTTCTAGCACTTCGTGAATTGCTTGTTCTGATTTATCGAGATTTGAAGGTGCATTTCGATAGCATTTATCCTTCAGATATTCCCAGAGGGCACAATTAGATGGGTTGATATCAGAAGAATACGGTGGCCACTGAACATCACGTACATATAGTCTTCGAAACTCAGAAGACAACTCTGTCATGAAATTGTTCTTCAATGATGTCGTGGATTTCGTGAGATCGATGAGGTCCAGATGTTCTAGAAACCAGTAATATTATAAAGTTTTCTTCGCCTTCAATATCGCAGAAAATTCTCCGATTACATAAGGCAAAAATATTTTTATAAAATTAGTGGTATCAAAACTATCTGGACCTCCTCCCTATCTACGCCACTGCTAGACGATGTCGCTGAGATCCACCCGTTATCATTTTAGCATCGAGCTACATTTATCGGATTTAAATTTTTTAGTACTATTCTGTAGCCGTTTTCCACACCATGTATTCTAGGCGATGTACTTCTACTTATCAAATACGGGCATGTACAAATATTTCAAAACGGTAACTGATTTTTTATCATATTTTACTAAATAACTAAAAACATATCGTACATTACTAGCACATCGATAGCTTTAAAAAAAAACAATTTATTCTTTAAAAAAAATACTAATTCTGACAGAATCAAATACAGGGTGTCCATAATTAAACGACCCTACTTTAAAGTTGTCTACAGACGAAACTATTGGTCAGAAAGTTGAGAAATTTTGTGAAGAACAAAATGAAGGAACGGGAATTTGTTTAAGCAAAAAAAAAATTAGTTCAAAATTTCGCCACCAGGTGGCGTTAGTAATGAATTAACTACACATTTAGCTTACATTTACCACAGTTTACATATTTTATTGCAACAAAACATTTTCCACATGACGGCCATCATTTTCAGCTACCATCTGGAATTGTAAGATAGCATGTTCCACAGTTGTATGTTATGTTACCCGTAGTGTGTTCTGGAAAATGCTAAGAACATGTCGTAAAAAAGTTTTGTTAAACATTTTTTGTTGAATTAAAAATTTGTAAACTATCGTAAATGCATGATAAATGTGTAATTCGTTAAAAACGCCATCTGGCGGCGAAATTTTGAACTAAATTTTTTTTCGCTTAAACAAATTCCCATTCCTTCATTATGTCCTTCACAAAATCTCACAACTTTCTGACCAATATTTTCGTCTGTAGACAACTTTAAAGTAGGGTCGTTTAATTATGGACACCCTGTACTTTTAAGTTTTCATTTCATTTAATTAACTACTTTAAATAAGCAATGATTTATCTTCTTCCTTTAAATACTGAAGATTACTGCAGTGCATGCTTATTAAAAAATATATAAATGCTTAAACGTAATGAGAGATGTATGAAACTCTTTCGGTATACAAATATTCATAGCATCAATCTAAACCAATTTGAGAAAATGCCATTTTTAAACAGTAATTAAAATAAAGAATAGACAATTAAAAAATAATAATAACAAATGTTAGCGCAAGATATAATGCAAAGAAATAGAATAACATTGTTTGAACCAAAGTGACTTATTCGTGACTTTTTCATATTTTTATTGTATTTTTCCTGATATTAGTTTTCTTGGAAAATAGTATAGATACTTTCTTTTGTTCCAACTTTCAAAATGTCAAAATAAAGAGAAATGAGGACAGAACGATAACGAGCTTAAACTTCCATAACTAAATAGATTAAAAATGTGTAATTGATGTGAAACATTTCTAACAGCTCCTTCGTTCAACTAAAGTTATTTGAAATGTTTTAATATACCCTCAAATGATAAAGAAAGTTTTCCCAAAAAAAAAGTCATATCAGGTGTCTTGCCCCACATATTGGGTATAAAGACGAATACATAACAATTTTTATTATAGATGACAATATTTATCAATGAAGCTATAATATCTTTTCAACACATTTTACAACTTAAATAAATGAATTTGTGGAGTGAAACTTCATAAGCAAAGCATATATCGATAGTCTGCGCCTGTGCTAATCTACATCCTAATTTGAACAACCAGCTTGATCCAAAGATTTACACTTGAAGCATTGGAAAAAGAGTTCATCCTTCTCTTTTCCTCTCATATGATGCAGTTTTTACAGACATAAATGTCCATATTATTGCCATTCTTGTCTTTTTGTCTCATCACAGCTATATGTGTATGAACTAGGTTTACGACTGTATCCTTCAATGTAAGCAACATATACTTCATAAAATCCTTTACGTTTTTAGTTGTATTTTGAGAACATTTTAGCATTCTTAGTCATATGTAATCACATATTTGTAATTTTTTGCATTTTGAGGTCCAAAAATTATAACAACACACCTGAAGATCGATCTTCAGCTCGAAAGTATTCATAGGATGCCCTGAAATGAATTGTTGACAACGGGTTACATGAACCTCTAGCAATTATCTCTCTTTACCGGGCCAGGTGCTGCTATGCTACGTATGACTGAACGAAAGAAAAAATGATTTCGTCATCTTTCTGAATTTGTCAATTCACCTAATATTTTAAAATTCTACTTATCCTAACTTATATTTATATTTTATATGGTATGTCTTTAAAAGAAAGGATTAAAATTGAAAAGAGTTTGAAAATTCCATTAACCCGTCAGCACACGCGCCCCTTTCCATTACGTTACTACACGCGCGAGATAAATTTTACCCCAATGAGTTTTCTTGTGTCAATTTCCCCCCGGTTAGATTATAAACAAAAATTTATATTTTGAAATAAACTGTAAATCAATAAAGTATCTAATTTAACTTAAAATAAAAAGTTCTTTTACATTTAAAGCAAAGAAAAAAACATAAAATCTCGCACTAAGATTTTTTTTCTGCATATCATTACATACAAAGCTTTTTCAATCCAAATTCAGCCATGAAAATACAAAAAAAGTATAAAACTGGTATATAGAAACTGTATATGCAAGAGTTGTTAACTTTAAAAAAAATTATATTATTATTTGCACACTATATTTTTTACATAAACATTTGCATTAACATTTTGCTATCATTATGGGTTACGTTATAACACGCGTGGGGTAAATTTCCTCCCACGTGACATTTTTATAACAAAAGAACGGAAAATATACAACCGTAGGTAAATTCTTTTCGGCCACATCTTGATATCATTCAGCTTGAAAGGTACTATACAGCTCAGAATGATCAAGAACTATTTTCGCAGATTTTTAAGTAGATTTTATGCCAGCTCGTGTGCTGACGGGTTAAGAACAATAAACACATTTCCAAAAAGCATTGTCAGTTCTGTATGGTAGTCGCCTGCTTATAGTTACACAATACCATTCATCTTACTTAAAATCACATTATCAGTAATCTCTTGTTAATTTGAGGACGTGCCAAATATGTCAACATATTTTCTGAACATTACTTTATTTTACGCTTTAATGAATTTTATTTCCGTGGTATGTAATCAGTTTCAATTGTTCTATTTGATAAAATTTGCTAACAACTAAGACAATGCACATTACGTGAAAAGTTTAACAAAATACTTGAAAACGTGTGGAAGGAGTGGAGCTTCGTAAATTGTTAAGTGCTATGCATGAGACGACACTTTAAGAGTGGTAGCGGTAGTATTTGACTCTTATATAATAAAATACGCCGCATCGAAAGACGGCAATAAATTATTGGTTCTAGACAGAAAAATATCCCTGATCCTGTTTGCGAAAACTAAAGAGATTTGTTAGGCACTCTCCCAAGAAGCTCCTTTTTTTGCATGATATTAAAAATGACAATAATTAATATAATATTTTAATTAAACTTTTTAAAATATTTTAATTACTGATCTTTAACGGGTTTTTTTGTTTTTTTGGCAACAAATGTATTTGTACTCGTCAGAAAATATTCCCTTTTTAACAGAAAATTAAAACAGCTGTCTGATAAAATAAGATAAAGTTTTTTTTAAATGAAATTTTTTTAATTGTCAAGCGTCTGTATTTGTTTTAATGAAATCAACATATTTTAATACAATAATACATTATATCTTAATCTTCAGATTACACCCACTGTGACAACGTACATGTATAAAAGGAATTAACTACGTAATCAATAATAATTAGTATGTCATTCATCTAAATAATTCAAGAAACAATAAAATGTATAATCTAGTGTAAAATTTACATGAAACTGTTAAATGTTAAAAAATGTATAAGCGTTATAAATATTATTTTAGTACTTTTTTTTAATTTGTGTATAAAATCCGAATTTTTACAAAACAATTTAAACTGAATGTATAATGTAGAGAAACAAGATGTGCAAGAAATGTGCAAGAGATGTGCAAGAAATAATGTAGCAAATTTTCTTACGGTGATATTACGATATTTTGAAAAAAATGTAGGAACAGAAAAATACAAGTAAAATACTTAAAAATATATAAAGTAACCCCTATATCGTATTCATTAATCCGAACTAAAATATAATAAATTGTTGAGTGACATTTTCCCTTTAAACACTAATACATCGTAATATTGATGATGTGGTCAAGCTTAGGTCCGAACACACTGAATCGTCAGGGCACTGTAATTGGCAGCTGTTGAAATGCTACCAATGAGGTACTTAGATGGAAATAGTAAGATTGCTGTTTATCTACATAGCATTGTAGAATGTAAGAGTGATTAGTGTTTCCGGCTTAAACAGATAATTATTTTCAGTGTTTCGTTAAAATATAATTTTGAAAACTTTGTCACCAGAATAATTACTCGAAAATAAATAAATAGTAAAATATTTTTTTTAGGGTGTATGTTCATTTTATGATTCTATTTCTTAATCAAGAAAAAAACTGTCCTTCAAAGACAGCTTTGAATGAAAGATAAATAGACTAACATCTTACACACACAAAACAGCGGTTACCAAAATGTGGGTCGCTCGGAGGTATTTACGTTAAGCATTCCGAGTACAAATGTTAGCAAAAAATTTTGCAGGTATTTTGAAGGTTTCTACAGGTTTTATTTCGAAAGAAAATGAAAACTGCAGGTTTCCTTCCTCATGTTTATTTCAGCAAGTTTACAGCCTCCAAGTTCCATTCAATAATGTAGCAAACTTTCTTACGGTGATATTACGATATTTAAAAAAAAAACTGAAAAATGTTTCTCATGCAGGTTATATGAAGGTTTTAGCTGAAGGTTTCATTATAAGCACGTTATGGTATCTAACTTACATTAAAATAACTTTGTTGAAGCACTACCTCTGTAGTGGTTGAAGTCTAAGCCGCACAGAAAGGGAAAGGGAAAACAGCCGAAGGTAATTTTTTTTTGACTTCGTCCTGACTTTTTTTTAGAATAAGGCATTGAAAACAAAGACACACAGAACGAATTCCAGAGTGGGGCAAGATTGGAAAAATGTGCCTGTGGTCCACAGTGTTTTTAAAAAATGGGTTTAATATAAACGTGAATAAGCAAAACTAAGAATTTTTAGTTAGAAACCCCCATGCAGTACAATTTTAAAAAGCATATTAACATAAAAAACAATAAAGAGAGAAATTAACAATTAATAAGTGTGGAATATATTCAAACATAAATTTCTACTAGCGTTTTTCAATAAAGAGAATTTAATAAATTATTTATTTTTGTATCAGGGGGCAACAAGTCGCTCCCGGCCATCCCCTTAAGTTCAATACCTCAATGAAGTTAAATTTTAAACACATAAACATAAAAAGAAAAACAGAACAAAAAATGAATTGCCACGGGGGTATCAGGGAGAGGGGAGGCGCCGCATCCCCTAATGGAAAATTTTAATTACTCTCTCTCTTAGTGTTGTAACGATTTCATTAAATCTCTCACAGTCTGCTAATTAGGCAGAGTAATCAAAGATAGAAGTTCCCAAGAGTTGGAAAACTTTTCTGACGCTTCGCTGTGGTGTTACAAGAATGTCGTTTACTACAATAGGAAAAGATGAGCTTCGATCAATCTTGTGAAACTGAAATTGCTAGACAGCAAACATTTCTCTGATCTGTCCGACTACTACATGTGAGGTCTCGAATCGTGAGAAAATTGCCCGTGTGAACATTCTAAAGTTCAGGAAGACCTCCCAAAAGAATGGTTTATCCAATGACTTAAAAACCGAAACTAATGGCGTAAACTAAAACTTTTTTGATTGGTGATCGGGGAATCTTTGTTTGAGCAAGCGGACCGGAAAAGAGAATCGAGGGGAAGTTAGTTACGGTTTTGGCAGGAGAACGAGTGTTGGTGGAAAACACTCATCTCAGGACGGATTCCCATCTTAGTAGGGAAGGAAAGGTTTGCTGACACATTTTGAAGAGAGAGGATTTCTCTTAAGGCAACGGCAAGGTCATCGCTTGAACTTTTTGTGAAGAGTGCAAAAGAACTCATGTTAAGATTTCAAATTACTGCACAAGATTGGACCTTTCATTGATTTATTAATTGATTGTAAATTGAAACGAAACACGCTAAAAAATGTTTATAATGAGTTGTAATATTAAGAAATTCAAGAATGATTTTTAATAAAAGTCATTTCGAAGTAACATATTGAAATTGATCCATATGAAAAGGCCACACGCTACCCCTTTTTAAAAGATAACATCAGGGATTCATTCTAGCTGGTAGCAAGCGGGTCGGATATTTCAACAAAAATTGATTAGCATCAGTGAAGAGAGCCCAGACAGTAGCAGTGACGCCCGCCCGCATCTAAGCGCGCAAGATCTGACGCCAGGTCAGGAGAGGAAAGCAGAGCCCGAAGCAAGCCCTTGCACTGGTACGACACCCGAAGCAAGCCCTGGCAGTGGCACGACAGACAGCAGCTCCGTCCTGGAAGCAAGCCCGTGTGTACAGATAACAAGCCCGAAGCAAGCCCTTGTGTACAAATAACAAGCCCGAAGCAAGCCCTTGTGTACAAATAACAAGCCCGAAGCAAGCCCTTGTGTACAAATAACAAGCCCGAAGCAAGCCCTTGTGTACAAATAACAAGCCCGAAGCAAGCCCTTGAAATGGAAACATCAGGAGCCGACAAATCGAGATGACCTGTGCAATCGACGACGTCTAGGCCAGACCCGAAACCGGCGACAAATGATGCAGACCAAGACTGTAGAAAAGGTAAGCTCAATTCATTTTTGAGTGGCTCTCATTTTGTTTACATATTCTTTGGTGAGGAAAATTCATTTCTGAGAAATTTTTTATTTGAGTATTGATATATGATAAATTATGATAAATTTTTAAATCTAATAACTTTTAACATATTTGGAAAAATATATGTATATTTGTTATCAGCATAAAATTTGATAGTGTGAATTTTCTTTTGGCAGTAAAATAATATAAGGATTGTCAGGCTAAATGTGTATATATATATAATTTTTTTTTCTCGAAAAAAAAAGAGATAAAAATTTTGATTTTTCAAATAAGTCGATTGTCTAGTTATTCATGATTGAAAGATTTCAAAGGTGTACTTTTTTATATTATTAGTGAAACAATAGATGTTGTTGATAATCAAATATTTTGCATATGTGATGTTAGGAAAATTTTTTAGCAGTTGCAAAAAGTGGTCATTTTGTTACTGGGAAAATTGTTACCTGCGGGGTCAGAAATATCAAGTATTGGTTGAATTATGTGCACAGAATTTCAAATGTCTAAATTTGTTTTAAATGTGTATGATCGACACCAAAACGCGTCAGTGTATTGAAAATTTTACAATATTGAAAATCTATTTTTATATGTATACTATTTTTATTATTCCTCAAATTGAATTGTATTTAAAATTGTTAGTATTATGTGGGTAGTAGCAGAAAATTTTCCATAAAGTGTTAGAATCCCTATTGCATAAGTTAGCGAGCGAAACTATCATTTTCATCTTTATATTGTATTTACATAAAATTTTAAAATGCAAGAAGTAACTGATCTGGAACAGTGCAGGAAAATTGATTTGCAGAATTTAGCGGAAGAATTGGGAGTGGAAATAGGGAAAAATGACAGGATACCGGTAATTATCCAAAAAATCGAAGCTGCCGATGATTACGATAAAGATTTTGCATTTACGCAAGCTGCGTATATCATAAAAGATCGCGAAGACAAGATAGCCGCGGATAAAGAGGAAAAACAAAGGGAATATGAGAGGGAGAAAGAAGAAAGAGAAAGAGAGGAAAAACAAAAAGAACGCGAATTTACGTTGTAACAACTTAGATTGACGCAAGATGCAAATAGACGCTGTTCAACGACCAGTGGCGGGTCGGAACGCCCACCTAAATTGCCGCTCCGAACAATCATGCATCGATTTGATCCGGAACGCTCGGATATAACTTTGTTTTTAAATTTGTTCGAACGACAGGCGACCAAAGCGGAAATAGAGACAGGTGACTTAGTGACGCATTTATTAGCTTTAGTGCCGGTCGAAATTGCAGAATTAATTTTAAGGGAACCGCAAGATCAGACGGATAACTTTGAATACGTCAAAAAGTTTTTGCTAGAACGATTCCGTATGAGTCCCGAAGCGTATCGTCAAAAATTAATGAAACATCCACGCAATCCAGGTGCTCCGTGGAAGGATATTATTTTCGAACTCAATAGTTATTTAGAGGGTTGGTTAAATGGGTTAGATGTTACAGATTTCAATAGTCTGAAAAATTTATTGATAACGGACCAGATCAAGCGCCGTACTTCTAGCGAATTGAAAGAGCATTTCATTGATTCGTGGGCAAACTACAAAGACCCGTTAGTTTTGGCAAATTGTCTCGACGAATATGAAGCGATTAAAGGCCCTTCGAAAAAACTTTGGAATGCAAGGCCCCCTCCCGATAAAAGAACCGAAAAACCAAGGTTCGAAGAAAAAACGCGAAGTGAGAGAATTTCCGAAACCAAAACAAATTGGCGAGACAAAGATATTAACAAAGACAAAGAGCGCATATTTGAACAAAAGATGTGGAACAAATGTTTCGTGTGTGGATCCTCCCAGCATTTGAAAGCTAATTGCCCAGAATACAAAAAAAACGAAAGACCCATCTCTAAAATTAGTCGCATCCGAAACAGCCCTGAATTGGAAGAAGGTTTTAAACCCTATTTAAGTCATGCTCTAATTAATGGAAAAGAAATTACCGTGTTGAGGGACACGGGTTCCTGTTCGGACGTGGTGTCTAGGAAATTCATTAATTCGGATCAATTAGACGGGGGAACCGTTTGGGTAAGACAACCTTTAATAAATGGTTTGCATTGTTTGCCGACGGCCGATGCAATGCTCGAAATTAAAGACATTGGAAATGGGAGAACTAAAGCAATTGTGGCCGACAGCGAAGCAGATATGTCATATTATATTTTGGGTAACGAAACGCAGAAGTTGATAGACGATATTAAAAACGGAACAATTAAAACCCTACATGCGGTAATAACGCGTAGTCAGACTAAAACGAATCCGAAAGAAAACGAACCGAACAAGGAAGTTACTCTTTCTCCCCTAGCCGGGGAAAACGAAAAAGAGGCGGATGATGAGGTGACAGTTGAGACCTGGGAAAAAGATTTACTCCCCGAAGTTCTCAATGATCAATGCTTAGATCTGGCTAAAGTAGGTAGGGGTGAGTTTGGAATGGAACAAAGCAGTGACCCTTCTTTATACATTATCAGGAAAAAGGCAATGAAAAAAAAATCGCATTATGAGATAAAAGACTCGTTGATAATACGAAAAACTAAAGACCATCGGGGGTTTGAACGAATTCAACTAGTGGTTCCGGCAAAATATAGGATAGGCCTTCTGAATGCATGTCATGAGGGAATCGCGGCTCACATGGGCGAATTGTAAACAAAAGACAAAATTTTAAGATATTTCTTTTGGCCGAACATAATAAAAGAAACGGAAAATTTCGTAAAATCTTGTGACTCATGTCAAAAAGTGGGAAAGGCGGGGGAGCAGAAAAGGGCCCCGTTGAAGGTAGTACCTATAATTTCAAAGGTATTTTCAAAACTTTCGGTGGATCTTGTGGGCCCCTTACCAGTGTCTAACAAGGGAAATAGGTATTTACTAACTGCAATTTGTTGTTATTCGCGATACCCTGAGGCTATACCCATACCAAACATGCTTCCTGAAACGGTAGTCGAGGCCCTAACTTTAATTTTTAGTCGTTTAGGCTACCCCTTTGAAGTACAGACAGACCTAGGAAAATCTTTTACTTCAAGCTTAACCACCATTTTTCTGGAGAAATTTGGAGTGCAACTAAATCATTCGAGTGTGTGTAGACCTTCATCAAATTTGATAGAACGATGGCACCGATCTGTCAAACGATTAATAAAGGTATTGAGTGTGGAAAACGGCAGTGACTGGGAGAAAAATCTACCGCATGCATTGTTAGCCTTGAGGACGGTAACGTATGAATCGACCAGTTTTAGCCCGGCCGAGTTAGTTCATGGGAGAAATCTACGGACCCCGGAAACCTTATTGTTCGAACAATGGACAGGGGAAAGTCAAGAGCCAGAGTTGGTCACTGAATATGTTTTTAATCTAATGAATAGGTTAAAGCGCTGTCAGGAATTAGCAGTCCAGAATATGACGGTCGCTAGAGACAAAAGAAAAATCTGGTACGATAAAAATGCCGTCGAAAGGCACTTTGAGCCAGGGGAAGAAGTGTTAGTCTTAGCAACGAACAAAAAGAATAAAATGTCGGTAGGGTGGATAGGTCCCGGAAAGATCGAATCCAAAATTTCCGCGACAAATTATATAGTGACTGTTCCGGGCAGACGGGAAAAATCACAGATCTATCATGTAAATCTCTTAAAACCGTATGTAAAAAGGGTGGGAAAAATAAATATTTTAACCCGCGAATCTCACAAGCCAGATGCATCCCAAGACTTAGAGATTGTGTACCCCTTAGCAGACTCCAGCAGTTACAAGTTTAGCGAAGTAGTGGAGGATAGTTGGTTAAGGGATCGGTGCAGTAACGAAATATTGCATATGTTTGAAAATTTATTGGACGAATATAGCGAAGTGTTCTCGAACGACCCAGGATTAACGGATCTCACGGAACACGATATAGAACTTATAGAAGAAAAACCGGTGAGAATAAGGCCATACCGTACATCGCCCAGACAAAATGAAATTTTAAAAAAGGAGATTAAGCGCATGTTAGAACTCAACATAATTAAGGAAGGGGAGTCTAATTTTAATTCTCCGATGATATTGGTGGAAGCCCCGGGAAAAGATCCGCGCCCCTGTATTGATTATAGAAAACTGAACGCAATTACGAAGGCACAGTTTTTCCCACTCCCGAATATAGAGGAAAAGGATGAAAAAGTGGCAGCCGCGAAGTATATTACGGTGCTTGATTTGACAAAAGGATATTGGCAGATACCCATGACACCCAGGGCGCAGAAATTGGCTGCATTTGTGACTAATTTTGGAAGTTTTTTACCTCTGTCAATGCCTTTTGGGCTCCTCAACGCGTCGTATAGGTTCTCTAAATTCATGGCAAAATTGTTATATGGTCTAGAAGATTTTTGCTTACCCTACCTAGACGATATGGCCATATTTTCAGACGATTGGGAGGAACATATCAAACATCTTGAAAAGGTATTAGTCAGAATAAGGGACGCTAAATTAAAAGTTACAATAGCGAAGTGCAAATTCGCACAGAAGACGGTTAAATATCTAGGCCACATAGTGGGGGAAGAACAACGAAAACCCGCCGAAGCTAAAATCCACGCCATCACGGAATTGCCAGCGCCAAAAACCAAAACAGAATTTAGGAGATGCCTAGGTATGGCAGGGTATTACTCGCGTTACATAGAAAATTATGCCACTATAGTCGAACCTCTCACGCGAGCGCTGAAGGGAAAACACAAAAAAGAAAAAATAGCATGGAGTAACGAAATGAGTAAGGCGTTCGATCTACTAAAAGATAAACTCACCAGGGAACCGATTCTATACGCCCCAAATTATGATTTGGAATTCGTTGTGCAAACAGATGCGTCTGAAAAAGGGATCGGAGTGGTGTTGGCACAGAGGCAGGGCTCAGAAGAACATCCCATAATATACCTCAGCCGGAAGTTTACTGACCCAGAAAAAAGTTTTAGCGCAACGGAAACGGAATGCGCGGCTATAATTTTTGCGATCAAGAAACTAAGACATTACATTGACGGTCAAGAATTTCGTATAGAAACAGACCACAACCCTTTGGTATTTCTGAAAAATAATGCAGGTAACAATCCCAGATTACTTCGATGGGCGCTAGCCCTGCAACCCTTTCAATATGCCATCCGACTCAAACCGGGTAAAGATATACCCCACGTTGACTACTTAAGTAGAGCAATTCAGTAGTAAGTTTTTGAGTAAAATCCAATATTTTGTACATATTTGATTATTTTTAGTTTTATTCTTATTTTGGCATGTGTAGTAAAAAAAAAAAAAAAAGTATCTTTCAAAAAAAAAAAGTCTCTAAAGCTAGATGTTCAAGCAATGGTAAACAGTATATAAGAAATTAAGTCACTGATGTATATAGGGAGGTTAAATTGAAATGTTATTTGAGCCACTCAAATATGTTGAGCTAACCCTTTTTTTGCAGATTTTCCGCGTTTTAACCCGGAAAATGTTTTGATGGTGGGGGTGTTGTAACGATTTCATTAAATCTCTCACAGTCTGCTAATTAGGCAGAGTAATCAGAGATAGAAGTTCCCAAGAGTTGGAAAACTTTTCTCACGCTTCGCTGTGGTGTTACAAGAATGTCGTTTACTACAATAGGAAAAGATGAGCTTCGATCAATCTTGTGAAACTGAAATTGCTAGACAGCAAACATTTCTCTGATCTGTCCGACTACATGTGAGGTCTCGAATCGTGAGAAAATTGCCCGTGTGAACATTCTAAAGTTCAGGAAGACCTCCCAAAAGAATGGTTTATCCAATGACTTAAAAACCAAAACTAATGGCGTAAACTAAAACTTTTTTGATTGGTGATCGGGGAATCTTTGTTCGAGCAAGCGGACCGGAAAAGAGAATCGAGGGGAAGTTAGTTACGGTTTTGGCAGGAGAACGAGTGTTGGTGGAAAACACTCATCTCAGGACGGATTCCCATCTTAGTAGGGAAGGAAAGGTTTGCTGACACATTTTGAAGAGAGAGGATTTCTCTTAAGGCAACGGCAAGGTCATCGCTTGAACTTTTTGTGAAGAGTGCAAAAGAACTCATGTTAAGATTTCAAATTACTGCACAAGATTGGACCTTTCATTGATTTATTAATTGATTGTAAATTGAAACGAAACACGCTAAAAAAAATGTTTATAATGAGTTGTAATATTAAGAAATTCGAGAATGATTTTTAATAAAAGTCATTTCGAAGTAACATATTGAAATTGATCCATATGAAAAGGCCACACGCTACCCCTTTTTAAAAGATAACATCAGGGATTCATTATAGTGTTTAATTATTTTAAGTTACTCGAAAATACATATTACTATGTCTTTCATTATCTGAGAAAAAGAAAATTATGTTGATGAAATTTCAAGATCGTGAGAAATTTCCCTCTGCACCTCCCCATAACTCGACACTTCTCTGACTCCCCCCCCCCTTGTCTTACAAAATTTGTGAACATATAAACATAAAAAGGAACACATAACTAAAAGAACGCTTAACTAAACACTGTACTATCACCCCTAAATATTATTGTATTAGTATTTAGGTGGAACTCCTCCCCCTCTAATAGAAAATTCGTAATTACTCTTTTATATAAATAAATATAAATACAGGGTGTCCATAATTAAACGACTTTAAAGTTGTCTACAGACGAAACTATTGGTCAGTAAGTTGTGAAATTTTGTGAAGGACATAATAAAGGAATGGGAATTTGTTTAAGCGAAAAAAAATTAGTTCAAAATTTCGCCACCAGATGGCGTTTTTAATGAATTATACATTTACCATACACTTACCATAGTTTACAAATTTTTATTTCAACAAAAAATGTTCAACTAAACTTTTTTCACGACATGTTCTTAGCATTTTCCAGAACACACTACGGGCATCATAACATACAACTGTAGCAAATGCTATCTTACGATTCCTAATGGTATCTGAAAATGATGGCCGTCATGTGGAAAATGTTTTGTTGCAATAAAATATGTAAAATCTGGTAAATGTATGCTAAATGTGTAATTAATTCATTAGAAACGCCATCTGGTGGCGAAATTTTGAACTAAATTTTTTTCGCTTAAACATATTCCCATTCCTTCATTATGTCCTTCACAAAATTTCACAACTTTATGACCAATAGTTTCGTCTGTAGACAACTTTAAAGTAGGGTCGTTTAATTATGGACACCCTGTATAATAGCTGTTAGCCTTGACTTCATTCACGTAACATTTAATGAAAATTAAGCAACAGCTACAATTAACAAACTCTTTATCATATTTTATAGTAGATAATACTTCTGATAATAACAATTTGCGTATTTTTGTTTATATATACATGATCATTTAAATTTCTTTCATGAACTTGAAATTTCATACTCTTTCACTAAGATTAAGTGTGGAACACATTTTTTTCTTTGTTATTCTATTTTAGCATTTCTATTTATTCTATTTTACGTTTATTCCGTTCATAGAAATTGATTTAAGTTTTCGTGTCAAAGAATTACAAACACACAAAGAATTTTCAAAGTGATTATATTAGTAAATATTTTTGACGAAATTTGTTAATTAACATGTCACTTTAGACATGATTTTTATTTGATTAGAATAATCTAAAAATTAACATAAATTATGTTTCTTTTCCAAAACAGTTTATGATATGATATTCTTATATCATACTTAAAGTTGTATGATATTTAAAAAAGAAACTAAAACGTGATGGAGCATAAAAATTTAAAAATAAATAAAATAAGTAGAAAAATACATTTAACCATCATATATTTATGTCATTTTTATTTTACAATGCCACACTTTTAACAGCTGTAGATCTACAAATAAAATCAAAATGTTTATCGCGCTCCAAAAACTTTCAAAACCTAAATGCTTATTTGTTAAGCAATCGAGTTGCTTATTTATTTGATTAGGGAAAACAATCTGAAAAAAGCACCCAATTACGGAGCGTTGTCATATTGATTGTTATGTTGTAGTTTAGGATTGTGAGAGTTTCGAAATTTACAGGAATATATTTCAATGAAAGGGAAAAATTACCCTGCAGAGATATTTTTAACTATAAATTTAGATATTTTAAAATTATAAGGAATTATATAAGTATCATAGAAAGATAATAAATAATAATACCTCAATATTTAATTGGCTTTTCTCTTGCTCTTTTCCATAATCATGGTGTCTTTAAAAATAGAAGGGAGATTTTCTTATTTAATTAGCTGCAGCAACACTTCTTTAAATGTCATGTGTACGATGTCAATGCAAAAACCATTCTCCAATAAAAATTGCATATGCTAACAACTTTTACATCAACTTCAATAAATTTATTAAATTTTATCGAAATTTAATATTCTGGAAGATTGTACGGTAAAAGGATGTTAAAACTTACACTTCGACGATTAATACATTCTGTTCAAATCACGCTAATTTGTGTAACAACTATAAAATACTAATATTTTCTGAATGAAAACCGGTAGATGAAAAATTGTTTCACTTCATGAATCATGTACAAATATGTATTTATATTTATTGATAATGTGCATGTTTGTCAACTTAACGTAGGCAAAGCATTGAGCTAAACTGCGTGAAGTTCCGCTAAGTTTCTCGTAATTTTCAAGTAATTAGAATACATTATATTATATGTAGGAAATAATACATTATGAATTATTAACTGTGCAAGAATTGTTACTTTTCGTCTACAATTAGTTGAGAAAAATGCCTTTACTTGAGTGCGTGACGTCACATGCAAATTATCTACTTACAAAATGAAAGCGTTTAAAGAAATCCAATACTACTCAAAAATTCATAGACAATTTTTATACATTAATATTATTAAATACTAAATTTAGATCAGAAAGTATATTAACAATATAATTTAAACAGAATTTGTTAAAATTGTGTTTTGAAATTAGGGAATTTTGTTACAAAACATTATTTCCCTAAAATATATTGTTATTGAACTGGATAATTTTGAAGCTGGTGAAATGAAAATGTCTCCACTTTGTCGAATATATTAGTTTTTAAAATAAAAATGAGTGTTTTACATAAAAAAATAGGTCATTTTTTTCCTGATAAACCATTTTCCTTTTAATCCCGTTTGTTTTAACACTAAACTTTAAACAATTATTAATGGAACATACTGTATTGTTTTCTTTGAATCCAATTTTTATTAATAGTCGGTAATTATTGTCTACCTAAATACAAGGAGCTGAAATATGTCTCCTTGGTTGAAGCTCTAGCTGAAAAAAGTTACAATGTAATGATTTCTAAATCTCAATATTAGACAGCCAATTTTTGATTATGTTGAATAAATTCAATCATGAAGCTTTATTGCTTGGAAAATTTACTTTTATATTAAAAACACAATGGAAACAATTTACCTTTATACAATTAGGAGCTAAGTTATTTATTTTTATCTGCAAACACATTTAAATAAATGTACTATGTCGTTTAAATGCACTTCAAGTAATCTTTTTAATATTCGAAAAAAATTCACAATATCTGCCCAAAATGTCGTCAGTTTCTGATTTCAAATTATAGTGAGAGAATCTTAATTATTATTGGTTTCTAAAAATATTGTCCATACGCAGTTTGTTTTTTGGCAATGGCTAAGAAATTGCATTAGAAATTGGAAAAAGAAAATAGATTTCTGTAATGAATAACTATTGGATATGTTTGAAAAAAATGGTAAAGAATGGTATGAAAATTTTTTAAAGTGCACAATAATTTTATTCGTGTTCTAAAACGTATGTACGAAAAGTTTCGTTCAAATCGGATAAAAACTGTAGATTTGTATAAGGAACATACATACACACATACCAAGAACGGCTTATGTATATAGAGATATATTTATACGTGTATGTACAGTGGCTCACATTTGTTTTTGGACGCTTGTGTTTTTGAAACTTACTTATAAAAAACATCACCTAAATATTCAAGGATATACTTTTTAACACTTTCCAACCTAGTTGAAAAGTGTTTATGACTTTGGTTTGTCTGCCGTCTGCCGTCTGTCCGTCTGCCGTCTGTCCGTCCTCTAACTCCCGTAAATATGCTCGGATTGCCCTGCAATTTTTATATGTTATTGTCATCAACTACAGCATGTTCCCTATTTCCACTGAAATGTGTAGCACTTATAGTTTTTTTACAGGGACACTCAAAAGAATTCCGTTACATTACGGTCTATGGGGAAAAATCATTTGCGGTTTATTTTAATGATGTTACACAATTTTAAACACATTGTAATTGATATATATCACTAAGGTGCATTGCAAGAAGCTTAGTATGGAATAGGGTGTGCATAGCACTTATAGTTACTTTACAGGGACAGTCAAAAGAATTCCGTTACATCACGTCTGAGGAGAAAAATCGTCTGCGGTTTATTTAAATAATGTTTCACTATTTTAAATGCATTGAAATTTATATATATCATTAAGGTGCATTACAAGAGGCTTACTACAGAATAGTGTGTGTATAGCAGTCATCGTTCATTTACAGGGACACACAAAAGAATTCTCTACTGTCTGTTAACAATACTTCCTGGAAGTGCGTTTTAAGTTGCTGAACGCGATTTTAAATTGAACTCACTTTTTGTCTATTACTTGGTGTGTATAAATTCTGTAGATCATACACAGGGCAGCACAAAAATTCGCGAACACATTTCCGGTTATTGACAGAAACTCCAGGAGAATTTTAAACTGTGCTACGCGTTTCCTAACTAAACTAAAATTTAGCATCCTATGTATTATATATACAAATCTATAGATCATATACAGGGCTGAATAAAAGTATTCGGATATCTTTCCGAATATTGTATATGTTGGAAATTCATGAAATTACGTTTTTAAATATGTTATGCGTTTTCCAAATTGTTCACTTAGATGTTATCTTTCAGCTTATTGAACGGTAATGATTTGTAAAATTATTTTTGAAGCGTTGGAAAGTGTTACATAATCTATGCTTGACGCATGATTTTTCGTTCTTGTTTTTTTTTTTCATATAAACTTTCAGTATTCTATAATAAAACCTACATATTGTAATGAATATAAATTCATTCATACTCTTTTTTGAAAAAAAAAATAATTTAAAAGAAAGTGTTAAAAACAATCTCACAGAAGTAATTTGCCACTTGAAAGTTTTACTATTTTTTTTTGACAGAGGATATTTTTTGTTATTTATTTTTATTATAAAAGGAAATAGAAGTCAAATATTATCGTCTGCACTTTGAAATTATTACTACTTCATATAAATTTGTTTACATATCTATATTTGAAGTGAACATGGCAAGGGTGCTACAAAGTTACAACAAATTCTATGAGTAATTTATTCATAGAACATTTCAAATATGTTAAAATCATCAGAACTATCTCTAAACTTGTTAAAGTAAGTCATTCAACTATTTTTGCTATTAGAAAACAATGGAAACTACGTGGAACTGTTGAAAAAGCATTAAAATCAGGAGCTCTTCACAAGCTAACTCCCAGGAATCGAAGGTTTATTCTGCATAAAATCAAGAAAAATCCAAGAATTAGTTCAGTGAAACTCACAATAGAATTAGAAAACCGATTTAAAGTAAGCTTAAATAAAAGTAAACCCTGAAAATGTTAGACGAGTTGTCAGATCATATAGATACAACAGTAGAGTCACCAGAAGAAATTTTTTAGTTAATGAAAGAGCCAGAAAGTTACGTCTGGATTTTGAAAAATCATGGATGACAAAGATGCATCGTTTTACGAAAACGTCATATTTGTGGATTAATAAAAATGTAACATATTTGGTTCTGATGGGCGAATAGCTTAGTGAAGAAAGCCCAAACGAAGAGCTCAATACAAAAAATCTCGCAAACTGTCAAACATGGAGGTAGAGGAATAATGGTTTGGGGATGTTTTCCTTCTTCTGGTATAGGAAATTTAGTTTTCTTTGACAATAAGATGAAAAGAAATAAGTATATAAATATCCGAAGAGAAAACTTTAAAATATCTGCATAAAAACTTGGAATTCAAAACGCATTCAAGTTGTATCAAGATGATGATCCAAAACATACAGCCCTAAATGTTCGCTTACGGGCGCTGTACAACCGTCCCACATTTATCAAGACTCCACCAAATTTTTCCAGATTTAAACCGAATTGAATATGTGTGGCATGAACTGGAGAAAATAACAAGAAAGTATGATATTTCTTCGAAAGAACAACTTAAAGCAGCATTAACGGAGAAACGGAACAATATTGAACATTCTTATACAAAAAAAAAAAAAAAAAAAACTAGTTGCATGCATGCAAAAACGTATTAAAAGTGTAATTTCAGCTAAATGATACCCAACAAAGTATTAAAATGTTTGATTATTTGCATATTTTTGTTAGCATTTGTTGAATGTTCAAAGTATCCAATTATTTATGTGAGATTGTCTTTAGTACTTTCTCGGTAAATTATTTTTTTGAAAAAAAAAAGTTTTGAATTTATTTTTATTACAATATGTAGGTTTTATTATAGACAAAATAAAGTTTGTCTGAAAAATATTTTGAGTAGATCCTTTAATATTTATATTATGTTTTTTATAAGTAAGTTTCAAAAACAAATGTGAGCCACTGTATATAGATTTTATTTTAAATACAGTCTAACTCGCCTAATATGTGCATGACTAAAACGACACCATAGATAAAAGCAACAAGTTGCATGTTAAAAAAGATTCATAATTTGTATTAAAATATTCACGCTTTTTACGATCTACAAAAGAGAGGATCAAGGCTAATATAAGCAAAACATCGGTTCATTTCAGTTTGATTTTCGGTGAATAATGGGGTGGAATTAGGAAAAAAATATATTTCTTATCGAACACTATTCTCTCTCAGCAACAATATCCCTATCCAAATATTATTTTTATACAATTTGGTGCATATGGGTATTATAGATAAAAGTTAACTTTGTAAATTTTTACTTTCTTCTATCTTTACAAGAAGAAATTATTGGATTCATGAAAAATTTCGACTTCCAATTTTTGACGGATTTATACGTTTTCGAAGATCCTGAACACGATTTGACTGTTTTTAGAAAATGTCTGTCTGTGAGTCTGTGATTCTGTGACTCTGTCTGTCTGTTTGTCTGAATGTGACAAAAATTTTGTGGGCGCCCTGTCTCAAGAACTAATGCAGGAAATTTAATAAAACTTTATATTGAGTTAGTCCCTCATATAAATTGGTGCTGATTAGTTTTTGGTGAAAACCGCCCAATAGGTGGCGCTGCTATGCTGCATTTTTCGCGATTACCGCAATAGCTATATCTCAGAAACTAATGCACTTATTTTCATAAAACTTCAGATTCAGTTAGACCTTCACATAAAGAGACGCTGATTACGTTTTGGTGTAGATATCCCAACAGGTAGCGCTGCTATACCACTTTTTTCATGATTTCTACGATAGCTATATCTGAAGAACAAATGTACAGAATTTTATCAAATTTCGGATTCTGTTAGCACGTGCCATAATTTCATGCTGATTACATTTTGGTCTAAATAGCCTACCAGGTGGCGCTGCTGTGCCACATTTTTATTATTAGCCCGATAACTATATCTGGAGAACTAATGCAACAGATTTTCATCAAACTTCATATTTAGTTGGGCGTTGACATAAGTTGTTGTTAATTAAGTTTTGGTTTAAATTTCCCAATAGGTGGCGCTTCTATTTATTATTCATTTACACGATTTTAGCAATAGTCATATCTCAAGAACTAATGCATATAATTTAATAAAACTTTAGATTCAGTTAGACCTTGATATAAATTGGGGCTGATTCTTTTTAGTGTATACGAAACGTGTGTGTGATAGAAGAAAGTTTTGGGATTGACACAACCGAATGGTTTATTTTTCTTTTCATTATTTTTTTCGAATATGTTTCTCTCAAAAATAATTTCCTCCTGATAAGCTATTACGCACTCTAATTATTCTAATTACCTTTCAAAAATACAAATGATCACTATTTATTTAAATCTTTGTCTTGGAATAATTATTTTAGCTTTCCTGGATAAAAATATATATTAAAGATTAATTAATTAATAAAATTTGCGGAGGCAGTCTGTTTTCATTTAATTATTTTTTTATCACTAAGCATTATTTATTATACTTAATGTAGAATGTTTTATTGAAAAATTATTCATTAAATACTGATTGAATAATTTTTAATTACTCATTTTTGTTATTTATCTTTTACAGACAATTTTATAATTTTATAAATTAATCATAATATGAAAACGTTCATACAACTTTTTAAAACACCAATTGAATAAAAAAAAGCATAATTTCATTTCTTTTATTAATTAATTTCTCAAAAAATTTCTAAATGATTCGAAAGATTCAGATTTTTTTAGAAATGAAACACCCCCCCCCCCCCCCTGAAATGAAACCCCTTTTCTCTCGCACGTGTGGAGGGATCCTGCGCAGTGACTCCTTTTTTCAGTTATTTCCGGTTAACTACGTCATTTCTGTGGGTATATAAACTCTTGCTTTATCATTTTCAATCAAGCCAGTACTCCGGGCTATAACCGAGGGGTTCTTAGAGCCCATTTTTTTTCTTTTATTTTTTATTATTTTTTAGTTTTTGCACTGAGGAAGGGGATCGAGGAATCCCTGAAACGTCCGTATGCAGCTTTTGTGCCATTTCTTAATATTTGTGCGTTACAACGTTGTAAGTGTTTTTGGTTTATGAATTGAAATTTGCACAAAGTATTAGATCCATGCTTAAGTAAAATATATGTTGAACATATTAAAAATGTGTTTTTATGGTCTATTTGTCAAGAGAAAGTATTTAAATTGTTATAGAATAATTAGTAACGAAATTAATGGATAGTATGATTACTAGCAACCTGCTCCGTCTTCTTATGGGGGCCATGATATTTAAATATGCCTATTTCTTTTATAATGACCTTTGTTTAATAATTCAGTTTTAAGAAAGACCGATTTTTTTCCAAATAATGTAAGCAATAATTACCAATATACAAAATCTATTTTTTCATGGATATCTATCTAGTATGTCCATGTATTATATTACTTGTATTTCATTGGTGATGGATAATTTTTGTATCTATTAAATAAATTCATGCTCAACTTATGCATTGCGATGTAAATATTAAACACATTGCCTGTGCGTTTGACACATTGATAGTTATTTCATAAAGATATATAGTAATCTGATGAAGTTTAAAAATATAAGTAAAGTAAGAATATTTTTCACTAAATTAAATTTTGTCATTTTGTCTTCCGTACCAAAGCCCTTTAAAAAGAAGTGCTGTTAAAAACAAAAATACAACAACAACAAAAATCAGTTAAGCTATTCATTTATTTACTGTAAGTAATAAAAACTGTATGTGGTAAAGAAAGTCGTATGTCATTTTATTTTATTTTTTTATAAAATTTCTTTATAAACAACATTAATTGATTTTCCTCCAGGAATCAGCACAAACAAATTTTGCTTTGAAGTTACACGTGACAGCGCATCATACCTGCCCATGGGTAAAACGCTGAACACTATACACTTGCAGTCTATTCCTACAACATTAAGGGTTTGACCCTGAGCTTTATATATAATCATCCAAAAAATATTTTTACTAGAAACTGGAACCTTTTAAAATGAAAGGGAAGCTCTGCTGGTATTATTGGGATTTGCGAGGGAAAAGTCCCATATTCTGTGCCGTGAAATTTGGCGAGTTGTTTTGTCTATAAATGTTTCGATGTGTTTTATGCGATATTTTGGCGTTTAGTAAAACCATTTGCTAAATATATAAGTTAAATGAAATGTAATATAAATATGTATAAAAACATAAATATAGCAGAAAATATAAGATAAACACTAATAAACATATAAATAATAATATACAAATACTATAAGATAAATACTAATAAACATATAAATAATAATATACAAATAATATAAGATAAATACTAATAAACATATAAATAATAATATACAAATAATACAAGATAAATACTAATAAACATATAAATAATAATATACAAATAATATAAGATAAATACTAATAAACATATAACTAATAATATAAGATAAATACTAATAAACATATAAATAATAATATACAAATAATATCTAATATTTATATCTACCCTATATATATATAATCCTAATGAAACGAATGTATAACACGAATTTATGAAACGATTTTATGAAAAAATTTATGAAACGCCTGATTAAACGACTGATTATATTTCACAGCTATTTCTCCTTGGATATGGAACGTTGGGAGATTAAATTAAAACAAGTTACCCACAATGGTCAGACGATTTTAAAAATGGTCTTAGAATTTTAAAATTTGAATTAGTTTTCGAGATATTAATTTTTTCCTAATTTTTAAAGACATTTCTGTAATGATGGCAACTAAATTACTCCATTTTTGTGGATAAAAGAGAAAAAAGGGAAAAAGATAGGGATTATTAGATTTATTTTTTTGTCGTCATTTTCAAATTGACATTGAAAATTGAAATTATCCTTTATTTGATGGTAACACTATTGTGGTTGGATTATGATTTTCAAGAAAATTTGAAGAAATATAAACTTATTTTCACATATTAGATCTTCAAGAATCGGTTCATTTGAGAAAGCCAAAAATCGTCTGTCATCTTGAACATATTAAAAAATTGACACACATTAGCTCACAGGCTATCAAAGCCTGAGAGCTAATGTGCCCGCCCGTTCTGTATGTATGTACGTATGTATGTACGTACGTAACGCGATAACTCGTGATAGAATTATCCGTTTTGCTTCAAATTTTGTTTACAAGTTCATTCTAATAAGGTGCTTCCCTGATTAGTTTTGGGAGTTCATTGGTTAGGTATAAAGGGGGGAAGGGGGGGTAACTACCCCTTAATTTCGATAAATGGGTTTTTCATGCAGAATTACTCGATTTTCTTCAAATTTTGTATATAGACTCATTGTGATAAGGCACTTCCCTGATTAGTTTTGGGGGTTCATTGGATAAATATAAATGGGGGAAACGGGGGGCTACCCAGCCCCCTTAATTTAGATAAATGGATTTTTCATGCAGAATTATCCGATTTTCTTTAAACTTTGTATATAAGCTCATTGTGATAAGGCACTTCCCTAATTAGTTTTGAGTGTTCATTGGGTAAGTATAAAGGAGGGTAAACGGGGGGGCTAATCCCACTTAATTTTGATAAATGGGTTTTTTCCTGCAGAATTATCCGATTTTGTTCAAATTTTGTATATAGATCCATTGTGGTAAGGAGCTTGCCTGATTAGTTTTGGGTTTTCATTTGTTAAGTATAAAGGGGGGAACGGGGGGGGGGCTCACCTCCCTTAATTTAGATAAATGGGTTTTTCAAGCAAAATTATCCGATTTTTTTCAAATTTTGTGTATAAATTCATTGTGGCGCACCTGATTAGATTTTGGGGGTTTATTGGTTAAGTATAAAGGGTGGGAACGGGTGCTTATCCCCCCCTTAATATATTGTCGATTTCTTTATTTTCCGAGTGGCATTATTCTTTGAAAAAATAGCATAATGTACAATTAGTATGAATAGCCTGTGAGCTCAATGCCCTCCGTTTAACTGGGCAGTTTTCTTTATTTTATTTTTACCTTCAAGACTAAGCAGTTATGTAATATGTAAGATCAATTACACCTTCATTACACAATTATTCACTCAAAGAGGTAAAACAAAAAACACATTTGAGCTCCTTGCTTTTAAGTAGATATTTTATTGCCCCTATGAATTTAAAGAAATGAATTTAAAGAAGAATCCCACTTCTTCAAGTAATTATTTCTTATAGATTGCGATTAAAACTTTTCACAAAGTCATTTAAAGCCGAGATGGTTTAGCGTGAAAAATACAATTTTCTAACACTTATTTTAATTCAAAAAATGGAAAGATTTTGAGTAAATTCATTCAAATGACGTCATTTATGTAAACGTTTTTGTGGATAAGAGAGGGGAAATATAAATTTAAAGGGATTATTATTTATTGATGTCATTTTATCAATCAAATTGATAAGAATATATATTTAATTTGAGCAGATGATGAAAACATTATCGTGATTAAATTACATTTTCAATAATATTTATAGAAATAATCATAGAAATAATAATTATGTTCACAGATTTAAGAAGCAGGAATCAATTTATCTTAAAAAGAAATAAAAAACGGCCGGTGAAAAATTTACAAGAAATTGTTTATTTATGAAAATTACTTCATATATTAAAGCGATTTTCTTGTGTGCAATATTCATGTGACATCACAGTAGGAGTCATATGGCGTGAAAGTAGCACGGCTAGCAAATATGTTTATACTTTTAATCACTTGATGCAGTATAAATACAGAACAGGCAAATGCATGCGTAGAATACTTTAGATTTATTTTGTACGAAATGCGATTTGAAAAATACATATTGGAAAATTTCATATTAATTAAAATATATTAGTATATGCTTATTAATTAAAATAAACAATTTACATTTTAAAATTAACGTGAAAAATATTAATGAAGGTGCATTAAAATGGAGAAAAGATTTCATGCAGAAGCTATACCTGTTCCTGAAAATATCTAAAATTCGATATAAATATAAAACATACACGTAAATTTTCTAAACACAGTGAATTTCAATACCACGGTTCTGAATATTATTCATATTATTCCAAAGCAGGCGAATTCTTGTTGCCTAGAAAATTGTCCATAGCGTCGCTATAAGATTCCGCGAGGTAGCGACATTTTTTACTTGCTCATTTTATACAAGATGATTTTCAAATGTGTAATTGATCTTACATATCAATCCCAAAAACAACGGTCAGCTGTTCTAACAGCGGTGGATGAGGCCATGAGAAGCGAAAAATGCCTCAGTCAAATGGAAAAGCATGACAATCCGATTACAGAAGATCGCCTCAATTCGTGATACTATTATTCAATCTTCCGTAATTGGGTAATATTTTTAAAACAGAGCCCATTAAAACGTTTTTAGAGGTTGTTTGGTCTGAACGAGGGTTGGTGAGCGTTGCTCGCAGGGCCCCTTAGTACTATAGATTATTATTAACAGTAAATCATATTCTTGACAATTTCATTTATGTGTGACATGATCCCTTGAAATGGACGCGATTACGTAAAATTAGCATTAAAATTTAATAAAAGAATTTTTTTCTGTATATTTGAATGCATATTTAAGACTTTTTAAGAGTTTTTAGTAAATATAATGAAATATTTTCTTTTTACCCCCCCCCCTTTTTTTGTAATACTTGACAGAAGTTTACCTAGTATTATATAATATAAAATAATATATAATATTATAATATAGTATTTCTTATTATATATTATATTATAATATTATAATGTATAAATAATATAAATATAATATAAATAAAATAACATATAATTAAAATAAACAAATGGTAAGATGCTTAAACGGCCTTTTGGCCCCATTTTAGATTTTTCCGCCAACCGCATCAAGTGGTGCAGGATACGCAACTCTTATGTAATCTAGTTTTAAAAAGAGAGAGAGAGGGAGATAGAAAAGAAAGAAACCGCAAACTTGAAAAAAAAAAATGTTCGTCATTGAAATTTAATCTGATCAAAATTTCAGGTACATTTTTTTTTCTTACCCAGGCGCCAAATATAGGCAACAAAAGTGATAAATCGCCACATATTGTTTCAATGGTAGACTTTGACATTGAATATTTGTCGGAGCAAAGCTCCGGCTTCCCGTGAAAAATTACACTTTTGTGTACACGATAGCGGCCAAAATATTTGCCGCATTGTCACCAAAATTGAACTGGAAGTCGGTAGTACCAAAATCTCGCCGGGGATTGAAAATCGGAAATATTCGTCAACTCTAACGCCCGAAAACGTCTGCTCTAGAATTTTCCATTTTTCCATAGAGATAACATTGCGATTGTTTGAATTATTAATAAAACATTAGCTCCATTGTTGTAATTTACGCATTTTAACCTCATCGTTATGACGTCAACACTGACGCACGCATATGTGATTTATAATATAGATTGACTTTTAAAAGTTTTACTTCATACGTACGTAACGACCACAAGTTTTTTTTAAATGGGAACTTTTATGGGTAGACCAAATTCAATATTACACTTTTTGTAACTTCCGAACCAACGTAATTTGGTTTGAAATTTACGTTTAAAAAAACGAAAGGAAATCAAATATGAATTTGGATACTACCGTATTATCTGCATGCCATCAGATAATAGCAAGATAAATCGAGAAAAATATAATGTCATGTATGTATGTACTAGGATCCATCAGGACGAAATGTCAGTATGTTTGTATTTACATGTACGTATATGCATATAGCAAAAATTCTATAATCGGGTTCGCAAATAATTGGCGTATTTTAGTGAATGTGGCACAAATTTAATGTAATTGTGCCACAAGCGTTAAAAACATGTGCTAAACATGTTTTTGTTTTACTTTCTGTACACATACAGTGTAAGAAACATGTTGTAATCATGATAAAAACCCGATTATGCAAATATTGGCATATTTTAAGATTTTGAGGTTCTCTGACATATATACATAGCTCATTCTTACGGAAGAACTGAAATAAACACTTCAGATTTTTTAAACAGAAAATTGGAAGAATTTATATTGTTGCCATATTTTATCATGAAAAACTTATTTAAAAAGTAACAATATACTCGGAAACAACCTTTCAGTAAAAGGTTTTCTCGATCTCAATCCAGATGACAGATTATTTATTAAGTAAGTAACTAATGTGTTACTTACTTACCATACCAAAATATATTTTTTTTTCTTTTCAAGCTTATTGTATAAACGAAGTATGAGGGTAAATCTGTTTATTTTGATATAGTCCAGCCAATCCAGGATTTAAAAAGATATATTAAGAAACATTTTATATATGAACGGATTATATATTTGGCACAGATGTCATATACGCACCACGTTGGTGCAATCTTTCCCCCCGCCAATTTGGCGGAATTGGCGAATTTTTCTTTTTCCCTTTTCTTTTTTCTTCCTTTTCTTTCTTTTTTTTAATGTTACAGGTTTAATGTTAGATGTTTTTTTTAATGTTACAGGTTTTAATGATACAGTTTTTTTAATGTTACAGGTTTTAATGAAACAGGTTTTTTTTTTAACAGGTCTACTAAACAAATGATTAAACCCATATTTCAGAGATTTAGCTTCAGATTTTTGCCGAGTACCGATATAATGACAACTCAAATGAATGAAGCAATCAGGTTAGATAGAGAGGTATCGCAGACCACCTATGTGTCCTGTAATACGTGTCACAGAGCTTTCCCTGATATCATATTAAATATTGCTGAGCTCTGCCAGACATGTAAGTCTAGAGACGGTGCTTTGAAGTTTTCTGCTGCTAATTCGATGGACCCAGGTCCAGGTTTATCTTTACCATATACGAGGCTCTCGGTATGGATACAGCGGAAAAGTAATCAGCTTTAAACAAAATATCGAGAGTTTTATCTCGCGCCTGCCTGTCAATCCTTCAGATATGACTTCAACTATGTTAGTGACAAGATATACTTTATCATGTTGTGCAGAGTTTCCTATTCGCTTACAACGCTTTCTAAAAGCATTCAGATAGCTTAAAGCTCACAATCCTTATTATTCAAATATCATAATTAATGATCGCTATATTACCTAAGAATGATGACGTATTTCAAATATTACCAACTGCAACCGATATTACTGAGGATATTGATACTTTGAACGAGGAAATAAGACGGGAGTCATTTGGACCACTAATGGAGCCGGTAAATCAAAACAACTTAATAAATGACACAATTCGTGTGCCTCACCCTTCATTAAATTCACAGCCTATCAACGAATTTCAAGAAGATGGTTACATAACACGTGCTTTTCCTCATCTTTTCCCACATGGTACAGCTGATTTACGACAACCTCATCAAAAGCAGTCTCTCCTGGTGAGTATTTTAAGTTCCTGGTGAAGTATGAAGATGCTAGAGACTCTCGATTTCGCTACTTTGCCATGAATTCAATTCTTCGATGGAAGTCTTTTGCTAAAAGGTGTTTTTTTGTTCAGCGAAAAGCAAATTCAGCGGTAAAGGCGAAATTCAGCAGTAAGACGGTAGAACATATGCGTGATATTCTGATAAGGCAACCTGAAATGGCAAAAGACATTATGATTTATGCTATCAAATTAAGATCCAGAAAAGAATACTGGAGTGCACGTTGTGGGGGAACTCCTTTCACAAGGACATCCTCGCAAATGATATACACCACTGTTAAGTTCGCTTTTCAGATATTTCCAGTGAAGATCGTAAAAAAGATCTCGCTCAGCTCTTAAATCAAGTCCAACGTCACACAAGACATGGAGATTATTACCTAAGTAAAAAAAGAGGTACAAATAGTTATAGCTGCAGATTTGGTAACATAATCAAGAAGTACTTCGTAAATCAAAATGGCCAGTGGCAAGAATATTAGCAGACCACAATAATCAAATAGCAAGAGGGAGTGAAGATGAGCACGCATATGGACTTCAAGCTGAACTTTTCTTAGCAATTCGGTGCAGAGTTATGTTGCGTACCAATCTGTGGACAGAGAAAGAATTGGTCAACGGTGCACTTGGTACGGTAAAAGATATTGTCTACGGACCAGGACTATGGCCTCCAGGCATGCCGCAGGCAGTAATGATTCATTTTGATTATTATGGACCATTTCTCACTGAAAGACTTTTCCCTGACACGCCTATTGCAAGGTCTTGGGAAAAAAACAATGCCTCATACTCCCGTACTCAGTTGCCCTTAACAGTTTCATACGCTGTGACCATACACAAATCCCAGCGTTTAACTTTGTCAAAAATTGCTGTGGACATTGGTCAAAACGAGTTGTCACTCGGAGCAACTTATGTCGCGTTTAGTCGTTATGTCGTCGATCATTCGTCTTTTATAGGATGTTCTCATTGAAGTGCCTTTCGCAAAGGATAGGCTAGACCAAATTAGAAAAATGGGGGCACTTGCTAATAGATTAGCATTTGAGCAGTATCTGAGGCAACTGTCGACCGAATAAATATTCGAAGATTCAATAGCTGTTATTGTAAATTTTCTTTTATACTATTAAACAGTAAATTTAAAAATAAAAAATTGATATATTATATATTTTTAATGTTAACTTTATGTTTATCCCACTCAATGCTCCGACATTTCGGCCTGACGGAGCCAAGAGATCCCAGGTTCGAATCCTGGTTTGGACTTTTTTCGTCTAGTTGAAAAAAAAACGAATACTAGGTCTTCCGAAAGCAAAATGCAAAGATTGGGTTTTAAGGAAAAAGGGAATAAAAAAAGTGCGAAGAAAGGAGTGGAAGAAAAAGGAGCTGCACACTCAGGGAGACACAATTCAGAGAATTTTTAACATTTCTTGGATTCTTACTCTTCTAAATGTATTAATTATTATAGTGAGTTCATTATTCTTCAGTATGCGTAGTTCTTCCGTAGAATGCCTAAAATGACTTCCCATGCGTGTTGGTTGACCATCATTACCTAGTATATAGGTGAGCAAAGTCTTTACCCTATCTCTTCTTTCAGCAACTGTTTTTATTTAAAGTATTTATGAAATTAAAAATTATAAAGTTAATTTTATCCAGGGTTAGATGACAGAGAAAAAGTAAGACATTAAGGTTATTGACTCAGACTTAGTGTCACAATTAAATAAATGATTGAAATTTAATTACTCTTACCGTACAATAATTTGTATTTATTCATATATGCATGTCCGTATCGTTTGTTAATAAACTTATGATTTTAAATATTTATGTTGCCACTAGAAGCGCCGTCTATGTAAAATGTTATAAAAAAAAAAAAAAACTGGTGATTGTGAGTTGGGTTTGAGATGCCGATCAGAGAAGTTGTGTAAATCTCGGCTCTCGACCATTTTTATTTAGCGTTGTGAGAAATTAAAAGAGTTACAGTCCACTAGTAAGTTATTTTATTGAGATTGTGTGTTTTTTCATTTGTAGTGATAAGTATTAACTGAGTTATCAGCGTATTCATTTATAATTATTTAAATTTGCGATTGTTTATTATTAAATTTAAAGAATCTGAGCCTTTCAAGAAATTACAGCCAAGTTTAAGAATAAATGTTTCATATGGAGAATATTCTATTTTAATAATATTTAAATAATTTAATAGCTACAACGCAGTTACGCGGCTTTTTGTTCATAAAATTTAAGGAATGGTATATCAAAAACTAAACAATGTTGGTATAATAAGTATTACAAACATAAAGAAAATAAGTAAATGCGAAGCAAGGACAGATGCTACTGCAAGCCTATCCACGTTAATCACCACAGAGCGTTTGAAATCGTACTCTAGTTCAATAAAATAATCAAGTCCTCTTCTTTTGTTAATAATTAGAGACTTGCCTCAGGAGACTACTTATTTATTAAATTTTTATTTTTTATCACCTCTTTTTACAAGCTATAATCCTTACCATAAACTTCTAAAGAAACTGCAACAGAGATCTACCAAGGGGAAAAAATATCGTGCCGTTAAAATATAAAAATTTTCAACTTCGGCAACTCTGTTAATTTAAAATATCTCAATTTCTATGCTTAATTTTTAATATTTTATTACTTACCCATCATATGAGGGCAAGTCTTGTAATCGTTTTGAAAATCGAAAAAACAATTGACGGATTTACACGTTTCAGACACTGGGGATTCCGAAAAACATATTTTTAGAAAAAAAAATTGCCGTCCGTCTGTCTGCGTGTCTGTGTGTGTATCTGTGTGTGTGTGTGTGTGTGTGGCTGTAATCGCTCTATCTCTCGAACAAATTGAGATAGAGATTTAAATTTGGTATGTACTTAGTATGTAATAATGGGAAGAAGCTTATTGAATTTCAGTAACCTCGGTTATCCGGAACTATTTTGTTCGAACTCTCGAAATATTCGTTCTGATAAAAGGTATATAAAATTTTTCGAAATTGTTTATTTTAAGGTGTGAATATAAAAGACAATAAAAAAATATAAATTTTGCATAAAGAATGAAGTCGATCGGATAATTAGCTGCCGAGATATTTTTAATCCTATTTTCCACATTCTTCGATTTTTCATGAACCTGTATTTCAGAATTTTGTAGATAATATGTTGCTTTCGGCAAATTATGTTGATATATTACTATCAACCGTTCTAGTATGCGGACTTATTTGTATATGTACGAAGGTATTAAGGAAATTAAACACTAGTTTCGACTAATTTATTTTGCAGAATACTATGAAATTCAATTCCCATCAAATGGAATAATGTATACATTGTATTGAATATCATTTTTTTTAAGAAAACCTTATTTACAAAAGAGGAAATGCTAAATTTAATTATAAACTTTTTACTATGTAAAGATTCTTATACATTTCAATTCTCAGAAGATAAATTACCCTTTTACCTACCTCTTTATTATTTGACAGTATATCGAAGTATTATTGTATTTTTTGATATATTCTAAAACATTGCATGCAAACCACTTACTATTTATTTACTTATATTTGAAGCAACCAAGTAATCACTATTAAATTACATCATAAATCATTCTGACTGTAATATGAAACAAGATACAAAGCAAGATATTTTTGAAAGAAATTTTTTTATCTTATTTCCAATTTATGAAACATTTTAAATAAAATTCTTCAGGCATAATATAATGGTTTTTGTTGTGAAAATAATTATTTTGTTATTTAAAAATAATTTAAATACTGCAATTTAATTTTTTAATTGATAGTAATAATAATTTTGTGAATTCCAAAAATTATTTTTTTACTTTCCTTTAGAGGTAGGTTTTAATATTTTAAAACAAGATTAATTCTTTTTTTCAAATAGTTTTAGAAAGAAAATTTGAAAAAATCAGGAAAAACGTTTCTTGTCTATTATCCCGTCTATCACATTTTATAAAAAAATAATGTCGCGAACAATGAGATTTAACATCAATAATAGAAAAGCCTGACGTCTTTTGAATGTGTTTTAGAAATCTTTTTAAAATCTAATAAATATGGAACTTTTTTTTTAAATATTCAATGTAAGATATTTTTTAATACTTTTTGCATAATTCGGAAACTTATTAAAATTACACATTATTAAAGAATTTCTAATTTATTAAGAATATGTTTTGTAAGAATTTATGTAATATTTTTCTTATCTTAAATAAAATTATATTTCAATTTAAATGATTGGTAAAAGCTTATTTTTCAATAAAACTGAAGATGTATAAATGTACAGAAATAAATTATTTAAAAGTAATAATTGTTACTGCCGTAAATAGTAATAATTGCAAGACAAGTTTTTTCAACAACCATGTAAAGCCTTATAAATTAGAAAATTATACACGTGTGTGACAGTTTAACTCCCTAATTCAGCTTCTGTCTGAACACTGGTGTATGTGTTCAAAAAGGAAAATAAAGAGAAATTTTATAACTTTTTGACAAAATGGAATCGTCTGGATTCGAATGCTGCACAGTTTAAAGTAATCTGAAAACCATGGGTATTTTTTTCCTGAATTTCACAGAAAAAGTACCTTTTCACGACAAAAGGGCGCTTTCCGTTGAAAAACAGAAAAATTCCACACATTTCCTAAAAACAACGAAACGGACAGAGAAGAAAGCGGCCTACGGAGATATTCCGTTATCTGCTGTATATTTATTTCCAATGTTTAAAAAACTGACAGGTTTTTAGAACAGCACATAAAAACTAAAAATTCAATAAATTAAAATGTCGAGTTTATTTAAAACAACAAAATAGGGTACTTCTCTATTATCCCGTCGACCACTTTTCACAACAAAAAACTGTCGCCAAACTGTAACACCAAATAAACGGGAGAACGTTGCCATTGGAATATCACAATAAATAAATAAATAAAATATATAAATTGCAGGACACAATTGTTATTTTAAATAATGAAATAACTAATAAATCAGTAAAACATAAATAAAAATACACACAAATGTCGAATTAAAAACCAAATGATGACATAACAAACACGTATAATGCGCCGGACATGAAGGAAATGGGACTGCATTTTTGGCGTTTAATCTTATAGTTTGGGGATAGTTTTTAGGTGCGTTCGTAATTATATAAATACGTAGCACCTATAGTCGTCGTTTGGTCCGTCCGTCTGTCCGTCCGTCTGTCTGTCTGTCTGTCTGTCTGTCTGTCTGTCTGTCCGTCTGTCTGTCCGTCCGTCTGTCTGTCTGCCCGCATATAACAACGCAAAAACTACCCAACCAAATGGTTTGCAATTTAAAATATATTATCTTTGCAGAATTTTGTCGAGACATTTCAAATTTTATTAAAATCGAATCAAAACTTTAGGAGATATTAATAAAAATATTTATTAAGAAATTTGATTTTTTTTTAAATCGGTGCTTTCTTGTTATAGCAGCTTCCGATGGATGTTAAATCGTCAAGCGACCGAGATACTTATTTTATTACAGAAATTAATCTGCAGACGATATAATTCATTTCACAGAATTAAAAATCATCAAGATCTGAATATTTATATAACTAGCTGATACATATATATCTGAATATTTATATAACTAGTTAAGATATTTGTATGAACAGTGTCATAAAATATATACTTAACTAGCTGTTTAACCCGTTCTACGCACGGGATATCATGAATTTAATTCTAAAACGTGCGTACGAACGCACCTCGTTTGTAACGTTTGACGTACAATTTCCAACTTGTTTGTTATGAAAAGTGGTCGATGGAATAATAGAGAAGTACCCAAAATAGTGCTTTCGAATTAAAAAAGCAACAATTAATTTTTCCATTTTTTAAAAATTATTTACCATTTATTTTTTAAAGTTATAAAAAATATTTGCACTTAAAATATATTCTAAACAAAAAGATTAAACATATGTATATATATAATAGTTAAATTAAGTGAAAAAAAATAGATTTTACTCTAAAAAGTAACAAAAAAAAATAATGCTGTCAAATTTAAAAAGTCCTTCCGGCCTGTACCGAGAGGAAAAGTTAGCTTTCATAGTCCATGTTTCTAAAATTCAACTCACTTTACTCAAACACCCAAAGCTAAATTGCTTGGGTTGGGTTGGGTTGATTTATGACGGCCAATTATCAACACGAGGGCTATAGACACCCTAGGGTGGAGTGCTGGGGTCTTTCTAAGGGATCCTAAGCCGTATTCACGGCAAGGTTGGAAGAAAACCATGGAAAACTCTGAACGCTAAATTGCTTGGAACCCGATTATAGAAGATTCAGTCCCTGTTTTCGTTAATACTGAATTTGAATGCGAATTTCAGCATATGAGTTACAGGATAACAAAAATCAGATTGTTTCAAAATATCAGCCAACCTAGAATTTCAAACTGTCATATCTTTACCATTTTTTAAGCTAAAGCCAAAACAAAAAATGTTCCAGAATCGTTGTATCACGCTCTAACACGTAACGAAAACATTTTTTCTTTTCAGCTTAGAATTTTTTTATACATCTTTTTATTTGTTTTTAAAATATTCAAAAATTAACTTGCCGTTATTTTGAAACAAAATGGCGGATGAAGCTGGACAACGAACTTGGTCGAGACCTTGGTATGCTCTGTATACATGATCAGTCATGATCAGTTGAAATATATGTTGTTGCATAATTGTTAGGAAATGCTTTCCTCCGAATGCCTACAATAGGTAGCTTTTTGTATTGAAACCTATCTAAAAAATAACAAATAATTTTCTCATTCCTTTAAATTTTTCGCAATTTATTTTTTAAAGTTATACAGAACACTTGCACTGAAAATATATTCTATACGAACACATTTAAAGTATATATAATAGTTGAAAAAATATCGATTTGCTCAAAAAAGCAAAAATTTTTTTATCGAATTTAATTCAATATATAATATTCATATTTTACATATAATAATCAAATTAAGAATATAAACAATTCATGTTTTATCCTGTATTAAAGTTAAAGTTTTCAATCACCATCTCATAAAGAAATATTCTATTAGGTTCAAAATCATCCGATTACGTTGATTGTTACGTTGACATGCTCAGTCACATTCAGATCGGTTCATAAATACGCGAGTTACAGCATAACAAATGTCAGATTGTATCAAAATGGCACCCAAATTCAAACTTCTACATCTCAGCCATTTCTTAAGATAAAGCCAAAAAAAAAAAAAAATGCTTCGTTATCCTTGTATCAATATCTAACACTTGACGGAAACAAGTTTTATATTTATAATTTTTTTTTTCATCTTTTTTAATTTTAGAAATTAAAAAAAAAAATAACTGGTCGCCATTTTGAAAGAAGATAGCGGATGAAATTGGCCAACGAACTCGGTCCAGATCTTTGTATGTCATGTGCACATGCTCAGTCACATTCAAATCAGTTCATAAATTCCAGAGTTGCAGCATAACAAAAATCATATCATTTCAAAATGTCACTCATCCTAGAATTTCAAACTGCTACAGCTAAGCCATTATTTAGATGATGTCAAAATTAACAAATGCCACGGATGGCCGGGTACTAACGCTTCATAGTAAAAAATTTTTTTTAACGATTTCACTAGTTACAGGAACTTTTTTAATTATGACTATTTCAATGTTTAAACGCCTAGTTCGATTACAAATGTCCTTGCTAGAGTAAGAGTAGGAAACGATTATATGGGATGTCTTCAAATTGCAGCTTGGGACTTAAACAATTTGGGGTTTAGAAAACTGGTAATTTTGAAGTTAATTGCGGAGATATTTCGCAATGAGATGATGGTTGAAAACTATGGTATTAACATAGGATAAAAAACAGGAATTATATATATTCTTAATTTGATTGTTACATGTAAAATATAAATATTATATTTTGAATTAAATTCGATAACTTTTTTTGCTTTTCTGCGAAAATCGATTTTTAATCAACTATTATGTGTGTTTTAAATGTGTTCGTTTAGAATATATTTTCAGTGTGAGTGTTTTTTATAATTTAAAAAAATAAATTGCGAATAATTTTAAAGGAATGAGTTTAATTCGAAAGCATTATTTTTGTTTGTTACTTTTTTAAATAGAATCAATTTATTTTTTCACTTAACTTAGCTATTTTATATATATATTAGTCTGTTTGTTTAGAATATATTTTAAGTGCGAATACTATTTTATAACTTTAAAAAATGAATTGCAAATAATATTAAAAGAATGGAAAAAATTAATTTTTGCTTTTTTAAATTCGAAAGCATTATTTTCTTGTTGTTGTTTTAAATAAACTTGAAATTTTAATTTATTGAATTTTTAGTTTTTCTGTGCAGCAACATGTCAGTTTTTGAAAAATTGAAAATAAAGATGCAGCAGATAACGGAATATCTCTGTTGGCTGCTTTTTTCTCCGTCCGTTTCGTTGTTTTCAGGAAACATGAGGAAATTTTCAGCTTTTAACTGAAAATGCCCTTTTGTCATGAAAAGGGACTTTTTCTGTGAAATTCAGGAAAAAAAATATCCGTGAATTTCAGATTATTTTTAACAGTATACTGTAAAAAAAAATCCGTCAATTTACGGAAAAAGGACTGGCAGCAGAGTGAATCGAAATGTTTTTCGTTTTTTGAAAAAAAAATGTTCCGTCTTTGTAGCCCATAAATGGCGCGATACAGACGCGAAGGAGTTGAAGCGCATGTGTGGCGATCAAAAATACTGCAATCCCATTGGAGGATAGAATTTTACATTAATAATTCCGTATTTGAAACTCTGTAATCATAAAAGTTTAAAAAGTGTACAATTTAGAGATACAGTTTATGCACTTTTTGTGCACGATTGAGTTTGCAGTTTTTATGCATAAGTTGAGGTGCCAAATACGCTCGGATTTTGTGCACTTTTCTTACAAACTTTTTCTAGCTGAGTAGCAACAGATATAGCGATAGATTCCATTTTTCTAACAAAACGGAAACTTTCTGATCAAAATTCACGGAAAACAACCTGTCAATAAACGAAGTTTATAACAGTGTAATTTAATTGCACAACTGAAATCATTAATGTAATCCTTTTAAATTCATTTTCTACATTCGTTAATTTTTTTTTATATAATCGTATATATATCCAGTAAAAATATTCTCCTAGTTACATTGTACTTTCATTACAAAGTGAATAAATATGTATTAAAGTAGAATTATTTCTTTCACGCTTTATATAAAAATTCGTTTCTGGAAACATAGCTAAGAAAGTAGAATACACATTTTATTACACATGAAAATGTATTCAATTGAAGGAAATTCGCATTGTCAGAGGATTTAATGTTTACTGATACATCTAATAACACATTAAGCCTTTAATCTTCGTAGGAATACACTTTTGAGATGATTTTTGTCAATTTTGTTTAAAAATAAGCCTTTTGCGTATCTGTTCTAAAAGGATTATTTAAAGGATTTTGCATAACAAATAAAAGAGCAGCCCGGATGGATAAATTGATTTTGAATATTTTTATTTTATTATATTTGACACTAATTTTACAATAAGTTGAAACAAATCAAGTGAAAATATTTGAAATAAGATTTTATTTGCTTTAAATATTTTATCGCTGGTGAAGAAAACGGAAAACTGTTTCTGTTTTCATTATTATTTATTTCTCCTCTTTGTTATTGTCATCACGCAAAAAATATCTATACTAAATGACTTTTCAAAATGACAGATGCTTTCTTAATTTATTATTAATCTTAATTTTTCTTTTATTTAACCAATTAGTTATTGATATAATCTTTTATTGATACATTCAGTACTTTAATTCAATAAAAATGTATTTTCTATAACTACATACTTTTATTTATAGGTACAGATACTTACGAGGGTCGATCCAGAAATAAGGTTCCCATCCAATTTACAAATAGACAACATTGTTTATTCTCATAGAAATTTATATCGTTGGAAAGAAGAAAGTTTTTTCTATTTTTCTACATAACGCCATCTTTTTCTACGCATTTTTGTAGCCGGTGCTCCAATTTCTGTATCTAATGTCGTAGAACTCCGCCGCCAACACGCTGAGGAAGCGTTTCACCTCTTCTTTGACGTCATCGTCGCTCCGGAAGCATTAGACACCCAAATGTTCCTTTATCTTGGGATTATCACAAGTGATAATCACTTGTTCCCCAATCAATTGTTGTTAATCAAATCCTTTAAGTTTAAAGCTAATCAATTGCTTTAATTATTTACTTAACCAATAAAAAAATGAAACTGAGCTTGTTGTGCCTACAGATTATCTGTGAACTGGCATAAATTTCTAAATAAATAAAAATTGATTATATATATATCTCAAAAATATTCTACACTTATAGTGGTAATCTATATAAGTTAATTAGCCAAAAATGTTAGCTTCTTCTAGTAATAATGTTTGTTTATGGAAAGTGTATTCCAAAATTATCTTATGAATGATAAATGTAGGAAAATGTGTTACTTTTAATATTATAAATTTAGCTGTTTTTATTTTTTATTTGCATTTATTAGAAGGCTGTGATTTATAATCCATACACTTCCTTAAATATTATTCTTTAAGAATATTTCTCAGACTGTATCGGTATTTAAAACTAAATCAGTTTGAAGCTGGAAAAATGTGTACACTATTTTTTAGATAGTTTAGTACGCGCATTAACATAAATATTTATTACTTTTTTTTTGTTTTGAAAGACGAATGCTTAATATCATCATTGTTTTAAACTTGTCGTTAATCTAGATCTAAAAAGGTATACCTACAAATGCGTAACGAGAGGTATACCCTTAGGGTATACAAAAGTATGCATTTACGAAGGAAAACTTTAAATTAAAGCTTTACAAACGTATACAAATTCCGAGAATATATTAAGTTTTCAGTATTTTGATTCTTTACGTTTAATTCAATAATTCCTATTTTTGCTACAAAACGGTAATTTAACAAAAATACTGTGGAAGAATACAATAAAACTGCATGAGAAAAAAATACTTTTTTATTAATACAAACACAAACGAGTATTATAAAATTCAAAGAACATTTTACAACGTGTTAAAGTGCACCTTCTAATGAGATACAATTTTATATTTAATTTAATACGTTGATGATTTAATTCAAATTTGTATTGAGGTGTGAGGTGTCAGAACTTATCAATGTTAATTTATCTAAATTATGTACTATAATGAAATTAAAAAATATATACATTTTAAATTTATAATCTAAATTCATTAAAATAAAGTGATACTCTCTAGAATTTCCCAGCATACACTATTTCATTTAACAAAACGTGTTTTTTCTGTCTAAAGAGGGAATTTTGTAAAAGATTTTTCACCCATTTTCACATATACTTAGAATTATAAACTATGTATACAGGCGTGTTTCTGAAGATAGTAGAACATTTTAATGATTTAAAACTTAATTTTAAATTCATAAATTAATATTAAGGCATTTTTACGTTAGCCAGACATAGGTGATAAATCGTCAAATATACTTTTTTATTACAACTTTATGTGAGTCATAAAAACAAATGAATTAATTATGCGCCAAACCAATCACGCCAAAAAATGCCACCTAGCGATAAAACTGCAACAACGAAATATTTTAAACTAAAAGAAAAAAAGTAAAGAAAAAAAATAAAGAGTGTGATGACGTTTTCAAAATATTTTTTTTTATCAATTAGCAGTTTAATATTAATTAAATTATGGTTAAAGTTTCAGAAAACAATTTAGAAATCCTGAATAGATAGTTTCAATATTGCTTTTATTTATTTCCTGTTGCCACATCTTAATACAGAAACATGGAAAAAAAACTATGGTTGTTTGCATGAATAATCTAGTTTGTGCTTTAAATCAAGCATAAATCAAAGCTGTGAGTTTTTAATTAACGTTGACGATGCCAAATTGACGTATCGTAACGAAAAATGTTTTGAATATAATAAATTACAGTTATTAAATTAAGCATGATTTAAAAGATAAATATTTAATGCTTATAAAAGAGTGTGTGTTCTAGACGTGCTTTCAATAATAAAGTAGCAAACGTTTTTTACAATGTTTTTAACAGTTATTTCATTCGTTCTCTAAACTGTATGACATCAGTGAGAACAAAGCTAAAAATCCCGAATGCGTATTTTTAATAAACATGAAAAAGTACTAAAGAGGCGCAAATTTGTAATGTCAAAGATCTTAGTGGTTAATGAGACATCTAGTAAATGTTAAGCCTCTTAAGATTACATTTCTAAAATGTTTGTCAGTTTTAGTTAAATGTATTTTTTAATCATTTATAAAGAGTTTATTTAAAATTTCTTTACATCTCAGTTAAAATAGATTGCTAAGAAGATTAAATTCCTATTGAATCATTTAAATTTTACAGTGTTTGGCATTAATTCTACAATAATTTGAAACAAATCAAGATAATACGTTTTAAATATAATTTTACTTGCAGTAAAAATTTGACATATAATAAAGAAACCATGAGTAGACGTTTTATTTTTACGTTTTATTATTATAATTCAATCGTCATAGAACGTTTTTCATCGAATAAGTTATAACTTTTGATTATTTTAGCAATTAACACTTATTTATGAAAAATAAATGATTTGACAAAAAAAAATCGTGAGGGTATAATTTTTTTTATGAATTATTTTTTTTCTTTATTGAGAGGTTAATTAATTTATCTATGTAGAACATATTTTTTGCATAATTACTTTATTAATTTAAATAAAATACTAATAAATAACTATACACGAAAATTAATATTTTATTTTTGACTATATGAATACTTTGCCATAAACTCTAATTATTGGTGAAAAAGTGTAGCAAATCTTCTTTGCAAAAGTTACTTTGTGTATTTTTAGTACAGGTGTTAAAAGGTTTAATCGGAAATAAAGAAAACAAATGTATTATTTTCTTAATTCAGAGTTAATTCGGAAGACGTTAATATATAATTTTGTTTATGGTTATATTATATATTTCTACATTAAGACACATCTGTTCTTATTTTTTTTTTTTTTTTTTTTTTTTTTTTTTTTTTTTACAGTTTGAAATAATTCCTTCTCCAGAAAGCGTTTTCAGGCGTAGTTACATTTAAACACATATTTTTTGGAATGCATTTCTTATAAACCTTGCAGAAGATATATTTTCTGATGATTTTTCAAGACAGTATTTTTGTTATTTCAGTTTGTATGAATTTATCAATAGATTAAAAAAACGCAGCAATACAAATTTCCAAAATATAATTTACTTTATATAAAATAAGAAAAAAAAAATGTGGAACCCATAATGAATAGACACGTGAAATATATTTTATTTTAAAAGAATTGCAGTGTGAGAACATTTTGTCTTTCATACGAAAAATAAATTTTTCAGTATATTACACTTTACAATTAATGCATATAATTTTACCCATAATTAATCAATTGACATAATTAAGCAATATTCATACATAATGCGTCTTTTCTACTATTTTTCTTTTAATGAACATTATGTTCTTCGGAATTCAATTATTTCTAGAAATTATATAAGCTTATACTCTTTAAACCAACCGATAACTTGGAATAATGCTATACATAATTTAGATTAGAAATTGTTTTCAAAGGAAAAGTTATATATTTTGTCTACGTTATGTGAAAATACCCGGATGCTGAATCTACTAAAATAATTTACGTATTTTTTAAATAGATCATCTGCTGAAAGTTAAATTTTATATGAAAAACATGCACAGCAGGATTATTTGACGAGTTTAGAAATAAAAATATTTATGAACATTGATACATAATTGAAACTTTATTGCAAACCAAATGAATTAGTCAGTTTTTATTTACGTCTGTTTTGTTGTTTTTATGTGTGTGTGTGTCAGTATTTTATGTGTGAGACACTATTGATTTAAATTATTTCAAACACATTCGTTTTCAAATATTAATAATTCAACAAATTATGTGCGTAATATAATTTTTAAATCTCGAACAATACTCTTAATAAAAGAATAACTTCTAAATGTTCATTATACACATAAGTGTAACATTCATTCTGTGAAATACATATACTATATAAAGATTTTAAAAGAAACGCAAAGAGCTGAAATAAAGTAAATAATTTTATGTATATACTTCAGTTTCAGAGATTTTTCCTAAAAACTGTACATAAAGAATAATAATATTAATGAATGCAGTTTTACGAAACAAAGCATAACTTTTAATATCTGAAAATTTAAAGCTACAGACGATATTCATATAAAAATACTTTTTAAAAAAATATCTTTATCTGTTGTATTTTCATAGTATTATTTATTAATATACATCACGTTGCTACAACTTAAAAGTTCCATAGAAAATTAACTATCAATCATAAGCTTACACACCATTTTAAGTACATATGCAATTGAGTGTTTGGTTTATCAGAGAATTTAATGCTATAATTCTCATGTTTTGATACGAGTGATAGGAATGGTTTTGCCGTTTAATATTAAATATTTCCCTATATATAGTCGTGTAAAAAAAGTACACTCTATACATTTTAATTATCAAACTCCTGCAGAGAAAACAGAAAAAAATCATTTGATTAGAATGATGTCTGCTTTCAATTTATATTAATAAGTTAAGATGAGAGGGCCATTCTCCATATAGACATTATAACAAAGTATGCAATTTCCATTACGAAAACTCAATTTTCGCATCAGGTTTGGATTCTACAATATTTATCTTTGGATACCAAAGTGAACTTTATTTGATGAAAACGTTTACAAATTATATAGACGACAGTTTTAATAAGTTGTAAAACAAACTGTGATTTGGATGATTTGTTAAGCATAACTTAAAAACTAAGTTTCCGGACAAAGAATAATTTAGGATTTACATATCTAAAGCCTCTATATAGATTTTTGTTTACAATTTTAATAAGTTACAATACATATTTGTTTCTTGCATAATAATTTTAAACTACAAAAAAATTGATATTAATAATCAAACACACTATATATTGTAATCTATAGCAGTTTTAATAAAAATCACTTTCTAAAAACTTAAAATATGTGAATCTAAAATTACATCTCAGTCCGGCAAGTGGTTCCGGAGTTATGCTTAAAAAAACTATCTGCATTTCAGTTTGTTTTGTAAGTATTACAAATAAAATGCATTTGTAATAGTTAAGATAGAAGCAAAAGTATAAATTGTTCATCCGCTATATACAAAATGCAAAATTTACGTTGTAATTATTTATGTGAACTATAAAAAAAAATATTTTGCTTATTTTTTTAAAATTAGACGTAAAATTGTGTAACTATTATTTATTTTTATTTATATTTATTGCGAATGATCAATGATACTTTATCTACTAACAAAACTATAAAAACATTGAATTGCCTCGCATAGTTCCCGAAAAAAGGGTATACATATCAGCTGTTTAACATCTGAATTTTTTGGTTTACAAAATTCTGTAACTATTGTTTTTTTTTTTTTTTATTCCTTGACGAACTATCAATTTATAGTTTAACTAATGGCAAAGTAATACAAAAAGGTATTGAAATTCCTTTAATATTCGTGATAAATGTGTACATCTAAGTCAGCTGTTTTACGTGTGATTAAGCAATAGTTGTTTCCCCCTTTAAGTATTATATTCAAATTTAAAAAAAAATTTTATAAATTAATAGTATTAAAATTAAACTTTGATACAAATTGAAAATATTATTGTCGATCTGAATAAAAATTCATTCTACAATAATTATTTCTTTCACGCTTCAAATTTAATTAGACAAGTGAAAACATAGCTAGAAATTTAGAATACTCATTTTTACTAAACATGCGAAAGTACCCATGAGACTCTAATTTGTATTTTCAAAGAAGTTAATGTTTACTGATACATCTAGTAGCAGTTTAAACCCTTAATCCTCGCAAGAATACATTTTTGAAATGATTCTTGACAGCTTTATTTAAATATAATGCTTCCGTGTTATCGTTTCTAAAAGGATTATAGCAAAGGATTTTGTATCGCATTTAAAATAACCAGTCTGGAAGGATGAATCGATATTCAATAGGTGTTATTTTATTGATTTTGACAGTAATTAAAAGTGAAAAGAAATCAAGTGAATTAAATTTTAAATAAAAAGTTTAAACTGTTCATTGTTTAAATAAAAAATTTAAGTTGATATATCTATAAAAAATTATTTTGCTTATTTTTTCAAATTACGCATAGAATTGCGTAACTATTATTTATTTTTATTTTTATTTATTGCAAACGATCAATGATACTTTATCTGCTAACAAAACTATAAAAATATTGAAATCTCTCATATAGTTCCCGATAAAAGGGTATAAATATCATCTGTTTAACATAGGATTTTTTTGGTTTTCAAAATTGTGTAACTATTTATTTTTATTCTTTGACGAATTATCAATTTACAGTTTAACTAATGACAAAGTAATACAAAAAGCTATTGAAATTCCTTCAGTATTCGTGATAAATGTGTACATCAAAGTCAGCTGTTTTACATGTGATTAAGCAATAGTTGCCGCCCCCTTTAAATATTATATTCAAATTAAAAAAATATGTTTTATTAATTAATAGTATTAAAATTAAAATTTGATACAAACTGAAAATATTATTGTCGATACTATCTGAATAAAAATTCATTCTACAACAACTATTTCTTTCACGCTTCAAATTTAATTAGACAAGTGAAAACATAACTAGGAATTCAGAATAATCGTTTTTACTAAATATGCGAAAGTACCTATGAGACTCAAATTTGTATTTCCAAAGAAGTTAATGTTCACTGATAGCAGTTTAAGCCCTTAATCCTCGCAAGAATACATTTTTGAAATGATTCTTGACAGTTTTATTTAAATATAATGCTTTTTTGTTATCGTTTCTAAAAGGATTGCAGTAAAGGATTTTGTATCTCATTTAAAATAACCAGTCTGGAAGGATGAATCGATATTCAATAGGTGTTATTTTATTGATTTTGATAGTAATTAAAAGTGAAAAGAACTCAAGTGAATAAATTTTAAATAGACATTTTAAATTCAATAAATGTAATCATGAATGTAGGAAGAAGTAAGTGAGCATTTATATTACGTCTGGCTATTATTACTTTCTTCTATCTTTACAAGAAGTATTGGATTCATGAAAATTTTCGACTTCCAGTTTTCGACGAATTTATAAGTTTTAGAAGGTTCTGAACACGATTTGATCATTTTTAGAAAATGTCTGTATGTGACTCTGTCTGTCTGTCTGTATGTGACAAGAATTTTGTGGGTGCTCTATCTGAAGAACAAATGCACGAAATTTAATAAAACTTTATATTCAGTTAGTCTCTGATATAAATTGGTGTAGATTTGTTTTTGGATAAAATCGACCGACAGGTGGCGCTGCTATGCTGCATTTTTCCTATTGCTGCCGCAATAGCTCTATCTCAAGAACTAATGCACTTATTTTCATCAAACTTCACGTTCAGTTAGACCTTGACATAAATAGATCCTGATTACGTTTTGGTGTAGATATCCTAACAGGTGGTGCTGCATACCACTTTTTTCTCGATTTTTACGATAGCTATAAATCAAGAACTAATGCACGGAATTTCATCAAACTTCAGATTCAGTTAGACCTTGACATAAACTGGTGATTCTTACGTGTTGGTGTAAATAGCCCAACAGGTGGCATTATTTTATTATTATCACGATAACTATGTCTCAAGAACTAATGCATTGATTTTCATCAAACTTCAGATTAACTTAGGTGACATACGTTGTTGTTAATTATGTTTTGAGCTAAATCTCCCAACAGGTGGCACTGCTATGCTGCATTTTGCAGAAACCACATGATTTTAGCAATAGTCATATCTCAAGAACTAATGCATGGAATTTAATAAAACTTTAGATTCAGTTAGACCTTGATATAAGTTGGTGCTGATTCTTTTTAGTGTATGCGAAATCTGTGTGAGATAGAAGAAAGTTTTGGGATTGGCACATCCGACTAGTTTTGGGCATGAAACGTTATTTTATGCTAAATGATTTCTAAAAGAATCAACAAAAACATATTTTTTGTCACTCTATTTATATAACTTTCGATACGCTGAAAATCATATCTAAAATTTCTGATTTACATAATACTACAATTGGTTTCCATTATAAAAAATAATTATACAAGATAGCTATAAATGTACATTAATATTTTCCTTTTAATTTTATAAATAGTTTTCTAAAATAGTAACGGTGTTAAAAATGCATAAAATTTAAAGTGCTATTTGAAGTATATGCATAACATAACAAGACATAATTTTCACAAGAACACGCACGCACACATACACACACACAAATAAATAAATAAATAAATAAACATTAAACATAGGATACTAGACCCCGGGCTAAACTAAAATCAGTAAACGATAAGTCAGATTTTTTTATTTTCAGCAAGTTCAGCATAAAATTAATGCTGATTTTTGTTAAATAGGTTAAAAGATAAGTTATATTGGAATAGATCTTCAGGATTGTGTTTTAAATTTTACTTTTGATTTCTTAATATCTAACTATAGGAATGAAGAGTCTTTTTCATTTCATCTCTGAGGTGCTGCGTCACTTGTGCTTCATCCCTATAATTTAAACAACTAAAAATTCTTCAAGAAACCAATCAAATGCTACCACATTGATGATCCTTATATTAGAATCAATATGTAATTATTAAATAGGGATTGATTAGACTGTGAATTGTTTCTTGTTTTTAATCTGTGTTTATAATTTTTGTTGTAGTTGTTGTTATGTGTGCAACTATAAAAATGAAATATGTTTTTAATAATTTCGCCAGAAAGAAAACTTTAAATTGTTCATTCGCTATGTAAAAAATGCAATATTTTGTTGATATATATATATATATATATATATATAGATATATAAAGATATATATATATAATAAAAGCGTGATTATTAAAAAAACTATCCCGATATATGAGCCCCTAACTATCATACCATTCACAGAAACTGAATGAAATTTTGGTTATAAGGATTTGAGGAATGCACTCATATGAAGAACAACAGTTAAATTATAACAGTTACGGTTACAGTGACGAGATGTCGAAATTTTAAAATGGCAACACCTATTTTTTTTTTAATTGGAACGTGATCTTCATAGTGGTAAAACATAAAAAGCGTTCGAACGGCACCTGTAGCACGAACATCGCCGACGCTAGACAGACTAAGAAGAAAATTGAAAACAACCAATAAGGACAGAAAAACAACAGAAAACAAAACATTTTATTTTGTTTCACAAATTTTCCTCTTCATACACGATGACACTTAGCATGCGGAAGATTGTCTGAATAGCACTAAACAATATCTTTATTTCTGCACTGTAAAACAATTGATGTGAAGTTCCTGAGAAAACCTGTGGCACATTTCTGCCGCAGGTTTTCCCAGGAATTTCATCAAAGAAATGTCAGTAAACTTACACAAGTCAGTTACACACAAAACATATGGAACTTTACACAGATCACCGATCACTCTTTTACAATAATTCCGAAAAGTCACACAAAAGTTAAAAAGTATACCTGAATCAACTAAGGAATGTTGCACATAAAACATATGGAACGTTTCACAGTTGATCAGTAAATTCCACTTTTTCATGTATTCCGAAAAGTTACACAACATTGTGTAAGATGTTACACCAGATTTTTCGGTATTCTCGGATCAGCAGAAATTACCCGAGAAAACCCAGGAATGTTACACAGTAAACGTCAAGAACATTACGCAGATTTTTTACGGTGTGTTGCTTCTCTGTCCTTTATTGGTTGTTTTAAAAATCCAATTCAAAATTAAACTTAGAGTTCTAAGAAATAAAACTCTAAACGCTGTAATTGGATTGGAATAAAAAAAATTATAATACATAATGCACTTAAAAACAAATTTTAACTTTAAAAAATAACAACATTTATTTTCAAATATTTACAAACAACTTCTACACAATGGATCTCATTAGTTACATAAGTTTTTATTGATCTACAGAATTTGGCCTTTTTTGTATTCATTTAAAATTACAGATTACTAATTCAGTTTTACCTTCGAAATTCGTCATTTGAATGAAAATTTATTGAATTATTAATTATCATACATAAATTCTTAGATTACTCTAACACCACACTCCGTTATGTGCAATAAGAAATCAAAACATAAATCATATTTTTAACTTGATGATGGAATGAAGACAGGTTACCTGGGTCCTTGACATACCATGGGGATCTTCAGTCGGATATAGTAGGGGGAAATCCGTCATCTCTCCTCCTGGATGTAAAAATTGAAGCACTTGTTTGCGCACACTCTAACAACAACAATATATATATATATATATATATATATATATATATATATATATATATATATATATATATATATATATATATATATATATATATAATGTTTCTTCATTTCATTAAATATCGTTAAACCCCTTTCAACTCCGAAGAATAGCACAACCCCTGGTACCATGCGTAGTTTTCACGGATCGCGTACACATTTTATCAAAAGGCTACTTCTTAAATCAGAGTCCCTAGTCCTAAATACCCAAGTTACAATCTGCCAAGTATGTAAGAGTAAATATCATGTTACATCATATCATGTTATTTCATAATTCTTCGAAAAGAAAACGCGGGAAAATCTTCTAGCGAATCTGAGAGCTTACCGCATCTTTTCAATTCTGGATGGAGCAGACGTCTTCTGACATCATCAATAGGTAGTTTCACTCTTCCCGCAAACTTGTCCAAATTGTAAATTTACAGTAATAAAAATGTATAGAACCCATTGTAATTTTTTGACTGCCCCCATCTTACTGAAAACGTAAAGAAAAAAAACAAATCGTTACATTGCACGGTCAATGGGAATACAATTGAAATAAAAATGCCTATTAAGAAATGAACATACCATTATAAAATTAATTATCCAAATACACTTCCTCGAGATTAAAAATATATAAAAAATCAAATTAATATCTCGTCATCAACGTAAATCAACAGGGATGCGAATCATAAATATAAAAATTGGTTTTTACTTTCGGCAATAAACATTATTCATTTACTGCAAAAGCTGACTATATTGACGTCTATGGTTGGTACTTATTGACAGCGAGATTTTATATGTGTGTTATGCGTTTCCCAGCTAAATTAAAATTTAACTTAATATATGGTGTTTTTAAAAATACTTAGATTATATACAAGTCTGCACAAAATATTTCAAGTAGATGGGTGATAATTGTAAAAAAAAATCAAATATATTTTGTTTTGTAAAGCTGAATTAAATTTCAGCAGACCATGCCGCGCGTAACAAATCTATATATCATATACGTGGTTGCTTAAAAGATTTCAAATAAAATATCATATCAACTGTGGGAATTAATTTCAGAAATTGGGTATTAAACTGTGTTATGTGTTGTCTAAATTGCTTATTTAGATACTTTCTTTTGTATTATTAAATTGTGAATTTTTGTTACAGTATTTATGATGTGTTGAAAACTGTTTCATGATGTAAGCTAACGCACGATTTTATTTTTTGTTATATTTTACTTTCTGTTTGCAGCAACTTAGTTTTAGTGTGAGTTGTTTATACTATGTATGATATAATGTGTGTTGTTTTGCATACCATTTTTATTGCTTAATTTATTTGCTTACTCGTTTTCGTATTTCAGCTCATTGGATATTTTTTGCGTTTATAAAAACTACTGCTGTATGTAGCAAATTACTCATTTTTTTCATGGTTGTAAATTTGAATAAAATATATAAGGTATGAAAACATGATTAGTAAAGTATGAAAGCTCATTAAAGAAAACAAACATGTACGATGAATTTTGCAAGAACACTTAAATTTAATATATCTCTAGTGATTGCAGCATATGTAAAAATTAAAGTGTTCTAGGATTAAATTACATTACTTAACTTCGAATAGATTGTACAATCTTCAATTTATATTCATTCAAGGTATCTCAGTCTTCTAAACTTTCAAAGAATAGCGTATTTCATTAAATAGATTTACACATTCTTATAGCAGTAACTTTGTATTTACTGACGGTTGTATTTTAGAGTTAATCTGATATGCCATCTATCGTTTACTCTGTATAAGTTCTCATAATGTTCAAAATTAAATGCTGAATTAAAATATCTTAATTATTTGTCAGATTTGAAAAAAAATATCAACAGATTTTGTATAACTTTTCTGGTGTATACATAATTTTTTTCTGTAATACGTTAAAAAGAAAACTTAAAATACTCCAATGAACAATGTAAGTAAAATTAAAAAGCAATATTTTAAAGAGTAAAATAATGTTTTTAAATTTTGTCATTGAAAGAAATAGAAAAAAAAATCAAACTTTTAAAAATATTTTACATAAAATGTATAATAAAATATAAGAATAATGCAATGCTTACTCCCACATGTTAAATGATACTTTACTGAAATTAAATTCCCTAGCGTATTCAGAATTTTAAATACTTTTCTTACCCGCTTAAATTACATTACTTAATTTTGAAGAGGTTGTACGACCTGGAATTTAAATTCATTCAATGTATCTGAATTGCATAAAGTTTTGAAGGATAATTTATTTGATTAAATTAAAGTTAATGAGATCAAATTCTTCTATCATCGGCAATGTAATATATGACGGTCGTATTTCATAGTTAAATAGAGATTAAAAGAGGTAGGAACCTTTTACTTTCTCTTGTAATTAATGAAGAATTAATCAGTTTACAGTGATTGCTAGAAAATATATATTTAAATTTTAACGGAAATATTTTATTTATTTTATAGATTTTATTGAATATGCACATGTTCCAAAATTAAATTATACATTATATTTTATTTTCGTAATGCATAAGAAAGAACATTTCAACATTAATTATAGGCAAATCATTAATCAATTTCAAACTTAAGGTTTTTAAATCCATTTAAAGTAATGAGACAAAAAATAAATATATTTCGTTCGCTCAATATAATGTATGTTTAACACACTTTTTAATAATATTGAATGATAAGTACTGGCCGTCTTTTGATCGAATACCCACCGATGATTATCATTAGTTGATATTTTAAAAATGCCATTAATTGATTTATGCAGAAGTTTTTATAAATTTTATAATATAAGAAATATATATTTAAAAATACTGATGAAGAATACCTAAAGTTTCAACATTATCTAAATTTTGACATAAAAAGAATATATAAATCCATCTCATTTATATTCTTTACAAAAACTTTATGAAAAAAGATCAAAATAATACTAACTTAAATCCCACATGTTAAATTATACTTTTGTCGATATTAAATTATTATTAGAAGTTCGGAATTTGAGATTGTGTTTTGAAGTGCATTTTAATTAACTTAGAAGAGGTCATTTTATCGCAATTTAAATTCACTAAATGTACTTATACATTATAAAGTTTCAAAGCATAATTTATTTCATTATATTAATGAATATAAATTATTCTAGCAATGGATATGTTATATCTAACGGCCGTGCTTTGCAGTTAAGTGGAGATTAAAAAGATGTAACTCTTAATTTCTGTATTAATTATTCGAGTATTACGTTTAAAATTGAATTGAAATATTAAACTTATTTGACAGATTTAAATAACTATACTAAAGCATATATAAATTTTCTTTTCTTTTCGTAACTCAGAAGAAAGAACATTTCAAAAATACTTATAAAATCCAACAAATTATTCCAAAATTTTGACAATAATTTTTAATTATTTATGCATAATGATGAACTGACAAATACATGATTTATGTATTTTTGTCAATTATTTATCTATTTATGTTTTAAACATTTTCAATAATGCAGAATTATGACTATTAGTCAAGTGATAAATTTTCTTTTGTTATTTGTAATAAGTTATTTTTATATTTAAAATGATTACTCATAATGGTGATTAATTATTACCATTAAAAAAATTACAATTGCCATTCAACATTAAAAGTGTAATTAAAAAAGGTATAAATAACTTGTTAAACTTTTTAAATTTTGCCACAGTAAAAAACAGAATAATCATTGTCCTTTAGCTATTAGGGGAAAATAACTTTATAACAACACTAAAAAATAGAATAGAATAGAAAAAATAGAATTGTTATGAAGAAGTTTTTTCCTCTTATTGATTCGCGCCAGTTTGTTTAATATTTTAAGTTCTTAAATATATTGTATAAGATTTATAATAAGAGAAAAAAATAATGCAATGTTAAATCTCAAATATATTATCAAAGTTATAAATTAAATATTTTAATTTTATATGTTTTTAATTTTTAAAATTAATTACTTTATGAATTAAATTTCTTAACATAGTTTAGAATTAAAATTTTCTTTGTCTTGCGCATTTAATTTGCATTACTTAACTTTGAAGTGGTTACACGATCTACAATTTAAATTTATGCCATGTAACTGAATCTTAAATTTTGAAATATATTAAATATATTAAATATATTTCAATAAATTAAATTTAATGAGTTCAAAAATATAATAAATTATAACACCTTGTAATATATATTTCTTTTAAATGCCAAAAGGTGTAAATTAACAACATAATATACAGTAAAATAACTTTTATTAGATTGCTGAGATATTTCGGCTCACTCTGAGCCATTTTCAAACACAAATGAGAATATTCTATAATTGTTATTATTTAAAATGCTATCATTTAATTTCCAAGTACTTTATAAAAATTACGCACATTATCTTTTATTTTTATTTGGCTGTTTATTTTTTCTAACCATTGAGTAACTCGAGCCACAATTTCGTTAAATTAAAAGGTGCTGCTTCGTTACATATTGTATTTTTGTGTGATACTATCTCTATGGTTTCTCTTATTATGGATGGATAGTATAGACTGGAGAGAAAAAATATTTTACGTTCACTGAAATTTATTTGGATGGTTTCTTCTTGATATAATCTTGCCAGGGCTGTGGTTTTTCTGTTATACTGAATATGAGGTATATGCTCCTTTTTCTGTAACCAAATTTCCTGCTTGTCATGCAAGTATAGCAATTCTAAGAATTAGTAATTCTAAGAATTTCGTGTTAAAGTCACTTGTATCGATATTAAATTTCCTAACGTAATTCGGGATTTGCATTTTAATTTTCTTGCGCATTTAAGTCATATTAATACGTTTCGGAGGGGTTGAGCGATCTGCAATTTAATTTTTCCCAATGTGTCCGATTCGTAATAAAGTTTCAAAAAGTATAATTTATTTCATTAGATTAAAGTTAATGAGTTCACTGTGTTCAACGCTGTTAAAAAGTTACAGCAAACTGTCCAGTCATTCAACCGAAAAAACGGTTACATTACATAACCGTAATTTTACTCTATTCTAATCATATTATTGCGCACATTATGGTCAGATTAGAGTTATTTGACCGTTTTTTGAGAAAACGGTCAAATGACTTGACAGTTTTCTGAAAAAATTGAACAGCATAGCAATAACTATACAATATCTGAAAACCATGCTTTATGTTTAATTTGGTATTGAAAGAGCTGTACATTTTACTCTGTTAGCATTAATGCAGTACTAATGAAGTATTACGATCATATTTCAACTGAAAATATTAATTTCTTTGGCAGATTAAAAAATATTGCGTGATTTATGCGTCAACATAATATAAGTTAGACATTTTATTTTATTTTGACAATGCATATGAAAGAAAATTTTTAATTTTGACTGATAGACATAAATTTAAATTGCGTTAAAAAATGTTTTAAATCAGGCCCATAGTAAGAAAATTAAAGTCCTTTAAATATTTTTAGCTCACATGCTATCAAAGTCTGAGAGCTAATTTGCCCGCATGTTCTGTATGTACGTAAGGAGATAACGCTTGATATAAATATCCGATTTGATTAACATTTTGTTTAAAGGTTCGTTTTGATAAGGCGCTTCCCTGGTTGGAAATTCAATGGTTAAGTATAAAGGGTGAAATGGGGGTTTATCTCCCCTTTTAATTTAGATAATTGGCTTTTCTATGCAGAATTATCGGATTTGAGTCAAATTTTGTATATAGCTTTATTGTGATAAGGTGCTTCCCTGATTAGTTTCGGAGGTTCATTGGTTAAGTATGGAAATAGCAATTGTATATGTAGTTTATAAGGATGACATTTATCTTTCATTTCTTATTACTATAGATTTACTATAAAATAATATAAATGCATTTAAACAGACTCGTTAATATATTATTAATGGTAATATATCTGTATTAATAAATAATGACATTATGCGTTTTATTTAAGTAGTATTAGCATTTTCATTACCGTGACAGTATATATCAGAAAATAAAGAAATTTCTTTGAATATTTATTTTAATGATTTTAATTTATTTTCCTTTAATATTAATTTTTATTAAAATGTGAGAATAATTGTACTATATAATAAAATATAACACCTTGTAATAGCATATTACTTTTAAATGCTAAAGGTGTAAAATTAACAACTATAATATAAATTAAAATAAATTTATTAGTTGTTTTACATGTTTCGACTCTTCTGAGTCATTTTCAAAAACAAAATGAGAATATTCTAAAGCTACACGGGCTTTGAAGTTATTATTTACATGTACTTTAAAAAAAAAAAATAAATAAATAAATAAATAAATAAATAAAATACGCACGTTATCTATTATTTTTTACTTGATTGTTTATTTTCATATCTTTGAGCATGGAGTAATTCTAGCCACAGTTTCGGTAAATTAAACAGATTTCTCATAAAACGAGCCTTTATAATATGTACTGAAAATAAATTGAATAATGAATTAGATAATATTCGTAAAATTGCCTATAATAATGGTTTTACAGTACACCATATTAATAAATTAATCATAGATATCACCAATAATAAGTATTCAGAAAAGAAATTTGATTCACAAAAATACAAACTTTATACTCTGCAATATTATCCAAGCTTTTTCGAAAAATTAAAACACAGGGTTAAACGTTTCAATATCTGCTTAATAGCCAAACCACCTAAGAAATTAAAGAATATCATTTGCACTAAAATTGACCAATTAATTTTGAGAATTATTCAGGAGTATATGAAATACCTTTTATTAAAGAAGACGGATCCAAAAATTACTACATAGGCATGACCAGCAAGAAATTTAATTGCAGAAAAAAAGAGCGTATAGCTGATATTAAATACAATAGAAAAACTACAGCCCTAGCAAGATTATATCAAGAAGAAACCATCCAAATAAATTTCAATGAAAGTAAAATAATATTTCCCTCCAGTCTATACTATCCATCCATAATAAAAGAAACCATAGAGATACTCACGCGCAAAAATACAATACGTAACGATGCGGCATCTTTTAATTTACCGAAACTGTGGCTAGAATTACTCCATGCTCAAAGATATTAAAATAAACAATCAAGTAAAAAATAATAGATAACGTGCGTAATTTTTTTTTAAAGTACATGTAAATAATAACTTCAAAGCCCGTGCAGCTTTAGAATATTCTCATTTTGTTTTTGAAAATGACTCAGAAGAGTCGAAACATGTAAAACAACTAATAAAAGTTATTTTAATTTATATTATAGTTGTTAATTTTACACCTTTAGCATTTAAAAGTAATATAATAATTGTACTGTTTAATTTTGAATGCATCTGATAAATAACTCATGATACTTCTACTAATTAAACTTTATAGAGTTTTTTTTTTAAGTATAGACTACTATTATTTTACCGTCTATATGTATAGTTTTTGGAATGAATTCTTTAATTCAAAAAAACCTCCGTACATAGATTTAAAAGAAAAAAATATATATAAAACATGATTATGTACTTCTTTCCCTATATTTTTCTTTTTTAAATGTATTTAGCAAAACAATTGGAAACCGCAAAATACTTTATTTCTACGTTAAATTGCTTAGGATATTTCTTTATCTATATACAAAATTCTAGGAAATAGGGAATTGAACAATATAAGGAATCATTGAATACTGAATGTAAAGAGTGAAGACATACTGTTATCGACTTATTTGTGTTGAGGTAATTGTTGTATAAAATGTTAGTAACATACGGAAAATATAATTGTAGAGAAAGTAAATGTTTAGTTCCGGAAAAACAGTAATATATTGATTGAATAGTATAAAATTTATCGTAAAAAGACAAGAAAATATAATGTCTCATATCAGATAAATATTGTTTTGAAACTACTGGTAATTAAAATTTTGATTAAAATTCTTAAAATTTACCTCCTTATCAAACGAACATAAATTAATATTTTATGCAGAAAATTTTGAATAATGTGTTAAAGAATAAGCTCGAGATAAATCTTTTATAGCTTTTCACGACTTTCATAAAAATCAATTTTCACCTGCGTGTATATATATATATGTAATTGCACATACACATATACAACAGACATCTTCAAATATGCCATGGAAAATTCGCAGCTAATTTTCAATATGCAAAAGCAGTTCCATGATTACAAGAGTTGTTCAACAATGAATTATTGTAATTTTTGTGCTTAATTTATAATACAATAATATTATTTCATGTTGCATTCTTCGCTTGATTTGTAGTAAATATGTAGTATTTTCTATAGTTCTATATTTCCAGTATTACGTCAGTGAGCGTTCAAACACATTCAGTATCGCTTATGGAAACGATGAAGCAACGTGTTAAAAATTAGCTTCCGCATATTAGAGCAGCCGTTTAAAGCTTATGAAATGCCACAAGAGGATATTGATGAGTCCATGCTTCCCTACAATTTAGACAGATTATGATTTAGGATGTTGATGAATGTTGATGAATGTTGATGGATGAGAGACAATCAACATCAAAGGGTTGTGGAGTATAAGTTCCAGTCACTACTCTTACAGAAAATAACACTAACACCGTGTTGCTATTGCCAGAGAAGATCGTCGAATAACTTCATGAACATAATCAGAAATATTCCATATATTATTGAGTGCTACCCACGCATTGGTAATAGAAATACGGAACATCAGATGTGTTTGTGTGCGGTTTGTTCCTAGAATGCTCATATCTCAACACGACCTTCGCGTGCAGATTTGCTCCTAGATTAGGTGATATTATAGGAAGTTGAGAAATATTTTTCTTCTCTGATGTTACAAAGCACTTCCATAGTTACTTGTTTCCATCATCAAAAGCAATGATGAAAGTGGCGGAAGCGATTTTGGAGGTCGCATCAAAACATGGCTTCCCGAAAGTCTTTATAGAATGGCAAAAAAATTGGGAGAAGTCTATAGCATTGAATAGGGACTACCTTGAAAATTTACTATAGAAAATGGACGACGAAAGTAGTAAGATAGTGGGGGTTCAACGGCCACAGGAGCGCTCATTTGAGGAATGAGGATTCCTCAATGAGGAATGAGAATGTCATAATGGGGAATAAGGGGGAGGAGGTACCTTCACAACCGATAATACAATGTTCAGAATCATTATTCTCTTTACAACAATAATTTCTGATCCATCTAGTTATGTATCTGATATTTTGTAGAAAGGTTTGTGTATAAGAATATGTTTTATTATATATTTATTATAAATAGTTCTATGCGTGTATGTGTGCGTGTATGTGTGTGTATGTATGTGTGTGACAAATAGTTCTCTTTGTGTGTGTGTCTATGTGTGTGTATGTGTGTTTGTGTGTGTGTGTATGTGTATGTATGTGCACGTGACAAATAGATCTCTTTGTGTGTGTGTGTATGACTATCTGATTATTTATGAAAGTTTTACAAAAAATTTTCATGTTTTTATTAAGAAAAAAAATATGCGGTAGTTAAAAAGTTTCACATATTAAAAAAAAAAAAAAAATCTTTTAGAAAAAGTTTTGCATTACTTTAAAAAAAATTTATTTTATTAAAAATTTTATCTTAACAAAAAAAAAAAAAGTTTCACTATAGTTAAAAAAAGTTTTCACTCATTTTCGATTTAACTACAACAAAAGTTTGTGTATAAAGATAACGTTTCACTAGTAAGGTTTAAAAAAAGTACTCAATAATAAAATCAACAATTTTTATTATAACAAAATAATTTACAGAAAGGTATTTACAGATCAAAATATACATCGCGATTTTGCGTTAGCAATACAAATCAACATTTTCTTCTTTATTACAAACGGTATTAATGTCATAATGGCCATATGCTAAACTGCTTATTCCATCATCCAATAAGTAACGCTTGTCGTCAAAGGGACTTAAGCTAATTTTATTTTGAGTTAATATATATAGGCGATGGTCATCTTGGGCAATTCTTACCTGTTTCTCCATACTTGTTTTTTGTTGTTGGAGGCACTCCAAGTAGTCTTCATGTTTAATTTTCTGCCGAACAATCTGCGTAGATACGCCTTTTGCACGCTTCTTTTCATCTTTAACAGATTTTAGAGAATACATTTTTGATTTCAGTCCGACAAACTCAAGGGCTAATTCACCATTAAGTTCATCCTTAAACTTTCCGAGCGTCTTCTTATTATCCTCAGAGTATAGACGATGAGATTTCGGGTATTCAGAAAAGTCAAACAACTCACGATGCTGCTCCAGATCCTTATAAATATTATTGGTTTGAATATGATACGTTAGGGAATCTGTATCCGTAAAGAGTAAAACGGCACAATCTTTGTATGTTTTCTTTATAAAATTGTAATGGAAATCATACATACAAAGTTTAGATAGTTCGAGTATAGAAAATCCAACATAGATGGGTCGGTTCATATGTATGCTAGTTTTTAATCTCTCCACAGCAGTCAAGTCTTCATCATAAGTTTTAAACGATTTAAAAGTAGGCGATGCTACTAATTTTTTGGCTCTTTTTTCACCGTTACAAAGCACAATATTTCTTCTTTTTCGTAGATTTTCCATAGTTTTACCAAAAACAGAATTGTTCATTAACTTAAAAAAGTCTTTCTCAAAAGAAGATTTTGCTTCTTTCCTTTTTTCGGTGTTGAAATTAATATATTTCTGCAACCATGGTCCCTGTTTAAATTTTAAAGCTTTATGCACAGCTGTAATTTTTAAACCAAGTTCTAAATAAAATTTGAGATTACGATAATGGGTTATATAATTTCGTTTATTATTTAAATTTGGTATAAGTTTAGGAGTTCCGACGAATTTTCTATTGTTGAGTAAGCTTCTTGCATGAGAAGACAGCATCTGATCCTCTACAGTTACTCTCTCAGGGGCGACAGGGTATTCATTATGCAAAGGATGTAAATGTTTCGGGTATTCCAAGTCTACCTCGAAAAGATACCCAATTTCGGAGCTATCAGATAAAGATAGAACCCACTCTTCTGTGATATGACTTGTTTCACACCATTCAAAACCGCCGTAGGGTAAAAATTGGCTCATAGCCCACCCGTATAAGTTATTGGCATCCCAATACATGATGTAGCTGGGTGCCTCATTTTTCTTATAATCGGGCGTACCAGGGATGTTTGCTCGGGCATATCTTTTACTTATCATGCTAATGCCGCCTCGTATTCCATTTTCAACCATAAGCAACATATCTATATCACTGAGTAACTCTAAAGGTGTATCAGACATCTTCAAACAAGCCTGCCATGCTAGCCCAGGTGCTGTAAGCAGGTGAGCAGGGTCAATTTCATAATACTGCTGACATAATTTCCTAAAGTTTTGAAACACGTCAGCAAGTAGTATAACATCTGTCTTCACATAAAGGTTGTGATAATCACCAAGAGTCTTGATATCAAATGTTTTCCATACATTCTGTGCGTGTTGGTATTCCTTTTCACTTATAGGCTCATTGGTTAAACTATTAAAAAAGGCAGAAGGCGGAAGCAGCTGCTTCTCAGTAAATTTTTCAAAGCAAGTAAAATAATCATAGGGGTAAACCCCTTTCCGTATAAGTAAAGATAAATTATTATTTCGGGGGAAATTTTCTTCAAGTATAGTGAATTGATCAGGTTGAAGGTTTTTAACAAGTTTTTCCAATGACGTAGGCAAAAATTGGAAAGAGTCTATAAACACCATCTGAATATAAGATGTAGGCTTTCTGATTTTAAAGGTGATATAGTTTTCCATAGAAGTAGCAATAACATCGATTTCATGATCTTTGAATTTTCCAAGCTTTGTCATAATATGATGACCATCATAGTTTTTCAAGTTATGGAATATAACAGGAATTGTTTTACACTGCTTATAGTTCAAGTTGCATTCCACATGTGCAGCTCCTCTGTATGCACCTGACAGGTGATCATGGTCACGTGTGCGTTTCTCATCTAAAGTTTTCTTACAAATATGACAAAACTCTGCTTCTCGAAATGCCTTTTCTTCCTTGGGAGAAAGCTTCATAGGTTTAACATTTAGTAACTTTTGACCTAAAATTTCCTTCTCTTGCATCATTCGGTTTAAAAAATGATCAACACAGTTTCTACCACGATATACCTGTGCTTTCTTCACACACGTTCCATCGGGTCCAATAACCACATAGGCATAACCACATGGCAAGTGATAGGTTGTTTTCTCGGTATAGGATGCTTTAGAAGAGGGAGGGGCTGATGAAATAGGTATAAGTAGACTCTCAAAATCCGCATAAATCGTATAGGCAACAGGATGTTGTAAACGAATACCTGTAAACTTTAATATATTATTATTTTCACTAGGCATCTTTATAGCTTGTGCAACATGTTGAGAACAATATTCATTATGCTTATCCAATAGATCTTGTCTTGAAAATCGATGTAAACATCGATAACAATAATAGCCAGCGGCTCTATGCTTGGTAAGATCACCTAAAAGTCTTGAAAAACTTCTTATCAAACAATAGTGTTGTTTTTCACCGTCACCAACCAATAACAAATTAACCACATCTTGATCTTTCTTTTCAGATATATACAGGGGGCAAACTTCATCCTCTTCATAACCAAACACATTAACCCGTAAATTGTTGAGTTGTTCAATAACAGGTATCTTCTGAAGGGGTACAGGGCATTCTACACTACCTAATTTAATATCATGCTCATAAGGTCTATAATTTGAAACACGTTCAGGTTTTTTTGTATAATCCAAGTTCAGTTTAAAAGCCAAAAGACACCATACTAAACATTTGTTATCTTCGTTTTTTATATTCAACACTGCTTTTTTATCATCGAGTTTTTTAGACAAAGGAATATAGGAACTCGCAGCGAGGGGGTGATATTTAGCAATCTTGAGTTCTAAATGAAGAATGTTTCTAAGTTTCCAGCCAGAACCTCTTTGTACAAATTCTTCAAAGGATTTAATAATCTTCGAAAATCCTTCTTCAATATGTTGTGAGATAGTATCTTCTATAAGTTCGGTCATACACGAACATCGAAAATAACATTGAATTTCTTCAAACTCCTCATTATCAGTTAGACGTTCAAGTGATATTTTTTCTACCATATACCATTTAATTGCACCTTTTTCATGAATTTCACTTATTAAACGTTCTTGTATTTCAGTTTGTACATGTCTATGAAATATCTCTAAATCATTTTCCTCACGTTCATCAGGATGCAAAATCACTGTTTTAAACACATTAAGTGCATCAGAATACTTTATGTTTTTCGACTTTGCCTTAGATGAGCTCATTTTACGTTTTATACTCACAAGAGGTGTGCGGGGGTGTTGAGTGCGTACATGTTGTCTCAGTTCAAATTTTCTTCCAAACACTTTATCGCAGTCACGGCAAGTATATGTTGAATTCCGATGCGACTGTAAATGCTGCTTCAAATTATCCTTACGTGTAAAAGCTTGATCACATTCATCACACTTAAATGTAGACTGTCCATAGGCATTATGGATTTTCAGGTGTCTTAACAAGTTCGATCTCCTTCCAAAACACTTTCCACAGGTTTCACAAGTAAACGACTTTTCATTAAGATGAATCTTAGCATGTTGTTTTAAATTAAAATATGTTTCAATCACTTTGTCACAGGTGGGGCAAAAATGCTTCTTTGCCACATTCGTAGGGGTCACAGTCTTTAAAGAAACATCCTCTTCAACTTGTTGATTAAAATTTAAAGAACTTTGAGACTTAGTATCCTTTTCTGGAAAAACTTCAGAGAATCCCTCATGCTGTATCAAACCAACACTATCATGTGTTTTTAAATGTCTTTGTAGGTTTGATCTTCGGTAAAAAGACTTCTGGCAGCTATTACAAGTATATAATTTCTCGCCAGAATGAATTTTCATATGGCGGTTCAGATTAGAAATGCTCGAAAAATCTTTACCGCAGGTAAAACAGCTAAACATCTTCTTAGCAGATACAGAATCTCCCACAATCGGGGTTTCATCAATAGGCATATCAACATCCATAATATAAAATCAATAATAATAAAAAAAAACTTTAACTCTTAATAGCAAACAACAGCGATTCGCACTGATAAAAAGCGGGAGCAATTTAAAACACGTTTAACCACTAGCGATATGAATCCTCAAATGATAAAAATCCTGATTTTCCCCCGTCTATTTATACCGACCCGAAAGCAAAGTTGAGTTGTAGTATTGCTTGATATGATTGTTATCAAAACGCGTCATATGATTTCGGGGGGCCTATAAGTTTCTTTCCCCTCTTTATAATATAGCATAATTAAACAGATAAACCCGAATGTATACAAATTTAAATTCGCAAATTATATTATATCACAAAATATAAAAAATCCTACAAAATAAAAATAGAATTTAGTACTTACCCCAAAAACACATCTACTTTAGTTGTTAGTCTGCACTTAACTAACCTTACAACCTTATCTTTAGTAGGGGGTGCTACCATCGCCGCTAGAGACGCTACCCGTCTTGCGGTGTGTGACGTCATTTCCGGTTTGAGATAAAAATAAACTTTAAATACACGCGCTTAGTCATTCTTCCTTCCCTCTTTCGCGCTAGTAGTTGTCAGTTTCTTGTTTAGACGTGTTGGGTGACGTCATTACGTGTTTGCGATAAGATCAAGGTCACCCCTTATCGACAGGTAAAAAGCTGCGCTCACGTCACGTCATAGGTGTTATGACATAGCTGATAACGGTAAGATTAGCTGATAAAAATTTGTACTAATCATCTATTTCTCTTCAAGTCATTGCATGAGACGGTTGAGCACCAACAGCTGTACATAAGGTAAGAGTAATTTATATATTATGATAGGATTTTAAATTAATTTAGTAGATGTTACAATTTGATATTTAAAAAATTTCATGCTAAACGATATGATTATATGTTGCTCATCATACTAAATCCACAAATTTTAATTCGAAATAAATATTATTAAAATTATAATCTAAAATAAATTAGTTAAAATGACTAACAAATTTCAACAAAAGGAAGCTAATTATAAAAGGAAATGTACAAAGTTTATAAATTTACACATGTGTTAAACGCGATTACAAACCTTATCATAGGCACAAGTCTAATTCGACTAGCCTATTTGTTATAAGTTTAAGTATAAGTCAACATGTAAGATATTTGTGAAAAGGAATCTTATGATTTTTAATTTTCCAAGTTCAGTTTCAATCATATTGTAAAACGCCAATTCAAACTTTGAGATGAATCTATAGTAAAATACTTAAATTAAAATGTATTTTTGATAGTTTAAGAATTAGAAACTACAACTTTGACTACTTTTTAAAATGTTTGCCTGATAGGAAACTGCAATAACATGTTTATGCTTGAATTTTTCTGATAACATGTCTATGTTTAAATTTTTCTGTTACCATGTCTATGTTTAATTTTTCTCTTCTTTTGAAATGTATAAACTTTTACTATACATGTCTTACGATTTCATTGAAGAAAAAAGTGATCGATCAACTTTATCAAACCATTTTAATGTTAATATTTTTAAACGAATGCGATAATCAGATAAAAATATATGTAGCTAATTCATATTATTCCACTAAACATTGCAAAAGAAAAAAACTCTTAAAAAATTTTATACTTCAACATTCAAAATTGACAATATTCACATCTTAATACTAAAAAACAATCCTTATCTTGCAGTATTTCCTGTAACAAAATCTAAAAATTTCATATCAACAAGACTCAAGTTAGAAACTTTACCTATGAACTTAATACCAATCTTTAATCATAAAGTGATAAAACTGATAATTTTTTTTTTAAAGTTACTTCTAAAACATCTCATAGATGGCGCTGTTGAAAAAAATTAATTCAAAACTTGTTTAAAAGACTTAAAAAAATTAAATCTAACTTTAAACTAACAAAAACCTGTAGAACAATCACTTTCAGTTAGAAATATTTAAAAAATAATTGTTAATTCTAAAACCGCTCACAGAGGGCGTTGCTGAAAAAAAATAAACTCAAAGTTGTTTAAAATATATTTAAAAATAAATCTAACTTTAAACTATCATCAAACTCCAGAAAAATTACTTTCAATTAGAAATATTTTAAAATAATTAAAACTTCTAAAACCGTTCATAGGGGGCGCTGCTGTGAAAAAATCATTTCGAAACTTGTAAAAAATTAATCCAAAACTTATTTAAAACACTTTTACAAAAAAATTGACCAAAATACCGATAAACATCAAGTAGATATAAAATAAGAGTTCTTCATCAGAGGCGTAGGAAGGTCGAAGGAAGGTCACTGGAAGTGGTAAGTGTGGACACCGGGATAACAGACATGTTGGAACAGGAAGTGGGGCATGTTTAGACAGGAAGTGATTCCGGAAGTAAGACCGGAAACGCGATGGAAGTGGAAGCCGGAAGTTCCAGCTTCGACTTCCTGTCGTATTTCCGGTCTTACTTCCGGGATCACTCCTGTCTAAACATGCCCCATTTCCTGTTCCAGCATGTCTGTTATCAGCACCTGCTACATCCGGTGTCCACACCTGCCACTTCCTATAACCTTCATTCCACTTGCGACGCACCTTATTTTATATCTACTTGATGTTTATCGGTATTTTGGTCAATTTTTTTGTAAAAGTGTTTTAAATAAGTTTTGGATTAATTTTTTACAAGTTTCGAAATGATTTTTTCACAGCAGCGCCCCCTATGAACGGTTTTAGAAGTTTTAATTATTTTAAAATATTTCTAATTGAAAGTAATTTTTCTGGAGTTTGATGATAGTTTAAAGTTAGATTTATTTTTTAATATATTTTAAACAACTTTGAGTTTATTTTTTTTCAGCAACGCCCTCTGTGAGCGGTTTTAGAATTAACAATTATTTTTTAAATATTTCTAACTGAAAGTGATTATTCTACAGGTTTTTGTTAGTTTAAAGTTAGATTTAATTTTTTTAAGTCTTTTAAACAAGTTTTGAATTAATTTTTTTCAACAGCGCCATCTATGAGATGTTTTAGAAGTAACTTTTAAAAAAAAAATTATCAGTTTTATCACTTTATGATTAAAGATTGGTATTAAGTTCATAGGTAAAGTTTCTAACTTGAGTCTTGTTGATATGAAATTTTTAGATTTTGTTACAGGAAATACTGCAAGATAAGGATTGTTTTTTAGTATTAAGATGTGAATATTGTCAATTTTGAATGTTGAAGTATAAAATTTTTTAAGAGTTTTTTTCTTTTGCAATGTTTAGTGGAATAATATGAATTAGCTACATATATTTTTATCTGATTATCGCATTCGTTTAAAAATATTAACATTAAAATGGTTTGATAAAGTTGATCGATCACTTTTTTCTTCAATGAAATCGTAAGACATGTATAGTAAAAGTTTATACATTTCAAAAGAAGAGAAAAATTAAACATAGACATGGTAACAGAAAAATTTAAACATAGACATGTTATCAGAAAAATTCAAGCATAAACATGTTATTGCAGTTTCCTATCAGGCAAACATTTTAAAAAGTAGTCAAAGTTGTAGTTTCTAATTCTTAAACTATCAAAAATACATTTTAATTTAAGTATTTTACTATAGATTCATCTCAAAGTTTGAATTTATTTTCGATGTTCGTGTATGACCGAAATTATAGAAGATACTATCTCACAACATATTGAAGAAGGATTTTCGAAGATTATTAAATCCTTTGAAGAATTTGTACAAAGAGGTTCTGGCTGGAAACTTAGAAACATTCTTCATTTAGAACTCAAGATTGCTAAATATCACCCCCTCGCTGCGAGTTCCTATATTCCTTTGTCTAAAAAACTCGATGATAAAAAAGCAGTGTTGAATATAAAAAACGAAGATAACAAATGTTTAGTATGGTGTCTTTTGGCTTTTAAACTGAACTTGGATTATACAAAAAAACCTGAGCGTGTTTCAAATTATCGACCTTATGAGCATGATATTAAATTAGGTAGTGTAGAATGCCCTGTACCCCTTCAGAAGATACCTGTTATTGAACAACTCAACAATTTACGGGTTAATGTGTTTGGTTATGAAGAGGATGAAGTTTGCCCCCTGTATATATCTGAAAAGAAAGATCAAGATGTGGTTAATTTGTTATTGGTTGGTGACGGTGAAAAACAACACTATTGTTTGATAAGAAGTTTTTCAAGACTTTTAGGTGATCTTACCAAGCATAGAGCCGCTGGCTATTATTGTTATCGATGTTTACATCGATTTTCAAGACAAGATCTATTGGATAAGCATAATGAATATTGTTCTCAACATGTTGCACAAGCTATAAAGATGCCTAGTGAAAATAATAATATATTAAAGTTTACAGGTATTCGTTTACAACATCCTGTTGCCTATACGATTTATGCGGATTTTGAGAGTCTACTTATACCTATTTCATCAGCCCCTCCCTCTTCTAAAGCATCCTATACCGAGAAAACAACCTATCACTTGCCATGTGGTTATGCCTATGTGGTTATTGGACCCGATGGAACGTGTGTGAAGAAAGCACAGGTATATCGTGGTAGAAACTGTGTTGATCATTTTTTAAACCGAACGATGCAAGAGAAGGAAATTTTAGGTCAAAAGTTACTAAATGTTAAACCTATGAAGCTTTCTCCCAAGGAAGAAAAGGCATTTCGAGAAGCAGAGTTTTGTCATACTTGTAAGAAAACTTTAGATGAGAAACGCACACGTGACCATGATCACCTGTCAGGTGCATACAGAGGAGCTGCACATGTGGAATGCAACTTGAACTATAAGCAGTGTAAAACAATTCCTGTTATATTCCATAACTTGAAAAACTATGATGGTCATCATATTATGACAAAGCTTGGAAAATTCAAAGATCATGAAATCGATGTTATTGCTACTTCTATGGAAAACTATATCACCTTTAAAATCAGAAAGCCTACATCTTATATTCAGATGGTGTTTATAGACTCTTTCCAATTTTTGCCTACGTCATTGGAAAAACTTGTTAAAAACCTTCAACCTGATCAATTCACTATACTTGAAGAAAATTTCCCCCGAAATAATAATTTATCTTTACTTATACGGAAAGGGGTTTACCCCTATGATTATTTTACTTGCTTTGAAAAATTTACTGAGAAGCAGCTTCCTCCGCCTTCTGCCTTTTTTAATAGTTTAACCAATGAGCCTATAAGTGAAAAGGAATACCAACACGCCCAGAATGTATGGAAAACATTTGATATCAAGACTCTTGGTGATTATCACAACCTTTATGTGAAGACAGATGTTATACTACTTGCTGACGTGTTTCAAAACTTTAGGAAATTATGTCAGCAGTATTATGAAATTGACCCTGCTCACCTGCTTACAGCACCTGGGCTAGCATGGCAGGCTTGTTTGAAGATGTCTGATACACCTTTAGAGTTACTCAGTGATATAGATATGTTGCTTATGGTTGAAAATGGAATACGAGGCGGCATTAGCATGATAAGTAAAAGATATGCCCGAGCATACATCCCTGGTACGCCCGATTATAAGAAAAATGAGGCACCCAGCTACATCATGTATTGGGATGCCAATAACTTATACGGGTGGGCTATGAGCCAATTTTTACCCTACGGCGGTTTTGAATGGTGTGAAACAAGTCATATCACAGAAGAGTGGGTTCTATCTTTATCTGATAGCTCCGAAATTGGGTATCTTTTCAAGGTAGACTTGGAATACCCGAAACATTTACATCCTTTGCATAATGAATACCCTGTCGCCCCTGAGAGAGTAACTGTAGAGGATCAGATGCTGTCTTCTCATGCAAGAAGCTTACTCAACAATAGAAAATTCGTCGGAACTCCTAAACTTATACCAAATTTAAATAATAAACGAAATTATATAACCCATTATCGTAATCTCAAATTTTATTTAGAACTTGGTTTAAAAATTACAGCTGTGCATAAAGCTTTAAAATTTAAACAGGGACCATGGTTGCAGAAATATATTAATTTCAACACCGAAAAAAGGAAAGAAGCAAAATCTTCTTTTGAGAAAGACTTTTTTAAGTTAATGAACAATTCTGTTTTTGGTAAAACTATGGAAAATCTACGAAAAAGAAGAAATATTGTGCTTTGTAACGGTGAAAAAAGAGCCAAAAAATTAGTAGCATCGCCTACTTTTAAATCGTTTAAAACTTATGATGAAGACTTGACTGCTGTGGAGAGATTAAAAACTAGCATACATATGAACCGACCCATCTATGTTGGATTTTCTATACTCGAACTATCTAAACTTTGTATGTATGATTTCCATTACAATTTTATAAAGAAAACATACAAAGATCGTGCCGTTTTACTCTTTACGGATACAGATTCCCTAACGTATCATATTCAAACCAATAATATTTATAAGGATCTGGAGCAGCATCGTGAGTTGTTTGACTTTTCTGAATACCCGAAATCTCATCGTCTATACTCTGAGGATAATAAGAAGACGCTCGGAAAGTTTAAGGATGAACTTAATGGTGAATTAGCCCTTGAGTTTGTCGGACTGAAATCAAAAATGTATTCTCTAAAATCTGTTAAAGATGAAAAGAAGCGTGCAAAAGGCGTATCTACGCAGATTGTTGGGCAGAAAATTAAACATGAAGACTACTTGGAGTGCCTCCAACAACAAAAAACAAGTATGGAGAAACAGGTAAGAATCGCCCAAGATGACCATCGCCTATATACATTAACTCAAAATAAAATTCGCTTAAGTCCCTTTGACGACAAGCGTTACTTATTGGATGATGGAATAAGCAGTTTAGCATATGGCCATTATGACATTAATACCGTTTGTAATAAAGAAGAAAATGTTGATTTGTATTGCTAACGCAAAATCGCGATGTATATTTTGATCTGTAAATACCTTTCTGTAAATTATTTTGTTATAATAAAAATTGTTGATTTTATTATTGAGTACTTTTTTTAAACCTTACTAGTGAAACGTTATCTTTATACACAAACTTTTGTTGTAGTTAAATCGAAAATGAGTGAAAACTTTTTTTAACTATAGTGAAACTTTTTTTTTTTTGTTAAGATAAAATTTTTAATAAAATAAATTTTTTTTAAAGTAATGCAAAACTTTTTCTAAAAGATTTTTTTTTTTTTTAATATGTGAAACTTTTTAACTACCGCATATTTTTTTTTCTTAATAAAAACATGAAAATTTTTTGTAAAACTTTCATAAATAATCAGATAGTCATACACACACACACAAAGAGATCTATTTGTCACGTGCACATACATACACATACACACACACACAAACACACATACACACACATAGACACACACACAAAGAGAACTATTTGTCACACACATACATACACACACATACACGCACACATACACGCATAGAACTATTTATAATAAATATATAATAAAACATATTCTTATACACAAACCTTTCTACAAAATATCAGATACATAACTAGATGGATCAGAAATTATTGTTGTAAAGAGAATAATGATTCTGAACATTGTATTATCGGTTGTGAAGGTACCTCCTCCCCCTTATTCCCCATTATGACATTCTCATTCCTCATTGAGGAATCCTCATTCCTCAAATGAGCGGTCCTGTGGCCGTTGAACCCCCACTATCTTACTACTGACGAATGAGGATGTGTTGTTATGAAAAATACGGTATTTTTATCAGTGCTTGTAGAAAATAGCTCCAAAATTTTGTACAGTTTGTTAATTGATTAAAAGTGTTACGTCTTACACTTGTTTTTCTATTTTTTCACATTCAAATTGCCCTATGACTAAATAATTTTATTTAAATTATTTTCAGTATCATATTCTATCATTAAAATCATAAAAATAGCAGCAATAAATGAATCGTACATTTTGATTTGGGATCGTCTAGCTAAAGTTTGTTTTTCAAATATAGAAGTTACATGAAATATCTCTCGTAATATAGAAATTAGAAGAAAATTAAAAATCAGTAATTTATAGGAAAAAGTGGGGTGAAAATGAAACAAATTAGTAAGAAGTGGTATGCATACAATTTTAAATTGTGATAAAATAATGTTTTACTAATGTTGCCCATTTACCACAGTTGTAATGGAACTACTAAATTTTGATTGTGTTTGTTAATATTATACAACATAAAGCCTAATTCTATTCAAAGTGCACTTGCCGTACTTTTAAAATCGACGGATTTGAAAGATCGTTAAGCAAAAAAATTACTTTTAACAAATTTATATGATATTAAAAGATATCTTTAGTGATTTGATTAAAAACATACATTTTATGTTATTTTATAATAAGATTTAACATCAACTTTTTTTTTTCAAAAATGGACTTCCACCATTTTTGAAATCAATGGCTCAGTTGAAAATTTCTTTTGAGCAAATATTAGACGGTAATTTATTCAAAATATTTTTTTTAGTTCTGTGTATGATATATAGATTTTTGTATACTCTACATACGGAGTATTAAAAAAAATGTTACAGTTTGTTAAATAGAATAAAAAGCAAAATGTTACAGCGATAAAAAAAATTAAGCAAAAGATTAATTTATGATATCTAGAATTTCAGCAACGTATGGTATGTGTTGTTTCAAAATACATCACTGCTTTGATTTAATTTGAAACTAATAAGTTATAATAAATTCAAGTCACAATTTCTAAAAAGGCAAATTTTGACTCGACGACCAAAGTTTAACTTATCACAGAAATAATGGCATATACACTTTTTTTGTCTGAAATTCAATTCAAGAAATAATTAAATAAACGCAATTTCATTTCTTTACTTTTTATAAAATGTTAGAAATAATCACTTAGAATATCAATATTACAACATTACAACATAAAGTCTTACAATGAAATATAAGAATTGACATTTCTGACAATTATATACATTCCTTCGAAAATAATTAGAAACATCATAGTAATATTATCCGTTGGATATATATGTATTTCTTGAAACAATTTCCCGAATTGCAGTTTACAAAGAGAGTAAATATATGCACTAAAACTTTTATTATCTATATACAATGTATTAAAATGTTTAGGAGAAGCCATAAACGGAATCGCAGATTATTCCGATTTACTAAGCATGAAAAGTACTCAAATGAAGCATTCTTTTTGGAAAAAGATTTAATGTTTACTGATATGTGTGTTAAGTCGTTAATCCTCCTACGAAACTATTTCTGATATAATTTTTGTCAGTTTATTTTAAAATGGATGCTGTCTGTTATGTCTTTTAAGAGGATTACTTAAAAATATTTTTCTTCTTAGTTATTTGAGATAGGAAAGATAAATTAATAATTTAATGTTTTTGTTTCATTTTACTTGACGCGTATTATATTACATGAAATATAAATGAAGCTTACGTATTCGAAATACAGCATTTATTGTATTTGATAATTCATAAAAAAATCAGTAATCGGATTCAGAAATTTCAATTCTAATCTTTCTCATCCTTTTACAAAATTATTTTCCACTCTATGTCATATGAAGTAAAAATACATTTTTTACAGAGTTTAAATTATTATTTGACATAGTGTAAATATTTCAGGCATAATTTATAAAACTTATTAAGGCAAAGCTGCATTTTTCTTTCTGTTATTGTTGCTTTTATTTGAAAATAGCATTTTTATGCATAATTCATAACGACTAAGTATATTATCATTTTTTATTCTATAAGCTCTACTTGTAATAAATGTACGTAGGCAGATTGTTTTATGAATTTCTTAGAAGACATATATGCGCGTAAATAAATAATGTAATCATTTTATTAATAAATCAATAAGTAAATAATTTTATTAGGCAGCATTTTATCGTTCTAGAATTAAATATTTTATTAAATTTGAAGTTAATTTAATTTTAATTAAATAACAAAAAAATTCTTACAAATGTGGTACTGTAGGAAAGCTATTATGATGCTTATAATTTATAAACATATTTTAATAATTCGTCTCTAAATAAAGTGTATGGATGTGCAAAGAGCTGGATTTAAATACATTATTTAAATATTTCAATGCATTCTTCCTAATTGTAAATTTATCGACATTACTAAGATATGTTAATGTTAAACTAATGTTTAAAAAAATATTTTTACTTTATCCTTGCAGCGTGCTCGCTTATGTTTTTGACCAAGTTTTACATGCCGCACTTTTACGCACAGTATTTATGCTAGTAAAAGGCTATTATTTCGTTATTAAAAATTTAAAGATATTTTACAACTGTACTAAGAGACATACTAAAAGAGCAGTACATAAAAAACCTTTTGGTACCATTTGTGTAACTAAACTAGAAAAAAAAATGTCAGAATCTACAGATGTCTTAAAAATAACAATAGAGAGTAATGAATAAGCTCGAAGCCACAACAGTCGTCCAACGTAATAAACCTTTGAACCCGCTGATCGCTGTCTTAAACTAATTGGATTTAGGTTTTAATTTTTTCCCGTGGGACCTTCCGTGATCGGGCTGTCTACAATTACGGTTAGTAATTGAGGGACCTCCGATTCCGGCCTGAACTGTCTTTTCCACGAAGAGCGGTGGTCGAAAAAGGCTGAACGGTTAATCAATATTATATGTTAACATATTCCTATTTCCATAAAACAATTTTATATCAAATGTAAAATTTTCGTAATGTAAAAATTTCGTAAAATGTTTTATTTTTATTTTACATCGTTTTCAGATAGCTGTTAGTTAATACATAAAATTATTTTTTCAAATAGAAAAACCAACACTGAAAAGAATCATTGACTACTGATTGGAACGGATGAAAGCAGAATTATACCAGCGACATATTTCTTTTTACTTCATTGTTCTAGAAAATGTTGCTCACATACAGAAAAGGTAATTGTACAGGAAATAAAGTTTTTATTTCTACATACAGAAATAAATTATTGAAATCTTAATTACTTATATAAAAAAACCATCAACATATTGAACAAAAAAGTTGTATACGTAAATAACAAAGTAAAGGTAATATTATGTTTCAGATAACAAATGTTTTTATACCTGATGTTATTATTCGCCTCCGAATTTTTAAACTGAATTCTTAATGATATGTACATGCATGAATAGACGCAACAAAATACCATACTAAACAGTTTTCTATAGTTTGTGTTACTTACATTTTAAACTGCACTTATCTACGTGTAAGTGTAATTATGTACGCATTTGTACTATGTGTCGCGTGTCAGGTATTGCATTCATTACACTCATTTGATTGTATAAATTCCAATCTTGTGCAAATGAAAAACTAAAAGCAATGTTGTTGCACCATTAGCTGTACAATTTGATGATATATAATCTAACAAAAGTCTTAGTATCGAATTTTCTTTTTGATTACATTTAAATTAATCTCAGATCGAATTATGTCTTTCAAATTATTTTGAGTATTTATCTTACACAATAAAAATCACGAAAAAGGACATGTTATATGTTGTGCCTTGATTTGAATTTTTTTGTTTGTTCTTTAAACGTATGTTGCACAGAATACATCGGGTGATCCAAAAATGTGGAATAATTTAAAAAATCGATAATTCGGAAATTAATAAAGATAAAACATTTCCATTTGCATAGAAATGTGGAAATGATTTCTTTTTTTCTTTCCTTTTAGTCATTAAACATACAATATTTTGGATCATGAGATGGTGCTTAAATTTTTTCACTCTAGTACATTTAAAGAAAATGCGTCTGTATGTGTAATAGTTTAACTATATTCATTTAAACAAGTATTATTCAACATCAAGTTATCACGCAACTCACTGTTCAGAGTATTAAGTAACATTCGCGTGGTATAGAAGACTCAGGTTCCAGATCTGTTTAGGCAAGTGATGATGGAATCTAAGTTGTTTCTCTCCCTTAAACGTAAACTTAATTTATTTACATAATGCCATTTTTTCAATTTATTTCACTTTCATTTTTGTTATTTCATTTTTTTGTTATTTTGTATCATTTGAATTGAAACAACTACAATTAAAAGTAAGTTAATTTTGTAAAAAAATAGTATTGTTTTGTAAAGTGCCCCTATTTTGTAAATGATTAAGCAAGACAAGGGAGGCTGTTGACTAGCATTTTTTTCTACTGCATCTAAGGGACTGTATTTTCTTTTCTTTTTCTTTGTATTCGATTTTTGTAGTTCAAATTAAACCTTAATTTTTGTATTTAATTTTCGTAAACTTTTGTAATTTACTTATATATTATTAATTTATCATAATTGTATAATTATTTAATGTGCATGTAGTTTTAAAAGATGGTTAAACTTCTTTTTTTAATGGCTCTCGAATATTTTGGCCAGCCGCTATCATAGCTTTTGAATGCAATGTTGAAACGCTGCTAGGAAGTCCATAAAAAGCGAATACTTTGCGTTGTTCCTAAAAATGAAGCAAAGTTATGAAATTTCCCCTCAAAATGATTAAATGTCTCTTTGAGCTTGTTTGATAGGCTAAATGTTATAACATAATTTGTTATTTTATGACATAGTGCAATATCTAGGTTATTATGAACATCGGAATCTAAGTTTGTCGCATAATTAGAAATTAGAAAGGCTTTTAGCACAAGTTCTTAACAGCAGTCAAAACAATGCATCAGTGGTATGTATCGAATTTATGCCAAACAAATGATAAGGAGAAATATGCCATTTATCAAACTGAATAATTACAGTCCATAAAATTTTATAGTTTTGACAACCACACTGTATCTAAATAATCGGAAATTAAGAATCTTATACATATAATAGTAATACATAAAGTTTCATACACAGTGAAACAAAAATAAGACAAATTTTTAAATTATATTTTAAAAAATTTAATGAGTAGCCATAGAGAGAATTTAAATCATATTGTATTTTAAAATAACAAGTGATAATCAGAAAAATTCAACTTTGAAATCATTAGTCACGCGCAAAATATATAAGCAACTATATAATTTCTTTTTATATAATTTCTTACGTATTTGCGTGGATGTTCCCAACTTCAACTTTCTTTCTTGACATGGAGTTATGAAAGTATTAGTCACTGAAGCACGCAATATATAATTTATAAAACATCCCTGAAAAAGAAGCAATAGGGCGTGATATCTCGTGAGCTAACTTGACATGTTACAGAACTGTCACAGCCCTTATATATAGACTGCAATTTTTATAGAATGATGCACGTCTAACAGCCAATACTATCCATTTTTTCGAATGAAATAATTTTAAAATATGCAAAATTAAATACAAATAACGTTATTTGATATCTTATTTTCAGATTTTTGTGAATGGAAAAATGTAATAATAATTCACTAACCCTGTTATTTGCACGAAATTTTGATTTTTTGTTAATTACAATGCATCAAGTAATTTCATTATTTAAAAATTCGGTATTGCTCATGGAAAATTTAATGTTTATATCAAATATGTATTTGAAGTCTTACGTGTTCAAAATGTCAAACGCAAGTTCTAAACGGAAACCAGATGAATTATTTTCGATATAATATTTTTAATTTAATTGTATTGTACATAATATGGAGATACAGATGACAGTGTCATGTATAAAAAAATGTTGCTGTACAAGCTTCGAGTATAGATTTGAATAATTTTGTATATATATGCGTGATATCTAATTAAAATTAAGTGTTACTTTAGTATTTTAAAACATCCCTCTTAAAATTAAATTAACTTTGTGTAAATTATACAGTTTAGTGTGAATTCAGTACTTAATCTATATTATATGAATTGAAAACAGTAAAGAAAACAAAATCTATTCTTGCATTTCCTGTAATCTATCTGAAATATTACTCTTGTTTATTATCGATGCATTATAATAATTTTTATGGCTAACCAGTTTTGTTTTCATTATTTATGTATATTTGGTCCAAAAAAGAGATTCCGATGAAATTACATCATAAATCATTCTGACAGACAGTAATGTGTAGCATCGTAAAAAAACAGTGTTTTTTGCATCTTTTCTTTCATATCATACTACGCGAATTATTGATATTAGGTTTCATATTTATTTTATTGTATTAAATGTACTTTAATAAAAGTTATTATGAAAATATATTTGACTAACATTTAAATATGCTTTTAAAACATCCGTTTGTTCCTTTAAAGGAAGATATTTATCATATTTACATAAAATGGACTTTTTTTAGTATTATTATTGAAATTTACATTTCTTGTGAAGAGTTAATTTAATAGATGATGCAGTCTACAGTGTTATCCTAATTTACTCAATATATTGATAATATTGCCCATAGTTACACAAGTAAATGCACTTTACTTTAAAAAATAATTTACTTTAACCCCTTGCAGAGCGGTATGATATTATATGTGTCGTCTAGTTGCAAAACCGGCCATCTCCAAAAAGTAAAATTTTGAGGAAAAGCTGATTTTTCGCCATACTTAGCCAAAATAAGATTAGAACCAAAACTCTTTAGTTTTATAGTCATTAAGACAATATATTTTAAAACACAAAATAAGGTGGCAGGGGCACATGAAATGAGGGGGTTATTTAAGTCTTTGTTTTGGATTTGGCTACCTTTGCAACTTACTTTGGAGTTGGCCGGTTTTGTAACAAACCAGAAATTAATTTTTGCTAAAATTAATGTGACATTGGGTTTTTAAGGGTAGCAAACAAACAAAAATGTTCGAGGAAGCGTTGAGGAACATTGGTAAGCTTTTGAAGAGTGCCCACAGCTTGGATTTCTTAGATTACCAGTAGCGCAGTACCTGAAAAAAAAATGCCAGAAATTATGAAAATGTAATCACAAATGTATTCTCTCAGATTTTAACTGTAGCAAAAGCCTGTTTATTCCGCATCTACAATCCTCAAAATACTAAAATTTATTAAAAAAATTTAAATGGAAGAATATATTATTAAAAAATTAAATAGATTAAAAAATTCTTAAAATTATCAGAGAAAATTCACTTACAGTTTTATGAAAGCGAAAGGAGAGGGGGCAGAAAATTATTTTGTCTAGAGCATAAAAATATGTTAATCCACCCCTGTTTATCACAAGGTGAACTTTGGCTTTTTTCCTTTTCCATGTCGTAGGGCCAGTTGTCTTTTCCTCGATTGATTAGGAGATACTTCCTAAACAAACTTTCCATAGTCAGAGAAAACACGAAGCTAAATTATTAGAAACTTTGTATGCACCAAGGAGGAGCAGTCACAAGCGACAGAAAACACTATAACATTAATCTAATCAACAAGTGAGAGGTTACTGTGGGGAGAAGCAGAGGTGTCATCTAGCGGATATGGAGATGGCCGCTTTTGAACCTCACTAGTTTATGGATTTGGCCGGTTTCGCAGCACATCGTGATTTTCAAACGCATTTAACACAGGGATTTGACCATCTTAGGCTTGTTTATTGTTTACAGATGGTAGAAACGTTTACTTAGAACTTAAAAAGCTGAAAAAACAGATTTTAAAATTTTGAGGAGTTGGCCGGTTTTGCAACTAGACAAAACATATGTCGCGCGTAATTTTAATCCCAAAGTGCCACATTTGCACCAGAATTTGGAAATAAAATTTTGCTTTTATACTGTACGTGAAGAAAAACTTTTATTTATTTCAAAATAAATTTGTTTGTAAATACTGGTGTCAATCAATCATGCAAACATTTTAGCAACATACATATTTTGCTCCTGAAAGGGTTAAACAAGAAATGTATAATTTAAATAAGAGTTTAAGTTTTCAGTGCGTTTGTTTTTAATGAATAAATTGTAAAACTTATTTTATATTTATTGATTTTCGATTACGAAAATTATCTAATTTGCATAAATGTTAATTTTGGAGAGAGAGTAATCTTATCTCAAGTAATTTACTAAACAATTTAGAAATATGAAGGTAATTTAGGAAATTGAAAGCATTGTATCATTTTATACTCAGTGATCTATTCAACTTTTTAAGAATCCATTTTATTATCTATCACTGGGAATATAATTGTACATATTGTGTAATATAATAATACATATTGTGTCATTTTTAATAAAATGCTATGAGCAAAAACAGTATCCATTAACATTGTATTTTTTTTTGTATGGTATTTAGATAACATTCTTCATCAGTCAATATTGCGTTCCTTTTGTAGTATGATAGTTGTTGCATTTAATTTCTGCATTAAAATACGCTCATAGAAATCTACTTAAATTACGAAAAAAGTTTTACTGAAAAAATTTTAAAATTATAATGTGTTTCATAAACGATTGTCTAAATTTAAAATTATGTACTATAATACGAACAAAAATGAAATAAGTGACACATCTTTCAGGTTATCTCATCAATTTTACATAGAATAAATTTATCAATACTTCAAATTTTCAAATATTTCAAATGTTAAAATGACATACAATTTCAAAAGTACAACGTGTTTCATAAAGGACTGTCTTACTTTAAAATTCAATGCTATAATATGTATTAAAAATTTAAAAACGTTTTTGAAGATTTCTTTGAAATATTTTTGAAGAAGCTCATACATTTTACATATAGTATTTAAAAAAAATTATTTAAATTATCGTCAATACTTGTCTCTACGCTATTTCAAACTGTAAGAGTGTTGAAGATAACGTCTAACACTGTATAAAAGATGACTCAGATTGTACTATTTATTCTGTTTAGTATATATCACAAATAAATAGAAATGTAGCAGTCACGAAGCTGATGTCGATCTCTATTTAAACATTATGTGACAAGAATTTCAGCAAAAAAACATTTTAGATGTTTTGTACTTCTTTGAGCGCTTTACGGTCTTCTTGTACTTTTATAAGAATGTATGTAAAACACAGAAAAATTCTTTTTTCGCGGTTTGATGGTTAAATGTCTGTCATATCACTTCATTCTTTATACTTTTGAAAACCTAATTCTGTTAAAAATATTCTTGTTTGCAGCCATCTTAAAATGATCTGTGGAAACTTAAAAACACGGGCCAGTCGCATAATAGCTAAATTAGTGTTTCTTGCCCTGTCTGACAGCGTCTCATATTAATGGTATTCAGTTAAACTAAACATTTATAATTCTAATTTCGTTCAAAAAAAGTTGCTTCGTTGTATTTATTCTGTGTCATTATTAGAAAAATCTCTTATTGTGCTATAGCGGCAAAAGTGAACTACATCAGTGAAAAAAACATTGCGCTGAGATCTATACTTTCAAACTACTAAATTTTTATTTCTTATGTGCCTTTGGTATACTCGGTAAGAATTACTGCCCATTAAAATTTACTTTTCGAATGATTGGGTGTTTATTTCTTCTGTTGTATTTGGATTACTCGGTATAAATTACTGCCCATTAAAATTTACTTTTCGTACGATTGGATTTTTAATTATCCTGTTACTTTTAGATCATTCGGATAAATTACTGTTCGTAAAAATTTACTTTTCTAAAGACTGAATTTTTGTCTTCTGTTACTTTTGGATAACTCCTTAAAATTACTGTGCATTAAAATTTACTTTTCGAATGACTGAATTTTTATCTCTTCTGTTACTTTTGGATAATTTGGTATAAATTACTGTCCAAGATATTTACTTTTCGAACGTTTGATTTTTTTATTCCTTTTGTTACTTATGCATTACTCGGTCTAAATTACTGTCCATTAAAATTTACTTTTTATGTACGGGTATGTATGTGTGTGTGATAAAGAGAGATGAAAAACGAGGATGGTGTTTCAAAAGAGACTTCGTTAAACACCATTATGCTAACTTTTCGATTCCTCATTGCAGGGTGCATCTAGAAAATAATGGGTGTTTCTGAAATAATGTCATTTTCAAAAATCAACCTTTTTATAAGACAGAGAACAAAATTTATTTCAAGCTATAAAAGCATTTTCATTGTTAGATAAGAAAAACTTCACATACATTTGTTAATTTTCTAATGATGATGAACATCATTAAAGCACAGCAAGTTCTTACCAGTTTCATATGCTCCTTTGTTTCTATCTACAAAAACATGAAATTCAGAATAGGTATTGATTACTAAGTATCGATGCAAATATACTTCTTTTACAACATAAATGTTTATAAACAATTCGAAAATACTTTTACAATATTACAAGGCAATTCATGATTCTACTGAATGTTCTTCCTCATAAGTCTTGATATAATAGTTTCGAAAGCAATGTAGTGGGATTCAATAAGCCTATAGGATAAAAAACCTTTTAGATAATGCTGAAGATTAACCTCTTATTAATATTAAATCCACACGTTAAGGCTTCTAACTTTATATAGCACGTTAAGAATCATTATCCAAATTCCAAATAATCCCCAAGAAAGTATACGTTGAGTGCTTATCGACATTCTTCAAACTACATGGATTTCAAAAAAACGTAAATAAAACATCTTTAGACATTAACAATTTTACATTTTCAATCCACATTTGGGCTTCATTAATATTAAAAAAAAATCTGATGCATAATTATCTACGTAAAATGAATATTTCAATTTCTTATCAGGGTTTTTTATATTTGTGGGGACTATTTTCTAAAAGGTGCATTTAATAGATATGAACTGGAAGAGTCACCAAACACAAGACAACAACATCTATAAATGATTTGACCTTCATTGCATGCGAAATAGAATCTAAATGAAATCTTACTTTTGGCATAACATATAATACCATTTTTTTTCTAGAATATGAGATATTAATTCTATAAGAGTAATGACTTTATATAATCATTCATTCAAGAAGGTTTTTCTTTCCTAGTCTGATCAGTCCTTCTCGGGCAGTAAAATAAAAGGAGTTTTTTTTTCCAAAAGCAGACTTGGCAAATACTAGTATTTAGTACTTTCCTTCTCTAACCTGATGGCGTTCCTATGCGGTAACTAACGACATTTATTACCCAATTCGTTTTCCGGAAAGCGTTCCACAATATTCAAATTTTCCCGTTCCTTAAATACTTTCTGACTTTCAGCGAAAAATTTCTCACATTTTAATTTAACAACCATTTATTCACACTTCTTCCAAGCTAAATCCTTATTCTTGGATTTTTATATTATAATCCCAGTTCCATAGAAGTTCTATTTCATATCTGCTTTCGGGAGGAATTTTCATTTTTTTAAATCACTAGAAAAAAAATGTCCTTCCTTTTGAACTCTGAATGGGTTCCGAAATTTCTACGGTTCCAATTTCTAAGTTCCAATAATTATTTCGAAGATATATTTTTAACATACATCGATAATAATATAAAAATGTTATATTTCTTCATTTACATCTTCTACATACCACTGTAACATTTGGCTTAATTCTTAGTTTCATTTTCATTTACTATTTTGAATCTAAATAGTATTTTGTTGCTTTCCTCATCCAGTGATTTAACTCCTGCTTTATTTTTCTCTTCATATATATTACTTCTTTGTTCATATACATTCAAAAGTAAAAGGGTGCGCATTTATATTTATTCATACCATATAATCGATTTTTAAATTTAGATCAGTGTGGAAATGTCGACAGTGTCAAAATGTCAACAATGTCAACAGTGTCAACACAGCTGAAGATGAACCTCCTGAAATTATCGATCATTCATGAAAATGCAACTGATATATTTTGTGCGTCCGTGAAATAAAAAAAATTTCGCTTATCTTCGTGCACTTTAATAACGTATACCAAAAACCGCATTTTAAATAATTACCGCTTACGGACAATAATGGAAAAGGGCCCTTTTGTTTGTCCTTGTAAATGAATGATAAATGATACGCACAGCATTTTCCATAGGAAACACGTTTTAGAGCATATGGGCAAGGTAATATTCGAATAAGTGTAATATAAATAAAACGCATTTCGAACAATTATCGCGCATGGACCATAATGCATTCGAATTCATTGGAGTCTGTAGCAAAAAAAACTATAATTACCGTACACTTTATTTTCACTACAGTGAATCTCTATAAAGTACATTAGTTTTATAGTAATGTAAGTTTATTTACGAAAATAACACTGCATTGAATTAAACGGACAGGCTGACAGACAGAGGGAAATACACAAAATTGAAGCAAGTTATATAAACGTTTCATCTTTTTTTTAATTTTTTTAAAAAGAGGGTAAGATGGTTGCTAAGTCACTTTTGAAATCCTGCATCGAAGACTACATAACTTTTTAAATACTAGACTATTCAAAAATGCTTTAATTCGTAGATTTTTTGCTGAGCTCATAAAAAAATTAAATTAAAAGAAAAGAAAACGGACATGTGAATATCCCACCTCCGCAGTATAATTATATCATATTTAATTGTAAATTCATCGCATTTTTTATGCAGGGGTTGTACTTACATTAAAATAGTTTATGTAACAAATGAAAAGATTTTTTAATGCTTAGTTAAACCGGATTATACAAAATAAAATATTCCCTATCCATGAAATGTCTAACAAACTGATCTATTAACTAAACTGATCTATAGCTGTCAAATTTTCTCTAGGGAAAATCAACAGCGGGAAGAATCATTGATTTATGAAGGCAAAGAGAAAAAACATATTGAGTGTTTTTGTCTAGGCTTAATTACTGCAGAAAAATGTTATCGACATAAAGAAAATATAATTACATAGGAGAAAATAATTTATTTGTATATAACACTGCATTATAGCGTAATCTTTCACTTTTATATCAGAAAAAATATTAATATAAAGAACAAAGTACAGTAATCTCTCACACGTCGCGTCGGTGCAAGGGACTAACCAAAAACGACACATAAACGAGAGAGACGCATAGGTGAAATCCAGTAAAATTAAGTTTGAAATAAATGTGAAGACAAAATTAATCATTAAAATGTTAAATAACATATTATTTAGATTGTTAAAGATTTATTAATTCAAATCTAAAATACATACATCTCAAAATTTTAATTACAAGCCTTTTTTTAATAGTCTTAAAATGAAGTTTGTATATAAGCTTGATGTCTGTCCTAAAAAAATGCTCTTTCGAGTTCATTGAAACATGAATATGTTGAACCACACGTATGAGTTCGTTGGATGTAGTGACGCAATGTTTGCAGAGCATAAAAGTCGGTGGATTGTGTTTCAATGTTTTCTTTGTTATCTGATTCATTTTCGTTTGTATCATCTTGAATTCCTGCGACTATTTCTTGTATGTCCCTCATTTATGCTGTTATTACATTTTCACCAACATCTACAAAATAGTTAAAATTAATCATTCCCCAAAAAACGGCATTCCGGTTGATCTTTGGAAGAAGATGCGTCATTTTGAAATTTCTTCAGAATGAAGAGTGCTTTTTTTAAACAGTCCTCCTAGAAGTAGCAGATGTGAAGGGAATCCAAGAATACAGCTAATAATAGTGTCCAGAAAATAAATGTTCAAATGCAACCAATTGACTTCCCATTTACAAGCTGATGTGAAATTTCTTGGAAATGACATGTGAAGAATGTAAGGAAATGACAAGGGAGATTTGAAATTTCTCCGACGTATAAGTGAGAGATACATTTCGCGTTGTGACGCATAACCGAAAAAAACAATGCATCGCTTTATCTTTATTCGGGACTGCCGAATATCGACGTATAAATGAGAGAACCGCATAAAAGAGGCGACGTATATATGAGAGATTATTGTATTAGAAAAATGTTTAACAGAATATAAACAAACGAAATTATATTAATTCTTATACAAAAATTATGATAACGAGAAGATTCTAGCTGAGTAACAAAATAACATGGTATTGTTATATATTTTTAAATGTCTAATTAATGAGTAGGATATTTTGACAATGCTATACATTAGTTAAAAAATACTACCAAATCCAACCGGCCCCCGAAGTTTAACAAAAAATGGCAGATTACTTTAATTATATAATCTGTACTCTATAAGAAGTTTTAAATTTAAATATTTTAATATAAAATATATAATTTAAAAACAACATCCTTCAGTTATAAATTTTATTTCTAGATTAATTCCTAATTAAGGCAAATTCATGAAATTTAGAACGCTATGTAATAATGATATTAATATAACAAAAATGTTTATAGCTACACAAAATTGCTATTATTTCTTAACTACTTAATATTTTCATTGCAGCTTGTAATTTTTTTTTGTCAGTGCGTGACAGCTGCCTATGATTTTTGAAATTCGAACAGTCAGTACCTATAGAAGTTAATAGTATGAATAGAAATAAGGAATATAAACGTATGAATATAAAATAAAGATTTTTGGGGTACAGAGCACAAAGAACAATCACATGACATCATTGACATTTCATTCAGAAATATCAATCTTTTAACTCACAGTGGAAATAAAACATCTGGAAGTGCTATAGGAAATCATAATTTATGACGTGGTATTTGAACTTTGTATATAAAGTGTCGCGCAATATTATCTTTACGTAGTATTTGATTGTATGCGCGTTTTTCTGCACCAGTAAATATTTTTGTGAAGTTTATTAATTTATGTTATGTTATCTTAGCAATTATACTTTACATTATTTTTACATTTAGTCTGTATGGTTAAGTCTTTAATTCGTCTTACAATCGTTTTAATTCAGTAGCGTCTTCAACAATTTCAGAAAAAAAAAAAATTAATTTTAAATTACTACAACTTGCTAATTATAATTGTATCAAACATTTACAGTTAAAATTATTTAAATTTTTTTACGGACGAACTTTATTCCAATACCGGTATCTTAGGTGGGAATATTTTCTCAAACTGTATGATGGGTTGTGAATTTCTTTTTTCAAACTTTAAGATGAAACCGATAATGTTTGAAACCGATGCTTTAAACACTTCTTTTCAAAAACACTGTTTTAAAAGAAGTATCGACTAGCATTTGTTTACGACAGAAACGTATTAATTTTGTTCTGAATATTTTTTTTCTTATGAATTTTGCGATAGATTCTATAATGGTAATTTTTTAATGTTTAAAAGATTAAGTATAATCACATTTCCAATACTTTTAAATAAATGTTATTTTAAATACATGTTACTTCATGTGTTATTGCAGATAAGTACTATACAACATAAGAATTTGAAGAGTTCAAACATAAAGGTAAAAACACTGTTCTTAATCTCCTATATATCTGTGTTTTGGATATTGTTTCATTAAAAAATAAATATTCCTCTGCTCTCATTTTGCAAATGCTTTGTACATGTTTACGAGAAAATCTACGCTCATCTATTGTTTGAAAACTGTTAGGAAGAAGTCAGACAGATCATATAAAAAAAAACACCAGAAAATTTAAATAAAATAAAATAATAATAATAATTCTTGACATTTCTAAGATCTTGAAGTTATAAACTTTTAATTCTTACCCCCAAATTATCTCGAAGACCCTAGCATTTTTTGCTTAAAACAAATCATTAAAACAAACTAATTAAAAGTGTACATCTATCTTTCGTTATAAAACAAACCATATGATTTCAACCATACGAAACCATATGATCTATAACAAAACATATGATTTCAAAATGTTATATATAACAAAGTAAATAATGATATTTCTCAGTAAATATACTAATTAAATAAATTTCAAAATTACAGTGGCTTTACGAAAAAAAAATGTTTCTTTACCGTATACCTTTATTTCTTCCACATAAAAAAACATTAAACTTACGACAACCTAACAAACATTTTTAATCTTACGTATATCAATTTTAAATTAATCAGAAAAATGGTTCGATAACTTACATACACGATAAAGCTAAGCAAACTGAAATAAAACACACATTCTCTTTTACAAATGGTTAAGGAAAACTTTTTAAAAATCCAATTTTGCAAACGGTATTTATCTTTTCCGTTTTTGCCTGAAGTTGCAGTATCATGTATTAAAAGTGAAGTAGCATTATTTTTTTCAGCTGAAATATATTTTGACATTAGCAATTTATAGAACAAATTCATGGTACAATCGTTATTGGTAATTCCCCATTGGATATAAAATAATATATCAAGAGTAAACAAAAGTTGATAAAAACTCAATATATATATTCTTGGTAAAATTAGATCAGAAATACAGAAAAAAAAGATTTTTGTATTTGAAATCTTTCAAATATATTTATTTCAGATACTTGCATGTTTCGTTTCGATATCAAAAATAAATATATAGACTCATGTATTTTTACTGTTTAAAATGTGTGTTTCTATCTTATTGTAAAAGAAAGCGGAAATATTTCAATAGGTATAAATTATCTTTTAGCTAGTATTTTGTTATTGTTAATAGTGCGACAAGAGAAAAATACATTAATAGATCAACATTAATTGAACATAATAATTGTAAATATTGTATTTTGTCCATATTTTCGAGAAAGATATTTTGCCCTTTTAAGTCTTTATCAAAATTAACTGCAAGAAGGGCATATTTAAGTAATTAATTAATATGCAGACTCGAAAGTTTTGTTTAAAAAAAGTTTCTTCCTGATAATCTATAAGAGTTTAATTTTTTAAGGATATAACTTTTCTATATGAAATTATACTTGAACTATTTGATTAGCATTAACGAGCTTCACAAATTTAAATTATGTGTAAAATCAAAAGTTAATTGAAATATTCCAACGGATTTTCAAAACTGACACAATTAGTGATTACTATTAAAAATTATATTCTTATTTGACTGCTCAAAATAAGTAATATCGCAAATTACAAATGAAAAAAAAGAAAGAAAGAAAAGTTATCCGTTAAACATAGATTATGAACACTTCCAGAATGTTGTAAAGGAACTTCGCCGTTTAAGAAGGATGAAACACCGTATCCAAGTAAAGCATAACACATTTGAAAGGTAAACTTCAGCAATTTCTGTTTACAGACATACATATACACGGATTTTTTTGCGAATCATTGTGCATAATATGTATATCTGTATGTACTGTACATAGTGTTCTAAAATGTATCTTAGCTACAAAACGTATACCGTAATCGCAAATTCACTTTCCGAAATTTCTGGTAAGAGACTGAAATGCATTTGAATAATTTTGTACAGCACTGTATATCACTTGCCTATTTCTATATAAAATATTAAACTAACATTTAATTCGAGAAAAAATCCATCGCATAACACAACTAAAATCTTACTTTCAGAAATTACTCTCCATAGACAGCACTGTATTTAGTTATTTGCGTAGCCTGTATATGAATTTATTTATATTCTACAAACATCTTTTAGTATAATAATTATAAGTCAGCTGGGGGGGGGGGGGGCACATCTCAATTAGGAAACACCTTTAAGCAATTTACGCTTATATACAGTAATGATTACAAATTATTTTGTTTAACCTTGTGTATGATATATAGAATTTATACACTTCACATAGTGCGAAAAAATATTACTAAAACTTTAAACGCGTACAAGCTGCTTAAACGCACTTTCTTCTTTTATTTCTTATAGACAGTCCTGCAACCTAAAAACCTCTGTCTCTGTAAATTAAGGGTAACTTTTATGCACGTAATACAGTAAGAATCTTGTACCTCAATCATGTATATAAATTCCATTATGTTTCAAAAAGTGTAACATCATTAAAATACACCACAATCAATTGGACTATAATGTAACAGGATTCTTTTGAGTGTCACTGTAAACGTATTATAATTGCTACACACTCCATTTTCAATAGCAGACATACCATTTTAAGCATCAATAACGTATATAATTTACATGAAAATCAGAGTATATTTACGGAGAGCCGGCATGCAGACGACAGACAAAAGGCAGACAGACAAACCGAATTCATAAACACTTTTCAACTAAGTTGCAAATCACCATACCACACAAGTACGTGTGCAGTCAATAGTTAAACGAACGCCACCGTGATTCCACCAGGCATATTTACTGATTTCAGTCTGCCATTCTACATGTACAAATAAATAAAATTTGATATTTTTTAATTAAAAATGTATAAAATTAACACTTTGTATAATACCAAACATTGCCATTATTTAGGAATTGTGAACCGACTCGATAAACACTGAAAACTGCTATGTAAATAAATGCCTTCAAAAAAAGCTAATCAGTGACGGTCAACGTGTTAAGAGGATTTGGTATCCTTTGTTGCATTTTTTTTCGGTATTTTTTATTACTTTTAAAATGTATAATTTAACAGTTTTCTGAAGAATTAATTATTTAAGAAAAAAAAATTAAGTCTTGTGTTAAATTTGAAACAAAATATTTGTACATTGATAATTTTAAGACAATTTTTAAACAAATATTTCTACAAATTTCAACAGTTTGAAATATTTTTCTGCATGTTTTCTTACAAGTGTACTTTATAACGGTAGAGATCCGAATTTCCAAAACGTTAAGTAGTTTAAGATAAAATAAATTAGATGGCATGACATATGTAAATTTTACTATTAACTTAACATTTATTTAATAAAAAAACACAAATTTATATTAATAAGAACCAGGACCCTGATTTATGAAATGCACCAAAAAATGCCTCGCAACTCCTCAATAATAATAATAATAAAAACAAAAAGAGTTAATTCAAAAGTATATGTTGAAGTTTTAGCATTTTGATCATACTCATATACTGAAGAAACAAACTGACTAAAATGATATGACAAAATGACACAAATTCGGGGAGAAATCCCTTTTATTCCAATGGGATTTAACCCGAATTTGTCAATTCGCTCACTATATTACTGGTATCTTTCTGAGTTGTCACGATATTTGACTGGTCTTTTTATATGAGTTACTCTATAGAATTAACTACCAAATCATGAAAAAACTATCTTTGGTATGGTTCACGCATGCGCAGATAAAAGTTATTTCATACCCATATGTAATGAAATATTCAATATGTTATTTTTTTAATTGCAGTATACTGTTTCTACTGTTCTTGGAGTCAAACATGTTCTTTACATCCTCGAAATGCAAGGACAGTTCGTCAAGAATTTCAGTAGATATTCGACAAATCGTGTAAAAAGCGAAAGCGTCGGGTCACCGCGCCTTAATTTTTGGAAAGCAGTATATTAACATTAATAAAATCATTTTCACTAAGACCAGCTGACTGCTGTTGTTTCACGAAAATAATAATTAACAACAGCGAACACAGTATTATTGAAATCGATAAAAATATTTGGGTGAAAAAAATTTTGCATTTATAAAAAAAGGAATTTTGTTTTCAAACATGACATGACATTTCATTTTAAGTAATTGATAGTGAAATAGAATTAAATTAGCCTTTATAACAGAAATGAACTTGCATGAATAAATTTACTATGACTTATACCCAACGATACTATATAAATTGCATTATACATAAAAATGTTTATAATCTTATATCGGAGCAATTTATTTGGTTTATATAAGCAATCTTCTTAGTATTATCAAATTTAGCTAATGAAAATATGAATAAAGAAAATAACACAGCCGTTAGTGGCTTATTTTACGCATTAGGATAATGCACTGATAATCAGGACGAACAACCATTCGGTTTTGACGTAAACTCATTAAATGATTTATTGTAGTTGTATCAAGCAGATGTGATCTATGAAATATGAGTATTAACATTATATTGCTACATGTATATATCGTTTACGTACTAAATAATTCCAGATAAACATGTACATTTTTTTAATTATTTAACTTATTAAATACAACCTAGAATGCGAATAGTTGAAAAAAATTAAATTGTAATTAATTGTGATTTTTTAATTATATTATAAAGCATCACAATAAAATGATTAACATATTCCAGTGTTTTTATATCTTAAAAAATAAATAAAACTTAAAATATTTTATATATGCCTGAGAATCTGAATGAATTTAAATATTAAAAATAATAAAAATCAATGAATAAAACATGTTTTCGGATTCTGAATCATGTCAGTTAACTTGCATTTATTAACATATTAAATCGTAAATATTCTTTTGATTTTTTAAAAATTCTATATATAGTACGTTTTAATTAGACTTAATTGATTTCTTCTTTAAGTCACAAATTTTCAAGGTTGATATTGTTGAAAAGGGGTGCTAAATTTTTCTATTCTCTTTTCGCTGCATTATATACTCTTTTTTTATGTCGTTTTTAAAAACATCTGATATATTTTTCTTTTCCTTAAATAATATCCAAGCCAGAATAAGATTTAAACATAATCTAACTCTGACAATAAAGAAAAACAAATTTTAATTCATGTTGTTCTGTTAGGTTTTTTTTTTCGATGATATACTGAAACATGTCTACATATAAAATGCTAAAATGTCAGGTAAATATTACATTAAAAATGTAGTTTAACTATAATTGAAATACATCGTAAAATATTATCATGTTAAAAGAAATAGCAGTGCATGCAAATAGTAAGATTATTAAAATAATTAAATCTTATATACAAACAAACCTAACAATGTGATATAAAACATCTCCATTTGCCTTCAATATAAGGAAACGCTAAATAGCTTTCGCCAACCGTTAAACTTGAGATGAATATCCTCAACTTGAAAGGCTATGCTTTAATTCACAGTGTCGAAAGAAATTAAAATTAGAAAAATCCTCTGATTTATGACGTTTTTATGTTTCAAATACAATTAAATCATTTTTTGTTTTTGCCGAAATTACCACCCCTTTATTCTGTTTTATTTCCACTTATATAATATTTCAAATAAGAAAGTGTACCTCTTATTCCAATTTTACTGAATATTTACCCTTTAAGGGGACTCTATGCTTATCTTAGAAAAAATAATGAGAATATCAGTTTTACAATTTCTTGGTTAAAGAGTTTTAAACGTTTCTAGTATATTCAGGAGAATTTATGCATATATCTGGTGATTATATATATATGAAAAGTATTTCACAATTTAAAATGATCTGTTCTTTGCGTTACCTATCAGAGTTGCAATCTTCAAATTTATTTTCCTCCGTTCGATTTTTTTCTTTAATATTTTCAATCATTATTTCATTAAGTCATATAATGAGTGGATTCAGTGATTTCTATTACATTTAGAAATTCTAAATATATATCTGAAGTTCTGAATAGAATTTTTCTCTATACTTAATGACAAATGATTTGTCATGACACACAGTAAAGTTCTTCTTACAAATTTTTCGGTGTGGATTTCTGAAGAAATAAGAAATTAGTGAAATGAACGCTAGTGATGGAAATTGGTTAAATTGCATAAATTTCAACAAGTACGTAAGAAATGACATTTATTAATGCTACACTGTCAAAGAAAAATATTCATTAAAGTAGGGATGGAGTTATCAGAAATTGAAAACACTTTTTAAAATTTATAAATAAGAAGGATTTCGTGTATTCACAAAATTTTAGGACAAATAAGGACGTTTCTGTGTTTTCCCTTATAAACTAATGCGTTTTTTGAAGAATCAATTCGAAAAGTTATGAAGGATGGTCATATGAATATTAGAAAAGAAAACTTGAAATATTGAAACGTAGAAATATTGAAAATTGGAAAAGTTTTCTTTTTTAATTTTTTTTACAAATTCTAGCTATGATATTATATTTTTTTTGTCGAGAAAATACTTCCAATTTATGAAATATAAGGATGGTACAAAAATGACTAAAGCATTTTTTTACAAATAGTTCCGTTCAAAAACAATTACTTTTTAAACCTATCCACCAAAGATGTAAATTTCTGAAAAGTAAGTTCAATGTTTTATTTAAACCATTTCATTTTGTTATGTCAAAAGTTTTATTTAAAACATTAAAATTACGGTGTTTTCGTATTCTTTTAATTACATTAGGGGTCATTTTGAACTCTGAATTAAAAACTGTATGTTTAAATACTTGTAAAAATAAAATTACGATGAACCAGAATAAAATGTATCTTGATTTTATTTCAATAAATTCGGAAAATAAATATAGGGAACTTTCTTCTATGATATGTAAAATAATTCCAAGAAATAGCGAGTTCTTTTAAAAAAGAAAAACAAAACAAAACAAAACAAAACAAAAGGATTACTTCTAGCAATTATCCAAATAAAATATTAATTTCTGAAAGATGTTTTCTATTTCGTAGAAAAGACTAGAATTACTGTGATTTTCATATTCCTAGAACTACAGAGAGGGGGAGATTTTGACCTATAAAAAATATTGTATATTTAATTTGCTATATCATTTACTTGTAAAATTAAAATCAAGATAGACTAGAACATAGTCTTATATTAAGAAATTCGGAGATTAAAAAAGGTGACGATTTATTTTATGATATGTAAATGTAGTTAAAAAAAGGGGGTGGGTTTTTTTTCAAGTTACCGATTTGCCTTAAAAATGAAATACGAACCTATAAACATAAGATATACATTTCTGAAACATAATTTCGTTTTCATTGAAATATCTAGACTTACGATGTTTTCGTTTTTCTAGAATTTCAGCAGATGACATTATAACCATAGCAAATAAACTGCGTATTTTATTATAAAATATCATGTACTTGTGAAAATAAAATCCAGATAGACTAGAATATAATCAATCTTGACTTAATTTCAAGAAATCCGGAAATGAAATGATGCGAAGATTTCTGTAAGGAATTGCTGGTATTAGAATGGTACCGAGTAACGGACTGGATTTTGAAATTTATAATTTTTTAAAATATGTTTTGCCTTATATCTAAAAATAAGCTAATTACGTAGAAAAATCTTGTTTTAATTCAGACCTATTTTACAAATACAAACAATAAATATTATGAATGTTTACATAAATTTGCTCAATAAAATAACCTTTGAATCTAAATACATTAGTAATATGAGAGCGCCGACAGTAGTTATTTTTCATCACAACTATTTCTCAATAGTAATCGTCATCTTATTATATTGCAGAATTTTCACACAAATCTTGGGGATTCGACTAGTAAATAAGTAGACTATTTGAATTTGAAAATAGTGCTGCATAAATGTAAGACTAAAGTAAAATGTATGTTACTAACAAGATCATTTTTCAATACAAAAATTGGCACACTAGCTTATTGTTATGTTTTCCGTGTTCAGTATTCAAATACATTTTAATTACACTACTCATTTATTTTCATTTCTGCATTCATAAATGTAATAAATTTATATAAACGTGACGTTTTGATTTTTTTCTGAACTATTCGTTGTTTTAAAGAGAATTTCCCATGAAAAATCAATATGCAAGAAAAAAAATCTTGTAAACACCTATATTTACAAATAAAATGTAATAATACAAATAAAATGTAATTACTATGTTTTTTTAAATATTCGTATGTTTTAATACTTGAGCATGTATTTTCAAAATGATAATACTGCTTGCAAAATAAATAAATAAATAAATAAAAATACAAAATTTCACATTCAAAGTCAATACGGACAGAAAGTATTAAAATAAACTAGATGGAACCCGTCAAAACTTGACGCAAAAAAATACTATACAATATCAGTAAAATAAGCTTCTTTATAATTTATGAAGGGGCGGGTATAAAACAGTCTTTCAAATATTTTATTTAAAAATTTTTCCCCAGTCAAATACAGTACTATTTCCGATGCAAACTCCAAACAAACAATCCGTAAATAACTGTGTAATACAAATCAGTTTGACATTACCACCATATTCCCCACGGCAAGAAAAAAAATTCATGGACCTATGAAGTATTTACAAATAGTATATTCCTACGTTCATATCATATTCAGTAAATAACAGAACATAGTAAATAAAGCACACATCTCCCCCCCCATGCAACCGAATGAGCTCCTATGCGCATGTGCATTGCTTCTACCCAAAAGCACCGTCGAAATTCGACGTTAAAAATTTATAAAATGATTAAATTAAAAGTTTTAAAATGTCCTCTTTAATCATTGTTCGTTTCAAATCCATATCTTCTAAAATGCATCCATTGTTTTAAGCTAATCAATTTTTATGCAAAGATTAAGAAGTTTTTTACAGTAATAAATCTATCTGCAGATGAGGGAGATTTTTAATGTTTTCAAGTGTAATTTATTTGTATGGTTTCTTCGGTTCCTTGGCATAATCAGGATGCTTATCCCTTTTCCATCACAGTCGGGGATATTTTTCCTCATATACAGTTGACAAATGTAAAAAAATAAAAAAATGCAATTCCTAGCATATCCTGATATCTGATGGAACATATTCATCAGCGAATTCAACATATCAATTTTATGTTCAACATAAACTAAAAATAGTCTTTCTTTTTTTTCCTGACAGATTTTTGTTTAGCGCCAAAATGTTCTATCTTATGGATAATCCGATCTTATGATTTAGCACTTTTTTTATTATTATTATTATTATTCACTTTTTATGATGGTTAAGGAAATCTATTTTCAATTGTGGCAACTTTCCCAGGGGCTATTTTACATTATTGAAGTAAACTGGTGGTCATTGATAAGATAGAATTGAAAAACTTTTCATGCTTGAAAATTATTTAAAAAGTCGTTAAATTAATCGGCAGTTTTCAAATAAATTTCAATCGAAAGCTAATTTTTTTTTCTAATTGATGATGTAAGAATTAAAATTGTAAAATGTAGTAAAAAATAGAAATTTGTAGTATTTCGAATTGATGTAAGCGCGAAGAAAGCTAAAGCGATAGCACCTTTGTTGTCACAACTGTTGTACATTTCTAAAAATTGTCACTGTATTTTGGCTGGCGTCCAAAAGTGGAAAAACATTTTTTGACATCAAAAGAGAAATTCACAGTGAAAGAAATAGGACTTTGCGCTAATAAGGAACTGTTAAATGAACTTATAATAAATCTACCAAAATAATTCCTATGAAATATTAGTCTTACATTGTTTATTCTAGCTAAAAATACAATAATTATTTCAAGATTTTTTTCTACCATATCACTATTTTTAATAACTTTAAATTTCCTGAAATCCTTTACTTTTGTGATATTTTTTATTAAAAAAGGAAATCTTCTATCCTATAATTAAAAAAAAAAGCAATTGGTAACATGTAATCAAGGTATGCAATCAAGATGAAGAAATCAATGACGGCTCCAATTCTAGTCTTTATAATTATGAATGCAAAAATCAGTAAAATTATGTCATGTTAACACAATCATATACATTTTTCTCTTTAGTTTTATCAATGTTAAAATGCACTTCAAGCTAAGCATAACGTCATTTTCACCGGCGCAAACTTTTCAGACGTACTTCATATACCTTACATTAATGCTTAAACACCATGCACACAAATATAAATATATTTTGTATTTAATTGTAATGAAAAAATGGCATCAACAAAGTTATAATGCATAATGATAAAATAAACCCAATGGACAATATTCCCGTGACGTCACAATAAATATGAATTTTTTTTCGCTTATAAAACACGCGGATAAGTATTTTTACCGAAATTTAACTTGCAAATTAACAAATTCGGCCTTAAAACCGTGTGCTTTTAATATTTATTATTTCTCTTTTATTCAACCACAGAGTTTAGAAAATAAACTCTGTGCTTCGGAACAGTAGGCGTTATCCGATTATGACGTCATTAGCAGACGTAAAAATTTAATTGAAAATTACGGTTAATTAATTAAATTTTCGAACAAACGAATGCACGATAACAAATCTGTGTCCAAATATCTTTCATTTAAAAGAAAAATTATGTAATTTGATGCAGTAGTTTGTTCTCACGGATTGTCGAAAGAAATCGCTTAGCGTTTTAAATATATCGATTATTCCAAACATCTGCTGCACGGGATAACTTTAAACATTTCAAAGGTATACATAGCTGACATACAAACTGCAATACATGTCAGCAATTGCCATAAAACGGTTAAAGAAATATTTCACCGATGCTCAGTATGTGTACTTTGTAAATATATCACTTTAAACGTAATATACTGGAAAAGATTAGATATTTGATAGTTTTAATAGAATGGCTTATATTTTAATAATTTCAAAATGTTTGAGGATGTAATATAAAAAATGTATAGCGGACAAATTTAGTAGAATAAATATTAATTTTAATTTTGCTAAAATAAATTTTAACTAAAAGTCTTCAATTTATTTATTTTCGTTTAGATAAAGTGGTAAATTTTAAAACTGTAATAACTATGTCAGTAATATAGGAATTTTAACTATCAATATTGTTTTGTCTTTTAAAGTAATATATGAAAAAGCTTTAATAAATGGGGAAATAATAAACACAAAATTATTCGAAAATACAAATGTATATTTTTCTGAAACATTCATTCTATTAAAATTATTTTTCCTGTTTCCATAATAAGAAATATTTCGTAAAAAATTCGTATTCAAATACGTTTACATCAATAAAAAATAATAATATATCCTATCGAAATTCATTAGACTACTCTTGATAGAAATTATTGTTTATCGCTGTTCGTAAATATATAGATTGTAAATGTGCAGATTTTAATTAATGCTTTTAACTCGGTAATAAAGGGGGTAAAATTTATTTAAAGATGCTAATTTCACATAGATCGTCAAAATGGACATACAGTATTAGGACAAATATTTCAAACTGATGAAATAACAAAGCAAATAAACAGGCGAGACCTTGGATCGAATATATATATTGAGTTACAAACGAACATTACACAATGACAAAACATAGTAACTGAACTGAAAATTGAACATCACTTATATTTATAAATTCGTCTGGGATTCTGCCAGTCATGTTCCCGGACGTGCGAGAAAGCTTACACAAAAGTATAATACAATAAAATTTAAGATGTAATGCTACGATTACAATTACGATACGATATACTAACACAAACATCTGCTGCATGAATGATATCAAGTACATGCAAAAAACAATGCATTATACATCATTATTCTATTAACATTATTTTAACACAATTATCATGATTGGTAAAATAAATCACAAGATATGTCGTTTTTACAACTTAGTATCCAACGTTTATTTGAGTTCCTTTACTTGCGGCTTATTATGTTGAGCTGTCTCAAATAACAGATCATATGTCATTGATAAAAAAATTTGTCTGAATGAAATTTGTTCAGGTGGCTTGAATGTAGGAGAATTTTCAGCTTACGCAAGGTTACCGGCTTCAAATCCCGGTGTGAGAACTTTTTCACTCAGTTGCAAAAATTACAAATCTTATAAGTTATTTTGATTATGTGAACAATAATTATTTTTCCAACAAAGTAGAAGTAATTATAAAACATATTTTAATTCATAAAAATATATCATGTTTGAAATAACTATTTTTTCTGTTAAACATTATATGCAAATAATTTGAATTATGCATTCAACACAAAAATATTTTCAAAAAATAAAACTTTACATACATCGACTAAATTTACAGAAAATATTAAAATAAATGCTTTTAAACATCTGCTGTATTAGAAAACTTTAAGCATTGTTAAGGTAAATATTTATGCCATGCAAACTACAGTACGTATATGTCCCCAATTGTATATCAGGGAAATTGGACAGAATAAATATTAATATTATACCGGCTAAAATAAGAAGGATAATAAATATTATGTTTTTGCCTTCATTAATTAAGAAATAAATTAATGATAATAATCATATCAATAATATACGATGATAAAAAATTATTTTTCTTTAAAATGAAAACTGAAGATAAACTTAAATTATAAGAAGATTTAAAACCATAATTTATGTATTTTCCTTCTCATAATTTCAATCGTGTATATACAGGGTACTATAAAATTGGAAGATAGTTGTTCAATAGATATTAAATGTAGAGGAAATACAAACATCAACAGCAATAAAACTCACATTATATATAGTTCCCATCATAAATACTTTAAACAAAGTATGTTTTAGAACTAATGATTATCAATTAGTTAAGATGTGATAACAAAAGTTATTATAATATATAACAATATTTCGCGTTGAAGATAATTATACGTCTATGTTTGTAAAACCCCTTATACAAATCATTTAAGCTATTCGTTCCACCCAATAATATTCATGTAAAATATTATCAATCATAAATAGTTTACACTCAACAGCTAATCGTACATAAAGTTTTAGAATGAATACTTTGAAACCCCATCTGTTGCACGAAATAAATTTAAACATTTTGATGATTAGTTATGACATGCAAATTACAATACATGTCAGCAAAATCCATAAAACTGTTACATAAATTTTAGGATGATGTTCCATATGCGTACTTAGTAAATGTATCTCTTTAAACGTGATGTACAGAAATATATTGGACATCAAATGAATACATAGATAATACGGCTTATATTACAACAATTTCAAGACGTTTGAGGATATTGTTTTTAAAAGATTAAAAGAAACATTCAGCAGAATAAAAAATAATTTAATTCTTAGTAAAATAAAAACTTTAAATGTAGTCAGCAAAAATGTAAGTGCATATAAATGTAAGGCCATATGTAAGTAAAAACATAAAAAAACCGTGATTATCATGAAAATCCAAAAAAATGTTGCGATAAAATGAGCTGAATTCCAGTTGCTTATTTCAACAATTAGTTAGACAACAAGGGATTTTCCACAAATTGTCATTTTTTATTTTAGATTTTTTAACAGTCTTATTTATTGATGTTTTAGCTCTTTCTGGGCGAATAACCTGAACGACTTCGGTCCAATAATAAAATATGATCAAAATTGAAACATTTATTGAAAACCTACGCCTGGAGATATGTTAAATACATTTTTTTGCTTGAAATCAGTTTATAAAAAATGACAATTTGAGAAACATCCCACATCTTACAGCTACTTTTAGAAAGTTACTGAAATTTAACTTACTATACGCCGATATCTTTCTGAATTTTCCATATATTGGACTGCTTTTTTATACGAGTTGTACTATAATTTAACTATTAAATTATGTAAAAAAGTTTCTTTTCATTTGCACATGCGTAGTTAAAAGTTATTTCATACAACTATTCATATTTCATCAAAACTTTAATATATTTTTATTATAAATGCATTACATTGTTTCTACTCTACTATGTCGAGTTTTGTGAAAGTTTCGGTGAATTTTGTTTAAATTATGCATGATATAAAAAAAATGCGGACATTTCTTGATTGTATTTAAACCTTTATGTCTTCATGCATATACGTGCTATTCTTATACAAATTAACACAAGTATTGTACAGGTCCCACATAGCAATGTTTTATGACTGCAGAGAATATCGAGCATTTTACTTTACAGTCGCAAATATAGTGGGTTGGATCATACGTGCAGGCTTTTTTTTTAAGTGAAAAGTTTGAATGGAGAATAAAATGTTTTGGCAATGCGTTTTATGTTATTCGATACAGAATTATGTGTTCTACAAAATAGTGCGTGTAGTTTTTTATGCTGATATACTTTTTGTTCTTTCCAGGTTATTAAATTGATCAGGTCAAAAATATGAGGTAAAGTCGACAAATAAGAGCATTTTCGATGCTTTCTGCTTTTTTGCGTTTAAGAGAGTTGCCAAAGCCATGTAAGCTGCTCGAGAAATTTGTGAAGTTTATGACTAAGAAGCGATGCCTCGAATGACGTGGAATTGAAAGATTGGTTGGACGCTATCTTCGTGTCGAAACCAGCGAATTTCTAGCTTCGAGACATTGGAAAACTTGTTGGAATTTGGGAATAAATTGTAAACAACATCGGAGAATACTTTATTGATTGATTTGTTGTTAATTTGTTGTTTATTTTGTGTGGGAACAAAAAAAAGTAAGAACTTGGGGGCCAACCCAATATATATATATTTAATGTAAATTGATATTGGTACTCTAACTGCCCTCGGGATTCACATTGAAAATATGATGTCAAACATTTTCTTTATACTCCTGGAATTCGAGTAGAATTCGACACATATTTCTTTCGATTTTCGACAAAACTTCGAAATTAATCATTAACTTATGACCATATATATTAGTTCAGCATCTGTGTGATCGAATTGCACAGAACTGATTATGTCAGATGTTTATTAAAAAATGATTGAATTTTTATCTTAATTACTCATGTGGGTTTAATGATGCCACAACTGTGTTTTTCACGATGGACATTATAGCTCTATATGAGTCACTATAGAGTAGGAATACACAACATTTTATAACGTTTGTATGTTATTAATTAAAACAAATATGTTGGTGCAAATTTTCCTTTTAATACACAACCGATAGCGTTCTTGTGTCTTGCTATTACAATACATAGATTACTGTAAATTAGAGTAAAATTAGAAGATATTGTTGGTGCGTTACGGTGCTCTTTTAGGTAAACTATTAGAATTATTCAGAAGAGTGTAATTGTCAAAGCATTCAAGATTTGATCATGTTGTAAATCACTCATATATGATAAACTATCACGATTGTTCAACATTTTAAGGTGGGTAAAAAAGACATCTTTATCGGAAACGAAATTCGAAAATAAATTTATACGAAGATAAAATACAGAAACAGATTATTTTTTTTATTATTATTACATGATTCTTGTACATACAATATGTTTCAAAATTAATGCAACAATATTTCAAAGTTGAAACTACAATTCAATACAAACAAACAGAAAACATAGTTGCTAAAGTATCCACTTATTCAGTTTAAAAGAAAATGTATCCCAATCAAAGATCATCAAACCTTTTCGACTATAACTTTCGCTGCAAGAAGGATATCATAACCATACTTTCAACACATTAATTTTTTTGTTAAATCTGGTAAACACATGTGAAAGATACAAAAAAATACGGAATATAAATATTACTCCAGGATAAATTATTTTATTAAACTTTTTTTCAGAAATGGTTTTCTTTGGCTTAATTTTAAAAGATCTTATAATTCACACTTCGTATTCGAAAATTAGTGTGTGGGTTAGACACAGCAGAATTAGAAACAGAGACCATAGCATTATGTGAATTGTTTCGAAGGAGAGTAGTTTTAATAAAAATAAAAAATCATTGAGCTATATATATTTCTTTTTTATTGTGTTTTAATACCTTATTATCCTGTAGGAACATTTTTAAGAAATTTAAATTGATAATTAAAATATATATTATCTGAAAGATATTTCATATTTTTCATTCAATACGAGCTGTCCACATCTCAAATTATTTATTCTGAATTTAGAAATTATTTTTTATGATATTTATTCACTAAATTTCGTATTATGTCATAACATGAAAGCTAAATTATATTAATCATTAATTACAAATTATTGCATTAATCACTAAACCTTATTGTGTGTCTGTATTTCCCATACAAAACAAGAATAACATACTTGAAGACCATGGGTCAGTCATGACGCACCTGGTAATTCTAGGTATAAAGGAAACTTGGTAATTCTAGTGTTAAAACTTGAATGGTTGAAATCACGACAGAATAAAATTTTGTGGAAAAGAGATTCAGAACGTAAGTTGGATAATGTTTCAGAATCTGTCTTGAAAATGATGAAAAATCAGAATGCAAAATAAATAAAAAGCAGCAGTTCATTAAAATTAAAAACTTTTTTTTAATTACATGCAGCCATAGTATCAAAAAATTCCAAACTCAATCATAAACGAAAATCTTACAGTTCTAAGTGCTTAAATACAAACCTTTTACGGGTTTTTCGTATTTTATAATGAACCTTTTAAAACATTTTTAGTTGTTATAAATACTAAAATAAAAAAAGCAAAAATGACAAAATTATCTTCATTGAAACAACTGTAATTAGCAGTGAGTTTTTTTTATCGATCCTATTCATGTACGGTGTTGTTTTTCTGAATGTAAGATATATAACTCTGCAGAGTAGTTAATGAAGGGGAAAAAGTTTAGGTATTTGTTGGGTAGAGAAATGAAAGAAACCAATATCTACCTTTTCTTCGCAATGTTTTTCTTAGAAATATGACGGCTAAAAGCATACAAATATATGTACGATCAATCGAAATGATAGCAATGCTCTTAATAGACAAAAAATTACTTTTGGCAAAAATGAATGAGTTATTTATTTTTCAATACGCAAAATAATTTTCCTAAGTTTATAAGTTAAGGTTTTTAGTTTGTTTACAAGTTTGTAATAAATAAAAGGTCTACTGTAAACATTTATCAAAATAGATTATTGTAAAGAAAAGTTTTTGAATAGGATAAACTTGGCTGCCTAAAATAAATAAATATACATACGATGATCGAAAGAAAATCTTGTCATATAATTACCTTTTGAGGTAATAAAAAATAAGTATAAAGTCAAATAAATATTTCTTCCTGCCAAGCTAAAATAAATTTGTAACGAAACAGAAATAGTTGAAAAAATTCATTATGATCCCAACCATCTTACAGTTAGTTATAACTCACACCAAACTTCTTTAGTTATACACAAATTCTTTAGCCTCGAAAGAATTTTTGCAAAGTTTTTAAAAATATATTGTTTATTTCCATGTTACCAAGCATTTTATTTTTCTAGCATAATCTACGCTAATTTTACAGATAGCATGTAAAAATTAAATAAAGGCAAGAAAAAAATATATTTTAGTACAACATTTCAAAAAAAAGTTTGACACAATTTCTATTGCTTGAGAAATTTCCATAAATAGTCTATTTTGTATATTTTTCATATTTTTTTATTATAAGTTCTTTAAGATTTGCATAAGATATTCCTTTCCCTGTAATGATACTTTCCATGGATATTTTCTCAGAAAATCAGTTTCTCGTTAGAGTTCGAGTTTTGAAAATGGTGATTTTAGTACGTTACATGATTTATGCATATTTTCGGTTTGTTCCTTTAAGCTTACAACGTATTTATTCAGTGATACCGTATGATAACCAAACAAAATATGTTTTAAAATATTTTAGAAAAGATGCGTTTTTTTTTTTTTTTTAGTTTACAAGGCATATATTTTATTTACACATATAATGAGTGCTGAAGATTTATTCATTTTTTTTTGTTATTTAATTAATTCGTAATTTTTATTAACTTTTTTAAAATAGCTTTTTATATACATGATATAAATCATTTTATTCTTCTAAGATACGAGAAGAAATTTTATTCATAGCTTTTAATGAACAAAATTAGACCAAGAACAGATTATCTGCGGAAGAAAATTTTAAATAAAAATTAAAAATTCGCATTTTTTTCCTAATTTTTATTAAATAAATTCTCTGCATGTTCTGTTTTATCTAATTCTATTTTATCAGGTACCGCGTTCTACACCCTACGTGCTACTCTCGCCATCCCCTGTCCAGACACTCAGGTCTATAAAAGAACAATAATGTGCTGTTTTTAGAAAGGAAGAAAAATAAATTGAACAGTAGAAACTGGGTAGAATTTTAAGATATATATTACTTTGAGATTTATATTCAGTCGATAAAATAAGCATTAAATGTTCTTTTTATTTAACAGAATATTATTCCCCGCAAAATCTATGAAAAACAAACTATTATCTGAAAGATTTCTGCATTTATGTCATTCTATGAAACCGCAATAAAATATGGAAGTTTCTGCCAGTTTATGGACATTTTTTTTTATTTTTGTTTTTAAATGTGACGACAGGAAGTTTTTAATTTCATGATTCATAAATGAAAATGCACACGATCTGCTGAATAAGCCACGTGTATATAAAAAATATAATTAATATTCAGAAATAATGTACTAATATCAAAATATATCAACTCTTTCTCAGTTTCTCTTAATCTACAACAGAAGGAAAGAAAAAAAAATTATATTGGAAATACAATACTTAAATGTTTAAACAAATCATTAAAATCACAATTAATTAAAACAAATAATAAATTAACGTCTTTTATTAACGATGATGTAATTTTCAACTTGATATTATGTACTGTTATTCATGCTCCAAATATCATTAAAATTACTTCAACGTATACAAATATACATATCATTTTATACGTGTTATATGTAATTTCCACCTTCAAAAGATTGTTGAATAAAAGAGTTTAATTGCTTTATTTTTTCGTTCATTTTTAGTATACACGTGTAAATATTTAATTCAGTTAAAATACATTGTTTGGAAGTATTAATTAGGTATTTTTGAAAAATTGGTAACAGTAAATAAAAAACGCAATTTAAAAATATGAATTATTTCTGTCTAAAAATAAGGAAATTTGGAAAAAAATTGAAAAAAAACAAAACTCGAAAAAAAAGTCAAATTAAAAAAATTATATATTTGACACTGTATTTAGTGATTTATTTGACTGCAAACGATGGTTAAATTGCTAAGGATAGTGTTTGATACTGTGAAACTTGTGTAACGCAACTATCTTGAACGACGTCAACATTAAATATACTAATAAATCTGCAGATCAGGAGCCTCAACGTCATCTCTGAAAGTCATTGTTTTGTAATCTTACTTCTCATATTATTTAGCATCTTACAATTCGCAATTAAATTTGTTTTATGTTACATACATAGTTATAGGCATATAAAGTACTTCAAAGGTTTGAAAAATTAGAATCGTTAAATTAAACACAATTTATGTAATGATATTCTGAAATTCTTATACAATTCTGATTCGTGTAATTTTTTAGATAAAAAATTGCATTTCTTATTTTGATATTCTTTGAAATATGGTTGCTAAGCAACTAATAAAATAAACAGAAAAGAAAAAGAAATTCAGTTTAAGATTCGTAAAAAATAGGAAAATAAAATGTTCGATATTTCCCGAACAGTTGCAAAAAATTTTCCAATAATTTAAAGAATTAATTTATAAATTCTAATACATGAATCGGCAAATTCACAAAGCTATTGAATATATTTAAGACCTCCATATCGAAAATTTAGTATCCGTCATTTTACGTTTAAATCCCTTATTTAAATATGAGATTTTCATTTCAGTTAAAAACGAAATTCGAAAATCGTCTGCATTAACATCGTCTGCATGCATAGGAAAGCATTATGAACTAAAAAGAGATGTTCTATACTTTTCGAACGCATTAACCAAATGTAACTAAAAACTATATAGCTAATTCCGGGTACCTCACCAACATACCTACCAAAAATCAACCTAATTGGATCATTTTTGTCAGTTATCGTGGAACAGACAGACAGACAGACAGACAGAAACCAAAAACTTTTCGGGTCTCCACAGTGAGCCTCAACTGACGTTTCGGCAATAAATACTTTTTTCTACAAATATAAGATAATTTTTTTAACTTACAAAATTTGTTGAAAATTTCATTAATTATGTTTCGAAACATCATTTACTTAATTAGAACTTGTACATAAATTCATAATTTACGGTAATATTTTCTAGCTTCGAAACAAACTTTCTTCAAAGTAGATTTTTTACAAGCGCGATACCTAGCAATTTATCTTCTTAACATAATCCAGGAGTAATTTACTAATGAAATAAAATTTGTCAGGAAGAACTATTTGCAAAAAATATTTTAAAATGCAAATTAAAAAACGGATATATTTTTGGAGATATTTTCGTGAATAAACGTCCTTGTATGTGTTTTGAATAAATTTGTACGAGATATACACAAGATCTGCTTTCTTGTTATGATACACTCAATCTATATTTTTCCCCTGAAAATCAATTTTCTATTACAGGGTTTGAGGTTTCACATTGGTGATTTCGTACGTTGCATTATTTATTCAAAATTCGCTAGTTGTTCTGGTATGATAATAACAAAAAAAGAATATGTGTGAAGAGAATATATTTACAATGTCTAAGACTTTTTACTTATAAAAAGTTTAGTAACAAGACGAATAATATTTTCTGTTATCTGCTATTATTGTCTGTTTTAATCGCTTAACAGCCTCATATTACTGCTATTTTTATGAAAACAAACGTCATTGTTTTATTAAAAAAATTAATTTTAACGATTACTTCTGTTCTTGGAAGTTTTATGTGTCTAACAATATCTTTTACTGTATATAAAATATGATTTTCTAATGAAAGTGTAAGCACGTATAAAACAGGCAAGTGTAACGGTGGTTAAAAATTTGGTTGATGCAAGCTTTTTAATAAAACCTTTTTCACACGCAGAATACATAGTATTTATTTATCATATGTGATATTGATTGATTTTATTAGCAGTTCCAAAAAATTAAAATTGTGGCAAGAAAATATATTCTGATCAGCACATTTTCAAAAGGAAAGATAAAAGCTCTTAATTTATTTATTATATGTGATATTGACTGATTTATTTAGCAGCTCCTAAAAATTGAAATTGTGGCAAGAAAATGTGTTCTTATCAGCATATTTTCAAAATGAAAGATAAAATCTCTTGAATGATTTTAAAAAGCACTTTCTCGTATATGTTCTACTTTCGTAGTTTTTTTTCATTAATTTAGCACGACATTTAAACAAACACATTTATTTCTCCATAATTTTACTTTTCAATAATGTTTCACCGAAAAAATACTTTTACGTTAGTGTTAGAGTTTTGGTAACGGCTTTATCGCACAATTTATTTTTTATAGAGACAGTGAAACCTTTCTAGTACGTCCTCTCGGGTCCACTTGAAAATGACTTACTAAGCAAAATTTATATTATATGTAAAAGGAAATTCCGAATGCTTGTATGATAAGTATATCTATAACTATATTACATTATAAATTATATAAATTAGTAGAATAAGAATTAAAAATCATAAAATTGGTGACAAATTAAGAAAATTATATTACGTAAGTATGTTACGTAGGTTTTTACTTGTACAATTCGATACGTACCCATTTGTTACTGGCATTAAAAAAAAGAGTCCCTTTTTATTTTATGGCAGTTTTCTGAAATCAATTATTTTTTCTCTAAGGAATATAGCCTACTATTTTCCCTATCTGTAGTGTCATTTAAAGATGAAATATATTTCCGTAGTTCATCAATATTTTCTAAGGCCTTTTCCTTTGTAATAATCGAGGGGATTAATTTTGGGAGGTTACTCTTCTTCAGGATCCCTATCGGATTCTACTGTTGGCATATTCTTCGCTTCCAAAGCATCAGCTATAATTTCACTTATTATTGCTTCGGGTGAAGTTTGTAAACTGCTGTCTATATTCGTATACGCATCTTCGTCAAATTGTTGTAGGACCTGCCCCCGTTCGCATAATTTCTGAAACATTGTAGCCAAAGGAATATCCTCATCTTCCGTATCCTTGGTCATGTTAGAGCCTGTGATTTTCTGGCATAGTTGAAACAATTATTTATTGAGATGTTTGAATCATTATTTTATCCCTTGTGAACATAATGAATTGCAGCCAGAACAGTGACACGAATCTGTGTGTTCTAATTTATTGCTTTGATAGCTTTGATAAAAAATCTGAAGTATTTATCTTTAAAGCTTAAAATGCTGCCTTGATCAGGTGGTTGCAGAACTGACATGGCTTTAGGTGGCATAGGAACAATCTCTGTGGGTTTAAAACCAGCGTGAGCGGTACAGCTGTCTATAACAATGAAAACTTCTATCCTTTCTGAACCAAATGTTTTGTCCAACGTTTTAATAGTTTCTTCCCAAATGGTGGATGTCATAAATACTTTAGAGTTCACTCTATAGATCTCTGGAAGATATTTAATATTTTTGAAGCACCGTGGCGTTTCACTTTTGTTAATGACAATAGTTGTTAACTCATCAATTCCGGGCATGTTCTAACCCAGCAACACTGGCAGTCTGTCTGTTCCAACCGAATAATTTTCTAAGCGGAATAATAGTGTCTTGTCTGGTAGAACGCGAAAACATTATCCTGTCACATCTAAATTACTGATATTCGATGGCTTGTAATTGGATCAAACTTCTTGTAACAATGCATTTGACCACAAATGTATTTCGCTTTTGTCAAAAGCTGCTGATTCTCCACAAATTTTATGAAAAGAAAGTTCGTGTCATTCTTTAAAGCGTCGTATCCATTCGTTACTGACGTTATATTATACAACATTTAGTTCATTTTCTGCTGTGAATGATTTTTATTTAAAAATCCTCAAAGTCATCAAAATTAGATGTGTTTATCTTTTTGTCGCTTACAACCGTTTTGTTCACTGCTGAAAACTGCTACCTTTGAGGATAGTATCATGATTAATGTCGTTCATGAGATAAACTGCGGAAAATCCCGACTTATTCATTCCTGACTTTTCAAATCGGTGATTAACTTGAATTTTTCTGTTAATGTCCTATCCATGACATAATAGCCATTTTAGCTTCCTAATGTACGTGGTTTCAAAGCTAAAATGAACTTAGAAAAACCAATGAGCAATCCAATGCAAGCACACACGAATTGAAAATTAAAGACCGAATTGAAAATTTCCTGTTCTGAACATGAGAATCTCAGTTAATAAACAAAGATCCAATGTCAGGGAGTTGAAAAAGGTCAACTCATTCTTTCCCCAATCCTTCACACAGATTTGTTTTGTGTAATTCCTCCCTCGTTCACCCAATTTTTCTCTCATGGCAATTTAAACTCCGTGGTTTGCCAAAGAATTACTTCCAATAAATGTTCATGTCTGTCTTATCTGTTGTCAAACAATTAAAAATTCGGTCTCAGAATTCTGATATTACTAATGAATTATAATGATCGGTCATGTTCAAGACAAACCAATTGGCAGGCATCTGATTGTGAACTAAGTAGTACTGTGAACTGTTATCTATACTAATATTATAAAGTAGTAAATATAGTTTTTTTGTTTATTTGTTTGTTTGTTTGTTTGTTTGTAGGGGGTAATCTCTGGAACTACTGAAGCGATTTCAAAAGTGATGGTGGCAAATTGATGGTGACAATCCCTGCTCCAACATAGGCTATATTTTATGTCGGTGCCACTAACCCACGGGGGTGCAGGAGCGAAAAACGTTCTAAAATTTCGATTTTTTTTATACTGAAGGAGCTAGAAACATAAAATTTGGCATGCTAGTTACTTATAAGATGTAAATGCTCTCTAAGAACAAATTCTAAAAATATTCGAAATTTAAAAGGTGTGAGATGAGCGAAAAGTGTTGTAAAAACATTCTGAATTACAATTTCTATGGAATCTCTGGAACTATAGAAACATTTTCAGAAGTGATAGTGGCAAATTGATGCTAATAGTCCCTGCTGTAACATAGGCTATGTTTTATATCGGTGCCACTACTACAGGAAAAAGGGGTAAAAGAGCGAAAAACGTTCTAAAATTTCGATTTTTGAAGTGAAAACTTCTTTAGGCGCGTTGGGCATTTTTGAGATGGGAAAAAAACATTGAACTCGCGACACTGTTACCGACACCTCTGTATATTTGAAGTGATTGAAGTGAAAACTTCTTTCGGCGCGTTGGGCATTTTTTGAGATGTCAAAAAACATTGAACTCGCGACACTGTTACTGTAACCGACACCTCTGTATATAAGTATGTACATGTATTGTGTATAGTTAGGTATGAAGTAGGGCGGGGCGGGTGCGTCGCGTGCCGCATGCTTGCATGTGCACTATTGCAATGCGGTATAGTAAGCGCAGAAAAATGTAAGCGGTATAGTAACACAGAAAAAATTAAGCGGTACAGTAAGCGGTATAGTCAGCGGTATAGTAAGCTGAATAGTAAGCGGTATAGTCAGCGGTATAGTAAACGTAGAAAAATGTAAGTGGTATAGTAAGCGGAATAGTAAACGCAGAACAATGTAAGCAGTGTAGTAAGCGGTATAGTAAGCGGTACAGTAACGCAGAAAAATGTAAGCGGTATAGTAACACAGAAAAAATGTAAGTGGTATAGTAAGCGGCATGGTAAGCGGTCTAGTGAGCGCAGAAAAATGTAAGCGGTATAGTAAGCGCAGACAAATGTACGCGATATAGTACGCGGCATAGTAAGCGGTATAGTAACGCAGAAGAATGTAAGCGGTATAGTAAGCGGTATAGTAAGTGGTATAGTAAGCGCTGAAAAATGTAAGCGGTATATTAAGCTGCATAGTAACGCAGAAAAATGTAAGCGGTATAGTAACGCAGAAAAATGTAAGCAGTATAGTAGCGCAGAAAAATGTAAGCGGTATAGTAGCGCAGAAAAATGTAAGCGGTATAGTAACGCAGAAAAATGTAAGCGGTATAGTAGCGCAGAATAATGTAAGCGGTATAGTAAGCCCAGAAAAATGTAAGCGTTATAGTAAGCACAAAAAAAATGTAGGCGGTATAGTAAGAGGTACAGTAAGCGGTATAGTAAGGTGTATAGTAAGCGGTATAATAAGCGGTATAGTAACGCAGAAAATGTAAGCGGTATAGTAAAGTTTATAGTAAACGCAGAAAAATGTAAGCGGTGTAGTAAGCGGTGTAGTAAGCGGTGTAGTAAGCGGTATAGTAAGCGGCATAGTAACGCAGAAAAATGTAAATGGCACATTAAGCGGTATAGTAACGCAGAAAAATGTAAGCGGTATAGTAAGTGGTATAATAATGCAGGAAAATGTAAGCTTTATAGTAAGTGGTATAGTGCGAGTGAAGTCTGTTTCCAGAAATTTTTGTATGTAAAATAATATGCATTATTTTTCATGTACAATAGCGCATTAAATGAAAATTGTAATATAATTTTTGTAGTAGTAGATTATAATAATGAATAAAAAAACACTTCATTTAAAAGTACTATTTCCTTCACAATAAAACATTTCCTGACGATTCAAAAAATACACACGTAATTGTTCAAGTTTTCACTTCTGTCGGCACTCCCGGAGTGCCATTTTTTTTTTATACTGAAGGAGCTAGAAACATGAAATTTGGCATGGTAGTTACTTATAAGTTATAAATGCTCTCTAACAAAAAATTAAAAAACAATCGAAATTTAAAAGCGTGAGATGAGCGAATCGCGTTCTAAAAGCATTCTAAATTACAACTTCCATGGAATTTCTGGAACTACACAACTGTTTTCAAAAGTGATGGTGGCAGATTGATGGTCACAGTTCCTGCTGTAACATAGGCTATATTTCATGCCGGTTCCACTGCCCCCAGGGGAGTGCATGAGTGAAAAACGTTCTAAAATTTCGATTTTTTTATACTGAAGGTATTAGAAATATGACATTTGGCATGGTAGTTACTTACAAGATGTAAATGCTCTCTAAGAAAAAATTCTAAAAAAATTCGAAATTTAAAACTGTGACATGAGCAAAAAGCGTTCTTAAAACATTCTACATTACAATTTCTATGGAATCTCTGGAACTACCGAACTCTTTTCAAAAGTGATGGTGGCAAATTTTTGATGGCAATCCCTGCTCCAACATAGGCTATATTTTACGTCAGTGCCACAATCCAAGGGTGGTGCAGGAGCAAAAAACGTTCTAAAATGGCATTTTTTTTATACTAAAGGAGCTAGAAATTTGAAATTTGGCATTGTAGTTACTTATAAGATGTAAATGCTCTCTAAGAACAAAATAAAAAAAATCGAACTTTAAAAGGTTGAAATGAGCGAAAAGCGTTCTAATAACATTCTAAATTACAACTGCTATTGAATCTCTGGAACTACAGAACCGATTTCAAAAGTGATGGTGGCAAATTGATGGTGACACTTTCTGCTCCAACATAGGCTATATTTTATGTCAGTGCCACTATTCCCAGGGGGTGCAGGAGTGAAAATTTTTCGAAAATTGCGACTTTTTTTATATTGAAGGTGCTAAAAATTTGGCATGGTAGTTACTTATAAGATGTAAATGCTTTCTAAGAATAAATTTAAAAAAAATCGAAATTTAAAAGCGTGAATTGAGCGAAAAGCGTTCTAAAATCATTCTAAATTACAATTTCTATGGAATCTTTGGAACTACAGAACCGATATCAAAAGTGATGGTGACAATCCCTTCTCCAACATTATCTTTAATATAAAGCTATGCGTTGCTGGCGACTGGGGTTTTCGCTAATCTTTGCCACAGATTAATCTCGGAAAATGAAACATTTGAAGTTACTGAAAAAAATAATAGCTCGAAAAGTATTTGTCAGAAAATTGTTAAACAAACTGCGTTTGAAAGGTAAAAAAATGTATATTTCTTAATATAAATTTCAAATGTAATGATTATGCCATTTTTCAAATATTGAATTTCAAAAATTACCAAATTTCACAATGGAGTACCATAGCGAAAAAATAATGGTAAGGGCGACGTGTTCTGACGTTTATATTGGCTATAGCATGAGTCACAAATTATAGTAGCCTTATTATTCTGTTAAAATATAAAAGTGAACTATGAAATGTGAATATTTTGTTTGATTAAAGATTCGTTAAGAGAAATTGACCGGCAAAGCGGGCGCAGCTTGCTAGTTTCCTATATTTTGCTATTAAAAAAAATACGGTGTACATTTTTATTCGTACTGCTACACTTATTTATTTATGGGCTCTCTAAGATGTGCCCCTAATCTAAGGGATGCAACTTAGGGACCGTGTCCTAAGATGACCACGCCCAGTAACTCCAGGACATGGAGTTAGTTACCAGACAACTAGGAAGACCTCTGAATGTCATCTACACTGTAAAAAATGACCAATGTTTCTTATTTTATGAAAATATAATATAACCACGAACGGAAATATCATATAATTTTCTGAGTTATCCGAAATTCCGAATACCGTGTTCCATTGTCTTTTGAATCCCCAGGAACCATTACATTTCCAAAATTTTAAGAATTATTTATAAAAACAAATTATTTTTCGTTGCCCGTATTTTTCAAAAACGTTTCCGAAGGGTTTTTATAATGTATTAATTAGTGTCCGCAGCCTGGTATACCTGATTTTCGAATGTCATCCATTCTCAAGTAAACGTTTACAGCCGCATAAGTTAATTTATACATGAAAGAGTAAAGAAATAATCTTAATTTTAATGTTATTGTTAACGCTGTTAATTTTACATTTTTGTCCATTAAACATATTTTTTGAGCATGAAAATGTTTACTTGAGAATTGATAGCATCCGAAAAACAGGTATTCCAGGCTGAGGACACTAATTAATACACTATAAAAACCCTTCGGAAACGTTTCTGAAAAATACGGGCAGCGAAAAAACTTTGTTTTTATAAATAATTCTTTAAATTTTGGAAATGTATTGGTTTCTGGTGATTCAAAAGACAGTGGAACACGCTATACGGAATTTCGGATAACACAGAAGATTATATTATATTTTCGTTCGTGGTTACAGTATATTTTCATAAAATAAGAAACATTGGTCATTTTTTACAGTGTACTGTTCAACTGTTATCGTATAAGAACAGACAAGCTCAATCGTTTGGAGAACGATACATTACTCACTCTAAAGAATCATTCTAAAGAATTTCTGAATTACTAAAATAAGAGATTATTTTAATGAAATCGTAAAACAAATTTCGTAATTAGACATCGCATAAAAACTTAAAAACAAAATGAAGATTCTTTTACAAAATATGTAGATGGTTTTTTTAACCGAATAAACTTCAAATCGCAAGTGAAACTTTATTAAAGCATAAAGAAAATAAGCTACTTTGGATTAAAAACGTAAAAAGTTATGAATTTATTTATAATTAATTTAATTAGCCATATGTAAATTACTGAAAACGTATGCAGCATAATTCCGTATGCAGCATTAATTATCTATTATGTTACCGAAGCATTGTTAAGAACATTCACTTGTACTAAGAACACTTGTGTAAAGAACATACTTCAGAATGTTAATTGAAGTATTAAAGTGTTTTAAACAACCATTATCTTTCTAAAGATAGCATTTCAGATTTTGGACTTCCTTTGATAATACATAATTGGCAATATATTTATGTAGAGTCCCTAATTCAACAATTATTTCTTTCCGTTATTATTCAAATTTTGCTAAAAAAACAGATAAGAAGAAATTTAAAAATAATTGAAAATTTTTCAATAACATTATTTAAAATATTTTTCATTATCATTAATGAAGACGATATTCTGGGTGATTAAACATCTTATAAATTTTATAAAGTTTCACTGAGGATAATTAACTTTATAAGTAAAATGCCTTTCTAAGATTTTATCACGACCAGCGAATAATTATTATACTCAAGGAATAACTTATTTATCAGGATGTTATTGTCAAGTAAGCAAAATTGATTTTTGAATCAGAAAATACTTTTTTACACTTTTATCATTTGTTTTATTGATAATATAAAGATTATTTAGATTTACTATTACTTTAGAAAATGAAAAAAAAAATATTTTATAAGGTTTTCTTTAATAGTCTTTAATTAAAAATACACTGCTGTCCAAATATTAAGGGACAGTCAACGGACGCTTTCGCTTTTTACACGTTTTAGCGAATAGCTACTGGAATTCATGACAAATTGTTCTTGAAATTTGAGGATGTAAAAGCACATGTTTGACTTCAAGAAGAGCAATTAAATATTAATATATTGAATATTTGATGAGATACGGGCATTTGTATGAAATAATTTATAACTACGCATGCACGAACTATACTGAAGGTATTTTTTCTTGATTTGGTAGTCAATTCTATATGGTAAGTCATACAAAAAGACCAGTCAAATATCGTGAAATCTGAGAAAGATACCAGCAATACAGTGAACTAATTGACAAATTGGGAGGGAAATCTCATATAATCCAACGGAATTTAATGGGTCGTTTCTTTTTACTCCTAGAAGTACGCTTTACTGTTTAAAATGTGATACAGTTGTTCTGTTTCTATGTTTTTTATAAATGTTAAAAAACATTTTATTTTATTTCAAAACTTCAAAGTTGTTTTACTCGAAACGGCATTTTTTATGTCGATGAACATGGTTACAAAAAAATTTAGACACGGGTTTCAACGAAACTTTGTGAAATTGTAGCTTTGAGAATTATCTTCCCCTTTTAAGAATAAATTTAATTTCTGATCATTTTTTTTAACCGTTTGAACACACAAATTTTAGGCCAGAAAATAACGTTTTCATTCAAATGGCTGCTATTCTGTTTACAAATACAATAAACTTATTCATTTCATTCAAGGGCAGGTTTATTCAAAATATTATTAAAGTAGATTGGTTTTGTTCGTTTCAGATAAGCGGTTTCCGCTTAGAGGTGCCCTCGGAAGCGGGCCATATCTCCACTATTTGTCTCTACATTTGTACACAAAAAATCGTAAACAAACGTAAATAAACGTAAATCTGAAGTATTCAAAAGTACTAATTGTTGTTTTTATCTGTTGTATATTTTGGCAAAACTAATGTCAAAAATGACCCCCGATCGGAGGTCGTGAGTGGAGCTAACGCCTTAAGCTTACACTGATAAGGTACATCTTTATGTAGCGTTTTTCTCATTTCATGAATTGCCGGCTATATTTTAAACTCTAACGATTATAAATAATGAGATATTTGAATCTTTTGTTAAATATTAATATTCAGCCAAAAACGGACCGCTTGCTCAGCCTGATATGACCAATAAAAACCATGCTTGATTTACCGATAAATCCTGGAAATTTCCGTTCAACAACCTAACGAAATTAACGAAAGCTATTTCAATTTATGGGTAATAATTACGTGCAACCTCTAATTATCATAAATACGTAAAACTATTCGTAACACCCAGATTCGTGGAGATCCTTCGATACTTTATGAAATTTAAAGAATAAATAAAATAGTAGCCATCTCAGTCAGCCACAAATGTTACCAGCGGAAAACAACAAAAGAGTCATTCGACCAATAGAGTACCATCAAATCAAGTTCATCAAATATTAATTAGGCACACTTCTGTTACACAACTAGCGTGAACTGTAGTAAATAATGTTCATTAATAATTTTTTTCTGTCAGATAATGCTAAAAAAATAAGTCAGCCCAAATATTAATGAAAGCGTTATATGCGTTTTATATTTCTAACTTTTCTAAAAAGTGATTTATTATTATATATTATGTCTATTATATAGAGGTGTAGCTAAATTAAAAAAAGATTACACTTTACAGTTAAAATTTTAGAATTTAGATAAGAAAACTACATGGAGATTATCAGAATTTATAGATATTTTCATACCATAGTAAAATAGCAAAATTTTATGATATTGTTTGCTGAAATGAATTTAAAATACTTCAGAAGCGACTTAGAAATAAAAATTAATAAAAATTGTGATAAGTTCGGAACAAACGTACACCGCAAAAAACATTAATATTATGTTTTTCCTTGAACATTATCTCAAATATTTAGAACTCTGTAAATGTCGTCGCACTGATTAATATCTATTAAAAATGCACGAAACAGGAATAGTGATGTAAAATTAGTTCAGAAAATATAAGCCTGGATGTCATTTCCTTTATTTCATAAAAGAAGGTCTTCACTTAAGTATTCTTTTTATATTTTGTTTTAAATAATGTACGTGCTTAAAATAAACTTTTTTTTAGTATCAGGGTATACAAATATTCTAAAACTTTCTTAAAAGTGTGGGAAGTGTTTACTGATATTATCTCAATAAACTAGTAATTAACAAACAAATGGAGTAGTTTTTCCTCTTTAATTTCAAAGCACGCAAGAATGTTTACTTGTAAGGAACTTTCAAAAATTCTTTTACTTAATCTTTACTTACATAAGATGAATATAAATAAAAATAAAAGTTCCCAGTTAAACTGAAGGCATTGGGTTTACCGCCTATACACACGTATTGTATATCATACTCTTATTTCAAGTAATAATGTCCCTAGAAAAATAAAGATATCGACAATAAAATCCCAAATTTCGATTATGAGATATACTTTTGATACAAACTAACTACAAATTTAGAGTTTCAGTCCATCCTTTTATTTGTAGAGTAAAATGTGTGATCCGTATTTCACTAAACGGCGCTTTTATCTTTATGAATTTCAAATAAAAGATTATAATAAATATGGCAAATGTAAAATAATTACACGTAATAATAATAAATTAAGTAGAGGGATTACCTCACTCATTTCGCCCTTTATACTAACCAATGATCCTCCAAATCTAATCAGAAAAGCGCGTTATCACAATGAACCTATAAACAAAGTTTGAAGAAAATCGAATAATTCTGCATGAAAAACTCATTTATCTAAATTAAGAGGAGGAATTAGCCCACCGGTCCTCCCCTTTGTACTTAACCAATGAATCCCCAAAACTAATCAGGGAAGCGTCTTAGCACAATAAACCTATATACATAATTTGAAGCAAATCGGATAATTCTGCATGAAAAATATATTTATCTAAGCTACGAGGGGGATGAGCCCCCGTTCCCCCCTTTATACTTAACCAATGAACCTCCAAAAGTATGCAAGGAAGCGCCCTATCATAATGAACCTATGTACAAAATTTGAAGCAAATTGGATAATTCTGCATAAAAAACACATTTATTTAAATTAAGGAGGGATTAACCCCCGTTCCCCTTTTATACTTAACCAATGATCCTCCAAAATGAATTAGGGAAGCGCCTTATCAGAATGAACCTGTATACAGTGGGTGATCAGTTAACGAACTTAATCCGTTCCAAAACAATGTTTGCTAACCATATTGTTCGTTAACCGATCATAGATTTAGTATAGATTTGTATGGGAATTCGATTAATTCGTTAATAAAAGCTAAATAATATATAAAAATTAATATGCATTCTATCTCAATTTATTTAAATGTAATAATAATAAAACATACACTGTTAAAACTTGGCAGCAAACTGTCCAGTCATTTGACCGTTTTTATAGAAAATGGTTACACAACCGTAATTTAACCCTATTCTGACCATATTATTGCCCATATTATGGTCAGAATAGAGTTAAATTACAGTTATGTAACCGTTTTCTGTAAAAACGGTTGAAAGACTGGACAGTTTGCTGCAAATTTTTAACAGTGTATATTACATACAGTCTTGTCCTTCTTTCAGTCATGCTTTTTTTGAGTTTGTGGGGCATTAAATATTTGACAAAAGCTTATTTTTTTCTTTCTGGAGTTTTCAATCTTCCCATTTTAATAGGGTTAATATACGTCCGTATTTAATAAGGACATATCTCAGTTTCATGGCTTTGTTCGTGTGGTGCAGGACTTATAAAAAAAAATTACATGCCCTTTGTAAAAGCTTTTAGAATCACATTCATTGATTACATCATTAAATCATCTATGCTTATCATTTTGACCAAACAAAAACTCCATTAGTTCTCTAAAAGATCGTGTTTACTACGAAGCCCGATAGAGCTCAAGTGGAGCCGAGAGCTTGTTAATAATTTAGGAACTAAATTTCAGTTAAAATAATTAACTTGCAATTAAAAATATTCCTTTGAAAAGGGACACAAAATATAAAAATTAAAGTTTTTGTATTATTCATTCTAATTTGAGGGCCCTAAACTGTAGGGCTGGAACCCCCGGTACCCCCTGAAATAATTAGGCCATCAGTAAAATGTTTTCTGATTCGATAATAGTAGATGCAATTAAATACTGCTCTGCAAATCTGAAACACAGCATTGCTTCTTCTTGGCTTTGTTTTGTAAGGCGTTCGTTAACCGAACAATGTGTTCGTTATCCGAACATAAAAATCTTTTGCGAAAGTGTTCGTTAACCGTTTTAATCTTAAACCGAAAAGTTCCTTAACCGATCACCCACTGTCGGAAAATTCTGCATAAAAAGCCAATTTTTATAAATTAAGGGAGATTAGTCCCCCGTTCCCTCATTTATACTTAACCCATGAACCCCCAAAACTAATCTGGGAAGCGCTTTATCATAATGAACTTATATACGAAATTTGAATCAAATCGGATAATTTTGCATGAAAAACTGATTTATGTAAATTAAGGGGGGGGGAAGCCCCCATTCCCTCCTTATATTTACCCAATGAACCTCCAAACTAATTAGGAAAGCACCTTATCAGAATGAACCCATATACAAAATTTGGATAAGTCTGCATGAAATATCCATTTTTCTAAAATAACCTTTTACAGGCCGAATTCAGATCCAGGTATACTTTAAAATATTTTTTTGCCCATTATGCCTTCTAATGCTTTAATTAAGGGATATTAGTCACAAATATGGAGGGAAAAATTTATATATAATTTTCAGAATGTTCCCTATTGGGAACATTGGTCGATCGAGACTGTACTTTTACACTAGATTAACGGGGGATAAACCCTCGTTCCCCAATTTATACTTTACCAATGATCTCACAATACTAATCAGGGAAGCGCCTTATCACAATGAACCTATATAGAAAATTTGAAGCAGCTCGGTTACTTCTATCAAGAGTTATCGCGTTACGGACGTACCTAGATATAGAAGCTGCTAGCACATTAGCTCTTAGGCTTTGATAGCCTGTGAGGTAAAAAGAAAGCGGCACATAAAACTATCTAAACAAAGTATTATGTATTATATTCTTATATAGTTGTGTTCTCTATTTATAATTTTTGCTTTTTTTAATCGCGAAGATTATGATATATTTTTTAAATGTGTAAGATAATTATTATGCCTCACAGTTTTCTCTAACGTACCTATTTTAAAAGAACAGATACCATTAATTTCAGAAAAATTATATATTTAAAAAATCATTATTTTTTTTTCATTAAAGAATGCATTTTGAAACACATGCTGTGTATTTAATGCCCGTCATGAGCACTCACACATAAACACATAAACCCTGTAATGTCGTAGTATTTCTTCTTCGTCACATGACCTGCTACGCCACGTCAAAATCGTTTTCTACTCCGCCAATCCGAGTTTGTAATATCCGCGCAGTACATTTTGATCTATGTAGTATACAAAATGTTCGGTTTTTATGACGAAATTTCAGAAGTGTTGTAACTTCTTCGTCAAAATAAACCAATTTTCTAATTGAAAACAGTGACGTAATGCACCTTCCCAAAAATACACTTGTTTTCGTTTATAACCTAAATGGTAATTATGAAGTTGTGTCGAACATTAAAAATTATTTACTTATTTTTTCCGACGTGTTTTATAATCATAACAAATATTCAAAGTTGATACGATACGTGTACAGACGACACTGAGCTTTACGTTCTATATTAAGAATGGTGTCGCGTCAATTCGTCGCGCACAATTCATCGCGGAATAATTCGTCACGGCGACAACTCATCGCAGCGTCAATTCTTCGCAGCGTCAATTCATCGGGGCATCAATTCGTCGTGGTGTCAATTCGTCGCGAAGTCAATTTGTCACAACGAAAATGTTTTTGAAGGCTATGATGATAAAAGTAAACATAATTTAGTCAAAATTATTTAAAATTAATTTGTTTTTTAGATATAGAGAATTATAACTAACAATTTATAAGAGATAATAATTTTACTAAATTATCTTTACTTTTATCATCATAGCTCTTAAAAACATTTTCGTTGCAACGAATTGACGCCGCGACGAATTGACACCACGACGAATTGACGCTGCGACGAATTGACGCTGCGATGAATTTTGCGCGATGAATTGTTCCGCGATGAATTGTACGCGACGAATTGAAGCAGAACCATTAAGAATGAAAGCCATAATAATGAACACCAATACAAAAGGCGTCAATGCCTGAATTAATGTGCACTTTCATCGTGTGTTTCGTTTCGGTATCATGCTATGTCACACGAAATAATGTATGACCCCAATTACTAATTTCGTTACAGTATGCATTAAATTGTTAATGCACGAAAACAGGAGTTCACATTATTATAGTACTTCTCCATGTACATTTGGATTAGCATGTAAAATTGAAACTCTGGATATTATTAAAAATTTTGTTCATGTTTAATTCTATATGTGCATACGATAATACATTTTAGAGATTAAAAATAGAATAATTTTAAACGTTGCACCAAATTTATTGTTTTACTGTGCATTATCTTGTGAAAGTTTTATTTTTTGAATAGTGATGAAAAGTGCATTGAATTTAATTATAATTCTACGAGTAATGCATTCATCGGGCACATACACATCTCCAGTTGGTAGTACTGAATGTTAAAATGCTGTTTATTTTTGAAATTAAACAAAATCACAGTATGGAATTTAGGCACTTTTATTAAATAATTTAATTAAAGCATTTCAAAAATCTTGCGCATTTATTATTATTATTATTTGTTTTTGTTTTTCATTTACTAATCTATGCATTTATATTTAGCCTTTTTTTAAAAAGTAGAAATCCTTTTGAGTGTCTACATCCATTCAAAATGCCCGTTCTTTAACATTCCAGAGGCAAATATAAAACTGAACAATGATGAAAGACTTCTGGAAAATGCTTTACATTCTATGATGTTATCGTGAAGAATCAGTTGTTCGCATGTATTGACAAAGTCCACGCAATACTGTTTATTACAGTAATAGACATCGATATTGGTGGTGTGAGGAATATATTGTATTGAAATAAGAGTCATTTTATATGAATCTGTATTCTGTTGAGGGGAGTTTGCTTGATGTTGAGTGGCAAGTTGCTGAATTTCTTTTTTGTGGGAAATGGAAGTGAGGAGTAATGTCACGTTTCTTTATGTAATTTGTATATTAAGAAGTACAGATATATTGAATCGGTATAAGCATAGAATAGATTAAAGGCCAATAATGTATGTAATTATATCATTTTTTGCAAATCAAATATTGTTAAAATTGACAATTCACATCACAGATACAACATTTCCAGACCACGTAGTTTATCATACGCCCGACAGTTACAGTTAGAGGTATACTAAAATAAAACACTATTCATTTCTTAATATCAGTCTAATATCGGGAAATATTAAAAAGATGTTGGCGAAATAATGATCTAAATTTCTCTTGGATGATAAGGAATGTTTCACAAACAAGCAATCAGCTCACTATATCACCGATATCTTTCTTAATGGTCACAATTTTCCATTGGCGAATTGATAGAAGTTTCCCTCTATGGTCAATCACCTAATTAAGGAAAAAATGGTATTGTTTGAGCATGCGCATTTAATTTGTTCTTAATACAATTGAACATATTTCATCATATATTCAATGTATTCATCTTTTAATAGTAGTACAATGTTTCAACTGTTATTTGACAAGTTTTCGGAATGAGGCATTAAGTTTGTTTCAAAACACTTCATGGTACTAAGAGAAAACATTTGAATGTTTCCAGAAACATTTATATCTTCTCGAATATGTACACCATTCGTACTTAATTGCGCAAAAGTTTCTATATAATACTGAGTTATTTGCTACAGTGATAGATGATTTCGAGCATATTTTGTTAGAGGTTGATTGCAAATATTTTTTATTTATTTTATATCCCTTAATCAGCATCCTGACTAAATCACTGAAAACTGTTAGGTGAAACAAGTTCTTTATATCCCCTCAGTTCAAAGACAATTCGTCAAGCATTTCTGTAACTATTCAGTCATTATCCATAATTTATGAGCATGATTTTTTAAGCAGTAATAGAGCAAGTGAAGCTAATTCGGTTCGAACTGACATTTATTGAGAAAAATCTTTGTTAACTGAAAGGTGATTGTCACCGAATTAAAATTTAATGCAGATGCATTATGTTAACGCTTGGATCCTGTAAAACATTCTTTATCCGAGTCCATATTCACCAGTCACGTCCAAAAAACAACAACACAAATACTGTTTAGACTAAAATTTCGTTAGTAGACACATTCGTTAGCCGAGTTATCTTTGTTCATATATATAATACATGTATGCATTTCTAGATTAGTGATTTTGATGTTAAATCAAAAAGCTGAAATATTTCTAGTTTTATTATTAGTTTTACTTTTAAAAATATGATTGTTAATGTGTTGCTTATAGCACAAGTAATCTTTAATTTTCCAGTTTTCTTTTATATTAAGTCTTAAAAATTTCTAGCACAAGAACAAAAGAATTTATTAAAGATATTAACATTTTTTTAATATACAATAGAACTCCGATTATCCGAATCCCGGTTATCGGAATATCTTCTTAACCGAAATACCTTAAAACTCTTTTTTTTAAGCATGCTGTTTATGAAATAAATAAACAGCGTCGACTTACTTATTTGGACCATTGCGTACACGCAGGTATTTCATTGCATAAACACATACAACACTAATTTTTTTTACAAAGTATGTTGTGATATTTTGTTTTTGTTTTGAACTTCGCATTACTTCTATGCTGCCTTATCACGCCACCTTTTAAACAACTACACATCTGACGCTGTTGAATCTTCCTGCACTTCAATATATTGAATGAAGTGACAGTATCATGAACATAGAAATATATAAGGACTGAAACCGTTCCTCGAAAAAGGTTTCAAATAGGTGGCGCCTGTGTAGGACAATTGCTCTACACGTCAACAGTTCGTCTGCTTGGCAGCCATCGACTGGTGGGTAACCAATATACAGTTTCAGTTTGTTGTTGTAGGATGCGCTACCTTAGTAGATATCCTCGAACGCTGCGCAGAACTGCGCGACTGCCATTAAGTTCGAAAGTCGCGACACGATAATAACAATATTTCGTTAGAAGTCCTTGTCGTTTTTTATGTTCATACCAGTATCAAATCTTTACAACACGTTTAGCTCTCCATGCTTATAAAAACCCTTTAAGCTTCAAAGTATTACTCATCGTAAATAAAGTTTGGAGGAAATTAAAACACGTGTAAACAGGAAAGTGAAATCGCTCAGAATATAAATTCTTGCTTCACCTGGAAGCACAAACGCGTTACCTGGGGAAGTGAGAAGAGTGAGAAGTGTCATCTGGTAGAATAAAATTCAGAAGCCTTCCGGTTATCCGAAAATTCCTATGGAACCCCGGTCAATCGAAAATCCTTTGGTTCCATGCTTTTCGGATTACCGGGGTTTTACTGTATTTTTAAATCTATTTCCAAATTACTCATAAACAATAATTTAAGAAAAAACAAATAATACGAGATTTTAAATTACGACTTTTAAATTTAGACAAAAGTTTCGTTAATAGATACATTTGTCAGCCGAGTTATCATTGTTCATATATATCATATATGTATACATTTCTAGATTAGAAATATTGATATTAAATGAAAAAAACTGAAATATTTCTAGCTTATTATTAGTTTCAGTATTAAAAATATGATTGTTAATGTTCTGTTTAGCACAAGTAATCTTTAATTTTCCTGTTTTCTTTTATATTAAGCTTTAAAACTTTCTGGTACAATAACAAAAGATTTTATTAAAGATATTTACTTGTTTTAATATATATTTTAATCTATTTCTAAATTATTCAAAAACAACAATTGGAATGCATGTCTAATACAAAAGAAAATAATAGAAGAAATATATTTTACGAAAACATTCTGAATAAATATATATTAGATATACATTAGATATATATAAAATATATATTTGCTATGAAACCTAAAAAAAATTAATTATAGCAGTATTATTAGTAGTAGTATGAGTAGTATAAAAATTATTTAAAAATAATTTAACTAAAACAATTATTGAACTTTTCTTTAATTATGTATTTAAATATATATTAATACTGTACTTTTATCTGTATTAGGTTTATTTATTTATTCGTTTTTTTAAATATATATAAAAGTAAAAATATTATTTCAATGGAATCATGAAACACTTATTTAACTGCATATTGCAGAACAACTTTAAACAGAATGAATAAAAATACTTTAATTAATAGAATAAACTTCTAGTTACAGGTAAAATATATTATTAAAGCATAAAATGAAGAAAAGTGATAAATAATTGTCTATCACATTTAAACGCAAAACACAATCTCTTATCTTATTAATTGTATTACCTGTATCTAATTTTTTGAAACATCATTCAGCCTAATTATGCATTTTTAAAAACAAATAATATCTAAAAAATAAAGTAAATATTGTTATTTACTACTTGAGTAAAGAACACACTTGAGGCTTGAGGATGTTAATTGACGAAGTGAAGTAGTTAAAGTAAACATTATCTTGATGAAGATGTGTTAGAAATTGTTGAGAGTATTTGATAATATATAATTGACATTAGATTTATAAAAATCTTTAATTATACCCTTATTTCTTAAATTAATTGTTCAAAATTAACGAAAATAAGGAGATAAAAATGCATTTTAAAAAGAACTACAAGTTTTATATGTACTAATGAAACATTATTTCAATATTATTAATGAGGGCAATATTCTAAATGAATAATATTTTCGATATTTTTTTATGTCTTCAGTAGATAATTAACTTCATACATAAAAGTATCCTTCAAAATTATTATCATTGCCTGTGTAAAAAATAGTCATCAAGAAATCACTTAATTAGCTGTATTCTATTGTTTTCGAAGCGGAATCTATTTTATTGTACGACAGGTCTGTTTATTTAGACTTTTATCTTTTATTTATTTTTTTATTTTTTTGAAAATATTGAGATTAATTAGACCACCGCTTTGTTTAAAGAGGGATAAACAAAATATTTTAAATTATTGAGTTAGATAGTTTTTAATTAAAAATACTCAAAGTGATTTGTATAAAATATTATTTTTTATTAACTAAGAAGATAATATCTTTATATTTGTTTTCTAATGCACTTTTGAAGTCATAATTGAGATGATTTTAGTTAATATAAACAACACAAATGAAACAAAGAATTGGCTTAAATATGCATGAAAACCATTTTTCAGAAATCTATGGGCTCATTTATTTTTTTCAACAAAATTTCTAGTATTTTTTACTTTGCTATGGTCCTGCTTGTTATAGGATATCTGTCTATGTCTCTTTAAATGTTTATATCTATGTATATACGTATAGATATACATACACACATACACACACACACACGCACACACACATATATATATATATATATACATATAATTCGCTTAATGATGTTTTTTTTCTCATCTTTTGAACAAATTTCACTAAATTTATCCGCATATGTTCAGTATGGGGGGGGGGGGGTGGACGGAAATATTCAAAACATATTTTGTATTCATATACAGCAGAATATGTGCGATATGGAAATTTAAAACAAATATAAAAAAGCTTATAAATTCCTTAACATCTTCCGATAGCGCATGGGTCTTAAATTTCGTGTATTTAACAAAAATTATTCAGTTAATTTTTATGATACTAGGGGCTCTGCCCCCTGCTCGCTACGCTCATCAACCCCCGTTCGGATTTCACAGCCTCTTAAAACCAGGTAATGTATCCTGTTTTATAAAGATGATGATGATGATATCACGAACGGCGACTTTCTTCTGTAATTAGGTTATAATGCTTTTTCATTTAACTGGTTATAATGCTTTTCATTTAACTGGTTATAATGCTTTTTCATTTAACTGGTTATAAGGCTTTTTCATTTAATTCATCTTTTTTATTTTTAATATTCATGTGTAAACACAATTTTTATGACGTAATTTTCTTTATTTCCTGCTTTCAACACGTGATCATTTAATTATTATTTTAAACTTTCATTATTGTTTTTAATAGTCTTGCTCAAATACATTTTTTATTTGAGATAAAACATAATCCTTAGTGCTTATTTAGAAATTGGAAACAATATAAAAAAATTACTTTTTCAATAAAATATTTTTTACTCGATTTTTAAGGATATTTTGAGTTTTTATTGTCCGATCGTGTTAATTGTTTTTAATTTCTGAAAGCTTGTTATATTTCGCGACTGGTGGTATGAATTTCGAATCCGTAGGATTGTTAGAATAAAAGTAATAGCTCCTCAAAAAAGTCTCTAGTAAAAAAGCGATGAGAATAACCCGGAATATCTACGCAGAATTTGATTGGTCCATTTCGTTTTTGGCTCAGTTCCAGATTACTTTTTTTTAATATAGAAGGATAATTAAACATCAAAACAGCTGAACGCTATATATCTCATTGCTAACTATCGAAGCCTTTAAAAAGAACATGAATATATATTAATTAGACAAAGCAATCCGATTGCGTATGAGCAAGGAATTTATGCAATATATTATGGAATGAATTTCGTGTGTGTGTACTCTTCGTGTTTTATACGATACCTTCCCTTATATTGAATTTCGTTCTTTTGTCAATCATTTTCTGAGGTGTTGTGGCGTTTTTAGGATATATTATGCGATCATCGAAGAACAAAATCACAGAACAATAAATTAATGTCCTCAGTTTGATATTCTTAATGACTTTAAATATAATAATGAGCATGAAGACATGATTTAAATTGGCCTTCATTAGAAAGACTTTCGTCTTTAGTTTTGAATTCATTAACAATTAACTGTGAGTACACAGGTTTCGGAACAATATCAAAAGTTAAACTGAGGTTACAAGTTTCCTTTCCAGATATTTTAGTCAGTTTTATTTTATTTTTTCATGAGAGTTCATTGTTTGGAATTTTCATTGTAAGTAAACACAGTTCATCTCAATAACAGACATCATGCTCTTTTATATGCATGGTCGTAATATATTTCAATACTATATAAACAGAGATTCAGGATTTTGTGCTCACCAGAATAATGTGACAATTTCAGAACGATACGTCAAGAAGTAAAATAGATGTTTGTAATAATTCTTTTTTAACACTTTCCAACCTAGTTGAAAAGTGTTTATGACTTCGGTTTGTCTGGCCGTCTGTCCGTCTGTCCGTGCTCTAACTCCCGTAAATATGCTCGGATTGCTCTGAAATTTTTATATGATATTGTCGTTATCTATAGGATATTCCCTATTTCAACGGAAGTGTGTAGCACTTATAGTTTTTTTACAGGACACTCAAAAGAATTCCGTTACATTACGATCTATGGGGAAAAATCATTTGCGGTTTATTTAAATACTGTTTTACTATTTTAAACGCATTGAAATTTATATATATTACTGAAGTGCATTAGAAGTTGCGTATTATGGAATAGGGTGTGCATAGCACTTATAGTTACTTTACAGGGACAGTGAAAAGAATTCCGTTACATTACGTCTATGGAGAAAAATCGTCTGCGGTTTAATTAAATAATGTTTCACTATTTTAAACGCATTGAAATGTATCTATATCACTAAGGTGCATTACAAGAGGCTTACTACAGAATAGTGAGTGTATAGCAGTCATCGTTCATTTACAGGGACACACAAAATATTTCTCTACTGTCTGTTAACAATAATTCCTTGAAGTGCGTTTTAAATTACTGAACGCAATTTTAATTTTAACTCTCTTTTTGTCTATTACGTGGTGTGTATAAATTCTGTAGATCCTATACAGGGAAGCACAAAAGTTCGCGAACACATTTCCGTTTATTGACAGAAACTCCAGACGGAGAATTTTAAACTGTGCTACGCGTTTCCTAACTGAACTAAAATTTAGCATCCTATGTAGTATATATACAAATCTATAGATCCTATACAGGGCTGAATAAAAGTATTCGGATATTTTTCCGAATATTGTATATGTTGGAAATTTCTGAAATTATGTTTTTAAATATGTTATGCGTTTTCCAAATTGTTTAATTAGGTGTTATATTTTAGCTTATTAAACGGTATGATTTGTAAAATTATTTTGGAAGCGTTGGAAAGTGTTACATAATCCATGCTTGACGCATGATTTTTCGTTCTTGTTTTTATTTGAAAAATGTTTTATCTTAATCTCAGACATGCGGGTTTCGTTGTACGATGCTGTAATCGGAAACCGTCAAAATTGATGCTTTGTCAAAATATGAAAAAAAAAATCTTTTATTTTGCAAATTACACTAGTCGTGTGATTTTTTAAGTCTGGCGTTCTTACTGTTACTATCTATAATTAAATTATTATATTTTTTTTTTTTTTGAAAGAGCACTGAAAACACGTCTTCATGCATAGCAATTTTATTTAATTTAACATGTTTTGGACTATCAAATGCATTCAAATATCCGTTTTGTAATTATTTCTTCGATGTGGTCATAATAGATACCAAAAACGTCAGAACATCCCAGGAAATGATATGCTGACCACCAACAGAACAAATCGACGGATAGGAGAAGAAAACTCATACGTGCTCGAATTTCATTCCTCGATATGTTGCATGAATTCGCTACTGATGTGCAATCAGAGTTGTTTGATGTTCATTATTCTTCTGGTTGTTCACTGTATTTAGCAACTAGTGTTATCAAATTTTGTATGCTTGTGTTGATGGTTTTATATGTATTTTGTATGTTTATAAAGTATAAATAAGACACATAAATGTTTTAAATGCTTGAAAAATTAATATAAATAATTAATTTATTTCAAAAGAGTTTAACCTTTTAGTAAGCGGGATTTCGCAAATCTTACGACAAACTATTTTTTTCGATGCTCTCAAATGAAGTTAAAATGCAGAAATAAAAAAATTAATTTTAATATCCATATCTGTATTTTCTCTTTTAAAATGTCCCTTATTATTATTATGAAGTATCTAAAACTTGTAATAGTGTACTAGATAAAAAAATACGACATGCAGCTGCTCATCTAATATATATATATATATATATATATATATATATATATATATATATATATATATATATATATATATATATATATATTAAGTACCTCCTGAAAGGTTAAATGTTTTTTGCATTCCTGTTTTAAACTTTTTCTGTTAATTCTACTTGCTGTTATTTATAAATATATACTGAATAAATATCTGTATATCATTTTGTGAATTAATTCTTTGTAAGAACTATTTTCGTCAAATATTGAATTTTTCAAACATTCTTATTTTTGCATAAGGGAAATTTAAAATAGACACACACATTTTCTTATAGCGTATCATAAGAGTCTTTACCAGGAGAGGGGGGGAGGTAGTGCAACCTCTAACTCCCAAATCAGTGTTTTTTATTTAATATAGTCCGAATTTTTCCTATTTCCATTAAGGCATCCTTGCTAAGCCTTTTTTTAAAGGTGCTAATTTTTTATACGAGTTATTTGCATAATCCTTAGACAGAAAAATAAAATATATTTGAAAGTAAAAGGCCCAAAATCCATTTTTTAACAGTATGGCTTTTTTGCTCTTTTTCAGACTGTAAAGTGTATATAATTTTATCGAGAAGTCAATAAAGAAAGACAGTAGCTAAATCTCAGTATTCTTCAAACGACCCTTATATATTTTACACTACATATAATTGATATTGTTTATAAAGGCAACTGTTTTTCGCTTGTGCCAAAATAGAGTTGACAATTTTAGTTCAAATATTTATTGCACGTATACGCGCATATTTTGAAATTCATTATTTTTGAAAAAAAAATGTTTAAATTATTGGTAACTTAATTTGTTTTATGTACTTTTCAGAACGCGGAGATTCGTAAACAAATAAAAATTAGTTACGAAAGTGCATGCCAATATATAATTTGCTTTTATAATTGAAGGGGGATTATTAACTGAGTGTCGTATTTTAAATGCTTATTTTTAATTTACGTCCTGTTTAAAACATGTACGTGCTCGAAAGAAACCGTTTTATATTATTAAAGTATAGATATTCTTTTAAAAATTCTTCAAATTTTGGTAAACTTTTACTCAAAGTAATTCAATCAACAAGCAATAAATATTTTTTATAGATTCATTATTTCGTTTCAAAGCACGCAAACGTGTATATTTGTAATAAACTTTGAAGAAAGTTTCCAAACATTATTTAATGACCATTTTAATAATAGGAAGGATATAAAATATATTACACGTAAAACTCTGTAAGCAAAATATTTTTTATCCTACTCTTGTATACTTTTTTAATAAACTATTTTTTATCCTACTTTTATATACTTTTTTTAATAAACTAAGTGTAAATAAAACTATATGTTTCTTATTCAATACCTTTTTGTGTTTATTTCAAAACTTATGATACGTCTTAAAAAGTGCATGATTATTATTGACCTGATGGTTTTTTAAACATACTAGTATATGTAATATATGCATGAATTTTTTTTCAATTTACTTATTTCTACCATAAATATTTTTTTCTATTTCTTCCTAACTCAGAATTCCATTATTTTACGCCTAGTAGTTTATTGAAACTAATAGTTGCTTTAAAGTAATAAAATCACTCCATTTGAAATATTATTTTCCTTTCATAAGCATTTAAAAAAAAATCTTTCGAAACGCGTTCAATGATGTTTTCGCTCCGTTCAAAATTCTTATTTACATCTTATTTTCATACGTAAGCTAAGTAGTGACTTAAACAGTGCTAAACAAGTCGTCGTGCATTTGGCATATTCTCCTAATATCTTTAGATCTGAAAGATAGAAAAAAATAGTCTCTGATAAATATCTACATCGATTTCTTACGCTTAACTGTATAGAATATTATGCACTGGAAGTATCTTGTTTCGAACAACAAAGATCAACACATAACTAGCGTGTGTAGTGCAGAAGGCGTGGATTATGTTTAGTGAGCTTTTCCTCCTGCAAGTTAAACACAAAATAAATATTGTATCAGTTGCAACTCTCAAAATGTTTTTTAGCTCACAGGCTATCAATGCCTGAGAGCTAATGTGCCGCCCGTTTTGTATGTATGTATGTATGTACGTATGTATGTATGTACGTGACGCGATAACTCTTGATAGAAATATCCGTTTTGTTTTTAAAAAAAAATATCGGTTCATTGTGATAAGGCGCTTCCCTAATTATATTTGGGGGTTCATTGGTTAAGTATAAAAGGGGGAACGGGGGGAACCCCTCCCTTAATTTAGTTAAATGAGTTTTTCACGCGGAATTATCCAATTTTCTTCAAATTTTGTAAATATGTCTATTGTGATAAGGCGCTTCCCTGATTAGTTTTGAGGTTCATTGTTTAAGGATAACGGGGGGATACTACCCCCCTTAATTTAGATAAATGGGTTTTTCATGAAGAATTATCCGATTTTCTTCAAATTTTGTATATATGCTCATTGTGGTAAGGCGCTTCCCTGATTAGTTTTGGGGTTTCATTGGTTAGTATAACGGGGGAAGGGGGGATGATCCCACCCTTAATATAGTGTAAATATCTTTATATTTCTAGAGGCTTATTTCAAATTCTTTGAAATAAGAGTATAATATACAATTAATGTGAATAGCCTGTGAGCTCAATACCCTCAGTTTAACTGGGCAGTTTTCTTTTTATTTAAAACACTGAGGTTAGGATAGGCCACATATCCTTCAGGAATATCAACCCAGTTATTATTGAGCTAGTCATTCAGACTTTTGAATGAATTATTAAAAAAATCAATAACCCTTTTTATTAGCGTTTTATGTGTTATTTTCTCATGTTTGATCTCGAAGAGTTATGCCACTAATGGTTACATTAGCTAATACATTTTTCTAGCACTTTTTAACATTAATTTATTTCTTCAAACCAACAATATTTGTAAAATGTTATGTGTTTCATTCTTATCATTAGTATTTGCAACAGATGTTTCAAAATAGAGAATTATATAGGGATACTCATTTTCTGTAATTAAGCATAACATAATTATCTAAGATATAACGGAGTTAAGCATAATATTATTATCTAAGATGTAACGGAATTAAATATAACTTTATCTAAGATGTAAAGGAATTAAGCACAATATTATTATCTTGCTTGTAACTGAATTTTTATCAATTAATCATATTACGTTTTCTAAGCAATTTCAGTAAAGTATGTGCTTGAGAAAGAAATTTTCCAAGTTTTAAATAGCCATTATTTTTAAACTGATAAAGTAATAGATTTTTGACATTGTTTCATTTAATGCGTAACTGACAATGTTTTTATTATATTTCAAAAATGCCACTTATGTTTTAATTAAGTGCTCAAACTATACAAGAAAAGTTAAATAGAAGAAAGTGTATTTAGAAACCATAGTTTCAATAATACATAATTGACCTAACTTTTATGATAATTCCCACTTATTTCTTAATTAACTAATCAAATGAAAAAAGAAGAGCTAAGTACAAAAAATTTTTCAAGCTTTAAAAACATTAAAGGTACTCTTTATAAATGTCACTTTAGAGAATATAATGAAATATTCACATATAAGAGAAAAGTTTCTTAAGATAAACATCTTCATGCTCTTAAAATTTCTGTTCTGATAAAGTTATTACTTGTTTAGAATTATGCTCTTATGATAATCATATTGTTGCTGATTCAGCAACATGTTGGATATTTTTTATAACTCTTTTTTCTTTATTCGAAAAGTGCTTATCTATTCCTTAGGTTTAAGATATTATCGAATCTATGAAATTTTATTAAAATCCCATTTTATATGTTATATTTTAAAAAACAAAAGAATAAAAATATGCTAAAAAATAATAACTTTAAAATAACAGACAGAATAGAATGCAAATAGAAAATCAAAGATTAAGAGATATTTGAATGATATTGTTTTATAAATAGCGCTGTAAAACAGCAATTTTATATGTGACTATTATAACTTTTTTGCTAGTTCAAGAACTATTACTTTGAAATTGATTTTATACCTGGAAATCATTATTTAAGATATGATTTAAGAAAACATTTTTAACACTTTACAAAATAGTTGAAATGTGTTTATGAATTCAGTTTGTCTGTACATCTGTCCGTACTCTAACTCGCGTAAATATACTCGGATTACCGTGCAATTGATATGCGTTATTACGGTTTGCAATGACCTTTTCAATATTGAAAATGAATTGTGTAGCATTTATTGTTCATTTACACGGGTAAGCAAAAGTCGTATATGGGAAAAGTAATTCGTGGTGCAATTAATTATGTTTCAAATATAATGATATTTATACACATAAGTTAGGTGCACTTCAAGATTGTTACTGTTGAATATGTTATGAGCAGAAATTACAGTTTGTTTACGGGGGAACTCAAAGGTATATTTTAATGATGGTACAAAGCTGTAACAGATAAACTGCATTTCATGTCACTTACGTTCGGATTCATAAACGTAAAATTTAGACATAATTGGGATAAGGTAGTTAATTAGTAAAAGGACACATTTTTGAACCAATATAAGAATATTAAGAATTTTTGTTTTGTAACAATATAATCTTCATGTAGTAAAGTATTAATTTAACTAAACAAGGAATTTTTATAAACAAATACTAAATGCATTTCTGAAACAAAATGGAAAAATGTATTTATAAAATGAATACTTAACTACCTTAAATAAAAAATATTATGAGAAATATTTGAAAACACCAAGAATAACACAATTCTTCAATATGAATTGAAATTAAACTAGTAATGAAAATTACAATTCAAATATATTCCAATCATATAATTTAAGGAGAAAATAATATCGGAATTTATAATTAACATAATAAAAAGTAGAAACAGTTTGAAAATAAATAAAAATGAAAATGGTTCAGACAATTTTAGCTGAAAAATTATTTAAAACTTAAAACACTGAATGATTAATATTGTTAGGGACAAACGAAATGTGGAAAGAAAATCGCAGTTTTTGTCTTAGAAAACACTCTAGAATTTTTGTAGACTTAGAAGATATTCTTGATGAAATAATTTCAACATTCCTTGTATAAATCGTTTCTTACACTGAAGACAGTATTGTTCCGTTTCTGAAATGTCATTCTTTTACTTCATTAACTGATTAAAAAGTATTAAATAAAACAATAAAAACGTTTTATACACACACTGCCTACATGTTTCGGTTTCACAGAAGCCATGAGAACTCTACACCTGTACGATCTGTAATGCTATGATTTGAAACGCCATCATTCCGTTTTTAACTTTCTCTCTTAGATTACGCAAGTTATTTTCTTTTATTTTGATATTTATTTTCATACTCGTAACATTTTTTTTACTCTTTTATTTAACATCTTTAACAATTAATGAAATATAGTATCTGCGGGTGATCGGATTTGATATATATTTGCTTATTTTCTTTGTTAAATTCAAAAATTATTCGTTCAAGACACAAATACATTACTTGTGTAAATAGCCAGTAAGTAAATACATAATGTTCGTTCTCTATTATTCTCACCTCTTTTATTTCAAAATACCCCCATTAAAGTTTCTGAAGCTATTCAGTAAACTTCTGCAGTTTTTTTTTCGTGTCATTTAGCACTTTAACTATTTATACTATTTGTTTCTCCATTACCTTTTATTATTCGTTCTTTCACGAAAATCTTTCACCAGATATCTGCAGAGTATATAAAATGTACTAAAGATAGAAAATGTGTTAACATTAATAGTATATTGCACACAAATATATAATAAACACATATATGTTCCTTTTAAATGACGACACATTCAATTTAATTATTGGATGTAAAATTTACTTTATGTTAAAACTGAAGTTATATTTAAATTAGCATAAAAATCAACACAAAGGTGACAATATAATAAATACATGAGAAAATATAGCACATCGCGTTTCGGAAAACGTACTCTGAAACGTTCGGAAACTAAAAATATGTTATGTATAAAAATACATATAAATGTGTCATTTCTTATGTATAAAAAGACTTGCAATCATTTATTGAACAAGGTCAAAACGGACAAGAACTAAACATAAAATAAAGATAGATATATATAAATTGGTAAAATGGTACAGTCAATTGGAAAAAAAGGAGTATATATATATATATATATATATATATGTGTGTGTGTGTGTGTGTAGGATTACAGTTTAAACGCTTCATTTCCTTTATGACGTACGTGCATGATCATCAAATTAACTGACGCTCTAGTACTGTTATTATCCATGACTTAAATGCACGAGTTATAAAAAGTTTAGATCGCGAGATCAGAATATCTTCAAAACTGAAACAGAGCCAGTCTTCTAATTTTTATTGTGAAGCAAGCATCGAAATGAGAAATATCCAGTAAAGGCGTTGTTAGACCTAGTTGGTTTTTTGGTAAATAAATATATTATATAAGTTTGGCGAGAAGTGCATTAGTTGAAAAGAAATTGCTAGTAAAGTATTTTACAATTATATTTCTAGGACTGTATTAAAGTTCATATTTTGTTATTCAACGTGTATTTGTTCAGTAAATCAACTATTTACATATCATTATCTTACACACACACACATATATATATATATATATATATATATATATATAATTTATTTTAGTTAAAAAATATTTTTAGTAAATGAATTTATAGATTTTATATTATTTTATTTGTATTTATTATATTTTAAATTAGTAACAGTTAAAATCTCAGTGGTTAAATTAATAACTGCTACTGTTAGCTACTTAACTGTAATTTTAACCTGTACTTTTGAATTCACTTACTCACTTTACCATGTGCTTTGCATAATTTGGCTTCGGATTATGGCTAAATAATGTTGTAAAGTATAGATTTTCTTTGTCTTCCTTTGTATTTATTTGTTTATACATGTATTTATTTTCTCCCCTCTATATCACATTGTTGGTATGATTTGTATTGTTCCATTTTCAAAGGTATCTTTGTTTTTCAATTTCTTTCCAATGATTGTTTGGGCTTGGAATTGGCACAAATTTTGGTATTAAACTGGTGTCGATTACAGAAAACATTCTTTGCTTATAATGTGGTTTCCCAGCCCTTGAAAAAGTAAATTACATTATAAGCCTACAGTTGTGTTTTTACTTATGTTTCACTTTTTGAATAAATAATACTTCATTTGTTAGGACTATGTTTTATAATGTGTAATTTGACAGTGCTATATGGGGTAATAATTTCATTGCATATGGTCATTTGCTTCTGTTTCAATGGTTAATTTTTGCAATAAGTTTATATATATATACTAGGGGGCCTACCCCTGCGAGCTACGCACGCCAACCCCCGCTCAGACTTCGAGGCCTCTAAAAACATGACAGCATGCTTTGTTTTAAAAATATTGGTAAATCTGTAATTGGGTTGCCATGCTTTTAACGTTTTAATGGGGCATTCTTTTATTATCATGGCCTCATAAAAAGCTGTTGCGACAACTGACGACTGTTTTCGGGATTGATAAGTAAAATCAATTACAACTTGAAAACCAGCTTGTATAAAATAATTAGGTTTAAATTGTAGCTACCTCTCGGACTTTTATAACAACGATCTGTATTCTATTCTTCCTTTGCGTTTAAGGATGAGAAAAATTCCATCTGCTTGTGAATAACATTAAGAACCACGGTATTGAAAAGTACTATGTTATAGACATTTTCAGTAACAGGTTTTAATTTTTTTCTCTATTTTAGTACACCATCATGCATATTTTCATGTTATTTTAAATATGTAAACTATTTATTTTAATTAATATGTATATACGAATTTTCTGATAATTATTTATCATACAAAATTAATTAAATATATTTTGCATGCATGCCCATTTATTCGGCATCAATTGATGAGATATTTAAACAAATTTGCTATCCGCGATAATTTTACACCATGTTATGTCACTTGAATATTGTCCATAAGAAAATCGGGTACTTTTCCAGTATTTGATCCTTTGCTTTTAGGTTTGGCGTAATTCGAGCTTCGAAAAGGGATAGTTTGTTAATATACATAGATTTGTTGCCAAAAATTATGAAAACAAATCCAATGAACTTTTGGTGCTTTTCTATTATAGGGGTCTTGGGTCTTTTTTAAAAAGCTTGGCGCAATTCGGGGCATCAGAAAGTGAGATTTGGTGCCATGGAACATGACATAAACAGCCATGGAAACAAATTCGACGATTTTTTTGTTTATATGCGTATTTTAATTATACGTATAACATTATTGTTTTTTCTATACAAATTACTTCTGATTATATATAAAATAAATGACATTTTACGCTAAACAAATTGTATAAATATTGAAAAAATGCTTCTGTATACGAAATGACAAAGTGAATAGGTTGACAGAAAGTATGTTGCCAAATTTCCTTTTCCGCCAAGGCCATTTTCTCTGTTTCGTCAAGACCCATATACTGGAAAAGTTTTAACTTTTACTGGAATACTTTTAAACTTTAGTAGCATTTCTCTAATATATAGGGAGCATTTTTTTCCTTGCTGCCAATAAATGAGAGAAAGGAGTAAATGTCATTTTACCATAATTGATGTCATATTCTCATTAAAATTGGAAAGAAAACCAAGCAGGATATTTTATTCTCCATCCGTTCAGTTGGGCAATTATTATTTTATACATTAGTTTCAAATATCCGAATTAGTGATTTTATAAATTCGTTTAATTACATTTTACAAAAAAAATAACAAAAGGATATCAATAAATAATAATTACTATTAATTCCTTTCTCCCCCTTTTTTTTGCGTCTACATAAATGACGTCATTTGGACGAATTTATTCAAAATATTTTCAGTTTATAAATTAAATTAAATGCTGATAGACGATTGAATCCTGACGATAGAAATGTGATTTTTTTTTTCAAATTTTCCTGAAAAACATAATTTAATCACAATCTTGTCTTCATTATCGATTGAAATAAAAGATAATTTCAATTTCAATTTGAAAATGACAAATAAAAATAAACCAATAATCCCTATCGGGATCCTTTTCAATTTTTTTCCTTTTTTTGTCACAAAAAAACTGAGTAATTAGTTGCCATCATTACAGAAATGTCATTAAAATTAGAAAAAAATTAATATCTCGTAAACTAATTCCAATTTCAAAATTCTATTACCAGTTTTGACATCCGCGGATTTTTATGGACAATTGGTATTAATTTCACCATCAAGCGTTTAATATTTTATTAAAAATAGCCCTGAAACATAATCAGTCGTTTAATCAGTCGTTTCATAAAATCGTTTCATAAATTCGTTTCATAAAATCGTTTCACAAATTCGTTTCATTAGGATTTTATATATATAGGGTAGATATATATATATATATATATATAGAGAGAGAGAGAGAGAGAGAGAGAGACATATAATTGTAATACCTTTGGTTTTCAGAATGCAATTAAGTTACTGTACGTAATGCCGTCACTGAAATGGCAAGCAGCCAAACATACTTAAAAGTTTTCAAGAAAATTTAGAAAATAAATATATATAATGACATAAGATGACATATAATGTAAAAGTGGAATTTGGATATCAAGTGAAATTAAAAATGGAATTCGAAAAGAAAAAAAATATGTGCAGTATTTAATCCTCATTCTGGCAGAAGACTACACTTGTCTAAAATATAATGCAATATTTCATAAAATATAATGGAAAATATGCTAAGATCAGTATATTTGTGCCAGAAATATTATATTAATAGAAATAAAGGAATGGAATAAAAAATACCCATGAAAAATAGATAATAAAAATTTATTTTACTCAAAAACCAAGAAAATAACGTAGCAGAAATCAAACCCAACATATTTACTAAAAGCATTTGAAATGATTGCTGGGTAATGCATAAATCTGTAATCAAAGTTACAGTTAATTTAATTGAGACATTAACAAATGAACGGAAACCAAAAATGTATTGGACAAAAAATAGTAGGAGTGAAACACAGTCAAAACAATTTAAAAAAAAAACTACTTAAATTTTTGAAAAACAATAATTTAAAATAATTTTCTATTTATTATCAATCAAAAAGGAGAATGGAATAACACAACTATGCCTTATAAATACCAATTATGTATTGTTTACAAAATGTGTTATATGTACAGAGTCTGTTCTGAAATTAGTAGGATTAGGTTTTTCCTGAGCGAACGGGCGGACGAGATGCGGTCTGTACGCGCACGATCGGTGGAGGGAGATATTGGGAATGCTGGAAAAAATCGGCAGTCAGCTCTCAGCTGTTGAAAAGAGCAGATTGCTTGTACTGTGAACCCCTGTCAAAACGCCTCGTCACGGACAATCATGGAGTGTTTTCTGAAGCAGTTATACACGATAAAATTTTGTGTAAAGCTTGGTAAAACTGGCAAAGAGACTCACGACCTGATTAAGGAGGCATACGGTGATACTGCCATGGGTAGATCGGGTGTTTTTGATTGGCACAAGCTGTTCCCAGAAGGTGGGGAATAAGTGGAAGACGACGGCTGCTTCGAACGCCCTTCGACCAGCAAGACCAAAGAAAATGTGTAACAAGTGGAAGACCTCACAAGAGTGCGAAAACGCATTGTTCGTGTCCGCCCAGTTATCTCCAACAATTGGCGGCTGTACAATAACAACGCGCCGAGACACACAGCTTTTCGCGTAGTGGAGTATCTTGCTCAGCACAATGTGGCAACGCTGCCTTATCCCCTCTACAGCCGCGACATGGCCCCGCTAGACTTTTTCCTATTTCCGAGACTAAAATTGAGGCTTAAGGGGGAGCATCACGACTCGGTAGAGGCGGTTCAACAGGTTCAACAGGATTAAAAAATAAATCCTGCTTAACTACATTAAATAATAAAAAAAATCCGCCAAAGAATGCTCTTAGTGTTGACTGAAGTTTAAGAAGTTTAATACATAATTTAAATAATAAGAAATTTATGCACAATTACTAATAAATTTTAACATTCACTAAAATCACATCTTTTAATTTCAATTGTAAATATTGAAAAAAAAGAAAACAAAAAAAAAAGAAATAAATTTTACATGGAATTACAATTTATTTTTTATTTCTTACATATATTTTGAAATAAAAACAATTTTTTAATCTAGTTCATTTAAACTTTTAAACACCAAGTAGTTATTAAACCACAAATTTTTAAACGTATCCTCACATAAATGTTTGTTTCAAATGTTTACGCGAAACATTTTTCTATCTATAAAAAATTATCACGTAAGGTGATTGTGTTTAAATGAGACGCGATTCCACATAGTTTTGTAGCATTTAGGATGTATTCGGCATTGTGTTACATAAATATATATTTTTAAAAAGCAGATAAGGAATGAATACTGTGCTTTTAATTCAAAACTAACATGTTTTGTAAAAATTGAATCATTATGTGTAATATGTGCAAAATAAATATTTTTTTTTTCAAAAAGTCGAAAATTAATGAAGAGAAAATGGATGACTGTGTTTTTAATTAAAAACTAACATGTTTTGTAAAAATTGAATCATTATCCGTAATATGTGCAAAAAATTTATAACTGTCGCATTTAGGTCATTTTTTTCGCATTTACAATAATTAAAACCTAAATAAGACGGCCAAAGTCCTAAATGAGAAAACGCATTTTATACATGTCAGTTCGTCTTAAAATATTCATTTAATTTCTAAAAACTTTTAAATACTTAATAAATATTTGCAATACATAAAAATGACATCGATATATTTGAATGTCATTTTTAGCTCTTTACACTTGAACCCGTTTATTACAAGGACGTCTAAAATGAACACAAGTTTAAAAGGAGCAATTTGCCCTTTAAGACTGGCTTATTATTTAAATTATATTAAGATTTTCATGAATTTTACGAGCTACAAAATCTGGCTAATACCAGAAAAAACATCTGTTTATTTGAAAGTGATTTTCAGCGAAAAGTCGGGTAGAATTAGATAAGTAATCTATTTTTTCAAACATAATATTTCTCTCAAAGATAATGCTTCTTTCCCTCAAAGATAATATTTCAAAATTACAACTGTCCGTCAAAACGTAATAATTTATCCGTGTTACCAGACAGAATTTCAACCTTCAAGGAAACTTTCCACGCTAGGAAGTGCAAAAGAATGTTCTGAGGAATCAAATAAAGAAAGAGAAAATAAAGACCCTTGAAATGTTGCAACCTCTGTAAGATTTACAACTGATTAATGAAAAAGAGAGGGGTACATACAAGGAAACCTTTACTTAATTTTTCTTTTAATTCGGACTCTGGGTTATATTAACAAGCCTTTTTAATGTCTCTTATTGCACTGTTAAAATACAAAGGATATATGAAATTAATAGCTCGTACTTTATAGTGACTATTGCAGTGTTAGCCGAGTTTTTCCATGAAAAAGGGTAGTTATGAGTTACATTCTTGTACGTCGTTCATGTACTTTAGAATTACTAGTTCTATAGAAGATTTTACCTGAGTGGTGTGATTTTGTCTAAAGAAGTACGCGTCTAAATAAAATGACACTCACAAGCGTAAGACTGAACATTTTATGTGAACTTTATGATATTAGATTAATTTTAACATACAAGGAAACCTTTACTTAATTTTTCTTTTAAATTGGACTCTGGGTCATATTAACAAGCCTTTTTAATGTCTCTTATTACACAGTTAAAATGAAAAGGATATATAAAATTAATAGCTCGTACTTTATAGTGACTATTGCAATATTAGCCGAGTTTTTCAATGAAAAAGGGTAGTTATGAGTTACATTCTTGTACGTCGTTCATGTATGAATTACTAGTTCTTTAGAAGATTTTACCTGAGTAGTGTGATTTTGTCTAAAGAAGAGACGCGTCTAAATAAAATGAGACTCACAAGCGTAAGACTGAACATTTTATGTGAACTTTATGACATTAGGTTAATTTTTACTTAGAGATAATTAGATCAATTAATAATAGTAATTTGTTTAATTATGAGTGTATTTTTAAGATACTTCGTATATGCATAGGTATTACAAGAAACCGTTAATACGAGGATTTTTATAATTTTCTTGCTTCTCTTATTATTAGAGTTCAACGGTAAAATATTCCAAAAAATGCAATAAAATAAGATTAAATATTTTTAAAATGTTTAGTATTATAGCAAGAAATATAACATTTTGAACTAACATTGTTCTCACATTTAAATAATGATAGCTTTTATTTAAGTACATGGGAGTTCCTAAATAAGAAAATGCAGAATTAAAATGGGTTATTTTTTTCTTTGTTAAACTGTAATGACCGTAACATAAATTACAGGTTATAAGATAAGATATAATTTTACAATATTACAGATGTTTAAAATAATTAGTAAAATTACTTAAATTAATTGTAAGAAATATTGTTTAAACTATATGTGATTGATTATATTTTCTTGTATAGTTTTTAGTGGCTAATATAATACTTTGTTACTATGATAATATACAATAAACATACTATCTACCACATAATATCTAATAATTTTATATATATATATATATATTTAATTTTGCTTTGGTAAAATTTGAGATATTTTGGTAATCATTCTAAAAATGACAACTATTCAACAGTTTTAATCTAATACTTATGCCAAAACCTATAAAGTTTTGCGGAAAAAATGTTCAAGAAGTATATAGATTAGGTTTACTTTGTAATATTTTTAATGATTTTTTTTCTTCACTTAGCAATATTTAAATATACAAGTTACAAAATTTAAACTTTAGTTAAGAAATTTTCGCTTGGTTTAATTTAACTGAAAAACCGTACTAGGCGTGAATATAGAAATTTATTTTTACCGTCTGTACTTATTCTCATTGGGAATTTTTATTTAATTCTGGAAAGCCAGATTTAAATTTTTTCGATACGTAAATATGTATATTAAATTAATATTATTAAAATAAATTACGCCCAAACATCTCTCTCTCTCTCTCTATATATATATATATATATATATATAGAGAGAGAGAGAGAGAAAAGGTAAAGTAGATGTTTTTAATGCATCGATATACATAGAAATTTATATTTCCGCGTTTGAGTCTATACGATTCTTACATTATTTATTATTTATGTATAATCGAACATTTTTTTTTACTTACAGTTACACTAAGTAGCAAGTTTTGGGTATGCATACTTGAAGGTTAATGTATCAGTTGGTACGTTATGTAGCAAATATTTTTTTGGAATAGTTCCTAATATATTATTTGCCTGAATTGTTTTTTTTAGAATTGTTCATTACAAAAAACGTTTGTTATTTAAATATTTCAAATACTTATAAAAGTACACTTAAACTTGAAGGTATCCATATATTCAGAGTTTATTACTGATTGTTTTATTTCAATCAATTAAATAAAATCAACCATCAAGTTATTTATGGTAAATAATATACTACAGAAATAAAAGGAAAATTGCATATTGCTACTTGTTTTATAAAATTGCTTTTAAAGCAATAATGTATAAATGTGAAGTTTAACTTAAATATTAAATTAAAGAATTTTTATTATTATGTAAAAGTTGCACTGTGAATGATAACTTTCTCATGTCTTTGAATGAAAACATATTATTATTATTTTAGTTTGATACATTAAACTGCATTCTAGCAGAGTATTGGATAATGTAGCAAAACTTTAGCAAAAGTATTAACACATATATGAGTAAACATATAATTTAATATAAAATGTCGAATGTCAATTAGAAAAAAAAAGAGAGAATATAAAAATATATAATCATAGTGTTGCTATTTATCGTAAAAATCGAAAAAAAAATTAAATCTAGGAATGTTTAAAGCTGATTTTAAAATATATTTTACTTACATCTGAATATTAAAGGAATGAGCGATTTAGCTGTTAAAAAAAGAATACTCCATTTGCGTTAAAATTTTTGTTGCAGTGGAAATACTATTGTATCCCATCACTGCATCAGAAATGTTTAAGGATAAAGAGAGATTGCGTTTATTTTCTTTTTCTTTTTCTTTTTTTTTCTTTTCCTTTTTTTTTTTTTTTTGCTACGATGATAATGTAAGTTTTGTACTAGGTTGTTGTGTTCTTCGATGAATATATACAGATACAGAAGTCTTAGTATGTTCACACATTATCTAAATGTCAATTATTTGAAAAAAAAAAAGATAAAAACAAAGTTCGACCACATTTGATAAATTCTCTTTCGGATAAAAATAATGGTCTCATCGACCTATAGTTTAAAGAAATATATACTCGAACCTGGAAAAAATCATTTAAAAAATATATATTTACTACAAAAGTATATAGCTGGTTTTAGCAAGAGGTTGGTGATTCTTCTCCTGAAAATATTTTTCTAATAATATTTAATCATCGACAATATTGTACTGTGACATTTATTTCAACACTTCCTTCTTCAATATCTCTAAAACGATTCCAATATGAATGCAATTTGGGCAGAAATTCAATGTGTTTATAATAATGAATAAGTTTAGTTTCTTCAATTGCTGACATAAGAGTGATAATTCCACATATTACAATAAAATATTTATAAAAAATTCTTTTTATTCATTAACTTCTAAATTTTAAAACATGATACACATTGTTTTATTCATATAAATATCCTATTGCATTCAAAAAGCTAATTGTAAAATAATGTGTCTATAAAAGTTTATATGTCTACACTGTAAAAAAAAATGGGTTGATCTACTAAAAAAAGTTTAGTTTTTCTAACTGATCTTTTTGAAATTACCAAAAATTTTTTAGTATATTTGTATTCCACAGATTTTTTTAGTAACCGGTACTAAATATCGGAATCATTGCTAGCTGTTTTCTAGTAATGTTGCTAGCTGTTTTCTAGTAATTCTTACAGATTTTCTTGTAACTGAGTAAGAATACAAAAATTTTTTTAGTCTTTTAGTACCGATTTTTAGTACCGGTTACTAAAACAAATCTGTGGAATACAAATATACTAAAAAATTTTTAGTAACCTGAGAATTTTTTTTACAGTGTATATAATCTATTTTTACATTTTCAGTAACTGATACATTTCCACTTTGAAACATTTATACTTTAACGCTTTCAAAATTTTAATTGAACTTTTATTTTTTAATTTAACAAGTAACACGCGTTCGAAAGTTCTTGATGTTAAAGTTCTTTTAAATAACCATTACTTAGAAAACAATTAACTGCTTAGACTGTTTACATAACCTTGACAAAGGATAATTGACAATATTTTCATAAAAGATTTTAAATGGGCACTTAAATTCTAAATTGGGTGATCAAAAATAACAAGCTGCTTCAATTAAAAAGGCAAGTTATTCACAAACTTATAAACAATTAACGTTATTTTCTATAGTTTTTTTTAACGCGTGTAATATTTATTTTATTTCGCATTTCTTTAAATGCTTAGTACGTTAGCTAATTATTTTTATCTTTGAAAATAGTCACGAAAAGTCTACTATTTTTAATTATTTTGAAATATTTATAAAAAAAAATAGAAGTATTATGTATTAAAACGCTTGAAGACCTCTTATTGCGCATTTGATTCTATTATACAGGCAGCCTATTTAAACTCTTTTTTTAATGATTTCCGTTTATCGTCATAAGTTTGAATACGTTATTAATTTTTATTCTAAAACACAGAGGAAAGGTTATATAAACGATGAAAGATCATAATTTGTAAAAATATATTGAATACACTTATAGCAAAGCATATAAATGGACACATATTTTTTAATCTAGTTTTTTTTTATACTTATTATAATTTAAGCATTAAACGGTGTTTCATTTTTATCATATAAGAACATTTACTGTAGACACTATAATGAACATTTTCAAATGAATAATCGTACATTCAAACAAAATACTACTACAAGTAATAGAAATATTAGTATTTGCTCTTACAAAAGTACGTTATATCTTTCATAAATACCATAGAAGTAAGCAGTTTTTTTTTATGTATTTTTATATCACTATAATTATGGATCAGAAATATCCGCATGCGCAGAAGTAAATATTTCGTCATGTAAACATTTTTAAATATTTAATCTAATTGCGTTAACGCTATTTGAATTCTGCAACTGGTTTATATGAAACATATTTATTTTTGTATCCAGATAACAAAATGTACTTAATAGTGTAATATTTATTCAGTTAAAGAAATATATTTTTAAAGAAAATATTGAATGAATAATTAAAAAAAAAACGAGTATTCAAAATAACCCATCCTAAAAATTGTCTACGTGAGCTTGCGGTGATATATCACTGACCACAAGAATCCAGTTCTTAATTATATATTTTTTTTACTTTTTATAGGTCATTTCAATTGTATATGATCTTTACATTACTCCTGTAGTAACAAATATTTTAATATTACGCATAATAAAATGAAGCAAACTTTGATAATAATGCACCAAAAATAATTTTTTTATACAGTTTTTCATAAAAATAAAAAATATATTTCCCAAAGAAGAAAAATACTCGCAATGCACATACACCTGCCATATAACGGGAGTACATAGCTATTATCTTCACTTTAAAAGTAAATTATTGTATCTGAAATGTGAAATAAATTTCATTTAACCTAAATTTTCTGGCGGTTATTATATGAAGTAAGGTTATAAATCAAAGATTATCGCTTTTTTCAAACATTTAGTAGGAAAAATCAAGTTAATCTGAAACATAATTTGTACGAAGAAACTTTCTCTGAACATTATTTTTTGCCCAAAAGTAGGTTAAAAAATGTAGTAAGTTTGAGAATAATTTCTAGGTGTGTAAAATTTATCAAATATTTTGTTTAGATACTATTTTTTTAAAGTTGTTAAAGTTAGATGAAAACACATTTATTATTTAAGGTAATAAGAAAGGTATGTGTTATATTTGTTTTTAAATTGTTTAAATATGTCATTAATATAAATGTTAAATAAGTATCCAGTCATTTTCGTTTTTTTTTGTTTTAGTTTTTGTTTAAATTTTTAATCCGATAAAATGTTCATATAAAACAACGTTTAAATATTTCTTTTATAATTTATTCAAAAATATAAAATCATAATTTATAAGAATGATGAAATACATATATATAATTTTAAAAGAATTTCAACTATTAACCTGAGTTGAATGGTTAAACTGTGGTGAAAGATGAAATTTATCCATTCAATGCATCAATGTTGCGGTTGAGAGACATAATTTGAAAATTAAGTGGCATAGTGTCTAAATATGTTCAAATAAGGGTATAACAAATATTTGTTAACAAGAATAACAATACCCATCAGGCAATTCTTAAATGTATCGTTGTCTGGTTGTATTCTGTATGGAAATAGCAGAAAAGAGATTTTCCATTTTATCTAAAGTTTGGTCCCTTAAAATTGTCAATATTACATGTTTGTTGATTGCTCAACAAATGGTCCATAGTGATCCCGAACGTATATTGCGGCGGGGGGATTATCGAGACGGTGATTTGTAATAGTAATGAAACAAATATACTTTTTTATTTAAAAATTGTATTAATAATTAATTGTTAATAATATTTAAAAAAATAAATATTTGTAAAATCCATGCCCATTTCGTATGGACTTTTAGAGAGTATCACAAAAAACAGAAAGTAATGAAATGCGTAAATTATTTTTCATGTATGGCTAAATAACGGACGTTTTTTTAAATCTTGATAATGTTTCTGATTCTGCATTCTGTTACATGAGGAAAATACATATGCATTTAATATATGGCGTTGCTTATAAAGTTTGAAAAGCTAAGTTCAATTTTAACAGGTAAATGCCAATTTATGATAAAATTAACTATGCACCATACATTTACATACAAGTTAGGACACTTACAACAAAATCCGTAATGGTAGCAACGCTGGCGTCACTAGTGACAAGGAAGAAAATACTACAGGTTTCCGAAATTTACCTATGTATAAGAACTATTTTTATGCTCTGTGTTTTTAATATCTATTCTTTTATCTATCAAGGTCGTCGATTATCTTCAAATTTACCATTGGTGCGCTATTTAAGTTTCTTTTTAAACGACTTCATTATTATTATTTTTTATTATTATTATTGAAACAACAGTTCTTTTCAGAACTTTTTCGGTATGTCTAACCATGTTGAAATTCGTCAAGTGTAATCTTGTCGGCATACAAATCGGAATGCAAAACTGTCATTTTTTTAATTAATCTTCTCGTTCACCATATATTTTGAGATTGTTTTTTAAAAAATATTTTATTTCATGTGCGAAACTGAATTTCATGACAACTTTTACATTTACTACAGATTGTGTGAATAGTTTGGGACGAGGTAGATAAACTTTAGATTTATAAAAAAAATTTCGAATTTCTAGAAAAATCGTTAGCTGAATATTATTCCGTGTTCATATAAATAGATTTTTAAAAACCCACCATTCAATCAAAATTCCGTTTTACGAATAATTAAAGGACAGGCAATAAATGTAATGAGAAACAAATTGTAATCAACCTATAACATAAAAAATTGAATTCATCTAACTTTCACAAGTATTTTTCTTTCCGTGTGGAATATATATATATATATATTCTTAAGAATATCAGGTGTATGGAAAATGTATAAATGTTTCTTTTAAATATTACATTTTTTAAACAAAGTTTTTCTTACAACACTCTTTTTTCATCCAAATTTATCCCTACAATGAGCAGTATAAATCAGTTAAAGTTAAGCTTTTAATAAATAAATTCAGTTTCAAGCAACCACTACGTTTAAATAGAAATATATTCATCTTATAAAATCACTGAAGTACACATGAAGTATATTGAGAGATGTAAAAAGAAAAATAGATAAAATGTGGTCTGCTTTTAAAGAAATATACTTTTTCTTCCATATATTTCTTATCGCCGTTCTTCCACGCTCAATCCATTTGCTTAGTGAAGCAAAAATACTTTACCATTAAGAAAAGAAATCCATATTTGGCATTTCTACGTTTTAGTGTATGAAGAGTTTTTATTTCAATACATTAACAAATGTTGAATTTATGTAAAATTTGAACTAATAATTTGGAAAGAATAAGTTCTTTAATTCAATATTCTATGCTGAAACATATTAATTATTGTGGATGCTTAACGTACTAAGAATACATGCATTATTATTAACAAATATGTGAGAACTTTGGATGATTTTATGTAAGTTTTCAGAAAATAATATAATTTGTAGGATATTGTGTATATTACAATTCATGTAAAAAAAGGTAGTAGCTTCTGTAGTATTGCCAAAACAAACACGTTGTTAAACTATTTTTATATCTGTTCAGTTTTGGGGTAATGCCTTATACGCATTCATAGACTGGACTTAATTAGCGGTTGAAGTTTTATGAAAAGAAAATACTGGTATTTTTCTCAGCGCTTTACTTATAAAAAATTAGATTACTGTTGTTCGTTTTATTCTAAAACATCACGGACATCAATCTGAAATTTTATGTGCACGTACAAATTAGCATAATTTCCGGTGTGTAAGCCGCGGCTAAAAAAATACTGTTATGAACCCGAAATTTTATTTATTTAAAAAGTTCAAATAAGCTCCATGCGCAAATAGGTTATATTTTATTAAATAAACTTTCTGGTCGGAAACAGATTTATTTGAGCCGCGGCTTATACACCGGAAATTAAGGTACAAATTTACATTTAGGACATTGTATTTAAGACACTGGCTGTTTATACTCCACAGAGAGCATGTTGTAGTCCACTTCAGGGAAGCATACTGATCTCATTTAAAATATCGTAACAAACAAACTGCCAATGCTATGAACTTCATTTTCTATAATGTACATTCTATACTAAACTTCAATAACTAAAATTACATGTCAATCCAAGTATATTTACGAGTGTTAGAGGACGGACAGAAGGACATATGGTGCACCTAACAAACTAGCAAACCGAGTTCATAAACACTTTTCAATTTTGTTGGAAAGTGTTAAAATACACTGAAGTTATATGATGTTATTTCTGATCGATTGATTCTAAATATACTTCAAATATTCGGAAACGTATAAGGAGAAATATATTTTTCTCTATTTTAATAATTCTTCGAACTACCTACAGACTATATTTTAATTTTTAAACATATAGACAGAGGAACTGTACATTTTTCGAAAGTTTTAAAAACATATCTAAAATCACGTAAAACCAGTCCACACGTTAAAAGTTTCATAAAAGTAAAATATTTTCACCTGTTGTCCCATGCATCCTCAATACTGATGTTATGTCCTTCTGCTCTGTCAATCCGATTTGTTTGAAACCCCCATTCTGCCTTTACCTAACAACATCTGGCGCCATCTGGTATCAATTTTGGCGTGAGCTACGTCATTGCAGGTTTCTGAATATGATGTGTATATTTCTTCTCTCTGTAATGCGTAGTTTAGATTATTGTAATTGGCTAATATCATAATGACGTAACATCAGTATTGAGGATGCCTGGGACAACAGGTGAAAATATTTTACTTTTATGAAACTTTTAACGTGTGGACTGGTTTTATGTGATTTTAGATATGTTTTTAAAACTTTCGAAAAAATGCACAGTGCCTGTCTATATGTTTAAAAATTAAAATAATGTCTGCAAAAATAGGTAGTTGGAAGAGTTATTAAATTAGAAAATGGCATTATGAAAGATCATAGATTAAATACTATTTTTCTCTAGTTCGAAAACTCAAGTTATTTTAAAGCTTAAGGCGGTATTCAAAAAAATATATATATTTTTCTACGCTCAACAACTCAAAATTTTGAGACACATTCCCAGACTCATTTTTAAAAGTAACAACAGGAAACTTGGTGGCGTGATTTATAAAGACATTTATAAGGGCCCCATGTTTTTATTTTTCGTTCAATTAATTAGAAATTGATTTAAAGACAATTATTTTCACAGTACGATCAATTTTTTGTTTTTGTTTCCAGCGCTATCGCTTCTCGAAATTCGGTTCAAAATGTCCACTTTGACAGCATTTTTTTATATATATTCTGCCTTTATCACAAAATCGAGACAATACGGCCATTATAAAGTTTCTGAATAAGAGAAAATGCCAATTGGATGCATTTTAGAGCAAAAATGAATTTACAAATGTGCCTCAAAATAAGCAGTTCGGATTTGAATACACTCTTAAACATAAAACGTGTCTGTCTGTTTTTAGCTCCGGAAAAGGCTAAAATTCCATAAAATACAATGTATCATAACTCGATAATCTTGTAAAATAACGATATGTCTTAATATATCATTATTCAGCTTAGTGCAAGAATTTTCTAATTTTAAGTTATAGAAAAAAGAAATCATATAAAAAATAAATTTCGTATTTTACTATGTGCAAAACTTCTTTTCAAAAAAACGCTACATTTGAAAAATATACTGAATTCATATATTTTTTTTATTGTATTTCGAAGTATATTTCCATCACCCGGTATTTGTGAAATACTAAAATATATTTTTTAATCTAATTATTAGATTAAATTATTTAGTACATTTTATCAAATCCGCATATTTCCGGAGAAAAAGCATTAGAAAAATTTGGTAAAGTTTTGTCAAGGCAATAAACGTAAAGCATTAGAAAATTGTTTCTATAGAATTATTTTTACACCAGGAACGAAATAACCCAATGAATAGAATGTAATATGTTAAGAGTTAAGCTTATAAATTATACTTTTATTTTAACAATTCATATTATCAGAAGCTACTTTTTTATACATATAGAAACGTTAATTACACATAATGCAATTTCAAGTTACATGTTTTAATCTGAAATTTAATTTTCATTCTAGGTTGTTTCTAAGATAAAGGTAAATGTTTGGTATTTCTTTCCATTTACTTAATGAGACGTTTCCTTCCATACTTTTAATATACTCAAGGCATTCTTAAAGTGTAATTAATTAATTATATTTTACAGTACACTCTATGGAATACGCAAATCATTGAACCAGTGGGTTTGGAATTAATCGATCAAATTTTCAAATCTATAACTGTAATTCATTATATATATATATATATATATATTTGTAAGAAGAAAAAATGTTGAAAAGTTGATTTATTGGAATTATATGAACAACTACGTTGAATAACAAAATATAAACTTTAATACACTCTTAGACAGATAAATCTACAATACTTTACAAATAACTTTTTCACAGCTAATACGCTTCTGGTTCAACCTATACAATATATTTATTTACCAAAAGACGAACTAGGCCTAACAGCGCCTTTACTGGCAATTATTCATTTCGATGCTTGCTTCACAACAAAAATTAGAAGATTGGCTCTTTTTCAATTTTGAAGATATTCTGATCTCGCGATCTAAATTTTTATAACTCGTGCATTTAAATCATGGATAATAGCAGTACTAGCGCGTCAGATAATTTTATGATCATGCACGCCATAAAGGAAATGTAGTGTTTAAACTGAAATCCTACATATACACTATATTGCCAAAGGTGATTGGCCACTTGCGATTTTAGACGTTTTGTTAACTATCTAGAAAAATACATGAGGAATTAACCTGAAACTTCAGGTGTGTAAACAGTATAGTATAGGTTATATATATCCGCGAAGATTTTTTCACGAAACCTCATAGGGGACTGTCAACAAATTGAAAAAGAACGAATATCTTTTGGATAACCCTGTAAAAACTAATGTAGCAAAGGTGTTCAAACTCGAGAGTATTAATAAGTGTCTTATTGTAATATACTGTGTTCATTCTTATTAGGATAGCATGGAAACGCGTAGAGAAATTAAGGTTTTTATAAAATCAGTCCCAAATTTCGCATAGTTTTTTGCTCATAATTTGCAGAGTTCTTAATATAAAAAAATGTTCTTTTCAGAAAATATGACAAACAACAATGTACATAATAATCTGCAAATCAGAATTAAAAAATAATAAAAATTGGATGAAAAATATGCAGGTTTACTAAAAAATGTTTCACTAAACACTCAACTCACTGCGCATGCGCGAATGCAATCAATGTAATCAATGAACGCTTTTGCTACATTAGTTTTTGCAGGGTAATCCAAAAGATATTCGTTATTTTTCGATTTGTTGACAGTCCCCTATGTATTTGTATGTATTTGTATGTATATGTATTTTCCTTATTTCATATTCCACCGTAATTACCAAGCAACAAATGAAAAGATATGTGCTTTTTACAAATATCTTTCTTCGAAACAGTTCATAATACTATCAATGCAGAAAAACTTGTTTTCTCATCTGACTAGCAGTTTCAAATGTTGAAAATAATATTTTCTGACATATAATGAAAGACGCTAAATGTAAAGGTTAATTTAAAACGTTTAGGAAATAAAATGATATGCTTCTAGGAATTGTTATGAATAACGTTTTATAAAGAATTTATTTTTGGTCCGTTTAGTTAATTGTAAAAATATTTTATTGAGATAAGTGTGTTAATTTTTTTTAAATTTATTTACTGTATATTATTATTGAAAAATTAATATATAACATAAAATCAATGACGGAAAGGGACCGAATAAAAGTTCTATTTTAAAGAGGTTTCGTCTTAGTAGTTAAATATTGAATTATAATTATATTGCATATTTCTTATTGCGACCAAAATATTTAATTTTAAATCCGATTTTCTTTATAAACACGTCCATTTTAACTGGTCTGACAGTATATTTCGAAAGGTCATTCTGAATATTGTTCTGAACATATAATTAATAAGGAAACATATTATCTATCTCACAGTAGAAAAAAGTTTCATATGTTGATCAAAAATATACCTAAACCTAATAATTTTTGCACAAAATAATTTTCACAAGCATTTCATCATTTCCTACAGATTATTTCCTCATAATTTTAATATATGAGGTAATTATCTGAACCCACTTATACATGTAAATAAGACTAATCTAATGCAATAATCTACATATCAAATAACTGAAAAATATTTAAATTACAGTAAGTAAGGTTATTCTATTTTGGGGGAAATTCATTTGAGTTCAATTAAGAAAAAAAAAAAAAAAAAAAAAACAGCTATTTTTAAAAGAATGACCCACATAATCGAAACGGAATCTTACTCCATAATTAACAGAGATAAAGATATCTTCATACCACTTTTTTATCAAAGAAAATAAGTTGTAAAACAAAGAATCTTAAAAAAATCTTAGTAGTCTCATTCATTAAATGTTTACAAACAATCCTAGTTAAAAGTTCCTTTGTGTAATGTATCGATTTTTTTTTTTTGTCTTATTCTTTTTCGATATTTCAAATTTTGCTTGCACTACCATGCAACAAATGAAAAGTATATTTTAAGAATACATTTCTACATACCATATATTTTACATACCATATATTTTAAGAATACATTTCTACATACCATATATTTTACATACCATATATTTTAAGAATACATTTCTACAAAAGTATTCAGTTCATTATGTTGACAGGCAAAGTATAATTAATACAGAAATTTGTGTTATAATCTGAATAATAATTTCGAAAGTTAAAAATAAAGACGATTTCCATGTTTTTGATGAAATATGAATGATGAGAAGGGAAGGGAGCACCTCTGACCAATTTTTTGAAAAAAGCTGAAAATATCCATTTCATCACATATATATATCAAAAGCTATTGAAATATATACACCTCTACATTTCTTTGTAGAACATACATTTTCACATTACATGTAAGGAAAAAAACATTGTTAGAACTTCTTTGTATCACCTAACAAGTTTCATCGTTTTTAATTTTTAATTTTCAGGATTACAACCGTAATTACCATGCAACAAATGAAAAGATCTCCACCAGTCTCAGATTTTTTTTCCATAAAGGTAATCCAATTTATAATGTTGCCATGAAACCTGTAGTTAATAAGGAAATATATTTCTCATTTGAGTAACAATTTCAAAAGTTAATAATAAAGTTAGTTTTCATATTTTCAAATGCACAAATTGTAAAGGCTGTCAGCATTAGTTTTGTAAATAAAAATTTAACTTTTCTAAAACTAACCCGAAATACTATCAAAATTAAAGAAAAATCTTACTATCTAATTTTAAAAAGGATAAATATGCCATCCTATTAAATAACAATTCTTTACATACATCGTCGTTATCAAAAAGAACTATTTTAAGGTATACATTTTTATCATCCTTAGTGCTACATGCACATGCTAATTACAAGTGAAAAACATACCTTATTAAAAGTTACTTTCTGTCACATAACAAGTTTAATCATATTTTCTTTTAATTTTTCAGTATTCCAAACTCCATCTTAATTTACATGCAGCAAGTGAAAATATCTCCACCTGTCTCAGAAATTTCCTCCTGCGAAAGATTTCATTTTATTATGTTTGTAGATAACACGTAATTAAATAGGATACGTATAATATAATGCGACAACAATTTTAAAAGTTAATAATAGCGTTGTTTTTCATATTTTGGATTAAATATACTAATTCTAAATATTATCATATTAATTGAATACACAAATATCTTATCTCGAATATACAAATTTCCGTAAAGAAGACACAGATTCTTCCAAAATTAAAGTACAAACTTACATCTTAGTTCTATAAATATGAATATGGTTTTTTTTTCTTTTAATTCATCTTATTTATATAGGAACTTGCAAAACGGATATTCATTTACAAGCCTTAGTAATCCATAACCATGATTATTGGAAGTAAAACAAAATCTAGTTAAAATTGTTTTGTGTAACATAATATGTTAAATATACTATTTTTACTTTTTAAAGAGACATATTACTGTCGAATTTTCGAAATTTTTTATGTTTCAGAAAAAAATATATAGGAAAGAGGAATTTTTTCTGAGCAAATAAAATAAATTTCATAGAATAATTCATATAATTATGCTAGTTATGACTCAAAATGTATCCTTGTTCTGAATGTAAGAAATTGTTAATTGGACACTAAGTTGTTTACCCCGAAATCATATAAAATGTTTTTTTTTTTTTTTTAACTTGATGCACAGATGTTATAACAATTTAAATATGAACAACAGAAAACTGAAGTAAAATATAAGTAAAACAGTTTTAAATAAAAATTCTGATGTGAAACGTTTTTATCAAGGTTGAATAATATTTCCTTTAGTGCTAGGATTAAATAATTAACAAAACCGAACACAGAATCTTCGAAAAATAAGTATTTTCTTAAATTTTAAATGATGAAATGTTTTTTTCAAATAAATATATTAAAATAAAAAAATTTCATACATGTACATTAAAGCTAAGAACGTCGGTTCCCTTCCCAATAAAAAATTCTTTCTTTAAACCTCTTTTGCGTAATGTAACAAGTTAATCATTTTTCTTTTTTTTTCTAATATTTGACATTAACAACCATGAAATAGATGAGACGCTTTCCCTCCACGTGTTTTGGAAAGAAATTTAATGAATAGATTCAATTTATTATGATGACAATAAAACTATAACTGTTAACGAATATTTTCAGAAGAATAAAAGCATAAAATATTGAAGATAAAGATATTATTAAAGCTTTTTTCATGAAATACATTAAATGTAAAGATTAATCTATATCTTATAGTTAATATAGCTTCTATGAATTTTTATGCATAGATTTTCTTTAAAAATGTAAATAATTTGTAGAATTAGAGCAATTTCTTCTTTTGAATATGCATTTATGCTATTAATCAGGGAAAAATATTTATTTTCTGTTATTAAATTGATTATAAAGTAAATGTAAAATCGGTGTTTTAAATGATGATGATGCATTTCTATTTAATCCTAATCAAATAAGAATTTCTAAAACGTATATATTCTATTTAACCCTTTACGAGCAGGGAAGACCGAGCTATGCTCGGTCAAAATTAAATTTGAGTTCAAATATCATGACCCATGACCAAAATGACCCACTAATTGAATTTTCTCGAACATGTGACTTAGCCCAACAGTCTTCTCGTGCCGGAAACCCATACGATGCAAACTTTAGTGTAAATTGAGCCGCTTTTTAGATATTGACCCACAATGACCCAGAAATGACCCACTAATCGAATTTCTCGAACATGTGACCTAGTCTAATGATTTTCGCGTGCCCGAAACTCGTAAAATACAAAATTTAATCAAAATCGTTAGAGCCGTTTTTTAGATAAAATTAATTTGACCCGCTTAGACCCAAAAATGACCCCCTAATCGAAAGTTCTCGAACATGTGACCCAGCCCAATAGTCTACTCGTGCCCGAAAATGGTCGGATACAAAATTTCGTCAAAATCGTTTGAACCGTTTTTTAGATACAATTAGCTTGATTATGACCCAAAATGACCCAAAATGACCCACTAATTTAATTTTCTCGAACATGTGACCTAGCCCAACAGTCTTCTCGTGCCCGGAAACCATTGGATGCCAAATTTAGTGTAAATTGAGCCGCTTTTTAGATCTTGACCCACAATGACCCCCTAATCGAATTTTCTCGGACATGCGACCTAGCCCAATGCTTTTATCGTGCTCGAAACTCGTAGGACACAAAATTTAATCAAAATCGTTAGAGCCGTTCTTTAGATAAAATTACTTTGACCCGCGTTGACCCAAAAATGACCCACTAATCGAAAGTTCTCGAACATGTGACCCACCCCAATTGACTTCTCATGCCCGAAAATGGTCGGATACAAAATTTCGTCAAAATCGTTTGAACCGTTTTTTAGATACAATTAGCTTGATTATGACCCAAAATGACCCAAAATGACCCACTAATTGAATTTTCTCGAACATGTGACCTAGCCCAACAGTCTTCTCGTGCCCGAAAACCATTGGATGCAAACTTTAGTGTAAATTGAGCCGCTTTTAAGATCTTGAACCACAATGATCCAGAAATGACCCACTAATCGAATTTTCTCGGACATGCGACCTAGCCCAATGCTTTTATGGTGCTCGAAACTCGTAGGACACAAAATTTAATCAAAATCGTTAGAGCCGTTTTTTAGATAAAATTAATTTGACCCGCGTTGACCCAAAAATGACCCACTAATCGAAAGCTCTCGAACATGTGACCCAGCCCAATTGACTTCCCATGCTCGAAAATGGTCGGATACAAAATTTCGTCAAAATCGTTTGAACCGTTTTTTAGATACAATTAGCTAGACCATGATTCAAAATGACCCAAAATGACCCGCTAATAGAATTTTCTCGAGCATGTGACCTAGCCAAATGGTTTTCTGGTGCCCCAAAACGGTAGGATACGAAATTTCGTCAAAATCGTTAGAGCCGTTTTTAAGATAATTTTTGCATATATACAGGGTGATTCATAAAAGATGGGCAGAACTTTAAGGGGTTATAGTACACTTAAAGACAAATAATATTAAATAGGAGACTAAGGGTCCCAGACGTATTCCCAAGGAGATAGGGGGCATTAAAGTTTAGGGTCCGAAATTTCAAATGATTATAAAACATGGAAAAATTGGTCGATTCGTTTGCGGTTTTTGCAAAAAATTTTCTTTATGCCAGTATTTTCTTGAAATAAAATTTTAAAGTTCAATTTCAAAAAATGCCGATAGGGGGCGCTTTAGACTTTGGAGTAACAAACAACTATTTTTTAACGTTATTTTTTGTATTTCTTTAAATGATTTCGAAAGCTTAGACTTAAACTTAAATTTTGATCTAAAAATCTGAGTCCTAACGAGTAGTTAAGTAGCGTAAACTGAAATTTGAAATTTGAAACCCTTCTCCCCCCAGAACAAAAATCAGTTATTCCCGATCTTTGTGTCGTAGATTAGGCTCTAACTACTGCCGCGTTTTGCTAAAATTATTCTTTATGTCAGTATTTTCTTGAAAATAAATTTTAAAGAAAATTTTCAAAAAATTCCGATAGAGGGCGCTTTAGACTTTGGAGTAACGAACAACTATTTTATACCGTTATTTTTTGTGTCTCATTAAATGCTTTCTAAAGCTTAGACTTAAATTTTCAGCCCAAAATCTGAATCGTTAGACGTGGTTAAGTTTCTGGGGAGAGGGGTTTGAAATTTCTACTCCTGAGCACAGTTCAGTTTACCATGTCCACACATTGTGTGCTGTGATACGAGGTAAAAAGACACAAATTAGGATTATGTTACCAAAGCATATTTATTAACATGTAATCACAATAAATGTTCAAAATTGTGACCACCAGAGGTTATGCACGCAGAACAACGGCGACGAATGGAACGGCGAACATTCGCGAAAACATCAGGCTTTTCGAGCACTTCCCCTACAGCGGCGGAAAGTCTGGCGACCAGTTCCTCGGGGGATTCAATGGGTGTCTCATACATAAGAGCCTTCAATCGTCCCCAAAAAAAGAAATCGAGGGGTGAAAGATCTGGCGAGCGAGCAGGCCAAGCAACAGGACCACCTCGACCAATCCATCTGTTCGGAAATGTGATGTCCAGATAGTTGCGGACGTCTCGTACGTAATGGGCTGGCGCTCCATCGTGCTGGAACCACATGACCCGCCGGATGCGTGGAGGAACAACGTTTAACAGGTCTGGCAGCACATGTTGCAGAAATGTGAGGTATGTTTTACCGTTGAGGCGTTCAGGAAGAAGGTACGGTCCGATTAGGTGGTCTCCGAGGATTCCTGCCCAAACATTGATGGAAAAGCGTCTCTGATGAGCATGTGGATTGACATCCGCCCATACATGTGCATTGTGTGTGTTAAATGTACCTTCACATGTGAAGGTACATTCATCGGTGAAAAGCACAGTTCGTCCAAAATGTGGATTTAGCGCGTTCTGCTGCAGAAACCAGCGGGCGAATTCAATACGATTTGGATAATCCCCTGGAGACAGTTTCTGGACTCGTTGCACATGAAACGGGAGCAAATGTTCATCCTTCAGTACCCTCCAAGTCGTGGACTGTGAGGTATCCACCTGGCTAGCCACTGTTCGTGTACTTGTACTTGGCTGCGCCGCTACTACATCCAGAATGGCTTCTGCAACAACTACTGATTCGTCCTTTTTTGCACGACCTGCATTCGACCGGGAAGCGAGAAATGATCCCGTCTCACACAACTGTCTGTGCAAGCGCTCGAAAGTTTTGCGGTTAGGCAACCGCCTGTTAGGAAATCGCTCTCCGTACATTCGTTGTGCCTCTGCACCATTTCCATCTGCCGCTCCGTAAATTAAATGCATCTCAGCCTTTTCCTTATTCGTGAAGGGCTCCATCTTCCGATTCATTACTACAGCGACTTACACTTGACTCACCGTTCAGTGGTTTTTATGCCTGAATCGTGTCGAAATTTTGCATACGTGTTCTTCTTCTTCCCCATTTGACATTTGCATACTTTCTGTTTCCTTCTTCACCCGGTGACTAGCGTCAGGAATGGAGCTTTAACGTTTGCATGAGCGACGTTTCCAACTGTGCCAGTGCCTTTATGAGTGAATTCCGACTATGCAGTCCTTGACGAAAGTTGTATTTTTGCCTCGTATCACAGCACAGAATCGTTGGGCATGGTTAAGTAGTGCAAACTGAACTATGTTCAGAAGTTGAAATTTGAACCCCCTCCCCTCGCTACTGAACCACGCTCAGCGATTCAGATTTTGAGCTGAAAATTTAAGTTTAAGTCTAAGCTTTAGAAAGCATTTAATGAGACACAAAAAATAACGGTATAAAATAGTTGTTCGTTACTCCAAAGTCTAAAGCGCCCTCTATCGGAATTTTTTGAAATTTTTCTTTAAAATTTATTTTCAAGAAAATACTGACATAAAGAATAATTTTAGCAAAACGCGGCAGTAGTTAGAGCCTAATCTACGACACAAAGATCGGGAATAACTGATTTTTGTTCTGGGGGGAGAAGGGTTTCAAATTTCAAATTTCAGTTTACGCTACTTAACTACTCGTTAGGACTCAGATTTTTAGATCAAAATTTAAGTTTAAGTCTAAGCTTTCGAAATCATTTAAAGAAATACAAAAAATAACGTTAAAAAATAGTTGTTTGTTACTCCAAAGTCTAAAGCGCCCCCTATCGGCATTTTTTGAAATTGAACTTTAAAATTTTATTTCAAGAAAGTACTGGCATAAAGAAAATTTTTTGCAAAAACCGCAAACGAATCGACCAATTTTTCCATGTTTTATAATCATTTGAAATTTCGGACCCTAAACTTTAATGCCCCCTATCTCCTTGGGAATACGTCTGGGACCCTTAGTCTCCTATTTAATATTATTTGTCTTTAAGTGTACTATAACCCCTTAAAGTTCTGCCCATCTTTTATGAATCACCCTGTATATATATAACCACCCACAAGATTTGCTCGTATTAGAATATATGATATCCTGAATTAATTTTCCAGCTACTTTTTAGATGCTCAGTATCCTCGATTATCCCCACCAGTTTTTTTTTTTTTTTTTTTTTTTTTTTTTTTTGTAAAGTTTTCCTTATCTAATCATAGCATTTTTGCGATTCAATTAGGTGAAAATTTCTCATTTGAAAAAGCGGTGGTAACAGATTAAAAATTCTGTAAAAGACGCTCGTCGCGATGGGGATAAATTGGTAGTTATAAGTACCGGCAGGATAAAAAGGGTTAAATTTGAATAATCTGCATTCGCATCCCTTACAAATACAAAAACGCTTCATATGTTGTTTAAAATGGTATTCTGTTTATACTTGTCATTTTTAACGAGATTCTTGTTTGTAACCTAAAAATCCACAAAATTGAGAGCATATCATTCACAGACTTCAGCTGTGTATCTAATGAGTGTAAATATTTTAGACAGGCATTTTTACCCTGTTGTCGCCACCCGAAAGATTATTTGTCAATACACTGTAAAAAATGACCAATGTTTTTTTTTTTTTTTTTTTTTTTTTTTTTACGAAAATATACAATAACCACGAACGAAAATATAATATAATCTTCTAAATTATCCGAAAATCCGAATAGCGTGTTCCATTGTCTTTTGAATCCCCAGAATCCAATACAGTTCCAAACTTTAAAGAATTATTTGTAAAAACAAAGTATTTTTCGCTGCCCGTATTTTTCAGAAACGTTTCCGAAGTGTTTTTATAGTGTATTCATTAGTGTCCTCAGCCTGGAATACCTGTTTTTCGAATGCTATCAATTCTGAAGTACACATTTTCATGCTCAAAAAATATGTTTAACAGACAAACATGCAAAATTAACAGCGTTAACAATAACATTAAAATTAAGATTGTTTCTTTACTCTTTCATGTATAAATTAACTTTTGCGGCTGAAAACGTTTACTTGAGAATGGGTGACATTCGAAAAACATGTATTCCAGGCAGAGGACACTAATTAAAACACTATAAAAACCCTTCGGAAACGTTTCTGAAAAATACGGGCAGCGAAAAATACGTCGTTTTTATAAATAATTCTTTAAATTTTGAAAATGTATTGGTTTCTGTGAATTCAAAAGAGAATGAAACACGCTATTCGGAATTTAGGATAACTCAGAAGATTATATTTTCGTTCGTGGTTATAGTATATTTTCATAAAATAAGAAACATTGGTCATTTTTTATAGTGATACGTCATGATATAATTGCAGTAAACTGAAATCTGGTTTAAATATCTAGTGCAAATTTAAACATTTAACGCTTTTTGTGAAGAGTGTGTTGTGTATGTATTTCTGTAACGTTGAATTCAGGCTAGAATGTTTTAAATATTTTATATAGAAAGGCAATTTTGCAGTTTGTGCTACCAGATTTACAATAGTCAATTTTTATTTAATAATTCTAATACAAGTCTCTAATAAAAGTAAAATAGAACCAAAGATATCCTACCGACCTTCCAGGAATGAACTTAAATAGGTTCTTATCACATGACAGATAGTCAATGGTTTATATAGATGCAATATCTGGAAAACGACTATAGTATTGGAATCCCTGTTTCCATTACGTGAAAGCAAAAGACATTTATAACGTCTGAAATGGGTTAGCTTTTGAAGAAACCTTAAAACATGTCATGTGTAAATTTCAGTTTAAATTAAATATTCAGTATTCATTCAAATACTGTGTATATTCATTATCGTTATAGAACACATGGGTTTAGAATGGTATTAGTCATTAGCATTAAAATTGCATCACCCGCCATGTATCCACCGCCCCCTGAATACTAGGCCTGCACTGTAAAAAATGACCAATGTTTCTTATTTTATGAAAATATGCTATAACCATGAACGAAAATATAATATAATCTTCTGAGTTATCTCAAATTTCAAATAGCATGTTACATTGTCTTTTGAATCCCCAGAAACGAATACATTTTCAAAATTTAAAGAATAATTTATAAAAACAAATTATTTTTAGCTGCCCGAATTTTCCAGAAACGTTTCCGAAGGGTTTTTATAGTGCATTAATTAGTGTCCTCAGCCTGGAATATCTGTTTTTCGAATGCTATCCATTCTGAAGTAAACATTTTCATGCTCAAAAAAAATGTTTAACAGAAAAACATGCAAAATGAACAGCATTAACAATAACATTAAAATTAAGATTATTTCTTTACTCTTTCATGTATAAATTAACTTATGCGGCTGAAAACGTGTACTTGAGAATGGATAACATTCGAAAAACAGGTATTCCAGCCTGAGGACACTAATTAATACACTATAAAAATCCTTCAGAAACGTTTCTGAAAAATTCGGGCAGCTAAAAATAATTTGTTTTTAAAAATTATTCTTTACATTTTGAAAATGTATTCGTTTCTGGGGATTCAAAAGACAATGTAACATGCTATTTGAAATTTCGGATAACTCAGAAGATTATATTATATTTTCTTTCGTGGTTATAGCATATTTTCATAAAATAAGAAACATTGGTCATTTTTTACAGTGTGAGCGCTGACACAAAAATGGCGGCGCTCGTAGGCGGAATTTGTAAAACCTTTCTACGGTCCCCTAATTTTACACTCCAGTATTTTCTAAAAGTTTTATTTTACTCACCGAATCTCAGAAAAATAAGGCGGAGGAAACTTTTAGAAATTATTGGTATGGAGTTTCAAGGGGCCGTACACAAACTGAAAAAATTCCGCCTACGCCTGCCACAATTTGTATGTCAGCGCTCAGGCCTAGTATTCAGTGGGCGGTGATGCATCAATAACTGCTGAAATAGACTGGCTTATAGAATATACGTTCTACAGAGTAATAAAAATATTTTGTGTAAACATGAGATTGCATTAGTATTTCTCTGTATTAATTCTCGTCCTCAGATGTACCGGTAAAATGAGATTCAGTCATTGGCATTATAATTCTTAATATCGCCCTGCACATATGAATAACCGCTCGAATTGACAGATACTTATTTTAGTTACTTTGACCAACGTTTTAAGATTGTATCCCCATTTTAATGATAATAAATGGATCTCATTTGGTGGAATTGATTTGAATATACCAAAACTGCAACCATTGTGATTTTTTTTTTAATAAATATTTTTTATAAACTTTTTAAAGCGTGATCTGTGTTTGACTATATGTCGTACAGAAAGATGATGATTATTGTGTTTTTTATTCGCTTATTTTTTTAGATTGAAATTGGTGTTAATAATTTTATTTAGAGAATAGATTGAGCATTATAATGATTTTCTAACAGTCTTTTATTCTGGGAACTTTTTTATTTACCTGAAAGTTCTAACATTGGCAATATTTAAAGAATTCCTTTTTTTCTTTGGATACATATTGGGAATAATTATTTTCACCCTCTTAAAACCAGGTTCTCACGTTTTTTATGCTTATCACGTTTTCTATGCTTTCTATGCTTTAAGCTTTTATCGCGATTATATTGTTGTAACCATTTCTATGTTTAAAGGGTTTAGGTGTAAAAAATAAAAATTACATGGTATTCAGTGTGTTTTGTAATAGTTCAACAAAAATTCAAAGTATCAAAGAATCAAAGAATTCAACAAAAACTCTTTGGAATGAACAGAAACATAGGTAATTTTTTTTTAAACTCTATTTTGAAATGTTAACAAAAGTTTTATTTAACAGACGATATAATTTCAAAAACTTAATTGATGAGAGTAGAGACTTTTACAAATAGACCTTTTTCAACAAAACAAAATCGCCTAAGAAATAGGCAAAAACATTTTGTGTCGAAAGAAATTTTTTAATAAACTTATGAACATTATTTCGGATATGGAAATTTATACGCGAATATAAGCTTTAAACCGAAAATATTTTTTGCATCATTACATAGAATAGACTTTAAATTAATTTCTTCTGAGTATTTGCTTATTAAATATATGTGTATTTAAACACTTTGAGATGTAATCTATTTCTAAAAGAGTATGTTAGTAATTGGGTAATTTATGTTTATAATATGTAATATTAAATATATATAAAAAAAATCATTTTATAAAAAATGTATAAGGAATATTTGACGTATAATCTGAAAAATGTCAAACATTTATCTATATTTTAAATAAAATTCTTCATAAATCATGGCAGTGATTGACTTATATAAGAAGTTTATTTCCAAATTCAATACACGTTCGTACGCGTAGCATCATTTTCATTTGAAGCTTCGATTTGAAGCTACCATTAAAGTTCATAGATTTTTGAAATTTTTTGAACTTTCATTCATACTAACATTGATGCTTTAAAATTTAAAATTCTTAAATTAAGACATCATAAATGTAATTTTTTGTAAATGTTTATTTTACTTCTTGACACATAAAATGAAAATCAGAGTTCGTTTGGTCCCCTTTTGCCCATATAGTATTTTCAGACCAGTAAGTTTTAACAATATTTTGTCATAAAAAGGTTCTACGATTAAATAAGGCTAGATTGTTATTCCGAAATAATCATATTAAAGAAGAAGGGTGGCGAGAATTCTAAAAAAAAAATGTATAATATTTTACGATAGAACTATAACATAATCGATTTTTTAAAAAGGAATATTAATGTCTTGTATAAAAAAATATGTAGTTGATAAAAACAAATTGACGAAATGAAGGAAGAGATTTGTATAGTTTACAATTTCATTATCACTTTTACTAACTACTTTTCTATAAGCAACTTTTTCAATGTTTTAGCAAGATCCTTTCGTATTAAAAATAAAGTGTTAAAAAAAACAATTTGTAATGTATCGTTTCAGTTTGATTAATGTCGTATTTGTTTATTTATAGTAGAGGAAAAGGTGTAAATATGGGCACCATTTTTTTGTTTCTGGCTGAAAGTGATTTTCCTTTTGAAAATTTATGGATTTTTTTATCTTTATTAACAACTATAACATGTTTTCTAAATGGGAGGAGGCAAAACGATGATTAATATCAATTATTTCAATTTTAATACAAAGATTTACAAAAATATTTTAAAAAGGCACTACAAAAAAATGAAGTGCAAATATAGGCCCTCTCCAAAAATGTCACAAAAAATAGTTTTAAAAGTTTTAAAACAGGATAAAACAATACAAAATGGTACAGAATGTATTTATTACAGAAGAAAATCATTTATAGAAATTGCAAACAAAACTGGACACAATCTAAGTGTGCCCACATCAGGCACATAGGACATTTAACACACACTTCTCCGCGAGTGTTTCCATGATAAAAGATGCAAGTTACATCGCTCGGAGGTTGTTTATCGTTGTCTACAATGAGAGCGTCACATTAATCTGACGAGTCCGATGATGAATCGTTTCGTTTCGCAAGTGGATTTTTCTTTCTTTCTTTTTTTTTTTTTTTTTTTTTTTTGAAGTCATTTGGTCTTTCCACCCCTGCCTCCTGGCATCCGCCATTATGTTAGATTACGCATATTACCAGATATATTATAAAATAGAACTAACGAATGCTTTCAGGATTTATAGACAATAAAATGACCTTATAATTATCCATAAAGTTTATATTATTATCTACATCTAAGGTAATATTACAGTTCTTTTACTTCAAAGCATTTGATAGGTTTATTTTATAATACTGTTGCTAATGTGTATAATGTAGTTAATTGCTGTTTCCTTGTAAAAAAACTCTTGAAATAATTTATGTTGTATAAGAGAAAAGGTGGTATAATTATGGCCCCTTTTAAATGGGGGGCCATATTTACACCAACCCCACTTAAGAAAGATGACTACTTTCACATGTAACCTAAAGACGTGAGTGAGTAAAGGCGTGCTTCTAAAAGTAGCTTAGGATCTCCACTTTCCGGATATCAAAGTGAAATTATTGTAACTAACCATAAGAACATGAAAATAGAACGATTTCAGAGAGCTTTCAAAAGTTTGCAGCCCAGAACAAACAACAATTCACATAACAACTCACATTGCATCCACACCACTTGAAAGAACGGTTCCAACTGCTCTCTGCTATCTCAAATCAACAAATGACATCATTTACAGTCATGGCCGTCAGTCTTTAGCACCTCCCATAGCCACTTTGAGAGGGGTGCCCATATTTACACCTGTCCCCGTTTTTACACCTTTCCCTCTAAAGTTGTAAAAGTTTAGGATGTATACTGAAGAATGTAAATCGCAGTTCTTTCGCGCTGTCTTCGCTCGCTGAGAAACAGATGTATGCATTAATGCCCATTTTCTGTCAATTGTAAAGAATAATTAAATATCAATTTTACTCTATTGATAGAATTACACCCCCCCCCCCTCTAAAAAAGTCAATTTATTATTTTTATAGAAATTTGTAATTTATTACACATATTTAATAAGGTTCTCTATAATCTACAGAACATCTGATGCTAAGCTAAAGCTATAGGATTCGAAAGAGTGGACCGTGAGTGAAGTTGAACAAAACTTTAACTGTATGTTTTATTGCGTAATAAATTCCCATATTTCGTTAAATATTCATTTTCCTGTTTGGATTTTTTTCTTTTTTTTTTCTTACATTTTCTTTTACAATATTTCATACTTAAATTTTATAGCAACAGAAATTTTAATTACAGAAATGTATTTGATACTCAAACAAGCTACACGTATCAGTAAGTCATTTGTAAAGTAACGTGCTTTAAAATAACCATTTTCTAGGTAGTAGTCCACATAGTTTATATTGTCATAACAATACATAATTAACATTAATTTTATGTATTAATTTTTTTTTTTTAAATGAGCTTGATAGATTCTGAACAGTGCTCACTAAGCCAGTTACATATATTTCACAATTTCATAAAATTTTAATAAAAACGTTAGCTGTAATTTTTTTTAGAAAAAAACATTTGTGTATTACTTTGTATCTACCTTCATTACGAAGTATCTACAGTTAATTAACTTTATGCTTGCAAGTGTATTTGGAATTTTTTTTAGAGAGGGGTGAAAGGAGATAAAAATAGAAAAGTTTTTATAAAAACATTTCTTACTCAATACATTTTTCTCATTTTTGTATACCATTGTGAAATAACAATATTTAGTGTTATCTAAAACTAAAAAAAAAATATGTATAAGATTACTGAAAATATTTGATTTTTTTAATTTATAGATAATTTGAAATTTGTGAAAAAAAAATTCCAACTTCTGCATCGCTTGAGGGAGGAATGGGTACATTTAAAGTAAAGAAAATACTGCAGGAATTTACAATTTAGCAAATATTACACTTTTACAGATCCGAGATGAATGAAAAACGTAATTTGGCTTTATTTATTGCAGTGAGTTAGAATGAACAACTGAAATATTAAAAACAATTTAATTGAATGATAACTATGTAATACATCAAATTCTATTTTGAATTCTATTTGGAAATAGATTTTTATATTTATTAAAAAATAAACGTTACGGGAATTGCTTAATGTTAATAACATTTTTCAAGTCATAAAATTAAATATATGAAGCTATTTACGAAAACAGGAAAAAACAAATGGAATGTGCCCCATACATTCATCTCTGTCTCAGTACCATATTCCTCCCTCCAAGTAGTATATTAAGTGAAAGCGTGTCTAGTTAGAGCATCGCACCCAATATCTTTGGCATACCTCGCTAAAATCTCTGCTTAGACCGACAATCAGCCAAAACATTTCACGCAAAACACATTAGTGGCAATAGCATCTGGCTTTCCATGTACCACACATTTCAACTGGATGATCCACATATAATGAAACTACATTAAACGATAGATACGTAGATACTATTTATTATTTATTATGAAATTTGTCGGCCGGTTATCAGTCAAGAGTGTTCAAAATTTAAGCCAAATGTCTTAGGCACGACTCCCGTACTAGGAAATGATGTACGGTAAGCTGGGATTACTTGGATCCACAAGAAAAATAATTTTAAATTAATCCTGGTTCTATTATATTAAAAGTATTATCACACTTTAGAAAAATTCAGTGACTCATATTAATGTTATCAACAGAGATAAACTACTACAGAGATCAACTGACTGATATAAAACTTTTTTTTAGCTTTGTTTGAACAACGCTATGTTTGTACCTAACATATCAATGCGATTATGCTGGAGTCACTAGCTTTTAAATTCAAGACCATTATTAAAAGTATCCGATACTTGTATCTTTTAAAAAATTGTTTATTTCACAATTTTGTTTTTCTCTATAGTAGAAAACTCGACTTTTTTAACACTTAGGACGCCCGTTAGGAACGCGTCCACCTCTGAGTCTATTCCCCAACCTTACGGACGCTCTGCACGCGTTCTATATGAACATTTCAAGGTTTTGAGCGTTGTGAATGCGTTTACTGTGTTCTATTGTGATTGCTTCTTTCAACAAAACATGTCAGCAATAAATGGCACTCGAATAAATCTAATATAAAATAACAGGGAAAAAGCGGAAAGGATAAAACTGTACAACCAAAGGGTTTATGAAACAATACTGTAAACCATTTATAAAATCCGTGCGAAAATATTCATTACATATATCAAAAGAAATATATAAATTGTATTTTTCATATTGTATGTTTGTAAATTGAGAAGGAAAATTTTCTTAAAGACTTAACTTTATAAATTACTTAGCCAGTTAAAGCTGTTCTTAATATTGTTTACACAGTTTAATTAGTTTTTGTGGTTTAAAGAAAAAAAATTAAAAATCTCCTTAAAAAAAGAAAATTTTAAAGAACTATTAAATTGTAAAAAATGGACTTAAAGAATAAAACCTCCTAAATTAATTTTAAACCAGAAAAATTCAACTTATAAATATGTAATTTAAATTTTTTAAATGCAATTGAGGTTTATCAGAATTATATATAGGCAATACGTGGAAATATTTTTAAAGACGAAAATACCCTCATTTTTAAATATGAACGTGCTCCTTTTTTCCTATCATGAAGGCCTAAAACGTAACACGTGCTATGAACGTGCTCCTTACGCAACACTTATAAACTTTTAACTTCTTAATATTTATTTAATGACTTCACAATTAATGATAAGCTTAAACTAACATTGTACAAACTAATTTTAAACTAACATTGATTATTTTTTATTTATCTACACATCATGAAATACTATGTTTATATGTGTTCTATTGTAGCATTGTTATTTATTACTTCTTTTTGACACTTTCCAACATAATTGAAATCTCTAACTCGCGTAAATATACTCGGATTCACATGTAATTGATAGATGTTATTTATGTTTGTTATTCCATTACATTACGTTCTGCAGGGAAAAATTATTTGCAGTGTATTTTAGGGGTGTTAAACTATTTAAAATATAATAAAATTTGTATGCAATATTGAGGTGCACAGGATACTTTAGAATATGTTATATGTAGCCCTTAAAGTTCATATATAGGGGGCCTGTGCATTTTAAAAGTGAGAACGAATTATAGAAATAAGATTTTGGCACTTATAAAAAACTCAAAATCTAAGGTAGAAAAATTCAAGGGACCGTTTAAACGCTTAGCAAAATCTATTTATGACGTACACAATCTAGTGAGATCGGTATCTGACTGCTGAGTGTACGCTAGATCTTTTTGGAAGGTTATTACCCAATAAAGGAATGCATATTCTATTTGCGCATTATGGCTCAATTCAAGCAAATGTTTCGATAAAAGCACTGTCATTAATATGCGAGATGGTTCAAGTATATGAAATTCTTTAGAGGCTCTTTGTTTCAGCCTTCAGCACAAGTTTGTTATTTTGTCTTTGCATTATCTCATTAAATTAACAAAAAATACTTTTTTGTTAATAAAGTATGTTTTACTCTGTTTCGTCGTTTATTTGATGTTTTCTACAAAAAATAAACGTGTTCCCTTCTAGAACAGGTAGGATTTAGCATTACTATTGGAATACTATTGGATTTAGCATTACTATTTTGTTACTATCGGATTTAGCATGTCCACTACTGGCATAATTTAAACTTTACGAAAAAAAAATTGTACAGAAATCTTTAAAGCCGCACCTTTTATAGCACAGTCACGTGTAGAAATGTTTATTTAGATATCGGACAATCTCTCTTCTGTCATACACTAAAACTTAGAACTTTACACTAAAAATAAGAGAAAATGTTATTAGTGTGTCGAACTACTTGTACAGTTATTTATTTCTTTTCATTTTATTACATGGCATTCTGCCATGATTTTTTTAAATGGCCTTAAAGGATTTATATTGTGTACAATAACTGGAATATTGTTAATTTATCTACAAAACTACTATCTTAATGTCAGTATAAAGTACGTGAGTCAAAGGTGGCTAGGGTTCCTAAGGTATCCCACCACCCAAAAGTAGAATTAATTTCATTTTTAGTCACAAAATGACGCTACTGCATTGTACATCGAGTATCTGCAGTGCACGTGGCCGAATTTGAAGAGATCACATTGATCGTCCGCCATTGTATACAGTGATTTCACTTTTGAGGAGTGGTCGTTCTAATTTCCAGGTAAGATCATATTTTAATTTACATGTGTTTAAATTATTAGAACTTTGAGTAATGATACGTTTTCTGAAAGCTTATTTCTTTCTCTCTAACCACATTTACTTCAATTCTAATAAATTTACCAGATTAATTATTTTACGTCGTGCAAATGGCGATAATATGCTTGTTCCCAAGGTGGCCCACGTGGGCCATCTTAGGAAACAAATATAGAAATCAATGTAGTAAAGGCAATTTTCAAAGCAGAATGTTAAAGATTTCTCCAACAATTTTCACATTATTGAGAACACCAGAGATCTCCCAAAAGAAGTCAGTAACTCCCAGAAGAAAAGCCCTCACACAAAAAGTGGTTCAAAGTCTTTTCGTGTCAGAAAATAAGAAGATTAAGAAAAGAAACTCGAAAGATATCAAAAGAGAGAAAGAATCATCAGAGCATAATAGTAATCAGCATATGAAAATCAAAAACCAATCGGTACTCTGACAAAAGAGAATATCAAACAAACTTGTAGTGTCGTGCCTGGCACAAGGACAATCACCAGCCAAAAGTAAGATTTTTTTTACCATTTACGCAAGAAAGAAAAAATAACGGACATGTGATTGTGTAATCAATGCTTCAAATATGTGTATGAAGAGTGTCAGGGACTTACTACACTAGACAAAATAAAAATTTTCATCTGAACTTCTGCATTGAACCTGATTACAAAGGTATATTTTGAAAAAAAAATGTAACTTTTTCCTTGTAATTTCTTTGTAATTAAATACTTAATTTTAATTGAACATTGTAATAATGTTCTAGAAGTAAAAATAGTTTGCCAAGTACTCTTTTCTCATTTTAAAAATGACTTCAATATATGGGCCAAATTTGGAACACTATGTGCCAAAGGTGGCCCACAAGCTACAATTTTGAAATTGTATTATAAAAATAATTAAAGTTTATCTTTTTTTTTTAAAGTATACTTGATATAGTTAGAGATAAGTGTAAAATGTTACAAAAAAAAAAAAAAAAAATCAGCCACACACACTTAACCAGAAAATTATGAAACATCCTCAAAACTTAACTATGGCAACCTTTGGCTCACCTATCTTATTCTTTATGTTTTAAATTTTCGATTTATTAATTGAAAACACAAGAAAATTTATATAGATATTAATTTTGTACCTGAAAATATTATTTTTAGAAACCTAAAAACAAATTCTTACATAATTGAAAAAAGTTTTCCTGAATTTAATAAGGTAAAATGTGTTTCTACTTAATCTTACAAAATACGAACTTTTGAAACGTATACTATATGCGTTAATATTTCAAACCCGTATCCATTACAAGTAAAGAAAATGCTCTCGTTAAAAGTTCTTTTGTCCAGCGGAACAAGTTTAATCATTTTTTTTTTCTTTTCAATTTATAAGATTCGAAACTCCACGGTAATTACTATGCATTAAATTTAAAGATATTCAACAGTTTTGAATACATCTTTCGACGAAAAAAAATCAATTTATATCACTGACAAAACATATAATTAATTAGAAATTATGTGTGTAACTATAGTGTGTAATAGTTTAAAAAGTTTCAGAAAAAGTTATTTTTAAACTTTTAATTAAATGTAATAAATACAAAAGTTAATTTGTAAAAAAAAAAAAAATCTTATGTATAAAGTTATGTATAGGTTTGATTTGAGATAGTATTAATAAGTATATGATACTAATAAAATCGATATGTAATAATAATAAAAATGATTAAATATATTAAAAAATAATTTTACTACATATGTCAAAAATATACATTTTTGCGATATTTATAACCTGTTTTAATTACTGTCTAAAATAATTACCATTTGAAAAGATATATTTTTAATACTGCGCTATTCTTACAAAAACGCCATGAATACTAAATTTTCAGTATAAATTTAAAAAAATCATAAAATTATCGCATTATGTCTATTTTTTTGTTTTTATCTGTAATAGATATTTCACTTTATCTGTTATTACACATTATTTTATAATTCGTCAGTATTTTAGTTAATGTCAATTAGTTGTTATCCACAAATACACTGTAATTCCTCTTTTAACAGACCCTCTCTATTGCAGAGTGATTAAATCACTACTCCGCTAGAAGTTTAATGGTAAAGTAGAAGGTCTAAAAGGTGGATTAAAACTTTGTGCCGTTATATTAAAAATAAATAAATGTGCAATGTTAAATTAGCACAAATTAAAATAATTTCTAATGGCAAACAGCTGTTTCAGAGCCCTTAAGCTCCATCTTCAGTGCCAACTCAAAAGGTAAAAACGAATTAAAAACCCCTAGGCCATGACCGCTTGCCTGCCATCTCTCGCCCCGCGGCCAGATGAAATGGCGTTGAATTTTTCAAAACAACAGCGGAGACCACTGTTGTTTTGAAAAATTCAACGCCATTTCATCTGGCCGCGGGGCGAGAGATGGCAGGCAAGCGGTCATGGCCTAGGGGTTTTTAATTCGTTTTTACCTTTTGAGTTGGCACTGAAGATGGAGCTTAAGGGCTCTGAAACAGCTGTTTGCCATTAGAAATTATTTTAATTTGTGCTAATTTAACGTTGCACATTTATTTTTAAAGTAGAAGGTGCCGAGTTCTAGTGCCGGTGACTACATCGCACATTCTCTGTGGAGTTCCCAGCTGTTCAAGCAACATCTATTTCTGTGTGTCTATCCAGTTCTCATCTCGACGAAGTTGTATAAGTGAAAACAAGTGTCAAGCAAGCAAGTCTCATATATGCTCTCCATTCGTTAAATGAGGGGATTTGAATAACAGTGGAGTAAGTTAATATTTAGTAATTTGAGAAATGAAGTGTTTTGTGAAACTTTTCGTATTGCCGTTGCATTAATGGTCCAACTTGTTTTGCCCTATAGCGACTCCCTAAGTGAATTATGACTTATTTCACTGTCACATTGAACAGACATTAATATAAGTACAGTGAAAATATGGTTATCTAGTTTCAAGTTTTATGTTATGTTTCAAGTTTTTGACTTACTTCACTGTCATTCTAACCCCCTAAAATAAGTAATTTCTTCTTTAACATGTTTCAATGGATTGCTCGAATAACGTGCAAATTTGACTGTGAAACGTAATTTTATAAGTGTAATTATATAATCGTCGTTATTGAAGTTCACCGCGGTTTATTCTGTTGAGTAGTCTCATATGACAGAGGATATGCCAATGCCAAAATGTTGTCTGTGTGAATTGAGTCGACTGGGCGTCGTCAATATAAGTAAGATTTATCAATTTAATCCAAAGATTCTAGTTTCGACTCCTGACCTGGATACTTTTTCACTCATAAAAGTTTAACGCATGCGATTTCTTTACAATCCGTATGGAGAGTTTAGATAATAATGTACGTTTAGACATAAGCTGGATTAGGAAAACATAACGACTATTTCTCATTTTTGAAAAGAAGATTGATTCTTCTGCTTTAACTATTGTTTTATTAGGCAACATTTTCAAAGTATTTCATCAAATGCTTTTTGATGTGTGCATGTAAATCGTGTTAGAATATTATTGCAATTATATAGTATATATATTAAATCCAGTTATAAATTATTTTATATATTTTTTTAATTGCAAAAATGCTCTCTTTATGAAGAATGTTTTTCATAGATTAAAAATTCATAATACGCCTTCGACAACGCGTACATTAGCTACACATAATTTAGAAAACAATCCCATTAAAAAATTCGAAAATATTTTTAATGGTACAATATAAAACTATACAAGAAAAAATATAACAAACTAGAACAGCGTCTTGTCTCTCGCCTTTATTATTATTATAATCGTTATAAATACTTTAAAATTTATTTTTCTTTTTTTCTATTAGTATACATAATGGTATCAGGGTTCGTACGGGTACCGTTACTTTTCCAGGTGACATACCAGTATATTTTTCTAAAAAAATACATCAAGTTCAAACGTGCGAAATTTCCCCTTATTTAAGAAGAGATTATTTATATGAAAATACTGGTACCGAATAATTTCCTGGTCTTAAAATTCCAGGACCCGTACGAATCCTGGGTATAGTCTTGTTCAATGAATTTAAAAAAAAATAATGACGTAATTCATATTAAAGAAACACACGTCAGATATCACATAATTTTTCAAAACCTAAATTTTATCATTATAAGAACTTTCATTTAGAATGACTATGCATTTCATAACAATAGATTTGTGTAATGTTTTCATATTAACGTGTACAAATATTCAAATTAAAATTTATGTGATAACAGAATATGTTATATCCCCAAATAATCCCATGTCAAATATAACGAAATGCAACTGCGTTAAGGATGAGAAAAATTATAGAAGAAAATGTTTTAAAAATTACATTTTAGACAGAAATAACTCAAAGACAAGTGGACTTTTCAAAATGGAGAAAACATACTGTTTTCATTTCCTGGAGATTAGTCTTACCTGAGTACAAAATTATATGCTAAATTTCTCCCTCACTTTGACGCGACAAAAGAAATACAAATACAATATGCTTAAAGTAAAGGTCACCAAATATTAGACAACAAAAGGACAAGGGAAAGTAGATCGATTGACAAGAGTCATGTAATTAGTCGAGCTCTGTTCTGTCCTCTTGTCATTCAAAGTCAAATCACCAATGTTATATGCGAATACCTTTTAGATACTTTTTACAGCTCTGTAAAAGATTTGGGCTTAGGGATCCATATCCCCAATATAACAGCAACATGTAAAACTTTTTTTTTTAAAGTGTAAGCCAATGTAAAATAGCACAACGTGAATGCGTTTTGCATATTTTATAGCTTAGAACTTTGTAGCCTGAATTAATAAATGTACGTATACAAAAGAAATAATACCAAGAATTCATTAGTAGATTTTACCTAGATAAAACAATTTGTTAATTTAATCTTATTGATTTGAAAAAAAAAATGAAGTTAAAACTATGTGGCTACTTTTCACTAACATAAATACATTTTTCTGTTAACGATAATTAAAAACAATCATTTAGTTTCACATCCAAATTAAATACACTACTTGCTAGTGACTCTATTTTCAATTATACTGAGTCAGATAAGCTTCCAATGAATGGACTCAATTGTAATATCAAACGGTTTCATTTGCGAAGTGTATGTTACGTGTTATAGCATTGTATTAAAAACATTGCAATTTTTCCGAAACAGTGGCATAATAACACCTATAATCCAGGAAAGCACTAATGCCAGATACACACTGTTTCAATGCTTCTTTTTAGGAAAAAATAATTCGTCTGTTTCAATAAAGTGTTTTAATGTAATACGTGAAAGAAGTTTCCCATTGAACTTGAAAATGATAGGTTTAGCTGATATTAAACGTCAATATGAAATAAAATATCATTTTAGTCAATTATCTATGGATCAGGACCCTTTTTTTGTGGACTGCTATATTGTATTAGTACCATGGCCTGATTATACCCTAGGCCTACTTCTACCAATAATTAAAAGAAAAATGAGAAAAGACATTTAATATTTTTGCAGCTATTAATGTTGTAGCCATTAAAGTTGTGAAGAGCTATATTTAAATTTCTTTTATTTCTTTATATAAATTAGGAAATAGCAGTTACCTGTGTTATTTTATCTGATTGGTTAATATCATATTTTGCGCGCAGCCGTATAATTCTGATTAGAGTGAATTCGAACAACATTTTAGCATAAAATGTCCTTTCCGTTCGACGAAACTAAAACCCAACTTTACAAATCAGTATAATTTTCAATTTAAAAAAGGGGGTTAACAGTGATGCTTTTATGTTTTAAAAATGTTTATTTTTAAAAATAATCATAAACAAAATAGATTTCTACCCTTAAATCCGGATAAACGCAGTTTAGAATTAAGTAAGTTAAGAAGTAAACTAAAATAAGAGCTCATGCATTTAAGAATCAATCATTGAATCAATCATTAAGAATGGATCATTGTGGTCCTGATCCATGTGCAGTTGTCTAAAATGATATTTTATTTCCATATTGACATTGAATATAAGCCAAATGTTTCATTTTCAACTTTTTTATTTAAAACTATTTACACTGCAAAGTTCATGTACTTTGTATGAAATTTTTATTTATTAATAACAAATATCATAATTAAAAAAATATATATTCCGTACGTGTTACGCTTTGTTATATATACTTCCGGGCAAGATTTCAAACTTTATACAAATGTAAATGATACAAAATAACAAATTCAATTTTTAGATACCGGATATTTTATATAGTATATGTTAATAAAAAATATTACTTGCAATGAAATTTGCAGTCTGGATTTTTTTATATCTGACTCTCGTAATCAAGCTGTCTTCAAAGGTAGTTTGAAAAAAAAAAAATCAAAGGAAACATGCTGCACATAAATTGCATTTTTTATGTTAAAGCTTTGCGATCCGTATAAATGCGTTCAGATAGAAATTTTCAGATGAAACTCTTAATGTTAAATTAAATTGTAATAGTTTCAAAACTAATTGGCAATGTGTGTGATTTTTAAGCCATAACTTAAACGAAATCAGAATAAGCTGAAGTTTTGTATTCGCATATTAAAGCTTCTATAAAATAATGTATGTTAAAAGTTTTATAGCTTGCAATACCTATACTACAATACCTATAAAAATGTTACTTATAAAATCTTTAATAGCAATCGCTTTCTAGAGGCTTTTCAACGAGACTGCATTTATTATATGTAAACGTAATATTAGACCGAAATTTCCAAAATACTTCGTAATAAAATTATTACGAATCGGAAAATTATTACTTCTGTATATGTAGTTTCAGAAGCTGAAAATATGCAAAATATACTATAAACGAAATCACATAATATTAATTAATTATTTGTGAAACTATTTCCGGATTACTTAAACGTGATCCCACCAATCGAAATAAAACAATTGAAAAGTTGGTGTTTTCTATCGGAACACATTAAAACATATTAATGCATGGTTTTCAAAAGAAAAAGTAAAACCACTTCTGAATTTCTTAGACGATGGATAAGTAACACTAATATTTGTCATGTATTATTAATAATATCAAAGATAATTTTGTATCAAGAGAAAAGAGCATAAGTAAAATATCTGCATATTAATGAGGGTGATTGCTTTTTATGTAAGATGATTATTTTGAAGTTACATTAACGCACATCTCTCTAAAATTGTATGATACCATTAAAAAAAGAAAAGAAAAGCAAAAAAGCATTATACTTATAGAATACTGAAATATGTACTGGTTTATTGTTTTATATAAAGTTGATAAATATGTTGGTAAATTTCAAACTTCTAAAAGTTATTCAAAAGGAGACGAATGTAAATTTCACGGGAAAAAGATTTCGCTTTTCAAAACGTCAGAGTGAATACATGACCCAGTATTTATAATTCTTGCAGAGATTATATCTTTATAAAATAGATATTCATTTTAAAATAATAAGGAATTTGTTAAATACACATACGGAATGTATAATATGAAAATTAGAATAAAGTGATAAAAATCATGTAATTGTTTTTGAATATGTAACCTGACGAATATCTTGTAAATGATAAAAAAAAAGAAAGATATATGAAAAGACGAGAAAGAAAATCTTTAGACGTTTGTTTAATAACATCATTACACCAAACAAATTTCTGATAATTATTTTAATCTCAAGTTAATTCGTATTCCAATTTCATTCATTTGAATAATAACAGTTATTGTAATGATAAAGCTTGGGCTTACTTCAAGTAAAGATAAATTATTTATGTTCTAAGATTTTCCCAAGTTATCTGGTAATATATTTTGTACATAATTATGTAGAATACTTAATTATAATTAATATTTTACTCCTATTTCAGTCCTTTTTATCTAATTATTTGTTTAAATAAAGAGACTTCGAAATAAGGTTATCTCATGCTATTATTTGCTGGCAGTTTATCGGTCTAAGTATCCGCACTACATTTAATACACTTGTGTACAAAATTAAGAGAATTTGCATATTTTGTCAACTTTAATAAAAAGAATTTAACTGAAAGGTAAAACCTCTGCTTCAGAAGAAAGATTCAAACATTGTGTGTCGAAAACGTAAGCATAAACATGTGTGTGGGAGGACATAGTAGAAGTAGCGGATTTATAAGCGCGCGTGGCAAATTCCGCTTTTCGTTCGCTCACACAGTTCGGCGAATTTCTGGGTGTTTTTTGGCAGCAGTCGGTTGAATTAAAATTCATACACTTAAAATGAGTAACCATCGACGATCAGAATATTGAATGAGGCGGCGAATTGTGGGAATGTTAGAAGCAGGCTAATCTCAAGCTCAGATTTGTAGAGAGTTCGATGTAACGCATATCGTCGTGTTCAACTTATGAAAACAGTTTCAGGATACCGGATTCATCGAGAGAAAGCCTGACCAAGTTCGTCCAAGATCCACGACGGAAAATGAAGATCGCTACTTGTCAAGTACAGCGAGGCGTAACAGGCATGCTACAGATTCTCAGCTCTCTCGTGACCTCTATGCGGCCACAGGAAGCTGAGTTTCAAGGATTACTGTTTTCAGAAGGCTTCAAGAGAGAGGCCTGTTTTCAAGAAGACCTGCTGTTTGTTTTCCGCCCACTTCTGGAAACAGGAGTGTCGGTTTTTCATGGTGCAAATATCATAAAGATTGTTGCAGGGATAAATGCTTAACCATCCTCTTCCCTGATGAGTCCCGGTTCAGCATAACAACTGATTCTCCTCGCCGTACTTTCATATGGAGAGAACCAGGCACACGCTACCTTCCCTTCAAAGTCCGATAAATTGGCCATTATGGTAGTAAGGGGTTGACGTTTTAGGCAGGCATCATAATTGACGGTCTCACAGACCACCATGTGTTTGAAAGAGACACTATGACTGCTGTGAGATATAGAGATGAGATCTTGGAGCCCTATGTTTGCTTTTTCAGAGGTGCATTTGGTCCAGATTTCATTTTAGAATTAGTGGGAAGCAGAATTAGTGGGATAAATTTCCACAAGAAATCATAAACTGCCTTATTTCCAGTAGGAAATCGCGGTGTGAGGCCTGTATATCTGTAAGAGGGGACCATACAAACCTATAAAACTTTTTTTGTTGTTAAAATTTTTAAAAACTGTTTCACGCCATCTGTTCCCGGTGAGTGTAACGCTCAATCATTCGTGTGTATTATAACTGTTGAATGGTTATTATTTTTGCATTATATCAACCTATGTTCATAGCAAATTTCATTAAAATATGTCCAGTAGTTCTATTGATAATTGACCAAATCTGACAATTTTGTACATCAGTCAATTTTCAGTCGGGTAAAAATAATGAATTGTAAGTTCATGGAAAATTGATTTAAACATCGTAAATCAACTACGTCAGAATACTATAATAAAACTGCACAGTTTAATAAGATAAAATATAATTTCTAAGTAAATAATTTGTAAAACGCATAACATATTTGAAAACCTAATTTCACCAATTACCATCTATAGTCGGAAACTATCTGCACTCTTTTTTGAAGCCCTGTATATGGCCTATGAATGCGTATATATATGCTAAATAGTACACTGTTAATGATCTGCAGCAAACTGTACAGTCATTCAACAGTTTCTGTAAATAACGGAAATGACGTTATGCTTAGATTGAAATGCATTTACATTGATAAAACTAAAAAGAAAAATTTATATGATTGTGTCAACATGGCGTAATTTTAACTGATTTTTCAATTTTTAATTTTAAAGATTAGAACTGGAGCTTTTATTGGGTGCTTCAGCTTGATTGCATACCTTGATTACATGGTACCAATTACTTTTTTAAAATTATAGGTTAGAAGATTTCATTTTTTAATAAAACAATTCACAAGTAAGGGATTTCAGGAAAATTAAAATTATTAAAAACAGTGTTATGGTTAAAAAAAATCTAGAAATAATGATTGTTTTTTAGCTAGAATAAACAATTTAAGGCTAATATTTTATAGGAATTATTTTGGTATGTTTGTTATAAGTTCATTTAACAGTTCCTTATTAGCGGCAAAATCCTATTTCCTTCACTGTGAATTTCGCTTTTGATGTCAAAAAATGGTAGTCTACTTTTGGATGCCAGCCAAAACATAGTGGCAATTTTTAGAAATGTATAATGGTTGTGATAACAAACGGCGCTATCGCTTTAGCTTTCATCGCGCTTACGTATCACTTCTAAATACTACAAATTTAAATTTTTTACTGCATTTTACTAAATTTTACAATTTCAATTCTTACATCATCAATTAGAAAAATAAAAATTAGCTTTTGATTGAAATTTATTTGAAAACTGCCGCTTAATTTAACGACTTTTAAATAATTTTCAAGTATGAAATGTTTTTCAATTCTATCTCAACAATGACCATCAGTTTGCTTTAATAATGTAAAATAGCCCTGGGAAAGTTGCCATAATTGAAAATAGATTTCCCTAACCATCATGATAAGTAAAAAAGAAATAATAAAAAAACCTGATAAGTCATAAGATCAGAAAAAAAACTATTTTCAGAGTATGTTTAACATAAAATTGATATGTTTAATTCGTTGATGTATATGTTGCATCAGAATATGCTAGGAATTATATATTTTTATTTTTAAAAAGATCCATTCGGTATTTAACTGAATAAGAGGGAAAATATCCCTGACTATGATGGATAATCATCTTGATTATGTAAAGGAACCGAAGAAACCATACAAATGAATTACACTTGAAAACATTAAAAATCTCCCTCATCTGCAGATTGATTTATTATTGTAAAAATTATTCTTCATCTTTACATAAACATTGATTAGCTTAAAACAATGGATGCGTTTTAGAAGATATGGATTTGAAACAAACAATGATTAAAGAGGACATTTTAAAACTTTTAATTTAAACATTTTAAAACTTTTTTTTAACGTCGAACTTCGACGGTGTTTTTAAGCATTGGAGTTCATTCGGTTGCATTATCTCAGGGGGAGGCGGAGAGATGTGTGCTTTATTTACTATGTTCTTTTAATTACTGAACATGAGATGAACGTAGGAATATACTATTTGTATGATACTTCATAAGTCCATAAAATTTTCTTTCTTGCCGTGGGGAATAGGGCGGTAATGTCAAACTGATTTGCATTACACAGTTGTTTACGGATTGTTTGTTCGGAGTTTGCATCGGAAATAGTACTGTATTTGACTGGAGGAAAAACTTTAAAAAAAATATTTGAAAGACTGTTTCATGCGCACTCCTTCTTAAATAATAAGTAACTTATTTTACTGATATTGTTATAGTATTTTTTCCGTCAAGTTTTGACGACTTCCATCTAGTATACAATAAATTAGTTAAATTTATAATAGCATACAACAGTTGAATTCTTCATGAATGACGGAAAAAATGAACATTTCGGATTTTGAAAGCCTAAATTCATCCTGCTCTTGAATTTTGCTTTTGCAGCTCATGCTTTCAAGATATCAACAGTAAATATAAGCCAGAGAGTTATTTAATTTGTTGATACGTCATAAATAAGATAAATTTAGATCCTACATGCATATGCATATTTAATTCATGTATTATATCATATACATATATTATAAGAAAGAAGTATTCTATTCTATATGTCTATTGTGACTAAATGAAAGTACAGTTATATTATTTTTTTAAACATTGCATTTGCTGGATGCTGTAATAATATATATATATATATATTTTTGTTAATTTTTAGAATATGTTATATTCAACACATAAATGAACAAAAACGAAAAATCATGCTTCAAACATAGATTATGTGGCACTTTCAACATTTTCAAAATACTTTTAGAAATCTTTACCATAGAATAAGGTGAAAGATAATGTTTAAGTAAACGATTTGGAAAAAACCTAACAGATGTTTAAAAAACCCAATTTCAGGAATTAAGAACAATATTCGGAGAAATATCCGAATTCCTTTGTGCAGTCAAGTTTTGATCCATAGATTTGTAAATATACTGTATGAAATGCTAAATTTCTTAAATTTAATCATACAGATGAACTCACGAAACAGAATCCATATAGTAGACGAAAAATACTTAACGAACAGATGTGAAAAGTGTGTGTGCAGTATTTTACTCTAATGACTGTTTTGAACTAAATAGAAAAACTTATCTCAGCAAATGGTTAACTGATTATAAACAGACTTCTTTTTTATATTTTTATTTTGTGGCACGTGCTGTTTAACGCCACACAAAATTGTACTCAATATGTAACTGGCTTGATAAGTCGCAAGCTAAAATGCTCTTTAAATATATAATTTTTAAACTTAAAATGGAGTCTTTATCTTCGTTGAAATAAACACTTATTATTAACATTTTATTTTTTACAGTTAATCTTGAACAAATCTCAAGAATATAGAACACAATTAATAAGTGTTCATCAAATCCTCTTTAATAAAAGGCTATGCGTTGCTGACGACTGGGATTTTCGATAATCGTTGCCACAGATTAAACTCGCAAAATGAAACAATTGAAGTTACTCAAAAAATTAATAGCTCGAAAATTGTTAGACAAACTGCGTTAGAAAGGTAAAAAAAAAATATTTTTCTTGATATAAATTTCAAATCTAAGGATTATGCCGTTTTTCAAATATTGAATTTCAAAAATTACCAAATTTCACAATTGAGTACCATAGCGAAATCTTCACGTGTAAAAAGATAATGATAACGGCCATGTGTCCTGACGTATACTGGCTATAGCACGAGTAACAAATTATAGTAGCCTTACTATTATGTTAAAATATAAAAGATATATTATGATCCCACGAGTTTTATTTCATTTTAATATAATCATCTTAGAAACAAGGTTTTGGAATTTTTTTTCGAATGGGACTAAGAAATTGGCCAATACCGTATATTATTTTGAGTTTAAAAGAGGTGGGGGAGCGCTTTATGTTATTTAGGTTTCCTCAAGAACTTTTGGTCAGAATTGAAAGTTTAATATATCAAAACGTAAGAAATTAAATCGACATTAAATCGGCAATAACTATAATGACAGTCCTTCAGTTCGTTTGGATAGATTTCATTTAAAAATATAAAATCATTCAACATTGATTTTAGGTATTTTTAAGGTTATTGTCACGGGCCCGAGCAACGCCGGGCACATCAGCTAGTTAATAAATAAAACAACAACTCCAAATATTAGAAATATATAGGTGAAATCCCTGACCATGTTTCAACTGGGATTATACGTGCGATAACTGATGATGGACGATCGATGACTATCTGAGCAATGATGTATAAAAGGTAAGAGTATATTACAAATTGCCACTAGTTGGATATCTTATTTTTATTAATCATGAGAGAGAGCGTTTTCTACCGAATATTTACTTGTTTTGGCTCAACTGTCCATCATTTTTTCCATAAAAACTTTAGTTCACTTAGGAAACGCATGCCTCAGTGGAAAATTTTCTTTCAGCAATTTCCGTCAAACAGAAATATACTCGAGTTTTTTGTGCTGCACTGTATATTATGTACAGAATTTTTACACACCAAGTAATAGGCTAAATATTAGTTAAATATAAAAACACATACCGCAACAATAAAAGCACTTCCAGGAGTTATTATTAACATACAGTACTTTAACTGAATTATTTTGTGTGTCCTTGTAATTGAACGAAGAATGCTGTACACATAATATTCTATAGTAAGTCTCTTGTAACGCACCTCAGTGATATATTAATTTCAATATGTTTGAAATTGTGAAACATTATTAAAATAAACCGTAAACGATTTTTCCACATAGAACGTAATGTAAAAGAATTATTTTGATTATCCCTGTAAAAGAACTATCAGTTCTATCCACACCATATTCTTTAGTAAGCCCATTAAAGTGCACACCAGTTATATATATATATATATCAATTGAAATTTGTTTGAAATAGTGTAACACTATTAAAATAAACCGCAAATTATTTTTTCTTTATAAACTATAATGTAATGTAATTCTTTTGAGAGTCCCTGTAAAGAAACTGTAAGTGCTACACACTTCATTTTCAATACCGATCATGCCATAGTAAACCTCAATAACATATATCAATTGTATTAATTTCAGATATATTTACGTGAATTACAGCACGGACAGAGAGACAGCAGACTGACAGAAAAACCGAATTCATAAACACTTTTCATCTATGTTGGACAGTGTTAATAATATATTATCACAATTATTGTATTACATTTAATCACGAAATCAGAAAGCATCGAAAATATCTATTTAATATGCATTTTTATACTCATAATTATATTTTGATAAAGATGTTCTGTAAAAAATAAATAAAAGTATGAGATTTTTAATATTTTTATAAAATTAGAATCATTTAAAATGTTTGGAAAAGTAGTGAGTAAATCTCTTTTTTTTTTTCAAGAAATTTTAAAAGCTAATGTTATTAATTAGACTACTTTTGTAAATTCAGATGAAACTCATTTTTAATGTGAAAAGATTATGTGTTTGTTTTTTTTATCTTGAGAATTTGAGTTTTAATAATTTCTTAAATAGAATTTTTTGATATTTTTATTGCAACTAATTTTGTGAATAGTAGTTATAAATAAAGTAGACACTTGCTTAAAATCAAGCTATTCTTGAAATAAATTATGTTTAAAAATCAAAATATTACTTTCTAAGCACTGTTTTTTTCTACTGAACGCAAATCATTAACATAATTAGCTTAATTTGTGAAAAAGTAATATTTTTTCTAGAATAGAAAATATTTTTTACATCATGATTAACTAAATTAATTAATATGCTTAAAATATTCGTGCTAAAAAGGGATATAGGAATTTTGGCAGATTCAGCAGTAATTATACCTAAACACTGCTTTACAAAGTAAGAAATAAGTAATGTAACAACCAATAAAATTGAGCTTTTTTTTTCTTTTTCTTTTTTTTTCTTTTTAAGAAATAACGAATACTCTAACGAATTTTCTTTTTAAAAAAATAACGGATAAATAGAACTGTTATATAACAAGCAAACAAAAAAAATGCTTTTGAAAAGTGCATTTTTAAAGGATAGGGCCAGATTCAGGTACCTGTTGGGTACAATCTTCTTTCTCTTGGATTTGGTTTAATTTTGGGAACTAATGGAAGTGTTTCATTTTTTTTAAAATTAGAAATTTAACTTAAAATTTAACTTTAACTATTTTCTCATTTAACACTTTTAACGTTTTTAATGTAATTAAATTTGAAAATGTCAATATTTTACAATTCGTAATTAAAGACTAATGCTAGTCTTTATTATTTTTTTTTTTACTATCAGTGTTTCGGAAAGCCGCTTACATATGTTGTGGGTGTGTAAAACTGAACCGAAACTGTCAAGCTTATTAAATAGGTTCCACTATTCCATTATTACAGTAAATAAAAATTACTAATTTACTACTTATTTTTTTCTAGCAGATTTTCAATATTTTTTCAAACGTAATAAAACAGCACAACGACACAGTGTTATATTAGTATTTGGTATGTTTATGGAATATACTAAATGACAACGGCTCTTAAACTGTGATGCGCAACGTATCTTCAAGGGGTCCATGAAAGTATCGTGTTCAATGTAAATAATTTTACTTTGAACACAATACTTTACGAATTTGAGAAAACTTTGTGAGTAAAATCAATGGAAAGACTAAGTGTACCGTTAAAAAGAACAGTATCATTAGTTTATATATCTCGTATTCACTGGTCTAAAATGTTTCGTTATTTCAGTCTGAAATTCTGTCGATCCACAAAAATAGGGAAGCTACGTAAAGGGATCGGTCGTAACTAGAGCTACTAAATATATAGGCTGACTCGTCAGGCATTTCTATTCCCGTTGGACTGGTTCACGTAATGAGTTTCAATGGCGTTGAATTAGTTTCTGTCTATTTTTTTAAGTTTAAAGGTTTAATTATGGGTAGTTGTTTTGCTATTAATTGTACGATTCATTCAAGAAAGGATCCCTGCATTCTTCAATATCCTCGTAAACATGAAAAATTACCAAATTTAATTATTAATTGTAGATTTTATTCTTCCGAAAATTTTGTTCGCCAGCTTGGTGGTAACGGCGATTTCAAGACCGTAGCGCCATCCAGTTCATTTTCGGGAAAACTATGTTTTGAACGGGAAAACGACTTTTTTTTTTTTTCAAAAGCGTAAAATTAAACTGAAATTTTATGGAAAATTTAAGAATATTAATATGTAATTAAAATTTATGAGAGTTTTCGAAAGAACTAGAATATAAAATAGAATATTTTAAAGGAAATGTATTTTAAAAAGTACAGATTTCTTTTTTTTTTTCACATATTCAATTTTCACCAAATAAATAGGTTCTATTTTGAAATTCGAAAACAAAAATCCCTAAATTTGCTTAAAGATAATTTTATTATTAATATTTCATCAAAATACAGTTATATTTAAAAAATAATATATAAATAAATATTTTAAATAATTTTCATAATTAAATGTTATTATATATATACTGCAGCCTAAGTCATAACTAAGAGTTTAAGATCGCAGTTCTATTATATAAGTATCCTCTAATTATCGTCTAATTATCTTATTATCCTCTAATTTACCGATACCGAGAGAGTATAAACTATAGATAATACTAAGAGGAAAACTGGTGTCCACAAAAGTTGTTTAGCACATAGTTCATTGAATACGTATTTACGTTCAATCTCGAGAAACATTCAATTGTAATTTTAGTGATGCGTCAGCGATTTCAGTGACTCGTGCGTCATGTTTCTGTTTTCTGAACTAGTTTTTAAAAGAGAAGTGTTCCGTATACAAATATTGACTACTAGAATCCACAAAACTCTATTTATAGAATAGTGAAGTATGATATACATTGTTTCCGAAGTTAATATTCCTTTTTTTTTTTTTTTAATGAATTTCATCGAAAAGTATTTGAACAGCCTTTTGACTTAGTACATTCACATTTCTTTAAAAAATATTTCAAATACTAACAAGAACGAAAAATCATACATCAGGCTTTGATAATGAAACACTTTACAACACTAATAGAATATTATTAAAAAATTTCCTTTTTTCATATAATGAAATGAAATATTTCCGTGAGCTTAAGATTATAGTTGTGAAAATACTTTTTTCTAGTAGCGCTAAAGATTTTAAGAGGATATACAGCGATATATTTACAACAGAATTATCCTTATTTAGTATTAAAGCAATTTTCTTTGATTTGTATGGAAGTTTGTGAATTCCATTTGCATTATTCCTTGACTCAGAGACTGCCAACTACTGCAACAGAATCGAGGAATTTAAGCAAAGTATTTTTTTTTATTCAAAAGAATTTACATGTAAATCATAGTGATATCAAATCAATTTTTAATTATGTGGTTAAGTGTTAACTAATATATGTCATGGACTAACAAATGTATTTTTAAATGATGTAGATCAATATTGTTACATCGTGCAAATACACCAACAAAAGAAAAAAAAACACGTTTATAAGATATTTACCTTTTATTTAGAAACTAATAATGAATTCATTAACATTGCACAATATTCTGTTCTTGTATAAACGTGTTTGCAGTTCCCTGATAAAGAAAATAAATATTAAAATAATTTTAAATGCTCACAGAGGTAAATGTCTGTATAAATCACTATCTATGTATTGTTTTGATAATCGAAAAACCCCTCTATGAAAAGACCAAAAGAATTATTTATTTTTATAAATGTTTTGAGAAGTACTTGTATTCTGCGAAAGATAATATATTACGTTTAAATTACTTTAAATCACGCAAAAAGAGAATTAAAAAGACATTTAGAGTTAAATATTTTATTCTATTTACATCATTATCTTCGTGATATTTAAGTATTAAAAAGTAAAATTCAAAAACTGTTTAAAGAAAAGTAATTTCAATTTCAAATTATATTAAAATAGAGAGAATAATAAGGTTCTTTTATGACACTATTATGCTTCTTCAAATTATGTGTTTTATTCATAAATGTTTTAACATATTTTTTCAATTATAATTCTTGAATTTTCACATGGGAAATTAAGTAAGATAATATTTTAGCTTTAATTAATTCAAATGCTTTTACCACTTCAAAAAAGGAAATAAATATTTCAAGATAAACATTTATTAAATATCTAACATTTCTTTAAAGCTTTTATGAATAATTTCTCAGTTGTGCAATTAAATTTATTATACAGTCCATTGAGTATTAACTGAGTTGAGAACTGTTAATTATCGTATTCTTCTTCTTACTATGAAACGTTTTTTGGTCCGACTCACGGAGATGAGCGACCTATATGCACGTATTTAAAATCTTGTGATTATTTTTTAAAAAAGAACACTTGTTTGTGTTTTAACGACCAGTGTTCGCAACTTGAAAGAATAATAAATACGTCGGCTTTATTGCATAAGAGGAGTTTATATAGTCAACGTTAGATTTAGAAAAAATCAGATTCGAAAGGGCTAAAGCTGAGTTGGAATTGGCAACATTAAAAAACGAAAGCTGTATCATATGAGAAGGATCCTGAGTTATGTAGTTTAGATACTTTATTAAAAAGCGTAAAAACACTGACTTTTAAGTTACCAAGTAAGCCTGAGGGCTGGGGCTTGTTATTTTCTTCCCTGGAAAGAGCTTTCATAGCAAAAAGTGTTCCTGACAAATATAAGGCAGAAATTCTTCTAAATTTGTTAGGCGATAAAGCTTCTAATGTAATTACATATTTAAAAGACTAGGACACTAGCGATTATGAAAAAGTTAAATTATTAATTTTACGGGAATTTGAGCCAACGCCACTGGCATGTTTTGAGCAGTTTAGGAAAGCAACTCGTCAACAAAACGAAACTTGGGTCCAGTTTGCGTCGCGCTTAATAAGTAGGTGCGATTATTATCTTAAGTTGAGGAAGGTCTCAGATTTTGACACCTTAAATAAATTGATTGTTGCGGATAAATTATTCTAGACTTTAGATAAAGAGACCGCATACCATATAAGCATAAAGCAAGCAGATGGTGGGATTGACCCCTTAAAATTATCCTAGGAAATAGACCTATATTCAGCTTCGCGCGGAAAACCGTCTGAGAATTTTTGTGCACTTCGTAAAAACCCAAATTCAAAAAATGTATCGAAAGTGTTTTTTTCTGATGTGAGATATTCGAAATGTTTATTATGTTCGGAGAACCACCCACTTTATAAATGTGGCAATTATTATAAATTATCAGTTAACGAGATAATAAATGTAGTCAAAAATAATAATTGTTGCTTTCGTTGTCTTTCCCCTCATAAAGCCTCGGTATGTAAAAGTAATGCAATTGTTGCTCAAAATTACATCATCGAAATCTTTGTTATTCACAAGAGCAAAATGTGAATCGAGTGTCTGATAGAAAAAAAATGAAGTTAAGCAGGAACCAGTAGTGGAAAATTACGCGTGTCCGGATAGCGCTAAACCAAAACAAGAGCAAATTCTCTCGCCCCACTCAGCAGAATTTATACCGATTACAAGGAGTGAATCACCCAATAAGTTGTTTACAACGACGAGTAATGAAAGCGAGAAAACTATTTTGTTGAGTACATGCATTTGTTTTATCAGAGATGAGAGTAATAATATTCACAAATCATGTTGTTTATTAGATTCAGGATCAATGTGTAACTTGATAACACTTTCATGCGCTGAGAGGATCGGATTGAAGAAAGAAAAAATAAACAGGGTTTTGTCTGGCTTGAATGATGTAGCAATAAATGTGAGATTAAAGGTTAATGCGACATTAACAAATTCAGATATGAGTTTCCACACAAATTTAGATTTTTTAGTCGTATCACGAATAACTGATTCTTTCGTACCTTCCGAGCGACTGCATGTAAATAGACAGGAATTGAATAAATTAAAACTTGCGGATGAGAATTTTGATGAACCAGGTCCTATTGACGCACTTTTGGGAGTATTTTGTGAATATTTTATGAGAGTTTAGTTCCTGGACTATTATATCCCTTAGGTACAAAATTAATTTTGCAGAATTCGATTTTTGGATATATTGTTAGCGGAAGTGTGCCAACTTCGAGTGTAAATACGATGCATTGCGGACTTATAAAAGATAGCGTTGATTCAGATGAATTATTGAGAGGTTTTGGGAAATCGAAAATGTAGAGTCAGAACCGCTAAAAAATAAAGAATCTGAAATTTGTGAGGAGCATTTTTTGGAAAGCCATACAAGTGATGAAACAGGGAAGTATGTTGTGAAAATGCCCCTAAAAGAAAATCCAGCTTGTTTTGGCCGATCTAAGGACATTGCTGTCAAAAGGCTTAACTCACTGTGGAATAGATTAAAATTAGATCCTTCTTATTTAGAGTTATATAAACAATTTTTATCTGAATATAAAGAAATGGGTCATATGACCGAGGTTACAGATAATGAAGAGCAGGGCCATTTCTTTATTTTATACCCCATTTAGGCGTATATCGTCCAGAGAGTAAAAGTACGCCACTTCGTGTAGTGTTCAATGCCTCTTGCCTAACGAATAACGGAATTTCATTAAATTTCCTTCAGTATAATGGAGGGGTGCCTCAAGACGACCTCTTTTGCATCATGGTTCGATTCAGAGAACATATTTTTGCATTTACTGCCGATGTCAAAAAAATGTATAGAATGATCTGGATTCATCCAGAACAACATAAATTGCAGCAAATCGTATGGAAAGAAGGACCATCTGAGCCTATTAAGACTTATGAATTAACCTCCGTTACATATGGCACCACCAGTGCTCCATTTTTGGCCACACACACGTTGAAACAATTATCCGTAGACGAGGGCAAGGAGTTTCCATTAGCTGCAAAGGTCCTGTTGAGAGATATGTACGTTGATGACGTACTGAGTGGTGCAAAAACACTGAATGAAGCTAAAGAACTACAGAAACAATTCATAGGAATTTTTAAAAAAAGCAGGGATGTCGTTACATAAGTGGTGTAGTAATGACAAATCTCTTGTGCAAAGCAGCGAAGAGAATTATGCATTTTCTAATTCTGAGAAAATAAAAACTTTAGGTGTCTACTGGAATCAAAATGCTGATTGTTTTGCATTTCACATACAAACTGATGTAAAAGATTGCCATAGAAAAAGAGATGTTCTGTCTACAATTGCGAAGATCTTTGACCCTTTGGGACTGTTAGGACCGGCTATAACTAAAGCAAAAGTAATGTTACAAAAGCTTTGGTTACTAAAGATCGATTGGCATGATTTACTGCCATCAAAAGAAGAAAAATAACGGAAAAAGTTCATTGAATCGTTGCAATATCTAACTAGGTTAACAATTGACCGTTGCATTCTATTAAGTAATCCTGAAGTGATAGAACTTCATGCATTTTCTGACGCCTCAGAAGTCACCTATGGCGCTGCATTCTATTGTAAGTCTGTGACAGCTGAGGGAAGAGTCCTAGTGAAATTGGTTTCGAGTAAATCTCGTGTGTCACCGATAAAGCGAACAACTATACTACGACTGGAGCTTTGCGCAGCTGTACTGTTTTTTTTTCTTTTGTTATACCGCTCACCAGGGCCCTACCTGCCAGGCTTTTGCCTAGCTTAACGAGTTGATACATGGCAACGGGGCGAAGATTCGCCTGCTCTCCGCTTAGCGAAGATGCGTTTGTTAAATCTATAGGCCGACGTGGTTTCAGTGCGTCTTGTTATTAGTGCTAAAAATTAAGTCTGCTACAATTCGACATATTGCCTTCTACTTATTTCTGGTGTGATTCTATGATTGTATTATCGTGGATCAAAAAAGAACCTTATTATCTCAAAACCTTTGTTGGCAATCGTGTTTCGAAAATTCAAGAACTGACGGATGTGTCGCAGTGGCGTCACGTACCATCCAAAGACAACCCAGCGGATTTGGTGTCCAGAGGAGTGAACCCCCAAGATTTACCTGAGTGTTCGATTTGGTGGTTAGGACCAGAGTTCTTGACTACAAATAACTATCCTAATAGCCCTATTCCAGAAACTGTGATAAAGGACGACGGAATTTCAGAACTTAAGGTTGTTAATGACTGTGTCAATTCTAATTTCAATATTATTACAAACAATTTTTTGAACAATTTAATGAACATTACTAATGATTATGCTAAATTTATTCGTGTTATGAGTTTTATTTTTAGGTTCATCGGAAATTGCAAAGGACGTATCCGTAAAAATGGACCTTTGGGAACTGATGAACTGAAAACTTCAGAATTAAAATTGGTAAGTTTGCTGCAGAAGCAAAGCTTCCAGGAGGTGCTGGGTGATATAAAAAGGTCCAAACAAATGTCAAAATTATATCCAATATGTAGTTTAAATCCATTTTTGGATCAAAATGGGGTTTAAAAGTAAGAGGTAGGTTGAGCAACAGTGATTTAAATTATGATAAAAAGTATCCAATTTTGTTGCCAGCAAAACACAAATTGACAGAATTGATTGTAAATTATTTTCACAAAAAGCATTTGCATTCAGGACCCCAAGCCTTACTGCATCAAATTAGACAGCAGTTCGGAATAAATAATGGGAGAAGTGTATGTAGGAAAATTGTGTATAGTTGCATTACTTGTTTTAAGGCCGAGATCAGTTAATGGGAGAATTGCCTGAAGAAAGAGTTAGGAAAGCCTTTCCCTTTAATATAACTGGGGCAGATTTTTGCGCCCCTTTCTTTATCAAGTATATGGGCCAGAGGACAAGTATCTACCACAAAATTTATGTTTGCATATTTTTTTGCTTTGTGTCCAAAGCCATGCAGGAGGTAGTGTCAGATATGACATCAGCCTCATTGATTGCTTCCCTTAAAAGGTTTATTTTTAGGCGAGGTAAATGCGCTAAATTATTTACTGACAACGCGAAAAAAATTTTGTAGGCGCAAATGCTGAGCTTAAAAAGTTGCAAAGGTTGGTACAGCAACCAGATGAAACTCTTGCAGGATTAATGTCATCCGAGGGTATTGATTGGAAGTTCCTTCCTCCCAGAGGCCCGAATTTTGGAGGTATCTGGGAGGCAGGAGTAAAATCAATTAAATATTACGTAAAAAGAGTGGTGGGAAACACAAAGTTGACTTATGAAGAGTTTCTGACGGTGTTAATTCAAGTAGAGGGAATGTTAAACTCTCGACCACTTGTTCCTTTGTCTGCCGACATAGGTGATCTTAACGTTTTGACCCATTCCCATTTTCTAATTCGTTGACCTATTACATCAATAGTTGAACCTGATTTGACAAGTATTGGTGAGAATAGGCTGGATCACTGGCAAAATTTAACCAAAATGACGCAGTTAATCTGGAAAAGGCGGAGTTCAGATTACTTGAGCAATTTGCAGCAGAGGAGCAAGTGGAAATTTGAGAAAAATAATGTAAAGGTTGGAGACTTAGTTGTTATTAAAGAGAAAATTTTACCACCATGTCAATGGTCTTTAGGGAGAATTTGTAATATTTATCCTGGAATCGACACAAAAGTTAGAGTAGTAGAGGTAAAAACTGCCTTGGGCAAATATAAACGCCTAATTTCAAAGCTATGTCTCTTACCTATGAATGATTAATTAAACTTGTAAATGTATTATTATTATTGTATTCTTTCAATGATTATTTATTGGTATTTGTGTGATGTAATATTGGAACTGTTGCATTTAGGATTATAGTGTAGTAAATTTACGTAATTCATTCTATCTTGAATGTTTAAAAACATTGCAAGGCGCGTCGGGATGTTCGGAGCTGGCATGTAGCCAAAACCGGCAACCCTTTGCTTTCGCCATCACTGCTGTAAAAAGTTCAGAGTGGTTTTTGTCTCCGATGTGAGCTGACGTATGAATTTATTATTTGAGTTGTGCAATTAAATTTATTATACAGTCCATTGAGTATTAATTGAGTTGAGAACTGTTAATTATCGTATTCTTGTTCTTACTATGAAACAATAAGGAATTCAAAATTACATTGCCTGAAACGAAAGCCTAAAATAAAATAGTCTAAATGTAAAACATAGCCTAAAATAAAATTGCACTAAAACAAAAGATTGCACGACTAAAAACATAATCTAGTCGGATATGCCAAAAATTTCTTCTATCTCATATATGTTAATAATTAAAAATTCGCAATCACACTGCCAAAAAAAAAAATCAATATTTTTCGTCATTCTGCTGTGCGTCAGCTGTTTGATAATCGTCGGGTTACCTGGATGCAAGCAGCCGATATATTATATTAAACAATGAAAAGTACTTCGGGCCTTTACCGGTGGGAAAAAATAGTCTCCCTATAGCTTGCTTTTAGTTTGTTAGCTAATTTTACTGAAAATCACGAAGCTAAAATGTGTGGAACCCGATTACAGAAGAGTTATCTCCAGTTTTTTAATAATGAATTTGAATGAGAATATCACCAAATTAGACAGACATAGCCAAGGTGGCTTCATATATGGTAACGTATTTTTTGTCGCCAGATTTGTCGGCATTTCGCCAATCGTCGCCCAGCTTGGCAAGAATTTGACGTCGGCGAATATAAATAGTTAGTGTTAAGCATGTCAGAGTTGAATCGGTGGTTACTACAATGAAAGAAAATTTATCGAAACCTTGTTCACTAAAACTCATAAATTAAACCCGTTTATGGAGGATTCTTGCTGTATTGTTTAAAAATGTCAGCCACCATAAAATTTCAAACTGTTATATCTCAGCTATTTTTTAAGTAAAACAAGGTAAACAAAAGGTAAAACAAAAAATGTTCTGGACTCCTTGGATCAGTGCCGAACATTAAACACAAAACAGTTTTAGAATTTGTAATTTTTTCTACATTTTTTTAAATGTCCTTGTGCAATTATCCCAAATCCAACTGGGACCTGCAGGCCATAGTCAAAAACATGTACAAAAAATTGGTTGAATTATCTGCATAACTTCATAAACTTTTCGATGATACAATAGTGAAAATGGAACAAAAATCTCAATCACAGCGCCTCCTTTCGTCAAAATATCCCAAAATTCAAGTGGAACCTGCTAGTCATAAACAAACCTATAAATGAAATTTGGTTCAATTTGAAGCATAACGTCATATGCTTTTCGATGATACAAAGAGGACATACAAACGGAAACACGAACACAGAGAAATTTTGTAAAATCATGTTTTCCGGAATCTCTGACTCCTAAAACGTATAAATCCGTCGAAAACAGGAAGTCGAAAATTTTTCGATTACAATTCTTTATTCTATTATAGATAGAAGAAAGTTAAAAACCCAAATAGTATATTTCTATTAATAATTTTTCATAAAACAGAAATGTTATTCTTTATCTGCACGTTTTAAAAGAATATTAAATTAACATATGTATATATGAACTGGCCTCCAAAAATTAAGATACAACAGGTTTTTTGTGTCTAATTCGAAAACAAATCTACGTAAAATCACAAAATTCAGCATTGTGCTTTAAACAGTTATCTATAGAATTTTACATAATTTTAACATTAAGCATGATTTACAGCTAAAAAATTACATTTTTTGCAAAAGTCCTCTGTTTGATAAAAAAATAAAAAAATAAAAAAACAGAATTTTTTGAAAAAAAAAAAAATAAACAGGTTTTAATAAGGAAAGTGTCCGGCCATACTTATAAATGCATTGATGGCATAGTTGCCATTCTGTCAATTAAGTTGTCGGATACTGGAATGGAATACGACGACCATGTATGGAGCAATGCTTTTTCAAGCTCATTTAACAACTTCGAAGGAGCACTTACGGCAGCCACCTGTCTGCAGTGATAGTCCTAAAGATGCTCTATTGGATTAAGGTCCGAAGATTGTGCTGGCGTTTCCATTCTTTTCAAATTTTGATTCTAAAGCTATTCAAGAACGATCCTAGCTCGGTGTGATCGGGCATCATAATCATTAAAATGAACTTATTATCAATAGAACCACTAAATGATGTGACATACGGTGCAAGGATCTCGTTCCGATATCTCACAGCAGTCAGCGTTCCTCCATGACATACATGGAGGTTACCACGAGAAAGATTCCAGCCCAAACCATAATACCACATTCTCTATAACTGTATCTATAAATAATGCTACATTGGTTGTATCTGATGCTTTGTTCTCTCCAGATCAACAAACGAGCTGAATCATTCTCCAAAATAAACAGAGACTCACCTGTGAATAGTACAGAAGTCCATTGTTATCTGGTCCAGCTAACGTGCAATCTGGCCAACATAAACGGCAACTTCTGCTTTGTCGATTAAGAAGGACATGCACAACAGGTTGTAATGCATAGAGTCCTTAATTCTGAAGAAGTCTGTACGCCGTAGTAGCAGAAATTCTTATCCTTGTTGCTTTACGATGACCTTAATCTAGCTGAGCCACAGTAGTGTTCCTCCTCCTGCTATATTAAGGTATGTGTATGTAGTATTTTTATATATTAAATTAAAATGATTTTTAAAAGCAGAAATCGTGATTAGTTGATTTTCTTCATAGTGATATATCAATGTGTTATTTGGATGATTAAATTATTACGTTTTTCAAACGATCAAAATTAAAAAATCATTTTTTTAAAGAATTAAAAAATTTGAGGTAATTAAAGCCGATGTGTCATTCAGCACGGAATATAGAACTATTATCAACGGATTAAGTTTTGAATCCAGAGATTAGAGGGTAAATAGCGCTATCAAGGTAACTCATTAAAAATAAAAGATAAACTTTTTCATCAGAATTTCTGAATGGTAATGTTTGTTATATATGATTAGAGAAAGTTTGCCAATCAGGAAAATAAAATTTAGTATACAAAGTTTCTTGTAAAGTATTTTTAAATAAAAATAGTGTCATTGGTTAGCGACACTGAGTGTAATGCAAAAGGACCCTTTCTTAATATTCCTAAAAACATGTGCCTCAAGATAAATGATCAGAATTAGTGTCTTTAATTATATTTATTATAATTTCAAAAAAATATTTTTTCCTTTCTGATGGAATAAACATGAATATTTCAATACAATAGCATCACTTTTCATTGCTTTTCTTTCCAATGTAATATCTAGCTAAGAAAATGTCTAGCGTTAAAAAAGGTAGCTTTAAAAAACTTTAAAATCAAACAAGCTGTCAAGGATGTTAAATTTGGTCGACTGACATCATGGCAGGCCCATAGGAAATATAATATTCCTCACTCAACAATAAATGTAAAAGAACCAATTTTGAGGCCATTTTATTTGCTTAGATGATAAAATGTAAATGATGAGTCTAGTAGTAATATTGTAATTGTTCAGTACGCGGGTGACTTTTTCCAGGTACTATTGTTATTATTAAGATAGATAAAGACGTCCAGGTAAGCAAAATGATAATTATTGGCTCCAAAAGCTGGAAATGGACGGAGAGTTGTGATAAAATATGTTAAGAACTGAATAAAATTAAAAACATACATGTCAACCTTCTGTTTCATTAAAAAATAAATTAATACAGGCATTTTATAAAATATAAATATTAGTAAATAACCACATAGAACAGTTATGGCGAAAATTTCTGAGAACACGTGAGAAACATTTACAACTATTAAATACCGATATTGTAACGTACCAGACTTTAAATTAAGCATGCTATTATTGCCCTAACTGTCTCCTGTATAATATGCATTTCGGCGGCCAGTTATTGTTGTTACAGAAAAAGGAATCGCAGCATGCAACATCCAAACAAAAATATATATATATATAGAATTAAGTTGTTAAAATTGCGTGTTATTATCACGAAAGCTGCTTTACAGTTTACGTCATATGAATGAAACCTAGGACAGGTGCATTATGTATGGTATTTAATCAGTTAATGAAGAATAATATGTTACAGACTAATTACATGAAATAATTTTTGACATCGGACATGTCACATCAATTGACTTATATATAAGTGACGAAACTAATTGCATTATATGAACTGCAAAACAAAGCCACTTTGCTTCGAATAATTCATAGAAATAAGATATTTTCCTGCTGTGTATGTTCGAAGCAACATTTTATTTTTTTTATTTTGCGTTATTTAAGTATACGTCTGTCGAAATAGTTTAATTAAGCATATTTTTAATTTGGGAAAAGTGATTTGTGGAAAGGTCATTGAGATACATTTAGCTGTAGAGTGTATAAAGAGAAAATTATGACACGCGGATCCATTGAAAAATATTTTATATTTTAGCAGCCTGTACGTGTCAATAAAAATTTTAGTTCTTGTTAAAACATGAATTTAACCCACAATATGATAATTATCTGTAATTTGTTCGTGTGCCATAAGATACTTCTTATGTGCCAAGCCGGGTCGCCTGTCAAACGTTCGCTCCCCACCCCCTCACATAGAAACAAGAAACATTTATTAAGTACTAGCTGATCAGTCCAGCGTTGCCCGGAAATCAGTAACTTTCTTTTGTGCTTTCGATAAAATTATATTCATTTTCGGCGCGCATTTTGTTCTAAAAAAACCTCTTTCTAAACGAAACTCCGGGGCTCGACCGGACTGCTTACGGAATTGTATAGCTGACGTGCTGCGGACGCTCTGCAATATCATTTAGTTTCAATTTCCACCGCTAGGGGTGCGAAATCATCTTACTTAGTTATGTATATTTTAATTAGTTCATGTTATATTGAATTAACCAGTTCTCGTTGCAGAAGAATCCAAACAATTTTTAGAACACTTTGGTCGAAATATGAAAATTCTCTAGGTCGACCACTTTGATCCACCCTATTTTAAGCACCTCTACAGCTACCGACATGCAACCATCATACTGCACGATGAGATTCTCGAGGCTACTACCACACATAAACACGAGTGGTTTGCGGTGGGTAGTTGTGGCTGCAAACTGGACGGCTATTTATAAATAGAGAGGTAGATTTTTTTCGTCTGAAATAATGTTTGAAAAAACGGAAAGTTGGCATTCTTGACATTATACAATTGTTAAATTCAAAGAACAAATACAGTGTTCTAGGAATTCCAAAATATAAAACATTTATTTTACGGATTAGGAGTGTGAAACATATAGTACCAGACGCAGTTTTTGTAAAATTAATGCAGCATTGGTCATTTATTGGTTAGATACTTTTTATTAATTGTGGAATAATTAAATTGTTTAAATTGTGAATGTTAAATAATTTATTCTTTAACTATATTTCAGTATTAAGTATTTATAAAAACTAATAGCCATTAAATTTATAAATTAAGATGAATTGATATTCAGAAATTTCTTTGTCATATTTAGATAAATTGAATATCTCAGCTAAGTTCTAACTACTGAAAATGTGACAAAAATGGCGTAATTTTGACAATGATATATTTTTGCTTAGATCACATATAAAAATTTAATTTCCTCGAAACAAATTACTTTTGACTTAAAAGAATAATAATCAATCCTTTTTGGTTTATATAAGGCATTATATATTTAAAAAAATTCGAAATACATTCTAGCTGTGACAACCATATGATACATCGCATCGCATTTAGGCACAATGACAATATTGTACTGATACAGAAAACAACAATCATGTACAAATCTTCAATACATCAAAAGTCCACATTATTACTCAGATTTCAAACACTTATTGAATTTTTCTTTAACATAATGAATAAAAGATGAAACCTACAATACAGTTAAATGAATATCCTCCAAGAAATTTTGTGTTGCCATTAGTTACGTCAATTATTTAAACTCGTGTTTAAAATTAAATTACATCATTCTAAAAAAATCAGACCGATCACCACAACTTTATTTCTTCAAGCGAACTTCAAGCGAAAAAAATACTGTTTTGATTCATAAGGAATTTTCAATATGTGCATTGTCATAATAGTTCATTTACATTTTAAATCTAAACTGAACACTAAAACATGCAATAAGAATGTCATTGTTGTACCTCATATTTAAAATCAGCATCACAAAAAAAGCGACAAAACATTTTTTTAGTTCTAATATAAACATGGAAGAAATTTCACTGAGTTTTGTAATGCAATTTCTTTTAATTACGTAATAACCTGCTAATACATTCATTCTTGTTAATCATAATATCGACGTACTGCTTGAAACTTTTACGTAAAAAGAATGACAAAAATCATAATGTAGCATAAATAAAACAAAATAATACTTGATTCCAGTCGACAATTTTGCTCTCATAAATTATAAAAGGTTAATATTTTAACGAATCTTCCGATATTTTCTAGAGAGAATCACCATTAGAAAATTTCTTCTGTGAAACCCTGGGTAAAATATCAGCATATTTTATGTAGATTTCAAGTTTTAGATTATAAAAATTTTACACAATTATCGTTAACGTTAATTTATTAAATATAATAGTTAGCCATAAAATAACAAATAGCCTATTCATAAAATAATAATGTTATTAAATTCTTTCAATTGTTTATTACAAAACACAAAAAATAGTTTTTTATTAGAAAACTCTTCTACACGGAAATAGTATTATATTAGAATAACATGCAAATTAATTTGCATTTTCATTTATCTGGTGAATCATTTAAAGTATAAGAAATCTCATATTACATAAAATTACTACTAAGTGCATTAAATACGAATAAATATTTACATTATTTTTATACTTAAGGTAACATAAAGCATAGAAAAATGATTTAATATATTTACAGGAATTCAATTTCAATAATACATATGAACTATAGGATCCTTTTACATTTTTGAATCTATAAAAATTAATAAAAGCCGCCCCTGGTACGTAAATACTTTCTCCTTAATATCACATTAATATGTATTTAAACGAAAAAAAACATTTATATGAATTCGAATAATATATATTTTTAATGCTACCTATACATATCGTGCATAATAATCAAAAATAAATCAGCTAAGAGAAAATATTTAATCTCAAAATCCTCGAAAATATTTATTTAGGAAATATCATTTCGTAGTGTTTCAAAAAAGTTTCCTTGATATAAAATTGGTATTGTTTGTTTAATATATTTTCAATGTGTACAAAGAAGAAAAAATAAATGTATCTTGCATACGTTTAAAAATAGGTTTATTTATTTTATTTCTATTTGTATTTCAATTACTACTTCTTTAACGTATTGGATTATAGTAACAGCTTTAGGGCGATATTGTTTTTTTTTCCAGTAAGTAAAGAATTATTCCATAACGGAAAATATAATTTGAAATTATTTAAATTCATAAAATTGATTTTTGCGAATATACTATATGATTTTACTTTTAGATTATTTTAAATATATTTTCGTTTTACGAAATGTGTGGGCAAATTATGCTTCATTTGAATTTGTTATCAGATTAAATGAAGGTTTCTTATGGGTCAATTCGAACTGTTGTCTGGTGCATTTCTTGAAACCGTTTTTGCCTTTTCCAAACCAAAGGCCTAATACAAAGTGTTTTAAAACAATGCTCAATACCTAATCTATAAATACAGGATATTTCATAAAAATACTAAAAATTATTAGAAAAACAAATATGCATATCAGTTACAAAAATTGAATTTTTATTATGTTGCCTATTACTGATTTGTGAGAACAAAACTTCGGGAATTTTTTGTTTGTCAAAATATGTACACCATTGCACTTGCAAGAAGTTTAAAATGTCAATGATTCTGTCACAATCTTTCGCGGTTTTTGAATCTAAGAAGCACAGCCCTCGACACTCTCATTTAAACTTGAAGGCTATGCACTAAAAACAAGCATTTAGGTCTCGTAACATTATCACCATGTAAATACAGATATATTTTTAAACCATATATGAAAAAGAATAGCTATTACTGAAACAATAGTAAACAATAAAATATTGAAATATGCTTTTGAAACCTTCTATTTTTGTTTTAACATTTAAAATAAACTTTATTCTTTTAATTTTTTTTAATTCAGGATAGAGGGCTTAGATATTAAAAAGTTGTTGACAGGCAGTTCTGTTTGTCAAATATATACCGAAATTTCCAACAATAAATTTCGTTTCAGTTAACTACAGCCATTTCGAGATTAACTAAAGCAAAAATCACTTCACAAAATATCTAGTACATACTTTGCATAGAAGCACGAGCGAAATTAAGACGAGTAAACTCATCCCTGGTAATCAAAGTGATAATTTTAATGGAAGGTTATTGATTAAACGCATTTCCAATATCATGCAATATCGAGCAATGAAATCTGCATTAAAAATCATAAACTTGTTCATCATAACGCTGAACACACGAGTAACTCTTTATATTTTTGCATTCGCTTATTGTGACATTTCGATAGATGATGTCCGCCTTGATTACGTATGTAATTCTAAATATCACATAGCTTCTAGGATAACAAAACCTGCATTCTCAAATAAAATTTATTTCAAAATTGCAACTTAACTTACTGATTTTTAATAATAAATTTAAAAAAAATAACACATGCAATTTTGTTGGGCTGAGCTAGCGAAGCACGAGTTTATTTGTGACGCTAATCCTCCTAAAATATTCGGCTGATGACCATCAAATTGAGCACACTGATAGCTGCAATGGGCAGCATTGTTCATGTTCTTGGATACATACCGTGTCCTTGAAGAATAATTTTGCATCTCAAATTCCACAGACTTACCGTTAAACGCTTAAATTGTAACCGATTGTTTATATATGAACCCAATTGTTCACATATATTAGAATGTGTGATATTTCGTCTAAGGGACTGTGATTCATGTGTCAATAGAGTGAACTAATCGTTTCTTCAATAATTGAATCCATGGTAAACTTACTTTTTTCGCTCAACTCAATTTTGTGCAGACACTATATGCGCTTCCCTCCTTAATCTATCAACACATGGAAAGCGATAAACATTTGTTTAATGTAATAATGTAGAATAACATTTTCACATAAAAGAAAAAAAAAATACTAAGGAGATACTCTCAGGGCTAACACAACTTGCAATTTATAGAAAAATCATGGCAAAAGTAAAAAAAAAAAGTGAATCACGGTTTCAATTTTCAGAGTATTTGCTTTGTTGTTTGTATGCCTATCAGTTTCGATATGATGTTTCCCTCGCAAGTTTTACTTCTTACAATTAGACCTCAAGGTTTGTACTACAAATAGCATATTTTTCTACATTTGTGCCTATCGATTATTTCATGAATTGTTTTACACTTACATTTTACGATTTATCAATACGCTAAATAAAGAAATGTCATTTATTTTCTATTTTTAAATATTAGTTAAATTAAATTTGTAACCATAAAATTAAAAAAATTAATCGTGTATGTGAAAATCGCATAAACTGATCGCAAATTTTAAAATTACAAAAAATAAATAATCTTTATTAGAAGTTGAAGTTACCTTTTTATTTAATCGTAGCAAAATAAGAAAGAGTGAACCACATTTAAAATAAATCTCTATAATTCATACATGTTCTCAATAAAAGTAAAGAAAAGGATCTAGTTTAAATTTCCTTTGTTTAACTTAATAAGTTTAATAACTTTTCCCTTTTTAATTTTCCGAATCTCAATCTACTGTAATTATCATACAAATATATATATATATATATATATATATATATATATATATGTGTGTGTGTGTGTGTGTATGTAATAATTCTCTTGCTGTTTTAGGAATATTCTTCTACGAAGAAACGCTGATAACCTTGCGAGTAATGTTATCAAATGTTAATGATAAAGCTATTTTGCAGTGTTTTGGGTATATACATTAAATCTTAAGGTTGATTTATAAATAAAAATATTTAGTTTAAAACTTTAAAGATAAATTTATGCATAAATTTATGATTTAAGATTGAGTGAAATGATTTTAAAAATATAACCAGATTTAATACATTAGATATAGTATATGTTATATAAAACAAAAATTCGCAATATTCCTTTAAATTATTCTAAATTCTGACATATTCATTATTTCCCTATTTCTTAATAATATTTATTCCTATTTAATTTTCTTTTACAATTCAAAACGCGTATATTAATAATTATCTTATTCCAAATCATAAACTCAAACTTTCTGTCAATTTGTAACTTTTATCAACTATCCAATCTATTATAATCTGAGAGACGCTAGTTTTTAATTCCGAATGTTTTTAAAGGCCATTTTGTTATTTTATTCCACGGACTGGATTCGCGCGCTAGATATTTTTACTTCACAATGAATGTGCCGCTGGGTCCGGAATTCTTTTTTATTAACAGCTCTCCATCGCGCGTCATTCACTTAGCTAAATTTCGCCTCTCACTGATTGGTTCGTGTACGCATTACGTCGTTTGTTTAGCTATCCGCGCATTTAACAAAAAGTCATTGTAAAAGTTCGCAGAGCAAAATTTTGCCTTGTTTTCAAGTGCTAGAAAAAAAGGTTATCTGGCGTTCTGATGACTTGGAATTTCTAAAACAGTCATTTACGATCAACTCAACAATGTAATGCATTATAATCAGCTTATATAATGAGGGCTTTAGAAAACATATGTGCCCTGTGGGAATTGTTTCGTTATCTCTCCAGTGCCTGAATAAATGCTTTTATTGGATAACTGGCTTAGTTTTTATGTAGAAATTCATAATGGGTACATTCATTGCCTTCATTCCTCGGTATGATTCTCGATCTACCGACTGCAATCATTCACCATCTTTAACCAGCTGCCAGTTTCTCGTGAAATTTTAAATCATACAGCTAAAATCTAACATATATACACATATTTAATTTTTTTTAAATTATATGTGGGGAATGAAAATTAATTATTAATTTAATCTACATAGAATGTCAAAATGAATAAGGCAAAGCCAGGAGAGATGGCGCGGTCGGAGAGATTGCGCACATAGAGGTACGGGGGGAAGGAGTAGAGTGAGCGCGCAGCGACTTCAGGTAGTTGTACAACAGCAGTGGTGGAGTGTCTACATGAAAGTGCACGTTGATTGTTTTAAGCGTCTAAGATAAAGCATTGCTATTTTGTTTTGTTTTCCCAAAGTAAGTGCTTGAATTTTCACAGGTATTCTTCAGAATTTCTATACAATGTCAGTAGTACAAAATAGTTTAAACTTAAACGATTTCTCATAAGCTACTAATCTAGACTAACAGTGTGAACATCAATGGTTAGTTTTAGTAGCGCCATCCTTAAATAAAAGGCCGCGCAATCTCTCCTACCGAAATTGGAGAGTTTGCGCATCTGCTACTTAGGAAAAATGGCGCATTTTACCCATTAGTTTCCATGCTAGGAGAGATTACGCAGCTTATTGGTAAATTTTCATAAAAAGAAATTAAAAATGAAAAAGGACTAATTTTAAGTTAAACGTGTTATCAAGTAACTTAATGTTATTTTGTAATCTTATCTGGAATTGCTTTTTCTGATTCTTTAATTTTTTTTTCCTTTAATAAAAATGTTTCAATCGTTTTTAAAATTATTTCCTTTTTTTTATTCTTTAATCATTAGGTTGAAATATTCACTCCTAATACAATAATAATTGTTCACAAAAACCTTACAACAATCTCATTTAAATGTAATATTATTGTTAACAATTTAATTGTAGTTATTATTACATAACAATCTCTCCTACCCATGGGGGCTATCACATCAACCCTGTAAGGACAGATTGCGCAAAATAATTTTCTTGTTTTTATTACAACTGTTATATTAAATTTCAACATAACAACAAAATAGCAATGTAAATGCATAAAAAAACAAATGAAGTAAAAATTACTCATGGATACTTTAGCAAAAAATTAATATTTAGATTTTTCATTGTTATTCTTTTGAATTGTGCGCAGACTCTCCTAGCTTTACTTTATTACACCATTGCACACCATTTTCAGAAGGAAACATATTATAGTGTAAATCCAATATATATATGAGTTTCTCATTTATTTCACTACTCTGATAAAACTCAAATATACCGTATTTACTCACGCATTTTAATCCACTTTTGTGCTTTTTTTCGCTGCTAAAAGTTTAGAATGCTTAAAATATGCGCATTGTTTTTTTTTTCTTTTTTTAGATTATCCATTAAAAATAACTTGGAATAAAAATTGAAATTAATATTTATCTTCTAATATTAATATAACACTGTAATTTGTTAATGGATGTATATTTAGCATTTAAAAAGTGAGTGATAGTTTCAACAGTTCAAATAAGTAACCCTCGCTCCCTCCCAGGCAAAATGAAAAAAAAAATGGTAATCAGAGCAATTGTTAAAATTAGATATTTGAAAAAGTTTTCTTCATTTACAAAGTAGAATAGGAATTAACCTCTTATTTGTTAAGAATTGATTTATCAATCATAACTAAAATTTTAACCCATTTTACACAATAAAGTTTCATTTTGAAAAATCAATTTATTTTGGGTAGCTCAAAGTGGAAGTATTAAAAAAGGGAAACAGAAAACAAATAAAGTAAATAAAAAAATCGTAACTTTTTCTAGATATATAATAATAATTCAAATATATTCAAAAGTCCAAAGGTTCAAAGTTTAAAATGTTCTCGAGTGCACAAGTTCAAAGGTGTATTTAAAGGATCCAAGTTATATTTTAGCTTAGCTTTTTATTTTTTAAATATATAATTTTGGCCGATTTTTGCTAACAAATCTTCCCGTATTAAGAAAAATTTCACATTTATATGTAATGCATATAGTATGAGAATATTGTAAAGTAAGGAACTGTGAATGATTGCATTAAAATACAGGATCATTCATAATTCCCTCCGGGGTTTCGAAACGTTATAGTAAAAAAACGAAGACGAATATGAAAAAAAGAAACATATGAAATTATTCCGAAACTATTCAAGTTTTACTTACATACATTACAGGTGTTCTAAGTGTGAACCCTTGGTCACACGGCATACATCCATGCGATAGTCCAGTTCCTGCCATACTCCGTTTCTTTAAATTTCCGGTACTACACCCGAATTGTTTTGTCAGTTGGTCCCTGTTTTCGATATTTATTACGAAATGCCCGTTGAACTGACACCACTGATTCAGATTTAAAGAAACGGAGTATGGCAGGAACTGGACTATCGCATGGATGTATGCCGTGTGACCAAGGGTTCACACATAGAAAACCTGTAATGTATGTAAGTAAAACTTGAATAGTTTCGGAATAATTTCATATGTTTCTTTTTTTCATATTCGTCTTGGTTTTTTTAATATAACGTTTCGAAACCCCGGAGGGAATTATGAATGACCCTGTACATTAAAGTGACTTGACTTAGAAACAACCTGCATGGACCGTTGAACAATATTTTACACTTTGTCTCATTTTACTTTTGTAAAAACTTCACAATTATTTGTTTAATACAAATTTTGACTTTCGTAACTTTTATTAATGGAAAAATAAAAAAATAGTAATAAGAGGAAAAGAAAAAAGGAGAAAAAATAGCCATTTATTCTAATCTCAATCCATTGATAAATTTATATCAATCCTGATTAAAATTATTTGCTAATTAAAGAGTGTCGTTAATTCTTATGGTACTGATGTAATGCATGATAAAAACGACGAAAAATAATTTAAGGGCGTCAAAAGACAAAAAAAATATTAAATGGACAAATACTTACATCCTTCGTCATACTGAGTAAATTATCTATTTTACATATTTTGTTGAGCTAGAGAAATTTGAATTTAGCACTGAAAAAATGAGTAAATATATAAAAATATGTCAACAACGTGTCAATAATAAATTAATATAAAAAGAAACTTTTTAAAAATCAGAAAATGTAAGAAGTTCAAGATTACTGCACTTGAGCTATTCGTGTTAATATTTTATATCTATTACAATTTATACACATGAACATTTAAAAAAAGTAGTATATAAAATTGTTGGTGTTTTCATTGTTTTAGAATTTTTTTTTCCTAATATTTAGAGTACATAGTTTCTCTCAATCCAAATTTAGATGGAAAAATGCTGCAAGAAGTTTATGAAACAGTTTTTAAAATATTCCTTATACATTTCAAACAGAAATATTTTAAACCTTTAATTATTTTCTTTTGAAAAAGAAAGAGGAAAAAGGAGAACTTATTTAAAAAAATAACTTATGAAACTTCAAATTAACTTATCTAGTTAAAAGAATTTTTTAACAAAGTTTGAAAAAACCTGAAGAAAAGTGAAAATTTAATTAGTTTAAGTAAAAGACAGAGCTTTTCTTTTAAAAAATAAGTAAATCTTAAAGAACAATTAACTAGTAAAAAATCTATTTAAAAATAAATAAATGGAATTAAGAAAGAAATAATTTTCAACTAACTTAGCCAGAAAAGTTCGTTCAACTCCTAAATATGCATTTTTAAATATATAACTAGGTTTGTGTTTTTAAAAACTACATAAGAATAAAATCAAACTAAAACTATCATAAATGAGAAGAAATCTTCTTTTTTTTTTAACATAAATACATTTATTTTTTAATATAATCTTTAAAAATGAAGTGCATTACTTTCAAATATATTTTTTAAAATTATTTTCTGATGAATGTCAGATTTGTTTCACCCTTCATGTATACTAGCTGGCTTCGCCCGCCAGCGGGCCCCTAATTTACATCGGTGCCTCGAATTGTAGAAAATCTCGAATCTTGTAAAACCTCAAACCGGACGAACCGCCGACCCGGGTCCCCGCTGCCTTCGGCACAGTATAACGGTCGTGCTACGCACGCACCGGGTAATCCCTTAATTAGCACATTGAATTATACAAACCTCTAACCGAACGAACCTCCGACCCTGGTCCCCGCTGCTATCGGCACCGTATACCGGTCGTGCTGCGCACGCACCGGATGATCCCTTAAATTGCACATAGAATAGTATAAACCTCTAACTGAACGAACCTCCGGCTCGGGTCCCCGCTGCCTGCGGCACCGTATAGCAGTCGTTCCGACCCTGGTCCCCGCTGCCTTCGGCACCGTATGACGGTCGTGCTACGCATGCACCGGATAATCCCTTAAATTGCACATGGAATAGTATAAACATCTAACTGAACGAGCCTGCGGCTCCGGTCCCCGCTGCCTGCGGCACCGTATAGCAGTCGTGCTGCGCACGCGCTGCAGTATACGTTAGTTCCACCTTCCGCCACCAGGTGGCGCAATCTGTTTATATGATCATAACTGAAATCGTTAAGACTTTCGATGTCTAGTCGAATGAGCCATACCCCGTCGTTTTCATGCCCGTAGAACCGAAGTTAGGAAAGCGCCCCCCTAGTGGTGAAAAAACGAAATAAAATCGGTAAGCTCTATCGATGTCGAGTCGAATTGATTTAGACTACCTGAGTTCTAGTTCAAAGACAGGGACCTGTAGAAAAACTTAAAACTTAAAAAAAAAACGATAACGGTCGAAGCCCGCTTTTCCCTATCATAATATCTGGATAGGGGGTCCTTATTACTTTAATTATGATGTTTGGAATCAGTTTGGTGGACATCCGTAACATAGTTTCTTAGTTATAGTAACGGACCACAGTTAAAAGAAAAAAGCGGGGGGGGGGGGGTTGGCGATGACACTGCTTTTCCTCAAACAACTTATGTAGACTACCTGAGTTCTAGTTCAAAGACAGTGAGCTGTAGAAAAACTTAAAACTAAAAAAAAAAAAAAAAAAAAAAAAAAAAAAAATCGATAACGGGCGAAGCCCGCTTTTTCCTATCATAATATCTGGTTGCCACTCTAAAACAAAAACTGAAAATACTCGTAATGCAGTTTTTAGACGCGGCCTACTTCTTAAAATCGTAATATCTAGCCGGCACTGTAATGGAAATCTTTCTTTTGCTTTAATTATACAAATAACGATGATTAATTATACAATAAAATAATATATCGGCTCGCAATGAAGATATGGCAATAATTTTTAGATATTCTGAAAGCAGAATCTATTTAGCGTCGCCCTGTCAAAGTTTGGAATTTCTGCGCCTCTTAGAATCAGAGATGCCCCCCCCCCTCTGTAAAACCCCACTTGAACGTCATGTGACCTGACCTCCGTCAAAGAAAATGCCGATACATGAAAGCTGTCAGGTGAATTTGCTCTTTCTTCCTTCCAAACATCTGCGCTCCAGGCAGTCTGCGGTCTCCACATGCCGCGCCGAAAGAATTAAAAAATTATTTTTTATTGATCGATTTTTAAATGATTTTTTCAGTTCTAATGGTCGTACGGGAATGATTTTTCGAATTTCTGAAAGCAAATGCTCTCCTGAATCTGTCAGTCCCATTTCCGAATTTCTGACCCCCCGACTTCCGTAGATCCGGGTCGGTTTAAAAACCCGCACTGCGGTTTGGGGCTTAATTTGCTCCTGGCGACCCTGCCTTTTTCGAGAATCGTCTCCACCGGCAACCCTCGGCGGAGGCGAACTTTTCGCTGTTTTGACTTCTCTTCCAACTTCGGTTTCGGTCGGTAATTAAAACACTTTCGCTCATTAATAGCTCCCCGGGTCCGGGTCGGAATCCCGACCCGATCGAAACTTGAGCGTCGCGCCTTTTTTGCGAATTTTTCGGTCCGCGTCCGCCGTCGGTGCGTCGATTAGTCCAGGAGCCTTTGCGGGTACAAAGGCGGAGTGCACAGACACACACACACACACAGACGTTTACCGTGCTTAATATTAGTGATAATTTGCTTCAAAATGTCACTATAAACTCTATTAATGGTACTGAAAAATATGAGATGAAATATCTGAAAATAACACTTTAAAAGTTTCAATCACTATCAAAGAGAAGCCCTTGGATTCCAATACTTTTTTATTTGAAATACCACTCCTTATCACTCTGGCGATGTCGCAGCCAACGATTCGGCTCAAGAAACGACCAAAATGGAAAATTGACTGGCTATTCAACACATGGAAAACTACAGCAGGAAACGATGGAAATTTTCATTAGATTACTACAATAGGCAAAGTGAGTCTGATACGTCGAGTTTAAGTAGTATCACAGTTTATATATCAAATAGACGACCATATATGTATTTAATGCACAAAATAACCGTAGCAATCATATTCCCGGTGATTGATATATTCTTTGAGAAATGTAAAGAAATGATAGAATAGGTCACATTCACGCACAAATGTTATCATAGGACATTTCTATGACACGTAAAGCCTCCAAAACTCAATCGATCACAAATTACGTTCATAAAGCAGTAGCTAGACACTTGCAACATACTTCTTATATTATTGAAGTTCATCATTTTTGGTAGTTATATATTACAAGATATAAGTTTTGATTTTCTACAAAGTATAAAAGTTTGGATTCCTCATCAATGTGCGTACTTTACTCAAAATTTCATTCTAATGCGATTCTTGTTGTATTTTTTTAGTTTTTTCTTTTTAGTTTTTTTCAATGACTTGGAATCATATTATAATCAAAAGGTAACAGAATAAAATATTCTTATTATTCTAACATAAGTTCTTTCTTGGAAAATATTTTTTATTCAAATTAATATTTAATTAGAGATGATTTTTAATAAAAAAAAAACAAATATGCTACTTAAATATATATATGCTCATTACGTTTTCAAATGTTATATTCATTTAAAATATTTAAATAGTAATTAGAATATTTTAGTACATTAATAATCAACCAAGAGTTTTAAATATAAGAAATAGTCCTGTTTTGTAGTTATTATAAAATTTTTATTTTTTTAATCTTGAATTCTGTCAAATAAATATTTCTGTTATTTTGAAATAATATTCATTTCTAAAAAAAATATTTATAAAAAAAACGCAAACTTTTTAAAATGCAAAAATTTTTACGAGAATTATTTTTTTTATCCCTTTAATTATTTCTGAAGCATTTTAATGCGAAATAAATGATTAACATAATTATTTACATTTGTAAAAATATAATTAAACAAATTAGCATTGTTGCATTAAATAACTTAAATATACATTACACATCAAAATATTCCTGGTAAATGTGAAAATAAAAATTTGAACTAATTATAATTAATAACTGATAATTAGCTTTAAAGTAAGATTAAAATCAATTAGCTAAAAGTATAATGTATTTTTTTTTACTGTATTAATTTTTAATTGTTTTAAAATATAGCAGTTTATAATAAATCTGCAATACACTGTAAAAAAAAATTGCCGTAAAATTACGGGCAGAGGCCGGCAGCAGAGATTCCAGTCATACCCCGTAAAAAAAAACAATCCATGCCCATCATCTTGTGCAGCCCGCAATTTTAAGCATTATAATGCACAAGATATAATGCACTTTAAAACACGATAACACTCTGCTTACTGTTCCGTAGCACGTTAGATAATGATCACAGAATCGCTGGTTTGGCGGGTAAAAATTTTTGAAACACGAGTAAAATGAAGGGTTACACCCTAGCGGAAGACAATGTATGGAGTCGTACCGTATTTTTGCTAACATATGGGCTAGAACTGTAAGAATATGTGGATTGCTCTTAATTTTCTAAGTATCTAAGGGATAAGGCCGCTTATTTAGTGGATAAGACGGTTTTTCATCAAATAAGGCTGTTGCCCGTGAATATTGAAGGGCAAACGCTCATAAATTTACAGTTTTTTTCTGAGAGTGTACTTTTAATAGAAAAAAACTACAACTGACTTAAATAATATTAATAACTTAATATACTTAACAACTATTATTAACAATATTAATATAAAATATCATTAATAGATGAAAAAATAATAAAAAGAATTTGTTAGTTCAAAATAATTTATTTTAATCTAAAAAATCGTCTAGGCGCATAGGAGAAAACAGAATTATTAATATTCAGTAATAAAATAATGTTATTGTTTTATAAATGTATGCATACAATTTTCAAAGATTATTTTATTTTACATATACATTATAAGTGATTTGTGTGTATATTTTAAATAACAGTAAATATTAGGTTTATTTCTTAGCCCTTTGTAACGGAACAACTTCGATTAAAAGAAATATTTACACAGATGTTATAATACATCATTTCAAGCAAGAAAAAAAAAATAGAACATAAAATAAAATTATATTAACAAAAATAAGCTTGTTTCATATCTGCACACAAAAAAAAAGAACGTATTTCTCATAAATAATGAAAATTTTTTAATTCAAAAATGTAAAGTATTAAACCTCACCTTTATGAAAAATGTATTTCTGCACGTCTCTAGCCTTTTTATTTTCACTAATATCATAAAATTCATTTTAGCAAAAATCAAGTGACACAGCGCAAGTGGTAAATTAAATTTTGGTATAAACAATTAATTCAGTATGGCTATTTGCTGGCTATTCTAAGAGCAATTTTTATTAATTGCAGTTTTGAAAAATTGCAATAATTGATAATTGTAGCATTTGGTAAACTAAAAATCCCTGTACCTTCCAAGAGATTCAATTCCACTCAATGAAATTTATAGGTAGATTCACAACCACAATTATTCTTGGACCTTTCTTTTTCGAAGAGGCTACTCGCAATGGCCCGGTAACATGCATTCTAACGGCCAACATGTACTAAAGGATGTTCAAAACTTTTGTTGTACCCCATTTTCAAGAGCGGCAGTTTCTTGACTAATTATCTTTATGCACATATTGGATTCTGTGTACAGCTTTTTCTTCAGCAACGCTCTCTAATCACAGAGCAATCAGTCGTGTTTTCAGACAATCTCAACCTCTCGTTCATCGGATATTAATCCGTTTGATTTAGGGTGTGGAGACATTTAAAAAAACTGGTTTATCGAGGACGTCTGGTAACTTTGGCAGACTTTAAAGAAAGTGTCGCTCTCCATGTGAGAAGCGTCTCAGTCAACCAGTTACAATTATCAGTGGAACAAACTGGCCGTAGAGTGCAGATTTTAAATTTCCAAAAAGGGACACATTTTGTAGCATACCATTTTGAAGTCATAGTGCAGGTTCTTTTCGAAATACGACGCCTTTCTACTTATCAATCGAGAATCAAAACGTCATCAAAATATTTCACACAGCAGTTAAATAAAACGAATATTTTCTTTAAAAACTTAATAAACAATTTATTTACAAATATTTATAGGATATTATTATTTTATCTCGCTCGTTGCAGAGTTCACATGTTTACCGACATTTGGTTCAAAATCAAATTTACATCTAAATAGAAAAAGAATAAATCAGAGAAACAAAAAAAGCGTTTGCCACAGCAACCGACAGAATAGGGCTCGTAGCCAGGAAGGTATTCGCAACACATATTGAGCAGCTTTCCCTGCGTTGATAAGGTACTTGCCATATGAATGTTTCGCACGTTCAAATAAAATGTGTTTAACATATGTTTTTGTGTCTTTTTAGCAGATGTACAGCGTTGTACAGCTAAGCGTTGTACAGCAACGTTGTACAGCGTTGTATAGATGTTGTACAGCGCGTAACTATTGGTGATTTCTGGGGAAAAAATTCGCTTCATCCGCTTCTTCATGTCTTCAATAGCATGTGTACAAAATTTGAAGCTTATACACTGAATAGTATAATGTATAGAGAGGTCGGAGTATGGGGGCTTTAAATCGGGCCACCCTGTATATATATAAACTTTAAATATATATACATTTAAACGTTAAACTTTAAAATGCATATAAATATAGGTTTCGTCATACATTGTTTTAAAAATTTTAAATACATACTCAAAAACATACAATTCGTTATATATATATATTTTTTAATCAGTGATTGAGACAGGAAATGTCTCTTTAAAACTTTCTAGTGGAATTAAATTTATCAAAATAAAAAGTAAAACAAAATGCTCAAATGAATTTCATATTTAATAATATGTATAATGAATCCCAATAATTGAAATCCTGAATTAAAATATATTTTTGAATCATACTAAAATTAACTTATTTATAATAAAATAAGTACTTTTCGTTGAATTTAATATTTCATGCATTTATTCAATCTTATTTTAATATATAACAAAATATTTTAAAAACAAGAAATTTCTCTTTTGCAAACGAGAAGATATGATTTATTATGGTTATTTTTGCTAATTTGGACTGTGTTATAATGTATTTTTTTTTACTTTTATTCTGTTGTCGTTATACAAAAAGAGTTCTCAAAATAAACGAATTTTAAATTAAATTTATGAGAGAAAAGATGTTATGTTGGTTTACTTTGGGGAAAGTAAATTCATTTTCTAATCTGTTGAATATTTTAATAAAAATAGCGATAGAATTGTAATTAGTAGTTTGAAAGTTTCAGCACATTGTAAAAAATGACCGATGTTTCTTATTTTATGAAAATATACTATAACCACGAACGAAAATATAATATAATCTTCTGAGTTATCCGAAATTCTGAATAGAGTGTTACATTGTCTTTTGAATACTCAGAAACCAATATATTTCCGAAATTTAAAGAATTATTTAAAAAAAAAAAAATATTTTTAGCTGCCTGTATTTTTCAGAAACGTTTCCGAAGGGTTTTTATAGTGTATTAATTAGTGTCCTCAGCCTGGAATACATGTTTTTCGAATGTCATCAATTCTCAAGTACACGTTTTCAGCCGCATAAGTTAATTTATACGTGAAAGAGTAAAGAAATAATCTTAATTGTAATGTTATTGTTAACGCTGTTAATTTTGCATGTTTGTCTGTTAAACATATTTTTTGAGCATGAAAATGTTTACTTGAGAATTGATTGCATTCGAAAAAACATGTATTCCAGGCTGAGGACACTAATTAATACAATATAAAAACCCTTCGGAAACATTTCTGAAAAATACAGGCAGCTAAAAATAATTTGTTTTTATAAATAATTCCTTAAATTTTGAAAATGTATTGGTTTCTGGGGAATCAAAAGACTATGGAACACGCTATTCGGAATTTCGGATAACTCAGAAGATTATATTATATTTTCGTTATCGGTTATAGTATATTTTCATAAAATAAGAAACATTGGTCATTTTTTACAGTGCATGATTAATTTAAACGTATTCAGCAAATATAACCAAATTTAGTTATAATATTTAATAGTTTTATATCAATTATATCACATGTGACATTTTTAAGTAAAGCTACATTCATTTTTACATTATTTTAATAAACTCAACATAGATTTTGTATGTAAAGATGGAATTTTCTAATTGATTTTAAACGCGCTTCCTGATGTGCTACAATTATAAAAATTATATACAAAAGTGTGTTTCGATGACAATATAACTTTTTACTATTTGTAGAACTTAATTATAAATTAATAACTAAATTTTAAGGGATTTTTATGTTAGCTTGCGACAGATGGTAATACGAGTTTTAACAACAATGGATTTAATTATGCGCCAAACCGTGCTCGCCAAAAAAAAAAGACAACCGGCTGTGAAACTGCAACAATACGATATCTTATTTAAACACTTAAAAATATATATAATTAATTAAGAAAAATAAAGATTGCAATAATTATATTTAAACTTATTTTTGTCAATTAACAGCCTAATATTAATTGAATTATGATTATGTGTTACGAAAACTATTTACAAATCTCAAACAGATAGTTTATTTGATGCTTTCTTTCATTCCTGCTGCCATAACTTACAAAAAATAAGAATTATATGTTTTTAATAAATTCTCGGTCTCGCGCTTTCTACTAAGCGTTAAAAAAAGGACGAATTTTCCATAATCAGGTTCGGTGCGCACTTGAAATGAATGCGTTTTAAAGGTTTTTTTTTTAGAAAGTCATTAATTGCAGTCATAGAATTATTCCTGATTTTTAAGATAAATACTGAATGCTTGTAAAAGTGTATATTAGAAAAGAAAATCTATTTTTAATTTGTTTTTCTTCTTTTGAATATTTATTTACAATAAGTTGAAGATAACCACTACATATTGTTATTTTCTTTCACAAAAATATGGAACTGCAATTCTGTGATAGTTTATTAAAATATATATATATATATATATATATATATATATATATATATATATATATATATATTAATCTACATTTATTTAAATAAAATTTCTCTACAATGTAAAATTAAAAACGGAAAATTATCCTCCCAAAATGTGTGATACATTTCTTAGTAAATTAATTGTTAATTTATGACAGAAACTAACCATTTTTTACTTATGCATAATAATATTAAGCGGAAACTTTTTGAAACCTTTACATCCCTTGTCTTTAAATAACATTATTTTCTTTATGTATTCTACGTAAATGTATTTTCAAAAGAAAAAAAAAATATCTTGTAATGAGAAATTTTACGCCACATAAATAACATTAATTTTACTATGCTGTATTTAATCTTACTTCCAATTACTTGTATTACAATGGAAAAATCGAGAAGTCTTGCATTAATATATATAAAAAAAGATTTTTTCTTTGAGTACATATGCGAGGATGATTAAACAAAGGTTTTTGTTAAGCACAGCTTGTGGTTTTTCATTTATTTTTAGAAAAAAAAATATATTGTTCATCGAATATTAAATAAAATTTATGCTAAAACTTTTTTGTGATATTTTAATCTTTGCGTGAGAGATATAGTAAATTAAAATGAAACATTGTATCGAAAATTCTTTTTTTGAAGTAGTCTAAAATTATGTTAAATTACATAATGATTTATTCCTCCCATCCCCTTCTCTTTTTTAGATAGAACACGAGAATTACGTCTTAATTAAAACAGTTTTAATGCATTTTTTTTAATTCTAGCTATCATATGTAATTCTTTTTTATTATAATTTTGCAATATACAATTATTAAGTATTAAAACATTCGTTTCGAAGAATCCAATAATACGTATTACAAGTTGTTTGATAATTAAGTTTCGTGGCGATGCTGTAGATAGATAATAATTAAAAACAGTTTTAATTCCTTTTTTAAATTCAAGCTATCATATGGAATTATTTTTTATTATAATTTTACAATATACAATAATTAAGTGTTAGAACAATCGTTTAAAACAATCCGATAATACGTATTATAAGTTGTTTGATAATTAAGTTTCGTGGCCATGCAGTAAATAGATAATAATTATAAACAGTTTGGAAATTCTTAATTGTTTATATACTTGCTTACAATTATCAATGGTTTCAAGAATCCGAGTTTTACCAGAATCAAAATCCTAGAAAGAAATACAAATGATTTTTAAATCAGTGTGAATTTTCCTTTTGCAAGTATCACACCATCAGATATCAAAGTTAGCTTTCGTTATATAAAAAAATAATGTGAGTTAAAAGAATTTTTTGCGCGAAATTTTGTTCTTGGACATTCGCAATTGACTCATTGAACTTTAAGTCTAATTATGAAAATCGTCCACAAATCATAAAGAATGAAGTTTATGTGGGTCAGAATTCTGAAACGTAAATTTTTTAAAAACACGATTACGGAAGACAACAAAAGATTATTTTTTCTTAGAAAATTTGGACTGTGAAAACCTTTGCCGATATAAAGGTTGGCTGAAACTTTCAGTTAAATAAGAAAAATATAAAGTTTGAATTAGCTTACTTATTTTTTACCTGATGTTTTCTTCATACTCGGTGCATAGAACAATCAAAAGTTAGTTACATATTCGTTTGAAAAATAATATATGAAAATAGAAAGACTTATTTAGCTAAAAACACGATTAATTATTTTTTATCTTCATCGTGCAGTCAAGAAGATGTTATATTAAGTTTGGGAGTTACTCAATCAACGTTGTGTAAGTTTTGAAATTCTGAAGGTTGCATGCAATAATGGAAATCTGCATCGAATTCCAATGGAAATTCAGTTGACATTAATGAACTCCAATGCAGCGGTTAAGCCAATCCCGAAAAATTGATACTCCAGTAGATTCTCTTTTCTTGTTGTATGGAAAAGACTGAAGATGTTTCCGAAATGTTGGAGTTGGGGGGGGGGGGTATATTTTCTTATAACAGAGGGTTGGCTAGCAAGATGGAAAGAGAAAAACAATATTTTTTCTAAAACAAAAATGAGAAAAGCATTATAGAGACTCTGAATGAGCGAAAAACTGAAATTCAGAAAGTTAATTACGATATTTTTAATGAAAACATGGCACCCATATTTTTAAACACAGATCAAATTGGTCTCTTATATTTACAGGGTGGCTAGTGGTCAGGGAAAAATACAGTAAAAAAATGATACTACCAGTCTATTCTTATAGAAAAATTCAATTTGATTATTTGATCGATCAATCAACATAAATTTTTCTATAAGAATATACTGGTGTTTATCACTTTTTTTGACTGTATTTTTCCCTAACCACTAGCCACCCTGATTTATACCATAATGATATGTGATCTCACGATGAAGTTGGACATAAGCTAAAAAAGGAGGTTACAGACCTGTTATCAATCAATATGGCGGGTTGTGAAAAGAAAGTACCGTAGGTGATTGACACAAGCAAATATAAAAAATGTCCCTCTAAAATCATAAAAAGGCTTGCTGTATTTTATGAACATATGAAAAATGCCTGAATGACTAATATGATAATTTCTAACTTTGTGCTAATTAATATATTAAATTCCAAAGAAAATGCTGTTTAAACAACCATGCAACTGAGTCATTAGGTTAACACACTTTGATTTCCTTCTCTCAATACAACGTATGTTGTACAATACCTACACAAGGACATCATAAATAGTTTTGAAACATTTTATGGATCTGTAAAACTAACTGTTTCTATCATTGACAAAGGAAAAAGAATAAATCAGAATTTACTATCAATTCAGCGTGTTTAATACAATATATATAATACCAAGTGCGCGTAATCGAGTCTCCGATATTTGCATTTTCCATATTATTATTAGAAAAAAGTATTTTTAATCAATGCTTTGAAGAAACAACTAGCTATCTAACCGAGTGTATGACTTCTGTAGATTAAGAACTATATGAATATATTGAAATAAATGTACATATACAGTGTACGAAAGAGACCACGAGTGATGCATTTATAAATTGTAGAAAGTATATTACCAATGGAAATGAGGATAATACGGATGACGAAATATTTAAATTATTACCATAGCAAAAAAATGCAAAAAATATTTTGTACTTATGTCTCACTCTGGAAGTTAGAAATATACTTGAGAAATTTCTAATGTGTTTTACAAGTTAGATAGAGGTGTAAATAATCTTCTAAAAACTTCACTACATCATAAAAAATTAAACAACAATTTTCCTAGTAAGTTATCTATTTCACGTGTACAATAAATTAAAAAAGTTTGTAAATATTTTAAGGTTTTTAATTACTGTCTATAAAAAAGCTCATTTTATTTAATAGTATTTTTAATTTTTATATCGATATCATCTGAAGTTTATTAATTAAGTGCTAGGCTACAGATATTTGTACATATAAAGAATATAGCTGTATTTTAGTAAAAATGCTTATAAATTTTACATAAAATAATAATGGTTTATAGAAATCAATAATAGTAATAGATAACGTGATTATTATAAGAGAAACTTGCTATATATTTTTTAATGCATGTAATATTAATTATATAAGTATGTATATCTAATTGATTCAAAAAAAATTAAACCTGTTCCGATACATGTTGATGATCAGAATCTCTGATTTGATCGAATGTAGGTAGTGACAAGAAACTGCTGACTTCTTTTCAATTGACCACCATCGGATATAACTTAATCTCTTAATCCATAATTTACAATCCATGTCAAAATAACAGCACATCTGTATGATCGCCACATTCATCAGTAACATATTAAGGGGAAAAGAAGAAGACGGTAGTAGACAGTAATAGTTATATGGTAATGTTTCATCGTTATTTATTTTATGAAAGTCGAATTGCATTGTTTCCCTTCCTTTGTACAAATTTCCATGGTGCCTTTTCAAAGTATCTTTCTTCTCCCTTTATACATATCTTCAACTATGTTTTTCAAAGGATTACTTTCATTTTGCCTCTATTAAAAGTTGGTAAACGATTGCACACTTTTTACGGTAACAGGTATTACTAGTAAACAAAAACTCACAAACAAGTTGACTATACTCGTTTTTCCAACTGACCCTTCATGTATTGCCTGTCATAGCTCAGTTTCTACGATTTATTTTTAAACAGGAACACTCTCAGACATACACGGAACTGCTTCTGACAAATTATAACATTCACACGGAGATTATTCGCTCCAGATCTATCATCGGTTCAGCATATGCCAGACCACCTATGAAGACACATGGATATTGAAGAGATGTCGAGGTACAAATAGTATATTGGGCCAGTATGCCTAAATGCCCGACCGTATTTCATCATTTATTCATATTAGGTGTAGCCCAACAAAGTTTCAGAGATTCAAATCATTTAATTTTTAACTGCAAAACGACCATTTTGCTTTACTAATATCTGAAATATATTGACATTAAAATCATACACACAAAATTTGGTATATTCTGACAATCTCTTTTTGGTGCATTAATATTTATAGCAGTCCGCTAAAATAACTTATAGCTGAAAGCAAATAATGTGCTTTTCTAAATTAATAAATAAATTATTTATAATGTACCATACTTAAGAACAAAAAAATTATTCGTGTTAAAATAAGTTAACAAAATATTTCATACGTTCAAGATTATTACCTGGCTAAAAATGACCTGCAGTTTTTCTATAGAAGTGAAGTTTTTTTAAAAGTTTTTTTACAGTCAACTGTAGATTTTCTGTAGTGCAATCTCGACTGTAAAAATACTTCAGTAATTTTGTTGTTAATGTGAAGTAATTTTGCAGTCATTTATTTCAAACATATTCTGATCTATTATCTGCAAAAATACTGGAGTTTATGTGAAATCAATTTACAACCATACATTTAAAAAATATTGTGACTTTACATTTGTAGTAAAACTGCAGTAAATTTGAAGTATTTTGTCCAGTCATTAATTAAGAAGTATATTTATTGATGTATCTGCAGTACACTGTTAAAAATAAATCCGTCAATTCACGGTAAAACTACTGGCAGCAAAGTTGCCGGACTTTTTCGTTCCGTTACTACATTTTCCGTTTTGAAAGATAAAGGAAGGGAAAGAACTCCGTTTGAAGAATCGGTAAATTTCCGTTATAAATAAACTCGGTTTTAAAAAATGTCATCTCTATTTGTGCTGCCATCATTACGGGAGTATTTAATATAATGCAAGAATATTTTCTGCCCGTCCGGAGGATCGAACTGGGGATGTTAGTGGTTTGAGCCGAGTGCTTTACCGTAAGACCAGCGGGTCCTTGCTAGAGTAAGAGTAGGAAACGATGATAGGGGATTTCTTCAAATCGCAGCTTGGGACTTAAACAATTTGGGGTTTATAAAACTGGTAATTTTGAAGTTAATTGCGGGGATATTTCGTAATGAGATGATGGTTGAAAACTATACAATTAATAGAGGATAAAAACATGAATTATATATATTCTTAATTTGATTGTTAGATGTAAAATATAAATATTATATTTTGAATTAAATTCGATATTTTTTTTTTTTTTTTGCTTTTTTGCGAAAATCGATTTTTAATCAACTATTATGTATTTTTTAAATGTGTTCGTTTAGAATATATTTTCAGTGTGAGTCTTTTTTATAACTTTAAAAAATAAATTGCGAATAATTTTAAAGGAATGAGTATAATTCGAAAGTATTATTTTTGTTTGTTGCTTTTTTAAATAGAATCGATTTTTTTTCACTTAATTTAGCTAGTTTATATATATATTAATCTGTTTGTTTAGAATATATTTTAAGTGCGAATACTTTTTTATAACTTTAAAAAATGAATTGCAAATAATATTAAAAGAATGGAAAGAAATAATTTTTGCTTTTTTAAATTCTTTTCTTGTTGTTGTTTTAAATAAACTTGAAATTTTAATTTATGGAATTTTTAGTTTTTCTGTGCAGCAACATGCCATTTTTTTGAAACATTGAAAATAAACATGCAGCAGATAACGGAATATCTCCGTTGGCTGCATTCTTATAAGGGAACATTTTCTGCTTTTAACTGAAAATGCCCTTTTGTCATGAAAAGGGATTTTTTCTGTGAAATTCAGGAAAAAAATACCCGTGAATTTCAGATTATTTTTAACAGTATACTGTAAAAAAAAATTCCATCAATTTACGGAAAAAGGACTGTCAGCAGAGTTGCCTTAATGTTCCCGTTTTTTTGAGGAATGTTCCATCTTTGTAGTCCATAAATGGAGCGATACAGACACGAAGCAGTTTAACCACATGTGTGGCGATCAAAAATACTGCAATCCCATTGGATGATAGATTTTTACATTAATAATTCCGTATTTGAAACTCTGTAATCTTAAAAGTCTAAAAAGTGTACATTTAGGGATACAGTTTATGCACTTTTTGTGCACAATTCAGTTTGCAGTTTTTGTGGATAAGTAGAGGTGCCAAATACGCTCGGATTTTGTACACTTTTTTGAAAACTTTTTCTAGCTGGGTAGCAACAGACATACGGGAGAGATTTCATTTTTGTAACAAAACGGAAACTTTCTGATCAAAATTCACGGAAGACAACCTGTCAATAAATGAAAATTTTTAACAGTGCATAACAGTAGTTACTGTGAGGTAATTTTACAGAATTTACTCTATAGAAAGCTTGTGTTATATTTTCTGAAGTTTATCTGCTGTTTTAAAAGTACAGTGGGTGATCGGTTAACGAACTTAATCCGTTCCAAAATAATGTTCGCTAACCGCATTGTTCGTTAACCGATCATAGATTTAGTATTGATTTGTATGGGGATTCTATTAATTCGTTCTTAAAAGCTAAATAGTATATAAAAATTAATATAATTTCTCCCTAAAATTGTCCTTATTTAATATGGACAGCTCGTATTTTGATGGCTTTATCCGTGTCGTGCCGTACTTAAAGAAAATAATAATAAATGGCATGCCCTTTGTAAAAACTTTTCGGATCACATTCATTGACTAAATCATTAAATCATATCAATTTATCACTTTGATTTTGAGTTTATCAAAAACTCTATTAGTTCTCTAAGAGATCGTGTTTACAGCAGGGCCTGATAATGCTCAAGTGGAGCCAAAAACCTGTTAATAATTTAGTAACTAAAATTCAATTAAAATAATTAATTTCCAATTAAAAATATTTCCCTGAAAATGGACACAAAATATAAAAATTAATGTTTTTAATCTTATCATTCTAATTTGTTGACCCTAAAATGTAGGGTCTGAATCCCTGGTAGTCCATGAATTAATTAGGTCATAAGTATACAACTGTTAAAATGTTGTCTAAGTCGATAAAATAAACGCAATTAAATACAGTTCTGCAAATCTAACACAGCATTGTTTCTTCTTGGCTTTGTTTTGTGAGGTGTTCGTTAACCGAACATTTGTTCGTTGTCCGAACATAAAAATCTCTCTCGAAAGTGTTCGTTAACCGATCTGTTCGTAAACCAAACAGTTCGTTAACCGATCACCCACTGTAATATTAAAGCTTTTGAGTTTTTGTTACTGTTAATTAACTCAACATTTACTTTATTAATGATAATTAATACTGTTGTCAAGACTTTTGTTTTAAGGAACTAAATTGAGCACCTATGAAAGTCTTCCCCTCCCCACTTCTTTAAGTGAAACAAAACAAATATTCAAAGATTTTAAACTTTAAAATTCAAAACAAATATACATATAAAATTAATCAATGTTGTTTACAGTTAAAATGTTACACATAACCAGGGACCGACTTACAGATTTCGGGGGCACTGGGCAAAAACAAAACAGCGACACCCTATAACATTTTAAGTGCAAAATTAATTCATTAAATTCATATCTTCTATTATACTAATTTGCTATTCACACAATATTATATCATTATCTTACGCATTAATTTTAAATAATGAAAGTGCTATGAACTATAGACGTATTATAGTTCATATTATAAATTTCAATTAAAACTTCTAATTATGTAAAATAATTAAATATATATACTTAATCGTTTTTAAAATTAATCGTACAAAGAAAATAAAACTAGTTCGCAAGTTAATTCAACTTATTTTTTAAATTACGTAATCATTTACAAAGCAACAACTAATTTTTTTTTATTTTTCTAAAATTTATTAATTATTAAAATTATTTTGCAAGGTATAACAGTATAAACTTGCCCCTTCACACATACAAAAAGAATAAAATAAAATAAAATAAAAATAAAAATAAAAATAAAAAATAAAATAAATAAAACTAATTTGCAAATTAATTCATTTTTTTGTTTAAATTACGCATTAATTTAAAAAGCAACAACTATTTTTCTTAAAGTTATTAATTATTAAGATTAAATAAAACTTATTTCACAAACTATAAAAATATAAACCAGTACATTCACAAAAAATTATTAATAAGTTTATCAATAGTACCTTCACAAAATTACTAGTAATAAAACAGTGACCTTCACAAAATTCTCTTAATAAAATATGTCTCTGCACAAAATCTATTTTTATAATAACATACTATTTATTAATAATTTTCATTTTCGAAATTACTATTTATTAAAATTATTCTTTTTTCAAGTTAATATACTATATAACACATTTAAAAATGTATATCTCCTAGATTAATTCTGTATAGAAATAATATCCGCTAAGATACTTATTCCACACATTTAAGTAATAAATTAATTTCAAAGTAGAGACGCACAGAGCATTTATAAAAATTCACCTCAAAATCCCATCTTTAACACCGTCAAATTACCTACCATCGAAAAAAATTCCTACTTATCTGATCATCCTCCCCTGTGATCCCATGCAATCAAGCCTTTACTAAAACCGAATGGCTCAATGGATAAGACGCTCGACTTCCAAACGTGACATCCTCAGTTCGAATCGTATCTCGGCAGGTGGGGAAAGATATTCTTTTAAAATATTTACAAATCATATGCTAAGATTGCTCATAGATGGCGCCACAAAAAAGAAAAAAATATTCACTTTTTTTTGCTACTAATTTCTACTTTACTATTAATTACTACTAATTTACTAGTAATTACTGGTAATACACTTCTGATTTCTAATAACTACTACATTACTACTAATTTGGTCATAATTAATTTAAATGAAGTCATTATTTTCGTAACAGAGTAAAAAAATTCATCTTGTTATTACTTTGTGGAAATCTGCACCATTCTTCAATATAATTATAATGGAGTTACATTTAATGCAAAAACTTTACTTTTAATAACATATGAAATATAGTAATAATTTTGAAATTCATGATATAATCCTTTTGCAAATTTTCCAATAATCATTTCAAAGTAATCACTTTGATACCGCACTTTAAAGTTATACATTTAATGAAATAACATGCATAATATTTGTAACATATCATTGTAAAATAAGAAGTAACACTTTTAGAGAATAATAAATCAGCTCTTGATAAAATATAACAAATGAAATATTCTACTTATTGTTTCTAAGTACATCAGCCTAATTAATTACAGAGAGGGAAATAGTTTCTTTAAATACTCCCCAGAGTTATCCCAGCAATTCAGTCTTTTCTTTAGTTTTGGTATGTAGTATTTCTTCATGATTATTAGGATTAAATCTTCTCAAGTATTTGGAACAGTATTTTGCAGAAAAATATGTTAATTATCTTCGTAACAGTTAGTTTAAAATGAAATCATGATTTTCGTATGTAGTAAATAAATATCTCCTGCTAAAGGTCTTTGTGGAAATTTTCACTTTATTTTAAAATAATTAAAAATAAGTTACATTTTATTCTTACTCTTATTTACTTACATTTATTAATATATGTACGATTATAGATTTTATGAAGTGCGTTTAATAATATATTTTTAACGAATAATAACAATAAAAATAATACATTCAGTCAAATAAAGGTATTATTCAACAATATGACAAAAAATAAAAGAAAAAGTTAAAGGAAAATCTAAATAAGCATGTAAATTATTATAAACGCAGTTTTACATTTTATTATGCAAAATTCAACAATTTGGGCAATGAAAGGAAATTGTTTTTTGAAAAAAAACCCTTATAATAATATAAAAGAAGATGTCGCTTTGAATTTTGAAATTGTATAATTCTTTTGAAGAAGGTATTCTCATTGTGAAATGTAATGATATGTAAAAAAAAATAAAACAACACGAATTTTGTAACTTAAAAAAGTTGAGAAAATTGTAGTCCCTATTTTAATGACAAGAATTCTTTTCTTAAGGATTAACACAATTTTTAACTTCTGGATGAAATATATATTGTTGATGTGAAACATGTATAAAGAGAGAGTTTATACCATGTGAGCAAGAAAGTGTCCTCCTTCGATAAGAATAGGCAATAATTCACGTAAGTACTGAATTACATATATTATAGTGGAAAATTAACAGAATTGGATAGTCAGAAGAAAAATCACGTTTTGTATAATGGAATATTTCTATATCTAAATTAGGCAAAATTTTGGCCATAATTTAGCAAATATGTGCGTGTGAGGAAGGGTATGAAAAAGTACACGTGTATAAGAGTCATAAAATATAAAGAGTAAAAAAATACCAATTCTATAATCTAAAATATATAAAAAATAGCGCGATCGGGGTTTCACATAAACATACTGAAAGACATGATATTTTTTTATACATAAAAAGAAGATGAAATTGCCGAAACAGATGTCAGTGACTGTTGACACTGTGATGGTACCAAAGCTGCTGTCTGTTGCTATTTTAGTCATTAGGTGACTGGAGTTAGAGCAGAAGTCTTTTTTAATTACCTACAAAGCATCCTGCCTCGTTCGACAGATGCCATGATGATGTGATATTCTCACTGATGTCATCAGTTAAATCAAACATTTGTAATCCATTGTGAAGTGCACCACAGAGCAATATGCTGAACAAAGTAAATACCACGTTTTTTGTGAAAAATGTAATATTTATGGAATAATCATGTAGGAAAAAAATTCCAAGACGTTCGAAAAATCACATTCTGCTGTAGTCTAAATTTAAATAATAAATAACTTGTTAATAAATTAATTTATCTGTCTACACTTTTCGAATTATTTATTTATTTATTTAATAATTTTGAAATACCAATACATTACTATATGCATGCACACATAACTGCTCGATACTATGCACTGTAAAGTAAAGTTAGTTTACAATTGTGTAAATTATTGAAAACTGGTTTAATATAGAATCTTTATATATTAACTGATAAAATAATAGGTTCTTAATAATTTTTGCATTTAACAAGCAGTCCTTAAATATGGTATTATTCTTTAATAACAGACTTCTCATTTTAATTACTACTCTCCATAAGTGTTTCTTGTCTAGAAATTCATAATTCACTTCAAAGATTATTCAAACGCTTACACATTTACTTACTAAGTTTCTTTATTTTGTGCAGCTTTTTAGATATTAAAAAGTTACGTCGAATATTTTGATAGAGCTTTTAATGAATTTCTAATGTGTAAATACAATACTGTATAACCATTTTACAATGCTACTTTCTTCTAAGAATATTACAAGAATATATGATTAATAATAATATATGTTGTTAAATATGTGTTTTTTTAAACAATACCTTAGAGGTGATTGAATTTCTAATATATATATATATGTCATATATATATATATATATATATATATATATATATATATATGTCATGATTTCACTTGTACACCATAATTTTTTTTAGAATCATAATCCAGGCAAGGGCTTCCTCCGAGGAATTTTGCAGTCGGGCGTCGGATTCACTTCATAGTGTGCTTACAGAACTCAAATAAGAGACATTTCGTTCCAGTTCATTTTTATTTGGAAGTAACAGGATGTGGCAATGCTTTACTCCTTCCGAAGCTAAATCCATTCATGATGATTTAATACCGTGACGAAAACTTGGTGACTTAATTTAAATAATAAGAAGACATTTTTGCTCTTAAAAAGGCAGTTTTTTTCCTATAGGCAGCCAAGGAGAGTGTTCCATGATCGTGAAGTACGCGCTGGAGTTACACGTACAACCGGATCAAGCAGCAATCTGACCTTTTCGCGGGAAACTCGCCGTATTCCGGAACGCCCCAGAATATATTTTCATTAAAAAGTCTTTCGACCAATCAGCGCTAGCGGACTAACTTCTCAAGCGCTCTAATTTCGAGGCTAAATGACCGTAATCTGAAAAAGCGCGGGATTACAATATTTCCAGAACATTCCCGCAAAATCTAATTCCTTCGAATAAATAAGAAGAGAAGAAAGAAAAAAAAATACGTACGTTTTATCGAGCAATGGGCAAGATGCCAAAATATTTTACATTGAGACTGAAGTAGCTTTCATAATCTTTGAGAAAGAATATTGTTTTTCAGAAAACATAGGGAAATAAAAAATGAGAAAATAAAAAGATATAAGTTGTTATTTCAAGAGAGCAACAGCAGTCAACAACAGTCTCAAACAGTTCTTACTAAATTTCAGTCTTTTTTAGTCTCTTTTGTGGTTTGGGATTGACCCCACTCTAATCTATGGAGCCACTCTTTTCGTGGTCACTCTAGAGATCAGAGCTAATATATTCCATGCGGTAGCTATCTTTTGTCACAATCAGTAATTTTTTTGTATTTACCTTATTTATGTTCATATTGCACTTCATGGTATATACACTACTTAGGTATATCATAACCTTGCTATCAAAATTCATCAACATTTTAACAAATAGAATTCATTGTAATCAGTTCAATCAATTTGTCAACATTTTTTTAAAATAGAATTCTATTTTGTCTTACTAATATCATGTCTCAACATTTTTCTAATATATTCTCTTAATAAATAATAACATTAATAAATTTCTTCAAATAATAAATAATATCAACAAACTTCAATAACTACTCTAGTAATATATCACAGTAAATATTACATTCCATATAAAATTACTGGTTGAGGAAAAAAAATACATAGCAAAATCTGTTTGTTTCCTCACTTGAAAAGATAAGGAAATAATTTTTGCTAGCCGAATTGTGCATAAAAAAATTAACAATATATTATTTTGTCCAATACTAAATAATTTAGATGCCCAAATATTTAGATAGGATTCACTCAGCCAACAATTGTGAACAATAATATCCCTTTCTGATACTCTTCACTAATAAAATCTATGGCATAATCGGGTATAGCTAATTACCAAAAGTTAAGTGTAGAATCATATGCTTCTTTTTACACTTTTTTAAGTAATATGCAAAATAATAATTATAATAACAATAATAATAATAATAATAATAGTTGTTAGATAGATAGATGGCAGAGAATTAGAATATAAAACTATTATATTTACACTATTGCAATACTTATTTTTCAATTAATCTCTTCAAATCATTTCACTACAATATCAACTTTTAGACTAATACATAATATCAGCATTCAAGAATAATTCAAGACCTTTATTGTATTAAACAAAATAAATATAGCAACTGCGAATAATATAAATAATATTTACTAAAAACTGTAATTATATAGAATATTTAATTTAAATTTAATAGACTCAACAAAAATAAGTACCAAAACTAGTTGATCAGGCTAGAAGACACCTAGTAATGTTGAGAATTTATTGTTTACCTTTAAAGTTAATTGAATTACACAAGTAGTATCCCTGTGTCGACCCAAGGATATACCTGATAAAAAGAATTTATTTTTAATTTCAGAAAGTTTTTTTTTTCAGTTATTGTAAATAAAAACTTTTGGAAGAAATTAATATATTGTTTTTAATAATGTTTGGTGTTGTGAACCTATATGTGAAGTTGTTTGTATTGGTTTTTGTGTATTTTCCTGAAATAATTTGAAATCATCTGGAAAATAATATGGTTGCGAATTGTTCCATGTTTCCAAACTAAGACCATTAATTCCCTTCTGACACTAAAACTATCACATGAACAGCAATAATTTAAGGTTAAATCCATTTTATGATGAATCTAATTAAGCTCAAACTAGAACATATTCAATAAAATATTCCATTTAAAAATAAAAATTAAATTTAAAAATCTTATTTTAATATAACACCAAAATCCTTTCCTGAGATGTTAAAATGCTTTTCTATAAATTTATTAAAATAATCACAAAATATACCCAAGGTATTGAAATAATTACTTAAGAGCATTTTTAGAGCACACAATAATTAATTTACACTGAATAATAATAAACAACATAAGAATTGCTACAATTAAACATCAAATTACATAAAGGATCTAATATTCTGTTACTTAAAATACAAACCATCAATTCTTTCCAAATAGTTGGAAAGGACTTCAAAATGACTAACAAATAATAATAATACTAATAATATTTAACATTAATTCATAATATATTAATCTTTAACTAACAGCATAATAAACATCATAATAAACTTCAATCACATTATATCTTTCAGTGAAAACACAATATTTTATTAAGTCCCTATCAAAAGCTTTGAAATACTTTTTTTTCTTTTTTTTTCCAACTGAGAGAGTCAATTTCATTTTGCAACATTTTGTGAGTTGTCATGGTTTCAGAAAACTTTTATGCTATTCTTTAGAGTGGAAAAAAATCAAACAATCGTCTGCTTAAAATGTAAAATGCAATTAATTTAATCTCGTTCATCTTTCGGTTACTTCTATTAGAATGAATATAAGAAGATATTCTATTATTTTTTACAAAGCCCCGATCTTAATAACATTTAAATAACTATTGAATTTAAATAATCATTAACAATAAAAATAAAAAAACAAAACATATTCAAACAGCATAAAATCACAAAATAAAAATGTCAACCATAAAACATAACTTACAACTACCGTGTCTTCTTTTTACTTGGCCGCATGTCCATATCATAGAATAAATTTTTCAATCAGCACCAACACAGTAAATCATCAAAGTTCCATTTAATTCCTTCCGATGGTTACACATTCCAAATCAGCGACACAGACATATTTTAATCTAAATTACCACGCCTTCGTGACAGTTGAAGTCCGTACACCGGCAAATCGTCGAACAAAAGCACCTGTATCTGGCATATCCGTTAGATTTTTAAAAATATCTGGCTATTCTTGTCGATTTTTAAAATATATGGCCATACTCGTCGACTTTAAAAGAACAATGTCATGATTTCACTTGTACACCATATTTTTTTTAGAATCGTAATCCAGGCAAGGGCTTCCTCCGAGGAATTTTGCAGTCGGGCGTCGGATTCACTTCATAGTGTGCTTACAGAACTCAAATAAGAGACATTTCGTTCCAGTTCATTTTTATTCGGAAGTAACAGGAAGTGGCAATGCTTTACTCCTTCCGAAGCTAAATCCATTCATGATGATTTAATACCGTGACGAAAACTTGACTTAATTTATGAAAATGATTATTGAAATTATTGAAATGATTATGAAATGATTATGACTTAATTATTGAAAATGACTTAATAAATAATAAGAAGACATTTTTGCTCTTAAAAAGGCAGTTTTTTTTTCTATAGGCAGCCAAGGAGAGTGTTCCATGATCGTGAAGTACGCGCTGGAGTTACATGTACAACCGGATCAAGCAGCAATCTGACCTTTTCGCGGGAAACTCGCCGTATATCTATTCCTGAACGCCCCAGAATGCATTTTCATTAAAAAGTCTTTCGACCAATCAGCGCTAGCAGAATAACTTCTCAAGCGCTCTAATTTCGAGGCTAAATGACCGTAATCTGAAAAAGCGCGGGATTACAATATTTCCAGAACATTCCCGCAAATCCTTCGAATAAATAAGAACAGAAGAAAGAAAAAAAAAATACGTAGGTTTTATCGAGCAATGTGCAAGATGTCAAAATATTTTACATTGAGAGTGAAGTAGCTTTCATAATTTTTGAGAAAGAATATTGTTTTTCAGAAAACATAGGGAAATAAAAAAAAGAAAATAAAAATATATAAGTTGTTATTTCAAGAGAGTTAAAATATTTTTAGCTTGAGATTGGTGTTTTTTAAAAGAATTAAATTCTAGGATGCATTTATTTAATGAAACAAAAGTGCGTAATTTTAATAGAACATCGCGATGAGCCATTTTTTTAAGAGAATAAATTTAGAATAAAGTACTTTAGCACGGTGGAATTTTGACAATCGAAATACTGGAACGAGAAAATAATTTAGAATAATGGAATTTACACAGAATTATAGTTTTAATGAGGCCAACGGCGAAATGTTTTTAATTTGTTTCATATATATATATATATATTAGCTTAACTTTCAAATAAACTTAATATATAGAAAATATTTGTATTTTAAATACTATGTTAATTAATTCTATGTTCCATGGACTGTAATTAAAATTCATATTTTTACAACTCATCTTCCACATGTGTTTTTATATTCATAATAAGATAGAAAAAAATCTTCGACGTTGATATAAGCTGTTCATGCCGAAATATATAAAATTCCTATAAATGCATTCCAATTTGCTACGGAAAATTATACTTCTGATCTTGAAAAACAATTTTATACGAGATTCATAGGAAAATCAATCATAAAAATGTAAATATACATTCTAAATTATATTAAAACAATCGAAACATCATAGGAATTAGAAAACGACACTATCGTGGAGCCAAAATTCGATCCTCATGTAGCCACCTTGTTTTATGTACATTAAAGCAACTTTATATATGCATTTATACATTTAACAGAGCAATTCATTTATTAACTTATTTAACAAAATAAACATGCAAAAGAAAATAATGTATTTCTAAAGATCTTCCTTACTTACGATTATATTTAAAAATTTTAACTTTAAATGCTTTTCTTAGATATGAATCATTAAATAGATAACAAGTATAAAAGCTTGGAGTTTTAGAAATCTACCATATAATTTAATTATTACAGAGTAATCAAGAAATCTCAAAGTTGCAATTATTCAATTATTATATTTATTTATTTATTACTTAATTACAGAGTTACATACAGGTCATTTATACGTGTTCAAAAAATTATTTTTAAACAGATATATCTTTAAAAATACTATTGCACAAAACTAAACCAACTATTCTTTATATTTATTTTCCATGTCATAATTTTTCGGAAAAGAAACCTTACAATACTGCTTTTTATTTATTAATAGCATAAGACTGTCAACAGATTTTTGTAGCTATTTTGATTCTGTACATTAAAATACTTCTTTAAATGTATAATCTGACATTATTTGACTACTATTAAATATATAGCTTAAATCTGCAGATGAAGCGTTTAACCCTTAAAATTGCTAGTGTAACTATTATATTATTTTTGGGGAAAATTATGTAATATGCATTTATTATCATTTAAAATTAGTGCAATAAGATACAGATATTTATAGCATATTTGTTTTCTCGAAAAAAAAAATACACGTTTTTTAATATGCTTTGAAATAATGTATTTGGTTAAATTGGATGCACAAAATATATTTTACAATATAATGGCTATATTTTTAGTTCAATGTATTATTTTTTATAAGTAAGTGAATTAAAATAAGATAAATAATGAAAAATCCTGCTGCAATTACAAATTTACGAAAGTAAGTACTTACAATAACGTACTCTTAAACGTCTTAATATTTATTACTTAAACTTCTTTTATAAACGAAAAAAAATCCTTAAATAAATACTACATCAAGAAATCATAAATCAAGTTAAGTATTTTATTTATTATTCGAGAAAGTACATATGAAAAATTTACCTGTAATTATTTAAGGACAATAATCTTTTAAAAATGTAAAAAAGGGAAATTAATTGTACTCCATTAAAAAGTGGAATACACGTTTTATGGCTTCTGTTTGCAGCAATTTTCATAGTTAAAATTTATGTCAAAAAAGGATAATGTTAATTTTTGCTTACATTATAATATTTTTAGGCACTTACTTACTAAAGAATACACGAATTTAAAAAAAATGACACTCAATTTAGAATAAAACACTAAATTAAAGTAATTGCAAATTCAGTTGAAATATTTAACGGCATAAATCATATCCCCATTATTAAAAAAAAATGTGCATTTTGAAAATATATATATAATTTTCGATTTACTAAAATATCGTAGCTGCATAATAAATTAACTTTTTATAAGTCTTTTATGCTAATGTAATTATTAAATTAATTTCTTTAAAAATTCGATCGACATAAAACAAATTGTCATTATTTAAGTGTACAGAATTTTTCTTTCTAATTTTTCTTAGGATACTATTATAACTTTTTAAAAATATTGCGTGATATATTTGAAAAGCTAAGAAACATAAGTAAACACAAATAAATTACTTTTAAAAATCTATATCCATGTTAAGGTAATTAATTTATGTAAACGTTGCTAAATGACATATTTGAGAATTTATGCGACATGGCAATTTAATAAAATATTTAACTATTTGTTCAAAACAACAAAAATGAAATTATTCCATTTTTAATTAGTAGGATGAGGTATTGAATACGTTCATGTAACATTGGAAACAACTGATAAAACTATGTTCTCTGGAATATTTTCAACTATACAGATTTTCGAACATTTAACAATTCACAGTTAGATGATTAGCACTTGTATTTTTACATTTTTAATGTTTTCTAGGATTTATGTAAAATGGATACTCAAAAACTCCGTGATGAAGAAAAGTGTGCATTAGATGCAAAGCGTTTAAAAGCATTAAAAACTTGTGATAAAAGTGCAGTTTCAAAAATTAAGTAATACGTGTAATTTTTAAAGATATACATTAGGCAGTTTTTTTTCTTTTAGTAAGATGCAAACAGATCTCTATCATGCCAATCTATTAATCCCTAATTTATTTAAGCCGGAAGCACAAGCAATAAGATTGATTTTCAACGTATAAAAAATTAAAATTTACGGGGAAGAAGCATATGGATGATTTAATTTGATGAGTGAATTTTAATGAAATGTGTGTTCCATAATTATGTCAATATACTAAGAGAGATTATTTAAAAGACTGTCTTAATGTGATTTATTAAATTAAGCACGTGTGCACACCAAGTGCTTTAACTGCATAATTATTTTTTTTCATTAAGATAAAAAAAAAAATATCTATTCAAAAATTTAAAAAATATTTTTCTGGAAGTGTCAGATATTTGTCATTCTTAAAATACAATTGAAATATAAATTAAGTTCCTTTTTGCCGTTGTGCATACATAAAAAATAGTTAAAGATTCCACATAATTTAAAACGAACGTGAAAATAACAATTAAAAAATAATATTAAACTATTTTCAATATTGTTAAACTTTGTTAAATATTTGATTTTCATTGCACATATTTTAAAATAGAATATCAGTTTCTAAAACTCAGTAACATTTACATATTCTTTTGCGGCTATCGCAATTAAATGGTATGTGTAAAAAGCTTGGAAATGTTAAATATTGGCAGCCCTCTCATTTCCTTCATTTAATTTTCTAAAATAAGTGTTAAATTATATTTACACAAATTATTCCTTTTTTTTTGGGTTTGATAGTACCATTTGACGGATATTTCTAAACAAAGAAACACTATTTCTATCATCTTCTCTAATACTTGCATCTATGTGATAATGTTATTTATGTTCGAGGTTGTCGACGAAAAAAAATGCTGAACAAATGTTTAAATTTATAAAACAATTAAATAATTACAATCCTTCATATGTCATATTTCTGCCTTCGCTACAAGTAACTTAATCATAAGAAACTTTATCACTTTTAGAAATAAACTGTTAAAGATGCTCTTGTATAAAATTAAATTCTTAAAATTACAGAAATTGCTTGTTTAGTGAAATACCAATGTAAGTAGATTTTTAATGATGTTATCTGTAAAAAATATCCTCTTATCTATTATCGCTAATTTGCAACACGTTCACGGAATTACATTTAGAAAAACTTCTCCCTATATATAAAAGAAAAAAATGAAGCAAAAATGATAGTTTTAAATAATTTTCTAAAAATCTAGAGTCCGTTTTGAAATGTTCCCTTCTTTTTTTTTTACCATAATAAATTCGATGAGCGTTCATTGTTTGTATAATACAGTGTGGATAGTAAACAGTGTAAAAAAAAATCCTGAGGTTACTAAAAATTTTTTAGTATATTTGTATTCCACAGATTTTGTTAGTAATCGGTACTATAAACCGGAATCGTTGCTAGCTGTTTTATAGTAATGTTGCTAGCTGTTTAATAGTAATGTTGCTAGATGTTTTATAGTAATGTTGCTAGATTTTTTTCTAGTAATTCTTACAGATTTTCTTGTAACTGAGTAAGAATACATAAGAATTTTTAGTAATTACAAAGATCAGTGGCATAAAGATTTTTTTTTTTAGTACATTGACCCATTTTTTTTTACAGTGAAGTCTATTTATCCTAAAATAACTCTTGAACATATAAAACTTGAATTTTGAAAGAAATATCTATCTACAGTAAAACGGCTATAAGTAATCGCATTTAGTGACTCCTGCGTCTCTTGGTCGGAAATTTCGAAATTAGTGATTCTATATTGCTAATGCTGTGGGAAATAATGAAGAAATGTCACTTAAAAAATTGTAAAGTGTGCTTGTTTTAATATGAAATGATGTTTTATATATAATAAGAATTTATAGAACCCCTGAAATCTTAATTTTTTTTTAATTCATATGAGTAAATTTTTCATATTCTGTGATTACTGATCTGTGATAAACTGATATTACACTTAAGAAGACTAGAATTTTTTTCAGAAAGATCTTTGTAATAAGGAATAGATACATAACTGGTGGGGCTTCTACGAATTACAGATGATCAGAAAAAATTCTTCTCAGCCACTGTAAAGGATAATCATTTTAACCATAACCACTGACTTAAGACAAAATGGTTATCCTTTACAGTGGCTGGGAAGGATTTTTGCTGATCATCGCGCGTAATCCTCTGTAATGATTTGGAAAGTGATTCGAACATTTAGTTTAGTAACTATGCAATTTTGCATCTCCTAATGTTAAATACACTTTTATTGGCTGTAACACCGACTGCAACGTCGGTAGTCTTTTTAAACATAATTCAAAAAGTACTTCGTACAATGAGCTTTAGTTTTAGACACGCATAACTGAAGATTTTACAGATCGGTCTCTGCAAAACCAAACATAGATAACAATTCATGTTTTATTCGAAAATTAGTTTCAAAAAGTATATATTTTTGAAATTATGTTTTGAAAAAAATATGAATTGTAATCCTTGAATTTTTTAACAGAAATCGGTATCTAGATGTTTCAAATATGCGATTACAAAATTAGAATTTAATCCACCATGTAGGTTTGAAGTTATGCCTAAAAAACGACCTGCATTGCAATCTGTTTTATAACCGTTACAAATGAACTTAATATTATGAGTATTATGAGTTCAAAATTTTAAATCTGTAGAATTTTAAAACTATTTCAAGTAATGACTTCTGTTTGGTAGCTTGCAGTACAATTTACCGACAAATCCAAATGTCAAAATGCGCAGTGAAAATTTCAGAGTTTTGTGCAGTTTAACTATGAAGCCGACTCTTAACTTTTTTATTAAGTATAAATTTAAAATTGGATTGCAGTTGAGTGGTTATTAGTATTTATTTCTGGGGCAATTTAGACATTAGAATGTCCTGTTATTTTCTGCCATATCTTATAAGGCCAACAAGATGTGTAAGTGTTCGAAATTTAACAAAAACTTAATATATGATGACGTAGAATATGATGTGGATTAAAAATAAAAAAACGCGAATGAATTAAATAATTGGCCCTTCACAGATTTCAAGGCAGTGTTATATTAATAAACATAACAAAGTATCGCTCTGGGATAGCTGAAAATAATATCAAAATAAATAACATATGATAAAGCGGAAATTCATTAATATGTTTAGATAATCATGGTTAAAAATATTTCAAATATTCCGAACAAGGTAAATTAAATCATTTATATTTATAGAAATATTTGGATATTTTAGCGTACTTGCATATTTAAAATTTTCAATATTTGAATTTCATCGTGATTCTGACATTTGAAATAAATATTTGATCAAACAGTTTACTTTTGTAATATAGCGAAGCACACCAGGAAACACAACTGTTTTATTTATTCTTTACAGACATTTTAAAATGCTTTTATAAAGAGACTTTTATAAAGAGCACTATTTATTTATTGTACCACGTGTTTTTAAATTTATTAATACATAATTATTTTGCTAGAGGTATAAACATACGTTCGAAATATTAAACGTGTATCTCAGATTTTTTTTTATTATGAAAAATATCAGTTTATATATTTATGAGAAATTTTCAAACATTTCTAATTTTGAAAATAAAAAGTTTTTCAAATTTTCGTCCAGAAAGTCTGGTGTAGATTTTAGCAGCTGCAAATGATATTTTATACGGGTGACATTATCCCCCAGTGCATAATAATTTAAAAATATTGTTTTAGAACTGGTGACAGTAAATAGCTATTTCTAAATGAGGCTCAAAGGGATTAAAACAACATTTATTCTTAAGAGGATTAAAAGCTTAGTGTATCACTGCCTAAGTTTATTATATAATATATTGAATATTTTGTAGAAAATAAATAATTTTGCCAATGTACATTGTTTTATAATATATTATTTTGAAAATTGAGTTATATATACAATGAATATATATATTTTTTATATTAATGTAATGATTTAAATTTTGTTTTTCTTGTATATACGTATGTTTCATAAAAGTAAATATACATTCGAACAAAAATTTAATTTGTTTAAAAAACATTTTTTGTAATTAATTGACATTTATTGAAATACAATTATACATTTAAACTACGTCAATGTTGTTTAATTACTTAAATATGTGGTCGTAATAATTAAAATGACCAAATACAGCGTGTTGTGTAGCGCTATCTAACGGCAAGAATGGAGCCATCTTTAGTAAGATGATTAAACAAGACTAGGGGATGAAGGATAGTTCCGAATGTAACCGCTAGGGATCTATGTAGTGTTGTTTTTAGTAAGGCGTGTAGATCTCATCAGGAGAACTTTCTTGATGAGATATATTCACTTGTATTCTTATTTTTCTTATGATACTTCTTCCTCTTATTGCTCCAAAGTGGGTATTTCGAAAATATTATCATTTTGTTTATCATCTTACAACGCCACATATCGACGAAATTTAAACTAATTATTGGTTAAAAATGTACTGCTTTTCTGATAAAAATGAATCAAACGTGTCATTTCTATCGTTAATTATTTAATGTTACAAAGGGGCCCTTTTTATGGGACATCTGGTAGTTATGTTACACACTTACCTGTTTATAGTTTATTAATTCTTTACAAAACAATATTCAAAATTGGGAAACAAAAAATTAAAAAAATAAACACTTTTTTCTTGTGACTTAAAAAGAAAATAGCAATTATAACAGAAATACGGGTTAATTTTTTAAAGAACAGAAATTTGGTATAACCCATAAAAACTGAAATGTGCAGAAAATCATCAAAACGAAATGTTGAATTTTTTCTTTAATATACAAATTAAAAATTCCTATAGAATTTTAAAATATTCAAACGTTTCTACATGTTGTTTGACACACATAAATATACTCTCTTCATTAAATTAATATAAGGTTTAATAGTATTAATGATAATTATTGGCTGTGATTCATTAAACTTTCATTTTTCCAACTGGGTCACATAAACAGAAATGTCTCCATAAAATTATACATTATTATTATTTTTTTTCGAACTAATATATATATATATATATATATATATATAATGTTAAATACAGGGGGTTTATAATATAAGTATCCCTATTTGGAGCTGGCTGTAGCTCGAAGGAATAACCCGAATGAAACCAAAATCGGTAGACTTACTATTCGAGAAGGGGAAGAAGAATGGAATAATAATAATAATAAAATTGCAATAATCACAGACAGATAGCGCTACTGAGTGTGAAATGTAATGTGTAATACAAGAACAAAACATTAAGGTGAAAAACCGGATGGCACACCTAATTTATTCCAAAATGTCACAGTTAATGTGGTTTCGCTTTCGCAAGCCGTTGCCGATCATGTTCAGGTTCCACATGGCCATTGTGGTGGAGGACACATTGCAGGCAGTGCACGACGTGCTCAACTGCGGAATGTAACGCATCAGGAGTGATGTTTCGCACAAGTTTTGATATATAGTAAAGTAATTGAGGTTTGCGACACTTCCACTGTACACAATATTACACATTACATTTCACACTCAAGAGCGTCATCTGTCGGCGATTACTGCTATTAATTATTTTTATTTTTCCATTCTTCTACCCCTTTATCGAATAGTAAGTGTAACGATTTTAATTTCATTCCGGTTATTCCTTCAAGCTGCAGACAGCTCCAAATAGAGATACTAACATTATAACCACCCGGTATATATGTGTCTCCTCTAGGTATGTAAAAGATTTAATTTGCTTTAATCCTCAGCTATATTTACAAAAACTGAATTAAAGATTCCTTAATTTAAATGCAGTTTTGATCAATACAGCTGAAATATCAGTTTGAAGATTTCCAAAAATAAGTTTCAGTTTTCTTGAGATAAAAGGAATTCCAATATCATTTATGAAGGCTACGTAATTAATGATTTCCCAAGCCCACTTTCAGTATAACTGGTTGAATGAGAGATCACTTCAACAACTTCTTCGAAAATAGGGGGATTTGCAGAAATAGCCGACTCACGGATTAAGTTTCTGACCAATAAATATATTATTGTATAATTACGTAATAATGTATCCTATTCAAAGATATCCTCTGAAAAGTAAAGAATTTATTTTGAAATTAAAAACACATTCTTAATATTAATCACAGCCTTAAAAATGCAAGAAAATTCCAATTTTACTGTGTAAGCTGAACCAAAATTTTTTTTAAATATTTTAATCCACTAAAGGTAATTTTATGTAATGCAACAATTTTAAAATATGAAACCATTAAAATGGATTCCAATTTGTGCAATTACTAAAATAGGTGTAAAAAAAGTTTCTAAAACATTAAAACCATTTTAAGATGTTAAAAACATTCAGAGAAGTCCAGAGCGCTTTCGACCAGAACCTGGCCATCATCAAAGGGTGGAAATGAGAAAAAAATCTCATATGTTTTAACATGTTTTATATTATAACATGATATTATAACATGATATTTAATATGTTTTCAACATCTTAAAATGGTTTTAATGTTTTAGAACCTTTTATTTGTACACCTATTTTAGTAATTACACAAATTGTGATCCATTTTAATGGTTTCATGTTTTAATTGATACACAAAGGTGAATTTTGTTCTAATTTTAGAATATTTTTTCTATATATTTCATTGCAACGATTTTATTCCGTAATCTTACAAAATTATCATTTTTAGAATATTTCTATTTAAAAATAAAAAGTTGGCTTTTTAGTCCCGAAATATACTTTTACTATCTACTTTTACAAACATCTCTGAACTAAGTTTATATTACTTCATTATAACTTTAACTATAATATGTAACGTAAAAAAATGTAATTCAATAATCCCTTTACGTATGAGTGTTAACATAATAGTGTTTGTGTGATCGAGTATATCTTAAAGTGATAACTTAAAGCAAAGTTCAATAATTGAAAGTTAAAATACAGACAATTTAGAAAAATTAATTTTCATGAAATTTCTTTCGTAAGGGGATTTACATGTAAACTATGATTTTGCGATCCTTCTTATCTGAACCTATGAGTTCTGTACCCATATGCACTATACTTTAAAAAGAATTAATGAGTGAAATAAAATGCACTAAAAATTAAATAACCACAAAAAATTAAATAAACATATTTTAAGATTTAAAATTGATATTATTTTGATTAAAAACATATTGTAGTTTTATTAACAGTCTCAACGTTGAGCTTCTCTTGAACAGGAAAAAAGAAACTGTATTATTGGACATTCTTATATAGCTTAAATATCCATAACAAAATGGATTTTTATGTTTATGCAACAACATTCTTAGTAATAAAAAAAATCCGAAAATATATGCTTTGAATATGGAAAATTGGAAAACAAATATTTAAAAAATATTCTTTATTTAAAAGATAAAAGAACGAAAAATCACACGTCAAGCATATATTATGAAACACTTTCCAACATAACTAGAAAACTATAACGAAACTTCACCGCTATATGAAAGAAGATATGTACGTATACAGTATAGAAAACATAAAACACATTTAAAAGTTCAGTGTTAGAAATTAGTTTACATAGTGGATATTTTTTGTGCAGCCCTGTATATGATCTATTGATGTGGATATCTACTACATAGCATGATAAAAAGAAATTTCACACTAATTAATTTTTCAGCAGAGATGAAATTACGCTGTAAATTAATGAAATACAAAGGATGTGTATTATCACTTTACTAAACAGCGTACAACCATTAGAGTAAAAAAATGTCCAGACCCGGTTCGATCCCGGATCCCTTAGTATAGCAAAGTGATAATATAATCCTTTGTATATCATTAATTTACAGCGTAATTTCAGCTCTGCTGAAGAATTAATTAGTGTATCACCGATACTGGGTATAATTTGTCTCATGCATGCCAACGGTTTTGTGCTCATGATTGACTTTCCATCTTGTTCTGCGTGGTTGTAGCCTTGCCTTATAAGAGTGAAAGAATTCTGGACTGGATGTCGTCTGAATAGCTTAATTGGTAAAGCACTTGGTGCGTTATACCAAGGGATCCGGGATCGAACCCCGGTCTGGACAATTTTTCAGTCTAATGGTTGTATGCTGTTTAGTAAAGTGATAAATCACATCCTTTGTATTTCAGAAATTTCACATTTACCAATTTTCGCCAATCGATGGAAATGCAATCTAAATTTTTTTGTACAATGCTGTCAGCTTAAAAATGCACAAGGCAAAATAAAACAAACTTCTAGCAGTTACCATCCGTAAATGACAAAGTAGCATAAACCGCAGTTACTTTGTCACGTTTCAGACATATTTTTGTACATAAATTTTATGCTTCGAATTCGGGACTCAAAACATACAGGCGTATCGACCTAACGATTGCCTTCAACATCAAAGCGGATTCAAATGCATACGATAAGTATTGTAAGAAAACAAAATGGGATGACAAATATCTTTAAATGCTCGCAATAGGCGATTTATGACAAAGTTGCCTCAGATATCGATTAAAATAGAAAAGTACACTCCTTAGACCATCTCTAGGGGTATTTGAACAATTATATTTCACGATTTATTGCAAAAAATATGATTTACCATTTTTTATGTAAAACAATAATTATTAAGGAAAAAGTAATTAAATAACACCCTTACGGCCAAGGTATTTTTTTAATACCATCTTGACATCGTACTTGGTTAAGGGAAAATCCCAGTCACGCACGTCTCTCATGGTCTTTGAACTCAACTGCTCTTCTTCATGAGTAAAGATTGTCGGACGACCCACAGACTTGGTGTGTCTTCCCAGAAACTTATTGACAAGAGTACTACGTGGCATTTGAAATGTTGTGGCAGATAGTTTTTTAATCATGTCATTATTGACAGATGCCACATTATCTTCAGTGTAATTGTGACAATGCCGGGGCACCTGGAATTTTTTTCATAGGACCTCATTTTCACTTCTGCCTAAGACTTTTAAGAAAAGCGAGAATTAATCGCATGAATAAAACACATGCATAAATACATATAAAACAATAATAAATACGCCTGCCCACGAGGTGACAATGTTACCACGGGAGTCAAAATGTCCCCAGTTTACTGTACCTTGTTCATTGAGTAGCCCTGTATATGAATTTATTTATTTTCCACGAGCTTCTTTAATTATACTGCCTATAGTTCAGCAGGAAACTGCGTAACACAATTAAAAACTGCCCTAAGAACTAATTCACTTCCATAGTCTATAATACTTACGAATTCCTTTGTGTAGCCCTGTATAAAGTTAACCGAATTTATACACACCAAGCACTATGTAAAAATTTAGTTAAACATAAAAACGCAAACAATGTAGAAAACGCACTTATCACACATAGACTGTAGCTATTGCACGCATACTGTAACCGATATCTTTTGTGTGCCCGTGTAAATGAACGATAGACACACATACTTTTAACTGAGCAATTTATAGCGCACCTCAGTGATGCATATAAATTTCATTATGTTTGAAATAGTGAAATATCATTAAATAACACTGCAGACGATTTTCTCAGTAGAACAATGTGCAACAGAACTCTTTTGTTTGACCCTGCTAGTGAATAATAAATGCTTTTCACCCCCATATTCTACAAAAAAGTATATTTTTCGCGCGCTTCATAATTGTATATCAATTTCACTTGTTTCAAATGGAGTAGCATCATCAAAATTCACTAGAAACGAATTTTCCTATTGACTGTAATGTAACGGAATAATTTTTACTGTCCCTGTGTTAAATGTTACACACTTCATTTTCAATAGAGATCATGCTATAGTAAACGTCAATAACGTACACAATTTTCAGGGCAATCCGTGTATACTTACGAGAGTTAGAACATGGACAGACGGCAGACGACAAACGGCAGACGGACAGAAGGACAAACAAACCGAATTTATAAACATTTTCAACTAGGTTGGAAATTGTAAAAAAGAAAAAAGAATGCAATCATACATATTTTCATTTCTTATAAAAATGATCTATTCAAAAACATTTTTTTGTTTATTTATAATAATTTACAAAAGACAACAACAACAAATCAAACACCAATCAGGATTAATTTTTGATTTTCAAAGTGGTAAGTTGGTTTATTAATAGTTGGTTTATTAATATATATATATATATATATATATATACATACACACGTTGGTTTATTACTATATATATATATATACCTTAATATATACTACATATGTAGCGTATATACATACAGTAATCACAGTAGAAAAAGAAACTAAATAAAGAATAAATCAAGACATAATATACGAGTACATAAAAAGTTACGTAATACGTTTAGAAAAAAAATACACAGTTGCTTTAACTATTTGTTTGTGCAGCACTGTGGGAAGTAAGAGAATTTTTATATTCCTTATATATTCGACATTATTTTATATTAATAGACAATTTCATGTAATAATTTGACATGAATGCATAGCATAAAATGTAATATTGAAAATCTAAGATTTCTTTACATAAATGAAAATAGCTATTTGATTTAACCTATTAAAAGGTAAATTAAATTAAATATAATTCGGTTAATTCTAGAGCTGCGGAAAATTTTATCAGCGTTTTATAAAATATTTTAGACCGGAATTTTTATTTAAAACCATTTAATTTTATTCTTCAACTTATGTATGTTTAACATATTTCATCAAAAACAAATTCTCTTTGAAATAGAAATATATTTATTTGGTAATAGATCACCAGTATAGCCGTTAGTGTTAAAATAATTAGATTATTTAACCAATAAATTTCCAATATTATTTTAATTAAACATTGTATTAAACTTGATATCATCATAGTTTATATGATTATTATTTATGTACTACATTGAAAGTTTTAATGCTGACAAGAGGTTTATTGATACAATCCTCTATATGTTATCTATAGTAATAAAAGAAAGTTTCGCTCTGTGTGTCTCAGTGTGTGTGTGTGTTTGTCTGCGATGGCCAGCGAAATCTAGCACCCCTAGAAGTCTGAAATGTAGATACAGATGGTTCAAAGCCTGATCTAATGTACCTGGGACACAGAATTTTAATATTTTGATAATTACCCAAGATATTAAATATAAGCTTTTAAACATTACTTCGAAAATGCCATCTTTTTTATCAAAATGGCTTAAGAAAAGAACACCTGCTCTCGATTTGCAAGCAGAAATGAACGAATTCGAAATTCATGTACTAATTAAAGAATTTTAGGAAAACTAATTAAGATATCGATTTAAAACATTCTCTACATATGCAGAAAATTTTTCTGCATATGACAATACAATTTTTGAAAAAATCGACCGGTAATTTTCTTAATTTTTGCATAAAAACTGTCAAAAACCTGACAGCACCAGTAAAAAAAAGAGAGTTTGGCTTTCATTAAAAACCGAACTACAAAGATATATGTTTCTCTGTTTCTTTTTTATCTGTTCGTCTGCATTATGTTCTCCAAAAAATATATTTCTTTTTTTAATGATCGCGTTAATGTAGGGGAAGGTTTTTTTTCTTGAACAAATAATTCGCTATATTTGCGGGTATGGGGAAGGGGTTCACGCCTTGCTCTGATTTACACAAAACAAATTCGATTGAAGAAATTTAACATTTTTAGCTTCTCCCGTAGCGTTTTATAAATGTAACCTATGAGGAGGTTAGAATGACCGTGGAGCATGTCACTTTTTTTTAATTACGTAACCATATTTTCACTGAAGGTATATTAATTTCTGAGCTAGTCATATTAAGAGCTAGTCATATAAGTCATAGTTCACTTAGGCAGTTGCTAGATAGCAAAACAAGTTGGGCCACTCAATGCAACGGCGAATACAAGTTTCACAAAACCCTTCATTTCTCAAATTACTAAATTTTGACTTACTCCACCGTCATTCTAACCCCTTAATATAGCGAATAACTAAAATTTCAAATGCCCATTTTCGTAAAAATTAAATTCATGTTCTTAATAAAAGTACACAACCCGTATTCACTTGATTCCAACAAACAAAGTTGTTGTTGAGCATTTGACCAAGCGCCCCCCGGCGGGCAAACATATAAGTTTTGTTCTCTAACTGTGCATTCTTATCTCGGGTTCTATGGGCCCGATCACAACGCGGTTTGGATGGTTCGACATGGTTTTCTTTCGCATTAGAGATCTTAGTTCCACCTTCCACCGCACAGTGGGGCGTTTTGATGATCAAGGTGGACAAAATTCATTTTTCCGATTATCTCGGAATTTAACAAGACCGCGTATACTGGTAGCTGAATGTCTCTTTTGTCGAGATACGTACGAGTTTTGTCGAAAAAAACCCGATGTGTCGATTAACTACGACCGTAAAGAAGGCAGTTGGTTTGAGGCAGTTTCAACAGTTACATTATTTTTCTGTAAGTTCGAAAGCAAGTCGTGACTTTTCTGTTTTATTTGAAAGCAGGAGTTTACTGGACATATGTCACATGTTTGTCACACGATTTAACCTATTGTTGTTTCAAAGTAAGCGCCATCTTGTTTTCAAACTTCATCTTGACTTTTAATACAGTATTAAGCATTATTAAACAATAAGCATTTTTTTAAATCAAAGGGCCATTCCTAAAGTATTGAAAACTTAAGACAGCTCCTGCGGAAGTTTGCGAATCATTAAGTTATATTAACTTGAAATGTGCGTCTGAGTGTTTAATTCAAATCTTGCAAGTCAATTTTCACCACTTTTAATTATCCGATTGAGCTGAAACTTTGAATACATGTGTAGTTTCAATGACAATACAATGTTATAATTAAAAAAATAATAATAATATAAGTAATAATATAATAATAATAATAATAATAATAATAATAATATAAATAATTAAATAAGTCAAATATTTATCACTGTTTGGTTATTTTATTACTGATACATTCGAAAACCCAGCAAAATCTAATTAAACGTCAACGCAATAATTTTGTCCACCTAGATCCTCAAATCGCCCCACTGTGCACCGCCAGGAGTCGCATTATTTTCTCGAGTTCTATGGACCCGATATCGACGGGAATTGATTCATTCATACATATACTTGATACAACGAGTACCCATGCCGGATGTTTGTACAGAACAAATTTTGCCACCTTGCGGTGGAATGTGGAACTAAAGGATTTTGCAGCGCGTGCGCAGCAACGCCTGCTATACGGTGCTGGAGGCCTAGGGGACCCGTGTTGGTGTTTCGTTCGTGAGGTGGTTTGTTTGGAACAGGTTGTGCTCTCTGACGGTGGAAGATGGAACTAAACGATTTTTGAACGTCTACCGTACGGTGCCGCAGGCAGCGGGAATACATGCCGGAGGTTCGTTTATATCAAAATGTTCCTTCTATTGGCGGAAAGTGGAAATTAAATACTTTCCGTCGCGTGCGCAGGGTAATAAAAAGTGATTCGGGAGTAAGGCAAATAAATGATTCTGGAGTGCGGTAAATAAATGATTCGGGTTAAACGTATCAAACGTAACAAAATCGGGTTAAACGTATAAAATCATGCAAACTTTAGGTTTGTTTATTTTTATTATCACGGGCCTGTGCAACGCCGGGCAGGTCAGCTAGTATATAAATAAATTTCAAATAAATTTTGAATATATTAAGTTTAATATTATGTTTCTCTGAACAACAGTAGGAATAAAATGATCAATTATAGCTTCTTATTTGTGTCGTGTATTCGCAGATATGCTTAGCAGAATTTGCATGCGTTATCAGATAGAACCATGCTTTAACATCAGCACGGCTTTACATCATTTTTCAAAAAAAAATCTAAAACAAATTCAGAAAAATGATTAAATTGAAAAACATATAGAACTAGTTCATTTTTTTCTCCACAAAATGAATAAAAAAACGTAAACGTAGTTTTGAAAGTAATATATTATTCCTTCTTTTCATCAGACAATTAAAATCAGAGTTGTCCGAGAAGCTCAAAACAAAATCTTCAAGGAGATTTTTAATTCATGGAAGATGTAGTGTCTAAGAACGAGAAAAAGGGTTCAGAAAGAATGTATCTATGTGTTATTTTCATCGCGCAGTTATGTGTTATTTTCTTAATGAAATCCCGCAGTGGCACAGACAGTTAAAGATCGGTTCCCGTCAAGTTCACCGAAAGTGAAGCAGCATTGACCATGGTCACTTGTTGGGAGGGTGAGAACCTATCTCAACTGCGGCTGCTGTGAGACCGTGCACGTTAATGGGAACTGGTGCACGTAAAATCTGTTCGTGGTTCTAATGTTTTCCAACTTAGAAAACGATACCTCTAGGTGTGCCAATCCAGGTGCAGGTCTCTCATCTAGAATTGTTTCAAAAATTAGTAGACCAGCTCTAGAAGTCCAACCTCTCTTGAGGCTCTGGCACCCCTTCTCTCAGAGAAGTGCCAGGGTACTTTCTCTGACACGACAACAACAACATTCTTTCTGAATGAACTTTTGCATTGACGTTTTAATTATCTTTATAACAATCACCGTTCTTTCATTTTTTTTTCAATTTCAGTTTTAGATAAAATAATTTAAAATCTTCTTGCAGAATTAATTTTTTTATTTGTCGATAAAATACGCTCTGATTACCCAAAGAAGAGAGTTTATATTTAATTGCTCTTGAAATTATATTTGTGTTTCGTTACACATTTTATATAAAACAATGAACATCTAGTTCTAAAACAGTTTATTTGAATAGTGTGACATATACTGCAAATGTCAAACTCATCCTGCAATATATTGAATACTTTTTTTAATAACTGTAAACTTCTCACTTTCAGGTGATAATATTTAAGGATGATAATTTAAAAATTGCGAAAATTAAAGAATTAATTACGTCATTAAATTTCTTAGAACTAACATAGAAATGATTAAGAAATTCGATTATTTTACTAGAACTAGTATCCAATTACATGACGGAAAAATTCAGCTATTGTATCACATATTCTAAATTAGAATTAACTGAATTATGTACATTAAAAGTTAATGGCCATGCTAGAGTAACTTAGCTTTAATTCAAAGTCTAGTAATTTTTCAACTATAATTAGCCACATTTAAAAAAGTTAATTTAAATGTTGGCTGAATATTACATTTAATATCAGCGTTCTAAAAATTTGAATTCTTCGGAGAAAAAAAAATCAGCCTACACTTTTGTATGAGGTACATAATTTAAATTTTTGCCAATCATTTAATATATCTTGTTTGAATATTAAATGCTACACGTTTTTTCTTTCATTAAACAACACGCTTGGTGCATTGTTAAAAACGCTTTACACCAAACGATTTTAGTTTTTAAAAATGCAGGGTGGTTTAATGGACTGAACGTTGTAAAAATCTAATGACATGTAAATGGGTTGAAGGTATTTTTATTGAAGAAAATTTTGTGAAGTGAGGTATTTCTTTACTAGATTTACTTGTTTTAGTTCAAAACATCACAGATAGCTGGCATAGATTAATCAATTAGATTGAGAATTTATTTAATCGTTAATCGGGCAGAGGGATTGAAATTAAATTAATTATTAATCATTAATCTATAAGTAGGATTGAAACGAAATACAATCGTCAATCTAGATTAACAATTAAACATTTAATCGTTAATTTTCAATCGTTAATCAAATAAAAATTTTGCACCACCCTGCTTCGTAACATACATGGAAATGGTAAATAGTAACAGTAAAACAATATCTGAGAAATCTTAGAGTTTATACTGTTAGTCATTTGTCATAAGCATATTTCCGTTCGTCATCCAATATTCTTCCTAATGTATTATAGCTTCTACACAACTTCATAACTAAAATCTGATTTTTAGGTCTTGATCAAACCAGTTCTGTTCTCTTCCTGTAAAATGGCCAAAATACTGCAATATATTAAACTATCTTCTGGCCATACAAATTGTAAACCAAAATGAAGACAAGAACAATATTTTATGAGAATGATCAGAAAAAAAAATATATATCATTATTTGCTTTCAAGGAAGGGAGAACAAAACTGAAATAAAATAGATTATATCTAATTTAAAAATGTTAATGTCTAATAAACGCAATTTATTACATGACAGATAATATAAAGCCAATTTTTGAAGAAAAATGTAAAACTAAATATGTTTAGCGGAAATGTAACAAGTAAATTAATGTGAAAGCATAAATGGCCCATATTTTATGTTTTTTTTTTTTTTTCAAATTCAGAATTATATACTTAACATATTTGTTAAAATATATGGTAATTTTATATAAATATCAAAAATAGACGACTTCTTCAATTCACATTCTCATACTACAGCACCCAATATTTATATAAATTATTTCAGTATTAACTAATGTTTCGTTTAAAAACATTTTGTGTTAAACAGTTGATTTTCCTTACATTCTCACGTGCTAATTTTTTTTCTCAAACTTTTCATCTAAGAAAAAGACGATAACAGCTAGAGATTTTACAATGATTTGAGAAAAAAACAAACAAATAATAAATATTCTGTTTAATTATGCGTTTAAAAGGCAGAATGTGTAACAATCTTTAAAAATTGGAATTACGGATTTATAGAGAACCACTAGAATGAGCTTCAAAGAGAGAAAATTTAATTACCCATACAATGGTTTAAACAACGACAAAAAAAAATCCATTACTTTAGATTACTTTTCAGTATACATTTAATTGCATTTATTTGAAGTTGAAAACTAAAATCCTACTTTTCAAAAGAAAATCTTTGATAAAAATACGTGACTCACAAATCCATTAACCGAAACAAATTGCTTCGAATAGAAATCTTAGAGAACAAATATTTTACTTATTTTCTCTCTGAAATGTATTTCCTGTTTTTCAATAATTGTTAATACAATATTATTAAAATTTTCTAAATAATGAATTGTTTAAATAAATACCCTGTTACTTTTTAAAAATATATATTCAATATAGTATATTCAATAAAGAGGAAAATATTTTTGTAATAACTGCGAAGCATATTGATCATAAATTCTTCTACTTTCTGTTGCAATCGTTTTCTCATTATGTACATAAAAAAAGATAACAATATAAATACTAGAAAAACTATAAATAATGTGACTCAATATCAGTTGTGTAAGTCATTTTTATTTTGCCTTTACAATATATTTATTATCCTAGAATCCGAAATTTATTTTTCAGGTAAAGGTGCACCGGGGAACGTGTATAATTAAGGCATGTGTAGGCTAAATCAAGTTTAGTATCAGAACACTTCTTAACATGAAAAAAAAATTAATTTAAAAAAAGGAAAAAGCCGTCTTCGCATTTATGAAAGCTCCATTTACATAAAGTCAAGTCAAACTGCGAGAGATCAACTTTATTTTTTTAATTAATTAGAAAAAGTGGAAAGTTAGTAATCAGAAATTTTACAAAGACGTAGACTAATGCATAACATATTTAATAATATTTTCCTTGTGGTAAAATTCATTCGCTAACCAGAATTATACAATTTCAGAAGAAACCAGAGACATTTCCTTTTATTTTATTTATTTATTTATTTTTTATAAATAGGAATTCAAGAGAGATTTTCAAGAATTTTTTTTTTTTGTGTGTGTGTGGAATATGAATGGATTCGTTGCGACCTTTATATATTAATTGCTTGCGCTGCGTTAGACAAGGCTTTTCCTATAAATATCATAATTAGCGCCCTAAGACCAGATTTTTTTTTTAATTTTCTTCTTTAATATATTAATCTTGGTTCAATTCGTGACTGTCATATTGTCAAAGGTCATGCGTAGAAGTTTTATTTGTCGTTTTAACCCTCCCTGGACTGGCAATTTCAGAGGAGGCTGTACTGTAAACTAATCCATAGATGACTGTATATATTTTATTATTAAGTTTTTATCACATTTAAATATTATACTAGGTTCACCTTTAGAACTAAATTTAGTAGAAAACTTTAGAAGGAGAAATATGAGTACGGAGATGTGAACACAATGCGAATTATGGTATACAATTTCAAAAACATTACAGGTACTATTACATACTCTTTTATACAAATAAGTAAAATGACCATATGTTATGTTTGTCAAATGAGATATAATTATTCAGAATATTGTAATTTTCTTTTACTTTATCATAGTTTAAAAGATCGAAAAGAGTTTTTATCATATGTATATCAAACATTATTATGAGAAATATTGTTTATAGAAATTTATCTTTTTAATTGACCTTTATTAAAAGGAAAAAAATCATTTCATAGACAAATTTTTAAGCTATGTTTTATTACGAAAATAATTTTTTTATGTATATTAGTGCATAAAAACATATGTATCATAATACTACAAGGAGATTTGAATCTGACCATGATTTGTATTTCCTTATGTTTTTGTAAAGAGTTTTGCTAACTAGTGTATACAATGCAAGGATATAAATAAAAGAAATGCGAAAACATTTTGAAAGAATAGCTTGTGTATTGTGAATATTACATCAATTTATATTAAAATGTTACAACACGAACACAGTTTTTTGTTGGAAGTCAGTCAACTATTTTTTAAATTATTATATTTCCGAACAATTTTTAAGTAGGCAGCGTAGGCACAGAGACTGTTCAAGTCACTTCAAAGTCACACAGGTCACACAAGTCAATTCAAATTCATTGCCCATGTGCTGCTACTGAACATGTCTGAACACTGTGCATTAGTGTGCACTGCGTTCCTACATACCCCAGACAACACAAACACATCCTAAAAACATCCAAAAGATGTCATATTTAGGACAAGCTGATATCCTGTGGACCGATGAAATGGTCCTCTCGACAGTTACAGGACATCCCCTAAGTTTCGAAATGTCACACCTTTCAACGTCCTATGGATGTCATCTCATGACACATTTTGGACGGTTATAGGACACTTGCATTACATCCTCTGGATGGTCCTATTGATATCCTAAAAGCATCCACATAATGTCATATTTAGGATAAGCTGATATCCTGCGGATGGATGAAATCATCCTGTAGACAGTTATAGGATATCCCCTGTGTGTCGAAATGTCACACCTGTCAATATCCTATGGATGTCATTACACAACACCTTATGGATGGTTATAGGGCATCCTCTGGGTGTCAAAATGTCACACCTGTCAGCATCCTGTGGATGGTTTTCATGATATTACTGCCTTCAATTTGCATTTTTGAAATTCATATGTACATAAACATATGACAATGCATAGATCTATTGTTACTGAAAACATTTATTTAATAAATTTTATAGTTTAAAAATATCTTCATTTATTAGATTTATTAGAGGGAATAAAAGTTTTTATTTTTTAAGAAAGGTTATTGAACAATCTTTCTTTTAAAAAAAATATCCAATCTAACAAAGATCTCATACACTATATAATTTATTTAATAAAAAATATTTTCAGTAACAATATATTGAGGTATATATGAATTTTAAAAATGCAAATTGAAGGCAGAAGATATCTTATATTCTCGATAAAATTCAAGAAAATTTAAGAAATTTTGTAAAATTCCTTACTTATATATATTGATATATATCATATATAATTATATAGCCCTTTCATCTTATATTCTCGATAAAATTCAAGAAAATTTAAGATATTTTGTAAAATTCCTTACTTGTATATAATTATTTTTTACATATTTTATTCTTAATTTGAGCAAATATTATATAAAATGATGCAATTTAAAATTTTTTCATGACCTTTTTTTAAGTGCTATGTCTGAAGTGGAACTTACCATTCTTGTCGTAAGAAGTCATATAAAAACTTAAGGCAGTATTCAAAAAAAATATTTTTGCATGCTCAACAACTCAAAATTTTATGACACATTTTCAAACTCATTTTTAAAAGTAAAAACATGAAACTTGGCAGCGTGATTTATGAAGAGATTTATAAGGGACCTACGTTTTCATTTTTCGTTCAATTAATTAGAAATTGATTTACAAACAAATATTTTCAAAGTACTTTTTTTTTTTTCCCAGCGCTATCGCTTCAGGAAATTCGGTTCAAAATGTCCACTTTGACAGCATTTTTAAAAATATATTATGCCTTTATCAAAAAATCGAGACAACACGGACATTATAAAGTTTCTGAATAAGAGAACCTGCCAATTGGATGCATTTTCGAGCAAAAATGAATTTAAAAATGTGTCTCAAAATAAGCAGTTTGGATTTGAATACACCCTTAAGTTTTTTTTAAATAACAATTTTTTTTTTTTACTTTGCAATTATTTGTTTTACTTACTAAAAAAAGCATGTAAATACCTGATCCACTTTAGGAACACCCGGTATATGCAACAAATGTTATGCATTTGATTGTCCTCTGATAAGGTGCCACATGAAATTTAAAAGTATCGTTTTGTCCCTCTGATGATGGTTTTACATTGTTTTTCTAGAATAAAGCTAGTGCATAAGTCATCTGTTAATACTTTTGCATTCAAAACAAATAAAGGACAGAAAAGTATGCCCTTTCATATTTAGTGACCGAAGCACACATTTACTGCTGTGATAATTTGGCTATACAGCTTCAGATTCAATTTGTTTTACTTACCTTTGTACTTAAATACATTACCTTACTTTAACAAAATGAGACAGTACCATGATTATGTAAATGCTAATGGCCCAGAAAGTGCATTTGATATATGTCACAAAGTATTAACACAAATTTGAGCAATATTAAGATATTGTTTGCTTTCATTGTTCTAACTTTAATGAATAAACAACTTCTGTATTTATATAATTGCACATATTATACTAAGTGCTCAATATAAAATAATAAACTTAAATTATATGACATACAAAAATTAAATCTTTATGCAAAAGTCATCAGAAGTGAATACCTGAAAATTTTAAAATTTTACTCCCAATTTAATTGGAAATCAGTAAAGGAATAAAAAAAAATATATATATTTCACAATGTCATGAAAGATAGTATGGGGAAAATGATAACCGCTGTTGAATAGTTTTATTATTTTAAAAAAATTCTATAATGTTACAAATTGCACAATAAAAAAATTCACATTAAAAACAAAACAAATATTTATTTACAACTTTCACGATAAAATACAAAACAAATATTTATTTATAACTTTCCACAATAAAATACAAAACAAATATTTATTTACAAGTTTCCACATCACAAAACATAATTTTTTTTTTCTTTGCAACAATCTGGTTTCTTCCACCTTGCTGTTGTCACAGAAATTTCTGCTCGGCATATGTCTGTAAAGAAGAAAAGAAAAAATATTCATATCTACCTAACTTTATAAGTGCATCACATTCATTCAAAATGAATAAATCAGCATATATACACAAGATATACAATAATTTCTTACCGTTTGTTTCTTCAAAAGATCTTAAAGTAAAATTTATTAAGTTATTTTTAGGAACTTTACTATTTAAGCCTTATGGGATATTTGAACAACTATGAAAAAGTAAAAGCACATCTTATTTTATGTCGAAAAACGTCATACAGCATGAAAGCACCCGCCTTGTTTTGTGTCGAAAAAAAAAAAATCTTAATATTTATAACTGATGGTAATGTCATATTTTTAATAATTAAAAATGATGGTAATTATAAGCAAAATGTACTACAGTAGACTCCCCAAATCCACATGAGTCCATCATAACACTGAAATTGTGCAAATTTTTGAATTATTTGCAGATTTCTGGTTTATTTACATTTTTTAAGCAGTAATACGAATGTAATAATGCATTTGAAATTACAATGAATATGTCTACAATAAAGTAAATTATTAAGTAAAACAATAAAGTACTAAATATTAAGAAAATGTAAAACTTGATTAAAATATAAAAAGTAAAGATCAAGTATGTATTTAGTAACGTGTAAGGCGTAAGTATGCTAAATAAAGATTAGATATCATCATCATCAACAACTGTTTTCAATCCACTGCTGGATTCTCACCCAGATTTTTCCATTGTTTCCTGTCTAGCAGCCCCATTTTCCATTTTAGACGTTTAATTCTTTCAATGACGTCAAAAACTTTCGTCTAACTTCTCAGCCAGGTTATTCTCTTTCTGTCTCTTCTAGTTATGCCCAGCGTACATCTTTCTATACTTCGCTGTGTTCGGGTCCAGATACCGGGTTGCGTTAGTGAAGGAAACACTCGATGGAGAAGTTTCTGTAGAAGCACAATTTTAGTCATCAATATTGGTTTGACACTAAACGGTATTTGCCATTCCGCTGCACCAGATTTAGTACAGCAATCCTATACTTTACAGATTAACAAACTACAACTTGTGTGTTCAGGGGTCGATGCAGGTTTTTTTTTTCTTGGGGCCCATTTTGTGAAAAGTAAAGGTTATTTTTGTGAAATTTATTATATTTTTGTGAAAAATAACATTTTGTGGCGAAAGTTGATATCCAGTTAATCAAATTCAGACCAAGCATTTAAAAACAAAAACCGTTTAAAATCCTTTTGCTGAAGTTTTCCTCTCTGGTGAACTTGCTTGTTTACAAAGTACATATTTTAAAAATCACAAAATAATAAATAAATAATAAATAGTAAGTTTTTATGGAATAGCATTTTGTGAAGGAGCCCATTTTATCATTTTGATTTTTGTGAAGGGGAACATTTTATAAAATTGAATTTTGTGAAGGGGCCGATTTCATTAAATAGATTTTTGTGAAGGGGCCCTAAATAGGCCCCAAATTTTTCCTGGATCGACCCCTGGTGTTTCATTTTAAAATGCTTGTTGCACTTATGCTGAATTGGTGTTTGTTATGAGAACATAAGATTTATTTTTATAAAAGCTATGATTTATCAAACTTATAAGTTATAATGCTCTAAAATAAGACTTATTTTTGTATGGAGTAAAAAATTCAAAAAGAAAATAACAATGTGTGCAGTATTTGAACACACGGCAAATGTAATATGGTGAGAAAATGCTTTTTTAACCATTAAAATAATGTCAGGGCTTAATATACTTACATATCTACCGTATTATTGGGAATATCAGCCGTACCAATGAATATCTGTTTCAAAAAAAGTATATCCACGTAAGCGGCACACCTGTAAAAATCTCTTTTTTAAAAATGTATAGTGCCGCACCCAAGGAACTCAAATTTACGTATAAATATTTTCACTTAAATGCCACACACAAAAAAATTTAAACTAGTAATTAAATATAAAGAACTATTGTAATATTAGTATACAGAGTTTCCCCCAGACAGTTTCAGAAGGGTGCTGCACCCTGCCTGCCCTTTGGTTAACAAAATAGCACCCCTCTTGTCCCTCATAAAAAGAATTAGCACCCTTCTTGCCCCCTCCAGTAAAATAATTAGCACCCTTCTTGCCCTTAGTAAAAAAAGTGCCCTTTCTCCTTTTTGCCTTAAAAATTTGCTTTCATAGTAAAAACTGACTCAATGTTGTCTTAAAAAGAGTGTTTTGACTTTGAAATATCAAAAGTGGTTTTAAAAATCAAAAGAATACATCTAACAATTAAAAAAAGTGTCTTTAAGAATCTGAAAAGTGCCCTCAAAAATCCAAAAAGTGCCCTTAAGAATAAAAAAGTGCCCTTTTCTCACCAGCAGCACCCTGCCCCTTTTTAAACCTGGGGGAAACTCTGTTAGTAATATATAAATAATTTAACTTAAGTGCTGAAAAAAAATATGTATATATATATAAGGATATCATATAGAGACTTTGTGCCGAAACTACTGTAGCATAACTAGAGCGGTGTTCCTGTAATTTTTTTTTTTTTTTTTTTTTTAAGGGTGGAGGGAGATTTCTTTTGACAAAAGACATGTTAGATTTAAGGTATGCAAATGACAAAAAAATTTACACAAGCAAAATATTACTGAAAAATGTTACGTAATAAACCATTATTAAAACATTTTTAAAATATGTAGTTTTATGTTAACTCCCCTGACTACTGCTAAAAGCACCTTTTCGTCACCGAAGCAATAATCAAACAGAGAAAAATACAGTATTTAATCTATACCATCAGAAGCTGATGATCTTATTCTGATAACGTTCGGCGACTTCTGACTGCAAATAGTTTAATAAACAAAACAAAAACCACAGATAGTTCTCTCCTTTTTCTTTGCAGTTGCTTTTTTGTGGGGATGCTCTCATTTTCTAATAATTGATTATTCTTTAATAAAAGTTTGTTACACAGCCTAATTTACTATTATTGTTCTTGCTGAAAACTTGAACAAATTTCGTCAATTGACGATGGAGATATCAATTATTTTTTTTAATAGTAAGGTAAAAACAGGTTTTGCTTTTCATTCTTTTTCTTTTAATTATTTTTTCCGTTTGCTTGAAGCTCAATTTTTTTCCCATTTGGCACTAACTATTACGCTTGACGACAATAGTGTTGATATAACACAGTTTAGAGATACCTAGAATTTAAATATTCAGGGCCGAAATTAGCTTTTTATTCACAGGGGCAAACAGGGATTTTGGCACCCCCACTAACCCTACCTTTCTCGCAAAGTAAATTTACAAAGGTAATTTTACTAAGTTTTTAATAGCTGACTTATTTTAAACTGAAAAATATGTAATCATAAAATATGTAATAGTGAACTCTGTGCTTTGTCAAATACTTATTCAATAAAACCTGTGAGTACAGAATCAAAAGGAACAAGACAAAATTCAGTTTTATACAAGTTTTCGTCTTAGCAAATAGAATTGATGCTATTGTTACTGTTGGATCTGTGTATTTTTTTCATTTAAGACAGGATTCTATTACAGAAAGATTTTACTGTAGTTATAGTATTACATTACAATTGAACAGATGTTTAAAGTCCTAGTGTTATAAGTCACAATGTCTTAAGAACTGAAAAACCAGAATTTTCTGTAAGAATATAACAATGAATTCTAATACTGTAAAACATCTTTGTATGTTATCTACATACAGTTTCATGGAGCTGTCATTTATACTGCACTTCCTATTTATAGACTAATATGTTTAGATACTTTCCTGAACCTAAATTCCAAATTATAATAGTGACTCGGAACAAAAAAAAAATAAGTATTAATAAGTATTTTAATAAGTATTTTAATAAGTTTTTAATAAGTATTTTATTATGTGAATTTTCTACCTTTTATTTTTTAGTGTCCCATGAATTCTCAGTTTTTCTTTTGAATTTTCCAACTTACAAAACATTTTTGCCCAAATTTCATATACTTTTTTTTGTATCAAGCAACAAACCAAATGGTCATTTGTCGTCCCCCATGCCTTCCATTCTGGCGCCCGGGACACATGCCCCCTCTGTGCTGCCTTTAGTTTCAGCCCTGAATATTAATAATCAAAAAGTGCTGCAGAATGTTTACATTTAAAATAAATGTCAATATACTTAAAATCTTGGTACTTTTCGGTTAGCCAGGCACCACTAATTAGAGATCTGCACAGGCCGGGCTCGGGCCTATTTTCCTTCACTGCACTTGGGCTAGGCCTTGTCTCCACTCGTTTTGGGCCTAGTGATTACTCTTTATGGCCCGGGTTCAGGCCTTTCTTTTTTCCTGAAGGATCAGGCCGTGTCTTAAATTATTTTTTCCGGACAGAGCCGGGACTGGTTTCATCCTTCCTAGTCTTCACACCCCAAAATTTTCAGTCCTGGTTTTGACCCTATAAAAATCATTGTCTCGGCTTGGCCTGGTCCGTTCGAAGGTCAGTAAAATAAGACCCGGCACAAAAATCTTTGAAAAAAATGCAAATATTTTAAATATTTTTAAATTAAACATTAAAATTTATTATTTTTAAAGATAAGTAGATTTGTACACTTATTAAAATATGGCTAAATTAAAATATAGTGAAACGTGTGAAAAAGAACCTGCTTATGACGGAATCCTGTCTTAAACTGAAAAATGTGTTGATCCATGCAAAATGAATATACTAATACGTAAGAAAAGAATATATAATATATTTACACCTGCTAAGAAGGCAAATTGTCTATAACTCATTTTTTCCCCTATGCAATTCCGTCTTAGAAGAAGATTTTAATGTATAGCATTTTTCTGATTTTTAACACTTCAATACATGGAATATGGATTAACAATATTAATGATAACTTAAACACATACATACAACAAATAGAGATTTATTAAAAAAATAAATATCGCAGACTGCGGCACTTCTATAAAAATGAAGATTGTAAACATGAAAAAAAAAAAAGAGCTTAGATAGGAATTTTTGGTTAGATCTACTCCTACAAGGCAAATTTTTAACCAAATCATCGTAAAAATCAATGTTTTGTGGAAATTAACTCGGGCCGGCCTTTTAGCTTTTATACCGGGACGAACTTACTTTTAAATCGGGCCGGGTCAGGCCAATATTTTTTTTTGCTTGGGCCGAACTTTTGATTTTTGTATCAGGCCAGGCCTGGAAATTTCGGCCCGTGCAGACCTCTACCACTGATATATGTACATGTATTATATATACCATATATCGGCAAATACATATTATATACATACATATTATATATATGTATATACATATGTATTTATATATGTACATATGTCACTGGCACCCGGCTAACCGAAAAGTACCAAAAACTTTAACATAAAATTATGGTTTATTTCTTCTGGAAAAAAATAGTTTGAATTAAATGTACTTTAAGATAAAATGAAGATTTTCTATACTTATATGACTGCTAAAAAGATATTTATTGCCTTTTGACAGGTATGCTAGTAGAACTTTTAATTTTTGTATCGGGCCGGGCTGAATTTTTTTTTGTATGGGTACCAATACAAAAATTAATTTGGGTGATCTATCAATGTTAACTGAATATTTTAGAAATTACCGAAAAAAAAAATCAGTTTTCAAAAACAAGCCATGGTATATAAATATATTTTAGATCAAATAGGTAATATATATTTTTTCTGATAGTATTATACCTATATTTTTTATATTTGCAATGCATTTTATAAAATTTTGAATAGTCAAAATCAATAAAATTCATTATAATCGCTTCTGTTTACGTGTTTATTTGTTTGTCTGTTACATGTTAAATGTTGGTCTGTTACAGGTAAGATTACATATTTTTCATGACTATCTTATGGCAACAGTCAAATTTTGAGAAAGATATATGTTTCAGAACGCCCTCTGAATGAAAATACATTTTTATAATAATAAATTGTAAATTATTTTATAAGTAATATATCGATATACATCAAGGTATCTGAAAAGCATGGTAATTCATGTTTGTCTGTTACATTAACATTTTTTTAACCATAATTATTTACATTAAATAATTTATTCATAATAACTATATTAATTTATCTTCTAATAAATATCATCATGCTAATTGTAGCCCTTTTTGAATTACATAATTATTATTTTTCAAATGAGATAAAGCCTTTTTTTCTGCTATGTCAATTAGTCTGTTACAATGGAATTGCCCATTTAAATAAATAAATAAGTAAAAATGTTCCAAAGCACAACAATTCATAAATATGCTTAAATGCAAAATGATAATTCAATAAAAGCTATAAAACTACATGCTCACATATTCTTTTATTTTTAAGAAAATGAAATAATAATAATAAATCAATTAAACATACCACTGCTTAGAGTCCATTGCAGACTTCTTTTCCAGCATTCAGCTCAATTTACAGCTGGATTTTTCAAAAATTACTTGCATAGTCTCTAAAATAAAGAAATAAGTTTGAAATGAAGCATGTGTAAATAAATGTGTCAAATTAACATTTTAACCCGTCAGCACACACACTGGGATAAAATCTACCCCAGCTCAGAACTATTACTTAAAAATGTACGTAAATCGTTCGGGATCATTCTGAGCTTTACAGTACCTTTCAAGCTGAAAGAGATCAAGATGTGGCCAAAAAGAATTTACCTCCGGTTATGAGATTTTCCATTCTTTTGTTATAAAAATGTCACGTGGGAGGAAATTTACCCCACGCGTGTTATAACGTAACCCATAAAGATAAGAAAATGTTAATGCAAATGTTTATGTAAAAAATATAGTGTGCAAATAATAATATAATTTTTCTTTTAAACGTTAACAACTCTTGCACATACAGTTTCTATATATCAGTTTTATATTTTTTTGTATTTTTATGGCTAAATTTGGATTGAAAAAACTTTGTATGTAATGATATTCAGAAAAAAATCTTAGTGCTAGATTTTTTTTTCTTTAAATATGAAAAAACCTCTTATTTTAAGTTAAATTATTTTCTTTATTGATTTACAGTTTATTTCAAAATATAAATTTTTGCTTATAATCAAACCGGGGGGAAATTGACACAAGAAAACCCATTGGGGTAAAATTTATCCTGCGCGTGTAGTAACGTAATGGAAAGGGGCGCATGTGCTGACGGGTTAAGAACCAAGTTTTCAATAGAAATGTTTCCAATTTTTATTTAATTATTAATTAGCACTAGGATTTAATTATGATTTGAAATTGAAATATCTGAAATTAAGGAAAGTAACAGAGTTCTCTTTATGAAAGTAATCTCAAATAGATTGAGTTTTATAGAACACAATTTAGAAAAAAAAAAAAAAAAAAGATAAATTAATACATAATCTTTTTTAATAAAAAGCTACGTGTTGCTGATGACTGGTTTTTTAGCTTATCGTTGCAAGAGATTAATTTCAGAAAATGAGAGATTTGAAGTTACTGAAAAAATTAATAGCTCGTAAAGTATTTGTCAGAAAATTGTTAATTCTCGACAAATACTAGATGCGCCATTTATTTTTAGTATATATATATATTAAATATAAAAAATCTGTTAGAATTTTAAATTAAAAAAAACAGTTTTCAGCGATGTTCTGTAACCCGGGAAGCCCGAGTTCGATTCCCTAGTATTATTTAATAATAATGTACTTGTACGAATTCAAAAACCAGCTCAGGCTAAAAGTATCAATTTCAAATTAGTTGTGTATTATATAAAGCAGGATTACAAAAAAGTCAGCTTGAAATGTTTAAAAAGTGGCTTTTACTAATTTTAGTTTTAACTGTCATTAGCTTTTACATTTTAAAGCATTTTACTTATAAACTATAATTATTTAGATAAAATTTTTTATAGCTTAACTCGGGGGTCGATACAGGGAAAATTTGGGGTTATTTAGGGCCCGCCCCCTTCACAAAAATCTATTTAATAAAATGGGCCTCTTCACAAAAATCTATTTAATAAAATGGGCCTCTTCACAAAAATCTATTTGATAAAATGGGTCCCTTCACAAAAATCAATTTGATAAAATGGGCACAAAAATCAATTTGATAAAACATACACTTCACAAAATTCTATAAATAATAATTCTATAAAATTCCATAAAAACTTACTATTTATTATTTATTTTTTATTTTGTGTTGTTTTAAAATGCGTAATTTGAACAAACAAATTCACCAGAGAGGAAAAATTCAGCAAAAGGATTAAAAAAAAGTTTTTGTTTATAAATGCTTGGTTCAAATTTGACTAACTGGATTTCAACTTTCGTTACAAAATGTTATTTTTCACAAAAATATAATAAATTACACAAAAATAACCTTTACTTTTCACAAAATGGGCCCCAAGAAAAAAAAACCTGCATCGACCCCTTAACTAAATATATATATTAGGCACACTCCTTCACAAAAATCAATTTGATAAAACATACACTTCACAAAATTCTATTCCATAAAAACTTACTATTTATTATTTATTTTTTATTTTGTGTTGTTTTAAAATGCGTAATTTGAACAAACAAGTTCACCAGAGAGGAAAAATTCAGCAAAAGGATTAAAAAATAGTTTTTGTTTATAAATGCTTGGTTTAAATTTGACTAACTGGATTTCAACTTTCGTTACAAAATGTTATTTTTCACAAAAATATAATAAATTACACAAAAATAACCTTTACTTTTCACAAAATGGGCCCCAAGAAAAAAAACCTGCATCGACCCCTTAACTAATATATATATTAGGCATTTTATTGCACTAGAATTTAATAGCATTATTTATCAATATTGAAAACATCAGTATTAAAGTCACACATGCATAAGAGAAACTCATAGTGAATGTAGGAAAAAAAAATAGTAAATTTTAATACCAATTTCTTTATTTAGCTTTAAGAGGCTACTTCACTTAGGCCAAAACACCCACTCACTAATGTTAATTCTATGGGGAAATAATTTATGATATCTCGTTCGCATTTCAATATTTATAAATGATTTTTTTTCGCATTGGATAGCTGAGGTCAATCTCTATGCACACTCCTTTATACTTTTTCGATTTTGATTACAAGTTTTTTTTATTAAGATACTTTCACTTTCAGAAATTGTTTTGAAAGCGAAAGAAAGGAGGGGGGGGGTGATCTTTTAACTGTTTTTCAAGTGTTTGAAGTTTTAAAAAAAAGAGAGAAGTGGAATATATAATATATCTGCGAGTCACTTTTTGACTCACTGTTGTAAAATCTGAGTGATGGTTCAAAAATTTTCTACGATTTCTGTGTAAAATACAAGTAAACTTTAACCCTGAAAATTATGAAAATAAAAAACAGTTAAAGGATAATAATGTTTTTAGTGTGATCATCAGAGCATCTTCTGTTTTAGCACTATCTCAAAGTAAAAATTGCTTATTTAAAAATATGTTTGTTCATTTTTCACAAAAGTTGCATTCCAAAATTATAACCCCATAAACAAGAACATTTCTGACATACAATGGTTATATAGTGCTTTGTTAAACTCTAAAACTGGTATTTGTTTACAGATATATGGCAGTTCCCACTGCCAATTTGTTACCAATTTCCTAAATAATAGTACCATGAGTGACCACACAATTGTTAAAGAAGACTTTCATTTGTTTCTGGAAATTGTGTTCAAGGAAATGTTGATGCTTGCTACAAACAAACAACTAAATTTTGTATTGTGCTATTCGCCCCATTCACTTTTATTCGAAAAGTAACGTGTTACACAAAACTAAGAAAATAATTAGCAGCTACAGTAATTTCACTATTTTTGATCACAAGCTATTTTATATTCAAATTGCAGAGTTTCCTGTAGGCAGTTTCAGGAAGGTGCTGCACCCTGGCTGCCCTTTGGTTTAAAAAACATCCCCCTTCTTGCCCCTCATCAAAAAATTAGTGCTCTTCTTGCCCTTCAACCAAGAAAATTAAGCCTTTACAGTTTTGTAAAAAAAAAATTACTTGCATAGCAAAAATTGACACATTGTTGCAATTCGATAAGAGTGTTGTAACATTTAAAAATCAAAAGTGCATTTAAAATTGAAAGAATGAATTTAAAAAATATAAAAAGTGCTAATATGGATCTAAAAATACCCTTCAGAGTCAAAAATGTGCCCTTTTCCAACTACCAGCACTCTACGCTTTTCTAAAACTGTGAGAAAATCTGACATTGTCATCTAAGTTAAAACATATTAACTGTTACGTTTAGAAGTGTGTTTTTCTTTTTAAGTGACAATAATTTTAAAGTGGTTAAAAATGTATTAATTTGTTAAGATTTAATAAATATTATTAAAATGTTTAGCAAATACATACATATATATTATATAGGGTAGATGTGCCAGTAATGGACACCCTTAAGGAATTTCTTTAAAAATTATTTTTTAATTAATAGTTATAATTATTATTGTCCAATTTTTTTAATATTATATTAATTTATCAACAATATTTAATCATGCTCATAGTCACATTCCCCAATGTGGATCCAAATTTAATTATAAATAACAGAAATAAATCAAAACACCCTAAATTCCAGTAATGGACACCCTCTCTTCCAGTAATGGACACCCCACAAAAAATAATAGGTAATTGATTTTATGATTGTATTTAAAACCCGAATTTAATGAAAGCATATTAATGAAATAAAATAGTTGTTTTCAAATAAATTTAACAATTAGGATATCAATAATTAATAAAATATTTATGAGAATAATTCACTGTTTAAATTAATTATTGTTATTATCACAAGATCAATATTTTAATTATTTTAGATAGAAGGTTTAAAATACTAACTTTCAAAGAATGATATTTCTCAAATTATTAAGTCATTGAGGGGGGGGGGTTTAGAAGGGTTGGTTGAAAAAGATTTTTTTAAAAGTGTCTTGGAGTACCAGTGCATGGAATCATATTTATTTTTATTCTTAACAGTTAAACTTCCTAAAACTGCTTTATATAGTACTTTTAGCAATTTGTAAAAAATATATCAAATAAATGAAAGTGTAGGTTGAATGTTTTTTTAAATACTAAATAAAATTTTTTGAAAATAAAATATCAGAACTGACATTTGAGCCCCCTGATCCTGATTTACTACTTTCATTGCTACTATAAATTTAATATTATAGGGATTTTTTTATGTATGTAGTTCTTTTGTCAGAGCTGAATAATGAAACATTTAAGACAGAAAATAGATTAAGAACTTCGGTGACTTAAAAAATTGTCTTTTTTTAAAAGGGGAGAGTGTGAGCCCCCTCATTTTCCCATGCCCTTAAAGATTATTCTCTGCTTCCTGATGGGTGTTGATTGCCACATTATAAAATATGCAAGGTACGGTTTACAAAATAATAATTTGATAGCAATCTTAGAAAAAATGATTAATTACATGAAATTAACAAAAACAGCTATTTATATAAAAATAATATATTATTACATTCTGGTAAGTAAAATTTAAAAATTAAATTTGACTATTTAGCTTTTCAGTTAAATAAAAAAAATATATGCACTATGAACATTACTGAAATTGCTTTTTCAGTAATGTCCACATGGGGTGTCCATTACTGGAAATTGACTAATTAAGCATTCCAGTAATGGACCATGGTCCTAAAACCTGAAAAATAAATGAAATTTTGCAAATTGCCATTAGTATGTAAAATTCAAAGTTTTCTATTATTGTCTAAACAAAAACATGCAATTTTTTCAAGAAAATAAAAAATATATGAATTGTTTAAGTGAAGCCAGCTCTTAGCATGTTCATTAAGATTTTCACAGAAAATCTGTGGAGCTGTGAAACATTATTTTCTGCTTCCTGATTGGTTTGATTAAGAGTGTCAACAATAACCCAGATTATAAAACAAACAAGGAGGAATTATGAAAAAAATATATAAAAGGCTAAATTATTATTGGTTATTTTTTTATAAATCAAAAACTTTGAAAGTGGCCCATTACTGGCACATCTACCCTATATATTTGAATATATACATTTGCTTTAATTAATATATATCAATATGCATTAAAATCTATGTAAAGAAATAAGTATTTCTAAAGTAATGGGAATTAATTGTAAAAGAAAAAAGAGGGGGGGGGGGGGCAATTTTTAATTGCTTTTAAAGTGTTTTAAGTTAAAAAGAATGAGGGAAAAACATATTTTTGGTTTTTTAAGTGTTTAAAAAAAAAAAAAAAAAAAAAAAAAAAAAAAAAGAGTTCAAACTGGAGCTGTAAGTAAATCTTCATTTTCACGCAGAAAATGTAATCTAAACTTGAAAATTCTCAGAAAGTACTCAAAGTGGTTGTATTTTCTTTAATAATTTATCAAACTGTTAAATACAAATCACTACTGTTGCGTTTACACTACCATCTCTATTAACATTTAGCATTAAGCCTACATGAATAATTAGGTCTGATATACACTTCGCTTTTACACAAGAAAATATAAGTATATAAACGGAAGTTATAAAGAATAGAATTACAAATGAAAAAGATAATTCTTACCTTTATTGACATCAGATTACTATTTATTAATCAGATTTCGAAAAGCCGATCACGCTTCTTCATTCACCAAAAAGCAAAATAAACTTGTCTGGTATGTAGGTTGGTTGATACGTTAGCGTAGCGTGCAGAGGAAGGAAGCCAAGGAAGAAAGTCAATTTGCGGATGTGCGTTCTATGACATTCGCCGGCTGTTTTGTGGACAATGTATTCAGACGGTCCGTTGTCAACTATCTTCCGGATATTCACTGGATAGTTTTATAGGATATGACAACTACAGGATTTTCAGGATCATTATAGATCGTCCGAAGGACGATTGTGGTTGTCTGGGACGAGAACTAGGTAACTTTTAAACTACTTTTTAATTTGCGTATTTTAATACCTTTTTGTCATATTATTAAAGAAAACTATTTAATTTTTAAAAAAATGGCTATTATTATTGTACAATTTAAAATAATTAAAAATTTTGAAAAATATTAGGAAAAATTTAAAACACTACCTCTACACTTTTTTTTTAATATTTGAAATATTTTATGCATTGTTTTCTTACTACTGCATTGTGAAACGGTAAGGATCTGAAGTTAATTAATTTAAAGAGAAATAAATAAAATGTCATTGCATATGCAAACTAGTCGCTGGGGGCCACCGTAATAATTACCCATCATTGATATGCATAATGTAAAATATTAAAATAAAAATGTGTAAACTACTTATAAAATGCATTGCAATTCAAATAAAATCGTGGCTTGGTGACGTCATAAACTTTAAAGGCTCGATTACTGAATTGCTTGAAAGAAACCTCCTTATAGCTCCAAAAATAATAATCCTATTAACTAGCGGTTTATTGCATCTGATTAAGCGTCAAATTTCCAATTAAAATATATCTTTAAAGTGAATTTGGATAAAATAGAGGGTCATGAAAAATCGAAGAGTGTGGGAAATAGGATTCCAAATATCTCGGCAACGAATTATCCGATCGACTTAAAGCTTTATGCAAAATTTATGTTTTTTTATTGTCTTTTATATTCATTTCTTAAAATAAACAATTTTGAAAATTTTTATATACCTTTTATCAGAACGAATATTTCGAGAGTCGAAAAAAATAGTTCCGGTTAATCGAAGTTGTTGAAATGAAATAGGTTTCTTCCCATTATTACATACTAAGTACATACCGAATTGCAAGTCTCTATCTCAATTTTTTCGGGAGATAGAGCGTTTACAGACACACAGACACACAGACACACGGACACAGAGACACACAGACGGACGGCAATTTTTTTTTCTAAAAATATGTTTTTCGGAATCTCCAGTGTCTGAAACGTGTAAATCCGCCAAAAAAAATTTTCGATTTTCAAAACGATTACAAGACTTACCCTATACTACGTATGATGGGTAAGTAAAATACAGTGACTTTAGCTAACATTTGGTTTAATAAACTGTTTATGATACTGAAAATACTAACACATAATTTTATGAAATTCCTCTTAAAGATCACCCTCCAAAAATAGCGAGTTAATTGAAAAGTATGTGTTGAAGTTTTAGCATTTTGATCATACTGAAATATTGAAGACATACAAACTGCAAGAAATGAATTTAAAGATTGTAACTCTGAATAATTTTTTAAAAGGGATGCACTAAAAAGATCTTTTAACATATTGATTATCATAGAAACTTTAGGTAACTTTGCCAGAATGTACTAGCAATATTTAAACATATTTAGAGAAAAAGTTGGAAAATTTATATTTTCGTATTTTTTTCTAAATGAAGCGTTCCGAGTGCAATCAAATAAAAATAAATGAAGTTTAAAATGGGTAAATGTAGAGGACAATCAATCGAGAGTCAACATTTTTTCTAACCACTCGGTGTAGTATAATATAGATAGGGTATATGAAATTGTTGTAGCTTCCTGTGGCTATCACACAGTCTGTTTCTCCGCTTTAGAAGCGATTAAAATGACTTTTTTCGGACGTTACTCTCACTGATACAAAGCACTTTACGCACGCCGATATTTTCTTTCATAATTATGCTGATAGCCGTATTTTTCTAATTACCGCTAATGCATGAGATTACCACTCCACAGACATATTTTACAGAACTCACAAATTGTCCGCTCTTTGAAAACCAGTATTTTCTAAGAAAATGTTTCTTTGGTAGGTTTCTGCAACATGTTCAATAGAAATAATCGTCGGGGTAGGTTTCTACAAAAATTTTATGAAAAATCTAAAAATAAAATGTTTGTCAGAAAATACTGGTGTATACCACTATTTTCTGCGAATAGTTTGTGAGCCTTAATTTGCTTATACCAAAATTTTAAATTTCTGGAAATATGTATTTTTGTCCATCTTTTCTCATTTGCATTAAGGAATGTGCATTATAACCATTACACAACAGAAAATTTTACAATGTTGTCTAATTATTTTAAGCAGACTTAAAATGGCTCGTTGGTAACTTATGCAGCATACAAAAAACCTACTTTATGTTTCTACAAATTAAAAAATGCTACTAAGAAAAATCAGGAGATTTTGCCTTTTATTGTGCAGCTAAGGGTTCAGTTCCCCTTCGATCATTTCTCTGACAATAAATAAAAATACTTACCTTAAATATATGTTAAATAAACTATGAAACAGATTAAACCTTATTGCATAATTATATTACAAACACTTTAAAACCAAATAGGGTAATATGACTATAATTACATAGTTGCTGATCTGGATCAAATATTCTTTTGAAATAAGTACATGAACATGATGTAAGGAAATTCATTTTGTTTGACTAATTAAAAACACGTATAGGATTTGATAACTGTAATAAATAAAAAGTTAATTTCAATCTCCTTTTTGTTACTTGAAAAAACACTGGCAATTTTTTAAATACAGATACTCATTACATAAAAGAAAGAATAACGACTAGAAAAAAATACTTCTAGCAATCGTAAATTTCCAATCAGCGGATCACTAAAGATATAAATCCAGTTTTATTTTAAAAATTCAATGACAACCCCTTCTGTGGAAGCATAATTTTAATTAAGATTATTTGCATATAAAAAGAACAATTAAAGTTTCGGAACAAACATTTTTGTTTAAGATACTTCAGAAAAAATTAATTTCTAAAACGAAGTGATTTATCGGAAAATGAAGTACTTAAAATATAAAAATCCTTTGTTCATGTGCTTTTAAAATTGTTATTTTGAGACAATTTGTTTCAGTAATATTGTGAGTAATGCAGGTATATTAACATTTTACATAAAAAATAAGTTTATATTTTAACCCATTAAAGTCTAAATTATTTTTTTCTGGAAGGAATCTGATAAACATCTTAAATATGATGTATTTTGCCTTTAATATGAATATTGTAATCGAATAAAAGAAATCACCATTTTTCAATGGTCAAACACGTGTACCATAGAAACAAAAAAATAATACAGCACAAAATTTCACTATTTCTTCTAATAATCTGGAACACTGTTCTTCATTGCAGGAAATGGGTTTTGAAGTTCCGTATATGGAATATAGTTCCATTGTCTAACAACAAAATAACCTGTTCTTCGCAAAATAAAATTATTTATTATTCGAATTAATTCGACGAATAAAAGTTAACAGAAGTATCTTCGTTAAGTTCAAATCAGGAATTGTTTTCGTATGTTACGCAACATTTTCTCTTTTAAACCAATTCTGAATGATTTCGAAATTCAATAAATAACATTATACAATTAAAATGTTTCGCAGCAACCACGTAAGAAAGAAACAATTGGTATCTGATAATAGTAAAAAAAGTCAAGAAATTTTAAAGTTTTTTGATTAATAATTTTCTATATATCAAATTTCTGTTTGTCGACAAAATAACTTTCTGAGTAATAGAGATTCTACATAATTTAATGACTAAAGATTTCTTTAAAATCTCCATCAAACCATTTCTGTTATGTGTCCGTAAAATGTCCAAAACAATGGAATATATTTTATTATATTCTGGCTATACCAATTGTAAATCGAAAGGTAGATAATAACGGTAGAGGTAAACAAATAATTAGGAGAATTGGAAGAAAAACGCCAGAATTTGACTTCACTGAGAAAAATGACAGTTTCAAATCTGAGTAAATAGATGTTTTCATTTTGTTATGAAACTTTTCTTTCAAATATTACAACGAAATACGTACACTCAGAAAAAGGAATTGATTAAAACTACAAAACATTTTTATTGAGTACATTTTGGTTGTTTTTGCAAAATTGGAGTAAAATTGAATCATTTTACTTCAATTAACAAAACATTTTTGCTGACGATACAATTTTTTTTTTTGGAATTGCAAAAACAAGTGGTTTTTAACAAAAAAAAATTTTTTGTTGATTCAAACAAAATTTCCATTGACCTATATTCAAACAAAACTTTTGTTTAAATATGGGTCAATAAAAATTCGGTTTGAATCAACAAATTTTTTTTTTTTTTTTTTGCAATTCCAAAAAAAAAAAAAAAATTATATCGTCAGCACAAATGTTTTGTTAATTGAAGTAAAATGCTCCAATTTAACTCCAATTTCGCTAAAACAACAAAATGTACTCAAAAAATATGTTTTGTAGTTTTAATCAGTTTCTTTTTCTGAGTGAATTTTAAAAAATGTAAAATTCCAAAGAACGCAATCTCTTAAATGACAGGGGAGAAAAAACCCAAAATTTGAAGAAGTACGTGAATGATACATATACATTTGATTTATATTATAAGTTTTCAAATTCAGAACCATAAAATTATAAAATTTGTCACCATATTTTAAAAGTTTACTTAAATATTTAAAAAAAATATGGCAATCCGACTTATTGAATTCATGTTATTATACTATAGTAAACGATAAATGTAAAAACTATTTCAATTTTACTCATGTTTTGCTTAAAACATTGTCTATTTGAAAAAAAATAACAATTTATTTCTTTCCATACTTAAAAGATTATTTTTTTTCAAACTTCCAATCTAAGAAAATATTTTTAAAATATACAGTCACTCTCATCGGAACGAAAATTCGTCTAAGCTGGGACTCGAACCCTTAGGCTTTGTCTTCAATTGCCAATGCTCTTCCAATTGAGTTGTCTGGACGACATTCCAGTCAACGTAATATTCGTATGAATATATTTACCAAAACTTTTATTGTGTTAAAATAATTATAATATAGTCACTCTATTTCTAGAGCTCACGGTCATCACGATGTATTGATAAATAAATAAACCAAACAATATATCGTATTCTGTTTAATTACGTGTTTAAAAGGCAAAATGCGAAATCCTTAAAATCTAATCATAGCGTTATAAAATACGTTCTCGAATGATCATCAAAGAGATAGATATCAATTAAACTTACAATGGTTCAAACAAAAAGCTTTACAAAAATCAATTGCTTTTGATTATTTTCAAGATACATTTATTTGAATGTATTTGCAATTCAGAACGAAAATCGTACTTTTCAGTACAAAAGCTTTGATAAAAGTACGTGACACAAAAATTCATTAGTAGAAACGATCTGTTTCGAAAAGGAATGCTCAGATAACAAATCATTTTGTTTCTTTTTTAGCTAAACTAGATTTCCTATTTTCAAGTTAACAATATTATATAAAATTTTGAAGTACTGAAATAATTTTCTATTGAAATAGTATGTTATTTTTGAAAACACATTGAAGAGTATTCAGAAGAATATATTTTAACTCCTGCAAATTCCCTTCGTTATAAATTCGTTTGTTTTCTATTGTAATCAATTCCTGATTCTAATAAACTAGAATTACAATACATATTTAATGGTTTCTATCGTTCGCGTGTAATGCCTAAGTAATGCTTTGTACCTGTCTATCACAATTTTATAAAAATGCAGTAAATATTCATGTGCAGTATTTTACGCGCTTTAATATGATTAAAATCGAGTTTCTGTATTTTCCCGCACTTTGTAAAATCAAGTATATAATAGTCAAGTCATAATCAAGTCATAAATATTTCAGTTAATCTTTGTTGCTTTTACGGAAAATTCAAGCAAATGATTTCGGTGGTGGAGGGTTGACTATACTGATTTTGTTGATGACGAAGAAGTTCGCGTGTTCCTTACTTTTTAATAACTATATTAAAATCTATAATTAATATTTCTAAAAGAATTTAATCCAATGTATTTGGGTTCGATATGTTTGGTCCTTTAATATGTTTAATATGAGTTAATTAAGAAAAACGAAAGGCAGACATTAAAGTTCAAGGAATGTCCAAAAAACTCACTATTATCTTATTTGTAACAATTGGTTTACTTTTCATATTTTACATCTCAATTACAAAACTTTAAAAAATTTTTGGCAACTTATATTTTAAACGTTTTCGGTATGCTGAATTCAAGCATGTAGTAATAAAATTATGCTATTGGTAATGAACACTCTACTAAAGTGGGAAGACACACACGAGAATGATGTAGATTGCATATGTATAGTTCGGATGATGATATTTAAGAATTATCAGGAATATTCAACCGTTATTTTGTCACATAGTCGTGTGTATAATAGAGAAATATGTTGATTTGTGCAAATTTGAAAAAGCACTAGTTGCAATGGCTCAAATTATAAAAAGGATTACATATGTAACGTCACGACTCGTCAGGTGTTAGGCAGCTAAAATTGTCAGTGCGCTTTAAAATTTAAACAGTGGTGGGGGAAATAAAATATTTATTTGAAGAGAAAAAATACTGAGTCACCTTACTGTCCCATTTGTTTTCTGAAATAATAGCTAATTTTTGTTTATATTGCAAAAAGATGGATATAATAAATTTACACTCAAATGTTACTGTTTAGAATATTTTCAAGTCCTGAAAAAAAAAAATAGAATTTACAACGTTAACTACTTTATTTCTTGTAGAAAGATGAACTAAAAATGATAAATTAAAAAAGAATATTTAGAATAATCAAATTTGCATTATAGATATTGTAAATTAAAAAAGTCTAAATATAAACATTTTTATAATTTCGAAATGGTAGGATTTTAATTAAAAGAAGTGTGATAAATATATTAATGCATACATCCTCATTTATTAATTAATAGATTTTTTAAATTTTCTTTTGCATCTTCAAAAATTAATTAAATATCTGTTGAAAAATTTTATACTATGTAGCAAACTAACGTGATCCGGATTTTAACAATCTATATTTAAAAAAGACTTCTTTTCTCATGAAACATTGTTATTATGATACTAAAACATGTACAAATATATTTTTAGGTTTTGTAAAATATTAATTAAAACGTTAAATAACAAAGTTCATTCTAATTAAATTTTCAGTTTCCTTTCAAAAATCCAGCTTGATGACTATGTATATGAAAGGAAATTCTAATTACTATTTTGTATTTATCAAATAATAAAGCACTTTTATATTTTAATTTGAAAAAAAATAACAATAAAATCAATTTATCAGTATAAAATTACCACTATATAAATTAGAAAAATCCTCTTAAATTTTTTTTTAAAATCAAACTCCACAGGCCAATCAATAACTATAAACAGCAATAGAAGCAGAAATATTAAATAAAAAGAAAAATGTGAGGAACTATCATATTAGAGATGAACGCTTATGTGCGACATGCGTTCTTTGTTTTATCCCATACACCGGTCACTATTAAATTTTATATTGCGACGTAATGTACATTAAATTTATCATTTCAATTCACATTAAAATAATAATAATAAAAACCCTCATGGACAGGCGTTTAATTTGTTTTAATTTGGTTTCCTCTAATTATTATTTTTGATCATCGCCAAATTTTACATTTATAAAACATTATATAGGAATATGATTATATAGGAATAATTAGCATCATATAGGAATATGAAACTTTCAGCATGTATGCATGTAAAATAACCCCTAAAAAATCTTAACTCTAATCACTCGAAGTCAGAGAGAAAATATCTTACTATCAAAATTATCTGGTTACTATCTTCTACAATCCTATAATGCATAAATATTTAACGGGTCGTCTATCTACTGAAATTGTAAGAAACTTTAAAATTTTCAATACTAAAATTTAATTTCATCATCATAGCTTATTTTGTACATTTTACCTTTACATATGAAATTGGAAGTCATTTTGTCAATAAATTAGAATTTATGCGATTTAAAGATTGGAACTCATAATATTAAATTAATTTAATCGTTGAAAAGCAGATTGCTTTGTGAGTAGTTTTTTAAACATAACTCAATAACGACTTGGCAGAAAAGTCAGTAATTTTGGATTCGCATATTTGAAGCTTCCAGAAACCGATTTATGTTAAAGAATTCTTTTGCTATAACATGTCTTGAAATTTAACTGAAAGCAATTCGCGTAACATAACTGAAAATTCTTTTCTGCGTCGCATCATCTATGTATGGTAATGTATACCATTGTTTTTGTGGAAAATTGTGAGGAAATTTATTTATATTATACTCACACTACATACTACAGTAAAATATAATTCGGCTAAAGAATGTGTAGCACAATTTAAAACGCAATTTCAAAATTCCCGTCAACGAAGTTAATTAATTAAGTTTATTTTGGATAATTCTATGTGTGATCTCTAGAATTAAGTATTTCATATAATATTGTAAGCTTTGCATAACACACCTGGAAACGAATTTTCTACAATTTTCTCTCATAGATAATAATGCATTTGAAATCTTCTGCGAAGCTTTATAAAGAAATATTACTAAGTATATTAAATATATTCTAAGGAGGATATTGAGGAGCCCTCGATAAACTATATGAGACTACTGAAAAACAAACATAATTTCAAACAGTAAAATATCCATTTTTTAAGTTATCATGTAAATTAATAGTAATTGCCATGTTTTTCAATTTCAATGGAAAACACATTATGATGTTAACTAATAATACATATCAATTTCATAATGTTTGAATTATTGTAACATCATTAAAAATTACTTCAGACAATTATCGCTCGTAGACCACAATGTACCCAAATTCTTTCGATGTCCCTGCTATCGAAGAATAATTTCTATTATCTTCATTATTCACTAAGGCGTTTTGCATATTTATTTGAAATACATATACATATGCTTCTTTTTTTGGAAACCATTATAAGCGAAAAATGTTTTATTAGAATGTTTTATGAACCCATTGCGCCAATCAGTTTCAATTTGTTGTGCAGTCAAACCGAATTATATCAAAATTTCCGAATGTGTGCGATATTAGGCACTCTTTCTTCACCTATATCAATTCATAACAATGCAATTATATTTATGAAAGTTAGAGAGCGGAGAGACTGACATACAGACAAACAGGCGATTAGAAGAATTATACACTTTTCAATTATGTTGCTTATGAGTTAAATATGACAATCATTTAACATATGATTGAGATTATATACTTAGGATTTAAATAATTTTTAACTTTAAAATTAATAAACATTTATCATTGATGAATGCGAATATTAAAATTAAGGAAAATGTATCATTGATGAATACGAATATAAATTTTCATTCATCTTCCATGCAATACCCTTAATAAATTAATTTTTGAGTTTAAATTACTATGGCAACCTTTGTTTAATAAATCAAAGAAGACATTACTAATGTTGCGTAGCGAACTCAATGTCATTCTGATCTATAGCGGCGACACTTGACAGAGATATAATTCCGTAAATTTACCTACACGGCCTCACCTGTCAAAAAGCATAATTTATCTTTGACGCTTTCAAATAGCGGCTGCAGAAGTAAACCTCGAAATCAGACTGTATAAACACATTGAGCAGCATGTTATGTAAACGTTCATTTATTTAGTGTTCAGTGGAAAGCTAATTTTATAAAGTTTTATGTAATTTAATAAGCTGTAACAGTGGATTAATTAAATAGCACTAAATGCTTATTTACTTTTGCATTTTTTTTTTCAAATAAAGTGTTTTTATTTTTTACTTCATACAATATAAAATTTATGTGCCTTATTTTAGAGCGGAAAAGTGCTATTTCATTCAATTCACAGCGTCGTCATAAAAAAATGTGTATAACACTAATTATTAGAAACACATCCTAAAGCATAGCACGGCTCTAAAACTGCTACGGTAATGCAATTAAATGCTTCTGAAAGTTATTAAATGTAATGATAAATTTGCTAATTTTGATTTTTAGGTAGTATTTTTTTGAATAGATGTATAATAATTTACACGTTTATAATGCGAGTTCTTTTGGTGCTTGTATCTTATAAGCATCAATTTAACTTTTAAATGCTCTTTTTATTCGAGTTACGAAAAGAAAATTGTAAAAATTGCTAATTTAATTTAAGTCATAAAAAGAGTATAGTCTTCCAAATTGATTTTGTAAAGGTTACTATAGCTTTCTATAAAGATTAAAGAGTTCAAAATCACACCAATCATAGATTGTGTTTGTAATTTCTAAACGTGTAGAAAAATACGCAAAATAATATCAATGCATCAATATTCAACAAAAGATTATTTGACGTTTTAACAATTGTTTAAATGTAATGGTACTAAGGAAAGTTTATAGAAAGTATTTTTCCAAACATATCATTATATAAACATATTTCAAATTACAAACTGTATTAAAATCAAGTACAGATTTTGCTATCGCATCCGTTTTAAAAGGGATTGTATACATATTCAAATACGAAATTTTAACTTTATTTCAAAGACTTTTTCTTTTCCATATCCAAAAGCAGGTCTTGATTTAAATATATTTTGCAATTGGTATTATTTTTCTATACCTGTGGTTAATGAAATGATAATCACCTTGTTTAATAGCAATCGATAAATACAGACTATGTCACTTATTAATATTTTTGCTTATTAATATTTGCACTTTACAAGTTTTATGTTTCTATAATGGATTCTATACATTGAATCTTTATATTTAAATTTTTTTTAACTTCCACTTTAAATCTGTTCTGCCCCTAATCAGCCCTGAGTTAGTATATTTAAAAATATTACCAGGTTGATTCCTAAATTCCACTCGCCTTAACCCCTTCAGGGGCAAAGTACTCTTGTAGCTAAAATATTGAAATGATTCATTGACACCAGGATTCATGAAGGAATTTATTTTTAAATAAGTAAAAGGTTTTCCTCGTGTGCCTTATAAATTTAAAATTTGATTATAAAATTCTGGTGTCATTGTGGAATTTTGGTATTAAAATTAAGTGGTATAAAAGTAACATGCGCCGCAGGCGCCCATGAGGGAGCGCACCGCGCACAATCGACCACCGAACCCAAGCCCTAAGAGACTTTTATTGCGCCAGCAGCTTTGGCTCGCTACGGCGTTTCGGCCGGTCGGAGAGCCGCTCCCCACTGCAGACCCTCTAACCTTGAACCCACGTGAGACGACGTAGGCTGTTGCGGCACGCGGTGAAACCACAGGGAGTCACCGCAAGACACTTGGTGACGGGCCGGCGTCTCCCAACAGCTTCAGAGCTGGAGTCTCAGAAGGGAAACCAGGCCCTAGACCTTAAGTCGGGATGTTCCAACCCGTACTTGCTTTCCCACAACTCGAGGGGTGTGAAAACCTACAGAGGTAGTCACGTTCCCTCTCGTATTGGACAAAATTAAGTGGTATATATAATATACCGGTGCCCTTCAAGGGGTTAAATACCTCATAGACCGAGTTAGCAACAGTTTTGAGCGAGGTGATTAGGATACTAAAATAAAAATATGCTACATGTAGAGGGTCCTGGTAGCGCCATCTAGCGAGTAAGTATAGAATTAGACTTTTTAAATCAAATTCAATGTTGTAAAGTTCCCTCGATTTAGTAAAAAATGATGTTTTACGTGTAAAAATAACTTTAGTAGAAGGTTTGAAACGTAATTTTTTATATCAAATAACCAGCTTAGGTATTTCATGAATTGCATGTGGACTTACAGGGAAAAAATGTGGTATTGGCGTAAAAATCACATAATCAGCTTATAAATAACATAATATCACCTTTTGATATTTTAAGTATGTTGGAAAAATTGGAAGTGGCACGCATATTTTTTTTTCTTCAGATAGTGGCACTCTTCCCAAAGAGGTTGGCCAACCCTGGCTAAAACTATGATATGTAAGCAAAGTATGTTTTTTAATAAGAAAACCAAGTATACTTAATGGATCCACCATCGGCAGCAATGAATTATACATTTCACATGTATTCCAATGAGGGGGACATTAATCGTATTTCACTACATATTCTTATTATAAAAATTTGTAACTTGCGTACATGTGTTAGTGTTAAGAGTTTAACTACACCTACAACTCTGCAGGATATTAGAGGCGTATTTACGCTGATGATTGGATATAAAATATTATATGTCAGGGATTATAATGAAACTAGTATTACATTTAAATTATTATTTTGTATTAAATCAAGGACGCTCTGCATTTTTGTATTTGACTTTTCAAACTATCTTTCAAATTCAAGATAGGAATTCCATCCTTGCAGTTTGCCGATAGTAGGTGCTTCTCGACACGTCTTCGTGTTGGGCCTACCCTTTTTACTATATCTAGATACAACGTTCATAGCTTAGCTAGCTAGGTTGAACAGAAACTGGAGCAGTGAGTGAATTAAAGAATACCCCTGTATCTATACCTTCGTATAGCCCAATGATCAATTAATGTTCCCACACAGCTGTACAAAAATGTTTAAAAAAACTCACAATGTATGTTTGACTAATATGGATTTAATACATTTAACTGTAAACATTATTCAGTGATACAGTTAAAATAATATACTAACATTGTATAATGTTTATACATACTTAAACAAAAACGTGTGAAGAAACATAGATTTTCCTATTTTATGTCCTCTATGAACATTTCAAAAATACATCATAGAACATTCAAAATGGTATACTGTTCACAAGGTTGGGCGAACGTATCTTCTCTAACGCTCTGGAAATGCAGAACAGAGTATTTTTTATGTCCAATACGGAACATATATTTGTGAGAAAAATGTACTCGAAAAAATGTTTTGTCACAGGGAATTGCATAATACCATAGCATTTATTATTTTTCAAGTGAGTTAAAAACTTTTAATATTTTTTTTCTCCTTTTTAAAGATATAGACTTATAGGGATTTCTATATTTTGATCTTTATTCTGATCTACAGAAGTGCGAGGACTAAAACAACTGGTTATAATCTATTTGAGATATTATTCAACAGATATTATCCCAGAATTATTCGTTTTGCTTGTATTTCTATATACTACTTACGCAATCGCGTAATATGCCTTCCAAGTCTGAAAAAAACTAATTTAGAGGGCCCTTTGCAATTTGCACGTGATCATATATAGGCAGACTACGAAACCAAGGCGAGAGAAAATAAAACTTCAAGTCATCAAAAGCTAAAACAGAATTTTTTTCCTATTCATTCTGCAAGAGATCATAAATTTCCGAAAGAATATTATTACATGTTATTTGTAAATTTCTCATAGGGGAGCCGTTTTAGATACAAACATCTAGTAAATTACGAATTATAAAAAAGAGAATTAGAAATAATAGTTGAAAATGATTAAAAAAGCTCACATAAAGGGTTTAGGTGAATCTACGTTGAAAACTAACTTGGCCACATTTGGAATTTAGTCAAAAAATTGCTAGCTATGCGTATAAATTTAAATAATGCGGGATCCAAAGACAGAGGCGACTGTTTTAACCCTTACCAGAAAATCATAGATTATGTCATCATCTTTTGTCGTAAAACGAAGTTGTAAATGAAAAAAAAAACGCACTGGAGATAGTTCACTGACAGGCGATGCTCGGATGCCAGTAAAATGTAATTATTATTCACGACTTACTGAAATCGGTGAACATTTTGTAATCAGCTTATTAAATCCCAATGTTCGCTTCAGTTACAAACTGCGATTTTAATAACAAACGCACAATAATTGTGTCGGGTTTTTGTATACATACATCACTAAGGAATGCGTAAGGAGTGCATTCACCGATTAAGAAGTTGTTGATCAGTTTACGAATGTAATTTTACTGCACACATAATCGAATATTTTGTAATATTTGGGCCTGGCAAATATTTTTTGAACAATTTGTGTATTCTTTAACGATACTCTGTTCACCGCACTGAATTAGATATTTTCAAATATGTGTTTAATAAAAACTGCCATTGAATAATAATCATCAATAATAATAATTATAATCAATAATAATAATAACCACCAATAATAATTTACCTAAATATACTTCTGTATATCTTTAGAAGTTTGAAATGGAATTTTGGCATGTCAAGAGAAGATAAATTTCAAGGCGAATCCGTCAACTAAATATCCTGTAAAAAAAATATAGAAAACGCTTCGTGATTGTTTACGTAACACATTTCTACATCTCATTTGACATGAAAAAATAAATGAAAAATATTGATGACAAGTTTTTCTGTTGTGCTAAAAAATATACATAAATTACATTTTCACTCACAGAAATTACATTTTAAACGCTATTCAAACCGAAAATGTATTTGTAATATTTTAGCAATTCGCATGAAAATACTTTATATCTTTATATATAAAAATATAAATTTTCGTTTGTTCAAACTCTTAAATCTCTGAAAGTTCTGCACCGATGGTTTTGAAAATTTGACACAACGTTACATTCAAATACGCGCGTGTTTTTATATACCTAATATCCCCCTCTCCCTCTTTGTCCCCTGGGGGCACTGTTTTAATTTTTTCCGACAGCCATCTTGTGATATATCAGTAGAAAAGCCTTTGACAACTCTTTCAAATTATGCACCTCCCGTCTCCCTTCCTTCATTTAGTTCTCGCGGAGGGAACTTTTCTGTAGTAGTAATTATTAGGTTTTTTTCTTTGTTTTTAGCTCGTGTTTTTTCCCTTTTTTAATGTTTTGCAATTTTATATGTGTTTGTTATAACTTTCTTTCTTCTTTTTCAGTACAATCGATCTGCTTTAGTTCATCCAAATAATGCCCCGCAGAAGAACAAATTGATATCGTCGTACTCTCGGAGCGGAAGCAGTGCGACGAGTAAATGCAAATCAAAATGAGGAAGAACGAGTAACAGCAAACGAGTGAAACAGACAAAGAATGGCTGAAATACGTGCCAAGGAAGCAGCAGACCGACGTGTAGCCAGACTTGATTTTGCACTGTTGCGTGCACCGTTGCGTGCACGGCGAGCGCGTTCTGCAGTTTCAGATCAGCTTCATTATCAACAGAACGAACGACTAAAAACAAAGAACGATTGGACCTGGTATTTAGATGAACTAAACCAGATCGATTGCACTGAAAAAGAAGAAAAAAAGTTGTAACAGACGCATATAAAATTGCAAAACATTAAAAAAGGAAAATACACTAACTAAAAAACAAAACAACAAAAAAAACACAAAAATAAAATAAACTGACGAAATATTTCAGAAAGTGCAAAGGGGGTCAAAAGGGGGAAGGAGGACGGGAGAGGCATAATATGAAAGAGTGGTCAAAGGGTTTTCTAATGATATATCACATTATGGGTGTCGGGAAAAGTTTAAAAAGTGCCCCGGTGTGTAAATTTGTGGGAGGGGCAAGCAAGGTTCATAGTATGAAAGAGTTGACCAAGTGGTCCTTCTAATGATGTATAACATGATGGGTGTCGGAAAAAGTTTTAAAAATGCACCAGGGTGGAATAGTAGGTATATAAAACACACATTTTAAGCATAAAGCTTTGTTAAATTAAACATATTATAATCGTGCGCTTTCTCTTTTCTTTCTTTTCCATTTAACCAGACTGAGCCACAGCAAAGCGTGCCCGGATACAGCTAGTAAATTAATAAAAGTTCAGTCCATTTCCTTTTATCTATATCAAAATGTTAATTTAGATGTCTCAAAAAGTTATTTCCAACTAACTTTTCATGAGAGAAAAAAAAAGTAAAAAGAAAAAAAAAACTTACATCATTTGTGACATATTTGCTTAAAATATTCACGCATTCGTTTGAAATATTCATGAAAACATCAAATGTAAAAAAAGATCCATAAACTTTTATATCGTTTTTAAATACTCTACATGAATATACGTTTAACTTCCAGTACTAGATTCAGATAAAGATACGTGTTAAAATTATAAATAATTCATCATGTTTCTGATGCAGATAAAGAATCACTAAAGAGTTATGTTTTCTTTATAGTCATGGCATATACAATTTTGCTGTATGTTGTTTTAGTGAAATCTGTAGAAACACTATTTGGAAGTAGTAAGAAACAGACACTGTATAAATATGCTCTTTATTTTAATTTGAAGGGGAAAGTAGAATTTATGTAAGAAAAAGCATCTAAGTAGAAATTATGTGTGTCCATTTATTATGTGCATATATTTTGTTGGTATAAATATGAATAAACGTCATGAATTAAGGTGATGTGATTCTAAGTTTTCTGTACATTATTTGTAGGCATGAGATAAATTTTTGTCTAAAAGATTGGGGAATTTTTCAGAATGTAATGAAATGGTATTTTTAAAAAATGAAAGATTTTCGTGCATTTTATAAGAGTAACATGTGAATAAAAATATTTAAAAATCTAGTAATTTAGCATTAAAAAACGTAGCATGCGAGCGAATACAATGTACAGACATTTATAATAAATTTACGAAAAACAAGCATTATTCTTTACCTTATGGTTCGTAGAGATATATAATGATACTAATTAAATGTTTTTTCTATGGCTTTACTATGCTAATTATACTATTTCATACCGTAGAACCAGAATTAATGAGAATCAAGTGTTAAAGAATTGATTTCACTTTTTTTAATTCATATTATAAAGCAAAATCATATCCAAGAGTAATTTTGACACCATATTGCCCATTTGCAAGGAGCGAGGCAATCACTTTCATTTTTTGTCGGAAAAGTAATATCTTCTATTCAACGCACAACACCATTGAATAAAGAAGGTACTTTGATATACAATTTGTTTGAAAATTGTATCTCAATTATTGAGATTTAATGTCTTTTAAAATACTCTTAGAGCATGATTTTTCAATCCATCTGATTAAAGTAATCCGTTTAATGCCTGAGGGAGGCCACTCAGCTTGGCGAACCATGCCGTTGAGCGTCACAGCCTCCCTCGGAGTAATCCGTTTGCAGAAGATGTGATTTTTTGTACCGGAAACAGTATAAATAATTCGGTATTTGTTTCCGGTTAATATTAACACAACAAAATTAAAACGCCACTAAAATAAATAATTAATAATCGAAACAAAAGTTCTACAAATGCGTAATCGTAAACACTGAAATAATCAGAATAAAAATTGTGTTACAAATAGTGAATTTTTTTGGCGATTTCTTTTTCTATTACCCGCAGGCATAAGGCTAATATGGAAATAATCTCATTTTTTTGTAAATAGTATATGTAATATTTATTATTCAAATGTATTATCGACATTTTTCATATAATATTTCTTAATGTAATTGGTGTGAAAACTTAAAAATATATTAAGTATAAGATAAAATGTATTAATGTGTCCAATTAAATATTATTTTCACGTATGTTGTATACACCGAATAGCATGTTCTGCAACTCGGAGAGCCCTAGATGGGTCCCCTGGTATTCAAATATTCGAATGTAAAAAAATGTTGTCTTGTCAACAGAAGTTTTTTTATAAATTTGAGTGTATTTGCATTATATAGATCAATAGCTTTTTCTATCACTTGTGTCGTAAACAATAAAAGTCCAAATTTTGATTTTATGTTAAACTAATTTTTATTTTTGCCCCTTTAATACGAAATTCTGTGGTTTGTTTTTCATATTCGTAATGGTTAAAATAGTGCAGTAAACATCTAATGAAATTAATTAACAATATTAATTCAATCCTGAAGTTCACAATAGACCCTCCAGCATGCATTTCGTTTCTGCTCCATATTTTCATAAAATAAAATCATTAGAGGCAAGTTCAAACTCATCTATTAAATTTCTTTTGGAACTACCTATTTTGCTTATATCTTAACAATGCTTGCTATTATAGCCAGATACTTTTTTATAACTTTCCAAACTTTGCCATTCCCTTTTGGCTCTCGACACATTGTAGTTCTTTAACCCATTTCAAACATGAGGCCCATGACTTTTAGTTCTATTTCACTTTGTTGAATTGTTTTGTTTGGACTGTATGACGATGTCTGTTTTTCAAAGGCATGTTGAGCAAAATGTCTTCATAAATTTTACTACAGTACTCAATTTGCAAGAATACAACAATTAAAGACTTTTCTTTGCTCATAGGAATTATTCTGATCAAATTCGATTTGTTTACATAGCAGAACATTGACCTTTAACTTCCTAAATTGACAGTGGGTATCGAAAAGTACAGAAATATGTACATCGATTGAATACAACGATCAGAATACCACGAAACAATTAAAAAAAGATGTTTGGAGTCGTACAGGACCCTGTTTCCTAATTCCATTAACATTGACTATAATTCACAAACATCTTGATTGTACTCATTGAACATGTCAAATAAAATGTGACTAAAAAAATCGACTTCTTTTATTTTTTCTAACTTGCCGTAAAATAGGAAAATTTTTGTGCTTATAATGACAAATAAAAGATCGTTACTGACAGATTTTCATAATTCATGGCTGTTGTAACCAACAAATCCAGCCCGGTATATTCGGGTTAAAGATGACTGATGTACAAAACGAATATGAAAATACCCACGAACTATACCAGAAAGCAATTTTGATCTTTCGAACTAGTCATACGTTAACTGTCAATCGGGAAACATTTCAATATTTGTAACAACATTTATGATTGTGATTAGTTCAGTGTTTAAGCACGTAGTTCGATTGCATATCTGTTAAACTTGTGTTTTATCTAATTATTTATTTATTTGGGAAGCTTTAATTTCGCTTGGGAAGTTTTTTATGTAATATCACACGGAAACAATACATTCTGAAATATTTAGAGTGTTTTGAGTGCAAACGGGTCAATCTTCCATAACTGGAGACATTGCACACACTTTTAAAAATACTCATGCTTGAGCACAATTTAAAAACTGCAAAACATCAGAACATTGAGATAGACTTAAAAGAAATGTATTTGAAAGCACATTTTTCTAATAGACAATGTAAAAATTTAAACTGTGCGAAATTTATAAATTAAACAAATTGCAGTAAAACTGGCATTTAATAGTCAAATCGTTGCCTCCGTCAAAATGAAGTTAACATTATACACCGACATGTTTCTTCTTTATAATATAGATATTTATGGAAGTTTTGAGTATGAAAATTGTCATGGGATTTCATGCCTCTGTGCACAATGCAGACTGCAGTATGTGCAGCATCATAACAACCAAATAAAGCAAAAATTCACACAAATTACATATATATATTTTTTAAGAATTAAAAAAAAAAACGGTAATAGGTAAATTTCTCTAATACAGTCTAAGGGGGAACAGAAGAGTTAAATTAGATTGTCAATGATTATTTACTTGAATTCTATAACCTTCTATGAGTTCAAAAAGAAATTTTTTCTTCTAAGATAAGTTTAATTTGGAAACAAATCAGTGAATTAAATATACTATAAACAGTTATAAAGAAGATATATCGATAGTATATAATCTGGATGATTATTATGGATGTAATTTAAAAAACTGCAAAACTGCAAAACAAAATTAGATTTTTTTCTGTTATTTTAAATACAAGTATCACTTTTGGCCTACATGTAACCTTTCTACATCCCGTACTTACATGTATAAGCTTTTACTATTTCACACAAAATGAATGAAAAATTTAGTAACGGTTTCTTAAAATCTGCATTAATCGTATTGAAACCGTTGAGAATGTTGTTTAAAAATTTTAAATTAACATGTAATTTTCATGATAAAAATTAAAGTTAAGTTGTATTTGACACATTTTCTCAATATATTCACATTAAATTATTCATCTAAACATTAACAATCTTTAAAAGATCCATAAAGTTTATATGCCGTTTTTAAATACGTTATATTGTAAAGTATTTAGCTTTCAGCGTTATATTTGGATAAAGATACACTGTAAAATCATAAATAATTCATCGTGTTTCCAGAATAAATAACTGTTCACTCTAGTTTTGGGTTTTCTTTTGATTTCCTGCATATCAAATCATGCGCAAGGTTGTGTAAAATCTGTAGCTGATAAAGACCTTTGGAAGAAATCCGAAACACATACTGTATAAACTATTTATTTTTATTTTGAAGAAGAAAGTAGAATATGTATAAAGACATGCATCTAAGTAAAATTTATGTGATTAAATCTATGATGCGTATCTATTTCGTTGAATGTAAATACAAATAAATGTCGAATGCAAAGATGTTGGATGTTGGGTGTTTTGTTGCATGAAATTTGTAGGAATAATAGAGGTACAAATTGGTTCGAATAAAAATGAATTTTTTTTTAGAATTGAAATTGGAAAAACTGATATTTTTTCATTTCCTACAACTTTATAAATAAAAAAAAGGAAATAAAACAATTCAAATTTTCGGAATTTTCCATTAGGAATGATTGTAATAAACAGAAAGATGAACATTGAAAAATATTAAATTCATTTTTGTGGTTGTCGAAAATCAATCGAATTTCGTGTAAAAAATATAACTTTTTGTACTACATACAGTTGTTTTAATTTTAATTTGAGTGGATCAGGTAAAAAAAAATAAAAATTGCTCACGCCATGCTTTTGTGCAGATATTATTATGCGTGTTAATCTTTACACGGGGGCCCCGGAGAGCATCTGTCCAAATTTGCATGTATCTCGGTCAGATGCTGTCCGAACCCCCCCTCCCCTGTAAAGGTTAAATAAAAGTAAGCTTAATAAAAATATTTCATTATTATTAATCTAAATTCATCATAAAGAGTAATTATTAAAGAATTAAAGAAATGGATTGTAAATAAAAAACACTTGAGTTGTATTATTTGCATGTTTAAAACATATTCTGATTAATATCATTAGAAGACAATACCAAAAGCAAACGTCTTTTATATAATTTCAGAACGAAACTGAATATCACACCATCTACCTCTATATTTAACCTATGTTAAGTAAACGAAATGCTTTTAAAAATAATTTTAAAAACATTTTATATGAGGCAATAATATATGTAAAATTCCTTTGAATAAAAACACTAGGATTTTCATAGGTATAAATAATAATAATTTTTTTCAGAAAGCCAATACCTGATTTTTAAAAACTTTAGCGATAGCATGGAAATATAAAATATGAGCTTGGTAACAGCTTTTTTTTTATTAAATTAGAAAAATAAAAATAAATGTCAATTTTTATTTAGCGTGGATATAAATTAGTTTGGCAATAAAAAATTAGGCAAAAATAAGTTTCGTAGTTATAGAACTAAACAGGAGCGTACAGATTATTATAAGTTACTGAAACATGCAAAATTTAACTTTTTACAAATGTTTGACGTGAATACCCTTCGTTGACTCGAAAATGTAACACTGGTTAATTAATTTGTGGAAATTTTCACTTTGATCAAAACAAGTAGAATTCTGGTTAATGATTTTGATTCAGGAATGGATTTCGAAAGCTTCGTACTAAGAAACGTCGTATTTAAGAAACGCACACACTTGAAATTCAGGGTTGAGAAGACAAATGATCATAGCTAGGATGTAATGCAACTTCCGAGACATATTCAAACTCAGTTGTTTTCAGCATTTAGATAAAAAGTATCTTCGCAAACTTATGATACAGTACTGGCATTCTGCCTTTGAACTGGTAACTTGCAATTAATATTTTGCACATTGTTCAGTTTTGAAATTGTCTCAAGTAATTTGCGTCCGCTCTATATAAGCAAAATGCTGTACAATGTTCTATAATATTGCGTTTAGACTCTACAGTAATAACTGTGAAGCCGGAATCAACAATCATAGTAAAAAATCCGTTTTAGAAAGGTTTGTGCATTATAAGTCGTACTTGTATGGCGTTATTTTAGTTTTTAGTTTTATCGTTTTTAGATATCCTATCTTGAAGAGTTCTAAATCTTAATACACAATAATCATCAAACAAAGTTGCTATTAGATAGTGAAATGAATAAAATCCATGAGATTTTCACTAGATTTTATCATGTTTTGATAAATAATAATTTTTGATTGACCCACATTACTAAATGTTTTTTATTCATTCTTTTACTTTTCTGATTAAAATGATATTTATAAAATTAAATATGTGCTTTAAATGAATTACATTAATGAATGTGCTTGAAAAGCCATTTCGGATTATAAATACACTACAACATATACTTAACGTTAATATTATAGCTTTTAATCATTATTAATGCTACGTATTTTTAAGTAATATTACATTTGTTAAAAAGGTACAAAATATTTCAAAACTTCAAAAAACAAAGTAATAGGATATTCAGTCATAACACAAATCATGGAAAAATGTTTCAGAAATTTCAAAAATATCTCAAGCTCATCATTTTGAAAATTGATGTATCTTTTCACGAATTCATTTTTATTTCTTCGCTGAGACAATCTATCACGCTGACAATTGATTGGATTTTGAGAAAAAAATATAAGAAGACTCATTATCCTACATTACATATCTTTTGTATAATTTGAGGAAATACCTTTTTTGCACATATTGCAGAATATATAGAAAACCACTTTAAAGTTAATAAATGGAAGATTTGCACGGTGGTACGAAGATACTGCGAAGGTACTGAGTTTAAAATAAATTTTAAAATAATTATTTTTATTAAATAAAGGAATAAAATTTCATTTGCAGCATTATCGCATGAAAAAATGGTATAATGTAGTTAGCTGAATGAAATACCTGGTTGCGTAACAATTGAACTTCCAGGATAAATGTAAGTGCAAATAGAGAGCCGTGATAAATATAAAAAGTTAAAATGAAAATAAAATGAACATATTTAAAATATAATAAAAAATAGAAGTTTAACAATAAAGAATTAAGAAATATCCACTAAATCCAAGATGACAGACGAAACATACCGAGGGTTGAAAACATCTAAAAAAAAACAGAAAAAGACTCTTTACAGAGCCCATACATTTAGTTTAAAAGTTACAAAAATAATAAAACTTAGGAAAAAATAAAAGCTAGAAAACAGACTAAAGAAAGATTTATATGTATAAGCAAATACAAAAGTTAAGTTTAATTGAAAAGAGGAAAAAACACAATCCTCTTCATCAATTACTAAAGCATATTTAGCATATTTAGGGAGTTTACGATTAGTGGGGTAGGAGACTTCATAGTGTTTCAATTCTGCAATAATATCGTTAGGGATATTGTAAAAAGTTTTATAATTTTTTTTTTCGAAAGTTGACGTATGCGTTTTTTTAACCCTTTCAGGGGCAAAGTTCATACGTTTCTACAATATTGAAATAATTGAGTCACACCAGGATTTAACAACAAATATATTTCCAAATAAGTAAAAGATTTTCTTCACGTAAATTATAAAACTAAAATTTTATTCCAAAATTCCGGTGCAATTGTGGCATTTGGGAATTAAAATTAAGTGGGATATATTATAACCCACCGCCCTCCAAGAGGTTAAAGAGGTGGTGCAGAGATTTCTGCCTGTAGTAGTGTTTCTGAGGTAAAGTTGTCCATTCCTGATTACGCGAAGATTTTTTTATGAGCTCTATAGAGATAATTCATATTGACAAAGACACAGATTGGTCAAGCATAAGTGAGTATAGAGCGAATGCATGCATTGTATAGAATAACTTTATTTTTAATATAAAGAGTTTTGAGGAGAGTTAAAAGTAATTTAGAGATACAACCGACTTTGCTTCTAATATTTGAAAAAAGTTTAAGGAAATTATCCTATCAAGGTTAATCCCCCAGATATTTAGTATCATTAGGCCAGGGAATAGTCATATTATTGATATTAATACGGTTAAGATAAGTGAATTAAAAAAAAAAAATAGCAGCAGTTTTTTGTTCAGCAAGTCTAACGCGCCATCAAGTACACCAGCTTGTGAAATCATCAATGTGTTTTTGTAGAATATTTTGTAAAGCGTGTATGGGTGAAGTGCAGAAGCGTAAATTGCCGTGTCGTCCTGGTACAGGGCAAGTAAAGCACGCAAAGTGCGAGGGATATCGTTAAAATATATGTTAAAAAGAGAAGGGCCACGACGGAGCCTTGAAGAATGCCTGCGAGTATATGATAAAGTTTAGAGAGTATATTATTGATGCGGACACAAAAAAGCAGTCGCTAAGGTATGAATGTATGAGTTGAATAAGTCCGGCATGAATACCAAACTTAATGAATTGGAAAATAAGTCCCTAATTACAGATTTTATCGACCTCAAGGAAAATGGCAGGAGCTGGAATAATCATGTTGAGGTTTACACTAAGGAATTCCACAACACGAAGCAGTTGATTTTGAGTAGAATGTTTAGGCCTAAAGCAAAATTGTTCGTGTATGAGAATGTTCTTTTTGTCTAAAATCTCGCGGAGCTGGGACCTGATGACGCACTCAGCAACTTTTCTAATAAGAAAGTAGAAGTGAAATTGCGCGGAAGTTAACCGGATCGTGTAAATTACAATTAAGTTTAGGAATGGGAGAAACAACAAACGTTTTCCAAGGTTTAGGGAAATAAGAATATTTCAGAACAGCATTAGTGAGGTTATTATGATATAAAACACAATTTAATGGTAAGTTTTTCAAGGCAATGTTAGTAATCTTATCATATCCGGGGCTTTACGAATTTTGAGATTTTTAATAATATTAGAGATGATAAGAGGTTGAATTTCAGGGAAGGGTTCAGTGGGAGGGATAGATAAAAAGTTATTAACATTATTATGAACATTAAAATAATGTTCAGGGCTAGCCAGATAGATGTTAGGGGAGAACTGCTCGGCATATTTTTTAGTTACTGCTTTATCATTATCAGTGTGTGCTGTACTATTAAAAGAAGTGAAGGGAGGAATAGGGGTGTAATTATTATTAAGTATTTTTTTAATAGTCTATAGAGAATTATCTTCAGGAGAAAGAGAGTTAAGGAAATTAGTCGAACTTTTTTGCTTTTCTTTAGTAATACAGTTTTTTATTTTATTATTAAGGTGATATTTAATAATAATTTTAAGGGTGGGATCCCTGGTAGCTTGATAAAGTAGCCGGATGTTATGTCTTTGTTTACAAATATTGTGAACTTAATTCGGAAGAGTGAAAGAGTTATTATTTTTGAAATGATGATAAGTACCTTGTTTTTAAACAGAGACAATAAGGTTTTAAAGAAGTTACAGTATCATTGGTGTTATTCATGGTAGGAAATTAGTTAGGTCAGAGTTAGATCAGAGTCATGAAAAATATTTTAAATTTACTCCAATGCACAGCTGTGGACGGAGGAGGGAAAGGGGGGTTAATAAAATAAATTTTAAAACATACAGAGTAAAACATAAAAGATTATTTAATTTTTTCCATTACTTTCTACTTTTCTCTAACTTTATATTTTCTGTACAGTGTTTCAATACTCTGGGAAAATTTATTTCTGGGAAAAACTCTTTATTAAAAAAAAAAAAAAAAAAAAAAAAAAATCGCATTTTGATCAATCTTAAAAATAATAATTTTCTTCAATGAGGTAAGCTTACATACCTGTAGCGCTTGACATTGCGCTACCTCAAAAATACGACATTTTAATATCATCAGTCTCGAATAATTATTAATGTAAACAATTGAAGTATTTTTACATATGAGTGACTTAAATCAATTTTTATTGTTTGTTGAAAATTAATGTTAATATTGCTGTTTAGTTAAGTATTTGATAGCAATTAATGAATGATTTTTTAATTGTAAGCGAATAAATATTTTTTTTATTGAATTCTTATAAAAGGGCTATGGTCAAATGATCCCAAATCTTGTTTACAAAAATCAAGGTTGCTCATTGCTAGATACTATACATGTATGTATTATATTTATTATACAATATATTTGTTATTCCGGCCAATTGATTCTTTAAATTTCTCTATCCTCCGCTAGACTATACATGTACCCTCTTAAAATATTCAGCTATTTTTTGTAGATTCATTGCTTAAAAAATACAAATAATTTTATAGATCATAAAGCGTTTACGGCTCATATGGCCGTAATTTTAGACCTTTTCTTATTCAACCAACCTTACAACACTCAGAAAGGTAACACAGTAAAAATAATAAAAACAAAAAATATAATCTTTCGTCATTTTAAAACTGTTTGACCCTATTAAACAAATAAAAAATATATTTGTTACTCCGGCAAATTGATTTTTTAAACGTCTCTATCCTCACCAAAAGACGATATCGCACAAACACAGGCACTAACCAGATATTACTTTAAACTACCATCGACTATACTACGACCATATACTACATCCATCCGAGAATATCGATTTGCCTCGATCGCTTCATTTAGCCAGCAACTCTTACATCAACAATATTGCAACCCTGGAACTAGTGATGTGCAGAATGAATGATTTTAATATTCGAATGAATCATTCGAACATGCACATACCACTAACTTCCTTTTGTTTTCTTTCCTTTTTTTTTTCTTTTTAACACTTTCCAACCTAGTTTAAAAGTGTTTATGACTTCGGTTTGTCTGGCCGTCTGCCGTCTGCCGTCTGTCCGTGCTCTAACTCCCGTAAATATGCTCGGATTGCCCTGCAATTTTTATATGTTATAATAGTTATCTATAGCATGTTCCCTATTTCAACGGAAGTGTGTAGCACTTATAGTTTTTTTACAGGGACACTCAAAAGAATTCCGTTACATTGCGGTCTATGGGGAAAAATCATTTGCGGTTTATTTAAATAATGTTTCACTATTTTAAACGCATTGAAATTTATATATATCACTAAGGTGCATTAGAAGAAGCTAAATATGGAATAGGGTGTGCATACCACTTATACTTACTTTACAGGGACAGTCAAAAGAATTCCGTTACATTACGTCTATGAAGAAAAATCGTCTGCGGTTTATTTAAATAATGTTTCACTATTTTAAACGCATTGAAATTTGTATAAGGTTCATTACAAGAGACTTACTACAGAATATTGTGTGTATAGCAGTCATCGTTCATTTACAGGGACACACAAAAGAATTCTCTACTGTATGTTAACAATAATTTTTGGAAGTGCGTTTTAAGTTACTGAATGCTATTTTAATTTTAAATCGCTTTTTGTATATTACGTGGTGTGTATAAATTCTGTAGATCCTATACAGGGAAGCACAAAAGTTCCGTATTATTTAACTCAAGACGGAGAATTTTAAACTGTGTTACGTGTTTCCTAACTGAACTAAAATTTAGCATCCTATGTTGTATATATACAAATCTATAGATCCCATACAGGGCTGAATAAAAGTATTCGGATTACTTAGATGTTATCTTTTAGCTTATTAAAGAGTATGATTCGTAAAATTATTTTGGAAGCGTTGGAAAATGTTACATAATCTATGCTTGACGCATGATTTTTCGTTCTTGTTATTTTTTTTTAAATTAATTTCTACCAGAAATGTTTTAAGAGAAATAGAAATTTCAATTCTAATAAGAATTAACTTAAGAATTACATAAAAATATCAAATGATTTTTTTCTTTTGCGATATTTCTGGGTACAGTTGGTTAAAAAACACAAAGTTTCGCAACTATCGATTTGTTTCTGTTTTTTACAGATTTTCTGGTGGTAATTGATTAAAATAAATAAGAAGACTAACAAATATACTTTTGCGCCTGCCCGAATGATTCATTTGAAGGACAAAATCATTCATTATGCCCATCACTACCTCGAACGCTCTTTGAAAAACAGAAGTTTGAAAAATCCAAGATGACGTATGCGGATTGCCCAGAAGTGCTGCAGCAGTGGAATGTAAAACACTAAGCTTCTTGCATGCGTGCCCTAAATTGAAAACAAAAATGGATTTATTAAAAAATAAGCTAAAAGGCCAAATTAAGTGCAATTCCGTAGAAAATATTTCTACTATAACAATAAATATTGAAATAAATGATATATTTTTTTTTTACAATGATGGTTCTAGATTTAGCATACATGAGTGGGTTAAATAAAAATTGCATTTCTGATATTTTTGGAATGAAATTTAAAATAAAATTCAGCTAAAAATAAACATTACAAAACTACACAGAAAAAATACAATTTTATTTTCCTCATTTGAAATAGTTAATTTATTGGGATATTTTATCTAGAAGATAGAATATCAAATAAAAATCAGTCATTCTTTTAAGTGCACATTTTTGTAAAAAGAATAAAAAAAATATTTTTGTAAAATTATCTTGAACTCAGGTATTTTTCTTTGGTGCTTGATTATTTCTTAAAGCGATCGGAAAATAATCAGATAATTTTTGGATCAATATAATGTAATTTGATTAAAAGCGTCATCCCGAATATGGCAAAAAGAAGATTTTTTGTTTCATAATTTATTTTCAGAGAAATATTTCATAGGCCATAGAACAGAATACAATAATTAAATTAAGACGAGGAAATACAGAACGACAAAAAAACTATTTTCTCATTTTGCTTTTCCCTTGAAATGTCCGTTTACTGAAACAATTCAGAAAACAATATATTACTTCATAAAAGAAGATTTAAAATTTTTATTCCATTTGTTTGCATTTTCTTTACACGGTCAAACTTTAAGGATCATCCAAAAAAAATGTGAGTCAAGATAAAAGTATATGTTGAAGTTTTAGCATTTTGATTATACAGATATACTGAAGAAACAGAAATTGTGAAACATTAATTTAAAGAGTGCAACTCTGAATCATTTAAAGAAAAATGAATGCAGTAAAAAGCATTTTTTATATATTTAAAATCATCGACTTTTTACGTAATTTCGCCGAAATATGCCAAAATTTCTAAATACATTCTGATATTTTATAAACTAATTTATAAGTATAAATATTCCCTCATATTTTTTTCTATTACGTCATAAAAGTAGATTAGCAGATATTTACAAAAATAATATAAAATTAAAAAGCAATACATGAATAATCTGAATGTGTGATTTTGTACCGCGGACTGTTGGAAATAATTTACAAATGTGAAAATAAGTCAACTGTACAACATTTAATTGTATTCAGTATTTAAAAAAAGAGACATGTATTAATTCATAAGGAAAATTACGAAAACAATTATTATTTTTTTTAATCAATTAAACACATTGCACATCAAATTTGATTGGTAACTCACAATTACTAAGCTCTACAAAATAATACATTTTTATTTTATTTCCACACTATTTCAGGTATTTTTAATATTTATCTATGTTCTGAGTAAAGAAATGACAAGATTTTCATACACCACATATGGTTCGTTGGAAAAGTTCGGATGGATATATATATATATATATATATATATATATATATATATATATATATATATATATATATAATACATAAGATGAAGCAGACTAAAGAAATATATATCGATAAAACGTCGATCATTAAAATCTCTTTCTATAGCTTTGATATATTTTAAGTATTTTAAGTAAACATTTTGTTCCTTGATAATATTTTTTAGCAAGTACATATGTATGAAATGTGGAATATTAAAACTTTTTCAAATGTCAAACGCCACATTTGTCGTTTAATCGATTTTTTTTTCAATAGCAAAATATTTATAAAGTGTATGACACTCATCTTTAAAAAACATATTCAAATTAATCTTAGACAAAATATGAAGTTTATTTGTGTTTAACAGTTGATTTTTCAAATCGAAAAATATAACATTAAATAAAGCACGTTAAATACTTGCCCGTTCATATTAAATATATATTTTTTTTACTTGTATGAATCCAATACATATCAAGATATTAAAAAATATATATTACTATATAATATATATATATATTTATCTTTTAGTACGGACATACATTCTTAAAAATATGATAAGACATTAATTATAATCTTAGAATTTGCGGAGTCCTCGTCTTTGATTAGAACGAATATGCATTATATAGATCACCTAGCCTTTGATATCATACAAGGCTGTACATACCGCAATTTCTTTCGTATAATCCGCGGATCAAACAATCATGTTTAGACCCAGAAATTTTATTTTGTAATTGCAGTCAAATATTTACAGCGATCTAGTCAGTTACATTTCATAAAATAAAATTTCTGGGTCAAAATATGTTTTTTTGATCAGTGGATTATACGCCGGAAATGATGGCAATTAGTTATTTAAATGTAATGTACTGTCCGATTGGACATATTCTGATCAAACGATCTTACGTTTCTCAAATGCCAGTAGGGAATGTGTAATTTAATTAAATAATATTACTTCGATCTCACGAATGCTATCATATCACTAACCACTTTAAACAGTACTGATTACATGTCACAAACAGTTGCATAATAGTGAAATAACCAAAATTAATATTTAGAAAGCTGAACAAAAGGAGGAATTGCGTAAGAAATACATTTATTTTAACACAGAGAGAAGCTAATTTCATAATAGCAAAAGTGTACATGATACTAATTTAAAATTAGCTCGATAAATACAATGAATCTGGAATGCGCTGAAATAATATAAATTAATTAGCAATATTCGAATAAAACTTATTTAACTATTTTCTATTTATCTTAAACACACATATATACATAATATATACATTTAGTGAGAAAAAAAGTTATACTAATTTCAAAAAGTGAAAGTTATAATTAAAAAATGTAAAGAACATATATCTCAGTATCAAATTTCATTGAGAATGTCTCGACAACCATATAAAAATCGATGTTTATTTAACAATTCATCCTTCGAAACGAAACATATAAATTTTAAAAGCAACGTACCTTTAGATCAGTCCGAAATATATTTTATAATTATGTGTATGAGTAAATACAAGCAAATTTTATTTCAAAACAATTCTCCATGAAAATATAAATACATATTGACAGTGTAGGACATTACCTGCAATCCTAGAAATTCTGAAGTACCTATATGCGTTTATGATATCAGACAAGACTGTATATAATTAGATATTGAATAGTAATGCACTTCCCTATTGCACAAAAGGCAATCAAACAATCTTACATTCCATAAATGCTGGTGGAGAACGTATGATCTTACTAAAATTCGATTATTTTGGTGCCAGAAATACATCTTATCCCCAAGCACTTTACAAGTTTAGAAAATTAGTAGAAAATCTATTTGTATAATGGGAGAAAAAATAAAGTACTGATTTTAAAAAAGCAGTTTTGTAGAAAATAAATTTAATTTTACTCAGTCAGAAAATGAATTTATAATGTTTAAAAGTATAAATTATGCATAAAACATATCTTTTTTTAAAACAATTACAAGAAACATAAAGTTAAATTATGTATGTTAAATTATATATAATTAGATATGGTAATAGGTAAAATATTTTGAAATATTTTCTGCTCAATTTTAGTCTATAGAACCAAATGTATATCACATTATTTGAAAAACGCAGAAGGCTAATATTTCTATAAAAATAAAAGGTCTCTTTAATCGATTAGTATTATTTTGTTTTAATGATGCTAAATATGTAAGTCATAAGTTAAATCTCTTCCAGAAGTGCATGCGGATTCTCTAAACAATCGTATAAATTTAATTAGGGATTTTAGTTAGTTACTTCATTGTTTAAATCAAAATGTGTAAATTAAAAAATATGTATATTTATTTAAGGAGCAATCTCAAATATTTTGAATTTATATGTATATTTATGTAATCAATAAATAGAATTATTAATTACAATCTTAGAACTGATAGAAGATCGCATGTGATGATTAGAAGAAATTGTGTTAAGTAAGATCAATGCATCTTTTATATTAAACGAGACTGCACATAATTAAATATTAATCAGTAATTAGCTTCTGTTTACCTTTCTTTCAGCAGCTACTTTATAGTCTCAGAAAATGATAGTAATTTTTTACTTAAATTGGATATCGTTGAAATAATTAATATTAGGTTATATCAAAAGTATGTTCGTATTTTAAATGCTTATATACCAACGACCGTAGCTGGCACTTTATCACCCTTATTGTTGAAATTAAAATGTTATTTAAAAGAACTCATATCCCTCTATATTTTATAATCATGAAAGATTCTTTCTTTCATTTTTAGGTTATGTAAAGTTTGGATAGGAATTTTGAGGTTTTAGACATCTTAAAGCATGATCTTAAACTAGCACTTAAAACTAATGTAGCTGTCCTCAAAACTCGTGCAGTTGGAGGCCGGCAGTTGGATTAGTGTCTGGACAGTTCAAACACAAATCCAAACGTTTTAAGGAAGGGGATCTCGGCCTTAAAATCAAACACAGAAATGACAGATGAATTTTGACCAATTTAAGAGAAAAAACAGGAGGGTTCATTATCCGCAATAAATTGTAATGGTAAAAATTAACAAAACTACACATTCAAGCAGTAAAAATTGCGAAGACGGGATTCTCCTCTTTCTCTCTTTTTTCCTTCTTTTGTAAGACGTTAAGGTATAATGGCTACAACGAACATGTCTTAAGTAGACTCGGAAAATTTGTTTGTGCATTTTTTGTGAATTCTGAAGCTCAATAGCTATTTTATAGCAGTTATATAAATTTAGATGTTTATGTATCTGTCGAAAATTTTTACATTATTGTTACACTTTAAAACACATAAAAGTTAGAATTTACTTCATTTCTGCAGCGAAATTTTTATGTGTCGATTTAAAAACAGAAAGAAAATCTTGGAAATTAAAGTAAAGCATTCAGGAGAAATGGAATATATATATAACCATAAAGTTATCGTTCTGAAACTGATATCCAGGGAGCCAATATTTCAATGCTAAAACTTAAAAAGTCTAACTTAAAACATCTAGTTAACTTAAAACATCTTCTTTTAACATTTTGCAACACTTTAAAATTGTTTATAAATTCGGTTTGTCTGTCTGTCTGTTCGCCTGGTCATACCACTGTGCTCTAAATCTCGTAAATATGCTCGGATTGCCTGCAAAATTGATAAGTTATTGATGTTGAACATGGAATGTTCAATATTGAAAATGGAGTGTGTAGCACTTATAGTTCGATTACAGATACACAGAGATGAAGTCCGTTAAATTAAGATCTATGGGAAAAATCGTTTCCGACGTAATTTAGTGATGTTACAATACTGAAAATGTAATGAAATTGAAAGTCATCAGTGAGGTGCACCAAAACATGCTCTCTCAGGAATATCGAATAAATACACTTTAAAAATAAATTCAAGAAAATATGGAAGCAAAATCGGCCATGTATTCTCCGTTTTTTTTTCTAGAATTTTACTGTTTTCAAGTTGTTGGTTTCCTGCTATTCAATATAGGGAAATTGTGTTTTATTTCTAAATGTGATCAAAACTCAATATTTAAAAAATAATTATTTCCTGATGCATATTCACACGATAGGTATATTTTACTCAATATTATCACATCCGTTTTTTTTTTCGCTTTCATTCAAGAGATTCAAATCTCGGTACTCGCTGCCACAATATGGATGTTCAGTTCCCTACACCAACTGTCCACATCTAACGAATTGTGTATAGGCCAAAACATCAATTACGAAAATTTAACTGGAATTTTCAGTTTATTCTCAATTGCCTGGGAACATTTTCAATATTCAGCGAGTAAGGATGAAAAGAAAATTTTTTGTTTATCCTGGGAAATTTACGATTTCAACTCTAAATAGAAAATTTCCATTAAAAGACAGATATTTCACGTAAAATCATTCATTTACATATATACCGAATTTTATTTAGTTCATTTACAGAAACGCATAAAAGAATTCGGTTACAGAACGGACTATAATCGATTTCATTATATATTACAATATGCCTTTTGTTAAAATATATGTTTGAAAGTGTTTCTGAATCTATACCTGAGGCATGAATTTTCTATATCGGAGAAACAATGATTTTATTATGGTTATATTCCTGGAAATTACCATTTCCAGGTTGTAAGTTGATCAGTCATTGTATATCGAAATGTACTTCAGTCGTTAATCAGACTTTGCTGGAATAGACAAACTTTCAGAGTCGTTTCTTTCGGGAAAATCCAGCTATACAATTTCTGTAATAAGCAATTACTTATGTTGTATTTTATTCTTTCAATTGTAGGTCTAATACATGCACAGAACTTGCTAAACTTTTATAGTTTTTTCTACATTAAGAAATGTTATTTTTAATATTAAGAACTTTGATTTTTAATATTAAGAACTGTGATTTTTAATATTAATAAATGTGATTTTTAATATTAAGAAATGTGATTTTTAATGCTCGTTCTCAAAGTTTTTAATAATTTTGTCAGCAAAGTGAATTGATAAAGTTTTATGGGTACAACTCGGAGAAAGCTTTTAACTCTTTTGTAAAGAAAATTCTAAATATCCGTGAAAGTATCGTAGTAGTTAAATCTCTGCACATAATTTTGTAAACTCATGATCGGAACTCAATATATAATAACTACTATCCTGGTATTTAGTAAATTTACACGTGTAGTGCGTGCGTAATGCTTCGCTAAATATATATAAAATATCAGCAGAACATAACAAAAAGAAGTATATTTTTCCGAAAATTAAAAATATATTTACAAGTCCAGTGTGTAGGTTTTTGTAATTGTTGTTTTTCGAACACGTACTGTAAAAAAGTATGGTAATCATTGTGTATGTATGTATGGGAGGGAACACGATAGCTTCAAAACGGTATATCCGATTGACCGACTAGTGTACAAAAACTGCAAAGCGTTTTGATCAAATCTGCCGACGGATCAGGTACTTAAAAATATTAAAACAATTTTTAAACAGGTTTTCTATCAGGAGACAGGAATCTATAGGGAAAACCACCAAGAAAACTTGACTATATATATTATTATAAGTAATAAGAATTGCGACGATGTAATCAAGCATTAGTTGCTAAGAGGTAACATCTCCATATTTGAATCGAGAGTTCCAGTGTTCAACTTTTGATCATTCCATTACCAGAAATTTATCTGAATCACAATATACTATAAAATGTTCCGAAAGTTAAGTGGAAGAGCTTGCATTTAAAAAAAAAATTAGATATTTCTGTCTGTCCATTGCAGTGGAGTATGCATACACAATTTAAAACATAAATCGCAAGCACATTTTCTATGATAATCAATGCATTGTACTTCATTATGGTTTCTTCGTAATTTTCACATATGAATTATTTTAAACATCATACAGAAGCTGCCGTGATTTCCCAACTAGCGCAACATCTATAATATAAAAATCTGATTGTCGATTTATATTTCACAACTATCCCTCATAGAATATGGAACGTTACGCAATGGAATTGTTACCAGTTATTCCAATTGATCAAAGTATGTCATAATAACACTGAGAATATTAAAATTTGAATTTAATTACCGCCTATTATTGAAAACATTTTACAAATTTGAAAATAAGTAAACTGTACAACATTTAATGTACCCAGTATTTATAAAAATAGACATGTATTAATTCATAATAAAAATTATGAAAACAATTATGAAATATAATTTTTTTCTAATTGTTAATGGGATGTATGTAATGGTAGCATATAAATTACTTCAATGGTGTGAATTTTTTTGTTCACGTAAAAAATGTAAATAATGGGAATCGGTGAACAAATATATTTTTAGTTAATTACGTAGATTTAATGATTTTTAGTTTACATTATTTAAAAAAAATAATGCATAAAATATTCATATGACTTACTTCTACATTTACAAGTATTTTTAATATTATTGACCTGCATTAAATAATACTATTTTTCGAATTCATTTATAAGGTAGATGAATGGACTTTGACAACATGGAGTTCTGAATATACACCCTATTCTGATTCTCATATTAAAATATTTTGTTCAAACCGTAGCAACCTACACAGCACACCTTGATGATTATCACCTGGACGAATTTGCATCGACGACTTAGACAAGTAAACGAACAAGCTTAGTGATAATGGTGCTCTTCAAGTTTTTATCCAAAATACTCCCAAACAATGGAATTGTATTGATCGCATGTCGTCATTTTTTTTATAAAGGCATTCTACTATAACTGCATAAAAATCACTTCACATGTAAAATATACTTTTCAGTTAATTTACATTTTAAATGTAATTATTGCTTATAATAAAAAATTTAGTAGAGTTAATATAATTTTTTTTAAAGTAGAATAAAATAAGATTTCTTTTTTTCTCACTCACAAATAAGATTTCATACAATGCAAATGCGACACATCGGATAGCAACGGCAGCTAGTAATATTTTACATCTTCAACAAAGTATATACATAAAAGAACATTATAATTATATTAAAATAAATAAGAGGTTTTCAATCAAATATAATGAAGAGCATTTTTGTATTTAGATAATAAAATTATTCGTCTTTTTAAATTATTTCTATCAAACATAATTCCACACAAAAAACTAGGAAATTTTGAAATCTAAATTAACTCAATACGGTAGAAATAAACCTTTATAAATAGAAGCTGATCTGAAATGTAAGTATAACTCAGCAAAACCTTTTTCGAAAAATGTACACACCTTCAAAATACTACTCCGTCTGAGCACTTTAAATCAAAAATCATGTAAAATTCGTACTTTATTCATTACGACCATTTTTGAATCGGAAAAATTAAGAATAATACTTTAATGCATATTTTAGATTTTTTTTTTCCGATTTAAAATCTTTGTATTGTAAATATTAACAAACATGCTACACTAACATTTTAATGAGAAATAATTACAATAATTACAGAAATTTAGTTAATAAATTACTTTTGGATAATTTATTCATGGCTTAATCGTATTTTTAATTAATTTAGACAATGTAAAATTTCTTTTTTTTATTTGCATTTCACATTATCGAATCAGAGCTTAATTAATACATTGCAAAAGTGCTGCAAATTATTCTCATATTTTTAGTTGGAAAGGAATTCTGAACGATTTTAATTGTGAATATTTTCCAAATGTTTCAAAAAAATTTTATTTAGTAAGTCATCGGCATTTTTTATTACAGAGCTGGAATTCATTATTTACAAATTTATGTGATATTATATAAAACATTTAATAATTTTTATTTATTTATTTTTATTCAGCTTAGTTAAAATAGTTTTTAGTTGAACATTCATATTTATTTATATGACAGTAACATATGAAACATAGAATTAGAAATATTTTTAATAAAGATTAATACATGGTTATTAAAATATATTCCCACTTGAAATGGCTTGAAAATACATTCTACTATTTCAAATAAGACAAAATTTAAATTTTAGATAACAATAATCTAGAATGGAATGCTGAATGAATTTGTTGGCTATCTATATTGCGAGACAATTATTTATTTTTAATATTATTATGAACAAAACACACATTCGAACCTATGTACTTATTTATCTAATTTTTGTGTTGATTAGAGTTAAAAAATAATAAGTTTTGAATTTCGGAACAAAATAATTTAGATTTCAGAAAATCTTTAAGCAAACATTATATGAGGAAATAAATGTGTCGAATTATGTAATTTTAAAGCCATTCGCCTTAAATTTTATGTCGGTCTTAAGCTCTTAAGATCGACATAAAGATCAATTTCCCCCATTTTTTAAACTGCGCTATTTCTCAAACTAATGGATTCAGTTATTTTCTTATAATTAAAAAATATGATTTTAAAAATGCACTGAAATAAAATTATTCATTTACAAAATTGACTTTAACATTAAGAGTTTCATTATTTTATCATTCACTTTTAAACCTTACTGTAAATTGGACGTTAAAATTATGTTAACACGTAAAATTAAAAACTCAAACTGAATGCAAAAAGTTTAAAGCACCAATTCTTCTAATTACAAAAATTATAGAAAATTTATGGAAATTTCAGAACACTCAAAATTTGTTCCTGTGATAAAAAAAAAGATTAAAATGAGGCTTTTAAAATGATTTATCATTTTAATTTCTTAATTTTGTACGTGAATGTTTTCTAAACTACATTGTATCGATTGTAATTTAACAACTTAGAATGTTATGGTTAAGGATTCAAAATGAAGATTTTTAAACATATTTTTAAAGAAGAATTTAATTATTTTTAAAAGGAATTATATTTAATGAAACTAGTATACGTTTGTTAAACTATTGGGTTGGGGACATAAAAGAAGGCGCGCAGAAATAAAACACATTGGCAAAATGTTTTATATAATTTGAAAAAACATTTTTTAGTCCTGCAAATGTATGTATTTTGATTTATAATTTTATAGATTTATGTGCATTTTTAGATCATTAAAATAAAGTGTCAAGTGGGAAAAAACTAAACATTTCCGACACTATTTAATGTTTGCATTATCCTTCTCTAAGAAGGCTTTGCACTGTGTATTATTCAATAATGTCGTAGAATTAAAGGTTTGGTAGGACACATTCGGTGACTCAAAAACAGGAAATTTCTATCACCTAGGCATACAAACAATTAATGCGAAGGAAAGAAGTCGAAAGCAACAAACACATTTTATTGAATAATTAGTTTTAATTCTTTTATTTAAAACAAATTTGAGAAAATACGCCCATGAATTATTCCTCAATACAATAGTAAAAAAAAACGGTGGAATTTTAAAATTATTTTTTAGTAACTATGTTATTCTAACAAGAAATTATGTACCAATAATTTCCAGTAAAAATAAATCAATAAATGTTTCAAAAAATTCAGTTTGCAGAACATTAAAAAAAAAAAAAAAAAAAATATATATATATATATATATATATATATATATATATATATATATTTCATTTTATTACTTAATATAAATGCATTAAAACCTTGTGTATCTGTTTTAAATACGAAGGATAGTTTATATTATAAAAAACTGGCACAAAACAAAATTTTCATTACAAAGTTTCATATTGATATGTACTATTTTTAATTCAAGGTAAATTCGAGGTATTCGGGTTAATCAACCAACATTCTCAGAAGATGCACAGATTTGTTGTAGGGTGCAAACATATTGTCCCTTTGAGATGTAATGGATTTTCAATACACATGAAGCATTACACAATTGTATAGACTTAAAAAAATTGTTTTGAGTAAAATGCATTTAAAATATTTTATATGCTATTTTTATTTATTTCTTTGAGAACACTGTTACACACTAATTCGGCAAAACAATTGCAGAAAGTTACAATTTGTATTTTTTATTAATTTATTTTTTAAAGCTACCGATTTTACCCCCACCTGACCCTACCTTATATATGCATATATCATACAATTTTACTAGGTATGTTACATAAAGCTGCAGTAATAAGTAACATTTTTACACATATAGAACATACAACAGAAAATATGCGCAGATGGTAGATTATTTGTCACAATGAATGACGTCATTCTAACAGTCAGCAAAATTAATCGGACATATTCTGACAGTTTCAAATTTTACGTTCACCAGTGCCTAATTTTTTTAACTGGACTATTAAAAAACGATGCGAAATAATTTACAGTGCTTTTCTCTTGAAAAAAAAAAAAGTCATCTCTCTTTGAAACGTTTTCAAACTACACCGCTGTACAAGAAACCATACTTGGATGCAGTAAATTTCAAATATGACAAAACTGCATAAAAACAAATATGTGTCCCTATGTAAAATATTGATATGTTTGTAAAATATTGATATTTATGTAAGTTGTAATCAAAAAAGGTTAAATGTATTAGATAGAAACAACAGTTGAAATTTAATAAATTTTCAAAATTTACTTCAGAATTTTACAAAATTTAAAAAGTTTACTGAAGAACAAACCCTCATTACAGTCGACAATAAAATATATTTTATACAAAAATTTGAAAAAAATTAAGATGATTAAATTTGTGAAGAGTTCATTTTTGTTGGGAAAAACTTTTGTGAAGGGTTCTTTTAAAAGAGAAATATGTGAAGGGTCCTGTTTAAAGATGAAAAAATTGTGAAGGATCCTGTTTTAAAATTTAAAATATTTTGAAAGATCTTTTAAAGCATCGAAATTCTTTTTAAACAGATCCTTGTGATTTACCTACTAAAGTTGTATTTTTTCATGATTTAAGCACATATGAGATATTTCATACCTCTAAATTAAATTAATAATTTTAAATGAATTTTAAAATCACGGGTAAATGAAAAAAAAAAAAAGAATCTATTTTTTACTTTTTAAACTCTGGATTTAAAGAGATAAGCATTTATTTATCCATTGTATAGCCTAAAATAATTATTCAGAATTAACTTTCTGCATTTTTTTTACAAAATAATATAAAATTAATATTTTACAGCTAAAAAACCCTATGTGGGGTAAAATGGTTATAGCTTAATGGGTATAGCTTAATGGGTATATGCTTAACAAGCAAATACCAATTTTGTTACTGTATTTTTTATCAATTTTATCATAATTTTTAATGTAACATTTGACATTAAAACAATATAGTGCTCGAAAACTATTTACTTGAATACGTTTATTAAAAAATAATTTACAGTAACAGCAAATTATGCATGAAGCTGGAAGTCTCTGTCACAGAACAGGCAATTCTATAGACAAACTAAGCATATAAATCAAATGAAAAAGTTTATTTGGAGAATCAACAAGTCAAATTAAATAAAAAAAACAATAAATAAATAAACAATATATCTAATATTAAGTCGAATCTTTTAGTCTGGGAGATTGTCTATGCCTGTCTTCAATTCTATAATGTATGCTTTGCGTATGAATGCATATAACAATGGTTGTTCGGTTTTCTTCGTTGTGCAATAACAACAAAGAAAAGAAAAATGTTTTATCCATAGGAAATCAAAAACTTATTATAATTAACAGTAAAATTGAAGACATTTAATTACAAAATATTTTCTGATTTTAAAAAATGAATATAAATATATTTTCGACGAAATGGAGATTCCAAAATGTGAAATAACCAAAATAAAAAAATAAATAAAAAACAACTTAATTTAATACATATATATTACATATTACAATACATAAAAGGCTGTTTTCATTAAAAAAAAAAAAGAATCTTAAATAATTCATCCGCTACATGCAAAAGTTTTTACTATAATCTGAGAAGCGATTTTTAACCTTATTTTGGAGCAGAAAATAGAGGTGAAAATCCCATGTAATGCTATGGGAATAAGAGTAGGAAAATAGTCCCATCTTTAAACCGGATTATATAAAAAAACAGAGTTTTCCTATTTAATCGCAAACCGTCATTTGCTTCAGCATCAACAGATTAACATCATATATTAATTTTTTTTAAATCGTCCGAGCAGTAAAAAGAGGTGAAAATCCCATGTAATGCTATGGGAATAAGAGTAGGAAAATAGTCCCATCTTTAACCCGGATTCTATAAAAAAAAACCAGAGTTTTCCTATTTAATCCCAAACCGTCATTCGCTTCAGCAACAACAGATTAACATCATATATTAATTTTTTTTTTAATAATCCGAGCAGATTTCGAGAAAAAAATCTTACGACATGACAACATTACATGAGCGCACTGTCCCATTTTAGTTATGAATGGACTTCCACATCTTAAAATATTCTACATGTAGAAATGTAGAAATTTCAGGATAGACTTAGACCGTATTTATAAACTACTGTTAAAAATCAGAACGATATGCCTAATATTTGCTGAGATATTAAATGTCGGCGTAACTGAAACTAGCTGTATATATAATCGGACGGAATCTTGGGTTTTAGGCTTTCGGTTTTCGCTGCGTTAGTAGAGATACTACTGACCCTCATTATATTATTTTAGAAAGATAAAGATTGGATTCACTTTTTGTATAGCTATTTTTACTATAAAGTTTGACTGTAATTTTAGTCAATTCATTTTTTTTTAAATTTAAGAGTTAAAACATTTTTACTGTAGGAAACTTAAGGGTTTTTCGGGATTATTTGTAAGAAGTGCGAAGTGTTTATAAATATCAATTTACATCAATACATATATTAAGATAAAACACTTTTAGTTGTACTAAAAAATGGCGTTTTGACAGCTTATAGTAGATATATTAGATTTTGCAGCATTGAACATTGACCGCCCTATTGTTATATTTAATTGTTATCTAAATATTTTTCTGGACTTGCATATTTTGCTATTGCTGCATAATATTATCATCTAATCCTGCATATATCTGTTTTGTTTGACTATAATCCTTAAGGTTTTGCAAATTGCTACAGCAAAGTAATAAAGATTTTTTTCCAGTAACTCATTTTATTATTTAATTAATTAGAAACACTTTTTTTGACTATGAAAATATTTTACATAAGTGTACACAATATTATTTTACATCAATAAATATTGGATTCATTATACGTTAATAGTAATTTCTTGTATGAAGTATGGTAGCAATTTTAGCCAATTACATTTGTTTAAGGTATAAAACTACTTTGAATCCATTAAATTTAAGGCTCTTTCGATACTTTTTAAAGAAGTTCAATGTGTTTATAAAAATGAGTTTAAACTAATACATATATTAAATTATAACATTCATAGTTGTATTAAAAAGGGCAATTTAACAGCTGATGTTCAGGAGCTCATTGAAAAATGATGGTGAAGTAGTGAACCATCGTAGACCAATCATAATTCATCGTAGACATTGCTTAGAACAATGAAGAAAACAAAAATTAGTTTTTCAGTCCAAAATCTTGTGACATACGTAGCATTTTTAAAAAATATGCACTTTTAGTGAAAGACACAGATTCAAAATAAAATCTAAATTTTCAGCCAAAAGTTTCGTTACTAAAGTTACATAGATAATTTCAAAGACACTGTACGTAATTAATTAGAAAAATATGTAACTATTAACTTTCAAAAAGATTCAAGTTAATTAACTGAAAATATGCAGAGTTAGAAAGCCCACCGATACTGAAAATGCTGCTCTGGGAAAAAAAAGCTTATAAAGTTTTCGTTAATGTTTCGTTATGGTTACATGTTCTACTTATATATATATATATATATATATATATCATTCTCATTTGTTTTTCGTTAAGCAATTAACCCTTACAGGACCATAAGATGTCCAAGACTAAATATGCCAATACAATACAATATTTTAGCTATTGTGGGTGCAAAGTAAGAGAATATCACCAGAAAAACATAGCAGGGTGTATAGGTTTCCTATAATTTCATGGGGAAAATTTTTCCCTATGGACCATAAAAGTAAATAAACGAAGTGGTATGTTTATGAAACCACTTAATTTTAATTCCAAAATGCCACAATGGCACCAGAATTTTGCTAAAACATTTTTCATTTAATATGTATGTGAAATATAGCCTTTTTCTTATTTACAAACACTTTTTTTTATAAATTCCGGTGCCAGTCCATTTTCAGACGCATTTTCTCGATTTTCAGTAGAAGGGAAAAATATTTCCCTTGAGCGTGAAAAGGTTAACACAGCATATTACCATGTCGTTACTAATGTAGATTTGATACTGCAAATGAAAATTCTAAACATATAAAAAATGAAATCTCCAAAATATATCAAGAAAATTAAAATAAAAAATGATACTTAGATACTTTATACTACTATACACATCTGTTAACATTTCATTCGGTTTAAAACGTATTTCAAAATGAAAGTTCTTTCCTCTTTTCTGCAAGACACTCTGGATTTTTTTTTTATTGAGCAAGTACAAAAATGAATTGCGTTTTTATCTAAAAAGTAACAACCTACACTCATCTCTTTTTATAAAAATCTGCATATCACCATCTTCTTTTTCTCTGTACAATTTTTTTATATATATATAACAGACCGTTTTACATTTTTCTTCAGAGACAAATCGCCATCAATCATGTTCGTATTCAGCAGATAAACTACGGCAGTTCAGATACACGCTATCACTTGTTTTTTATACCTTTCTGAAAAAGAAAGAAATGTATAGAAAGTAGATATAGAATATATATATATAGAATATATTACTTTCTTGTATTTGTTTTTCGTTTTGTTAAAAATATAGAATACACAAAAATAGATTTTAGAACATAATTGTCAAATAAACAAATAAATAAACCAGATGGGTTATTGTTACAAAATAAAAAGCATTAATAGTTACATTTTCAAAAATATAATATTTTATTCTTTTAAATATTTTAATTCTTATACTATTGCATTTTACAAAAGCTCTTTTGTCATAAACGCGTAAAATGATTAAACTAGAATTTTAAATTTCAAGTAAAATTTTGAATACTACGTACTTTTTCAGACTCATAGCCACTCCTTAAGCGGGTGAGTGTACATTTTTTTTAAATGGAAAAGGTACACTTGCCTCTTTCATGCACATGTTTTTTTCAAATTCATTTATTTCGAATTCATACCTCCAAAAACTGTCCAAAAACCCCAAAAAGGGTATGTTCGACTCCTGAAAAAAACTTGGAAAAATATATCTCATACATAACAACCATTAAAATCAAAGATTTGTGGAATAACATTGAATGAAAAATTGTAAAATTATTTATTATATTCAGCGAAAGATATGTATCACAGAGCAAGGCGGTCTGACGCAAGACTGGCTGCCGGTTGCATACAGCCCATTTCTGGATTGAAAACGGCCTGCAAGAGAATGGAAAATTTCATCAAAATTTTCAGATTATAATATTTTCTTTAGTATGTTTACTGCATTATACTTATAAGAAATTATCCGATAAAACTTTATAATGAGTGTCGAAATAATTGTGTCTACTTGAAATATAAATCCGCATTACAAGTTGGTTATAATTAAAGTTACACTACTGAGACCAATATGGATACCGTTCTGGTTGAATGCCGGATTTCGTTGAAACTTATTATATGCGTTACATGGACCATGGGAAACAGAAATATCCAATAAAATAGTTCAAATTTCGACCGCCATGTGATAAGATGGCATAAGTGATGGTAAGTGATTCTTCAGGAATTGAAACGAAATGGCGTGTTATGTTTGCTTCCTGTTGAACATGTTTTAACACAAATTGAACATATCATTGAAGCAAATGGAATGCACATTGAACAAATGCTGTGATTAAATAAAGTTTTATGTTTCAAATTTTTACTTCCGTTTCTTTATGCATAATCATTTCATCTTTAAAGTACTGAAATTGAGTGACCTATTCTTAAACATACTGCTCAATGCGAAGTGAGCAAAAAAAAAGGAAACAGCCAATACATTTAAATCTCTAAATTGTCTTTGGAAAAACGTAAATAGCCATTCGAATTTTTTTTAATGTTACAGTTTTTAATGTTAAATAAGCTTACAGGCTGCCTTATTATTTGAATATGCCAAACTCTTACAAAAAACTACCAGCATTACATTTTGTTTTGCAACGATTACAAATAAATTAAACCGTAGGAATTCCAACATTTAAATATGCATTATTTCTAAACTACTTGACCGAATGAGTTCTCGTTTGATATTCTAAGGTAAAAGTTACCGAAAAAGTCAAATATAATGTCAAAATTAGGTGCTTGTATTGGAAATATCTGATTTTGGTGAAGACTATTCAGGATGAAGACTATTTCCAAAGATTAATTTGTGGAAATAATTGAAGACATAAATTAAAAGACGACATAATTTTCCGTTAAAAAGCTGTTTATTGTCTAATATCGCATTACAAAAATGTGTTTAATTCTTAAAAAAGACTGCGATAAAAAATTAGACTTTTTTTATTTGAAAATTTATATATTTCTGTATCTGCTCAATTATGTATCTTACAAAAAAAAACATACATTTCTGAATTTTTCAAAAAATTTTAATACAATTTTTTTATTATTAACTTGATAGATAGAAACCGCATTTTCTATCAGTTATATTAATTGACGTGACATTTTATTTACTGAATTTTATAGCAGTTTAATTTTTCTACTAATGTTTAAATAAAATCGCTCTTCATCCAAAAAATACAATAAATAAAAGTATAATTTTAAATAGACCATTTACATCAAGAAATAAATAAATCATTTAGCTAAGCATAAATTTAGAAAAATAAATGCATTTGTAATAACCATGCTTTATACATGATTTTAAAAAAATTCAAAACATGAGGACTTTATTAACAAAAGCTGGAGCTTTATTAAAAAAAATATACGAAAATTTAAGTATGTACTTTTAATATTTTTCATGAACATGGTATCCGAAAAAAAAAATGAGCTAACTTAAAGTTTTTAGGATATTCCATAGATTATGTTACTAAAAATCATTATAAGTTTTAATAAAATATCTAGCTTAGGCTTTTAACAACTTTAAAAATGTAAAGAAAAAAATTCTTAAAAACTGAGATGATTTCGAAAAGCTTTCAAGTTAATTGATTTATCAGAAAAAAATAAAAACCGGATACAAAGTAAATGTATCCAAAAATAATATTATATTTTAGAAACTAAAGACATATAATTATTTATGTGACAGAAAATGTATAGTAAATTTTAAATAGAAATTTATACTTTATCATTAAAGAACTAAAACATTTAGCGAGAAATTTTTCGTTCGATAAACACCATTGCAGTTTTTTTACAAAGAGGTAAATGCGGCAAACGCATGATTTTGTCCAGTCGACAAGTGTATTTACCTAATTATAAATCGTCATTAATATATACATGCATGTTTTATGATTTCGTTTTTCGATGAATATGTGCAATTTTCTGAATTTTTTTAATATGACTTCCACATTTACCACATGATGAATTTATTGACCACATATTTACCACATGAAGATTATATTTTTATAAAACAAAGACATAATTTATATTTCTATATTTTCTCATAAAATATATATGCTAAATACATTCTTCATTTCGAAACAGAAAAGTGTCATGTAACAAAAAGACGATGACATACATACTGAATCTTATTATTAAGATTACTGCATTTCTTTAATAACTGCTGTTCAATTTACTTACTTCTAGTGCACATTCATAAATTTCCGTGAATTATTTCCAATTTCATCAATAACTTCAAACACAAACCCGTCAAATAAATTTAGCTTAATTTAAATGAAATCATCAACGTTATGCCGGCTGTTTAAAGAAACATAAAGTTTTTTTTATTATTATTTATGAATTCTCTCTCTATTTTGCAATTAATAATACAATTATACTTTTCATTAAAACACATATAGACCATGGGCATTATCATTCCTATTAGGTAGATTTCGTAAGAAATATTACCTGTTACATTATACCCTATGAAACATTTTTAAAAATCTACGCCAATCATAACCCCTAGAACGCAAAACCATTCCCAGTTCAAAGCTTTATCTCTCTATCTACCTATCTATGTATCTATCTATATCTCTCTCTATATACATACATCACGTTTTTATGGATACGATAGCTTTCATAATTCTGCACAAATCTCTTCCAAATTGGTAGATAAAATAAAGGGGCAGAAAATCTCGGTCAAGTTCGTTATAGGACTAAATCGGACAAAGGGGGCGGAAATGGGAAGGTTTTTGGTGAAAACAAAAAAAAAACATATCGTCTTAATTATAATACATATCGAATCAGTTTAAAGTTATTATTACTTTTAGGAAAAGGGCCAAAATTTATGTATGACAGATTTTTGATATATTTAAAAATGGTCTCAAATGGCGAAAAAAATAGGGATTTAAGAAGAAAAAAATTCATAACTTCTTCAATTCACAAGATATAAAATCCACTTAAATTTATTTTAAAATCTCTTACTATTAACTACGAATTTTATATTGATAAGTTTTTGATAGGACAAACTCTTACAGCAAAAAAATAAAATAAAATAAACCCCCTCCCCAAAAAAAAGGGGGAGGGTCGTTGTGGAAAATAAAAATCACATATCCGTTAAAAAGCCATTAATGCGATTAAAAAGTATAAATGGCGTGATAAAAAGTTTTCACAACTCTCAGAGATGCTGTATATAGGATTGCATTATTAAATGCGCGCGTGTCTAAAAAAAAAAAGAACGTCAGAATTTAAAATATAGTGTATGGTTAATTTACTGAAACAATCTTTGATCTCTATTTTTAATTTAGATTTTATTGGTTTAATTAATACGTAACTTCGAAATTTACCTGTGCCTGTATGCCGAGCCTCAGGGGGGTTTTCTTCTTAAAATAGTTTTCCATAATATTTACGAATGACGTGTTTCTTAGCTTATGCACCTACATTTGCACTGTACGCGAAGTAGTGTTCGTGAAACGGAAAAGTACCGTTTAAACTAAACACAAATGAGAGAGACCTAATGGGGCCTTCTTCTCTAATAAGTATACTTCGCGGGACAGGCGAAGCTGCTAAATTGGAGGTCCTTTCCTTCTTTTACTGACCTGAAGGTTAACAGATTCGACCACGAAAACTCACACCGGCTAAATTTTAAAGATAAATTCTATAAGTTTAAGACATCGGCCAGAAGTTTTACTCTCATTTATGTAGTTTTTACTACAGTTAACTTTAAAATTCTTTAATGGCACCCCTATGTTTCTGCAAGCCCCTAACATGTCACCTGGATGAAATGTTTCCCAGCAACTGGCAACTGGGAAGTACATAAAAATGCCTTACATTGTTTCAGTTTCCAGAGACCCAGGGCGATTCATACGCCGAATGAACTTAGTAGTTTTGAGATAATTATATTTCTGAACATACCATAATATTTAATCATCAAAATATTGCAGAAAAAAGACTTATTTTTATTCCGCTTATGCATATTACAAAACCATATAAAAACATTTATCAACATTAGTTCAAAGTTGTAAAAAATAGTTTTAATTTCTCTGAATTTATCTGAATTTATCTCAATTCTTCATTTTAATATGTTTCATCAACATACTTTCCATAGAAGTTTTGGTATACGTTAATGAAGTTTGTATATTACAAGGACTATGCTAATAAAATTCATTGTAAGTTTTAATAATACTTCTAGCTTAAATTTATAATACTTTTAAAATTTTGAAGAGAAATTCTGCAGCAAATTTGGAAGCTTCAGAAATACTTTCAAGTTAATTGATTCTATTAAAACAAAATCCGGATCTAGATTTAAAAATACAAAAATAAGTTAATCTATTCAAATTAATATTATATTTTAAATCGGCAAACATGCCCACTAAAAGCATGTATTAATTTCTGTATTAGAAATACTAAAAATAATTTTAAATAGATCTTTCAATATTGTCATAAAAATAGTTATTCTTTTAGCTAAATATAAATATAAAAAAATTGAAATGCATTATCTTAAAATATGTTTTATCCATTAAAAAATCAAAAATAAGAGCGAAAACGCGGACCTTTATCAACATGAGTTATTTAAAAATGAAAGCATTCTAAGTTTAATCTGACTAATCAGTTTTAATAATTTTCGTCAATATTTTTTTTTATCAAAAATATGTTGTTATGCATTAATGAGTTTTGAATATTACAAGGATTATGTTACTTAATCTCACTAAAATATTTAACAAAATTTATAGCTTAAAGCTTTTACCAACTTTAATGATTTAGAAAAAAAAACTTAAGTGTTTTTGTAAAGCTTTTATGTTAATTGATTCTATAAAAGAGAATAATATACGCATAATTAAAATTCTAAAAAAAAGTTAACCTATTCAGAAATATTATCATGTTTCACAAACTACAAACATGGTTACTACATATATATATATAACTACGTAAAATAAAAAGAAAAGATAATTTTAAATAGAAATTTTAGCATTTCATAAAAATTCTTAATATCATTTATCGAAACACAAATAAAGAAAAGAAATTCAAATGCATTTATTTTAAATGTGCTTTACAAATGGCATAAGAAAATTTAGAATAACATTTCTCATCATGAATTTTTAAGCAAGAAAGTAAAATCATGCATGGGACATGGATTATGAAACACTTTTCAACACTTCCAGAATTCTTTAACAAATCTTCGCAGTTTAATAAGGTAAATAAGAAAAATATACCTATGCCTATGTAAATATTTTAGTACATGCAAAACACGATCGGAAGCCAGATTTCAGCAATTACAGGTCATAGACAGAAAAGTACCCCATTTCTTTTCTGCAACCTTGTATATAATCCATAGATTTTTATAACGCTTTGTAGTATGCTACAATTTAGTTTAGTACAAAAACACATAACACAATTGATAATTGGCCTTCAGTAATTTTTACCAACAGATTGCAATATATTTCAATTTTTTTGTACAGTTCTGTATTTCACATAAAGGTTTTTATACACGCTACATATTAATCTAAAGTTTAATTCGGGCAAAACACGCTATAAACTACTGAAATCATATTTTCAGAAATTATCATACATAAGCGGTCATGTATCTGTTTCTTTAAGTTGTACATGATTTTTTTCATATTCACCAAACATCTCCTACTAAATATATTTCACATTCAAAATGAATAATTGGATTAAAAAATCCCTTTAAGTAATTTATACCGGTACAGTTTAAAATTACGAATTCATTTGTGCGGTCCTGTATATGATCTATAGCATTTATGGTATCTAAAAATTTAGTTAAATGTATACCTAACTGAAAGTTCACTTCTATTTTAAATTGTGTAATGTAATTAAAATACACCACAAACGGTTTTTCTCCGTAGACCATTATGTATGTAACCCAATAATTTTGTGTGACCCTGTCAATGGAGAATAAATGCTTTACACTCCATATTCTACAGAAAATATGTTTTAGTGTACCCCAGAAATTGATATAGATTTTATGATGTTTGTAATAGTGTAAAATGATTAAAATGTTCTCCAAATGACTTTTCCCCATAGACAGTATAGTATAAAAGAATTATTTTGAGTTACTCCGTAAACTAATTACAAGTTCTACACGTATAATATTCTATAGTAAGCATCTGGTAGTGCACTTCAGTGATGTACGTCTATTTCAATACATTTGAAAGAGTGTAACATCATTAAAATACACAGCAATGGATTTTTCTCCATATATCGTAATGTAACGGCATTTTTTTAGTGTCTCTATAAACGAATTATAAGTGCTACATACTTCATTTTCAATACAGGACATGTCATAACATATATCATGTATTAATTTCATGATAATCCAAGTATATTTACGTGAGTTAGAGCATGGACAGGCAGCCAGATAAACAGCCAAACAAACCGAATTCATAAACACTTTTTAATTATGCTGGTAAACAAATAACCTCGGTATTCATTTTAATATATTTTCTTCATATATTTACCTCAACTACATTTTCGTTAAAGATATACTATGTGTTGACCCTTTGAATATGGAACGGTACATAAAAGTTTTAGTGGACTACTTTTTATTCGTACCATGTTTTGAAAATTAACCTCTACCGTGTCCTTATACTAGGATATTTTTATTGGACATATACAATAAATATTATTTGCCAGTCCTGGCAATCAAAAGATTAATACTTTTGTATATTTCAAGGATTATGTTTAGAAAATTCATTATAGGTGTTTAAATTTTTTCTACTATTAACAGCTAGAAATAAATTAAGAATAAAAAAAAAAAAAAAAAAAACATATCTGGATGCTTTAGAAAAGCTATTCAGCTGATTTATTCCGTAAAAGAGAAAATCTCATCTAAATTTAAAGTGAAAAATGTTAATCTCTTCAAAAATAATATTATGTTTCACAATGTACAAGTATTTTATAATTTATGTAAGAAATAAAACTTTTCAGTATGTCAAGAAAGAGCTAAATATGAAAATTCAAAAGAAATTTAAATGCATTTGTATTACATGAACTTTATACATAACTTCCGAAAGTATAGAAAAACGTTTGATACGCGTAGGCTTAAAACACGGTACACAATGCACGGTTTAAGAAATTTAAGATTTAAATTTTATAACTTAAATTTCAAAAAAAAACTTTTTTGAATGCGTGAATTTCTTCAAAAATTGCTAATTTGTTAAGTTTGTACGCTCAGTTATCTTATGTACAAACATTTTTCTCTGATAGATTTAATTCTATTAAACTTACTTGCAAAAAGGCTGCGTTATTAAAAATAATATATACAGTTTCACGGCTATTATTATGATACATACTGAGTAATTTATAAACTTTGTACTTTTGAAATTTGTTGGGATGCAGTTAACGATTTTTTTGGTGTGAAAATCCGAAAAAGAAAGTCAGTGATTAATTTTACACAAAAACTTTTCATTTATCAACTTGATTTTTGAAAATAGTTCAAAATCTAGTTTTAATCTTTCTATTCATTATTAATAATTTAATCAACATACTTTTTGGAAAAATTCATCTATGTGTTAATGAATTTTGCATATTGCAAGGATTAAGTTACTAATATTCATTATGTGTTTTAAAACAAGCTTTAGCTTAGCTTTTAACATCTTAAAAAATAACGAAAAAAAAAACTTCTGAAACAAATTTATCTATTTTAGAAAAGCTTTCAAGTTTTACCGGAAACGCTAAATCCAGTTGAAAAAAGTAAATCTATTCACAGATAATATCAAGTTTCAGAAAAATTCACTAGCTATAAATTAATATTATACAATATATTAATGTAGGAATTCTTATTTATAATCTGACAGTTACTTAAATATCTACTTGGCATATAATTATGAAATGATTATAGCTCTTCAATCTAAGTTTTAAGGAGTTTTTATTACTTACTTAACCAGATAATTCGATGATGACACTACTCAACAATATAATATTTTTGTATACAACAGTAATGACCTAAAATTACAGTTCTAATCTTTTAGTATACATAAATATCGGATTATAAAACACCATAGTTGGGTACAAAGTATGGAACAACTCATTCCTCGATCCCCTTCTATCGTTTACGAGTCTTGTAATAGTCTTGCGATGTCACGTATCTATTAATTGTGACTTATTGATGCATAGTTGGGTAATTAATATGTTTACTTTTGCTGAATATTGTTTTTTTTCTAAAAATAACTGAACTTGTTAAAACCTGCTTTTTTTTTTAAGAAAAAAAAAAGGTAAGGTAAAAAGAGTAAATGACAGTAAAATTTAACATTTTTTGTTAAAAATTTACGAAATTTGATTTCTATTTCAATTTAAATAAGCTATAAAATTTTTCTTCTAATAAAAATGTTCCATTTTAAATGCTTATAAAAGTGTCAAGGCAAAAAAAAAGAAAAAAAAAAGAAAAATCATAAAGAAATGTAGCTACAGTAAAAAATCCTTTTTTTTTTTCAATTTTTTAAGACGGGTCGGAATCTCTAGACCTCATTAGCTGAGAAACTTCGCTCACAATCAACTAATCAGAATCCGCTTAGCCTTTTGATTCTCGACAAAACGTAATCTGCCAATATGGCAGTCTACATCTGCAGGTAGCTGTTACAGCTTCAAGAAAACGCATATAATTTGAGTGTTATTTTATTGCACATAATCATTAGGAACTAAATTATTCATTTTAAAATGTAACTCCTTTCGTTCACAACGAATACAAAATAATTTTTTCAATTACAGTGATATAACTTTAAAAAATCGCATTTAAATCGGTAGTTTTTTTTTTTTTTTTTTTTTTTTTTTTTTTTTTTTTTTTTAATGATAAATAAAAGATGCTTTTTTTAAAAATAAGGATGGGATGGTGATTTTTAATTTCGATGGATGGGATGGTGATTTTTAATTTCGATCGATTTGCATTTTGGTAGAATTAATGCGGCAGACATCATTGGTAGATTGATAGATGTCAGTTTCTTAATGAATCTTTAAAAGGAATGTTGCTATATACTTTTGTAGAATGAGGATTTTTTTCTTTTTATTCTGGCGCTATTTGTTTGGAGGGATTATGTTTTCTTTTCTTTTTTTTTTTTTTTTTTTTTTTTTTTCTGCGTTTTTAGAAAATGGGAGGCGGAAAACATTTTTATTTCTGTGATTTTATTTTATTGAAAAAAAATGAAAGAAAGAAAGAATATAGCATCGTATAAATTGTTCGTAACTTAATTTTAATACAATTGTAAATAATTCAAGAAACATATTAAAACTTTGTTAGAATGATTGCATTTAATTATAAAGTATAAATAACATTTGTGGGGTTCGCTGTGGATATGTGTTGACAGATATGACCGCAGTGAAGTCGGAGATCAAATTTAATTTTTTACAAATAATGTTGTTAAAAATGTTTTTATTCTTATACAAGGTGTCTTTTCTTATCGTCTACCAATAGCTAATTTCTAAACCATTCGTTTTAGAGGTATAGCAAAATTGTCCCAATCATTGTTTTGCACGATATAAAAATCGATTTATATTAAAATGGTTATTTTTTAAATAGTTAAAAAAAACAAAAAAAAACAAAAAAAAAAAAACATGCACAATGTTTGGGTTCTATAAGTTTTATTTAGAAAGCATTTATCCGTATTCTAACAAGTAAAACAGTAAAAAAGTATTATTCAATGACTAAAACTTACCGAGTTATGATGCTTAGAATTTTATGAATTTTCCGCGGTTGAGTCACTAAAAATTAAACAAAAGCATGTTTCATATACCACAAAAAATGCATGAAAATGCATTTTTCAGCAGGAAAAGCTGAAAATGCATGAAATGCAAATTATCATGACTAGGTAAGTTTTTATCGGGCAAGAATTGCGTTTTTACCATGTAAACCGATTTTAATGGCGTGGATTCATTTCAACAGAAAACGGTGTCTATACTTGCATCCAAAATGATTTCAAACATTATATTTAAAGACCTTTTAATTAAAACGCCCGTTGGCAGTATACATACGATTAGTTATACGTTATAAAAATAAAATAACAGGTTATTGGAACCTGTTTCCTATGCAACTGTAGAATGATTTAACTTGTGAATCAAAAGTCAACCTATATCACATCCCTAATGGGTGTAAGATATCTTGTAATTCTGACTGAATAATTGGGTTTCGAACATGGTTTCCCATACAAAAATGTTGTGCATGTGCGCCGTGCCATATTTTAAAGTTATAACACGACCTAACAAGGCAACCTGTATAAAAGCACTACTACAAATACAGCGTTTATATAATTTTCTGAAAAACAGCGTTTCGAGATTAAAATATGGCTTTCGCAGGTATCACCGGACCGCGTGTCTCGACGTGTACGGCTTGTACATTTGTAATGTTAGTAATTTCCCTATCAGGCCAATTGTAGGATCTCGATGTGTTGAAACATATTAATAATAATAATAATAAATACATTATTTTGACATTTCAAAATTCTCTGATCTTCTAAAGCCGTAAGAAAATGAAATGAATGACTTATGGATTTTATAATTTTGGCTTCAGTTTGAATGTATGTTGTTTTCATATGCTTGAGAATGATACCCATCACTATTAAATCTTGTTTTTAAATAAAAGTCATGGTAATTATATTTTTTTTCTCTAAGCCCTTGTTGTATAATTTTTCGATAACTTTGTACAATTCAAGTGGGTTTTGCATTTTTCTGTGTAAAATATATTCAGAGGGTTTTAAAGTTCATAAAGTAAAATCTTAATTTGCTAATGCAAATGATAAAACATGAAATGATTTCTAAAACGAATTTGTAGTTTTTCATTTTCCATTTTTCATCATCATTTCATTTTTCATCAAAGATTTTTTTTATATTTATAAAGTGTATCAACTTTCTATTTCTGCTATAATATTTTCCTGCTGACATGATATCGTAATTGCGTAAATAAGTTTAAAAGAGTCTTTATTCGATAATAAAAAGGAAAAATATATTTCCTTTAAGTATTTTCAACAAAATAAATATTTCGTAATCAAAATAAGCTGATGGTTTAAGTGTTTTAATAAAAATGTACAATACAATTTTATTTCGGTATTCTGATATCCCAAATATCTGGTATATTATTTTTCTCACTTATGTATTTAAACAATTTGTTTGCAAAAGATGTAACTTGTGATACACTGTATAAAATGAAAAGCTTTCTTAATCGCACAGAAAAGCTTTACGAAAATATAATATAACCTCTTTTGAGTTATCCACAATATCAAAAAGCGTTCCTTTATCTTTAGGAACTTCAGAAATAAACAGATTTCCGAAGTTAAAAGATGCATTTAGAACAAAAAAGTGTATTTCGCTGCCGGTAGTTTTCGAAAATGTTCACCTAGTAGTATTATAGTAAATTAATAAGTGGAGACTGGATTGTATGCACTAAAAAAGATCCAAATGCAAATATGCACTAAAATCGTTTAAAATATTGCATTAGAAAAATTGAAATATGCAAAAAATTAAGTCTCAAACATTGTTTTGCATGATATAAAAATCGATTTACATTAAAATGGTTACTTTTTAAATAGTTAAAAAATATGTATATAAATACAATGTCTGGATCGTATAAGTTTTATATAGAAAACGTTTGTCCGTGTTCTAACATGTAAAACAGTAAAAAATTATTATTCAATGACCAAAGCATACCGAGTTATGATACTTAGAATTTTATGAATTTTCAGCGGTTGAGACAATAAAAATGATACAAAACGTGTTTTAAGTACCACAAAAAGCTGAAAATGCACGCAATTCAAAGTATCATAACTAGGTAATTTTGTATCGTGCAAAAACTGCATTTTTACCATGTAAACCGATTTTAATGGTGTGGATTCAGTTCAACAGAAAACAGCGTCTGTATTTACTTCCAAAATTATTTCAAACATTATGCTTAAACACCTTTTAATTAAAACGTCCGTTGGCAGCATACATAGCGATTAGTTATACGTTATGAAAATGGCAGGTTATTGGAACATGTTTCCTATGCAACTGTGGAACGATGTAACCTGTTAATCAAAAGTAACTCTATTACATATCCTTAATGGAGTAAGACATCTTGTAATTCCATCATTCTAAGTTTTAACACGACCTAATGAGACAGCCTCTATAAAAGGACTACCACAAATGTTTATATAATTCGCTGAAAAACAGTGTTTCGAGATTAAAATTTTGCTTTCGCAGGTATCACCGGTCTGCGCGTCTGGACGTGTACGACTCGTACATCTGTAATATTAGTAATTTCCCTATCAGACCAATTGTACGATCTCGATGTGTTGAAACATATTAATAATAATCATAATAAATACATTATTTTGACATTTCAAAATTCTCTTATCTTCTAAAGCCGTAAGGAAATGAAATGAAGGACTTATGAATTTTATAATTTTTGCTTCAGTTTGAATGTATGTTGTTTTCATATGCTTGAGAATGATACCCATCCGTAGTAAAGCTTGTTTTTAAATAAAAGTCATGGTAATTATACTTTTTTTCTCTAAACCCATGTTGTATTATTCTTCGCTAACTTTGTACAGTTCAAGTGGGTTTTGCATTTTTCTCCGTAAAATATATTCAGAATGTTTTAATGTTCATAAAGTAAAATCATAATTCGCTAAAGTAAATGATGAAACGGGAAATTATTTCTGAAAAGAATTTGTAGTTTTTCATTTTCCTTTGCTGTTACATTCTATTTACAATTCGTTATCAAATATTTTTTTATATTTATAAAGTGTATCAACTCTCTTTTTCTGCTATAATATTTTTCTGCTGACATGATTTTGTAATTGTGTAAATACGTTTAAGAGAGTCTTTATTCGATAATAAAAAAGAAAAATATATTGCCTTTAAGCATTTTCACCAAAAATAAATGTTTCGTCATCAAAAGAAGCTGATGGTTTAAGTGTTTTAATAAAAATGTAGAATACAATTTTATTTCGGTAACCAAAATCTGATATCCCAAATATCTGGTATATTATTTTTCTCACTTATGTATTTAATAAAAAATTGCAAAAGATGTAACTTGTGATACACTGTATAAAATGAAAAAGCTTTCTTAATCGCGCAGGAAAGCTTTACAAAAATATAATATAACCTATTTTGAATTATCCACAATATCAAAAAGCATTCCTTTATCTTAGGAACTTCAGAAACGAACAGGTTTCCGAAGTTAAAAGATGCATTTTGAACAAAAAATGTATTTCGCTGCCCGTAGTTTTTGAAAATGTTTCCTAGTAACTGTAGTAAATTAATCAGTGGAGACTGGATTGTATGCACTAAAAAAGATCCAAATGCAAATATGCACTAAAATCGTTTAAGATAAACAAAATATTGCATTAAAATTTTTGAAATATGCAAAAAATTAAGCTACAAACGTTTAAAACATGCAAAGATGCGTAGTAAAACCTCTTAGAATATGCAAAAATATGCACATTTAATTTGCACAAAACATATATGAATATTAATATATTTTATCTAAATTTTGTTTTACAATGCTCGAAATGTAGTTATTTCACGTCAAACACTATTTTTGTAATATGAATGACGAAGGAATTTAAATTTTATTGATCATTTTTTGGAAACGAATGCATATGGAATACAGTTTAAAGATACTAAAAGTATATATATTCTTCTATTGTATTTTAAATTTATCTTAAGCTATCGAAACAATCGTATTAAAAACGTGAAACACGAATACACTCATTTAAAGATGAATTATTTAATTGTCTCTGAAGACAAACGTGCCCTTTACTCCGAAAATTAAATTTCAATTTATCTGCTCAATACAAGAATTATCTAAGCGCCTGTCTCCTTAATCTATAGTAAAGCTATTATAGCCAGAACAAGGCGTCAAGCATTAATTTATACATTCCGGAAATTTAAATTGGTTTTCTCAAGTAATAGTAAATATAGTGGCTGCCTATCAAAATGTTATAAAGTAGGATTGTGTTAACTGAATTTATCAAGAGTATGTCTGGAATCCCATGATCCAAATTTAACAATAAACACATCGAGGATTTCACGATTTTACTCAAGTTTTATAAAAATACTTTACACCAGAATTTTTATTTAAATTATTTAAGTATTTTATATAACTTATTGTGGTCTGAATTACATTTGTTTTCATTTGTGAAAATATTTTTTGGTTCAAAATTTCTTGTTCCTGTCAAATGACCCGTTGTTTTCGTTGGTATATTTACTTTTAAAGTATTGCTCCACATAAAGTGTACGTGTAATTTCTTCTGCTAACACATCATTATTAATCAGTTTTACCTAACTATTGTTATTATGATACACGAAATGTTTATGTAATTAAATTCAAAGGAATCTTTTTGAAATATGTATAACACAAAAAATTAAATAACTTTTTTGAGCATTTTTGGTAAGAAATGTCCTAAAGAATGTAATTTAATTTATACCATATATATATAGATATGTGTGTGTGTGTGTGTGTGTGCATAGTATACTCTGGCGTGTAACGAGTTCTGATGGATAACACGTAACTATTCTTTCAGACTTCCATTTTCTAATTTTATTTTTATTCGAAGTATAACGCGCACTTATTTCTGTGCAAAATAACCTTCATGAGGTATATAGCACAATATAAAATATAGATTATTGTAAAATATAGTAACTATTACTTTTCATGTAATCTGACACCGAAAGTTATTTTTTGTACATAAATAACATGCTCATTAAAATGTGATCATCTTTTATTTTTTTTTAATTTCTAATCTGTATTTTATTATTATTATTTTTTACATCCGGCATCTAACGCGAGATTGTAAATTTCGATCAATTTTCTTGTATTAAAAGAGAACGTTATACACCGAAATATACGATAAATTCTTTTTAATTTTATTGTATTTTAATTCTAGCATAAAATGAAACTAAACGTTCATCTTAAATCCTTAAAATATAAATATTCTTTTTATTTTCTCTTTTTTTCGGGGAAAATGAAAACAACATATGAAATTTTTTTTGAAACTATCGTGTCTATTTATCGACTTAATAGGACATTTATCCAAGTGTCTATCTCTTTAATCTATACTAAATGTTCATATCCAGAATAAAGCACTGTGCATTACTTTATACTTTGCGTAAAATGAAATTTTCTGAAGCAAATTCTAATAGTATTTGTCTATAAAGATCAAAAGAAAGTTTAATGAATGAATTAAAACTGAAAAAAAGGTTTAATTTATATATACATTTAACATATTATATATACATTTATTATATATACATTTAACAAGCAAAATTTATATGGCGATTATTAAATTAATTTAAGAAAATCGAACTGCTATTATATCATTCAAAGTTTTCGTGTTCTGATATTTAAATATAAATATCTTAATTATGGATCAATAACGCACTTGTCTTTAAAGGCAACCGTGCCATTTCCTTCGGAATTTCCATTTATCAACTGAAAGCTACAAATATATCTACGCCAATTTCCTTTATCTGTCCAAAGTTTTGCATAGTCATAACAAAGCTCTCTGAGGTAATTTATATAATTAGTAGGAAAGTTGAAATTGATTATCTCCAGAAATAGTTAATTTATAACTGCGTGTCAAAAAAATGTATTAAATAAATTTATATAACTATTTTATTGGCTCATGTGCTGAATTTAAATGAATGAAAATAAACATAATATTACATTAATATTTCTTTATTTATAACCGCATATAAAAATAAAAATATTAAAAGGTGCATTCCAATATTTTACTTGTTATACATTTGTGAGATTTTTGGTTCTCCTATAAAGGTATTGGATGTAAAATGTAGTAAAATTGTTATTAAACCACCGTAAACTACAGTGTTGAGAGCTTTAAATATAATTATTCTGTTTTAAGGGTTAATAATCTAATTGACTTTGAAAACGAAAGTGCCATTTTCTACGAAAATTTAAGTTTCCAGTTATGCACTCAAAGAAAAAAAAAATCCAAGCTCCTATTTCTTTAAAATCTATACTAAAACCTTCACTTATACAGGAGAGAGAGGCCGCAGCATCTATGGATTTCGGCTGCTTTTCTGCCTATCTTGATCAGATAGCTGTTCGACAATTGGTGGAAACTATGATATCTGTATCACGTGATGACAAATAGTGATGCAACAATGGCAGCTTGTCGCTTTCCAGTGTGAAAAAAAAATGTTCTAAACCTATGGAGAAAGTTTAGGAAAATATAGCATAACCTCTTTCGGGTTATCCATGTTTAGAAAAAAAAGTTCCTTTACCTTCAGAAATCTAAGAGAGCTGTACATTTCCAAGATTTGCAAAAGTACTTCCGAAACAAACGGTACTTTTTTTGCTTGTAATTTTTAAAAATATTTACACGTAATTTTTTCAATGTATTAATTAATTTTCTGAACCCATTATCATCCGTAATATCGGTTTTTATGATGCTATAATTTCTTAACGAAACATTTTCAGCTGCTCAAACGAATTTATACTTGCAACAGTAACAATATAAGGTTCATTTTACGCTGTTATCTTTGTCTGTTGAACATAGTTGTTAAATATAGGAGTATTTACTTCAGAAATGATAGCATTCAAAGACTGATATTTCGCGTTCATTCTGCCGTTAGAAAACAATCTTAAACACCATAAAAATTAATGGAAAAGTTAAAAAAATTACAAGCAGCAAGAAAAAACATTATTTGCAGGAATGTTGCTTCAGATCTCGGAGACCGACTGGTTCCTGAGGTTATAAAATGAATCCTATTCGGAATTATGGGAAAATCAGCAGATATAAAAATGCATTCTTGGTAGATCAAGAAACATTTCTATTATACAGTAAAAAACAAAATGCTATGCAGTAATTTGTACATTAAGTAATTTCAAATTATTTTTCCTGGCGAATTAAATCATAGTAACTGTCTATCAAAACGTAATAAAGTAATATATTTCTTTGAGTGAATTAAAAAGAAAAGCTTTCTTAAATCACTTGTTCCAAAATTTTACGTATTTATATGTAAAGCATTACCGATTATACAGTGTTTATATATTTTCTACTTAATATAAATATATATTTCCTCTGCATTTTTCTATTATATTAAACGGAATGTAATGTATTTAATGTCAAAGTATGCTTTTTGTATTAAGCATAACATTTGTTTTGTTGATTTTACTGTGCATCTTAGGAAATGATTATTCGAAAGAATGCGGTTTAAGTTAAAGTAAATAGATACATATGCATATAATTCAATATTTTTCCCATTTAATTTTTTATTTTTGCCTTTAAATACATTTTTTTCTATTTACCATCTCAAAATTCTATTGTTATACGCCTAGTATCTTATCTTTGTGTATTAAATTTATTCCATTTTGAACATTTCGATTACTTTCATAAGCCTGGTTTTTAGTTTTTCAGGAAACGTTCTATGATGTTTTCTGGCATTTATCGTGGCTATTTGCATTTTATTTTACCATATGTGTTTCTTAAGTGAATTCGAGCACGCTGATTGGCTGGAGACCTAGTCCAATTAGATTTTGAGTTTTTCCACTGCATACGTGTGCGTGTTCTTATTTATACACTGTAGCACTGCAGCTGATACGATTTGTTGTGTTGTCTTCACCATGCTGTTTTTTGACGAGCATCTGACTATGTTAATGTGAAAACTTGAGATGTACGGTCTATATTAATGATTAACAAAATTGAATAAGATGATGCGAGTACTTATTAATAGTTAATATATCAGAGACTGGTCTTGATAACAGTATATGTAAAACCTCTCAGTTTCTGTTATCATAATTTAAATGATCGAAATAGAAACCTAGTGCAAAAGTGACCTGTCTGCTGAATGGTAAGAAGCTGCCGGTAAATGTCAAACCCTTGCCCCGATCTGAGACACGATTCAAGTGCATTTTTCTCTAAATATCTGATACTGAGATGAATGCTACGGCTACAATCATGTTTCATGTTTACTAAACTTGAGTAATAATCACACTTTTCATAGTTTTCAAATAATCACGCACACACACACACATATATATTGTCTTTTTTATTGTATTTTCAATTTTATCTTTACATTAGTATAAACAATCATTTTGAGGTGTTTTAAATATATAGTTTCTCTTTTAAAAACAATAGTTTGAAGACAAACGCCCCATTATCTCCGAAATGGAAAAATATCTATTTATCAACTCAATATAGAATTTATCTAGGCACCTACCTTTTTAAAGTATCGTGAAGTCTTCAACAGGAAGAACAAAACTCTATGTATTAACTTTTATATTACGGACAGTGAAATTAACTTTCTTTAGTAACAAATGGATATACATAACTTTCAATCAACAAGTTATAAAGAAAAATGTATTAAGATAATTTGAAGAAAGCCTTATTCAATCACATGCTGAAGTATTTCAGATTAAAATTTTATAAAAATTGCCACATACATATAGTATACAGGGTGATTCATAAAAGATGGGCAGAACTTTAAGGGGTTATAGTACACTTAAAGACAAATAATATTAAATAGGAGACTAAGGGTCCCAGACGTATTCCCAAGGAGATAGGGGGCATTAAAGTTTAGGGTCCGAAATTTCAAATGATTATAAAACATGGAAAAATTGGTTGATTCGTTTGCGGTTTTTGCAAAAAATTTTCTTTATGCCAGTATTTTCTTGAAATAAAATTTTAAAGTTCAATTTCAAAAAATGCCGATAGGGGGCGCTTTAGACTTTGGAGTAACAAACAACTATTTTTTAACGTTATTTTTTGTATTTCTTTAAATGATTTCGAAAGCTTAGACTTAAACTTAAATTTTGATCTAAAAATCTGAGTCCTAACGAGTAGTTAAGTAGCGTAAACTGAAATTTTAAATTTGAAACCCTTCTCCCCCCAGAACAAAAATCAGTTATTCCCGATCTTTGTGTCGTAGATTAGGCTCTAACTACTGCCGCGTTTTGCTAAAATTATTCTTTATGTCAGTATTTTCTTGAAAATAAATTTTAAAGAAAATTTTCAAAAAATTCCGATAGAGGGCGCTTTAGACTTTGGAGTAACGAACAACTATTTTATACCGTTATTTTTTGTGTCTCATTAAATGCTTTCTAAAGCTTAGACTTAAACTTAAATTTTCAGCTCAAAATCTGAATCGCTGAGCGTGGTTCAGTAGCGAGGGGAGGGGGTTCAAATTTCAACTTCTGAACATAGTTCAGTTTGCACTACTTAACCATGCCCAACGATTCTGTGCTGTGATACGAGGCAAAAATACAACTTTCGTCAAGGACTGCATAGTCGGAATTCACTCATAAAGGCACTGGCACAGTTGGAAACGTCGCTCATGCAAACGTTAAAGCTCCATTCCTGACGCTAGTCACCGGGTGAAGAAGGAAACAGAAAGTATGCAAATGTCAAATGGGGAAGAAGAAGAACACGTATGCAAAATTTCGACACGATTCAGGCATAAAAACCACTGAACGGTGAGTCAAGTGTAAGTCGCTGTAGTAATGAATCGGAAGATGGTGTCCTTCACGAATAAGGAAAAGGCTGAGATGCCTTTAATTTACGGAGCGGCAGATGGAAATGGTGCAGAGGCACAACGAATGTACGGAGAGCGATTTCCTAACAGGCGGTTGCCTAACCGCAAAACTTTCGAGCGCTTGCACAGACAGTTGTGTGAGACGGGATCATTTCTCGCTTCCCGGTCGAATGCAGGTCGTGCAAAAAAGGACGAATCAGTAGTTGTTGCAGAAGCCATTCTGGATGTAGTAGCGGCGCAGCCAAGTACAAGTACACGAACAGTGGCTAGCCAGGTGGATACCTCACAGTCCACGACTTGGAGGGTACTGAAGGATGGACATTTGCTCCCGTTTCATGTGCAACGAGTCCAGAAACTGTCTCCAGGGGATTATCCAAATCGTATTGAATTCGCCCGCTGGTTTCTGCAGCAGAACGCGCTAAATCCACATTTTGGACGAACTGTGCTTTTCACCGATGAATGTACCTTCACACGTGAAGGTACATTTAACACACACAATGCACATGTATGGGCGGATGTCAATCCACATGCTACGTATCCACATGCTCATCAGAGACGCTTTTCCATCAATGTTTGGGCAGGAATCCTCGGAGACCACCTAATCGGACCGTACCTTCTTCCTGAACGCCTCAACGGTAAAACATACCTCACATTTCTGCAACATGTGCTGCCAGACCTGTTAAACGTTGTTCCTCCACGCATCCGGCGGGTCATGTGGTTCCAGCACGATGGAGCGCCAGCCCATTACGTACGAGACGTCCGCAACTATCTGGACATCACATTTCCGAACAGATGGATTGGTCGAGGTGGTCCTGTTGCTTGGCCTGCTCGCTCGCCAGATCTTTCACCCCTCGATTTCTTTTTTTGGGGACGATTGAAGGCTCTTATGTATGAGACACCCATTGAATCCCCCGAGGAACTGGTCGCCAGACTTTCCGCCGCTGTAGGGGAAGTGCTCGAAAAGCCTGATGTTTTCGCGAATGTTCGCCGTTCCATTCGTCGCCGTTGTTCTGCGTGCATAACCTCTGGTGGTCACAATTTTGAACATTTATTGTGATTACATGTTAATAAATATGCTTTGGTAACATAATCCTAATTTGTGTCTTTTTACCTCGTATCACAGCACACAATGTGTGGACATGGTAAACTGAACTGTGCTTAGGAGTAGAAATTTCAAACCCCTCTCCCCAGAAACTTAACCACGTCTAACGATTCAGATTTTGGGCTGAAAATTTAAGTCTAAGCTTTAGAAAGCATTTAATGAGACACAAAAAATAACGGTATAAAATAGTTGTTCGTTACTCCAAAGTCTAAAGCGCCCTCTATCGGAATTTTTTGAAAATTTTCTTTAAAATTAATTTTCAAGAAAATACTGACATAAAGAATAATTTTAGCAAAACGCGGCAGTAGTTAGAGCCTAATCTACGACACAAAGATCGGGAATAACTGATTTTTGTTCTGGGGGGAGAAGGGTTTCAAATTTCAAATTTCAGTTTACGCTACTTAACTACTCGTTAGGACTCAGATTTTTAGATCAAAATTTAAGTTTAAGTCTAAGCTTTCGAAATCATTTAAAGAAATACAAAAAATAACGTTAAAAAATAGTTGTTTGTTACTCCAAAGTCTAAAGCTCCCCCTATCGGCATTTTTTGAAATTGAACTTTAAAATTTTATTTCAAGAAAATACTGGCATAAAGAAAATTTTTTGCAAAAACCGCAAACGAATCGACCAATTTTTCCATGTTTTATAATCATTTGAAATTTCGGACCCTAAACTTTAATGCCCCCTATCTCCTTGGGAATACGTCTGGGACCCTTAGTCTCCTATTTAATATTATTTGTCTTTAAGTGTACTATAACCCCTTAAAGTTCTGCCCATCTTTTATGAATCACCCTGTATATACATATAATTACCTCAGAGCATACAAAGATATTAAACAATTTTCGCTAAAGTTTGTTTATACGAATTATAATGTGTAGTATAACAGGTATATATAATGACATATTTGCATGTATATTGCATATATAATAAAATATTCGCATATATATAAGAAACATATAATGTAGAACGCATTCATAAATATTGTATAAATATTGTTTGTTATAAATAAATATTTCTCAATGGTATAATATGAAACTAAAACCCCATAGCATTTAAAATATATCTAAACTTTCCCTTGGCGCCAGTTTCAAGTTACCGGTTTGCATGGTTCAATTGCTACGAATCCTTTGCGCTGGTGGAAAGTAACGACATCGTGTGATGAGATGAAATTCCATTTAAGTGATGAAGTAAACCACAGAATTGGATTGTGTTCTGTTTATATTATATTATTTATTTATTAGGCAATCATTAGTTTCGATATGGAAACAAACCGTAAACAAATGCTGAACTGTTTACATTATTTGAAATGCAAACGGATTAATCTTCCGTAATTGCACACGTGATAGAGACATATATATATTAGGGTGGATCGAAATTTTTTTTTTCACAATTTCAAAACCTACCTATGCGGAAAAGATGTTCTATTGTATGGAGATTAAGAGAAAAATATTTAAAAAAATTAATTTCAAAATTTAATACTGCCGCAATGGGGTTGAAATTTCTAAAAAAAATGAAAAAAAGACATAATTTTGGTTAGATGATTTTTGAATAAAATTAATTGTTTTAATATTAATCAAAACCTACCTATGCGGAAAAAATGTTCTATTGTATGGAGATTAAGAGAAAAATAATTAAGAAAATTAATTTCAAAATTTAATACTTCCGCAAGATGTTTGAAATTTATGTATTTGAGTCGTTTTACGGTAAAAAGTTAAAGTGATTTTTGTTAAATGAAATATACATTTTAGTAATTTTAAATATTAATTGCAATAAGAGGACACTTACTTGGTTACAAGAATAAACTTCAGCTTCTTATTTACCAGCTTCTTTATTATTAAATAAAGAAAAACCTATAAAATCGTCGAAATTACACTGGGCGATAAGCACGTTTGGTGTTGAAAATTGGCATGAGGTTTCGTGATTCGATGCGATTTCTTATAAAACCGTCTCTTCTATACGATCAACAAACACCAGAAGATGCTTCCGTGACTGTTTTGACTATCCGTTCTGTAGCTTGAGTGTGGCACGGAAACTCCTTGATAGTAGTTATTATTACCGCCGGAATAATTGCTGGATTTACTATTGCTTCTGAAATCATGTCGTCACTAAATCTTTCAGTTAGTAGAGGTTCTGTCACATTTTCCCATTTAATCAAATCAATATAATCCGCCGCACAAAGTTCAAAAGATGGTAAATTGAAGGTACTGATATTAATCGTTGAAATGTTTGGGATTGCAGTAGACCGTTTAACTTCGCTCACTTTTAGAATTCTTCGAAGGGCCAATTGCCTTATGTGAGTTCCGTCGTCAGGTAACATCGATATCAGGATATTTTCAGGATGGCAAAAAAACCCATTTCTCCTAATAACAAGGTCCTATTCCACCAGTGAAGCTTCTGGGACCAGTCGGGGTTCTATCTACGTACGCGAAAAGAAGATGTAGTGGAATCTCATTGGCGTGTAACTGGCACACAAACTATTGTAGTGGACGCTTCAGAATCAGTTCTAAAATTTGAATAACACCTTCTTTAACACCTGTGTTAATAGATGTTCCGTCGCAACCGATCGCAATCAACTTTGTTACATCTATATTGTTGTCAATGCAGGACAAAAAATTTACGATGTCTTTTCCAATGACTTGCACTCTCCCAGAATTTACAGATACGTGTCCGATGTACTCGGAACCAGGTTCTTTTACCAAGCTTACGTGTTCTTCTATTATGACTTTTCTTCTGTTATCTCCTAGTGATATAGTCCTGTCTTTACGTCCATCGAAGTATAAACCAAATTGGTCATGGTCAGAATCTTTCACAACTGACTGAGACGGTAGCGTGGTTGTTGCCTTTGTTCTCTCACGTCGAATTTTATTTCTGTCAACGACGTTCGATACATCGCTTTGTGAGATAATGCCCACATCTTGAAGCGCAGCTGTCACGATGACAGCGCCTGCTCGGTCCGAAATGCCAAAACGGTCCAATGTCTTTGCTACGGCATGTAATTTCGTCACTACAGATGTGACAGTGACACCGTCAGCATTTTGGGCGCCGCTTTCAATGATAGCTGATGATGAAGAAAAGTCAGTATGCTCGCACATACGCCGGTTCAATTTACACCCGTTATTCATATTCATATTCAAATATATTGAACTGGAAGAAACATCAGGCAGTGTTTTGTTTTTCTCCACGTATCGCCCTTGCTTTAATTTTTGTTTTTCGGCCTTAGTTATTTGTAAAGTGACTTTCAGATCCAGCGACCCGATTACCATTTTTTTTACAGTTCGCATGTCTAATAGAAGTTCTCTCTCGTTCATTGGTACTTTCCGTTCTTTCTTACAGAAGCAACATTCAAATGATTTACAAGTACACGCCGATATATCAAAAACAGCATTTGCATTTTTCCGGAAAACGTCAATCTGCTTGCGATAACTTTCAATCCCTTTTCTGGCTTTGTAAGATTTAAGAAGACCGCGATATTTGTCGTGGTATAATCGAAATTTTCTCAAAATGCTATAGTGTTCAATTATTGGGATTGAAGCTCGTTTCCAGGTCTCTTCTAACTTATTAGCAACTTCTCCACATGAGGAGGAAAATGTAGATGTAGACAATGGTTCCTTGCTTCGGTATTCTTTTGAATGTCAACATACGCACTTTATTACGTTACTGTAGGTAGGAAGAATATTCGTTGGCCTATCACAACCAGACCAATATATAGGGAAAATCATGTCTTTTCTTAACATCGCCATGGTGCGATTATATGCAAAGTATACTACGCAACACAATACACTTAGAAAGAAAACTTACGCAATGAAATCGAAATTTATTTCACTTTCCGAGAACAGCGCCCGGTTCCGTAAGCCGCTAGCTTTGAACTGAATGAGCGAGCGGTGGGAACACGTTTATCCAGTATTATTCAGAGTAAGGCTCCTTTAACTATTATAGGAGCCCTAATTCAGAGCCACGTGGGCGTATCATATGACGTAGGAAAGATTCCATGACGTAGCGCTTCCAACTTATGGAGGGGTGGAAGGATAAAGCGGGAGAATGAAAAAGCTGGAATTGCCCTTTTTTTCGAAAATCCAACCCCCTTGCGGCAGTATTAAATTTTGAAATTATTATTTTTTATTAATTTTCTTTTAATCTCCATACAAGATAACATCTTTTCCGCATAGGTATGTTTTGATTAAAATAAAAACAATTATTTTGAATCAAAAATCCTCTAACCAAAATTAGGTCTTTTTCCAATTTTTTTTCGAAAATTCAAACTCTTTGCGGCAGTATTAAATTTTAGATTTAATTTTTTTAATTATTTTTCTCTTAATCTCCATCAAATAGAACATCTTTTCCGCATAGGTAGGTTTTGATTAATAATATTTATTTTTTCACCATATAACATCGATCCACCCTAATATATATATATATATATATATATATATATATATAATCATACTTGAAAATTAATTTTAAAACCATAAAATGTCAGTAATTTGAAATACATTTTCAAAAAGTTGCATATGAAAGTAGATATTTTTTTCATATTCAACGGAGTAAAAACTTAAATTATGCTAGTTTAAGAATTAATAACATTTACGGGAAACAAAAGCAGGAAACAGATTGTTTCGATTTTTTCACCGTTTATATGACGTCAGTGGTGCTCACGGGCATGTTTTTTCAGTTATAATACAGATTTTTGTCTATAGCCAAATTGACTTGATTTTTGGAAATGAAATGAAAAAACATTCGCCAGCTGATTAAAACGTTTTAATATCTCGCTCAAAACCTTACAGATTAAAAAGCATATAAATATATATTTCGTTTATTAAACTACCCAGCTAAACATTTTGTTATGTTCATTGTCTTTCATAACATACGTAAAACTCAAAAAATTAAATTTAATAAAATAATAAAAAAACAGGTCGGTTAAGAAACAGAATCGACATAGTATTTTATAGCCAAATAGACACAAAGAAAAACGAAAATAGCCATTCGATAACTTCTTTCATTGTATGCTAAAAAATAAATTTGAGGGCTCGTTACTATTCTGAAATTCTATCACATATCGAAATTTTCATTACAAACCCCTACTTTTGACATCAAATTTGGATGTTTTTTGACAAATGCAAAATGTAAGGCATGGTTCTGAAGATAACAAACGAGAAACTATTATGTGAAGTAAATTAGGAATTATGGCACTTAAGACTCTGAATTGGCAATGCTGAAATTATATTTATAGTTGAAAAACAAGCATAATGTACAAGAATTTTTTTAAGCATAACTTAAAACTACTTGGATGAACTAGCTGAATCGTTTTATTCTAAAATTGGAATCACGTCTTCTTTAAATGTACATTAAGATATCAGATTAGGTGTTAAAAAATAAACTCCCAAAACGTACATTTTTAATAAGAAAATGTTTAACCTTCATTGTAAATATGATTTCATACTTGAAATTTCGCATTTCATTAATATAATATAATAAATATTTTCTAATTTTCTAATAAAATAATATCCCCCTCCAAAGAATTGAAAGATCTCATACAATTTAAATGGAACACATTGGGTTGTTACAACTTTAGTAAACTATAAATCATGATTTATAAGAAGAAAAATTACATTAGAAAAAATATGAAATATTTGGAAATTGCTTTCCTAAATTTCAGTTAAATTATTGAGTTTTATGTAAATCCACACTCGAAAAAAAAACGAAAATAAAAAAAGAAATTTAATTAATTTTATCTGATTTTGAAATTTGGACATTATAAAATGTTACGTAAAATATCATTTATATTATTCATTTTGACATAGCAACGAATATTTGCCTTAAAATGCTGCTTTAGAAATGAAAAGTTGCTTTATTTTCTGAAAATTAGGAAATGTTAGACGCCAGATGTTCTGTTCAGTTTTCTACATTCTGTAACATTCTTTCAGAATATTAAATTTGCATGACATTTCTTAAATCAAAAGTGATTTATGAAATATTGCTTTGTTAATAATACATTTTTATTATAATAAATTCATATTATTCTTTGTCTCTGTCAATTTCGTGGTGTCGACGTAATTGCATTCCAGCAAGATGTTACGTGAATAAACGATGAATTAGATTTTTAAACGAAAATACTTTAAAGCAATAAAATTTCAAAATAATGTTAAAGTGACTTCGATAAGACATGAAGCCTCCGTTTTGGACTGTTAGTTATGTATTTATATATGTATGTACATAAGTTCCTCAGTAACTACGAAGGGATATGAATGTAACTTTTAAACTACAATTCGGGTCGGGTTACACCCAACCCGAATCCGCAAATTTTATTTAAAGAAAATCCGAAACTCTACTCGAACTAGAGAAAATAACTATATATATGTATATAAACACGATACCCGATATTAGCCAGACACACTCCAACCAGAATTTGAATAACCCAAACACGAAACCGAAATGAAAGAAACATTATCAGCGTCAATTGGACCAGAACCAAACAGTGTTTCAATCATAATCATATACGTTTAATGGCCAATAACCATAGACAACACTCTTGTTGAGTTCGGCGAACCAGTTGTTAAAATTACACTTTAAGATCTAAATTTCAAATTTATATTCATTATTATCTTTCAAAATTTATCGTGCAACAGAGTATTTTAAGCATAGCACCGTAACGTGATCTCATTTGTTCCACCCCAGTATTTTGTCCGAATTTTTCACTAGATAAATGCGCAAATGATTTCGTAGAGAATCTTTATAAAATTGTAGTGAGACTGACCTAACAACAGATTGAATGATCATATTCGAAGATTTTGTTCAAAGTACAGCAATGATCTTTTATTAGTTTATTTGTGAAAGTATAATTTTTTTACGACTACGATTTTCAGATACTGTCTTGTCTATAATGGCAGGCCGAATGCCAAATTAGAAATTATCTTGGCATATTTTAGAACCAAACATCTATAAAAAAAAAACAGAAATTAAGTTTCTACGACCGAAATGGTCTTGAAGTATGAAGAACATTCCAGAGTTATTGGTTGTTAAATTATTTGAATTCCCAGATATGAAAAAAATTAAAACTATACTTAATAAAAATATGCACAATTCGGAATTTGTATTACTAAATTTAAATGTACATATTCAGTTTTATTTTAACTCGGAATCCAAAAGAGTAACTTAATTAACTTAACCTTATTCTGAAAATGTGTGATTATATAAGATATGTAAAATTTATGAGTTTCAGTTTCACACAAAGGCGAAAATATTTCTCGAAAGGCTGTCTTAAAAATAAAACGTTGATTTGTTCTATGAATATCATTACATGTTATGTGCCAGCTGCTATTTTTCTACTTCTATATTCCGCAACATTCCTTATGAATATTAAATAGATATGACATTTCTTAAATCATAAGCCATTTATGAATTATTCTTTTGTAAAGAAAATAATTTTATCATATTAACTTCACAGAATTTTCTGTGCCTGTAAATTTAGTTTATGTCAGCGTAACTACATTTCAATATGACGCTGTGTCAATAAAAAAAAATGTGATTTTTAAAATAAAATCTTTATAAGGAGAACAAAGTAAAAATAATGCTACTTAGTTTTTATTTATTTATTTATTTATTTATTTACTTTTATTTCATTTGAATTTTTAAACGAATATGTTTCAAATATGTGAAGAAATATCAAAAATAGGTCTATTTTTACTGATTTCTAGCAAGTAGGTTATACTATTCGTTTGTATATTTATTTGTGTTAAGGGAATGTAACGTTCATATCACCAAATTTTCAAGTTGCAGATCAACAAGCATTAAGAAAATTCCACACAAATTACAAAATTGAGATATTTACAGTTTCTCCTTAACTGCTATTTAAATAACCACTTCTTTAAAAAAATAGAGATAGGTAGAAATATTTCACAAAATTTGGTTGAAGTCGCTTATGATAGATACATTAACTTAAACTTTTTATTTTTTTACAATTATTACCATTCTTTTAATAGTGAGTGTCGAAAAACAGTTTGTACCTTAACTTTTGAAGAACAGCGTAATTCAAGAATAACGAAAGTTATGTATTACTTAGCTAGAATCGGAATCAGAGTAGAATGAAAATATGAAGTTCATGACTTTTACAATTTATCATTATTCATTTCTAAAAAGCTAGAACATATATAAATAAATTTTGAAAGTAATGCAACAGTATTCATGTATGCTGAAATAATTAATATATGGAGTAAATTTTAGTTCTCTAAAGAAGAATGTGATAAATTTATTTTCGAATACAAATTATAACGAATTTAAAAAGCACATTTGGACAAATCAATTTTTAATCAATATTGTAGAAGAACAATTACTTATCTAAGCATTCATTGTTTTTTTATTATTTTTTTACCTTAAAAAATGGGTTAATTTTTTGAGAAACAAATATTGAGCATTTGGAGACAATAGAAATATCAAGATTCGTTTACACCCGTGAAAGAATATCCTCAAAGTATAATTTATCTAGCAAACCCGTATTCAGAAAATTAGACGAAGCTAAAAATACGTGAAACATTTAATGGTAGACAGTCTATAGATTTTATTTTCGGTAGTAATCTAAATATTTCCAATTGTAAGAGAAAATATATATGCAAATAATGATAAAAATTGTGAATTTAAATGAAAATAATTTATCTTAAAATATTTAAGCTTGTGGTAATACAAGTATCTGAATTTAAAAGGGAAGAATTCAACATGTGTTTCATGTTTTAATATGAATATAAGACATATCTTTAGTTTCATATAAAGTTCATTTTCTATAACTTTATTTTGCCCCAAATTAAAATGATAGCTTATAAAAAATACGCATAAAGCAAATTAATATGCATAAACATCAGAAATGCTTAAAAGAAATAAACTACGTAAATAAAATTTTATGTTAGTGGAATAGTATTAAAGAAATGTGTAACATAAAACAATCGCTTATGGAAAGCCTTTTAAGTTTTCTATTTAGAATTCATGAAAAATAGATTCAAAGATTAACAAATAATTTTTTGTAAATTTAAAAACTTCTATTTAACGAATAAATTTGTATAATGTAATTTTACTTTACTAGTTAAATTACATTTCAAACATCCTACAGAACAATAACCGGCCTTCCTAATCCGATTGTTTATAGGTGGCAATGCCTTACGGTTCGGCATGAATATTGTTACAACTCGACAAAATTCCCTAAAGACGATGCAACTGAAATAATACAACTATAATTAGTATAATACGATAATTACGACATATGTTATTTTGTAATACAAAGGTAACTTGTTTACACTTATATAGAGTAATAGTTAAAACTTACATAAATTAAAAGTTTGAAAAATAAAAGTATCAAGTTTCGACATGTGAAAGAACGTTCCGATAAATATAATTTATTCAAGCGACCCGTATTCATGAAATAAGCGAAACGAAAAATACTTTAAAGTTACAGTGGAAAACGATACTTGGAATTTGTTTTCAAATTAAATTGAAATTTTGTTTACCCATAAAAGGGAACTGTATATGCAGAAGATTCTGAAATACTGATACCTGAATTTAAATAATAAGTATTACAAAGATGATACGGGTTTTCATATTAATTCGTAGAAAATTAATTTTATTAAATATTTTCTATTTTGTCTTGAAGTAAATAAGGCTCGCTTTTTTTCTCCAATTTGTCTCTCTAAGATTGACTTTTTATGTAATACATCTTGAGATAAATAAAATGATACACTACGTAAAACCATCAGTGAAAATAAATCAGATATTTTATAAAGACATTTAACTTTTCTGCAAGAAGCCAAATATTCCAGGAACTTGGAAGTCAACACAGCGGTTTTTGAATATTCTTTTATAATTTTTATTTAGAACAAAGGAATAATCAATCTATAATTCACGAAACTGTCTTGTAAATTTATTAAATTTCTACTTAATGAATAAATAATTATAATATAATTTGACTATAACATCCTACATTATTCATACAACGACATTCGCAATCCAAGGTTAACCAATAAAAGGCGTCTATTACAAATTTATCGTTTGCATTTCAATAGTTTTAAATGATCCAATTTGCATAGAATGTTCGAGATCGGTGCCCATCCTTATACATTTGAACTTATTCGAATTTCGTTGTACTTTCATTCTGAGAGCATATCCAATTTCATGGTTGGATCTAAAATTGGAAATGTCTTTCGAACAAAGCTGCCTGTTTTGGTCTCCCTTTTTACGCACAAAATCTGAATTCATTCTAGAAATTACGCAAAGTTATTTATACATATCCAGCGAAAAGATAATATTTATTTAAAAATACTAAAATACCAACCAGAAATTGGCAAAGATCACTTTCATAGGTATAACGTCTGTTTGCAAATTGAAGTGGTTGAGGACACCTAAGTTAAGATTTCAAGAGAGAGAGCAGCAGAGAACACATCACAAACCCGATCTCCTAAACCGTAGGTTTAAAGAAGGCAATGTCTGAAGATTCCGCATACATTTTGTTACAGTTCCACCATTCACTATGTACAGTAAAACTTAAAAAATACATATAATAGTAATTAGTAAATACGATAATTACAACATAGGTTCATTTACAATACAAAAGTAATTTGTTACATATGAACAGATAAATATTACTTAAAATAAACACTTTGAGGCAATAGAAATTTCAAACCTCGTCAACAATGTAAAAGGGAAAGATATATATCAACTCAAGATATCTATCATCCGAGCAAGCCTTATTCCTTAAAATATTAGAAGTTAAAATATATATATACACTTCAAAAAGTTTAATGATTCAATGGAAAACAATTCTTTCAAAATTTTTCGTACTGGGTTTAACTCGTTTCAACCGTAAAGATAAATTTTAAATTCAGAAGTTGGTAAAATACTTGTATATTTAAAAGAAAACATTTATAATTTTTTTTTCTGAGGCAATAAAATCTCAAAATAAATAAAGCTAGCTTTATTCTGTTTATCTGAATAAGTTTGATTATTTGTTTTATTCATTATTTCGTTTTATTTCTTATATTATCACAGATAAAATGATACATCAAAGAAAATTGTCTGACAAAAATATTATAATTTTAGAAAACAAACAAACGTCGTAAAATCATTCTTTTCAGCAAGGCGAAATATATCCAATAATTAAAAAAGGCAAGACATTGTTATTTGAATGACCAAATACATTTTATTTAGCCCATAATTATCAATATATTTTTATGAATAAAAAATATATTTCTTAACGATTAAATTATTATTATGCAATTTTATATTCAGAAAAATATTTTCACACTCAAATTTTAAACATTTGAAAACAATATAAATATCAAACTTCGTTTACAAAGGTAAAATAATATTTACATGATATGATTTGCCAATGCCCCCTTATTCATAAAAATACATGAAGCGAAAAGTACTTTAATGTTTCAATGGAAAACAAATCGTAAAATTTATTTTCCAATTGAATCTAATTTTTTTCAACTATAAAAAAGAATATATATATATATATATATATATATATATATATATATATATCATGTATATATATGCATGATATATATATACGAGAATCTCACACATCTAGATTAAGTAAATAAATTAACGATATGAACAACAGTGGTTTTAAAAGGTATTATTTGTAGAAGTTTCGTTAGCATTCATCACAGCGTGATCAGTAATTGTGGATGGAACTCTCAATACTATCAACACTAATGTGCAATGGTTGTTAAAACCTCTAGTGTTTATAACTTTGATTATTTTTTTTACATAGCGCCTTATCTAAATTTTCGATTACAAAGATTATTTCGTTTTTTATATGATTGCATACGAAATTTATTTTCCAAAATATTTCTATATCCCAAAGTAAAAGAACAAATGTTTTTTTTTTTCCATTTAGCTGTTTTCATTTTGTGCACACCATTTAGTGTAGCGTATCAGCAGTAGAATCAATGGTTGCTGGCGTTGTAGTTGCAGTTTACCGTTGCGGCCTGGGCTTGTAATCGATTCTTGTAACCATATGTCCGTTCAGTTGGCGGATGGTATTTTTTTCCCTTTTACGCTGTGCCTTCCATCCGATGGCATGCGATCCTGGTGGGTTTGTCGTCATTTCAATTGGACTTCGCTTTTGACTTCTATTAAACGATATGTGATTTTTCAAGCTATGTCTGGCCATCTGGAGGTTTTTCCCATTTATTAGTGTAAAGTTGCAGTTTTATTTATTACTATCTGACACGCCTGGCGTTGCCCGGGACCGTGATAATTAAATCAAACAAACCTAAAGTTTGTATCAATTTATATCTTTAACCCGATTTTGTATGAAATTATTTATTTAAAAGTGCTGCGCATGCGACTGAAAATCCTTTATTTCTATTTTCCGCCTATAGGGGGCACATTCTGATATAAACGATCCTCCGACACGTGTTCCCGCTGCCTGCGGCACCGTATAATAGGCGTGGAGCGCACGTGCTGCAAACTGTTTCAGTTCCACCTTCCGCCGTCAGGGGCGCACCCTGTTCCAAAGAAACACCTTCCTAACGAAACTCCAATTGGTGGTACGCTGCCTCCGAAACCGTATAGCAGGTGTGCTGCGCACGCATAGCAAAATCCTGTGGTTCCACTTTCCTCCACCAAGGGGTGCAATTTGTTCTATACGAACATCCGACATGAGTACCCGTTGTATCATAGGAGTTGAACGAATCAATTCCCGTCGAAATCGGATCCATGGAACTCGAGAAAATAATGCCTCTCTGGCGGTGGAAGATGGAACTAAAATGTGTAACGCGAACGAAAACCAAGTCGAATCATCCAAACACCCTTCTTATCAGGCTCATAGCCGGATATAAGAATGCACAGTTAGATTTTAAGAAAAAGCTGCAGAATTGTCCTCCATAGGGCGCTTGGATAAGTGCTCAACAACTAATTATTTACTTTGATTGTTGGTATCCATCAACTAAATACAGGTTGTGCACTTTTATTAGAAACATAGATTAGTTTTTACGAAAATCGTTATTTGAAATTTCCGGTATTCTACATATATAACATTTATAAAACGCTACGTTAGAAGCTAAAAATGATAAATTTCTTTAGTGGAATTTGTTTTGTGTGAATCAGAGTAAGGCGTTAACCCCCTCCCTCCCCATGCCCGCAAATATAACGAATAATTTGTTTAAGGAAACCACCTTATTCTACATTAATGCGATCATTAAAAAAATAATTATATTTTTCTGTTAATTAGAACATAACGAAGACGCTACGCTAAAATAGCCGCCAGATGGCACCCCTTACCATCCTCAATTTCAAATCTATATCTAAATTAGTTATTTTAATTTTTGCTCATTAGTAAAACTTGGCAATTATTTCCTTTCATTTTCGGAAACTGAATGGAGTGATCGACCAGAGAAACATATCTCTTGATAATTCAGTTTTTAATGAAAACACATCTCTGTCTTTCTCGGAATTTTTTTCCCTGATGCCGACAGATGTTTTCAAAAATTAAGAAACATTACCGGTCGTTTTTTTCAAAAACTGCATTGTCGGATGCAGCAATATTTCTTACATATGCTGAGAAATTTTCAAATAGATATCTTGATTAGTTTTCTTAAAATAATAAGTTTCGAAATCGTTCCTTTCGGCTTGCAAATCGAGAACAGGAGTTCTTTTCTTTCGCCATTTTGATAAAACAGATAAATTTTTCGATGCGGTGTTTAATGAGATTTTAATTAATAATTTGTGTTATTATCAAAATAATAAAATTCCGAGTCTCAGGTACATCTGTTCAGGCCTTGGGCTCCCTAAATATAAATTGTTAGGCGTCTGGATAAGCTGGATTTGCTAGCCATCGCAGACAAACACATTAACACACACACACACTGTGAAACTTTCTTTTATTAATATAGACATTTTATTACAAATGCAATTATTTATCTATGAAGGAAAAAAATTATAATCTTATTTTATTTTATATAAAATTTTTTTAAACTAAATAAAATTAATAAAATCAACTATTTGTGCAAGAAGCTAAATAGTCAAGGAATTTCAAAGACAAGACAACGGTTTTTGGATGTCCGATAAACATTTTTTAGGAATTTTTTATTCCGTCCATAATTTTATTTCGTGATTGAAAAAACTTTTTGTATATTTTATTTTCAAAGCTGGAAATACATATTTTAAGGTGTAGCCAGGTTAACATTTCAGACCTTAGTATTCGATACGCAAAATTAAATCTTTATTTATTTATTGTAACAATGATTATGTATTTGAGAATCCACGTGTACAATATTATAATTTATTTAAACAAGAATATAGAGAAAAATGAGTGACATATGTTACAAAATAGGAAAATAAATAAAAAAACTTTGTTATCAAAATTCTAGAACTATATAAATGTGCAAAATGCGTTAATGTGCTTGAAGAATCAATGAATAAGTAAAAATTGGGGTGGGGGAGGTCACATTTCTTAGCATACGTGTTTTCAATATAATCTATACATCTAGATAACAAAGTGATTTGTTTGTATATTTTTTCATTATTTATGATTCCTCATATTTAGAATCCTGTTCAGTTTACGAGGAGGGGAGGGAAAATTACTATTGTAAATTGTATGTATTTTTACAGCAAAATAAATTTGAAATATTATTTTAATTAGATTAAATAATTTTTTGACACAAAGTTTATTTTAATTGATATTGGTTAGATATTCTATTTTTGCTTTAACCTCCATTTCAAGTTTTTTTAAAAAGCTTCACTGTTGGATAAATTTTGCACACTTTTTTTTATTTAAAAAAAGTCATTGACATGACAAAAGACATTGTCAAATGACATTTTTTTTATTTAAAAAAATGTCATCTGTTAAATATTTGTCATACCTGTATAATAAATAAATAAATTCAAAAAATTCAAAATAATGTTATATTTGATAAAACTGAAAATATTAAAAATGTACTTATATAAGTTAAACGTATTTAAACTGGTTTATCGAGTAAAGTACAAAATCGAACATTATCTAACTTGTAGAATGGAAGTTTAATGTTTACAAAGGGCATTATTATTGTATTGAAATTTTTTACATAAAAAGAAAATCTGCTTCGTTTCATTTTTTGCATTATATTTCGTAATTCAATGGCGTATAACCCCTTTCGTTCTTGTTTAGAGTTACTTCAATTTATGTTTGATATTTTCAATTTTCTATACTTTTAGAACAAAATTATTTTAAAAGAATTTTAATAAAATTAAATAAAACGGTTTTCTTTTTCACAATATTTAATCATTTACGATTTCTCTCACTTTGTATCCTTGTTTAAACCATTTTTTAAATATTTTTTTTAATATTTCAGCGGTTTTACGGTTTAGGTAAATTTTACATGTTATTTAAAACTACGTTTGAGTAACAAAATCTTTTAAATACATAATTTTTGTTTCTAAACAGCATAATAAGATAGTTAAACTTCAGTAAATCAAAAAAGTTATTTAATTGTTAAAATTGCATTGATTTGAGTTAAACTTGTTTTAAATAGTTCAGAGCGCATAGTATCAACATCTATGTGTACATTTGACCAAACCCGTGAAATGGAATGCCAGTAATTTCAAAACAGTATTATTTTATATTTCATTCCAATTAGAGATAAATCGCAGAACGACAAAATTTTCATTATTTATGTACGGTCGTTTAATTGCGATTCCTCAGATTTTTTTTTAATATACCCATGTCAGATACCTATGTCAGAAGAGCATTTCTAATTTATTTGAGTATGCCTTTATAGAGACCTTCCTTGTAAATAACCTCCTGGTACATCGAAGTAGCTCAAGTTTACGGACCGATTTTGTGACAGAAATAGTAAGCACATTGAGACAAAATAAATGTTCTGCATCATTTACGCAGGTTAAAGAATATGTAGCTATGTAGTAAAGAATATGTAGAAGAATGTAGCTAAGAAACCAGTATTCGTGAAAATAGACGATGTGAATTTGTGAAGAAAACAATTATTTCAGAAGAAGAAACAAATAAAAGCTTATAAATACTTATAAATAGTTAAATCGATTTAATTTAAAATCAACTTGTTAGAATTATAAAATAAGTAATGTGGGCGTTTCGTGAAATTTCAATTTTCTCGAAACCATAGATACATATGACGAATATCAGGATTTCTTTGTGATAAAAGTGTATTTAACCCTTAATTGCATAGTGACGTAAATTTCTATCACTTTTTATTTAACTTTAAATAAATAAATCAACTTCTTCGCCATCACTATATTTATATAGAAATATTAATCCAGTAAATTTCCCGTGAACTATGTTGCTGAACAAAGTTAAAAATTTATCTTAAAATTTCTGGTGTCTAATATTTAACATATGTATAAAAAACACAATTGTAAAACAAAAACTCATGCAAAGAAGGGTTAACTAAGAATTCTGTAAGAACAATACATTTTCGGAATATTATTTTTTGTTAATTTTACATCAGTGTATAAACAAAGTTTATGAAACAAAAATATTAAGTATAAAGAAATAATAAAAGTATCATACGTCGTTTACACAGGTGGAAGAATATTATCTTAATATTATTGATCCAAGAGATCTGTATTTATATAAATAAACGGAGCGAAAAATACTTTAGAATTTCAAAAAAAAAACAATACGTAGGATTTTTTCAGAATGAATCTAAATCTTCTCAACTGTAAAAAGGATCTTTATATGCAGAATATCGTAAAATACGAGAATCTGAATTTAAAATGAAAGGATTACAAAGTTTATTCAGATTTTTTATAGTATTGCATTGAAAGATTCTCTTGTAAAGTATTTTTATATGTGTCCAAAATAAAAGTCGCTGTTTCCCATTTATCTGCATGAAATTATTATTTTATTTATTATCTTTTAGCATAAATAAAGTGATTTATCACAGGAAAATATTCGAGAAAAATATCGGAATTCTATAAATCAAAATATTTTTTTCTTTTTTTCTGCAAGGTGCTAAACATTCAACGCATTTTAAAGACAGAGCAATGTACCGTAATTTCTGGTACATAACGCCCGGCTCAAATAATTCGGTTTCGAACCAGAAATGTTATTTATTAAATAGAGCCATATAAGTACCAAGTAGAAAAGAGTTACATTATATTAAATAAAATTTCTGGTTCGAAATTGATTTATTTGAGCCATGGGTTATATACCAGAAATTACGGTAATTTGGACGAACAATTCAAATTCTTATTATGAATTCTTCAACAATTATTTAATGCATAATAAAGTCCATAAATTTGAATATAAAAATCTGCAACATCAACCAGAAGTTATTCTAGAATTATAATTTCCTGGAAATCATACACATAATATCATGACATTTGCCAGGTATGATTTGCATTAGAATTATATTAAGAAAATCTTGTAAAGATATCTACTTATCGATTACATGTATGAATTTTTATATTATAAAAAATCTAATGTAATTAAAGTGAATATTTAATCAATCATTTTAATGTAAGTTTATCTTAACAATAAGTTAAGTTTTTTAGACTGAAATTTCAAGCATTTGAAGGCAATATAATTATCATGCTTCATTTACACAGGAGGAAAAAACATTTTCATAATATAATTTAGTGCTAGTAATTATAAGTCTAGAACAAAAAAAACAATATATATATATGAGATAAGCTGGTTATTAGAACTATATTATGAGAAATAATTCTTGAAGCAAAAGCTACAAGTAACTTATTGCGTTGTATTTTCATTTTGACAAGGATATACGTTTTTGCTACATATATATATATATATACCTACATTCATACAGCAGGAATATCATATTATTTATTAAAAATATCTTTCTAAAATACCATTCACCTAACAAAAATATTTTTCCTGTTGTACTATTAATTTAACAAAACGATATGTGAAGAAAAAATTTTGAAACTTCAGTATTCCAATTTGAGACAACAACAATATCCTGATTAGTTTAGAAAAATGAAAGATTATATGCATAATGTAATTTATCCTTACGACCTGTAGTCATAAAACGAAATGAAAAATAGTTTAAAATTGTAAAGGAGAACCCATCCTTGAAATTTATTTTTTTCTTATTAAATGAAAGTCTTTTCAGTCGTAAAAAGAACTTTATGTGCAAAAGAGGATGACGCGTCTCTATTTAAATGGAAACATTTTATCTGAAATTTTGAAACTTTAGGAAAAGATAGACCAAGGTTTATGAGTTTTTTTTATATGAAAATTTTTCATTTTCGTATTTGTTTTCCTTGTTCAAAAATTAAATAGATTTGATTTTTTCACATTTATCTGTGTTGGTTTGTCTTTTTACATTCTATATCGTAACGTAAATGAAGTGGTGGATTATAGAAAATTCTCTGAGAAAAATTGGAATATGTTGTAAGCGAAAAGTGATCCGTTAATTTATTTTTCTCTAAGAAACCATGTGTTCAATTCATTTCAATGACAGCACTACGAAATTAAAAAAAAATGTAAAAAAGCCATAAATATAAATGGAAGATACAAATATCAAATTAACGATGTAAAAAATGCGTATATTTTTATCGCTTACATGTTTATTAATTTCCACTTGTGGAAATGGAAAATAATTATGCATGTAGAAATTATTACTTTTTAAAGAAAACTCTAATTTTAAAAGAAGGAAAAATATATAAAGTTACCTTGTATTTAAATGACCATTAGGGTGAAACTCCCAGTAATTGATACTTTAAGGATTCTTTCTTGTTCAAATCACTAATAATTTTTTTAAAATCTATTTTATAGTTACTTTTGTTTTTGAAAGGATAGTAGAGATATATTAAAAAAATATTGTTGTAGATTTTTGAAAAAAATATTGTTGTAGATTTTTGAAAAAAATATGCGTTATTATTATTATTTTTTCATAAATATGGTAAAAACTGCAGTAACTGACACTATCCCTATTTTGAAACACCAGTAACTGACATAACTGACACTTTATTTCAAAAGATTAAAGTGATTTTAAAAACTTTATTCCTTATTATAAAAACAAAATTCAGTACTATTTATTATAAAAAAGTGGGTTTTAAATTTTAAAGTAGACAGACAGTTATAATTTTTAAGTGCTTTAACTGAGCAAAAACGGAAATAAACATTTCACATCATTTAATATAGTTTTTATTTTAACAACTGTAGCCTTACAAAATGAATCTTTTATTTTAAGCAAGCAGAATGCATATATTGAAATGTTATTTAAAAACCGAATTCAAACATTGTTTTTTCATTTGACGATAGGCTGTCTTTATCTTCCTAATTGTAGCTATATCAACAACAACAAAAATTATCATTACAAATAAGAGTCAAATGACTATAAAAATTTAACAATTTTGTTACCACAACATTATCTGTTTAATGACCAGGAATAGGAATTTTCCATTCTTTTTAATTTCCTAGGAAGTTTACTGTTCAATATTTTTTTATTGACTTCAAGAATACGTACAATGTTAAACTTCTCATATTAATACACTGCATAGGAGCATTCTATCTTCAGGTGAATGTTATATATATATATTTTTTAGTCCAAGATTTTTCTATATCTTCATCCAGATATTAATTTGAATTCAGGTCCAAAGAATCTTCGCACACAATATTTGTTAAACCTGATTCTCACTGTATTCTAATAAAGGAGATTTGTGTTTCATATTTTGTCTTGGTAATAAACTACGATTTTTATTCCTATCAAGGGTCGGAAAAACTACTTTTTTATTGTTTATATCCTTTTTTATTTCTTATCTACAACTACTTTATAGAAAATATAGTCAACTAAACCAAGAAATACATATTTTAAAAAGTAGTGACTACAAACTATATTTTAAAAGTAGTCACTACTGCACTACTTTCAGATTTTGTCAAAGGGTTCAATTTATACGAGAAGTTGAAGACACAGATTAAATGATAAAGCGATCCTTCGTGATATCGCACCTGCCAGGATACAATTAAATAAATGCGACATAACCGAAGGAATTAAAAACTTAGGAACGATAATATACAAGAAAATGTTTAGTGTTTGACTCCAAATTGTTATTTTATACACACATTGCAAATTTCGTAGCAAAATTAAGTGATATATTATAATTTATAAAATTACAGATAAACAACACTAAATGTAAAAAAATAAATAATTCCGAATAATAAGAAACCCAGCTTTAAAAAAATGGAGACTTAATAATGAGTAGACACGTGTTGCCAGCAAGTAAATTAATTTCTTTGGTAGTTTAATACTATATTTTAGCAGTTAGTGTCAATGGGGAAAATCTATGGACTTCATGCTGTACACTGCAGTTGGGATTCATAAATTGTTGAGCAAATCCAATTTTGCACAGAAGAAGCAAGTTTGAGAATGGTATATATATTTTTTTCCTGAGATAGAGTTAAAAGTAGCCTGATTCTAACTGCAAAAAACTGATTTTTTTTTACTGCGCTACTCGCTACACTACATTGTTCCAAACTATAGCGTGCTACACTACAAACTGTAAAAAGTAGTAATCACTGTTGTTTCGCTATTTGTAGTGTGTCAATTCCGATCCCTTGGTTGAAGTTTTTCTTGCTTTTTCTTTTAATGCTCAAGCTTTTGTTTCGGCTTCTGTTCTTCCTTGGTCTTTTTTCAATTTTGTTTTCTGTTTATACTATTTTATGTATGATATGCTACAGATGCATTTGTCTTTTTTCAGGTTTTAAATTATTAGTAATGTAATATCCAAAAACTGACTTATGAACCAGTAACTGACATGTGGTGTTAGACACTAGTAAAGCAAACTAAATTTTAATGGTGTTAAATTACCAAGATAAATGTAATTTATTATTATGCATTTTTAAATAGTTCAAATAATAGATTTTACCTTTCTTTAATATAACCAATAACTGACACTTCTGTCAGAGACTGGTGAACTGAAATTCCTGGAAACAGTAACCTCTTATGCTTCATGTATAAAACTATAACTATGTCTCTCTCTCCTATATAAGGTGCGTCTCAAAATTGTATGGACAGGCGATTTTTCAAAATAACAGCTAAGAAAATAAAACAATAATCATGAAAAAAAATAATTCGCATATGGAATGATAAAATAAGTTTATTACGATACAGAAATGTTATGTTTATTGCACAGATTTTTTGTAAAAAAATAAAATTCAAAATAAGCTGTTTTAAAAATGTATGGACAAGAAACGAATTGCTTTTATTGCCACCGTATCAGAAAAAATTGCATTTTCTGTGTTCTGTACTTGTGACGTAACCACTTTGAAATATAAAATCACTGCTTTTTCTTCAGTTGTCAAATAGTTGGAAAATGCCTCACAACGTTGAATTCTATGCTGCTGGTATTGCTAAAATTTGGCGTTTAAAGGCTCAAAATGTTAAAGTTTCTGATATTGAAAAACAAATGAAGTGTAGCAGATCTGGAATTTATGCAATTTTATCAAAAAGTGACAATATGATTGCAAAAAAGCGTTCAGGTCGACCAAGAAAGACATCTCTAAGACAACATAGAGAAAGTTTGCGAGCAGTTTCAACCCAAAAAAGTCTGTTCATGAAATTTCGAGGACTTTAGCGTTTCCTACTTCCAGATCTACTGTTCACAGTCGCATACAGGTAAGCGAAAATCACAAATTTCGCAGAATGTGTCAGACACCTATGCTGAAAGTGCACCATAGAAAGACTCAAGCTCTTTGGACTAAAAAACACATGCATTGAACGGATGAATGGTTAAGTGTTTTCTTCAGTGACGAAAAATAATTCAATTTGGATGGCCCTGATGGCTGGGCATACTATTGGTATGACTTACAAAAAGAACCTCGCGAGTTCTTTAGTCGACAAAAGGAGGGTTTTCACTAATGGTGTGGGGCGCACTCTGTTTCAACGGAACAACGGATATTGCTTTTCTGAATGGTCGACAGTGCTCTGAGGATTATCAAAATGTCCTTAAAAGCAATCTACTTCCAATCGGAAACGCCTTAGGGGGAGGGGGGACTGAAAATTCCAACAGGACAATGCGTAGATTCACACCTTCCACTCAACAACAGCTTGGTTTAAACAGAATCAAGTGACTGTTATAGGCTGGCCAGCCATCAGCCCAGTCTTGAATCCAATTGAAAACGTTTGGGGAGTACTTGCACGAGATGTGTATGCCCATGGTCAGCATTTTTGTACTCTTCAGGAATTACAGCAACAAGTGGAGAAGAGTTGGTTCTCTTTACAGCCACACATACGCCAAACACTATTTGGAAGCATACCTGATAGGGTTTTCAAGATAATTAAAAGGAACGGATACAAATTTGAATTTAAATGCAAAATATTCGAAAATCCATATATTTTTGGAACAGCTTATTTTTATTTTTATTTTTTTACAAAAACTCTGTAAAACTTATACTTTATTTCTTTGCTATAATAAATTTATGTTATGATTATATATGCATATTATTTTTTTCGTGATTATTGATTCATTTTTTGAACTGTTATTTCAAAAAATCGCCTGTCCATATACTTTTGAGACGCACTATAGAACTGTGTCTTCAACTAATTTTTCAAACACATCATATATTCTAATACGAGCAAATCTTGTATGTGAGTGGTTATATATATATATATATATATATGCAAATTTTATCTTGAAAACGTCTCTAACAAATTTGACGAAAATTTATATCTAACCGTTTTGGGGCACCAGAAAACCATTGTGCTAGGTCACATGTTCAAGAATTTTCGATTAGTGCGTTATTTTGGGGTCAACGCGGGACAAGTTAATTTTATCTAATAAACGGCTTTAACGATTTTTATTAAATTTTGTATCCTAAGAGTTTCGGGCACGAGAAAATCATTGGACTAGGTCACATGTCGAAGAACATTCGATTAGTGGGCCATTTTCGGTCAACGCGGGTCAAGCTAATTTTATCTAACAAACGGCTCAGACTATTTAGACTAAATTTTGAATCCTACGGTTTTCGGGTACGAGAAGACTTTGGCTATTTCACATGTTCGAGAAAATTTGATTAGTGAGTCATTTTGCCATGGGTCATTGTGGCTCAAGTTATTTTTATCTTAATAATGGCTCAGAGGATTTGAACTAAATTCAGTACCCTGCAGTTTAGGGAGCGAGAAGATTATTGGACTAGGTCACATGTCCGAGTAAATTCGGTTAGTAGGTCATTTTGGGTGAACGTGGGTCAAGCTATTTTCATCTTAAAAACGGTTCAGACTATTTAGACAATATTTACATCCTATGGTTTTTGGGCACGAGAAGACAGTTGGTCTAAGTCACATGTTCGAGATATTAGATAAAATGGGTTATTTTGGTCATGGGTCATTATGGGTCAATCTATTTTTATCTTAAAAATGGCTCAGAAGATTTCAAGCAAATTTAGTATCCTACAGTTTTAGGGAACAAGAAGATTATTGGGCTAGGTCACATGTTCGAGAAATTTCGATCAGTGGTTCATTTTTGTCATGGATCATTATGGGTCAAGCTATTTTTATCTTAAAAACGGCTCAGACGATTTGAACTCAATTTTGTATCCTGCGGTTTTTGGGCACGAGCAAATCATTGGGCTCTGTCACATACTCGATAAAATCCGATTAGTGGGCCATTTTTGGGTCAGTGTTGGTCAAACTATTTTTATCTAAAACACGGCTTAGACTATTTTGACTAAATTTTATATCGTACGGGTTTCGGACACGCGAACACAATTGGGCTTGGTCACATGTTCGAGGAAATTTGATTAGTGGGTCATTTTGGTCATGGGACCTGATATTTGAACTTAGAGCTTATTTTGACCGAGCATAGCTCGGCCTTCCCTGCTCCTTTAAGATTAACATTTAAAGTTATTTTAATCCATATTCAAAATAATCTCCTGCCACGGTCAAATATATGTATTGATACAAATTTTCATATTATAGATTTTTTTCACGCTAGTAGCGCACCTGGTGGGCAATTGCACAACTAAAATTTTAAAACTCACTGTGGTTTTTTTGCATATGGAAACTATACTCCAAGTAAAAATTAGATACGACACAACTATGGTTATAAATTCAACTTTATTTTACGTGTATAGTTTCCCTAGCGAGAAAAACATTAACAAAATTTAGATAAAATTGTTTTTTTTTAATGTTTAACTGTATGATGCATGTACACAAGACAAAAATATGTTATGTAGAATCAACACAATTTTTTTTAGCGCAACCTTTGGGTAAAATACTGCAACCAAATTTAAGTAAAATTCATTTTTTGTATATTTCTCTGTATAACAGCTATAATCAAATTAAAATTAGGTAGCCCAGATTGAACACAATTTCCTTTTGTGTTTATAGCGTCCACTGGCGAGAACTAGGGTAACTGAATTTTAACTCATTTTTATGGTTTTATTTTTTAATAAATCTTCAGAATATGTTTTATGTCCTTTACACTTTTAATAGACAACAGGGATTGCTACCCGTAATTACTTATTAAGCATCAGAGTTGACTTGACTTTACAAAAAAAATAATAATTTTATAAGAAAAAGCGTGAAAAAAAGAAAAATAGTCAGTAATTAATTGTATCCATATAATCATATTTCTTAATTTAGATAGAGAAGATTTTAAAAGCGTTTCTGATGAAATTCTTATTGTGCTTGTTAATATTACGCTACATAAAAAATAATTCTAGGATGACCAAATAAATCACTAGTGACAAATATATACAGATACTAAAATATATGTATTACGAGTTCTTTAAAAACATAAATTTTACGTTAGCTTGTAATATGATAAAGCTTTAACTATTTCTTTTCACAAAATACACTTGCCCCACTTTAAAAATTAACGGCTTATATATTTTTGCTATCCGGGCATTATTCATATTAATAAATAAAGAAAAATAAATTATAGCGGAAGGCATTTCTTGACATTTATTTTACGATTGAATATAAATCTTTTCATCCATAAAAAGGAACTTTGTATACAGATGATTGTGACATTTCCAATTGAAATCTCAATTTAATATATATTTTAAGCTCAACATCTTCACTTTCCGCTTCGTAAAACAAAACATTATTCTTGAAGATAGATATATTTAATTTTTGAAGAAAGGTATTTTTCCAAAAGAAAAACAAAAACTCTATGAATTCAATTTAAGATAAACTTTATAAGTACTTTTTATTATATTTTTTAATGTTAACATATACGAATAAGAATAAATTATTATGTATGAATAAATTATTGTGTTTTAATTTTATCTTAGAAAATAAGTTACTATTGCTTGATATACATATTAAGCACTTTTATACAACAGGTGTATCTTGCTTCGATTACACAGATGAAAGAATATTTTGATAATATATTTTAGTTAAAGCACTTTAATACATAATAATAAATGAAGCGAAAAAATTCAAAAGTTCTAATATAAAACAATTTTTAGATTTTTTTCCCTAATCACATATAAAACTTTTCAACCGTAAAAAAGAACTTTATATGTGGAAAATTGCAAAATATTGCTGTTTTAAAAAAGGAAGAAATTATCGTACGTTTTTGAATCTTCGTAAAATGATACTTCAAGATTATTAAACTTTTATATGAATTTATAAAAGTATCTATAAAAACATTTAATTGAGCAAAAAAAAATAAAATTCCTTTAAACTGAGTAAGTATGTTCTTTAGCAGCTATATTTTAGTTTAAACAAATTAATGTATCGTAAAATGTTATCTGAGAAAAATATCAACATTTTATAAATGAAACGTGTGTACTTGTGTATTCTTTTTTAAGATGCCAAGTGTTGAAAAACTTTTTAAATACTTAACTAACTCCAGAAAAAAATGTAAAAGTTAATAAGAAATTGATAGATTTAATGCACAAGTGACAAATTATACGGTTATCTTCAAATTAAATTGTGATCAAACACAAGAATACGTAGTCTTAGAATTATAATTTAGCAAATCATTGTGCACCAAAAAGTTATCTAGGGAATAAAGTTTTGAGTTTCTTTTCAACACTTTCCCACATAGTTGAAAAGTGTTTATGAATTCGGTTTGTCTGTCTATTCGTCCGTCTGTATGTCTGTCTGTTCGTCTGTCTGATGTCTGTCCGTGCTCTAACTCACGTAAATTTACTCGTATTGCCTTGCAATTGATATATGTTATTGATGTTTACTATAAAATATTCAGTATTGAAAATGAAGTATGTAGCACTCATACTTCCTGTACACGGACACTCAAAAGAATGCCGTTACATTATGGTCTATGGGGGAAAATCCTTTGCAGTGTATTTTAATGAGGTTACACTATTTCAAATACATAGAAATTGATATACATCGGTAAAGCACACTACAGGATGCTTCCTATAGAATATAGCATGTGTAGCACTTATAATTAGTTTGCAGGATAACTCAAAAGAATTCCGTTATAATATGGTCTATGGAGAAAAACTTTTTGCAGTGCATTTTAATCATGTTACACTATTACAAACATGTAAAAATTGATATCATTTTCTAGGGTGCACTAAAACATGATTTCTGTAGAATATGGAGAGTAAAGTATTTATCATTGATTTACAGGGCCACACAAAAGTATTCAGTTACATAATGGTTAACGGGGAAAATCAGTTTGTAGCGTTAGTGTAATATGTTACACTATTTAAAATATAATGATATTGATATAAGTTTCTGAGGTTTACTGCAAGATGCTTGTTGTATATTATGATGTGCATAACATTTATCGTTCATTTACGTGGACACACAAAATATTTTGGATAGAGTACTGTATACAAAGTATTATATATAAGCGATAATTTCTGGAAGTGCGGTTTCAGTTAGGTATGGGTTTAACTACATTATTGCATACTTTGTGGTATGTATAAATGCTACACATCATATACAGCGCTACACAAAATAATTCGTAAGCATTACTGTATGCCGGCGTAAATTGCTTACGGGGTTTTTTAATAGAGTTGCGCATGTGGAACGTGAAATATATTTAGTATACAAAGATATTTTTGTTGAATATAAATGAAATCATATACTGGGCCAAGCAAAGAACTGAATACATGACCGCCAATGAATGAAAACTTCTGGTAAGGTTCAAAGCAAGGAACTGGATACATGACTGCCTCTGTATGATAATTTTTGGTAAGTGTGATTTCAATAGTTTTCAGCTTGTTTTTCCCTGAATAAAATTTTAGATTAAAAAATATTATTAAGTTATCACGTTATTTATTTGGGGCGTAGATAAAAAACTTAAGTTAATACACAGGGCTGTAGAAAGGAATTCAGATATGTTTTCGTCTATTGGTAGAAACTGTTGAAGGGGAATTTTCAATTGTGTTATGCGCTTTCTTATACTAAACTAAATTGAGCATACTACATTCAAATATATAGTTCATATACAAAACTGAACAAATGAATGGGAGTATACATTTCTGGCTATGTACTGTAACTGCTGAAATCTGTTCTTCAAATGGGTTTTGCATTTTCTAAAATGTTTACTTAGGTATTTTATTTACCTTATTAAACAGCGAAGCATAGTTATAAAGTATTCTATAACTGTTGAAAAGTGTTTCATAATCTATACTTGATGCATGATTTTTCTTTTACTTTAACATTAAAAACAGTTACGTTATTCAGACATAAGTATTAAGCATATTTGTACAACAACTATAGCATGCCTCGTTTACGCATGTAAAAAACAACAACAAATGAAAACCCACATTTTTATAATATATTTTAGATAAACGATTCATATTAATAGTGGAGAAAATTCGTAGTTATAAAGTAACCGAAATAAAGCTAAAATGTCTCCTGGAGAACAATTATTAAAATTTATTTTCCGATTCAACATAAATAATTCAGTCCGTGAGGAAGAACTTTGATATCAGGTAATTGCGAAAATTATCATTGAAATCTTAATTTTAATGGGTATTTTAATCTCAACGTCCTGAATTTCCGCTTCGTAAAACAAAACAGCATTCTGGATATAATTTTTAATGAAAAGTTTTTTCCAAAAGTGGATTGAAAATTCTATGAATTCCCATGAGAGGGAGCTTTTCGTAAGGAAGCCTTTCGTTAGATTTTCTTTTAAATTAACATTTTCGAAGAAGTATATAACTTTATTTATAAATCGTTGTGTTTAATTTAAGCTGTACAAAAAAGTTACGATTTCTTCACATAAGAACTCAGTTCTTTAAGACTACAGAAATATCTTGCTTCTTTTACACAGTTGAATGAATATTCTTATAACAAATTTTATCTAAGAAACTTGAATACATAATAATAAACGAATCAAAGAAAAGTTAAATATTCTAAGGGCAACAATGCTTACAATTTATTTTCCGATAAATTAAAAATATTCTCAGTTGTAAAAAAGAACTTTAAATGCAGAAAATTTTAAAACATCGCTATTTAAAAAAGAAGAAATTATCTTACGTTTTTTAATATTCTCAAAAAGATGCGCAAGTATATTGAGCTATTATATATGATTCCATAAAATTTTAACTGTCTATAAAAACAATTGAATATTCAAAAAATAAATGTATATCTTTGTTTCAGCTTTTTATCTTCGTAAGTTGGTACTTTTGCCTTCTATACATTAGTGTAAACAAAGTGATGTGTCACAAAATATTATATGAGATAAATATCAATACATATCAATAAATCATCGATAAATATCAATTTTATAAACGAAAACTGCGTAAAGAAATTATTATTCCCCAAGACGCCAAGAACTTTTAACACTGGGCTGGCTGTGATTACGGAAAAAATGTAACTGTTTATAAATAATTGATAGATTCAATGTACAAATGACAAATTAAGGAAATGTGTTTTATAACTGTCATTTTATGAATTTCTGCTTCTACCACTGAAGAATCTTTATTCATGCAAAGCCCATTAAGTTTAAAGTAAAACCTAATTACAAACGACGATAAAAGTTTACAATGTTATCTTTTAATTAAATTATGATCAATCTAAACTATGCTTAGTCTTAGAATTATATTTTAACAAACAATTGTGTACGAAAATGATTTCTAGGGAATAAAGCTTTGTGTTTCATTTAAACAAAAAGTCACGTTTATAAGACAGAAATATTAAGCACTTTCGTACAACAGCTATATCATATTTCGTTTAAGCATGATATACATTCTGTATAAAAAATCACGTATCATTTAAAACACACCATAAAAAATATTACAGAATTTTTTTTCTGTAAGTTTATACCACAGTACCGAGTTACAACGCGGCTTTTGAGCGCAATCTGTGATTTAATGTGTTTGCAGCAGCTGTTTTTTAGTCCTACATTTAAATGCTCTGCGGTTTTTTCGACACACCTTCATGAAACGCATCACAACATGAATGACCAGACATGAATGTATGAGTACGACATGCAAACAAATCAGCAGACGTCGTTATGGCGCCTCGAAATCGAGCAAGAACCCGAATAGCAGCTTAAGAATCGCTCAAATTCAAGGTTAAGCAGACCCTTTTCTTTGATTACCGTGGTGTGGTGCACTCCGAATTCCTTCCACAGAGACGGACAGCGAATGCTAAATTCTATTTCGGCTTCATGAGACGTTTGCGTAGGAATATCGAACGAAAACTGTGAGATGCGTGGAAGGGCAATTCATGGATTTAGTACCATGGTAATGCGTCATCCCACAAAGCTATCGTTGTGCAAGAGTTATTTTCCAAATACCCCACGAATGTCATCAACCAAGCACCGTATTCGCCTCTTATGGCTGTGTGACTATTTTCTGTTACCGAAGCTAAAATTCTCACATGGTGGAATGTATTTTGAGTCAATTGAGGCCGTTAAAAAATCGCTAAATGAGTTGAAGCCTATACCTAAAGCATCCTATGAAAAATGTATGGAAGGTTGGGTCACGCGCTCACATAGTCATATTGGACTGGATAGGGCCTAATTTAAAGACTACAAAATAAATTTTGTTGAATAAATTAATTTTGTGTTTTATTTAACAATATTGGCTACTTTGTATTCCTACTGAAAAACATTTTCTAAAATTTCCACCCTTACAGAAGAACTATGCACAAAGATAATTGTGAAAAACCACACTGCTATCTCATTTTTAATGGAAATTCAATTATTTAATGGGATTCTATTACCTAAAGTAACAACACATGGATAATGAACACACGGAGCAGACAAACAATTTTTCTAAGAAATAAATGTGAAGCACTAATTAAATAAGCGACTATAGACTTAAGTAATTTGTTTCAATTATCTTTAAAATACTTCATAACTATTTACTTTGAATTCCGTATTTCTGAAATCATAAGAGGATTAGGAAAGTTTCGTTTATATATTCCTTTATTATTTGTGATATCTTGTAATAAGTCATGACAGTATACAGTAAACTGTTAAATTATTATATATGTTATACAAATAAAACTTATACTTAATTTAAAGGGAAATGTTGATTTTTGAGTTTAAAAAAGCATATTTTATGAACCCTCTTTACGTCTACGAAGTGGTTAATCTATGTTTGTTTATGCACAAAACACATATTTCGCACTTTGAAAAACAAGCTGCTAATTAAGTTTGTAAAATAAATGCGCATTTTAAACAAGCTTTCCTTCGTTCTTGCGCTATGTGTAGCGATATGCGGTAGCCGAGATATTTTTATGAGTGATTTAACCCATTAAAGCCGAAATTATTTTAGTCTTTAAAATGCAAAACTTACATTTCACACCAGTATTTTTAAACTAGCAAATTTTGTTTGTTTTATCAAGAACTTGAAGTCATAAAATAAAGATAATGTTTCCGTAAAAAAATACTGGTATATAAACCAAAAAAATGTTTAAAACTTATCTGGTACCATATGGTACCGCTAGGCTTTACTGGGTTAATTTGTAAACCATAAAACAATAAGTACGTTAAAATATACATAATTGTCCTTGACTGACAGTATTTTGAAATTTTGCATTTATAACAAAATGGTCGACTATCAATATAATATATCAGTTTTCAGAAACATATCTAAATTTTATTTTTTCCCTCAATTTTTCCTGCAATTTCAGTTCATGTACAAAATTGTGCTACTTATGAATTTCAGGAGATAAGTTAAAGAAAACGATCTTATTTTCTTGATCACGATAACGAAATTATAATTAAACGGGTACGGGTGTTTTTGGTCTAAGGACACTTATGAAATTCATATGAAAGATCAGGGGGAAAACGCTGATAGCCAGATACTTTAATGATAATTATTCATCACTGTCGTCACTTTAAATTAATTTGTATTTATTTTTTTAAGTCCATTGTTCTTCATCATCTATACCTATCTTCAAATGTGTTTTTCTGAAAATACCCATTATTATTGCCTCGATCTGCGATTTTCAAACGATAGTAAACCTGTCAAAGTAAAAAATATAACTGTCTTTGAAATTTCACAAATCGTGGATAATCATAGTTTTTCACCTAGACCATTTATATTTATATATATATATATTATTATTTATAAGAGAATTATTAATTAATTTGGTTTCAAAGACGTAATTATTTTTCAAATAAATATTAATTTGAATCAATTGAAAATACGAATTTACTCAAGCCTGTAATTTTAGCTCTTAAATATGAGAGTATTTAACGAAAATTTCACGATCTATTAAGTATCGATGGTATAAGAAATTAATTATTATTTTTAAAAATATTTTTTTTAGAGAATGTGGTAAGGATAGCAAAAATTTCTAGCATAGGTGTTTTGTATGAAATTCATTATACCTCTGCGGAAGGAACATCACAAAGTTATACCGTCTAAAATTGAAACTTTCCAAAAGTGGAAATTTTCTCCGGTTACATGAGATTCCGTCTTAGAAGATAAGACTTCAATTGTACATACCACAAACCCATTCGATAGCACCCTAGTAAACAAAATACCCTAGAATAAATCATTTGCAACAGTACCATATTGATACCTGAGAAATTATTCTTGTATTCCATCGAAAGCTAAAACGGAACAGATAAAGGGGTGGGTACAGTCTGTCAAGCAAATTTATAGATTTGTATGATATGAAAATATCGTAATCCATATTTTATCAGGCGTTTTATGCTTGTACATGCGTTTCAGTTTTGAACATTTATGTATTACAATACAGTAAAAATCTTATTCTTCATGTGGGAATTGAAGTTCACGGATTACAATTTTGATAAATGAAATAGCATTTGCTTAATTCGCGTTCTGATGACAGAGGATTCCCTAAAATGACTGAATGTTTTTAATATTCGATAACAAGGAAAATTTAACAACAATTAAATTTATTTTTTGGAAGATAATAATGTATAAAAGCAGTAATACCTTTACTATACATCATTGTTTTACTTCCATATATTAGCGAGTGATGGTGGTGCAATATCGCAAACTGTAATACTATTTAAAATAACTTCACATTCATACTTCTAATTATTCCGCCACACCATCTGGTTTAATTGGACCCTATTTAAACACGTATCTAACGAAAAGAAAATTATTTAACAAATAAATTTAATTAATAAATAAAATCTACTTAATAAACTTGATGTTTCTTCGTTGAATGTATTTAAATTTATTTCTAAAAAAATCCTGTTTCGAAAAGTGTTTAATAAATCAACATAAACTATATTTTGCGGAACTATATTCGGAAGGTGATCTGGTATGTAACACTTATAAAAAGCAAACCATTTTTTGGTCATGTTAACAAATTAAAAGTTGAATGAATTCAAATACATTTTTATAAGGTAGTCTGAGTGTTCTATGATATTAGGAAGTAATACAAAGTATCACAATAAATACATTTTCGACTTCAAAAATTAATATCCTGTAATATTAACTTTAATACCTGTCATTTGTTACTTGTTATTGGTATTTAAATGACTTTCTGTATTTTTTATTACACCCTGTATCGGGACAGTTAAAACAAACTCAATTAATATACTTCAGCTGTATAAAACTTTCTAACATGGAATTTTAAATGGATAAAAAAATAAATCTCAGTCATTCTGTTATTTAAAAAATATGACTAATGAAAACCAGAAAAAGATTCTAATTTAAGAAAATTAATGTTTTTACTGCTGCCTTTAGTTAGAAGTAACTTTTTTCTGTTGTTTTGAAGCAAATTGTTTTCCAAGATTAAATTCTACTTCAGAACAGTTTTAAAGAGCCGCAGGTGTTATGTAAAGTGTTTTTAAACTTCTAAATTAGCTGAGAACTTTACGAAAATTGGTTACTTTTTTATGTTTAATAATTACATTTGTCTTACAAACGCGAAAGTTAAAGGGAAAAAAATCCTTTAATTAAATCAAATATATATATATATATATATATATATATATATATATATATAAGGCACTTTATAAATATAGAAAAAAAGGAAAATCCGCCATACTGATTTATCACCAAATTATCTCAGAAAAACGTAACTGAGAAGAAGGGTTGTCAGCTTGGCCACATTTTCCCCCCCAGAATTCAAAATTAATACCCGAATTTCTAAATAGTAATTTATGCTTTATTTACTGATAGACATTTCGTGATTACGTAAAGCAAAAAATCTTCTTTCCGAATATTAAAGGAAGTCAATCTAACAATTTTCTGGGAATTATGTCTTCCAATATTCTGTGTATGACTAAAGTAGACTTAGGCAAATGTCTCAATATTGAAATCTATAAAAAAATAGATATCAATACAAACGGCTAATTTTGGCATCATATTTGGTTCTTAGATAAAATTCCTTCGAATACTAAACAGAAAGTATTTGAAGTATTTCCGGTAAAGATATTTATGAATTACGCAGATAACCAAGTTTTGAACAATTAACGTTAAATTCAATTTTACTGGCCGCAAAACAGACTAAAATCGTGTTGCAGTATTTCCGAGGAATTTGAAATTTGCTTGTCAATATATTACCTGAAAAAATTATCAACGTGTTTACTACAGGAGAAACATTTAATGTCAGCTATATACCATTTTCCCACTCTATTTTGAAGAGAAAATGGATTAGGAAAACATATGACCCATGACGGCACAGAGACAGACATGCTACCAGTATTGAGTTAAAATAAAACTAACAATAAATATGTTTTAAAATATCGTTATTAAAAAATTATGTGTTAAAAAATAATTTCAAATTTCCAAAAAAGACTTTGAAATCTCAAGGCTAAATTAAAATTGAATTAATTAAGTTAATCAAATATTTTCATGAAAAATATAGTATATTTCTGACCTCATAGAATACGTTTCAAATTGGATAATATTTGTAATAATAATAATAATAATATATATATAGGTAAATTGTACATAGCTGTATTTTTTAGTAAAAATATAAAAAATAATTGTTATTAGTGCATATGAATTTTGTTCAATAATCTTATATTTCCAATTAGAGATGTTATGCAGATAAATATTTCAAGACTTTCCTGTTTATTGCACGCATTTCTGATAGGTAATCATTTATTGACTTTTAAAAAGAAAAAGAAAAATCTATATTGGGTAGTATAAAAACAATCTACAAACAAGCATACATACATTTGTTGTTAATACTTTAACATATTTCGTATTAATTGTTATTGAAAAATATAAAATTGTTATTTATAAAAAGAAATTATTTCGCAATACAGATTGCTTTCAAATTCCGTACATTCCGACTTTTCCAGCGATCCGCAGAAATGAGCATACCAATTATTATTATATATTTTTTTTTTCAGATTAATCGCCGTGTTTAAGGAAATCTTTTCGCAAAAAGTTTCGTGAAATTCTAGTCAAGAATATTAAAAATTTAATAACTAGTACGAAAATATTGAAAAATAAACAGGGAAATGTGAAGGGAACACGTACGATAAACACAAAATTCATTCATGTAGAAATTTTATTTCTTATGGTCATATATATATATATTTAACATCCCATTATAATATAAGATGTATAACTAGCATTTGTACATTTGGATGAATTTCTTTATATCAACAGACCACGCTATACACCGGAATATACAGTATAATATGTAGATAAAGTACTTTCGTATAAACTATTCATATCTATTCTCATATTCATATTCATATTCTGTCAATTTTGTATAAGCTATTTATTCTACTATTATTAGAATTTTATACAAACATTGAACGCAAAATGTTCTAGAAATGAAATAAGAATGTAGAATGATAGTGAGTATGATGATTAGAACTCAAACATTGGAATTTATTATAATAATTTTGTTAACATGTTATCAATCTGTAATGACATACTTATGAAAACCTTCAGCACAGATTCAATAATTATCATAATACTAATATTTCTATCACTCTGATTTTCGGATGCATAAAACATTTCTCGTTTTGATCTTCTACTTGTATAAAATGTTTAAAACATAATAAAGAAGAAAAATAACATTTTCAACTTTTCTAAACGCTGTGTACTGATGAGAAACTAGTTCTCACTCTATTTTTTAAATAATAGTTAATGAAACTCATCTTAATAAATAGTTGAAAAAATTAATGCAAAAATAATTGGAGGTTTCGGGAGATAAACAATGATAGTCGCACGTAGATAGATGATAGTTATCTATCGTTCTTCCTTTAACAATCTTCGATTTTCTTGGTTTTATGCTCGTTATTCCAATTCTCAATTGTGTTTTTTATAAAGAATTTCATCATTTTACCCTTTTATACACATCGTCACCTTAAATTTTATAAGGATTACATTAATTATACTTTAGTCGAAGGTTCCGAGACTTTAGCATGCCCCTAAAGCTAACAAGTGTGAGTTTCATATCAAATTTCACCAAATGTTGGCTATCACCGTTTATCCCTTCAGTTCGCTTAAAACGGACTTTAAAAATATCGTTGCGCATGCACTGTAAAGAAAGACAAATGTCATTTAACCCATGAAAATATAATATAACCACGAACAAGAATATAAAATAATTTATCCCGAGTTACTGACTATACCAAAAAGCATGCTTTATCTTAAGAAACCTCAGAAATAAATATACAATAACTTCTACCGATTTACCCAAGATTCTGAAAAGCGTTCTTTATTTTTAGAAACCCTAGAAAGTAATATATTTTTGAGATTTAAAGAAGAATTTATAAAAACAAAGTTTCTTTTGCTGCCACGTACACTGTAAAAAATTATTGTAAAATTACAGCAAAAATCAAGCAAGTCTTGCTGTAAAGAAATAAAGCACGCGCGCAGTAAAATATTTTCAAGCAAATCGTGCAGTATTTTCCATTTTCAAGCTGACGTTCAGCTATCACATGACATTAATGAGCCAATGAGATAAAAAGAGAATTACATTTAATCACCCTCACTGTTGTCTTCTGGCCGTCATTTTATCGGATACGGATAGATATGGATAATAAAACGATTCAAGGTAAGTCAAATTAGATTTTAATTTTATATTTGATTCATTTTTTCATTATGTGAATGTAGGTTATATATCTTTAGTGTATTTTAATTTATAAAATATAAGATCACATATTTCGCTTTACTGGTTCTTGTACTTCGTAAATGAACGTTAGAATAATAAATCCTTTTTCTATCTCATTCAACATAACCATTGAAGAAAAATTATTCCATAAACGATTTAACTTACCATTGTGATTCAAGTTTAGTTTATGTACAAACTTTTTATTCTAAAAGAGAATGACAAGACATTCAAAACATTAGGAAGTACTTTAGCAAATGTAGGAAATATTTAAAATATCATTTCATTCACAAGAAAAAAAAACGGTTTTACATGAATTAATGTACCAATTCTTACAATTTTTTTTCTCGATTTAAACCAAATCTATACAATATATATATAAAAAAAGGGGGGGGGGATTCTTTCGAATGCGTTTTTCTATATTGATATGTCTGAATTTTGTCGTAACTAACAGCACGTCAAGGATAGTAATTTCAGATTTATTTTCGAGGGGAATTTTTTTTTCTTTTATTTTTTTGGGGGGGGGGGGGGCATAATTCTAGATTTTCTTTCTTTCTTTTTTATTATTATTATTATTATTAGTTTTTCATGCATTTTTTAAAAGAAATATTTTTAGTGTTACAGTTTATTTATATGGAATTATTAATATGTTGGCAAAAATAAGCGAAAGTGTTCAACAAATAAAAAATTAAAGCAATTATTAATGATTAAAGTGAAAAAAGTCTGCAATTCAGAACCCAATAGCCCTATTCACTAAAATACTGCGGCACTGTGCCAGTGTTAATCTTAATTCTTTCGTTTCGGTTAAGTGACACAGAGCTGAAAAATATCACTTGCTTTTGCCGCCCGATTTAACGATGTAACACAATTCCTTTCTTGTCCGCAACGCTTCTTAAGGCTAGTAACTCAGTTTCGGAATGTGACACCCTCTACTTGTGAAATTTTCCTCCAGATAACTTTTCGTTCGGACAGGACACCCTCTGAAAATCTCGCTTTCTGGTAAACAGGACGCAGGTGGCTTACAAAAGCAAATCAAGCAAAGTTACACTTTCCACTTAAAACAAAACAAAGAAAATAGATTCCAAAGCCAATAACACATTGATATCCGCCCACAAGAAATATCAGGATCTTTAGATTGGGCAAAATTTGTTAAAACGTAGGCAAAAAGGGACCAAGGTGGGGGGGGGGGGGGAGTTGTTTACCATGCTATAACAATCCAGGCCCAGAATTCATTCTCACTTATTTTTCAGAAGTGACTGTCATCAGGAACCATCTACTTTCTACTGTAAATCCAAGTCAGAAGTTAAAGGTAAAAATTTTTCAAAGATGACTCATCTTTATATATTTTATTCAATAAAATAATTTAAACTTTTTTAATGCTTTTTACAAATTGCCTTTTATAAATAAATAAATATATTACTATACAATTAAAATTTAAAATGCAACAATTGGTACCTAAATTTTTTTATTTCATTGAAAAATGATCTTATTTAATAATAATAATAAATAACTTTTCCTATAGTAAAAAAAAATATTTATGAATTTTCTATTTCTCTAAGAAGTACCATACTTATTTTAACTTTTAACATAAATTAATTTTTAGTACTTTACATGTATTATTGTCATTATCAGAAGATCAATATCTTGATTAATTTAGGTATAAGCAGGGCTTAATTTGTGCCGGAGACCACCGGAGCTCAGCTCCGGCACTTCTTTGTTTTTAATAAATATTTAAATATTAGCCAGAATTCACCGGAGCTCATAAACATTGCGCTCCGGAACCCAGTGCAATAACGCTTCCGAAAAACGAATCCTAAATGACCCTTTCCCTCCCATCTCCGATCTTTTGCCTTCTTTTGTATCAAAACACTTCTAAATGACGTAATGTGCCACTCACGTAAGAGATGGAGATGAAACAGGCTCGATTTTTATATCAGTCTTCGGGTTTGGACAGGCTCAATCTGTCTTAAATTCAAAATTTTATTTATTTCTATTTCAAATCAATTTAATGTTATTTGGAACAGATAGTTGTATTTAAAATTTTTATATATTAAAAAAAAAAACAATGCTTTAAATTTTGAAAAAAATATGTATGAAATATAAATATGCAGATTGGAGTAACGGCGGAGGGGGGGGGGGGGGGTACGCTACGGCTGTTAGTACTGCAGAATATTAGGATTCCGGTACTTTTTTTCATAGAAATTAAGCCCTGGGTAGAAGATTTGAAATACTAAATTTCAAGAAATTAGATTTATCAAATTATTGAGGGGTTTAAAAGGATTAATAAAAAGATCTGAAAAAAAAAAGGAGTATTCTAATATGCATGGAATCATATTTCCTGTTATTCTTTACAGCTAAATTTCCTGAAGGTGATTGATTTATTTCTTTTAGTAAATAATATTATAAATATGAAATATATTATACAGTAGATTGAATGTTTTCAATACTAAATAAAATGATAAAAAAAAAGAAGTTAATAACTTTTTTTTTTTTTTTAAGCGGACTTACCTTTGTATATTTTATTCAATAAAATAATTAAAAATTTTGTAATGCTTTTTTATAAAATATATAAATGTATTAAAATTTAATGTGAAATAACTGGTACAAATTATTATTTATATATTTTATGTATCAAATTATCATTTATATATTTTATGTATCAAATTATCATTTATATATTATTATTTAATACAAATTATTATGTAAGTAAATTTAAATTTACTTGCAATAACTAATAATACAAATATGAAAGAAATGAAACTCCTGGTTGAATGTTTTAAATGCTAAATAAAATTGTCAAAATAAAACTACAGAAATTTCAGTTAAGTGCCACTGAACTGCAGATTTTCTAGTTTCATTACTATTTTAATTGTAATTTATATTTCTAGTATTTTCTATTTATTTATTTATTTATTTATTTATTTGTCAGAGTTGAATAATAAAACTTTGAAATTGTAAAGTAATAGATTTTTAACAAATTACCTGACTTAAAAATTTGTCTTCATTTAAAGGAAAGGGCTTGGGCCCCCTACGCCCCTTCTTTTTCTATCCCTTTGAACATTATTCTTTGATTCCTGATTGGTTTGATCGATTGCAAAATTATAAAATATGCACGGCATGGTATTAAAAAATAATTAATCAGATTTATTAATAAAAATTTTAATAATCACATTAAAATAATTAAAAGCATCTAATTTTACAAATTTCTTTCTTACATTATGGTAACTTCAATTTAAAAATTAAATGTGATTAATTAGCTTTTCATTTAGATCAAAATATTTTATACACTATGACCATTATTAAAATTACACTTTTTATAATGGCGACCTGACCATTATTGGAAATTGCTAAGAATGCCAGTAATAAAAACTGATCCTAAAACTATATAATTAAGTACATTTTTGTAAATGACTACTAATGTATAACATTTAATATTTTCTTTTGGTATAAAATCAAACACATACAATTTATGCAAGAAATTAAAGAAGATATAAATAAATTAAAACCAGTTCAGTAAAATTTTCACTCAAAGGCTGTGGAACTGTGAAACATTATTTTCTATGTCCTGACTGGTTTGATTAAGATAATTAAAATAACCCAAATTAATAAACATGCAAGGGAATCTTATGTTAAAAAATAATAACTCCGGAAATTTTCTTGGTTATTATTATTATTTTTTTAAACAAAAAGTTTGGAGGGTGTCTATTTATAGCTCATAATTAGTTAGAGAAAAAGAAACTAAGTGAAATTTTTTTTAGGTGGATTTTTTTTTTTACTTATAAAATTGCTACTGCGCATTAAAAATTAATTGTTTTTTTAAACATGTTAAACTAATTCATTTTTTTATAAAGTCTGCTAATAATTATTAGTTATTATTTTGTCATATTTATTTTGAAACTACTAATAATTTTTTAAAAAAATTACAAAATATATAACAAATAATTGAATTTATTGTAATTCTATTTAATTATATTAAAAAATTATATTAAAAATACAACTACTGAAATAATTTTTCTAGAAAGGCTATATTTCCTTTTAAAGTAAGGAACTCACTGATTAAAAGGAAAAAAGTATTTTATTTTTAACATTACGTGGAAACTTAAGCCATAATAAAACTTTAGATCCCGCCTCTAAAAAAAGACATCTATTATTAATAAAAATGAATTTAAATTTATTTAGAAATGTTAGATTAAAAAGAAATAGATTTTACTAAATATATAAAGTTGTCTATTAAGCATATATATCCTGCATATATATATATATATACATACATACAGGCCAGATGAACCTAATGGATACCCTTAAGGATTTTCTTCAAAAAGGACTTTTTAATTAATAGTAACAATTATTATATTCCAGGTTTTTTAAACGTTATATTAATCTATCAACAATATTTAATAATTCTCATAGAAATTAAAGAAGATATAAATTAATTAATTAAAACTAGTTCAGTAAAATTTTCACTCAAAGGCAGTGGAACTGTGAAGAATATTTTCTGTGTCCTGACTGGTTTGATTAAGATTGTCAAAATAACCCAAATTATTAAATATACAAGGGAATCTTATATGATAAAAAATAATAACTCCTATAATTTTCTTGGTTATTTTTTTAAAACAAAAAATTTGGAGTGTGTCTATCTAACCCTCATAATTAGAAAAAAGTGAAATATATGAGATTTTTTAGGTGAACTTATTTTTAACTTTTAAAATTACTATTTCACATTAAATTTAATTGCTTTTTATGAAACATCTTATGCTAATTCAAATTTTTAAAAGTTTGCTAAACATTAGTAGTTATTATTTTGTCATATTTATTTTCAAACTACTAGTAATGAAAAAAATACAAATATTTAACAAATAATTGAGTTTATTATAGTTTTTTTTAATAATATTAAACAATTATATTGAAAATGAAATTGCTGAAATAATCTTTTTAATAAAGGCTATATTTGCTTTTAAAGTAATGAACAGATAAATTAATTTATATGAATGCAGATAACAGCTTATTCGCTGATATTTTTTTTTTCTTTTTTTTTTTTTTTTTTTTTTTTTTTAAGTAATAGATTTTTAACTTTACATGACAACTTAAGCCATACTAAATCTTAAAATACTGCCTCAAAAAAAAAAAAAAAAAAACTATTATTAATGAAAATGAATTTGAATTTATTAAGAAATGTTAGATTAAAAAGCAATAGGTTTTACTATACATATGTAAAGTTGTCATGGGCACATCTAGCCTGTAAAATAAAATAAAATAAAATATTCTTGTAGTATTTCTTCATGAAATCTTATTTGCCATTACAATTCTTTAAATTTCGTGAAACTACTTTATATTTTACTTATATAATTAGAAATACAAATATCAAAGAAATGAAACTACTGGTTGAATGCTTTAAATACTAAACAAAAGGCTGTCAAATTAAAACTACAGGCCTTTCAGTTCACCCTCCTGATCTGCAGATTTACTAGTTTCATTGCTATTTTAAATTTAATTTATATTTATATATTTATATTATTGTTTTTTTTTTTTTTTTTTTTAGTTGTTGTTGTTGTTGTCAGTAGTGAGTAATCAAACTTTGAAGATGGAAAGTAATAGATTTTTAACAAGTTGTCTGACTTAAAAATTGTCTTTATTTAAAGGTTGGAGGCTTGAGCCCCATACGCCCCTCCTTTTTCTATTTCTTTGAACATTATTCTCGGCTTCCTGATTAGTGTGATCGATTGTAAGATTATACAATATGCATGGCGTGATATTAAAAAATAATTAATCAGGTTTATTAATAAAAATTTTCATAACCACATTAAAAGAATTAAAAGCATCTAATTTTACAAATTTTGTTCTTACATCATGGTATGTTCAATTTAAAATTTAAATGTGATTAATTAGCTTTTCATTTAAATCAAAATGTTTTATACACTATGACCATTATTAAAATTACACTTTTTATAGAACACATTATTTTCTGTCTGTGAAACATTATTTTCTGTCTCCTGACTGGTTTGATTAAGATTGTCAAAATAACCCATATTATTAAATATGCAAGGGAATCTCATGAAAAAAATAATAAATAATAAAAAATAATAATAAACAAATAACTGCGGAAATTTTCTTGGTTATTTAAAAAAGAAAAAAAAATTTGGTGGTTGTCTATTTATACCTCATAATTAAATAGAGAAAAGGAAAGTACATGAGATTTTTTTTTTTTTTAGGCGGAATTTTTTTTAAACTTTTAAAACTGCTATTGCAGATTAAAAATTAATTGGTTTTTTTAAACATATTAAACTAATTCAATTTTTTATAAAGTTTGTTAATCATTATTAGTTATTTTTTTGTCATATTTATTTTAAAACTAATAATAATAATAAAAAAAATTTACAAATATATAACAAATAATTGAATTTATTGTAGTTTTATTTAATTATATTAAAAAATTATATTAAAAATACAACTACTGAAATAATTTTTCTAGAAAAGGCTATATTTCATTTTAAAGTAAGGAACTCACTGTTTAAAAAGAAAAAAGTATTTGGTTCTTAACAATACGTGGAAACTTAAGCCATAATAAAACTTTAGATCCTGCCTCTAAAAAAACCACCTATTAATTATGAAAATGAATTTAAATTTATTAAGAAATGTTACATTAAAAAGAAATTTGTTTTGCTATATTATATATTAAGTGTCTATTAAGCACATATATCTTGCATATATATATACACACACATTAAGGCCAGATGAGCCTAATGGATACCCTTAAGGATTTTCTTTAAAAATTAATTTTAATTAATAGTGACCATTATATTCCAGTTTTTTTAATGTTATATTAATTTGTCAACAATATTTAATAATTCTCATAGTCAGATTTGCTAATGCGAATCAAAATTATACTGTAAATAACATAAAAAATGAATAGACTCGAAATTAAAATTAATCAACACGACTTGTTCCAGTAACGGACACCCTATAAAAACTAATAGATTTTTTTTATTTTTATGATTGTATTTAAAACCAAGAATTTAATGAAAATATACCACTGAGACAAAATAGTCATTTTATAGTAAATTTAAAAATTAGGCTATCAATAAATAATAAAATATTTTTGAGAAAAATTCTCTATTTAAATTAATTATTGTCATTATCAGAAGATCAATATTATAATTATTTTAGATAGAAGATTTAAACTAGTGAATTTCAGAAAATTACAGTTTTCAAATTATAGAGGCAATAAGGGAGGTGGGGGAATATTAAATTAAAATAAATTCAGAAAATATATTCTTGGAGTATCTCTGCATGAAATTTATTTTCTCATTACAATTCTTTAAATTTAAATTTCATGAAACTACTTTTTTATATATATATATTTAGTAAAACAAATATGAAAGAAATGAAACTACAGGTTGAATGCTTTAAATACTAAATAAAATGCTGTCGAAATAAAACTACAGAACTTTCAGTTAAGGCGTTTGATCTGCAGATTTTATAGTTTCATCACTATTTTAAATGTAATTTATGTTCTTAGTATTTTTTATTTATTTATTTATTTATTTATTATCAGAGATAAATAATCAAACTTTGAAGATGGAACGTAATAATTTTTTAACAAATTGTCTGACTTACAAAATTGTCTTCATTTAAAGGTTATGGGCTTAAGCCTCATAAGACCCTCCTATTTTCTATCCCTTTAAACATTATTCCTTGATTCTTGATTGGTTTGATCGATTGTAAAATTTAAAATATGCAAAGCACAGTCATAAAAAAAATAATTAATCAGATTTATTAATAAAAATTTTAATAAACACATGAACTTAATTAAAAGCATCTAATTAAAAAAATAATTTTTATTACACTATGGTAACTGCAATTTAAAAATTAAACTTGATTACTTACCTTTTCAGTTAAAACAAAATATATTATACACTATAACCATTATTAAAATTACACGTTTTATAATGGCCACAGGGTGACCTGACCATTATTGGAAATTGCTAAGCATGCCAATAATTAAAACTGATCCTAAAACTATATAATTAAATTCATTTTTGTAATGGACTATTAATATATAACATTTAATATTTTATTTTGCTACAAAATTAAAAAAATACAATTTATGCAAGAAATTAAAGTAGATATAAATAAATTAATTAAAACTAGTTCAGTAAAATTTTCACTCAAAGGCAGTGGAACTGTGAAGCATTATTTTCTATGTCCTGACTGATTTGATTAAGATTGTCAAAATAACCCAAGTTATCAAACATGCAAGGGAATCTTATGTTAAAAAAATAACTCCGGAAATTTTCTTAATTATTTTTTAAACAAAAACCTTGGAGTGTGTCTATTTATAACTCATAATTAATTAGAAAAATGTAAAATATATGAGACTTTTTTAGGTGATTTTTTTTAAACTTTTAAAATTGCTATTGCACATTAAATTTAATTGCTTCTTATGAAACATCTTATGCTAATTCAAATTTTTATAAGTTTGCTAAGCATTATTAATTATTATTTCGTCATATTTATTTTCAAACCACTACTAATGAGAAACAAAATACAAATATATAAAAAATAATTGAGTTTATAGAAGTTTTATTTAATGGTATTAAACAATTATATTGAAAATGAAACTGCTGAAATAATCTTTCTAGTAAAGGCTATATTTTCTTTTAATGAACAGATAAAGTAATTTTTATGGATGCAGATAAAAAACAAATTAAAATTACTCACTGATTTTTTTTTTTTTTTTTTTTTTTTAAGTAATTGATTATTAACGTTACGGGAAAACTTAATCCCTACTAAAACTTGAAAATACTGCCACACAAAAAAAACAAAAAAAACATTAATAAAAATGAATTTAAATTTATTAAGAAATGTTGCATTGAAAGAAACAGGTTTTATTATACGTATATAAAGTTGTCCATTAGGTACATCTAACCTGTAAAAAAAAAAAAAAAAAAAAAAAAAAAATTATATGTTTATATATATATATATATATATATATATATATATATATTCTTGTAGTATCTCTGTATGAAATCTTATTTCTTATTACAATTCCTTAAATTTAAATTTCGTGAAACTACTTTATATTTTACTTATATAATTAGTAATACAAATATTAAAGAAATGAAACTACCGGTTGAATGCTTTAAATACTAAACAAAAGGCTGTCAAAATAAAACTACAGACCTTTCAGCTCATGTCCTTGATCTGCAGATTTACTAAAAAAAAAAATAATTTAAAATTCAACTGCTGGGGGGTGAAAAGAGCTTTAATTGGATACTTTCTTGGTAAAAGAACTTTACAAATGATAAAAAAATAAAATTTATTTATTAAATAATTATTATTTACCTGTCATAAACTTGTTTTCTATACTGCTTTTTAGTAGAAACTTAAAATGAAATGGGATTTTCTGCATCCTATAAATTGCTTTATCAAGCATTAATTTTGCAAAGTTTTGTTTTATGATTTGCTATAAAAATATTTTCTTCTACTTCAGACACCCAAACATTACTTGCCTGCAATATATTGCTGTTAATGTCTGATGTATTCAAATATATTTTATTAAACATTGTTAAATGATTAGTTCAATACTTAATTTTTAGATGCATTCTGAACATCGAGCCTGTTGAAGGAGGACACAAAAGGGGAGGAAAGTGAAAAAGAACAGCCGTTCATCCATCAGTTCTTCAGTTAGCCAATAATCTAAGATCACAGGAATCCGTTTGGGACATTAGTAGTGATGATTAAATTCTTACCAGCATTTTTATGCTAATATACAAACTTTGAGTTTCATATACAGGTGTAGGAAAAATAAAGTAAAAAGTCATTTAATATGCTGGCACTTTCCTATTCCAAAATTTTGTGTTTTGTATCTTGCTCATTTTCTATATATATTTATATTCATTTAGTATGTTTTTATTGATTTTTAAGCCTTGTTTCATTCATGTACGATGTCAAATGGCGAATATATTTAAGTAGATCCTCTACATGGAGTGAACAAACATTTTTTGTGATGGTGTTGACATACACTTTAAACATTGCTATTAATGCAAGCACAGAAGAAGAAGCTGCTGACTTGACTGCAACCGTCACTCCTTAATTTCATTTTGCTGTACATTAAAATTGCTCATTTTCAAAATTGTATAGAATATAAATTACATATAGTACTTTAATATTTTTTTGATTTATGTAATCTATATGTAATTCAACGTTTGTATGTTCTTTATACATTTCTTCAATTTTTAATCGATTTGGACCAAACATGGCATACATACAATTTAAGATCTAGTGAAAAACACTAGCTGCTTCGCATTACAAAGTTTTAAAGGGGATAAAGAAGTGGAAAAGCTTCTAAAAATAGCATTTTATTATGATTTCAACAGAGATGCTGCCACTAGAAATCTGGAAATTAGTATGTACATTTGTTTTAACATATACATGCTCACTGTTAAAAAAAATTATAATTTTGCAGAAAACGGTTCAAAATTGATTATTCTGAAACTGCTCAAGCTAAAGTTGCAGGAAACTTATCCTGGCGATTAAGGTAAAAGCTAGAAAGCCTTTTTACACAGTTTAGTGCAGTAGGATTGCCAAATCGGAGATATAGTGTTCATTTTGGCCTGTAGAAAATAATTTTTTGAATTTAATGTAAACATGTGTATTCCAGAAATCTTTTCGGTCTTCTTTTAAAACATTAAATATACTACCTAATTGGCTATATACAGCCTAACATTAATGCATGTTATTTAAATCGGAATAACAAACAACATTTTTGAGCGGTTGTAAGAATATTTAAATATTTTGAAAGATGTATATATTTTAAATGTTGTAATTTAACAGTGCCTATAATTTTTTTAAATGTATTTATTTTATGTAAAAAAATTATTTTAAAAATTACGTCAAATCTTTTTTGGCATAAAATTGTATTTTTTAATAAACGTTAAAATTTTTTGGCTAGCAATATATCTTCTGTTGCATGCAGAATTATTATTAATGACATTTAATGTTTTGTATTACTGGAGAAGTTGTAAAAATAGCTTAAAACTATTCTATTTAATACATTTAAAATCTGCTTAAATGAAAATTATTATTTTATTTTTATTTTTTAATTGTATTTAGAAAAATGATAACTGTGAGAATGTTTTCCCTAAACAAACAAATAAATATTTATTTTTAAATATATTTGTATAGAAAGTTTTTTTACTATTATTGATTTAGTTTTAATTTCTTACAATATGTGTTTTATTGGAAATATTATTGTCAAATCAGAAAAAACTATAAACTATTTTCTCATTTTTACAAGTTTATTGCATGCATCGAGCAGTTGCAGAGTTTGTCCTGCTATTTTTCAAGTGCGCCTTTCGATTTCGATTATTTTATCTTAGATAACACATTACAAACAGATGTGCTTCTAACGTATAAACTTATTGATTATTTATGTAGAAAAATATTCAGAAATGAGTAATTTAATATTTAAATAAAATAGTTGAGTATTAGTTTTGAAAAAAAAAAGACAAAGGGGGAAAAAAAGTTAATATATGATTTATGCCAGTTGGAAAATATTAATAAATAAATAAATATATATATATATATATATTAATCAAGAGGTGAACAGACAAAATCTGATAAATGTTTTTAAACTCTTCATTAATATGTTACCTTTTCTTTCAATTTTAACATGCTGAGAGTTTATATGACATACTCTGGTTCATACAGATAACTGGTTAATTTCATCACTATATTCTGAGAGGAATAGTTGTGAAATACAAACAGACAATGATATTTTAGTATTAATAAATGCATATTTTAAAATTGGGTTATGAATATTTAATTTGTTTTGTACATAAATTTAAACTACCCAAAAATTAATAATTCATAATATGAATCTCATAGTCAAATAATATATATTAAAATTTTACTTTTAAGATAATGTTAAATATACTTTTGTTAAATTTTACTTGACTCTGAGTCCATGACTTCGACTTTACAGCTCTTCTACCACCTACTATGATTTTTGTCCACTACTTTTTCTGTAACTAAATCTTCTCCTTCTTTAATATTAAATTTTAGCTTATTTAAATAAGGCGGTGATTTTCTTTACAGAAAAAGTAGTGGTGAAAAAAAAATCTTAGCAGTTGACAGGCAGTTAGTTATTCACTAATTCATTTTTCTAATAGAACAATTTATTACAAGTAAGTGTTTTATAGCAAACATTATACTTTTGTATTAGTTTATGTTCATTAAAAGTAGTTTTAAAAATGAAATAATAACATTCAGGCGTTTTAAAAATATTTTTTGTATATATGTTTATAGATAAGAAAATTGTACGTATTTTTGTTTTTACAATAAAAGTCTTTAGTAATGTTTTTAAAAATTCCTTATTAAGCATATAGCAATTTCTACATTGAGTTACAAAGCGAGGTTTGGATATAAAAGTCAAATTTTTAATAAATGTAATTAATAAAATATAAACTACATATGATGATAAATGGATGCATGACTTATCTAAGCAGTAAGATAATCATTTTTAAGTAATATGTGTTTTGCACATAACATATTTATTAGTTTGAATTTTGTATTTTATACTGTTGAACAAGGTATCTGTTTCTCATGAAGTAAGCAGTAATGTTTATATGTACCGTATAATGTTGAAAAAGAAGCATTGAAAAGGTTCCGTAGAATGGAAAAATTTTCAAAATTGTAGGTTATAAAAGCATTAAAATGTTTGAAATTTTAAAAACAATGTTTTTTTTTCTTTTCTTTTTCATTGGGCAATATGTATAAGTAAAATTACAATATTTCAAAAGAAAAATGTTAACTCTTGCTGGCTCCGCCTGCAAACAAGTTAGGTTTCGAAGTAGGCGGTTCCAACTGCAGCATCATCGCAAAAAGATCATTTCTTCCGCAATTCCCTACAAACAGGCGCCCCACGGTCTGTGTCTTCGAAATCTACCTGTGCCTGTAGGCCGAGCCGTCAGGGATTTTTTTATTATGAATTATTACATTAATTCCAAATAATTATTATGAATAAAAATTTGACCCAATTTTTACATTCTAATCATACAATATTTAAATCCAGCAGCAGGTATTTGTTCAATTATATGTTTTTAAAACTCTCAGAGTCCAATACTAAGAACTGCTTAAAAGACAAATTTAATTTATTTGGCTTTTTCTCTGAATTTCAGACCAAATGAAATAAAAATATTAGGAATAGGAGAATATTTTTCTCCTACTCTTAGTATAAATTATTTATCACAATTTAAAATTTAAGGTTTTTTGAGATGTAGAATGTAACGTAAATGTGATTTTTTTTTAAATATTTATTTATTTGATAGAATATTTAATAATTTGATAAATATTTACCATGAGAGAGTTTCCAACTAATCTTAAACACCTTTTAAAATGCTGCAATGAAATTTTAAAGTTATGAGCACTAGCTAATAAATCAATAAATATAACTGTAAGGATATGAGAACACTTATTTCCTTAAAATCGATATGATTAAAAAAAATTACGATGTCCTCATATAATTTGTTCAGCATTTTACGTTACTTGAGAAGATTAATGTTTTTGTCCAACTGAATATTTAAAGCCGATTTCCACACACTAAAATAGAGGCTATGTTACTCTGTCTATGATTTCTAAAATCCCCAAAAGGAAAAAAAAAACTGCTTGTTTCTTAGCACAAGACATGTTTAATATTGCATGCAAAATGTAAAGGTCTAGCATGTTGATAAACACTCTAACAACTAACTATTTAGGCAACTGAGCTTTCTTCGCCAGTAGTTTTAATTGGTTGATTGTTGAGAGGTGCACAGAGTAAATTTGCGAACAATTTAAGGAAATGACGATTCGTGTGTCAGCTTCCTCCCTTGATTTCACGACTAGTAATTACCTGATTAAAAGAACAACAACAAAAGGTAATTAAGATATTTGTAAAATCTACGAGTTCCTTATATCTCGGGATGCACAACAATCTCATTTTAAAAATATATAATGGTAAGAAAAGGGGTACGCACGTAGCTATAATAACACCAACATTTATCAACATTTTACCTAAAAACTTAGACATGCCTAAAACAGTAAAACCTTTGAAAATAGAACCCGTCTAAGGTGAAATGCTGCTTTAAAATGAAGAAAGTACGTGGTCCTGTGTAATGCACTACCGTGCAATTTTCACACACTAACGCAATGCACTACCGTGCAATTATGCGTGATAATATGGAGACATGTCTAAATTGGATAATATTGTGGGTTCTTAGCGTTTTCATTTGAAATTCAAAGGTATGACAATTATATATATATATATATATATATATATATATATATATATATATATATATATATATATATACTTGACTGTATATTCTACAAGTTTATCACTTCAAAGCGAATATATTGCTAAAAATAAATACGATTTCTTTGCAAAATCATACAGTGTCAAAATGTTATGAAAAACATTATTCGACTTAAGAATCAACAATTAAAATTCACACAATTACATTTTATCTGATTAAAATAGTTAAAATAAAATTGAAAATACGCATGGGCGAACGCAGGATTATTTTTTTTTGGGGGGGGGGGGATGAGGGGGAAGGAAAAAAGAGCCGGTACCTTCAGCAGTGAAAAAGACCAATAAAATGAAAAAATAAATAAATAAATAAAACAATCATTTAAGAAAATTACAATCATGCATAATCAGCTCAATAACAATCCTAAACAAGACTCTCATGTTTACATTATTTATATTTATTTGAAAACATATTTATATTTCTTAAAACCTAAAAAAAAAAAAAAAGAAAAAAGAAAAAAGAAAAAAAATCTTACTTTTCTAGGATGATGGTACTCTCTCTGTGTACGCCTATGCAAACACGCTTTTTTTAAGACAATGCTAAATATTTTTCAAATAAATCTACAATTATGATAAACAATGTTCAGCTTAACACATAATAATTACCTGCCTTAATTATCTTCAATAAAAAAATTCTCTGTCAATAATTATAAGAAAAAGAAAGAAAGAAAAACAAAAGAAACCTTTATATACAAATGAATACATTACAGTTATATGAACTGCTTGAACAATAAAATAATTTTATAATGTTATTCTTCAAAATTGGAGAAAAAAAAAAAAAGGAACTTGCAAAGCAAATAAAAAAAAAATTATTTCCATATTATTAAGCCCAAGAGCGGACATATATTAAAATTATTTTATTTAGTCAATGCTACAATAATGTTGAATTTTTATAATAGATCTTGTTCAGTCTATTTAATCTTAAAAAAAATAATTTAAATTTGAAACATGATATTAAAGCAACTTTAAAACATTTCATTTATTTGAAATGAAATCTAAATAAATCTTCAACCTTTTTTTTCAGTTTTACATGCATTATGCAAAATTTGTATTGTAGCAAATTCTAACAGACAAGAACTATGAGAAGTTCAAATAATTTAAAAAGTTGAAGATTTATTTAAATTTTATTTCAACTAAATGAAATGTTTTAAAGTTGCTTTAATATCATGTTTCAAATTTAAATTTAATTTTTTAAGATTAAATAGACTGAACAAGATTTAATATAAAAATGCAACATTATTGCAGCTTTGACTAAATAAAATAATTTTAATATATTTCCCTTCTCGGGACACCGGAGGTGCATAATATGATTAAGCAGTCTCAGACCTTTCCAACGATATATAACATGAGGGGTGTGTGTAAAATTTAGAAAAGTACCCCCCTTAGAGGGGCAAAGTGGGGGGATGGACTGTGGAGATGCATAATATGATTAAGCGGTCAGAGACCTTTCCAACGATATATAACATGAGGGGTGTGTGTAAAATTTAGATAAGTACCCCCTTGGAGGGGCAAAGTGGGGAGATGAACACTGGAGATGCATAATATGATTAAGCGGTCAGAGACCTTTCCAACGATATATAACATGAGGGGTGTGTGTAAAATTTAGAAAAGTACCCCCCTTGGGGGGGCAAAGTGGGGGAGGGACACCGGAGGTGCATAATATGATCAAGCGGTCACAGACCTTTCCAACGACATATCACATGACGTGTATCGGCAAAATTTAGAAAAGTGCCCCCCTTGGGGGGCAAAGTGGGGGAGGGACACCGGAGGTGCATAATATGATCAAGCGGTCACAGACCTTTCCAACGATATATCACATGTGGGATTTCGGCAAAGTGTCCCCTTGGGGTGCAAAGTGGGGAAGGGACACCGGAGGTGCATAATATGATTAAGCGGTCACAGACTTTTCCAACGATATATCACATGAGGTGTATCAGCAAAATTTAGAAAAGTTCCCCCCTTGGGGGGAAAAGTGGGGGAGGGACACCGGAGGTGCATAATATGATTAAGCGGTCACAGACCTTTCCAACGACATATCACATGAAGTATATCGGCAAAATTTAGAAAAGTGCCCCCCTTGGGAGGCAAAGTGGGGGAGGGACACCGGAGGTGCATAATATGATCAAGCGGTCACAGACCTTTCCAACGATATATCACATGTGGGGTTTCGGAAAAATTTAGAAAAGTGCCCCCCTTGGGGGGGAAGGGACACCGGAGGTGCATAATACCATTAAGCGGTCACAGACCATTCCAACGATATATCACATGTGGGGGTGTCGGCAAAATTTAGAAAAGTGCCCCCCCCCCGTTTGGGTTGTATTTTTCAAGTATGCTGTAAATACGTATGTGCTTGAATTTTCAAGTACGGGGATGTAATGGAACCCCCCCCCCTCCTCCCCTCCCCATAATTTTTGACGCTGCTTCATTTTAAAAAAATTATGTTATTAGTTATAAAATATCGTAAAGTTTGAAACAGATCGCTTTATTGTATTTCCTAATTGTGTTCGCGCCCTTCTCCCCCTCCCCCCTCCCCATAATTTTTGACGCAGGCTCACTTTTAAAAAATTATGTAATGTGTTGAAAATATCGTAATGTTTAAAACAGATCGCTTTATTGTATTTCCTAATTGTGTTCGCGCAACACATTGTGTTGTAAAATTACATCCCCATACTTGAAAATTCAAGCACATACTCATTTACAGCATACTTGAAAAATTCAAGCACATACTCATTTACAGAACACTTGAAAAATACAACACATGGTGTTGTAAAATTACATCCCGTACTTGAAAATTCAAGCACATACTCATTTACAGCATACTTGAAAAATACAACACATTGTGTTGTAAAATTACATCTCCGTACTTGAAAATTCAAGCACTTGCTCATTTACAGCATACTTGAAAAATACAACACATTGTGTTGTAAAATTACTTCCCCATACTTGAAAATTCAAGCACATAATCATTTACAGCATACTTGAAAAATACAACACATTGTGTTGTAAAATTACGTCACTGTACTTGAAAATTCAAGCACACATTCATTTACAACACACTTGAAATTTACAACACAAGGTGTTGGCGATTTTTTTACCCACACATTGTGTTGTAATCAGTCATATTCATTTTTTACAGTGTACTTTTAGAAATCTTTTCGAGTAGTTTTTATAATGTATTAATCAGTTTTCAGGAATCGGAATATCTGTTTTTAGGATGATATCAAATCTCAATTAAACATTTTCAGCTGCGTAAATCACACATGCAAGAGCCATAAAATAATATTAATTTTAATGTTCATGTTAATGCTGTTAATTTTTCATGTTTGTCTGTAAAACATAGCTGTTGAACATGAAACTATTCACTTGAGAAAGGTTAGAGTCCTAAAAACGTATATTCCGTGTTGAGAAAACTGGTTAATACACTATTAAACTCGGAAATATTCGTTGAAAATCACTGGAAGCAAAATAAACTTTAATTTTTATAAACTATTTTGTAGATCTTGAAAATCTATTGGTTTCGGAGCTTTCTAAAAAAAAGTAATGCGTTTCCGAATCATGCGTAACTCAAAAGAAGTTATTGTACATTTTTGTTCGTAGTTATATTTTCGTACATTAAGAAATATTTACAGTGTACATTAAAACTTTTATACAAAAATGATAAAATAAATGAGAGAAACATGCGTGTACAATAATGAAAATACCCAGAACAAATGATTACATCTCAAATAGTAGTTAGATAAAACGAATATATAAAAGCATTCCCTGCAACAACTAATCTAATAACCTTATTGTCTCTTTATTTACACCTAACAGCTTGAAAGAAAGAGTTCTAAAGAAATCTATCGATAACAAATGAATATAATGCCAATCATATTTTTTTAATCACAACAATGATTCTTCGTGGCAGAATAAAGAAGGTTTTTACACTTCATGAATTCGTTAAAAGGAAAATGTCTGCTTAGACGTATAAATGGAGATTGACATAAAGAATATGAGAAACTAAAACGAAATCACCCTTCTTTCTTTTCTTTATAAGCGTAATATTATATCAAGCGTGTGAAATCTCTTCATGTAAACAATTACAGGTAAAGTACTTATTATCTTTTGGAATGGAAAGTAAAAAACACAAATGGATGGAAAAAAATAACATTTAACTGTTAGATTCACAAAAATATATGTAAATTAGCCTTTATGCAATACTTTAAAAACACAAAACAGATTATTATATCGTAAATAATATTTTTATATTGACAAGATATAAGGTGACTATGAGGGTATTACCGCCAATGATGCCAATATGACTACTTGAAGTTTTCATTTCCATTGTGAACATAGAAGAATTGTAATCGTACTAGAGAAATGCCGCTTTGTTATCATATTTCCTACGATGTCCGAGTTTATATTGAATGCTCTTCTTTATGCATTGAAAATATTGTATATATTTAATTTCCCATTACATATACTTAAAAGTGGAAGGATGTAACATTCCGATCTATAAACTTTCTGTGCTAATGGCATGCGTTATCATGACAACAATGGCACCGTTTCCATCGCAGTGGAGAGAAGAACGCAGTAGAGATGTGAATGTACAAAAGAAAAGACTCTCTATTTTCGCGTCCTAATTAATAATCTACAATTTTTAAGTTTGTATTTAATGTTCCTCTTTCTTCATTGTAAATGTTGGAAACAACACATTTTCATTTCAATCTACTCATAACATAATATTCTAAGCCGTGCGTCTGCAATTTTTATGAGCTAACGCCTTCAGCTATCATAACGACAGTGCCACTGACAGCAGTGTGGTGAAAAACGAATGATGCGAACGTCTACGACGCTCTGTAACGAAGCGTACCAATTTATTATCTCCACTGTCTAAATTTACAAACCTTTATTAATTTTAAATATTATAAATAACTTATTTTCCAATAAATATATTTTTAAGTAGTCACAGTCACTCTGTTCTACCATTGCGCGCTATAATGGAATGACCATCGTCTGCAGTGAGGTGGATAATGCACTAGAGGTTAACGTTCCAGAGAAATGTCGCTCTCTTTTTGCATCCTTAATAGTAACATTCGATGTCTATTTTATATTTAATGACCTATTTTATTCATTCTAAATATTGTAATTTTTAATTTTCCATTACATTTACTTAAATTTTTTCCTAAACTGAAATTAATGAATTTATGCACATTTTTAAAATAAAAGATGGATGCAAATATGTATGATGTATTTATGTAAATAAGGATAGGTCGTGCATAACTGTGGGAATTTTGTAATGTGAGCTTGAGGAAGACTAGAATCCTTGATGCGCAAGGGTTCGTTAGGAGTGACCACTGCCCAGTCTCGAGGGAAAGTCTGCAATATGCGTACACCTCCCAACGTTTATTGGCAATTGAAGATAGTCACATACAAAGGACCAAAGCTTTGCACTGCCATAAATGCCACAATGAGCTGCTTGAAAAATGGGAAAATATAAGAAAATATAAAATCAAAATCAAAAAGGCTGCCAAAAACTTGACAGAGGGCAGCAGGTGTTTAGAAACAATGAATAGAAATAAATGAGGTTGATTTCAAAGCTCAGAGCGTATAAAGTAAATTTAAATATTAAATTGTAGAAAAACATAAAAAAATGCAAGAATTAAAATATATGAATCGAAATAAAATGAGAAAGAACAGAATGCAAGTCTCCAAGAACAAAATATTAAAGAGGTCAGTAAAATAAAATTAAGATAAGTCTTAGGCATGCTTTACATTACAAAGTAAAGTAAATTTAAAATTAGAACAATTATTATTAATGATTAATGTTTAAGAATTAAACAAATTAAAAAAGAAAAGAAAAGTAGGCTAAACATAATTTTCAGATGCCGATAATTTAGTATGTAGGCAATTTTTATATTAAAATGCATTTGTTAACTATAACCGCTTTGATTAGTAAATACATCAGCCAAAAACGAATTTTTATATTTGTATATATTTTTATTGACCTACTGCTAGATTTCAGAATTTAATGAACAGGATATAAAAACATCGCATATTCATACACACGTAATTAACAAGTTTTCCTGCAATATGAAGATAGGTTGTTAAGAGAACAATCTGTTTAATTTCTAACTCAAAATATCTTACCATAACAAATGACTGGTTAAGAATAATATCACAACTTTAAATCAAGCACGCAATAGCTAGATGAATAGGCATAATTATATAAAGTCTTTCGCTTTTAAGATTCATACTCTACGGATGCCAGCCAAATATGCGTCACTGCGTTGCTCTGTCGGTGAATACTCTGGAATGCGTAATATATGATTAAATCATTAAAATGCTACAAAGGAACATTTTAAAATTAATTGCGACTAAAGAATTTGAATGAGCTCAGGAAATTATATTTAATGGCCAGGCAGGAACTTTAATAATATTAGTAAATTTGATAACAATATCAGTAAAATTTTATAATAATTAAATCCTAATATTTCCATATTTGAAAAAAAATTCAGTATATTTTCTACAAGTTTTAAAAGATTGTTAATGTAAGTATGGAAGTATATTAAAATGTATTGATTTCAGAAATGAAGGATTTTGTGAAAGTTGTCGTGAGCCGTTGCATTGAGTGGTCCAACTAGTTCTGCCATTTAGCGACTGTATAAGTGAACTATGACTTAATTCACAGTGAAGACTCACTCACAAAAAATTTCAAATTATACATTTAAAAAAAAAGAAATCTTTTTTTTTTTTTTAATTTCGTATTATTTCATTGCTTATTTTTATTTATATATAAAAATTTTACTCCAGAAAATTTATTTCGTGAGTTATTCATATATATATATATATATATATATATATATATGTGTGTGTGTGTGTGTGCGTGTGTGTGTATATATATATATATATATATATATATATATATATATATATATATATATAACATATATATATATATATATGTTAAAAGATAAAAGAATACGATAAGTCAATCAATTTATGGAAATCAGTAGATGGGTATTAAGGCTTTTATTAAATTTATTACCCATCTTATTGCTACTCCCCCCCCCCCTCCAACCGCGTAGATTGATTGATTTTCTTTCAAACAAATTAGATCCTATCGCCCAGATAATTCTGCAGACGCGTATGATATTAAATATTAATCTATTACTCTTTAATAGGACTATAATCTAACATATTATTTTACATAATAAACATAGGATTTTTTACATCGGAATGATCAAACGCAGGTTTCTTTCTCAACGATTAAAATAGCATATGGGTGACATTACATTCAACAGATTAAAAACTACACTCTCTTGATTCTACGTCAACAAACAAGATAATAAATTGGATTCTAACAGCGATAAAATTATTTCTCAGTATAACAATCAACTTAAAGGTACGGTTAGGGAATCAATCGAAGTCACTTTAAAAAATAAAGATACCTGTAATGACAACCCTTCATTTAACATTTCGCATATGTGGACAAAACCTTTTTAAATAACTTAATCCTTTTCTCACAGATTAATTTGTTTTTTGCTTTCTCATCATTAGATGACTCTAGCATATCATGTGTATTTTTTTCCTTCATTTCATTCTTGGTTTAAACTTCGTCTTCCCTCTTTTCCCCTCTCTATCGTCAAGCTTCAAACATCATCAATTATGTCTTTGAATATTCCTGAGGATGTCTATAGGGTTTCAGCCGAAACTGTTGGAAGAATTTGACTTACTACTAAAGTTTTTAATGTTTCAATTCTATGATGCTTTTAGCAAAGTCTAAGTACAATTATGTACTGATTACATTTAAATTTATTTTTGTGGTCCTTTAGTCATATAAATTACATTTACGATAACATTAAACTACTTATTCTTCTACAATCAAACTTACCGATTTTTTGCACTTTTCAGATTTTGATGAATTTTAAGCGTTTTCTCGCACTGTAAACGCATTTTTAAATTTTTAATGCCAGAGATATAGGACTCAGAGACCGTATAAGAAATCAAGTTTCGTAGCTAAATGACTCACGTTTCCACTTAAATGACTCAAATTTTGTAATTAGCTAATTTTTCAACAGCTTTTTAGCTTAATTTTTCCTGGCTTGATGTAAAAATAGATGGAAGTTACATACGTAGCTTTTTCTAAAGTATATAAAAAATTTCTTTGTGGGTAATAATACACTTTTAATTACTGTCCCATATTTAATTTTATTGTCCCACACTGCAAAAAATTATTACTTAATCTAGAAAAATATAGTATAACAATAAACAAAAATATACAATAACAACTTCCCTGTTATACACGATTCCGAACAAAGTTTTTTTATTTCTAGAAACCTCTGAAACTAAGAAATTTTCGAGATTTAAAGAAGCATTTATAAAATCAGCTTACTTTCGTGCAAAGATTTGTAGATTCTTAGTAGTTTCTATCGTGCAGTTTATCGTGTTTTTATCGTGCAATATTTATATAAAAACGTTTCTTTTTACTGCCACTGTTTTTCAGAGTAAATTTCATAGTATATTAGTCAGTTTGCTCAACGTTGATTATCAGTTACTCGGATGCTATCAATACACTAGTCAGATGTGCCAATCCCAAAACTTTCTTCTATCTCACACAGGTTCCAGATACACTAAATTATAATCAGAAACCAAATTATATCAAGGTCTAAAATAATCTAAAGTTTTATTAAATTCCGTGCATTAGTTCTTGACATATGACTATTGCAAAAATCGTGTAAATCCTGCAAAATGCAGGATAGCAGCGCCACCTGTTGGGAGATTTAGACCAAAACATAATCAACAATACCTTATGACAACGTCTAACTGAATCTGAAGTTGAATGAAAATCCGCGCATTATTTCTTGAGATATAGTTATCAAGATAATAAAGAAAAAAGTAGCATAGCAGCTCCACCTGTTGGGATATTTACACCAAAATGTAATCAGCGTCTATTTATGTCAAGGTCTAACTGAATCTGAAGTTTGATGAAAATAACTGCATTAGTTCTTGAGATAGAGCTATTGCGGAAATCGCAAAAAATGCAGCATAGCAGGGCCACCTTTTGGGCAATTTTCACCAAATACTAATCAGCACCAGGTTATATTAGGGACCAACTGAATATAAAGTTTTATTAAATTTCGCGCTTAGCTAAGTTAGCGCTTAGCTAGTTCTTGAGATAGAACGCCCACAAAATCTTTGTCAAATACTAACAGACAGACAGACAGACAGAGACACAGACAGACATTTTCAAAAAACAGTCAAATCGTGTTCAGGACACTCTAAAACGTTTAAATCCGTTGAAAACCGGAAGTCGAAAATTTTCATGTATACAATACTTTCTTCTTGTAAAGATAGAAGAAAGTAAAAATACAAGCGGGAACAATTCTACCTTACGGCAGATTATAGATTGGCCACCCACGGCTTTTATCGTTGAGATTTTTTCAGCCAAGTCTAACTCGTCAAAAAAAAGTGTTTGTTAGCGTAAGCCAGCTTCTCCACTTTAGAATTTAATTAGCGCTCTAAGTTTTTTTGTGAGGCTGACGGAATATATTAGGAACTAACACACCAAGTTTTAAAAGATTCGGTGACTAGAAGTATTTTTAATATATATAATAGTGAAAAGATGTGGCTCCAATGGGCTGAGACTTTCGAGGTAGAGTTTGTTTACAAATGTACTGGTTTAATGACACCCTTTAAACTAATTTTAATGGTTCAAGACACTTTAACACTTAATATATAACTTAAAAAGGTAATGAAAAGTTCTATGATAGCAGCTTTTATGATGGATACAGCTAAGAGAGGTTGTTTAACAAATGATGAGTTAGCAATCATTGACGAGCTCTTGCAGAACGGTGGAGGGGGAAGGAAGGGGGAACTATACAAAACACAAGTGCTCTACGAGACCTTTAAAATGAATCCTCACTTACAATTCAGAGATGGGAATTTAAAAGGGATGCTCCTTTTGCGCCTCTCTAAAGGGTCACCCTCAAGAGATACGTGAAAACCAAGGCACCAAAAGAAATGAGGGGGGGGGGGATAACTTTAGGCGGTGTACAGCTAATTTTGGTGAAATTTTGGAGCTGTCCGGCCCATAGGAACAGAGAAAAAGGGGGAAAACTAATATAATTATGAGAAATTGAAGAAACTAAATAAGAAAAGTACTCTTGACGCAAGGGGAGGGGGTGGGGAAATGAGGAGGAAGAGTAGGACCAGATAAAAGTGCTTGACGAGATCAATCTTCTGATATGTTACATGATGAGGTTTGAACGAATTGAATGTCTCCCCCCCGGAGGGGCTAACTCCGTTCCTATAGGAGATAGGGCCTCGGGACTCTCTTAGAAATGTCGGCCTCAACGAGTTTAACTTCGTTGGATCCTTTAGAAGAGGCCGACGCACTCTGTGGGGCTTAAAAGGGCTGATAAAGATGAAAAAAACTAAAATTTAAAAGGAGTTGAAACAGAGAAAAATGCTTCTTAAGGGAAGGGGAAGAGTAGGACCAGACCATAGTGCTTACGAGATCTATATATTGATATGTTACATGAAGGGGTTTGAGCACCAAAAAGGTCTCCCTTTGGGGGGGTGGGGGGTAACTTCATTCCTATGGGAGATAGGGCCACGGGATCCCCTTAGAAATGTCCGCCATGACGGGTGTAACTTTGTTGTATCCTTTATATTATATTACTGTTTAAATGGGGTCTGCGCCCGCTGTAGGACAATTAGGGACTGAGAAAGTATAGGCATAATAAAGAAAAACAATTTTATTTTTAATATCGTCAGTAACAACCATTTGTATAGCAATGTATGAAGGATGTCTTTCTTTATATATGGAGTGGCTGTGACTTTTCATAAACATGAATTTTACTGTAGACTGAAAGAATTAGCCCTGTGTGTGGCTAATAATAAGTAATGTAAAATTTTAATCGTGAAATAGCTGAATTTGTCGTATTTAAATAAGTAATTGTTATTAATACAAATTTTACTTTTATGAAATATATTCCATTTATCATGAAAAATACCAAGCAATCGATAAAACATTTTTAAATAAAAAAGTAGAAAAATCGAACAGAAATTTAGTTGAACCGAACCCGCAACCTCCAGAATCAAGAGCAGTGCTCTAATCATTCGGCCATCAAGTTCGTATCTAGACTTTTAGAAAATATCATTAAAATAGGCAAATTAGTCAAATCAATGTTTCGAACGTAGGCCTTTCAATTTCACTATGCATACATTCACAGTATACACTCACTCCGTATTTTAGTCTCCTTTGCCCGCGCACCGCTTGATCTTCGTCCCTGAACAGCCTCGTTATCTTTTTACGCGTGAAGGTTTCGCTTTAGTACTTCATAGTGAAGTTAGGTAATTTTTTTAATTGAATATTTGAAAAACGATATAATCATTAGATTTGAAATTTATATCAAGAAAAATACAATGTTTTACCTTTCTAACGTAGTTTGTCTAACAATTTTATGACAAATACTTTTCGAGCTATTAATTTTTTCAGTAACTTCAAATGTTTAATTTTCGAGATTAACGTGTGGCAACAATCGATGGCTGTGACTTTTCATAAACATGAAAAATGATAGAGATTGAAAGAATAAGCCACGCTGTGTGTGGCTAATAATGATTTAGTAATATTTACATATGTAATTATTAGAAAGCGACAGGGATTTAGCCAAAATAAATCTTAAATACTTATACGTTTTAAATAGTATTATTGCTGAAATAAATTATCCGTGTACAACATTTCACGTTATACAAATGGTTGAATAGAGTGTTTTAGAATATACGGATTTAACACCGCTGTTTTCGAATGGTAATCTGTGCTTTATTTAATAACGCAATTTCTGTTTTATGTAAGGCGAGTATCACTGTTCGAAAAAGTGGTATTTGAAATCCATATTCAATAGCAGTCGTAGATCTAGTTTCAGATTAACAGTCAAATATCCTAAATAATATGTAGAATGCCAGATATGAAGATTAAGAAATCTTTCACTGTGTAGCCTATGTAGTTTTGCCTATTTATTTTGCTTTTTGCTCTCACTAATCGTCTAAAATAGACAATTAGATTTCACGATTAACGAAGATAACCTCACCCTGATGTCCGTTGTTTAGCAACAGATAAAATGTTATTATTTTACATTATCCCATATAATTTTTCCGGTATGAATATTTTAGCAATTGTTTTCTTTACGAAATAAAAAAAACACCCTTTTTAACACTTTCCAACCCAGTTGAAAAGTCCTATTTCAACAGAAGTGTGTAGCACTTATAGTTTTTTTTACAGGGACAATCAAAAGTATTCCCTTACATTAGAGTCAATGGGAAATAATAGTTTAAAGTGCATTTTGATGACGCTACGTTATTTAAAACATAATGAAATTGACATATAATTATGAAGCGCATTAAAACATGCTTTTTGAAAATGTGGATGCAAATCATTTATTATTCATTTCAAACAAAAGAATTCTGTTACACATCTTTCTACGTGGAAAAATCGTTTGCAATGTAATTTACTAACATTTCACTATTTCAAACATAATGAAAACTATATGCATTACTGAGGTGCATTATAAATTGCTCTCTTGTGTGCATTGAGTTTATTTACAGGGACACACAAAAGATATCGGTTACAGTACATGTCAGCTATTTACAGTCTATGTGTGCTAATTTCTTTTTCAACTTTGGTTTGTGTTTTTAAGTTTAGCTAATTTTTTTCATAGTACGTGTGTGTTTATGAACTCAGTTGATAATATATAGTGCTACACAAGGGAATTCGTAAGTATTACAGACTCTGGTAGTGAATTGCTTAAGGTTAGTTTTTGATTGTGTTACGCATTTTCCTGCTGAACTATATTTAGTAGACAAATAGAAGTTTGTGGAATATAAATAAATTAAAATACAGGGCTACGCAAAGAAAAAGATACATTGTTGTTTACGGTTGGTAATTGCTGCGAGTGAGTTTTAAGTTGCCTTTTAGCTGGATATGTGGTGTGTACAAAAGTATTCAGATAATATACAGGGCTGTACAAAAGATTTTGAGTGCATTTCCATCGATTGGCGAAAATTACTAAATGTGAGTATTCTAACTGAACTAAATCTTATCATGCTATATATCCACATCTATTGATCATATACCGGGCTTTGTTTTGACACTGGAAGGTAATTTCTAAAACTAGATTTTTAAATGTGTTATATGTTTTCTAAACTGTTTACTTACATTCTTTCGCCTTATTTAACAGTGAAGTTACATACAGTTTTCTGGCTGTATTGGAAAGTGTTTCATAATCTATACTTGACGCATGATTTCTCGTTCTTGTTTTATTGTTACTTATGATCCGTTTCTAGAAAATAATTCTTATTTTGGTTCTCTTACGACGTCAATGACTTTCTTGGATTGACTTTGAACACAATGGATGGCATAGTAGGATCCCAAAGTATTATTGGTAAGGTTTCATGTAGTCCATATGAATGTGGAATACATGCGAAATAAACAAAAAAGGAAAAAAAAGGAATTAAAAATCATAATTCTTAGACTTTGAAAAGAACTGGAAAGAATAAATAGGCTTTTTTCATAATTATTGTATATTACCAAGCATTAAGTAACAATGATTTTTTTTTAAATTAAACGAAATTTAAAATTTAATATATTTCTGAAAACATTCCTTATATAGTTTTTATTTAATTGTTCTGTTACATAAAATTTGAATTTTATATAATAAATGGTTTTAAAATTTAATAGATTAACTAATAAAAATTCTGTGATGTTGTAATACTTAAAAATTTGTTCAATTTAAGAAACTAAATTAACGACATCGGAATTCAACAAATGCCAGATATAGCTGATACTTAGCCCATGTATTTAAATATCTTCATTTTTAGAATCAGTGTTTTTATAAAGACTCAAAACCTTTCACTTTTCGAAAAATGACGAAAATATAAATTTTCCAATTTGTTGATTAAATTGCAATTAGACATCCTATTATATTTTGGTGAAGCTACGAAAAGATCTTGATTATAAATATGTCAAAAGAGCATTTTACTGCAGTATTCTCTTTAAATGATCTAGAGTTTCCATCTTTAATTTCATTTTTTGTCATTCTCTTTTTCTTCAAAATATCAGCATGATCAAAATGCTAAAATATACTTTTCAATTGACTCTGTTTTTTTTCTTTTTGATTTGACAGTCCTTAATGTGTAATTCATAAAATTAGGGATCAGATGATCAGAAATATATGCAGTTTATATTTAAAAAATAGAAATGTTCAGTAAATAGTTACTTCTACTGTAGTTTTACATAACACATGGGCTGAAAAGTTCCCGGTCTAATAAAGAAAACACAACTTTTTACCGTAATTTTATAACTTTATAACTTTAAAACTTTAATAAATAACATAATTTTAATAATAAATAATAATAATTTAATAATAATAATTTAATAATAATAATAATAATAATAATAATAATAATTTAATAATAATAATTTAATAATAATAATAATAATAATAATTTAATAATAATAATTTAATAATAATAATAATAATAATAATAATAATAATTTAATAATAATGTAGGAATGTAAAGGTTGCGCTGTGGTTATTTATACGACGGCATAATTGACTATATACGACTTTATTACTTTAACGAAATATATAAAATTCAACATATTCAAATAAACATAATTAATTAATAAATAAATATAATGTTTAATAGCCGTCCAGCAGCCGCTCTAAAATCACGATGCATCACTGGAGACTGCCGAAGAGCAAGTGTCAAAGATTCCGGTCGAATCCACCGTCAGTCTATACTTGGCAAAACTTTCCAACCGCCAAACTTTCGCCAAATGTGAGAACGCTCTTTTGCTCCGCTGGAGAAACTTAAATGGATTATGCTTCATCTTCCATTTTCAAATAAGGCGAATTAGCACAATTAGCGTCGCCACATGACTCCCCCGCCAGTCTCACACAACACGTGGCAGACGAAAACGAACTTTCCTTCCCGATCTCGTTATATAAGTTGTAGGATCAGGCTCACCATCCTCATTCAACCGAAACGCAGGTTTTAAACGATCAATATTTATGATCTTTTCCTGGTTCCCAATAGAAACCACAAAATCTTTCTGCAGTCGTTTTACGACTTTGAATGGACCCTCGTAAGTCGGTTGTAAAGATCTCTTAAAAGGACCTCTCCGTACAAATACATGGGTGCAGTTCTTTAGTTCTTCCGGAACATAGATCTTTTGCTGTCCATGCCTTAAAGGTTGACAAGGTCTCAAAGCACACATAATTTTTGTAGTTTTGAAATATAAGTCGGTGGGTCTGAGAAGGGGCTATCCTCGTATAACTGCCCTGGAAGCCGTAGAGTCGTTCCATACGTCAGCTCAGTTGTAGATGCACCAAGGTCCGCAGATACTGTTGTCCGTAGACCCAGCAAAACCAGGGGAAGAGCTTCCAACCAATCCACCTTATAGCACATTAAGGCCTGCTTTAAAGGTCGATGAAGTCGCTCCACCAAACCATTCGTTTGGGGCCTATACGAAGCAGTTCTAGCTATAACAGAGCCTAGCATTCTTGTCAGACTTTCAAAAAGTATGGACTCAAATTGTTTACCCCTATCGCATGTTATCCTCTGAGGCGTACCAAAACGGGAAACCCACGTCTGAACAAAAGCCTGAGCAACAGTTTCAGCAGTCATATCCACAATAGGTACAGCCTCTGGCCACCGGGTAAACCTATCTATCATGGTTAGGCAATATCTGAATCCACGTACTAGAGGTAAGGGACCAATGATATCTATGTGTATATGAGCAAATCTCTCGTCTGGAACGAAAAATTGCACCAAAGGAGACTTAGTATGCAGGTGTACCTTAGTCCTTTGACAGGGTATACACGCTCTACACCACACAGCAACATCTTTATTTAGCCCCGGCCAAACATATTTCGAACAGATTAGCTGCCTAGAAGCCCGTATTCCTGGATGCGACAGCCCATGCATTGACTCAAACACCTTATATCTCAAGGTCTGGGGGACATAAAACCTGTTCACATCACCAGAAGTTTCACAATACAATAATGTCTTAGCATCCGGCATTTGTACTTTAGCTAATTTTCCACTAAACTCAGCCTTTCCGTCCAAAATAGCTTTTAGCTCCTCATCCTCTGTTTGCAACTTTTCCCATAACTCAAAATCTGCAAGTGACGCAATTGAATCTCACAAACTCTAGATAAACTGTCAGCAACAAAATTTCCCTTGCCTGGCAAATAACGTATATCCGTCGTAAACTGTGATATAAAGTCTAATTGCCGAAGCCTTCTAGGGGAACATTTCTCCTGTTTCTGCTGAAATGCAAAAATTAGGGGTTTGTGATCTACATACAACGTAAATACCCGAGCCTCCAACATATGCCTAAAATATTGGATCGCAGAATATGCTGCCAACAATTCCCTGTCATATGTTGAATATTTGCACTGTGTAGGGGACAACTTACGAGAGAAAAATCCAAGTGGTTTTGGACCATCGGGCGTAACTTCTTGTAACACCCCACCCATAGCAAAATCACTGCAGTCAGTTATAAGTGCAAGCTTCGCATCTTGAGAAGGGTGATAAAGCAAAGTCGCATTAGCTATAGCTTGCTTAACTTGCTCAAAATTGCTTCCTGCATCCGCATCCCACTTAATTTCTCTTTTATCCCTCTTTTTTGCTCCACTTAAGAACACATTTAGTGGTCTTAATATTGCTGCAATATGGGGTACAAAACGATGATAGTAGTTCACCATTCCCAAAAATCTCCTAAGATTGCTAAGAGTTTTTGGTTTTGGAAATTCAAGTATAGCTGTCACCTTATCTTTGTGTGGAACACAGCCCTGGCTATCAATAGTATGACCCAGAAAATCTATAGTTTCTTTACCAAACTCACATTTTGATTCATTAATTATAATCCCGTAATCTCTAAACCTCTTAAAAACTTCCTCTAAATGCTGCATATGCTGAGCGTGAGTTTCACTCGCTATTAAGATGTCATCGAGATACGGAAAGCAATAGTCCAAACCTCGTAATACCTCATTTATAAAGCGTTGAAACGTTTGCGCTGCAGAGCATAACCCAAAGTTTAAAAATGGAAATTCAAACAAACCAAAAGGAGTTATAATAGCAGTTTTATGGATATCGGGAGGATGAACCGGAATTTGATGATAAGCACGGACTAAATCCACTTTAGAAAATATTTTTTTACCTTTTAACATATAAGTAAAATCTTGAATGTGAGGAATGGGGTATCTGTCTTGTACAGTAATTCGGTTAAGTGCCCTGTAATACCCAGTTGGTCTCCAATGCGAAACGCCTTTAGGGACCATATGTAATGGACTGGCCCAATTACTTTTAGATTTCCTACAGATACCTTTCTCAAGCATATAGTCAAATTCCTGCTTAGCTATCCGGAGCTGCGCTGGATGTAACCGCCGAGCTCTAGCTGTCGCAGGTGGGCCAACAGTAGGGATAAAATGGATTGTATCATGTTTTATAGTTCGTTTATTCGTATTATTTAACTGGGTAATCTCTTAATACTTTTTTAGCAGTTCTATATATGCAGTGTTTCCGATGATAGTTTTAACCACCGGGACATCATACAGACTGGCGCGACCACGAGCAGAAAAGTTAGTTACAGGGTCTAATAAACGCCGCTTTTTTAAATCAACCAATAAACCAAAATGTTGTAGAAAGTCAGCACCTATAATTGGTTTAGATACTTCAGCTATGATAAATGGCCATTGTAATTTACGTTTCAGTCCCAAATCCAGTGTCAATAGTTTAGTATTGTAAGTACAGATTTTTGTACCATTAGCGGCATACAATGTGAAATCCCTCTTTCTAGTACTTTTAACAAAAAATGACTTCGGAAAACATGAGACATCACTGCCTGTATCTATCAAATAGCTGGATTGAGTAACCTTATCTGTAACATAAAGCCTACGACTCAAGCCCATACGTGCAGTAGCCGTCGCTACTCCTGCGAGCGAAGGTCGTTTTTTGGTTTGTAAGCACACGGGGGTACACATTCTCGAGCCTTTTCCTTAAATCGAAAACGATACCAACATAACCACCCCTCTCTGTGTGACCTATCCCCTGAGTTAAATGAGTTCCGCCGGTAAGATTTCCTAGGCGACTTGGGACAAGAACCCACTTTAACCAGCTTTGAAAGTTCCTGAACCTGAAATTGTAGCTGCTCCAACTGTTTATTTTGTTGACTAAACGGAGTTTGTTCAGCCCCTCTCGATTCCAGAGAGTTAACACCAACCTGCGTACATTCACAAATCTTATCCGCCATCTCCGCTAATTTATTTAAACCCTCAGAGCTGACAGACAAAATTGTTTGCACCGATACCGGTAACCATATATTTTTCAAAAAGTCATCGTCAACATGGCCCTCACTTAACTCTCTCCTCTTACGCAATAACATTGAGGGGGACCTATCACCCAGCTCTAAATCTTCCAGCAGAGTCTTAACCTTCCGATTCTGAGAAACTTCAAATTCCGATAATAACCTCGCTTTAAGAGCACTGTACGGTTCTTCTGGGGATTTACACACAATATCGGAAGCAAAAGATAAAGTTTCAGTATCCAAAGACGCCACCAAATGATCAAATTTAGTTTGTTCGACCGAGATTCCCGCTAATCTAAAACTAGCCTCTAGCTGTACAAAAAATAACTTTGCATTACTAGGCCAAAAATTTGGAATTTTTACCGACACTCTATTGCATCCTGTACTCCCCCCTTTCACAGTTTCACTAGGATTGTCGTCCGGCATCCCTTATACTATAAAAAAAAAACAGAAATCTCAAACTGCCGAACTAAACAACAATTTAATCCAGACTGAACGAAGGTTAAAACATCTTATCACTTAAAACAGCAATATCAACATCGAAACCATCCAACCATTGGAACCTAAAACAAGTTTAAATTATCTTAAAAGTCCTCAGAGGATACATGCAAAAGGAAATAAACAGTACGTAATCTCATACCTTAATCCTTGAAAGACATCCTAATAGACTGGACGAGAACTCCTTATGAATTAATCTTTCTTTTACTCTTTTAAACCACAGCCAAAAGCGTGTATACGGGTCACCACTTGTAGGAATGTAAAGGTTGCGCTGTGGTTATTTATACGACGGCATAATTGACTATATACGACTTTATTACTTTAACGAAATATATAAAATTCAACATATTCAAATAAACATAATTAATTAATAAATAAATATAATGTTTAATAGCCGTCCAGCAGCCGCTCTAAAATCACGATGCATCACTGGAGACTGCCGAAGAGCAAGTGTCAAAGATTCCGGTCGAATCCACCGTCAGTCTATACTTGGCAAAACTTTCCAACCGCCAAACTTTCGCCAAATGTGAGAACGCTCTTTTGCTCCGCTGGAGAAACTTAAATGGATTATGCTTCCTCTTCCATTTTCAAATAAGGCGAATTAGCACAATTAGCGTTGCCACAATAATAATTTAATAATAATAATAATAATAATTTAATAATAATAATATAATAAATAAATAATAATAATAATTTTATAATAAATAACATAATTTTTATAACGAAAAAGCTCCAAACAGTGCTTAGAATCATCGATTTGTTGTTGTTTTTGGTCAAAAGTCAATACGCGCGGCACCCACTTTGACAACAGCTTTTTCATAGACAAATGTTCATTCAAAATAAAACCTACACGTTTCTTGGATATCTTCAGAGTCTGAGCTATATCCTGCAACTTCACTTTACGGTTCCTCAAAACGATTTTGTGCACTTTTTTAATATTTTCCAGAGTAACCACCTCTTTTTCGTGGTGCATCACTGGTGTCCGTACGATCACGTTTAAATTCAGCCAATCAGTCAATAATGGTTGATTTACCTGGTGCAGTGTCCGGATAATACTTATCAAGCCAACCTTTTGTTTGAACGGTGTTTTTTCCCATCAAATAACAATTCTTGAAATTCTTGTTTATTCATTTTTTTGTTTATCAACAAAGTCGTTCAACTAAAACCACTCTAACGTTTTATCCACACGCCAAATCGTAATGACTTTTTTCTGCTACCTTTTAAAGGTTAGTATTTACTAAAAAAAGCATCGGTTCGGCGATTACAACGCCATCTGTGTGCCAGACCGGGAACTTATCAGCCCATGTGTTATGTCATGACATTTACATATTTTGTTTTAACTATTTAGCCTTACTGGTGAGACAATAACTAATGTTATTGTCTCACCAACCGCTGATGTATTCATTGTTGACAGTTTAACTTGTAATTTAATTTAACTGTAGGTACTAGTGAAATTTAGTTCCGTTTAGAGCTTTAGTACTATCAATAGTGATTTCTGAAAAGGTGAATTTTAATTATAATAGTTGTGTACTTATTAAAGCAAAATATCCTATGAGCATAGACGTAACGTGTGCAGTAAGCCTGGGGGGCGGGCAAAAATCTCGAAGCCCTTTTCTAAAAGATTATGCCCCCTCCCCTCCCTCCCATCATCGCGTACACACACACTTAAATTAAATACATACAAATTTTGATATTTAAACAAAATTTTAAATGTTTAACCATATACGTAAAAATAAGGAAAATTCTAAGTTACACATTTTTTGTTTTTAAAGGAGTATTTTAAAATATTGAATGAACGACCGTTATATCTCTTATGTCTAAAGCAATGTACAATTATAAAATAGTTCAAAAAAATAATAAAAATTTGTTAAAGTTTTGGGCTTTCAAAGTTTTTTTTAAATGGTGGAGATAATGGTGGGGGAAGTGCTTCAGATAAATATGTTTAAAGACTTTATTCAGAGATTCAGCAAATGATGGAAGTTTATAAATAAAAACTCTAGCTAGAGTTCTGGTTGGAATGAACCAGAAATTTTGCTGAGGTGGATTTTAGGATACATGGAATAATTTTAGCTTAAGAATTTTAAAATTAATATTATCCTTAAATTTCGAAAATTTCGAAGTCTACCTCTTCACAACGTTTCAAGTGAAGACAAACAAGAACGAAAACAGGTTAATCAGTTGTAGATTACGAAATAATTTCAAAATCTATTAAAATACTATTAAGAAAGTTCATTCTGTCATATAATGAAATTATATATCTAAATAAATAATTTAGCAGACCGCAGTTGAAAATCCATTTCCAAGAGTTGCTGTTCATGGCAGATAATGTATGCGAATTCTTCTGTGCAACGCTGTATATGATCTATAGAGCTTTAATTACACCACATGGTGAAACTAAAACTTGAATCACTAGAAAACGCATAAAGCAACTAAAAAGGTTTTCAAGTGAATTACTGTTTATAGATGACAACGTATCAATATCCTCTTGTGCAGACATATATGAATAGTACAGCAAAATTGGACTTGATTAATTTTAACACAAATGCACATGCAACAATTACCATCCATAGGCGATAATATATCTAATTTATTCTGCTCTGCCATACGTATTTATTTATAGTCTTTAACCCTCTAACCGCTGAGAAAAAGGGCAAAATTGTAATGTTGTTTTATCTGTATTTTTAAAAAAATGTTAATAAAACATGATATTTCCAACATGATATACAAAACGTAATTACGTATAGGAATATAATCCTTGAGACTATTAATCATTACTCAATGTTTTAAAACTACATTAAATTTGCAAAATTAAATTAATTTAAACAATGCTAATTTTAATGTTGCATTGAAACCTACAGCATAGTGAACGGATATATCAGTTCATGGCAGTGAGAAGGATAAGCACCTTTGTATAATAAAGTATAATTTAACTGGAAAATGCCTAAACCAGTTAAAAACATACGTTTGGAATTCACGTTCCATAAAATTAAATGCTTCATTTTTTTCACGCAGCTTTGCATATGATATGTAAAATATATACACACGACGTAATGGACAGTTAATTTCATTTAAATTCAGTTAATTTTAAAAATGCGCACCACAGATGGAAACGCACTTCCAGCAATTATTGTTCACAGTCAGTCATATAAATGAAGTTCATACATGCTAGTTACTTCATATTCTATAGAAAGAATAATGTAGACGACTTCAGTGACACATATAACTTTCATGATGTTTGATTTCTCATAACAGCACTAACTAAAATGTACCGCAAACGATATTTCCCCAAAGACCATAATGTAACGAATAATGAAGACGACCTCAGTGGCACATATAAATTTCATGATGTTTGATGTATCATAACAGCACTAACTAAAATTCACCGCAAACGATATTTCCCTAAAGACCATAACGTAACGAATAATGAAGACGACCTCAGTGGCACATGTAAATTTCATGATGTTTGATATATCATAACAGCACTAACTAAAATGCACCGCAAACGATATTTCCCCAAATACCATAATGTAACGAAAAACTTTTTTGTATCACTGTAAATGAGCTTTAAAAGCTACATCCTTCATCTCCAACAGGAAATACGTTATAGTAAGCACCTCAATAGCATATATCTACATTAGAGTTCTCCATGAGCTCGGGACAATTCTCATTCACGAGACTCGGTCTGGACCAAGCATGATCTTCACTCTTTCCCGGCCGGAACCTTTTCTGCAAAGCCGGGCCGATCCGTGTCTGATCCGGGCCGATCCATTCATTCCTACTACAAGTCTGCACGGGCCTAAATTTTCAGGCCTTGTCCCGACCCATCCTGTATGAAAATTATGGCCGGTCCTGGCCCTTGCAAAAATCAGTAAAATGAGGTCCGGTTGAACATATTTTACAAAAAATGCATATATTTTAAAATCTCCCTTATGATACAATTAAAATTATTTTTAACGAGTAGTGCATACATTTCTAGGCAAAATAATAGTAATAATAAAGTACAGTAAAACCCCTAAAAAGGAAAATGCCTATGATGAAATCTTGTCTTAAACGAAAAAATGTTTTGATACGTGCAAAGTGAATATAATAGCCCGTGCGAAATAAATATGATATAATGAACAGAGGGAAGTATATTCAACTAGGTAAATTGTATCCAATGGATGGAGTATCATAGTTGAGATTTTTTCCAACAGAGAGAAAATATGCCGGGACCAGGACTCGAACCTGGTTACTTTGGTTTGCCGTACCAACGCTCTCCCTACTGAGTTATCCCGCCGATATCTTGGCTGGCATATTTCACTCTTATCTCTTGGACAAGGCTGCGAAATTCAGCGCTAATTTTAGAAGTTATACAGGTGTTTCCATGCTATTTCAGGTTCATCATGTAAAATGCTATAGTTATAGCTCGGATGAATGAAATTAGCGCTGCAGTTCGCAGCCTTGTCCAACAGATAAGAGTGAAATATACCAGCCAGGATTCCATAGCATATGAGTAATTTCAGTCCTAAATTCTGGGAATGTACGAAGACAGAGTGTATATGAAAAGGGATTAGTGTTAACTAAGAGATTAAAAACTGCTGGTATATACACATTCATATATGTATATACATGTGTGTATTTTTATAACAATAGAAAAAACGAGCAGTTGTTAAACTTTCATAATACGAGCCGTTTTTATCATAGAAAGATGGTGTTTTAATTTTACCTGTAGAAAGGTGGTGTTTTAATTTTACCTGTAGAAAAATGGTGTTTTAATTTTACCTGTTACTTTTAAAAACAGTTTTGTACTAAAGATAAATTTTATAAAAGGGGGCCACATATAAATATAGCATGTAAAATAAATATCTAATCCATTTACACTTTTTTCTATCACAAAAAATCATTTAATAGACCAACAGTTGAAGGTTGATAAGTTGATACATTTTTCAATTATTAAATAGCGAATGTTTTTTCATTAGGTATCTACCTACAAAGATATTCAGTAACTATTCTAAATGTAATTTGCCTTTATCAAATGCTTAGTAATGCACCTGGAAAATATACACAACTGGAAAATTCTATTTCATTCGTCTTTATTTGTATAGTAAATGGCAGCAAATAATTGCAATATGAAGTATTACGAATGAAGAGTCAGAGATGTTTGTTGATTATACAGATTTTAGCATTCATTTACAACATCAAACCCTAAAAGCCTTATTAAAGCCCTTCATGAGATCTAGAATATATGGTTTTAGCTGTTATAATACAGCTAAAAGTGGTAGTAATATATTTACTACTCAAAGTGTGTCCGTTTTACTGGCTGAATTGTTACCGACTTTTGAATTAATAATTCTTCGGAAATTCCAGTGCCGAGAAATGTATTATTAACCATTGTACAAAGACAGGATTTCTCATGTTTTTTATAAAACATAAAAATTAACATGCATTTTTTTTTGTTTATCAGTGAAGCTATTGGAGGTAATAATATTAAAGCTCTTTGAGAATTTACGTAACGATCAGGATATATTTACCTACTTTGAATAATTTTATGTCTCTGAATTTTAAATAAATAATAATAATGTCTCTGAATTTTAAATAAATTGTTTCGTTTCTTATTGTTTTTGTGCGTAACAAACGTAAGCCATATTTATATTTACATAACAAATGAAAAACCCGTATTTATCATACAGAGAACTCACAGTTCGCTTTATGTAAAATCCTAAATTGCTCTGCGTACCAGAGTGAATTATAGTTTTCCATTTTAAGTTTTTTAAGATGAAAATGTTGATAGATGTAGCACTCTATACATCTTCCCGAAAAGGAGAAATAAGACAAATCTGAAATATTTCATATAATGCGTTCGCTCTCCTTTGGGTCCCATAACTAGATATTTCCTTTTTAGTTTAATTTTACGACAGGAAATTTTACAATATATCATTTTCTGTTAATAGTGATCTTCTCTTTTGAAGTTTACTTTAGTTCTTAAAGTGTGAAATGTTATAATTCAAGCGAGAATATTTGTGTGTATATTTAATTTGCATTATTATGTTTTTATGTGGATGTTTATAAATACTAGAAAAATATTATTAGGTAAAAAAGAGCATCTGTTTTAAGGATATTAAGATGGCATAATAGGTAACTTTGGAAAAATGAATCATTAGAAATATTGTTTTTTCGAAAATTTAACTGAACGACATATATACACACGATACCTTTGTCTAATGATTTCTATTTTCACACAAAGCAAAGGACGAGACTCACATAAATACTTATGTTTTATTTGATGCACGCGGCATAAACTACAGCTGGAAATTATTTTTTCTTTATTCTTAAATGCCTGTCCGGTAACGACTTTTCGAAGCTAATGTGAAACCAGGGGAAATGTTCATTACCAATTTTTCACTTGAACTTCATTATTTTTAAATGATATTTTTTGCAAAGGATATCTGAGGTTGTTGTCGAAAGATGTATATTTGTACTTTTGCAATATTGGTTACAATTTTATCATTATACACTTTCAAGTTGTGAAAAAAAAATGTTTGTTTGGTTAAAAAAAATAAAATTGTTCTCAGAATGAAGCTGTTATCGAAATCGAAAAAGTAGAAACGTGCTAGGGAAATTTTGACCTCACATATACAATTATAAAAGTATCCTTTAGAAATATGGATATGCAAACGAGAAATTGGCTACGAACTCTTTCAATGATTTAATATTATTATGCGAATGTGACACGCGATTGAAGTAAACTCTCAAGTTTATATACATGGTGTATCAAAAATATTGAAAAACACTTTAATTTTTTACTTATTGTGATTTCCAGCAATGTAATTTGCAAAAGGTTTCAAAATAAGGTAGGAATTAAGTTGATGTCTATAAAAATACCCTGTCATTAATTTATATGCTGTACCAAAAATATTGAAAAGCATTTTAATTTTTTAGTTATTGTGATTCGTAAGCAATGTAATTTGCAAAATGTTTCAAATTAGGTACGAATTAAGATGATGACTATAAAAATGTCCTGTCATGAATTTACAAAACGTTACACTCTTTAAATATTTATATCATCTCTTGATCCCACAAGTTCTCTTTAGACATTTTTGCTCCATGCTCTGACAACAGCAAAAAATCCATTCTTCTAGGACAAAACCGTACTGACGTGTGATATTTTTATGACATTACGAGGCTTTCCTTCACTAAAAACAGATAGACAATTTTTTAGCGCCGAAAAACTTTAAAACTGAAAAAAAAAATCAAAGTATAATTATTCGGCGCGTTTGGATTATCTCAACCCATGAAAGATGTAACATCAGTGCGACGTTGCAGCCTAATCGGAACTTTTTCCAGAAATTTGGCTGTACGAGCAAATATATGAAATTCACACTCTAAAATTGGAAGGAGTGATAAGTTGACTCTTTGGAAGCGTGAGAGGCATTTTCACCCTTTTTGGAGTGCCTTTTATAAATATACACTTTTTAAAGAGTGGAATTTTCACTCTGTAGAAAGGAGTGAAATATCTCACTCCGTTGTCGAAAGTGACTGTCTCACTCCGTTGACAAGAGTGAAATATTTCACTCCGTTGAGAGTGAAAGTCTGGCATTATATAATTTTGCCCATATTTATTTATTGAGATTATCATTATTTCTTTTTTTTTCAATGTCAACATGTTAATTCAAATTTTATTGCACGGTATTTGCAGGCGTAGAACCGCTCGTGTTAAATAAACTATTTTTATTGGAAAAACGATATGTTTTTGTTTCCGACTTAGTTTTTCTGGTAAAATTTACGATTGAGCCATGGAATTTTTGAACGTAAATAGGTGAAAGTCTTGCCCAATACAGCTTTTATCTATTTTTATTCATAAATGCCACAGTTCATGCATTTATTACTGTAAAAAAGTAAAGTCCGTTTTTATTTAGAGTGCAAATGTTATTAAACGGTAGCTTCTGGAAGGGAATAGCTTACGTTTGTTGGTTAGTTGAATGGGGTTTAATTTTGCAAAGTCCCTTTAGAGGCATGCTGCACCAAAAAGCAAAAGTTAAAACAAACGTAAAATCATTTTAAAAGACTATCCATGAACCCCGTCAAAAAGCATTTAACTAAAAAGTAAAAGCATAATGAGAAATACAATCTAATGATAAATGTAATTAAAACGATTCATAGACGTCAAACTATCATGAACAAAATTCATAGTTAAAATATGCATATTGAGTTTTGATCAGAAAACGAAGCATAAAAAGTCAGAATTATGTAGCATAAACAAGTCTATACTAATACATAGATTAATAAAGGAAAAACAGTTATGTGAGTTGTTTTGGAGCAATTTTGGGCTACAGATGCAACACTTTCCTCCTCTGTAATGGCTGCAGTATGTTTGATAATGACTTTCAAAGACGGTCAGTATCTCAAAACATGACGTATAAACAAGTTTGTGATAATTTATTATTGTAAGTGGCGAAATACTATATACTTGACAATTGAAAAATGTATCATACCAACCACATGCATTTACCTTATATGGATTAAATTTCGCATGATTTAATAATATTCACACCAAATTTTTCCAACAAATGGTACACAAGCATAAATTTATTGATTATTTTAAGTAACATTTTGACTTAATTACTTACTTTACATGAGAAAAATATCTATAATTTTGTGCAACATATCTTCAAAACTTTATGAAAACATATATCTTATGCACGTAAATACACTGCTCAAAACAATTAAAGGATATTGCAGTTTTAGGTGGATTTTGTATCTGGGAAACTTTCTAGCTGATTGATACATGGTCGACAGACATAGTAGGTTCTATGAGAATACATTACACATGTTTGGCAGAAAAAAATGTATTTTATTGCGCATTTGTGTACAAAAGGAAAAAAACACAATTTGTGCATATGAGAAAAAAAGAATAAGAAAAGGTGTTTTCTTCAAAGAAAATCATTTCCAGTAGGGGGTATGGTTTCCACGGGCGGCCAGCAACGTTGAACACCTTTGAGGCATGGACTCAATGAGGCTATTAATGACGAGTTGGGGTATTCTGCCCCACTCTTCCAGAAGAGCTCTTTTCAGTTCTTGGAGAGTTTGTGGGGGTTGTTGGCGGCCAGAAACTCGTCTTCCTAGAGCGTCCCAAACGTGCTCGATTGGATTCATGTCTGGAGAACACGCTGACCATTCCATTCGAACGATTCCTTCCTCGAAAAGGAAATTCTCCACCAGGTTTGCACGATGTGGCCTGCAGTTATCGTCCATTAAAATGAAGTTATCTCCGATTGCTGCAGCGTAAGGGACTACAATAGGTCTGAGGATCTCATCCCTATATCGGCGACCAGTCAGAGCTCCATCTCGAATGATGTAGAGGTCAATGCGCCCATCAATGGAGATGCCACCATACACCAACACTCCTCCACCGCCAAATCTGGCACTTTCGTGCACGAACGCAGGATTATTCCTACTGCCACGGTCCCTCCAGATGAAAATACGCCTATTATCCGGATGCACAGAAAAACGGGACTCGTCAGAAAACAGAATATTGCTCCATTCATTTCTCCTCCAGTTGACATGCTCAGTTGCCCACTCCCTGCGGTCGCGACGATGCCTTGATGTTAATCTAACACATACCATCGGTCGGCGAGCATACAGACCTACAGCATGGAGCCGGTTTCGGACAGTCTGAGTTGAAATCGTGGTGCCTGTAGCCGAGCGAAGGTGTTGTTGGAGATAAGTAGCGTTCATGTTTCGGTGTCTCCGAGCTGTTAACGCTAAATACCGATCTTCATTGGGCGTTGTTGCCCGTCTACGACATTGCCCTGGTCTTCGGCCTGCACATCCACTCTCCAAAAAACGGTTCCAGATCCTGGAAATGACACTTTGTGACACTCCAATGGCTTGCGCTACTTCGGCTTGAGTTTGGTCCCCTTCTAACCTACCAACAATTCTCCAAGCTTCTGAATCTGTCAAATGACTTCGCTGGGACATCGTACTCATCAAAACAAAGCAATCACTGAATGCCGATCATCCTTGTCTTCATTCTCTTTTATCCAGTTGAAAGTCAAATTTCATTCACTGCCGCTGAAGCGACGTTTTTGACGTCGAACTCAAAATTTGCATATTCCACAGTTTGAAAACCAGAAAAATTTGCATTTGTGATTCTCTTCTTCTATTTTCGGCAAAAAAAAATTTCGTTTATATCTTTATTTTATATAAAACTTCAAATATCCTTTAATTGTTTTGAGTAGTGTGCATTAAAAAACAATTTAAAATAAATAAATCAAAAAAATCCATTTGTTTATAATTTTTGCAAACAACAATAGATTTTTTATTCAAAGTAAATAATAAATTTCATTTAACCCTTTCAGGGGCAAGCAATTTTGTTCCTGTAACGTCGAACTCACACCGGTATTTACGAAAGAATTTAGTTCGAAATAAGGAAAAGTAATTTTTCAACTTTTCCCCAACAAAGTTAAAAAAGTAAAATTTAATTAAAAGTTTCTGGTTCGAATCGGATTAAAATTAGGTGGTATATAATATATACCACTGCCCCTCAAAGGGTTAAAAGATTTGTATTTGAATGAAAACTCTGTTTGAATCTGGTGTTCTTTGTCAGTATTTTGTCATTTTTTTTAAAACTTTTAAATTAATGTTGTATTTAAAAAAAATAAAAACGATTTGAATTTTATTTGACTTTTTCTTGGAAATGACGCATTGTATATTAAATTTGAAGTGTAATTTAGTTTTAAAACTGTGGTTTGATTCTCAAAATATATCTTCCGAGAGTGATATCAAAAATTTTTAACCTACATTTTTAAACATTTAGAAAATCTTATTTATTTTGATTTTGAGTATACTAAACAATAGTATGTTTATTTTTTTCATAAACAATAAACCTGTCTTCTTAAAAATATTTTTATTTCAAAAATCAAATATAAACACCATAGTCTAACGGTTTTGACAATTTAATGCAAACTTTCGCATGCATTTGTAGAAAATATAAGTATTCAGGGCATATATAAGCAGAAGTGAAATGGTGAGATTTACATGATATGACAATATAGGGAGATTTTGAAAGTCAAAGACAAATTCAGATAAATCTGAAAGGAAATCTAAATTCAAAAGAAAGAATAAAATGGCTATGGATTTATATTTTAAATACATTTGACGAAAACGAAATGTTTGAACTTTTTCTAACTAATGTACGACACATTTCGACGACGAGTGAATAAATTTTGATTATAAAAAATGGAAGTAAAACTTGATTAATTAATGAGATTTAATTAATTGATTTAATTAATACAAGGTGTTTTAAGTTCTTATTGTGGAACATGATGTTTATTAATATTTTAATATACATATATACGTCAAAATATTAAGTTAATAAAAAAATAAAATATGTTGTATATAAACAATATACAATGTGTTCCAAGAGGATGAAACGTGCCCATTTGTTTACTGTTAGAGAAAATTAGGCAATTTAAATTGCAAAAGAGTTTTGAATAACGTAGGAATAAGATTATGTTAAGAGCATTTTGTATCCGTTGAAAACTTTTTCAGTGTTTTGTTCCTTTGCATTGTTAAAAGTTTTAAGAAGAAAAATTATTTAATAAAAAAAAAACTACAATTTTTCTGATAAAAGATGAAATAAATAAGAAAATTTAAAAACCCACATTTTCCTGCAACTTTAAACTTTTTTTCCAAATTTTTATTGTCCTTTGACACTCTGTTTATTCGATTTTTAAAAAATACACATAATTAATTTAACAAAAATTTAATAAAATGTTAGGATATTTGTAAAAATACAGTAAAACTGTCTATTTATTTAATATTTTTATTTAAAAAATTATTTATATTACCTAACATGTTATACCTAATTTTATACAATGCACTTTATGGATCGTGTTTCAACAGAAACCATACAGGTAATATGTCCAAGTAGCTGTGGTTTCTAACAATTTCCACGGCGAATAAAAATCGACCATACAATAATTTTAATAGCACAGAAAGAATGATTATATTTAAAATGGAAATTTCAGGAAACTATATCTTGAGTTTATTACAAATTATTTAGTAATAGTATGCTAACAATGTAAACAGTTTTATGGATTTATGAACAATGGAATGTTTGTAGACGAATTTATTATTCTAGACGAGAACCAATTAAGATAGCATTTATAGATGCTTTAAACATCGTAGGTTAATATATATGAGAGGAATAGAATGACAGTGGAATAAGACAATATTTAGTAATATGGGAAATGAAGGGTTTTGTGAAACTTGTATTGCCATTGCATTAAGTGGTGCTACTTGTTTTGCCCCCTAGCGACTCCCTAAGTAAACTACGACTTATTTGACTGTCAGATTCAACAAAAATTAATAAACATTCAGTGCAAATATGGTTATCTAGATTTTTAAAAAAATTTAATTACTCCATTGTCATGCTAACCCCCTCATACAGTAAAATATTTCAATATTTCAATTTCGAATCCGTGTATTGAAAACGATTCATATCTATGAAATATTGCGCATCATATACCGCAATATAAAATTATTGTTCAGATGTAAAATGCGAATAGCTAGCAAAAATATGACACTGCGTCTCAGAATATGTATTCAAGTAGAGTGATATAAAATAATAAAGTTTGCATAAAAACACTTTAAACTTTTATCTGTTATTATGTTAAAATATTATATTAATATTGTTGTTTTAACAAAGTTATTTTCATTTGTATCTTTTGCAATCATTTTTATTAATTCTGTATTTGTGAAACAAATAGATACATTGATAAATTATGTTATGTTTTTATAACGATATTTTGTTATTAATTATCATATATCAAATTGTTTCTCGTACTCATGCACGCATTCTAAACCGACAGATAAAAATTTTGTGTTTAACAATTGTAACACAAGTGTGATTTTTTTCAATTTTTAATTATCTGAACACTGAAAAAAAATGTTATGTTTTTGTTGAACTAAATTTAACTTTAATTTACTAGCTTGTTAAGGAAAAATAACTTCCCATACTTTAAATCCAAAGTTACTGAGCTTGTTAATATTTAAAATAAACTTGTAACAAAAGTCATTATTTTCTCTTGTAATGAGTTTTAATACTAACTAGAAATATAAAGGATCCAACTTTTAAAATTCTTGTTTTACAAAACTTTGATTATATTATGAAAATACTTTTAAAGAATTCTATCTTTATAAAGAATATTTCAGAGAATTTAAATTTTATGTTGCCACATGAGACATTTCTAATGAAATCATTAAAGAAGTAGTATTGAATGAAGAGTAAATACATATTTGAAGATAGGAGAGTTCACGTATGTTTCGAGGGAGAATCATTAAATACGTTACAAATTGATGTGATATATTTTAAAGTAGTAACAAGTACTGTCAAAGAATGTTAATAAGTAGAAGCATCATCCTGCTTTATGATATTCCTTTAACCCTTTGAATCCCAAAATAGCCGAATTATCCCAATGTTCTCAGACACGTAAGAGCCATCTATAGCTGAAAGGATTTTCCTTCCTCTTAAGTGGGTTTGTGATCTGTCAAGGGTGTGGTCACTCTCAGTATGTTGGGGTAACGTGTTGACATTTCTGCACAGGACAGAAAGAAAAGAAAATATTTTTTCAGTAACAGGAGCAATGTTTATAACGATAAAAAAGAGGGGCGTAACCCCGCCAAAATTTAATAAAGGAAGGGTCTTTTTCACTACTTACCAAGCCAGAAAGGAGGAAGAAAAAAAAGTCACAATATTTGGCTCTTTTATTGGTATTCTAAGGTCATGCAGTTTTTAAAAGCTTGGGATATAAAGAGTTAATATTTTCTAGGTAGCATAAGCAAGCATGCGTAAATCAGTTTCACAATGACGATGGGCTTGATGATGCATCCAGGTCTATTGGCCTACTAATACACGGTGCAATTCAAAAGTTTAGTTGGCAACTTCTTCAACCATCCACCTTACAGCCTCAACTTATCCCCAAGCCATTTCCATCTGTTTAGTCCACTGAAAAATATTGCAGGCAAGATGATGTTTGTAGATAATGAAGAGGTTAGTTCTAATAGGTCTGAGACAGCAACCCAAAGCGTTTTATGCATTTCATATTGAAACACTGATAAAACGATATGCGCATAAATATTGATGGATAATATGTTGAGAGATAAAAATACTTTTGAAGTGATTATTAATGCAAGTTATCATTTAATTAGCTTTTCAAACTTACTTAATAATTTTCCCCCGTATATTTATTAAAGAAATATCATTTTTGCATGCAATTAGTAAAGCTTAATATCGTCGTCTTAAATAAAAGGCATGAATGTTTTTAAAATTAGCTATTATATGACACGTATATTACAAGAAGCCCATACTGAAAATATTTAGAAAATAAAAGAACAAAAGTTTTTTTTTTTTTTTTTGTATTTTTAAATATTTAAACTTTATAAATCTTCACATTGTCATGTTGTAATGTTCTGTAATGTTTTCTGCGTTTCGTGAAAGATATTCAACATACTGATTAGAAATGATATGCTAAAACAGGTTATTTAGTTGCACGATAGTGTGTTCCATGTTGCAAAAATTATGTATAACATTTATAGATTTTTCTACATAAGATTTATTTATATTCTAATTTTACGAAATATTTTAATAATAATATGCATCAGATTAAAACATATTGGCATCTATATATACTACTGAGGTACCCATTAAAATATTTACAACATTTTTTAATTCACATCATCATATATATTAGTATGCATATGCATTATATTTTTCGGAAGTTAACAGAATGTTTCTAAATGATGTTTTAAATATGATTCATTTATGCCTCCCATCTGTGTCATTCTGCTGAAAACATTAATTTTTCAACTTAAAAATGTCACTAAATAAATTTGGATTTTTTTTTTAATAAAGAACACAGCAGACTTAAATTTCTTGACCTTTTCTATTTCAGAGAGAACAAAATTAATGGCATGTGACAATACTCGAATTCATGGTTAAAAGTTGAAATTAAACTAGATGTCTCCTACATTTGAATATTTTTTATTATGTGCGTAATGCTACAATGTTTTGGAAATTATTGCGCATAATTTTATTGTAACGGAGGATTTAAAAATGGCTTGCAAAAATAATTCAGAACTAAAATTTAAAAATTATATTTTATATAAGGATATTTAATTTATATATAATATATACAATGGCATTTTCTGAAAAAAAAAATACTTTATTGAATGAATAATATATTTATCACATTCTCAAAAAAAGTGAATAAAGAAAATGATGTGAAAAATGACAAAGTAGTAGGAGTATCCCTCCATTCATAAAAAATAAAATAAATAATTGTAAATCTATAATTTTTTTTTCACATATATACTTTGAATGCGTTCCATTATGTAAAACATTAAAAAGTAATATTCTGTCAAAAATTAATTACTACGAACCATAAATGTATTGTTTTGTGTAGAATGGCACATATATACAGTGTTGCGGCAGAACGATTTCTATGACATATCCTAATATCGGTACTTCTGTCTAATACAGACTTTCTTAAGATAGAGTTAATTACATTAGCAAGAGAACGACATATTTCCCAGGTAGTTTTTGGTAATTTATTCGCACTGTTTCTCACACACAAACAATGTTTTTAATATATATTTGTTTTAATATACATAATCCATAAATCTGTTATTATATAGAAACAGAAGTAAGTTACCTAATATATGTAATTTCAACCAATTGTTTAATATATACCTAAACAAGCAAAATAATTCTGATTTTCACAGTTTTGCATATCATTGCGCAAAACATTTCACTTTTTTAAAATTCGAATTGCGACAAAATGTTTGAAAAACCGTCCAAGTCTCGTATCACAGGGATATACCTAAATATCTGCTACCGGTAACAGTTATCTCAGGGAAGAAAAATTGGCTGTGCAACTTTGTATTTTAAATAAAATAGGAAAAATTATTTTCATTTATTCTGAATGAGCAAATAGTGTCAAAAAGAAAAGTTATAAAATCTGCACACTCAACTTCCTTCTGCATCGTGTTAATATGCATTTTCAAGCCGTTACTTACAATAATGGTATAAACATTTTTAAATTAGAAAAGCATTTTGAATCACGTTGTGTTTGTAAAACAAATAAATATGCTTAAAGTTTTGTTTCACATAACGACATATAATTATTTATTTAAATTTTCAGCACATTATAAAGCATACTAAAGTCACAGAAACGACGTAAGTCATTAACAATCGTAACACCATTTTGATTTTTTTTTAAATTTATGTTTCTAAAAGAGAAAACTAATTTTCTTTCTTTTTTTAAAACTAAATATAACTTTTAATTACTATGCTGTTATAAATGTTGAACTTCACGTACTTTAAATCAAAAGTTCCCCAGCTTGTTAATATTCAAATAAACTTGAATTAAGAGTGTTTCTTTATTTTAGAAATGAGTTTTATTGTTAAGTTAAGTAGTAATATAAAGAATCGACTTTTAAAATTCGAATTTCACAAAAGTTCAATGAATAGTTAACAAAGAATTTGCACTTTGTTATTAATTCTTTTAAATGTTTATAGAATATTTCAAGGACTATTATGTAATGGTCCGCAGACAAAAATTAGAATTATACACCTGTATTATAAATATAAGATTAAAAGATAGAAGCAAAAATTTATTCATTATTATATGTCGTATATTAAACTGTCATTATAAAGGTTCTTCGCACAGGGAGAAAAAAATACTCAAGATCTCTAATCTTATAAAAACTTAACGTTCCCACGAGAGAAAAATGCTTAAAGTTATATCAGACATTTCATTCCTATAAAGGAAACACATATCTCTTTTCTTGTATATTATTTCACCACATACCAATTACTGTGACACAATTATAGGGCTATATGGTGAAAACTACTTTCAAAATGACGTTACATCTTTCGCAAAAGAATCATTCGTTGATTTTGTCTACAGAGAAAATTGTTTCTTCGTATTCTTATTATATTGTGAAATTTAAAATGATATTTTTCGTATACTCTGTATTGAAATTCTAGCAAAATCATTTTGCTGTATTTTGCTAAAAATCTAAAACAGTAATTGATAGTATATTTCTTTTTTAACATATATTCATTTTCACCGGCTGAAGTTTTAGCACACGTTTTTGAACAAATACTATATTATACTGTGGCGTATAACTATTGCAATCCTGTAAATTATCATCGCCAAATTGAACTTTTTTTTTTTAAATATTGATTTACGGTCCTAATATAAAACATGAAAAGTTTGAGCAATAATAATTTTATTAGATATTTGATTACAATCCAACACGTAAAACAATGTTTTTGATCCTTATCCCTGCTCATAAAGAGGTACGGCCGTAAACATACATGAACATCAGAGCCTGCCCAAAATGAGTTATGTCCTTATAAATACTCGAATACGCAATTCTATCGAAAATGAATTTGTATGCAATATTTGAACAAAAATAGTTTATTAGATATAGATATATGATATTTGTCAATAACGTAAAACAGAATTTTGCCGAGGTACACTGCTGCAGGTTAGGTACTGTTAAAAAACAAATGAATATTTATTTTCTTCGACGTCGAAAATGGTTGGTAAAATGTATGGTTAAATGTGCGATTTCAACCAAATGCGTAACATAATGTTTTTACCCCTGCCCCTGATGACACAAGACCCTAAAGACGCATTAATATTCTGCGCCATTGATAGTGAACCTTTGTGCAAAATTTGATTAATATCGTTTGATTTGAAAAAATAATACAATCAAAAACGTAAAAGAATGTTTTTGTTCCTGGATTCGGCCCCTTATAAGTTACCATGGAGAATCCTTGGGAAATCAAGAGGTGAACGGTGTCGTAGAATGTTTGATTTACATGATATTAAATAGGTGATGTGTATAAATTTCGTTAACACATAGAGTTTTATATATATTTTTAAAAATGCGATTGAAATCAAACACTATATTTACACCATGAACAGACAAAACTTTCTTTACGTTGCTCAAAAGACGACAGATTTCGTATAAGGGTTGGCAGAATAATAAAGCAAGATTTATTTTAGTGAATTACGTTCATATTTAATATAGACATATAATATTTGTCAGAAATTAATGCAATTAAAATTTTTGATAAAAGTTCTGCTTTTTATATTGCAAACTAAATAAATTTCCAAATATATTTTTCTCCGAATGAGTATTTTAAAAAATATATTTAAAAATACTAAATAATGTAAACTATGTATCCTACAAAAAACGTTCATACAATCATTTTAGAGGAGAGTATGAGATCTTAATTTGCTATCAGTATGAAAAGAAGAAAAAAATTATATTATTGATGCTTTCATTAGAAAAAAAAAATGTAACAAAACAGAATTCAAATCACGTTCGTAACACGTATCTCGATCCATAAACGGATTTCATGCCCAACATGTTTGAAATATTTTGTTTTAGTGATGAATCAGATATATTGTACTTTTGTTACGTCATTGGTAATAGACAAGCATATTATAATATATATATATATATATATATATAACTTGAATATTTTTAAATGACTTAAAATTCTCAAATACGTTATATCACAAATGATTAAAAAAATTTAAAAACGTCTTTTTTTTTTTAGAAATTGCAATAGAATGGAGTAAAATTTTTAGATATAGAATAGACAAAGGGAAGAAATTGGTGATAATGTTACATAATTTACAATTTTTTATTCACAAAAAGATTCTTTATCAAACAAAAAAAGAAGAACCTTAAAACTACATTAATGTAGCAATTCGTGTCGTGCAGGTTTGGGTGCAATATTTTTATACTTTTGGAAAAAATAATAGTACAACATCAAATAACTTGTATTGCATGTACTAGTACAAACAAACAAATGAAGGTAACGTAAAACACAAATATTTTGGAATGTCTTGTATTTCGTTACTTATGCTTACGTAATTACATTTTTTAATTCCATGTGTTTTTAAATTACATGTAAAAACATTTTTAAATTCCATGTTTTGTATTACTCTGAAATATTTTATAATGGCTTATATCTCATTTAAGAAAAGATTATTCACATTTATTTATTTGCAATTTATTATACGTGTTTTTACACCATTTTTAATGTATACATTCTTTATGTACTTCTCTATGTATCTATAAGCATTTTATATCATTTGCCATTTTACATTTTAAAATACTTTTTCAATTACATTAAAACGTTTTGAAATACTTTTATAATTATAGCTTGTACACAAATTATGGTATTTTGATTTACATAAAAAATAGTTACATTGTGAAACACCAATATCTCTCTATATATATATATATTCATTTTTGCATTTACATTTTATTTTATTTAAAGTAATAAACTATCACTATTTTTTTACGATATCAAAACGGCTACTTATCTTTACACAGTATTGTGAAATATATAATGTTAACTAAAAGGAATGTATTACCCTTCATCGAAAAAAATATTTACAATTTTAATATATTAAAATGCTACATTCTTTGCAAATATATCGGGTACGTTCTGAAAAATGTTTCCACACAGACAATTTATACGAAGCGTTCAAAATGTAATATTAACGTCTACTATTTTATTTTCTGCAGTATATTTTATGTAAGGAAAGCTATATCATTAATACAAGTTTATTTACTGCTTATTTTACTGCTCGTTTATTTACTGTTTATTTACTGTATAAATAATGAAATAACCACAAAGTTGCAACCATTTGGAAAGAAAAATATGGTACATTATAAGCTATATCATAAGATGAAATATTTCTTTTATCTCGTCTTTTATCCAATTGTATTTTATTGTTATTGCTTGCTATTACTTTATAAGAATTTTTTTCAATCGTAAATATAATTAAAAGGTAGTTCATATCATCTTTTCACAATGCGTTTTGTCAGCCGTTATTGTGTAATACATTTTTCATCTATTTATCTATTTTAATTAAAGTTTTCTATACAAGAAATAGTAAAAACGATACAAACGCATTTAAATAAAACATTTATGAAACTAGCCGGATGTGCCAATCCCAAAACTTTTTCCTATCTTATACAGATTTCACATACACCAAAAACGAATCGGCAACAATTCATATCAAGGTCTAACTGAATCTGAAGTTTGATTACATTCTGTACATTAGTTCTTGAGATATAGCTATTGTGAATATCATGAAAAAACTACCATAACAGCTCCACATGTTGGACGATTTACATCAAAAACTAATCAGCACCAATATATATCAATGTCTAAATGAATCCAAAGTTTTATTAAAATCCGTGCTTTAGTTCTTAAGATAGAGCGCCCACAAAATTTTTATCACTTAAGTCAGTAATAAACTATCACTATTTTTTTACGTTATCAAAACGGCTACTTATCTTTACACAGTATTGTGAAATATATAATGTTAACTAAAAGGAATGTACAATTACTCTTATACATCTTATACATCTTATACATCTTATACTCTTATAAAAATATTTACAATTTTACTATATTAAAATGCTACATTCTTTGCAAAAATATCGGTTACGTTCTGAAAAATGTTTCGACGCAGACAATTTATTTACAGACAGACAGACATTTTCTAAAAACAGTCAAATCGTGTTCAGGACCTTCTAAAACGTATAAACCAGTCGAAAACCGGAAGTCAAAAATTTTCATGAATTCAATATTTTCTCCTTGTAAAGATTTACAAATAATTGAATATTAAAATATAGTTAATATATTAGTTAATTCTGCTCATTAATCTTACTGTCACTGTAGTTTAGTACGGTTCAACTGTAAACATTTCCGATACCGCAAAAATAAAAATCTTAAATTATCAGACATATAGTATTTTAGTTGGATTTAGACAATCTATATATGAGTTACATTCGAAAGAAAAACTTTATACATCATAATTATATGCATACAAATTTAGTTCGAATTCGCATTTTTATTTTATGAAATCAATTTATAAAAGAGTAAACCGTTTTGAAATAAAAAGTAACTTGTTGTTTCGGTATACTGGAATGTCAACTAAATATATTTAAATAATTACATCAAAAAGGCTTATTTAAAATTACTATATGTAAATCTGACACACTGCTAATTTTGTGTCGTGATCATTTAGAAATTATTGTTTAACTGCATTCAGTTTCATCTTCAATTTATTCTTGTAAAGATTTTTATTTTTACAACGAAAAACGATCTTTTGTTTCATAGGTGTATAAACAAGTTGTCTCAAAAATGGACAATAATTGATAGCATTGAATATTGATTTGAATTTCGTTTTGGATTCTTATTTCTTTCAAATATTTTGCATATATTTTATTTCATCACTGTGTTCCTAAAGACAATTGACAATACCACATATATGTATTTTGATTTATAATTTATTTACCTATTAAAAAATGGTAAATATATTTTCCGAATTTTTAAAGTGATTACCATTAAATTATTTCCTCTACTGACAATATTACAGGGCAGACACTATTTCCTTTAAGTGCACTTATGTCAAGTTACAGAAATATATATATTATACAAATTAACCATCTTTGGAAACAATGATACACAAAATACATCATTAATAACATTTAAATAATTACATAGAAAAGGTGAATAACAATACACGGAAAAATCAGATATTTTGAAGAGTGCTTTTCTGAAATATTAGTTCTTTCTATTTAAAAGCAGACGATTAATAAATCTATGTTTGACTTTATCGTTTTACATAGTAAATAACACATCGGGGTCAGAGATATGTATTTAAGATTAATGTTTAGGTAAATGTCCGTAAAATTGCTGGCTGCATGTAATACACATATTTTGCCCATAATTCAAATCCTGGCTAATTTATAATAATCATTTCAAGCTAATTGATTTCTGAAAATCAATGTACAACCATTTAACATAATCATTTGAAAGATATATGAATATTATGCGTGTTGCATGGATTTCAGTTTTTTATATCATCATAAATAACGTGTATTTTTATTTCCGTGATTTATTTTAAAAATTGCAGATACTTATATTTGAAAAAATAACCGATAGAAATAAGATGTTATTGTAAAATAATTGCAATTATTTACTCTCTTTTACATACAACTAGCTGTTACGCGTGACGTCGTTCACGAACCATTAAAAAATAATAAATGCATTAATTAAGCAAAACATTTCACTCCTGTTAAATTAAAACATATATAATTAACCAACGTTTTATCACTTATAATAGGAGATTATACGGGATTTCTTAGTTACACTGACATTAATATATAACTCCGTTTTTAAATAGTAAAATTTTGCGCCTATAATATTAACAATCGCGAAAAGGAATCTGCAACCAATCGAAAAAGGAGTCCAAGGTGAGCAAAGAAATGATCATATAGAATACATAAGTGTTTGCCACTCAAAAAAAAACCCTCTTTACAAAAATATATTTACTTTTGCGCCAAATTTACTAAATAACTAAATACTTTTTTCTCGCTAATAAAAGCCAATTGACCCGATTACAGAGACTAGCCATCCTATTTTTGGCTATTTTCTACCTATACGTGGAAAAAAATTCTATTATATACAATGCGCTTTCACGTTTATAATATTAAGAATTTGCTTGGCACGATCGGCTTGTCCATGTCTACGCAATTCGGCTGGTGGAAAATTTTCATTATTTTTTTATTTCTTATTTGCTCTTGCATTAAGTGATTTTTTCTATAAATTTTATTTTCATTAAGATAACACTGTTTTTTATTAAGTTTTAAAAACATTATACATACATTTAAACATTGTAATGAAATCTACGGCATTTTACCCATCCTATAAAACTTTACATAAATCTATTAAAAAAAAGCCATTTTTAAAAATGACAACAAACTTTTTATTTCTTTAAAACTGAAAGAAACGAGGAAATCCGGTTGCCAAACCCCGATCTACAAGCGTGTCTCGGTTGTACCAATATTCTTAAGTCCTCGAGCCTGAATTTAATACTGTAGAGTGAAAATGATGTTAATTTGATGCAATCATATTAAACCTTTAGGTTTTATGAACGAAAATACAACATTCTTTTAAAAAATCAAGTCATTTATATTTAGATTTCCTGAGACGAACGCCTTTAAGAAATAACGTTTGTCAAATATTGTTTTATATTTTTCAGGAAATCTAGTTTTTTCATTCTTATTTATACTTCTCGCCAACCATGACGTCAATTTCGACATGGACAATTTTGAGGAGCATATTATTGACATTTGCTATCCATTTTCTTTCCAAACTTCTCTTTTAACTGTTTAAAAATTTTAATTAAAAATACGTATATTTATGTTAGCTGGGCGCAGATAATAAACCTCGTCATCAATCGTATTAGATTCATTTCATCTACTATACATATAAAACACAAACGGAAATTTCGTTCCGTTCCTTTATAACTCAAGTTCCGCTGAATGGATTTTGATGGAACTTACACTGCTCGATAGATATTTTTTCAGGGAAGGTTTTAGTATATAACACAACGTTCTACGTAGATTAGTTATAGAATTATGATGGGAAATTCTGTTATTTTGGACGATAAGGTTACCATAGGTCTTTTTTTTGGCGACCGTTATCGTTGGCGAAAGAATTGAAACGGCTATATCAGAAAATAATTCAAACACATAGAAAACTAAAAGAAAAATTCTTTTATTAATTTTATTTTAAATCCCCCGTCCACCGCAAAAAAAAAAATAAAAAGAAAAAAAAACTGTTTTAATGAGGGATAATATTATAAAGCGAAAATATTTAATTTAAACCCAAATGAATGTTTGTAATGCTGAAAAATATACAATATTTGGCGATTTATCGTTTGCGTCAGGTTAACAAAATCTAATCATTTGATTAGATATTATATGAGTGACATTCTTTTTTTCATTTTTTTGTCTTTCTGTTAATTTTTTATATATATATAACTCCCCTATCATGTGACTTACAGGAGGAACTAGCAGCAGATGTAATTTAAAAATGACTGCATTTATGAGTTACATGTTATTTGTTTATTTACGATTTTGATTTTACCTTTGCCGCCAAACAATGTGATTTTAAGCCAAAAATGCATAAGCGTGACATCAGCTTGTGCTTTATTAGCAATAATAGTGTTTTTTCGGGTATAAGATCCTTTTTGGAGTAAATTTTTATATTCAAATGCAAATTTTATAAATAGCAGTTATTGTTATAAATATGCGATCAAATATTTAAATTTTAGTGAATGTCTGCCACCCAAACACATATGGTAAAATAGTTAAATTTTAGACATTTAAAAATTTACTACGGAAACATGCTGGTTTGTTTTCACCAAACATATGATTTTTATAGTCTCGAATTCAGATCAGCGAATATTGTCTACTAGCAGACTACGCCCGCTGTGCTGGTCGGTTTCTCCAAAAGAACCTTGAATTAAACGAAATATATCGGTGAATTTAACCTTGTATTTTAAAGTAATCTGTACCTTTACCTGTAATATTCTAAAATAACATAAAAACGGATACTTATTTCACTAAGTTGTGTTTTTTTAATACGGTTTATTATTACGTTTACAATTTATTACTTACTGTTTTCCATTGCTTAATATGTTTTATAGCTACATTTTTTAATAAAGTGAATTAACCTATATTATTCACAACTGAAAAGAAATGGCGCATCCAGTATATTTGTCGAAAAATTAAATAAAAATCATGCACTCATGACATCATAATTCACTTTTATATTATAACAGAATAATACGGCTACTACAATTTGTGACTCGTGCTGACACATTGCTGTTGTTATTCTTTTTTACGTGTGAAGTTTTCACTGTATGGTACTCCATTGTGAAATTTGGTAATTTTTAAAATTCAATATTTGAAAAAGTGCATAATCAGTGGATTTGAAATTTATATCAAGAAAAATACAATTTTTTACCTTTCTAACGCAGTTTGTCTAACAATTTTCTGACAAATACTTTTCGAGCAATTAATTTTTTCAGTAATATCAAACGTTTCATTTTCCGAGATTAATCTGTGGCAACGATTATCGAAAATCCCAGTCGTCAGCAACACACCTTCTTATTAAAGAGGATTCTTTAATTTTTTTTTAATATATCGCCAATTTCACTTATAGAAATATTCACTACGTCAAAAGTTAGGAACTAAAAATATTCTTAAGGAGATGTGTGCAATTATGTGTTACTACTATCACAAAAGGCAACATTTTGTAATAAAAATTGCGTGCTGAAATAAATTTTCGATGCTCTTTTTGATTCGTCATTGTTTTTAAAAGATATTGGACTAATCGTTCTTATTCCGGTCACCTGCCAGTTGGCATTTTTACTATATTGTTGGATGTTTCGTTTATGTTTCAAAGTTACTCTGGACGACGATTCAGATTACAGAAGATTAGACGACTTTTGAAATTAGCGATTGCTAAATTTATGGGTTTTTTTTTAAATTATGAAGCAAAGTTTTACCAAAAAAACAATGCTTCCAATCAATGTACGGAAAAACTTTGTAGTGTCAATGGTGGCGAATAGAATAAATAATATTTGTCAATTTATCATTTCTGCCTGGATAAGAAAAACGAGTAGCTGAAATTCTGATTAGATAATTTTTCGACCATTATAAAGCATTTTCGACATACACACATTCCTAGCAGCTAAACATAGTGGCAAATGAATTTATTTCTGCGTGTTATTTTAGTGAAATGCAAAGAAAATATTCGGTTTAAGTATTCACCAAAAATATTATTACTAAACATTTTGCATAACTGACTTTATCATTGTCAGTTTTGTATAAGGTATGGAATTTTGCTAATGAAAGATCTATAATTGAATTAACAGTAATTTAACATTATTTAATGGAACATAGTTTGGCGTGTCAATAACTTCGTTTTGTAAGTAACTCTGGTACATTAGTAACCATATCGTTTCAAGCACTTCTAATGTTTGACGTCAAACTTGGATATCGACAAGATTATGGAAGATTGGGAAGATTTTATTGGATGCAAACTAGAGGTTTATTCTTCTACCGGATTTAATCATCGGGTTTTTTTTTTTTCAGGTTAACGGTTACATGAATGCAACTGGTCTAAAAAATGGAAAGACAGTTAAAATGGCGTCATTTTAATTTTATTCAAACTATTCACCTTTAAAAATGCACTTTTTTATGTTTCACGAGATTTTTTTAAATAGGAAAGTTAAACACTGTTCTTTATGTGCAAACAATTTATTACGTTTTTGACTGTATTTACTCTGCTGGAATCGAAAGATGAAAAACCGTAGTAGACTTGCCTGAAGAGGACGTATATTACGAAATATAACGTAACATAAAGTGAGATTGTACTTACGTTACCAAAACCTCACATAGAGACAAGAAAGAGGAACGGAGTTCCATAACGTACAGACGAAAATGAATCACCCGAACATTATTTAAGTTCAATGGTCAATCTATGCAATCATTGTAATGCGCTCTTTTTAATAGTGTGTTGACTAAAGAACATTTTAGTTCCTGTTGAATCGTTAACAGGAGGACGACATGGAACATAAAACCATAACCATTATGGTTTTATGGTTATAATGGCCTCATTTCCAAACCAAACTCTACTACAAATGATCAACTAAATGAGTTGCTTCTTATTAGCCCAAATTTTGTCCAATGTCTGATATAATATAGCGCAATGTCGTTCGCATCGTTTACAGCAATATTGAAGGAAAAACCAGGTGAACGTCCCTATTGCTTTAAAATACATGCTCTAATCCATTGATATAATTCTTTTGAAAATTTTGACTAGGGTAGCATCCGTAGGTGAAGATTCCTTTAAAATAATTTGATTGACTAAATTGATAACTTTGATTTATTCCTTTAAAATAAAAAGCCATTTCGTATGATTTAAGGTACATAGAAAAATGGCCCAGCGCAGCGGGTGTAGCATGATAGTTTAAAATACAGTGCTTTAATTTGAAACTCATACGTTTAACATACATTTATTACGTACACTTAAAATACAAACCATACATACATTCGAAATATACTCATGTCGAGTGAAATACAAAAGAAAGAAAGAAATGAAAGAAAGCAAAGAAAAGAAAAAATGATAATAAGAAATAATTTGATAACAAAAGATCATTTTATTTCAATATCAAACCATATCCGTTTTATTTTCGATATTTATGACGTCATATTCGCCTTCTTTCCGTATTTGGAGAAGGGTGGAATTGGGATTGTTAAGATTGACAAATGATTCGTGCACTAATTTGGAGCGTATCTGGACAGGATACTGCACAACAAAAATTTGGACCACTGTTGGGCTTTTGTTGGCAAATGGTTATTTGGCTAACGGTACCACAAGGGGGATATTTCTTACTGTGGGCAAACGTACAACGACAAATTGCAAACAATTAGTGAACGTTGCGTCAACCCTTTTGTGCTACTTGGGAATGCTGCCACAAAAATGAATACCGCATTATATCACGCTCAACAATTATTATAATTAAAATAAATAGTACAAAAAAGATAAAGTGTGACATCCCCGCAAGTGTTTATTTTAGATTTATGATTAAAATGCAAAATTGAAATTCCAATGCTTAGAAAAAAAATATACCATCGATCGATAGAAGCAATGCTTTTTCGAGTGTAACCTAAAAGGTATATTTTGTTATATTAGATTACATTGCATTATATATTTATTCAATTTATTTTTCTGTGTCCCATTTTATTCTCAAAGCAGATGACATCCTCATCTAATGCTGTTAGAAAATATTGTTAATTTTTTTCTCGCGTGTGTCTTTTGAAATCCTCGATCAGTTTTTACTGTAACTTAATATGAATAAATTAGATGGTATTATTGCTTTACTAATGTTCTTAGCAGATATTTTTATTCTTAATTTTTCTTTAGAAGTCCTGCATCTAAACCTGCAACTGCTTAAAAATGCATCTAAAAAATATTAGACATTGCTAAAACATATTAGACTGCAGTGCGAAATCCTCGCACGGATCCACTGGGATATTTTTAATGTGGACTTCGTACTCCAACATCCCAACTTCATGATATTTTTTCACTTAGAAAAATATAAATAACAATATTTTTGTTGCTGATTTAGGAATATAAATTAATAAAATGATATTTATGTTTTATATAAATCTATTTGCATTTAAAAGAAAAATATATTTTAGCTATTTATTATCTTTAAAATTTTGTTGCTATATATTTGTTGAAATTCTAAATAACGAGTAATTTATTAGTGAAATGTAGGACATTGCATTTGCATATAGTATCATTTTCACAAATTAGCTAATTACTTTTCAAATTATATACATTTTTATGCAAATTAACCTAATTTTATAGCTTCTGTAGTTTTTTTTTGTTGTTGTTGTTGTTTTACTAATTTTGCAGTTTAATCGGAAAAGAGAAGGTAATTGTACAATATAGATTAATTACAATGAGTAATTAATGAAAAAATGCCGTCGATGTATGATACACTAGCAAATATTATCCAAAAGTAAATATACCCATTACCCGCCAACAATCCCTTAATAAGTGAAAACACAATTGCAATGACAGGCGAACGGATTTAAATCCATGTGTAACACTCAGCACCATATTTTAAATAGGTAAGTATATTTTTAATTCCGTTAACATACGTAGGAAGCTAATGCTATTTCCCGCCATATCACTGTCGTTTAAGTAAGGGTGCTTCATCGCGGAAAATTATTTCACAAGTTCTAACGAACAAAATATAAATGAGCTGTACATATCTCAGTATAAAGTGAATTTGAATATATTAACATTACATTAGTTTTCTTTTAAAAACCAATTAACCCGTAAACGCGAAAACGATCGATGTTATTTCATTTTTATTTTAACGTACAATTCATTAAAATCATTATTTCATAAATTAGGATTAAAATTACACAAGTTACCACAAGAGTAATATTTTTCTCTACTTTTCTAACTATTTTCTATTCAAATTTAATTTTGTAGTTAAAAAATAAATAAAGCGTCAAGTTAATCTTAAAAATATGGAACAAATGTACATATCAAATATATGGAAAGATGTTTCCACGATTATTTAATGTGTTACAGCATTTTTACAAAATATTTTCAAGAATACTACCGAAAATACACTGTGTATTTCTTTTTCCATCATCTTTTGAGTGACGTATTGGCTGACAAGTGCATAATCGTGGCATAAAAGAATAAATGTAAATGATATAATGTTTGTGGGATGTATTTGCAATTAATATCATGTAGCAGTGCATCGTCTGTCGGTCAAAAAACTTTTTATGGTGTGTCGAACGATATTCAAAAAAGAAACGTATTATACTTTGCTTACGTTTGGATAAAAATCTGATATTCATTTTTTTAAAAATCGATAATATAAATATAACATGTATTAGCAGTTGCTTTTTATATGTGTAAAGCATACAACGAACATGTTAAAATACATTAAATACGAAATATAATATTTGTTCGTTTTTTCTGTATTTTATTCCTTTGATTTTTTATATGGCATGTCTTTCTTATCATTGACCAATACGTAACTCTTAGAAGGTTTTGAGGTGAGTTGCAAACGAAAAAAAGGTACAAATTCTGTTTTTTTTATGAGATGAAAATCCAATTTCTTTTAATTACGAATTTATTTATCAATAACTTCTTTAAATTTAACCATTATTGCTGTTAAAAATATCGTGAATCATGCCAATGTTTTTATTATTAATCCCCTTCTGTATCATTTATTATTATTTTCTACCCCTGTATATAAACACAATAATGTTAGACTATAATTGCCGAAACGTCAGTGAAGGCTTACTGTTGAGACCCGAAAAGTTTTTGGTTTATGTTTGTCTGTTTGTCTGTTTGTCTGTCTGTTTGTCTGTCTGCCTGGTTGTTCCGCGATAACTGCCGAAAAATGATCCGATTAGGTTGATTTTTGGAGGGTATGTTGGTGAGATACCCGGAATTAGCTGTATAGATTTTGGTTAAATTTGGTTCATTCGTTCGAAAAATAGAGAACATTTCTTTTTAAATCATAATGCTTTCCTATGGGACTGCAGACGATTTTCAAATTTCATTATTAACTGAAATGGAAATCGCATATTTGAATAATGGATTTCAACGTAAAATTATGGATGTTGATTTTCGATATGGAGGTTTTAAATATATCCAATAATTTTGAAAAATTGACGATACATTTATTAGAATTGAGATATTAATTGTTTAAATGATTGGAAATTTTTTTGCATCTATTCGGGAAATATAAAACTTTTATTTTCATGTTTTTTACAAATTTTAAAATGCATTTTTTTTTAACTTTTCTCTTTAATTTATCAGTTGCCTAGTAACGATATTTCAAAGAAGATAAAAATAATAAAAGCAACACGCACTATTTTGTTCCAATAATTTATTAGCAAAATAAATTATTTTTGTATTCTATTGACATAAATGAAGAATTTATTTTAATACAAGTTTAATCTAAAAAAGTTACAAGAATTAGCAGTTCATAAGAATTTCAGAATATCATTGCATAAACCGTGTTTAATTTAACGTTTCTAATTTCTGAAACCTCCGAAGAATTGTATATGCCTGTAAATATGTATGCAATAGAAAAAAATTAAATTGCGGATTGTAAGATGCTAAATAATATGAAAAGTGAGATTAAAAAACAGTGACTTGAGCTGACGTTGAGGCTCCTGATCTGCAGATTTACTAGTTATAATTCTGATTACTCTATTTCGATGCCCGATAGCTCAGTAGTTATCAAATTGCGTGACAAAACTAGAGGACCATGGTTCTGCTCCGGTCTTCGGCAAAGTCCACAAAACTTTACAAGCCTTCTGTGTGATAAAATGAGTATTAAGTATGCATGGGAACTAAACACTAGCGTGTACCGCGTCATATTGACCGCTTTAACCGGTAACAACTTTACAGAGGGTGTACCAAAAAGATTGAAACATGATTTAAAATTTAACGATAAGAAAAATTGTAAATTTCAAAAGTTTTCAAGATAGCATGTTAGATTATGTGGATGAGAAAATACTGCCAATAATTTTCTAAAACTCACAGTTTAAAATTTTTATACGGTTCTTGGGTCCTATCAGATGTATTTACTTTTCCATGAAAAGATTAAACATTAAAATTTTACTCTTCTACGGCCAACACTTACCAAGTTATGATACTTTGGATTTTGTAATTTATTTTGTTGTTTTCTGGTTCTACGAGGAGAAAATCTTCTTTTAATAACCAGAAAACACTGAACATTCGAAAAATTGAATGTATCATAACACAGTACGTTTTGATTGTAAAAAAAGAAATTTTTACTGTGTTACTTGTTCATGAAAAAATTGTCTCTATAGATATATTATAGAATCGACAGGCCGTATCAAAATTTCATCATCGTACTTAAAAATATATATACGTAGAGTCAGTTGGTGTAATTGTTAACAAATTAACACAGTTTCAGTAATTGAATTTTCATTTAAATACGGTATAGGGTAACTACTCCAATAATCAGTAACCCTCCTCACCCTTCTGTGGTATTGTGTTTTTAGCTGATTGGAATATTTTGCATGATTGAATGTGAAAAATGCTTTTGCAGTTGTGACAAAAAAAAACTCTAAACTTTGCAATTAGAGAGTCTCAATAACCCTCTAAATTAATAATTTAAGTCTGTTCTTTTATCGTCACTGAAAGGAGAAAATATAAAAGATCTCACCTAATCTAAGCATGTTGAGTGTAAGATAGAAACTACAATTCTTGAAATTAAATGAAAGTTCGTTATTCATAATTAATGAAGGGAAGAAAATATGACTTCGCTTTTTCGCACTAACTAAGACTACTTGAAACAACACGCTGAAGTTATTATATGAAGCATTGTAAATCCATCAAGGAATTGGCACTTAAAGACTTTCTAACTGAATAAAAATGGCAAAAATTAAAATTATAAAAAGATCGACCCGACATTCTCAGACGAGCTCCCAACAGAAGAAAACTGACTAAAAGGGTAATGGTAAAAGTATATATACGGTAAATACAGGAAAGGACAAAGAAAAAACGCGGACGGTTCAATTTAATTGCTCAGACTTTAAAGCCAATGGTTAATTAAAGGAACGAACTAGCATGGCAAAGCGAATCCAGAACTATTCCTATTTGTCAACATAACAACATGCAGACAATTTTGAAAGTCGAACGAATAGAGAAGAAAATTTCAAAATGCTGTTCAAAATGATGCTCTGCAAGAGATGATTTCAAGGACAGCACCACCGATATAGAGCACGCGCGGAAAGGCGCTGAAATGCTAAGAGGAGAGCAAAAAGCTCGGAGAGTCAATGAAGCACGCGCACAACAGGCGGGCAAAAATCTCGCATCGCGATGAAAGCGAAAACATACGCAATCTCCCGATGCCAAAAGGCTGTATGAAGCGATAGCTGAAAAAAAAAGGGGTTGTGATAAAGATAACAGCGAAGCACCGTAAAGCATAAAAATGCCGATAAAAAGTAAAAGCACGGCAAAACAACAATGTGAGAATTAATCGCACACGTTCCATACTAGTCTATCAAAATGAGATAAAATGCTTTATACATACACTTCCAATATTTTAACTGGTTGCTAAATAAATCATACGCGTAGAAATTTTTTCGAGTGAAAATGTGCCAAGATAGGAACTAGACTGTCTTTGTTGGGATGTCGTCTAAATATCTCAAATGGAAGTGCATTGACAGCTGTGTCATCTAATTGCAAAACTGGTAACTCCTCAAAATTTGAAAATGTGTTTTTTCAGCTTTTTAAGTTCTAAGTAAATGTTTGTACCATATGAAAACAATAAATAAGCCTAAGCTGGTCAAATTCCTGTGTTATATGCGTTTGAAAATCACAATGTGCTGCAAAACTGGCCAAATCCATAAACTAGTGAGGTTCAATAGTGGCCATCTCCATATCCGCTAAAAGGCACTTCTGCTTCTACGCACAGTAACCTCTCACTTGTTTACTAGACTAATGTTATAATGTTTTCTTTCGCCTGTGACTGATACTCCTTGGTACATACAAAGAGTCGGGATCTCAATTGGACGTCCAGAACGTTTGCTCTGAAAGTGCTCCGATGACTGGCTAAAAAATCAGCAGTAAAAGGTAAGTGGGAATGCTTTCTCCGGTAAATATTAACGTCTAAACTAATTCTGAACAATATGAGCCATGCCATGTCCAAATCGGTTAAAATTTGAATGAGTTATGTCCATTTTAGTGTTGTCACTATAGCCCAATGGCCAAAATACATGGCATTCGAGCGTCAGTGTCAGCCATTTTATTCAGTACCTCACGCGCGCAAAAATTGCTAATATTATGTATATTATTTTTATATTCACTCTCATATATATGTTTCTAACCTTGTAGTACCTTTTATTAGTCACTTTAAGCTGTATTTTTCGCGTATTAAATTTTTTAAATTTCAAAATTCTGAAAAACCCGCCTTCTCAACCACTTTTGTTTTTTTTTAACTACCTTAAATTCATCCGTTCTCGTAGCCTTTTGGTGTGTTCTTAGACTTAGAGCTCCGATGCATCCTCTAAAATTTTTGGAATGCTGGCTCAATTTTAAGTTTAAGATCGAGCCTTCCAAATTTCGCAAAATCCGATTTTTACACCACTTTCCAACACTTTCGATTTTTTTTTAATATACTTCCAATTTTTCTATAACCCTGTAACTTTGTATGTACATCCATATGGAGCTCAGTTAGCACCTCTAAAATTTTTGGAGCACTAGCAAAATTTTAAGATAGGCTTTGGGCCTTAAGTTTTTCATTTTTGGCCCCTGTTTACCAACTTTTCAACTTTCTTAAATTTTTTTAAAATACTTAAAATTTTTTGTTCACTCTGTAAATTTTTGAGCACATGTAATTAGTGCTCCGATTGTCTCACAAAAATTTCTGGAGCGATAGTTAAATTTTAAGTTGGTGTACCAGCTTAGTTGTTATAAATCCGGTGCACTGCAAGCAGTCACCGCGTGGTTGCTTGTTTACGTAAGTACATCTCTTTCTAGCTCCCATTATTTTAATTATTTAAGTGTGCCCGAGCGAGTTAAATGCTCATTTGACTTTGTAAAAGGTCTCGCTAAGCTCTTTGGGGGCATTTTGGCATATTTTCAGTGTTTTTTTATACCTTTTATGAGCATTCTGCCAAATCTTGTCACGCTCCACCTTTTCGCACCTCATCATCGATAATTTTTTCAAAGTGTATATTCTTAAATCCCTCGTAAAAAATACTTATTATATCTTTATCTTAATTTTGTTGTATGCTACAGATGCTCAATTAAATTAACTACACACTGATGCCATTCTTTTATCTCCCATTTTATTTTAAGTGTATGTTTTGTATCTCTAAAGTGAAATTTTCTTATTTTGTAATCAATGGCGTCGATTATAAGAGATCCACGCCAAAATTTCCCAACGATTGGTTGGTTGGCTGTAGGATGACGCTGCATAAAACTAGTGAAGGCAAACTCAATAAGACCTGAGATGCCTTCATTAGAAAGAGTAGTGGCGTCTGAGTTGGTTGCTTAGCAACCAGCTTCTTGTTTGGAGGCAATGAACACACTCGCCCAGCTTCCAGTAAACTCAAATTATAAAATCTAAAGTCCTTCTCGCATTGCATCCTGGGTAAACACGTCATTTCCAAGCAAGAGTATTTAAGCTAAGGAATTAATTTACAGGATTCGAACCTGCAAACTGAAATTGCGTGGGCTTTTCGATTCTAAGGGGCTCTTGAAGCTCAAACCAACAGGGAGGACCCTGGGGCCTCCTTTTGGGCCAAATTAAAATATGCTCCAATCCACTAGTGCAATACATCATTTTAAAGGTCTTCAAGTGGTCTTTCCATTCCCGTAGCCCATTCCTATAAACTTACATTTTTGCGCCCCTGGCCCCTCCTTTAAACTTTTATTTAAATTTTTAAATTCATCAATTTTGCCCTCAGCATTCTCGTGTCGCATATTGTCACATATGTAATTACAATCTACATCTTCCAGTCTTACTAACTTACTCATCCAGTAACTCTGGGGCGCAGGGCGCCTCCTCTTCCCGTCCCTGGGCCTGGTCTTTCTTTAAACTTCAATAAAACTCTAATTTTAAATGCTCGGATCGCCCTGTCTTCCCTATTCGTATGGATTTTTCGTGGGCTTTCCGATTCCGGTGCCCCCGTCAGGCTCAGTCCAACAGGGTCCCCCTCTAGGGCCAAGCTAAAATATGCTCCAATCCACAAGTGCAATACTTCATTCTATAGGTCTTCATGTGGTCTTTTCATTCCCGTTGCCCATTCCCATAAATTTTCATGTTTGCGCCCCTGGCCCCTCTTTTAAACTTTTATTAAAATTTTTAAACTCATCATTTTTGCCCTGAGCATTCTCGAGTCGCATATTGTCACGTAGGTAATTACATCCTACATCTTCCAATCTTACTAACTTTCCCATTCAGTCACTCTGGGGCACAGGGCGCCTCCTCTTCCCGTCCCCGGGCCAGGTCTATCTTTAAACTTCATTAAACTCTAATTTTTAAATGCTCGGATCGCCCTGTCTTCCCTATTCGCAAGGATTTTTTGTGGGAGCCCACGTCAAGCTCAGACCAACAGGGAGGGCCCCGGGGCCCCCTTTGAGGCAAATTTAAATATGCTCCAATCCACTAGTGCAATACATCATTTTATAGGTCTTCAAAAGAGCTTTTCACTCCCGCTACTATTTTTAAATTATCTCCATTTTTTGGCCCTTGGTACCACTTTTAAACTTTATTTTAAATTTTTTTAAATCTCTAATTATTGCTCTAGCATACCCGTGTAGGATATCATCTCAAAGGTATTTCCATTCTACACCTATTACACCCTGTTTTAAATTCCTTTTATCATTTTCTTAGCCCCAGGCTTCATTTTAATTTTTTCATAAAATTTTAAAGTTCTTTTGAATTCTTTTCACTCATACAAGTGTTGCATATCTCCGTAAAGGACTTTTAATTCCTCTTCCATTTATCTTTGAACAAAACTTTTCTCACCCATCCGTGGGCGTAATTTTAATTTTTTTTTTTTTTTTTTTTTTTTGAACTTTTTTCTCAAATTCTCTCAACTATCAAGAGTTGCATATCTCCAGAAAGGAAATTCAATTCCCCAGCCATTACTCCTGGAACATAACCGTTTCACCCATTCTGAGGGCGTAGGGCGCCCCATCCTTCTTTCTCAAGTGGTCTTCATTCGACAACAACACGAAATAAACATCTCCACTCCCTTTCATCCAACTATCAAGTGTAGCATATCTCCATAAAGGTAATTCAATTCCCCATCCATTACTCATGGAACAAATCCCTTCCACTCATTTTACGGGCGTAGGGCGCCCCATATATTTCTCTCATTAGATCTTCAACCGACAACAACACGGAATAAACATCTCCACCCCCTCTCATGCATTCTTACCGATCATTATAAATTTGCATAGATCTCATAGTAGGTTTTTCATTCCCGGAGCCACTATCAAAATATTTTCATTTTCAATACCCTGATCCCATTTTTAAATTTTCTTAAAATTTTGAACTTTTTTCTCAAATTCTCTCAACTACCAAGAGTAGCATATCTCCAGAAAGGAAATTCAATTCCCCATCCATTACTCCTGGAACAAAACCGTCTCACACATTCTACGGGAGCAGGGCGCCCCATTTATCTTTCTCATTAGATTTTCATCCGACAACAACTTGGAATAAACATCTCCACCCCCTCACATCCATCCTAGCCGATCTTTATAAATTCGTATAGATCTCATAGTAGACTTTCCATTCCCGGAGACACTACCATAATATTTTCATTTTCAAGCCCCTGTTCCCATTATTAAACTTTTTAAATATTTTTAATCTTTTATCAAAATTTCTCAATTATCAAGAGTAGCATTTCTCCATAAAGGGAATTCAATTCCCCACCCATTATTCCTGGAACAAAACTGTTTCACCCATTCTGAGCGCGTAGGGCGCCCCATTCATCTTTCTCAAGTGATCTTCTTTCAACAACAACACGGAATAAACATCTCCACTCCCTTTCATCCAATTTTACCGTACATAATAAATTTGTTAGATCTCAAAGTAGGCTTTCCATTCCGGAGCCACTCACTTAAAATTTTCATGTTTTGGACCCTGGTCAAAATTTTAATTTTTTTTAAAATAATTTTAAACTTTTCTCAAATTCTCTCTGCTGGTAAGTTCTGGGCCTCCTAATTGGAGATGGTTACTAATGCCCAATTACATAAACTCCCTACATTAGTTAAAGGAAGCACGGGTTAATGCTTCTTCCGGAAACGCTGGGTGTTGGATTATCAGGTTAAAGGTGTGATCGTGGCTTCTGGACGTCGGTGAAAATTTATAATGATCCCATAAAAGTTACCCATATTATTGAATTAAATTAACTACTCTAGTAAAAAAAAGATCAGATTATTACGTTGTGATTATTTACGCCGCCCTACGTCTTATGAAGCCGGACTAGATAAAGTATATAAATCCCTAACCTCTCATAAATTATAAACTAGTCCTCCTGATAAACCAACTAAAATTAATAAACAATTAAATTAAAGAAAAAGAAGAAAAACACTACTCGATGACATATGAGGGTTAACCCATATAAATTAAATACAAAGAGTTAAAAGTAAACGAAAAAACATTTATTTACATATCTATTTACAAAGACATAAAAAAATAAAAAACAAACATCCCTAACAGAATGTTAAATTTTAAGTATAAAAAATAAGATGAAACAATTGAATACTCATTAAAAGAGTTAGTGAGTCTTTTTCCGACTCGCACTACCGCACTTACGTGCATTAATTATATTTCAGAGAAGGAACAATTTCTCTACATTTACTAAAGTACCTCTACCAGTATTTATTTATTATTATACACATTCAATATGAGGGAATAGTAAATTACAAATACCTGTACCTTCAGAGTACTTCTGGTCTGCATTGTTAGCAATAATCTACCTCCACGGGATAGGCAAAGATCATCTGTTAGGTCATTCTTTTGTCTTTTGTCGCCACTACACCATTTTTGGAACTCTCTTCGTTTTTACACACTATCAGCACTCTACTCTTTCTTTTTAGATGTTACTCCCTCGGACAGGACGTCAGGTACTGGTCCTCTTCCAGATTTTCTTTTGTTGCTCACTTTTTTCTTTTCCCTCGTCACTGGGCCGTCTATTGGCTCCAGTGGTTTTGTAAAGACGTCTCCGCCCTCCTCTCTTATTGGTTTTGCTAAATGTTATTCAGGACCACCTAGATGGGGTCCTAAATTGTAAATTTGCTATGCACTTCCAAACAGCTATAAATTTTTCAGCTCGTAAATTTTTTCTCCGTAAAAGATGTCCTTGTTAGATCGCAGACCAGTGTCTCCGAAAGTAATAAAACTACTCTGGGTGGTCGTTTCTATTTTCCCATACGAAAAAGAAACTATGTACACTAATAAAATAAACACTCCACAGAAATTCCTGGTTATACAATATATATACATAAAAAATACATATTAAAAAAATAAAAATATATAAAATAAATAGTCCACAGAAATTCCTGGTTATACAATATATATACATGAAAAATACCTATTAAAACAATAAAAGTAAACTAATTTAGTCAGAAATTGGGAGGTGGCTCATATCTGACCACCATCCTCCCCCCCAAACAGAGAGCTGAACGGCTCACGTCAGCTGTCAGGAACACATTATGAAATTCAGTCCATTGTGTAGACCCATAGGACAGTCTCCATCCTCCGAAAGACCGGAAGAGATCCTAAAAAGTTTGTAAGAAATGTCTCTGTAACACTGGGCAGAGAAGAGCACACAGAAAAGTTTTTTTTCCAGAATTGTCTCTATAAAACTGAGCAAAGACGAGAACACAGAAAAGTTTTTTTTTGAGTTGTCTCTTATAAAACTGGGCAGAGACGAGCACACAGGAAAGTTTTTCAAGAGTTGTCTCTATAAACTGAGCAGAGACGAGCATACAGAAAAGTTTTTTTTTTTTTTTGAATCTGTAGGTGGGACCACAGAACGGTTTGTCTGTCGACCAGATTTACAGTCGCTTGTGAAAGTTTTTCAAGAGTCGAAGACAGGTGAACACATTCACGTACCCTATTCCCCTCTGTGTATAACCAATTTTGAAATAATCACTTTTAAAAATTAGCCAAAATCCATACAAAGCAAACGCAATTTTGAACTAAACTTTTAAAGTCTAAAAGCCTCAACACATAGAACAATATACGGCTGGCACATACTTTTACATTGGAATCTTATCAGTCATGACTTAATATACACCAAATACACAAAAAATTATATATATATACAAGGACGTGATACCCAGAAAGAGTTTGTACTGCATAACCTTCTATACATTGTAACATTTAAAAGAAAAGTGAAAATCCACCTAATACATTAACGCTAAGTATATGAACACGTACACACATTACAACAAAATTTCGTTCATATATTAGAGAAAAAAAAATGTATTGTATGATAAAAATTACATTTATGAAATATATACATGTCCTACCGAGAGAATGTTCCCTTCTCTCCCACTTAAATATTACTTAAAAATTTTCTTTTTAAATTATCACCTAAGTGAAAAACACAAGAGAAATACATGTTAACTCTAGTTTACTTAATTATATGACCGCAATCAAGAGTAACGACTTCAAAATCCAGCGGGAATAGTCTACACATGGCAACGAAATCGACCACCTGAAGTCATGCTCTCCATCCTCTCCCAAGTGGAGGAAGGATCCGTGGAGAAAAAAGAGAAAAAAATCTCGCTCTATCTTCGCTAACGAGGAAAAAGAAGAAACACATCGGAGACTCTGCGCCCCCCTTCTTGCCTAGCAACCGCTTGACCGGGAGTCGTGTGAAATCGCTAATCGACTCAACACCCCCTCTATCCCATCGATAATGAGTTGCTCCAACCCTTGCTAGAAGAGGAAATGACCACTTGGCGCCAGCTTCCGTCTGAAAATTTTGTCATCTCATCCTGTGAAAGACGTCGGATCGCCGCAAAATAAAAGGTACGTTACCATTTTGCCTTTATAAATTATCCTTTAGTCGTAAAACCTTTGAATAAATTTTCCCAAACTCTTGTCTAGAAAGAGCCCTAAACTTAACTCTAACCGTACCAAAATTTTGAGACAATTACTGCAAAAATAACCGACTTTACGAATAGAATTTATGTGAAATGCTATCCAAATTTCTTTCTTTCGTTACAGGGAACTCACCGGCTACCGTGAAATCTCCTTAACTCGTTACAGAAGAAGGAGAAATCACATTTTGGCGTGGTCGGACTGTTGGTAACTATAGCTAATGGTACAATTTTATTTACAGCTGTAAAATTTAATACTTCTGTCTGAATGTACGGAACGCATTTTGCTGCCATTCCCAAAATACTCCTTCCCGAAATTTAAAGCGTATGCTTCCCCTGCCTAGAGAAGAATTACTGCGAACAAGGAAAAAAAAAAGTATTGGAAACGGAAAGGTCCCATAAATATGGCCAAGAAGAAAGAGAAAGGAAAAAAAAAATATTATTATTATTATATACATATATGTTTTAATTTTCTTACAATACTGTTAAAATAGGTGAGGGGGGAAAAACCCAATAGTATACAAAACTCCGAATTTCTAGAATATAAATTTATAAATACCTACTTAATAGAGAATAAAAAAAAACAACGACTGAATGTTAATTCTTTGTATAAATTATTCTTCTTGAGTATTCTCTGTGCTAGTTTGAGGCAAATTAATTTTAACTTTTGGTTGCCAGAAATGGCTTATGTGGCGCTTAATTTTCTAAGCATGGGGTTCAATCATATGTTGAACCAAATAATTATTGTTTCTAAAAATCCTTACCACTTCATAAGGCCTTTCCCATGTTGATTCCAAAGCCCCCGGTTTTATAACTTTTTTTAGATAAACCTGATCGCTATGCTGTAATGTTTTGACTTTTTCAAAATCTTTGTTGACGTATTCACTCATAACGCGTTCCTGGTTGGCCAAGGACAGTTTTTGTATCTCTTTCATGTGTTTGATACGCTGTTTCACATAAGCTTGGGTGCATTTTTCATCGGAAGTATTCAGCGCTGTAAAATGATTCGATACCTCCCGTGCAAAAAAAAGCATTGCAGGCGTGTACCCTGTGGCCCGATTTATTGAGGTATTGTAAGCCAATTTATAAAACGGTAAACGAATATCCCACTCTGCCGTTTTGTCACACATACTTTTTAAAGATGACTTTAACAATTTGTGACTTGTCTCCACAATTCCATTTGAATTAGGTTTGTAACAGCTTGTAAAATGTCTCTCTATGTTCAGTGCTTTTAAATACTGGCAATAAACGTCACTCCTATAATAGGGCCCGTTGTCCGTCGTAATTGATTTAGGTATCCCGAAAGAGCTAAAATAGTTATTTAGAGCATTCAAAATTGTCTGCGCTTCTACTCCACGTAGAGGTATGGCCTCTAGGTACCTCGACGTCGAATCAATTATAGTTAGAATGAAGGAGTTTTTTTTAAATGTCGTATGCAATTTGCCTACTATATCACAATGTAGGGCTGTCCCTATTGGGGCATCCTTAATAACCTTTTGAATAGGTACTTTAATAGCTTGGTGTTGCTTATTTTTGTTGCATGGGATACAACTTGTACAATAGCTCCTTATATCTTTGTACATCCTATACCAAAAGAAACGAGACTTTACAGTTTCGTATGTTTTCGGGAACCCGAAATGACTTTTATGCGCCTCTTGTATAATTTCAAAAACCAAACTATTAGGAGCAATGAGGAGTTGTTTGTCCTTATATTTCTGTTTTAAAATTAGTGCATTATTCTCATTTAATTCAAATTTTCGAGTAATTTTGTTTTGTTTATTATTTTCTATCTTCTTAATGATTATGCTAAGTTTTGCGTCTTTACGTTGCTCAACTTTCACATTCTCTTCCGAGAGATTAACATTTACTTTGAACAAATTATTATGAATTTTGGTTTGAGCCGAAATATTATTTATGTTGCGAGAGATGTAATCTGCCGGATTTTTCACACCCTCAATAAATTCAATTGAGTAATCAAAATCACTAAGCCTCATCAGCCATCTAGCGACAATGTCACTTTGATGTTCCAATTTTAAAGGGTGAGTGAGAGCTTTTGAAACAGTGAGTACTGTAAACTTCCTTCCTAGCAGGATATTTTTAAAATATTGAACAGCATCGTGGATTGCCAAAAGTTCATATTTAATGCTAGGGTATCTCTTCTCAGACTCTTTTAGCTTTCTCCCATAAAACTCTATTGGAATATGTTCCTCGCCTTCCTTCTGTGTTAAGACCGCAGACAAGGCGACTTTTGAAGCGTCCGTGATAAGAAAAAATTCCTTTTCGAAATTTGGGGGTTTTAATGTAGGATTGTCAATAATTGCTTTCTGAATGGCACAGAATGCTGCTTCTGTTTCGTCCGTCCATCTAAACTTAACTTTGTCTTTCGTAAGCTCGATCAAGGGGTCAACAATGTCAGAGTAGTGATGAATTAACGTTCTGAAATAATTAGAAAGACCCAAAAGCGACTTAACTCCTTTTTTGTTCTTCGGTCTAGCTAATTTCTGTATTTTCTCCACATTTTTGGTTGATGGGGAGTACCCATTCTGATTAACCTTAAACCCCAAGAATTCAATTTCTTCTTTACAAACCTGCATTTTGCTGGGTTCTATCGTTAAATTATTCTCTATGAGTGCCTGTAAAACTTCTTTTACTAGCTGAGTCATACGTTCAACGGAATTCGCGGAAACAATGACATCGTCAATAAAATATCCGACTTCCTCCTTGTTAAAATGTCCCAATACTTTATCCATTAATTCGGCGAAAATTGTGGGACTTAATTTTAAACCGAAATTTAGCCTTACTGGGGCGTATTTTCCGTCTTCTGTAATGAAAGTCAATTTATCTCTATCTTCCGGGCGTAAATTTATTTGAAAAAAAGCACTATGCAAGTCTAACACAGTGTAAAATTTTTTCCGCTTATTTTTTGTAAAAGTTCTTTGATATCCGGTATAGCATATGGGTATGCCTCTAAGATTTCGTTTAGCAAACGATAATCCACCGCCATCCTATATTTAGGTTTCTGTTTATCTAAAGACTTCTTTTTTACAAACAATACCGGGAAAGCATAATGAGAATTACTTTTTTCGATAATATTCGCTTCCAGTAATTTTTTTATTTCCTCTTGTGCATATTCTCGCACCGTATGAGGAGTCTTATAGGGCTTACACTGTATAGGGTAGTCGTGATGTAATTTTATCTTTGGGACGACCAGAGAAGAACTACCCAAAGTTTTATACGATTTTGAGAAAGCCTGGGCGTGTTCTATTAGTACGGTTTCCATCTGTAATTTTATCTCCTCGGATAAATGAGCTAAATCAAAATCCTCTTTACTAAGTTCTGCCTCTCTAAGACTGCGTACTTCCTCGATGGTCAGGTTGTTTACCTGGTATAACGAACCCTGTTCCACATCGTCTAACTCCTTTCCCGACTTTGCATCGAATTGTGTAGTAATTCTACCCAAATTTGCATTTGCCTGTATGACTACTTTTTTATCTGATACATTCTTTAAAATTATATTTATTGTTTTACTCTTCGTTACCTGGTGTATTGAGTCTTCGCATGTAAATCCCCTTTTTATTCTATCTGGCTCGAATAAGATATCATTTTCTGGGTCTAACTCTTCCGAAAAAGTTAAGGTGACAATTTTTTCACCCCCCGGTGGTAAAAATACTCTTCTCGTTGCTCTAGCGACAATCAACTTATTTTCCTTAGTTTTTTTTCTACCATTGTCCATATTATTTTTTTGCTGTTTATTGTTTTTCTGCGTGCTCGAGGCGTTTATCTGGCACCCCTTTTCCTCGTCTTCTTCCTCATCTATTGTAATTGTAGTGTTTTTTATTCTTAAACAATTTTGTTTTAAATCAAGCACCATCCTATTATTTTTTAAAAAATCGTAACCGAGTAGCATGTTGTAATTTCCACTAAAATTGTTACTCGTGACATAAAATGTACCCGAAGTAAGTACATTATTTAGTTTGAATGATATTTTAATACACTGTTTAAATGGAATATTTACTCCACTAAAGGATCTTATACGAATTCTATTTCCTAAAAATTTCATTTTAACCTGTTTTTCTTTTAAAATATCAAATAAATCACATGAAATTAGAGACACCGCTCCGCCGCTGTCCAAAAGACCCTCTACATTAACCCCTTCGATTTTAAATTTAATAATAGGAAGGTTATTACTATCTGCGCCCTTTACGCTAGCAATCACTCGCGTATCCGGGGATCTGTTACGGGGCTTTTCGACCTCTCTCTCGCTATCTACAGACCCCCTTTTCCATTTCCCGGGTGAAAACCTTTCTTTTGATATTTTCCATTTTTCCGATAATTATTTCCTGCATTACTGCTCCCCTCATTTCTTCTGTTTTGTTGACTTTCGTAATTTTGGGTGTTAGGGAAATTTGTATTCTGAACTTGAAAATTCCCCCCAAAATTCGGGTAATTAGCGCCCGTACGTTGAACAAAATTATTCTGAGGTGAGAAACCATTATAAGGATAAGGATTTGTAGTAAATTGAGGCCCTGGAGCCGGTGGCAGCGAATGAAATGTGGAATTAGGATTATAATTTGGCATGAAGCCATACCCTTGAAAATTATCCGTAAAATTTGAAGGGTGAGCCCCCGGAAAATCTACCTGTTTGAACTTAGGAAAATTCGTTCGAAAATTCTGTTTATACTCAGATCGCTTAGAAAATTTATATCGACAATTTTGTGTCGTGTGGTTGCTGCGTTTGCAGATCTCACAGTACTTGTCTTTAACAAAAGTACTTTTTTCGACTTTATTTCGTTGCGCTAACTTTAAACTTTCCAATTCTAACTGCAACTTAGCCATACTCTCGGCTTGCAATTGATTTTGCTTAATTAGGCTTTGACACAACTCCGCGGTCCCATCCTTACTTACGTTGTTTACCTCTGCAAAATTTGTAGAGTTAATTGCGGCTTCCATAATTAACGCTGCTTCCGTTGCCTCAGAGAAAGATTTTACCGCACGCTTTCGAATTTCAAAAGAAATATCGGTTTTGACTGCATCCATAAACTTATGCAATTTCATAAGTTCGAAAAGTTTTTTCGCGTCATTCTTATTTGATAATCCAGAAATTTCAAAAAACTTCGCTGCTTCTATATTAAAACGAAGAATAAAATCACTTATCGACTCCGTTGGACCCTGTTTTAATTTTGAAAAATTCTCGTGGGCTTCACCAAAGGAAAGTTTGGAGCCGAAAGCATTCAGAAGTTTTTCTTTAAATTTTTCATAATTAGTTTCGGTATGTAGCTCCGCATCTGATATTAGTTTCTCGCGAGCTAAGCCGGTTAGTTTTGATTTTAGGATAATTAATTTGGCTTCCACAGGAATTGCTGCTTGTACAGCCGCTTCATCAAATTGAGTAACGTAGAAATTTATATCATTTTCCCGTTTTGCATCAAAAGCGGGGATACAATTTAGTAAATTGTCCATTTTAGGGGTATTATTATCCGTATTTAGAACTTGAGAATTTTGAAGTCGTGTTCTTGCTTTATACAAAAAACTGTTAAACTCCGTAGAAGAACGCTTATTTCTCTTAAATTTGCTACCCATAAAATTTGTACACAAAATTTATATTGATCAAATTTCAAGGTTTTACGCATATAAATAGCTTCTACAAATTTCAAGAAATACAAACACACAAAATACTTATGATACCGAAAAAATCTTTCACAGTAGTAATTTCACTTTTGCACCTAGCAATCTGTACTACAGAAATATTATTTAGAATAATATATAAATACAGAAATATTACCTAAATTATTTGTTTTGTGTGCCAAGCACTACATTACACTACCTGTTGTATTATTTGTCATTTCCTTTACTATTTGTAAAAACACTTGTAAACAGAAATTATTATTATTATTTTTTTTTTCCAAAATAGCATAATTACCCCCAATTTGTAGTACTGCGATCACAAACTTATCTATTTACTTAACATATTTTATTTATGAAAAATATATATATGTATATAAGTATCATTTGTACTACTCAGTAATTTTCAATAAATATTGTCATGACTGTGGAACTATGTGCCAGCTATACTTGACATAGAAAATGAGAGAAATTGTCCTTAAAAAAATTATTTAATTTATTTATTTATGTTAAAAAAAACTAAAATCAAGAATTTTAGACATCGAGTAGATAAAATAATAGTTAAATTTTGAAACATATAAAAAAAATTACTTTAAATACAGTATTAAAATTATAATCTAAGAATATTCATAATAATAATAATAATCATAATACTAGTAATAATAATAATAGAAAAAAAAAACCCGTATTGTAACCATAAAATTAATGAAAATAATAACCTAGGCTTTAAAGTTGGCAAAGGTCACGTCACCATACAATTCCCGGGGCTAATGCTGGTAAGTTCTGGGCCTCCTAATTGGAGATGGTTACTAATGCCCAATTACATAAACTCCCTACATTAGTTAAAGGAAGCACGGGTTAATGCTTCTTCCGGAAACGCTGGGTGTTGGATTATCATGTTAAAGGTGTGATCGTGGCTTCTGGACGTCGGTGAAAATTTATAATGATCCCATAAAAGTTACCCATATTATTGAATTAAATTAACTACTCTAGTAAAAAAAAAGATCAGATTATTACGTTGTGATTATTTACGCCGCCCTACGTCTTATGAAGCCGGACTAGATAAAGTATATAAATCCCTAACCTCTCATAAATTATAAACTAGTCCTCCTGATAAACCAACTAAAATTAATAAACAATTAAATTAAAGAAAAAGAAGAAAAACACTACTCGATGACATATGAGGGTTAACCCATATAAATTAAATACAAAGAGTTAAAAGTAAACGAAAAAACATTTATTTACATATCTATTTACAAAGACATAAAAAAATAAAAAACAAACATCCCTAACAGAATGTTAAATTTTAAGTATAAAAAATAAGATGAAACAATTGAATACTCATTAAAAGAGTTAGTGAGTCTTTTTCCGACTCGCACTACCGCACTTACGTGCATTAATTATATTTCAGAGAAGGAACAATTTCTCTACATTTACTAAAGTACCTCTACCAGTATTTATTTATTATTATACACATTCAATATGAGGGAATAGTAAATTACAAATACCTGTACCTTCAGAGTACTTCTGGTCTGCATTGTTAGCAATAATCTACCTCCACGGGATAGGCAAAGATCATCTGTTAGGTCATTCTTTTGTCTTTTGTCGCCACTACACCATTTTTGGAACTCTCTTCGTTTTTACACACTATCAGCACTCTACTCTTTCTTTTTAGATGTTACTTCCTCGGACAGGACGTCAGGTACTGGTCCTCTTCCAGATTTTCTCTTGGGGCTCACTTTTTTCTTTTCCCTCGTCACTGGGCCGTCTATTGGCTCCAGTGGTTTTGTAAAGACGTCTCCGCCCTCCTCTCTTATTGGTTTTGCTAAATGTTATTCAGGACCACCTAGATGGGGTCCTAAATTGTAAATTTGCTATGCACTTCCAAACAGCTATAAATTTTTCAGCTCGTAAATTTTTTCTCCGTAAAAGATGTCCTTGTTAGATCGCAGACCAGTGTCTCCGAAAGTAATAAAACTACTCTGGGTGGTCGTTTCTATTTTCCCATACGAAAAAGAAACTATGTACACTAATAAAATAAACACTCCACAGAAATTCCTGGTTATACAATATATATACATAAAAAATACATATTAAAAAAATAAAAATATATAAAATAAATAGTCCACAGAAATTCCTGGTTATACAATATATATACATGAAAAATACCTATTAAAACAATAAAAGTAAACTAATTTAGTCAGAAATTGGGAGGTGGCTCATATCTGACCACCACTCTCAACCATCAAGTGTAGCATATCTCCATAAAGGAAATTCAATTCCCCATCCATTAATCCTGGACTCCATAAAGGTGTTAAATTTCTACATCTAATCTCAAATTCAATTCTTATCCCACCCACTCCGAGGGCGTAGGGCGCCACATTTAATTTTCATAGTTTTCCAGGCTTCAACCTGAAATACACTCTCTCGCTCCTTTGCACATGTTCCCGCATCTCCTCACAATAGCGTCATTTTTATGGCCTTTTAATTTATACAATCAGCCTTGCACAGTATATCTCCCTCGGGTGCAGCTGCACTCGCTTTTTTCTGGACACTTATCTCTTCATGGGCTGGTCTCACATGGTTCTCCCAAAATTCACCCATTTTACTCTATCTAGTATTATCTTCATTATCTCTATTAATTTTTTTTTTATTCTCATAATTCTCTTTGCCGGAGAGAGTATCCCACATAACCTTTATCGCTAACGTAAATAAAGTTCTTAACTCAGAAATATAAGAAGAATATATATATATATATATATTCCAAGAATAATAAATCAATCACAAAGTGAAAGCTCAAACTCATAACTCGAAGACAAGAACAACCCGAGATATACAAAATCGACCAACAGTCAACACACAAAAACAAGAAACTCACAACAAATAAAAATGATAACCCCATCAAATCAATCAGACAAAGGACCGCCACTCCAACAATTATATGATATAGAAACAGGTAAAAGAAAAAACCTTAACGTTCACGAAATCCTCGCACAAGCAATCGGCCACTACAGAAGACACAAAGGAAGAAACAATGAAGGAGCAGACAAATACCTACAGTGGCTGCAAGTAGAAATAACAAAAAACATCGCATACATCCAAAGAAATGCATCACAAACACAAGATTCAACTCAACAAACAAAAATAACAAACACACTGGAAATATTCAAAGATGTAGATCAAGACTTCATTGCCTACCTGCATAGGGACACCAACCGACAAAACGTGAAAGATTTCCTGGATACTAAGCCCACATTCAGAGCATCTTTTAGACAAATGTGCAAACACCTCAAACAACACTCACCAGCAGGCACTGAAGGGGCTAACACCTTGCAAGAAAGAATAGTAACTCATCTCAAAGATATGCACCAAATCAAAGAAGAACTAGAACAAATCAAGGAAGGTGAGGTCCAAACAGACAACATAGAAGAAGAGTCCAACCACAACACACATCACCAAATACAAGAAAACAACACGGCATCCCTAGAACACAGAATCCAATCCCTGGAAGAAGACACAGAACGACTACAAACCAACACACTGGAAAGAGAAAACAAACAGCAAGCAGACAGAAAACAACTGGAGGAAAGAATTGAACACCAACAAGCCACTATAAAAGAAAGAGAGGACAACATAGAAAAATTAACAGCAGAACACAAAAAAACCCTCGCAGATCTCTACTCCAAGATGGATCTCCTCACTCAAGACAATCAAAGACAAAAAGAAGAAATAAACCAACTGCATAAGCAGCAAGAAAAGCAACAAAACTGCCAGATCCCGAATGAAGACGAAATTGAGCGGATGACCAAAGAAGAAGTTCAAAAACTCCTGATAAAAATAAAGAACCAACTCCCACACGTCCAGAACACCAGAATGCTGAAAGAAGCCATAATAAAACAAAACACCACAAACACAGAAAAAATATTTCAAAAAATAGCAGATCTGGAATCAAAAGTCTCAGCACTTATCAAGAAACACAAAACACCAGCAATAGAAACACCAGAAGATAACAGCACACACGACTCATACGCAGAAAAACTGAAACAATCAGAAACAGGCAGACCATCACAACCACAAACAAGATTAACAGCATCTTCAACAGCCAGGAGATACTCCAAAGGGGCAATTTTACTATCTAGAAAATCAAACACGTCTCTAACGATGTTCTCAATCAGAGAACAAATACACAAAGCCCTTAAAAAACACAAGAACGTCCCACCTATACATTGTACAATAGCAAGAAATAAAACAACATTAATAGTGAGATCAGAAACAGAAGAAAATGTCGACACCCTGTCGGATATAATACACCAATCAGAAGACATATCACGTCTGGTATCCCAAGAATTTGTAACAGAAAAAAGGAAAAAGCTGATAATACTAGGCATCCCGAAGTCGATCACACATGACGAAGTATTACAAGAAATCAACAAAAAGACAAACGAAGACATCGAACAACGTTTACACATACATAAAGAAATATCAAAAGAAAATTCACGAACATACCAATTAGTAATAGACCTCCCAGAAGACCAAGCCTTGTTACTCCACAAAGTGGGTCGACTATCGCTCAGCCTCATAACATGCAAAATAAGGACATACTCCCCAATAATTCGTTGTCAAAACTGCCAAGTCTTCGAGCACTCCTCTACCAACTGTAAGAGAAAAACGGCTTGTGCATATTGCATGGCAGAACATGAATCTGAAAGATGTCCGAAGAAAAACCACCTGCGACAACACAGATGCTTAAATTGCACCTACACGCAAGATCAAGATGGATACCCCTACCCAAATAACCATAGCGCCAACTCAGCCGGATGCCAAGTCTTTCAGGACCTCTTCCATAATCGCCATCGTGCACAGAACCTAACAGCAGAGAGTTCGCGATGGTAACAACCCCAAACCAAACAACCACACCAACTAGCAATAGAACAACAACACCAAAATTCAAAATAGCACAAATAAACCTTCAAAGAACAAAATCAGCAACAGCAGACCTCATAAATCACTTAATAGAAGAGGATTACTCAATAGCCTGTCCCCAGGATTGCGCAGTCACCAATAGAAGACCGCACGGATTACCATTATCCCTGCCTTCATATGCCTCGCAATCCAACAACTGCCACACAATCATACTGGACACCAACCTACAACATATACGAACACAGCAACACCAAAATTCAGTATTCATTAACGTTACACTCCAAGATATAATTATAACAATCGGCAATCAATACTCCCCGCCGTCAGCAGATCTAAAGGAAGACCTTCAAGCCTGGACAAACAAGAGAGGCATGAGCAAACACCTGATACACCTGGGAGACTTCAATGCTCATAGCCAACTCTGCGGGTATCCATCGGACGACGACAGAGGACACCATCTCATCACACATATGAGCCAACACCACTTAATCTCGGCAAACGACCCACACAGCCCACCCACATTTCAGACAGAAAGATCACAAGGATGGCCGGACGTCTCTCTTTTCTCGTTCCCCGTATTCTCTAGATTAGAAGAGTGGACTGTGGAAAAAGACATGAATTACGGGGACCACCGCTTGATCACCATATATCTAAACATAACAACCCCAACTCTCCCGAGAAGAAGATACAGAACGAAGAACATATCGTTTAAAAAATTCAATCAACACTTAACCTCAAGACTAATAGAAAGAAACATTAACTTCCAGTAAATAAAAAGTAAAGAAAACTTCGATACACACTACAATGAATTAATACAAATCATACAAGAGACAAGTGAACACACTCTCAAGAAGAAAAGTAGCACACACAAACCCTCGATCAACTGGTGGTCTCCGGAGCTCCGAAAAACAAGAAACTACGTCCGGGCACTCCGAAGACAAACAAACTCTCCAACATCCACACAAGCCCACAAACAGAAATACAAACAGGAGCGAGCCAGATACAAGCTTCAAATCCAAAAAGCCAAACGAGAAGCATGGCTGAGATTCTGTCAGGCAACAACAGATCCCTATGGGAAAATGAAGAAAATTGCCTTCCAGGACTTTCACAAGAAAGAAACCTATGCACTGGCACACTCAACAACAATCACACACACCAAGAAATCATTTTACAAGGACCTCACAGAACACATATATGGAAATTCACAGATTACAGACACCAGAACACCAACACCAGACAAGACGGCCCATCCATTCACCGTAAACGAGTTAAAAACGGCAATATACAGCTTCAACAAAAACAAGGCCCCAGGAATAGACAACATAGACCATCCCATCACAAGACAAATATTCAAACATCACCCATAACTACTACAAGACATTTACAACACACTCCTCAAGCTTAACTACTTCCCGACAGCATGGAAGCAGGGGGAACTAGTCTTCTTCTTGAAAAATGGAAAGCCTCCAACAGAAGCGGACTCGTATCGTCCGATTTCCCTGCTGCCAATCCTGGGCAAAATCTTTGAGAAGCTAATACTAAAGCGTATCCTACATGAACTACACAACACACCAAAACTAGCACCGTCCCAACATGGATTCGTCCCAGGAAAATCGACGGAAACGGCAATCCAAGAAGTGCTGTCCATCATAGATCTAAGCAAACAAGAAGACAACTACACATATCTCATCTCTCTAGACTTCCACCATGCCTTCGACAATCTACCTTGGGATGCAACAGTGGAGGAGCTCGAAACCCTAGAACTGAGCAGACCATACATAAACACGACAAGATCCTTCCTATCGCTCAGATCTGCGTACACCAACTGGCTCTCTGGAGACCTTCACTGGTTCAAAAAGGGCTGTCCCCAGGGGTCGTGCTACGGCCCGTTTCTCTGGAGAATATTCATCAATAAGATCCTGATAATCCTCAGAGAAAAGGGATTCAAAGTGGTGGCGTACGCAGATGATATACTTCTAATCATAACAGGTCGCACCAGGAAGATCATAGAAGACAAAGGCAACGCAGCTCTCCAACTGATTCAAAACTGGGCGGATTGTCATTCCATTCAAATAACACACGAAAAATCAACAGTTCTGCAAATAAAGAATCGTAAATATCTCAAGCGTCCACCCACACTAAAAATTAATAACAGATCCATCAAACATAACCCCACACTAAAATATCTCGGCTTAGTTCTGGACAGCACACTTTCCTTCCTACCACATCTACATGCCAAGAGATCAGAAATCAACACAGCAGTCCAAAACCTCCTGAAGTTTGCAGCCTCACAACGCAGTATCTCAAAAGCAATACTAAAAATATGGAACAACACAATCTTAGAAAAGAAAATAACTTACGCTGCAGCAACATGGTTCCCCAAACTACAAAAATCCCACGGGCTGCGACTCCTCTCAGCAATTCAGGCACAGTGTCTGCTTTTGATCTCCCGTGCATACAAGAAGACAGCAACCTCAGCTCTCTGCGTCCTCACGGGAACAATGCCACTCTCACTAAGAACAGAGAAAACAGCAGCCCAAGGAGCAATCCTTAGGCTAGGCATCCCCATGGTTGGAATACAACCAGATATGTATCAACCGAAATTTATACCAACAGAAATTATACCATACAAAACATATTTTGAATGGGCAGAGAATGCAGAGGAGCAGCCAAATTTGCAAGTATACACGGATGGATCGAAGACTGACGCTGGTGTAGGATACGCTTTCTGCATCTACAACAAAGAAGACACAATAACAGAACATCAAATACACCTGGACACCTCAAACTCCGTTTACCAAGCGGAGCTGCTCGCAATTTCCGACGCAATTTCCTGGCTGCAAACATCCACACACGACAAAGCAACAATAAATTCAGACAGCCTTTCCAGCTTAGTGGCACTTACAGACATGAATACAGAAAATTATTTAATAGGTCAAATAATAAAGAAACTGCAAAACACAACAAAAAAGATCCTCTTCAACTGGGTAAAAGGCCACTCAGGAATTGCGGGCAACGAACACGCTGACAGACTCGCCAAGGAAGCCACATAACCGGACACATCAATAAAACACATCTTCCACCCAGCACCTCCATCCTACCTCAGAGGACAACTAAAACACAAATACACATCTAAATGGCAAGACCAATGGACAGCGGAGCACAGGGGACGAAAAGCCTACAGCCTCTGTCCAAAAGTCACCGAGGACTTCCTGGTCCCACACCGAAACATCTACCTGTACATAACCAACCACGGCCCGTTCCCATCATATCTCTCTCTCTTCAATAAAGCCCCATCTCCATTCTGCACATGTGGAAAAAGAGGAGATGCCACCCACTACACACTCAACTGCCCGCTAACGTCAGCATATCACATAAGGAAACCGGCATTACTGAGGACCTCAGTTTGGTTCCACCACGTCCTCCATACAACAAATCTACAACAAAAAATAATAGACTGTGTCCATCTCCTAGAACACAATCAGCAACTCTTTCAAATGCCTCCAGCACACCTTCTAGGAAATGTCCTGCCCTCAGACGATGATGAAGAAGAATAACCCTCATCATTGACCACAAAAATAGCGGAAACACAGTAGTGTAAATAATTCCATTCCCTCAGTAAAAGCCTAATGGCCTATTGGCCTCATCTGTATTTTTTTTTTTTAAATAAACTTGCCAAGCAGGGCTTGTAGAGCTTAAGCCGTATGGTAGGCCACCCTGCTTGGTTGAATCTGAATCTGAATCTGGTACATACAAAGTTTCTAATAATTTAATTTCGTGTTTTCTCTGACTATGGAAAAGTTTGTGGAGGAAGTATCTCCTAATCAATCAAGGAAGAAGAAAAGTGATCTTACGACGTGGAAAAGGAAAAAGCCAAAATTCAACTTGTGATAACCAGGCGCGGATAAGCATGTTTTTATGCTCTAGGCAAAATACTTTTCTAAACCCTCTCCCTGCACTTTCATAAAACTGTAAGTGAATTTTCTCTGATAAATTTACTAATTTTTTAATCTATTTAATTTTCTAATAAAATATTCTTCCATTTAAATTTTTGTAATAAATTTTAGTATTTTGAGGATTGTAGATGCGGAATGAACGGGCTTTTGCTATAGTTAAAATCTGAGAGAATACATTTGTGATTACATTTACATAATTTCTGACATTATTTTTTTCAGGTACTTTCCTACTGGTAATCCAAGAAATCCAAGCTGTGGGCACTCTTCAAAAGCTTACCAATGCTCTTCAACGCTTCCTCGAACATTTTTGTGTTTTTGCTACCCCTAAAAACCCAATGTCACATTAAATTTAGCAAAAATTAATTTCTGGTTTGTTGCAAAACCGGCCAACTCCAAAGTAAGTTGAAAATGTGGCCAAATCCAAAACAAAACTTAAATAACCCCCTCATTTCATGTGCCCCTGCCACCTTATTTTGTGTTTTCAAATATACTGTCTTAATGACTATAAAACTAAAGAGTTTTGGTTGTAATATTATTTTGGCTAGGTGTGGCAAAAAATCAGCTTTTCCCCGAAATTTTACTTTTTGGAGATGGACGGTTTTGCAACTAGACGGCAAAATTGATGCTAATGAATCTGTTTTCAATCAGTTGGAAAAATTACTACTGGTGCTTTATAAATAGTTCATTTTCGTTCCAAAAGAAATATTATAATTGCACATTTCTTAGAATCCTGTTTCCAACCATCAGTCAGCAGCAAAAAATTGTGAGTTGTATTATTATTTTTATTATCATTAGTATTATTTTGAATTAGTAATCAATTATTTTATTGTTTGCGAGGGAGAGGCGGTACATAAGTGGCCAACTTCTGCCACTTTTTACGCTACATAGGTTAATTTCTGCATTTAGCTGTTTTTTTACGATTGTAAAGCAAATGAATTAGTAAACTAAATTGTCTAGAAGATAACTAAACTGTCTAGATGAATTCAGAAAAATGACAGATTTTTTAACAATAAAACCATGTTTTTACACTTACTCTATTACTTATTATATTTTCGAAAAACCTTCATCCTAAATTAAGAAACATTTTATCTTTTCACAAAGTATTATTAAAAAATATTTTTTAGGAAAATAAATAAATAAATAAATAAATAAATCTTCATTTTGTCTAGAAAACGGAATGAACTTTTAACAATATTTTGTCTTTTATAATTTGAAGAAATATTTATCCTACAGAATTATTTTTGAAGTTTAACTAAACTAAAATAAAATAGAGCAGAATACTTCATTTTAAAACTGTATAAGAACTTTTGTTTTCAGAAATTTATGGTTTTTCCCTTTATTTGATGGAAACGCATAAAGATGCGGAGATACTAAAATATATACTAACATACATTTTAGATATTTTTCAATTTATTCCAGTGCAGCAATTTCTCGTATTTATGAGTGCATAAAATATAAACTATAACAAGAAATATTTTAATTTTTCCTGTGGGGATTTTCGTAATAAAAATTTCAAGTTCTGTTGCTCAGAGATAAGACAAAGGATTATTATGATATTTTTACTGACCCTCTTATATTGCTTTCGACATTTATATTACTAAATTGGAAAATATATATTAGCTTTAGTTTACTTTATTCTTACGCTTAAAAATGTCTTTTAAACCATGAATGTTAAGAGTTGCAAATGATAACTTTCGAAATTATTAACATAATAAGAATGTTATAATTACATTTAAACTGATCCGACATCACATTCGAAATTTTCGAATATGCTCTGAAGATAAAATAAAATAATCAAAAATAAGCTTATTTATTTTATCTGTATTAACATTTTGTTTATATATCATTTTATTATGGAACGTCTTTTTCATATGTATACTTACAATGCATACAGTTTTTTGACAATAAAAGTAAGAAAAACAACCTTATAAGTAATCTGATAATCTCCAAATTTCGTAAACAAATGTATGTAATTTAAAAATGCTAATTATTCACGAATAATGAATGTTATCTTCGATGATGTAGCAAACTTCTAGTACGCAATCTGAACTTTATAAAACCAATGACAGCTGCGAATTCTTCTTTTTTTTTCATGTTTTTGGCATGTGAGTTTCTTTGGCATACTACTGATAATGAGGGCACTACACTGTCTAAAAGTTATAGAAAATTAGACGATTTCGAAAGTGTCTGAATAATTTTGAAGCAGTTTGCCCATATTATGAAATAAGCTGAAACATGAGCCGTGATGACTTTGCAAAGGTAATGGCTGCAAATGTTGCTGCAAGATACGCGTCTGTGGAATGAACACAGTGCATGTCCAAGGTACAATATTAAAAAATCTTCATTAACTAACACTACAAAGCGAGAAGCCATTCGATCAAGTAGTTTAGGAATTATGCAGGATTAAAGTTTGAAACTTCTAATGTTTTTAATCGTTACAAAGAGGATTGCAATGCGGGTAGTCTTAAAGTGACAAAAATTTTTAATTCACGAAAGATGAGTGGAGTTTTGTCGTGGATTATGAAGTTTGTAGTTAATTTAGTCTATTACTTCTTTTGCATTTGTTTATGTTTTATAGAAATAAAAACATTTGTTAAATAAAAAAATAAAGAATAAAAAAAAACATTAAGAAAAATTTTAATACAGTACGATGAAGTGAATCTTAAAAAACTGGTTTCGCCACCATTTTGAATATTTTTAAGTCATTATTCTTTCTTTATACTGCTTACTACTCTTTCTCTCAGCTTTACCTAAATATAAGGAAGCAAATTCAAGGTTTTTATTTTCAATAAGAAAAATATATGATGATTTTTGATGGATTTCGATATTTTTATTATTACTTTTGTTTATTTCTTTTTTTACAATTCTTTGTTTATTACTTAACCATCATACGTAGTATAGGGTAAGTCTTGTAATCGTTTTGAAAATCGAAAAATTTTTTTTGAAGGATTTACACGTTTCAGACACTGGAGATTCCGAAAAACATATTTTTAGAAAAAAAAAATTTGCCGTCCGTCTGTGTGTCTGTATGTATGTGTGTCCGTGTCTCTGTATGTCTGTGCGTCTGTGTGTCCGTGTGTCTGTGTGTCTGTAAACGCTCTATCTCCCGAAAAAATTGAGATAGAGACTTGCAATTTGGTATGCACTTAGTATGTAATAATAGGAAGAAGCCTATTTAATTTCAATAACCTCGATTAACCGGAAATATTTTTTTCGGACTCTCGAAATATTCGTTCTGATAAAAGGCATATCAAAATTTTCGAAATTGTTTATTTTAAGAAATTAATATAAAAGACAATAAAAAAACATAAATTTTGCATAAAGCATGAAGTCGATCGGATAATTAGTCGCCGAGATATTTGGAATCCTATTTTCCACACTCTTAGATTTTTCAACCAAATTTCACTTCAAAGATATATTTTAATTGGAAATTTGACGCTTAATCAGTTGCAATAAACCGCTAGTTAATAGGGTTATCAATTTAGGAGTTATAAGGATGTTTCTTTCAAGCAATTCATTAATCGAGCCTTTAAAGTTTATGACGTCATCAAGCCACAATTTTATTTGAATTGCAATGTATTTTATAAGTAGTTTACATATTTTTATTTTAATATATTACATTATGCATATCCATATTGGGTAAGTATTACGGTGGCCCCCAACGACTAGTTTTTCAGTAATAATCGATAGACCACTCTATAAGCGGTATAAAGAAGAAGCGACATCTGTAAAATAAGGTGCAAGACACAATAATATAATAATAAAATATGCATTTATGATTATAATTTGTATACATTACGTATTTCAATAATGTATGTTCTTTTCTAAGCAAATGAGTGTGAAACAATTGCAAGTAATTGAACATGGAGTTAAAAAATTATTAATTAATTTGTTATGAGGACAATAAAAAATCGCTAAAAGTTATAATTCTTTAAAACGTATCCCTTTGAATCAGAGCATCTTTAAGACCACTTTCATCCCTCAGTAAAAATGCAAATTTTTTGTGATAAAATAGAAATTGTCTTATCTAATAATTTTTTTAAGTAATACGTTTTTTAAAATTATATTTAAATAAGATTTTTTTCTTTTCTTTCAGTTTGCACTAAACCGCTGTCAGTCGTAAAAAGCAATTTTATTTAGAAAATTGCATGTGTCAATCAAAGAGACTTCAATGGATTTTACTAATTGAATAAAGAAATGTTATTGCTTACAAAAATTATGTATTTTATAGTTTTTTACCGTTCCTTTCTCCCATCCTTCTTTCTTATTTTTTTTAAATATTTTAGCAACAAAATTTTACAATAAGTAAACATTAGATTAATTTTAACATAATTATCCACAATTATTAATCCTAATTTTAAATAAATATGTCGATGCATACACTAATGCTCTTTAAATTTTTAATGAAATGCTTTCAAAAACTGTTAACCTATTTCAACATAGCATATAATATATTGTACTCTTTGTATTTCATATTTTGATATGAAAATTTTAATAAATTTGACTGTAAAGTTTACAAAGGCTATATTCTGGTAATAAAATCCAAAAGACATTGTGCTGCCTTGTTACGTTGAAAACCTTTAAATCATCATTTTTTAGTAAATACATATAAAGAAATAAATATAGGGCTTCATACACGAATATTTTTCACAAATTAACAATTAAATTATTATACAGTTTATGCTTATTTTTTATCAATATTTATGAAAATTTTTCCCTTAATAAAAAATATGTTATAATTCGGGTATAAAAAGTATAGGAAAGTCGTCAAAACACATCATTTTATTCTTTATCTGACTTTTTTTGTGTATTTCTTTTTCATCTATATGTTAAGAATTTACATATTATTTTGGAGAACTCGTAAGATAAATGTAAGCTCCTAAAAGTCATTCCTAATGCCAGTGCATTATTTATTACCATGCTCATGTACCAGTATCCGAAATAAACGTATAACGGAGTTCTTTTCTTTAAGCGAAATAAGTCTAGACTTCTCAGTTTTATGTTGTTTATTTTTGTTATATATATACACAGTGTCCGAAAAGTTCTTGATGCATTTTAAAATTCAATAAAAGACAAGCATTTGGCGTACAAGAGTGCGATTTGGACGAAAAGGCTTTTTATAATCTGAAATTTTGTTTAAGAAAAAAAAAATATTTCTACAAATATCGCATAGTTGGTGCTGCTTCTGGAAAGTTATCCAATAGGTAGAATGCCTTTACACATAACAATGGCAAAAGACGCACAATGCGTATGCACAGTTTTTGTCCAAACTATGGCAACCCACATTCCAGAAATTATCAATGCTGGTCTATCCAACCTCACTCGTCGAATCGAACTCAGAAAGGCAAGTATTGTTAAGATCTTGAATGTGTGTTACCATAGTTTGGACAAAAACTGTGCATACGCATTTTGTGCCGTTCACCACTGTTATGTATAAAGACATTCTACCTACCGTAATTTCGCGCATATACTTAAAAGAAATTATATAATTATTTTAGACTATAATTATTTTATATAGAGATATAAATAGAGATATAGAGATATATAATTAGACTATAATTATTTTATATTAAAGACTTATATTTAAAAGAAATTTATTTTAAATAAAATGTGACTTACTTATGCTTAGTTCTTATTTGACTTCTTATTTTCAATAAAATTTCCACTTTGAAAAAGACTTAACTAGGGTGCGGCGCATACGCGCGAAATTACGGTATTTGATAACTTTCCAGCAGCGGCGCCAACTATGAGAAATTTTGGAACTAATTTCTGTTATTTTCTTAAACAAAATTTAATTCGTAAGAAGCATTTTGCACCAAACCGCACACTCGTACGCCAATTGCTTAATCTTTTATTGAATTTTAAAATGTGTCAATGACTTTTGGGACATCATATATATATATATATATATATATATATATATATATATATATATATATATATATATATATATATATATATCCAAGTTGTTAAATATGTAAAGGGGTAGCGTAGAACCTTTATGATGGACCAACTCCAGTAAAAATTAGAAAAGAATTTTATTATAAATTCGATTCTCAAATGAAATAAAAATTACAGATTATCTAGGTTTAGGTAGTTTCACAACAATATTTTTAGAGTTCTTTCGGCTTATAATTAGTCTGCAGTCAACAGAAAGTGTGCAGCATCAAACATAGTTCATATTGTCAAACTAACCGGGTTTACTTTTCCCTTTCAAAGAATAGGTGCGTTAACAATATTCCGTTTTCCTGGACCTTCACGAAAATGCAACTAGTTCATAAAGACGATCAATCGCCTTCCAAAATGCGAGAAGGGATTCCAGATTGTTTTTTATCAAAACAATGTAAAGTTCACGTTTGCTTTTAAAAAATAGTCAAACGATGACGTCACCGTTTGCTTTAGAGAAAGCGTCTCTCTATTTAAATTCTTCCAAAGGAAACTCTGTTCCTACAAGGTTGAGAGAAATCTCCAACATTTTCCCCGAGTAAATTAATTACTCGACAATATCTCAGCTCCAAGCTAAGTCTTTTTTCCCTTCAACCTCCGACAAACTTTTTGAACAATGGGTTTTCCATTAACCACCAAAAGAAGTTTTAGGTGTTGTCATAGTGTATAGTTTCACATGATAGGAAGAAGGGTTCTTTTTGGGAGGTTCCTACGAAGATTCGAATCAATCCAAACTTTCTCACGGTTTGATGATAGATATTATCTTTTACCCGGCCTATTCTTGTCGCTGTCGACAAAACTTCAAGTGGCAAGATTGATAATGATTTAGTGAAACCTTTGTAGTTGGGCGACATTTTTAGGAACTTGGAAAAAACATGGGATGAAATGCCAAGCACATAGAAACTCCTATACCTTGTTATCAAACTTAGCTAGCATACTGTGTGAGATTTAAGGAAACTCTCACAATATATATATATATATATATATATATATATATATATATATCTTACGAAAATTACGAAAATATACGAAATTACGAAATTATAGGAAACTATATGTTTAGCATATTTTCAACTTTGGACATTGTTTGTTATAACGTCGAACAGATTATTTTCTATAGAGCAAGATTCCATTGCAAAAAAAATTAAGTATATTAAATGAAAAATGGACTTGATCCAATTTGATTCTAATCCTTTCATGTATACATTTATGTTTATTAAATATTAAGAAAAGGCAATTCTCCTTATATCGAAAGAAATTTCGTATTACTGATTAAATTTAAGTGCATTAAAAATAAGTAAAAAGTGAATATATATATCGACATATTTACTTTATCAGTTTCATTTTAAACCACGCGTTAGCTTCAACTATTTGTTTAAGAATAATTTATGAAAAATTGAAGTTAGTTTTACTGAAAATTTGCGATTCATTACAGTATATTTTAGTTTAAAATATTAATCGTTTTTTAACGATTTTTTTTTATTATTATTCAAATAGTTATATTTTGCATTCCACATTTTTTCTCATCCAGATTGTTATTCCAAATCGATCATTTAACTCAATTTTTTCTGTACAAAATTTTTCTTTCACTTGTGATTCAACATACGCATACATACAACCGCACTTAAAATCTGTCAGATGTTTTGTATTTTCCAAAATTATAACCCAAAAGTCAAATGGTAGTATTAAAAAAATCAACCTGAACATATATTTTGCTAACTTAACCCAAAACAGAGTTTAAATATATGTTTTGATGAAGCAAGAATGATTATTCCTTATCGAATGTAATCATTCACAAATTACCAATAACTGATTTTGTTCCTTTCATTAAAATCTCTATTGATACTCCAGTTTATGATAATTTATCACATAACATACCAGAGATATTGTTTGGGTTTTAAAACTTTAGAGATAAAGTGCAAGCTTGAAAGTTAAATTTAAAGAAAGTACTCATCCCCAATTAGAATAAATAGAAAAACAAAGGCGTTCAGTATGGTATCAAATCAGACCTGTTGATGATCACGTTTATGATCGAAAGAACTCTGCAATGGATATTAAAGTTTTAATGTTTTAAATTTGGTTTTATATGTAATAACAACTTTTTGCATATTGGGACATCGTTGTAAGTAATTAAATACACATTTTGAGTAAGATTATTAATTTTAAATTTGATTATATTTTTTTCAGCTGTTTTCTAATGAATTAAAATATGTTAGTAAAAAGACAACAATAAAAATATCTAGTCGTTGGTATTTAGAAAACAAACTTGCAGACTTCAGTATTCTTTTTCTTCAACAGAATCTGGAATTTAACAAAATATATCGGTTAATTTGACCTCCTGTTTTAAGACCTTTACCTAAAATGATCTTCCGAATTGCTAAAAAAGATATGAACGTGATTGCGCTATTATATTTTATAAAGTGCCAGAACAAAAATTTGGTTAGTTAAGGACCAAACTTTATAGCTGATCACGTACAGTTGGATTTCATAAACAGCGATAGAATAATATTCAATATTGTATAACCATCCTTAAAAAAAATTTAATTAACAGCGCAAGTCCCATCAAAATCCATCCAGTAGAGCTTTATAAAAAGGCTAATCTTTCATAATTAGGTTCACCTGATTATACAGATTTCCACCAGAATTCTACAACTAAGCAACATAGAACGATATGCAATACGCTAAAACCACCACTGAAACATTATCGAACAATGCAAGTCTAATCAAAATACTGTATAAAACTATCTCCGTGGAAGGCTGGACAACACAAGGCGGGACAATCGCCCTACTCAAGTTCTGAGATTATTTTTAACGAGCACGATCAATCATAATAAGGTATAAATGTAAGCTGCGCCGCCAGGCGCCATGAAGGGCGCCCGGCACGTAGGCGACCACCGAACCCAAGTCCTGAGGGACTTTTAGCGCGCCAGCAGGAGATTCCTCCCTCGACGACGTAAGTCATTGCGATACGCGGTGAAACCCAGTAGAGGAGTCACCACGAGACACTTGGTGTCGGGCCGGCGTCCCCCAGCAGCTTCGGAGCTGGACACCCAGAAGGGAACCAGGACCTAGGCCTTAAGTCGGGTTTTTCTGGCCCGTACTTGCTTTACCAGGACTCGAGGGATGTGAAAACCTACAGAGGTAGTCACAGTTCCCTCTCGTAGTGGACCTATCATAATACGGTATATAGAATTTTTTTTAAAAAGCCAATCTTTCATAATCGTGTTCACCTGATTATAGTACTTTCCCCCATAATGCTATAACTAAGCAACGTAGAACAGTATATTATATAATAAATCATTCTTTGAAAAAATAACTAACAGTCGAACTACCATCAAAATCAATTCAGCAGAGACTTTCTAAAAAGGCTAATGTTTCATAAATGGATTCATCTGATTATAGATATTTCCCCCATTTTTATATCACTAAGCAACTTAGAATAAAATGGAATATATTAAAGTCATTTGTTTTTAAAAGAGAAAATAAAATCATAAACATTTTCATTGAATTGTTCGAGTGAGTGTTAAGGTGATCTTCTAAGTAAAAACAGGCAAATGATTTGAAAACAACTTACTTTTTTATCATACGCATTTTTCGTTTGATTTCTTTTCAGTATCGTTATTTTTTATATATATCAAACGTAATCTCATTTGTTTGCATATAAACTTCTCTGAGCCTGAATTATGTATGGTTATTCAAAAAGCAGTTATTAGGTATTTTATTATAAAGTGGCATTAATTGTGTATTAGTAGGTTTGCAGTAAATATGTAGTAAATGAAATGTTTAAAAGATATGTATTTTTTTGATAAACCACTGATTATTAATAATTTTAGTCTTTGTTATAATTTTTTTTCAATAATGTAGCACGAAAATTATGCACAGGCTCCGGAAATATTATATTTATAACTCATAAAAACTTCAATGAATTTGGAGAATTTTATTGTAATATTTTTTAAAACTTTTAGAAATAAGATTTCTTGTGATGTTTTTAGGTGAATTCCGATTTATAATTTGGTCTAGAACAGGGGCTCCCAAACTTTTAGACCGACGTACCAACTAAATCGAAGTTCATACTTCCTCGTACCTCTAGGTAACAAACGTAAAGCTAATATAAAAAAACCTGTAAAAAGACGCCTGTCTGAAACGAGTCTTTTGTGTTTTCATCTTAGCAGGTTTTATTGTATTTAAAAGTGAATGATTACATTAGTAAATTGGTATTTAGACTGACAGCTTTATAATAACATTCGAGTAAAAAGTAGTGCACTATCATTAATTTTTAATGATGCATACGATATCAAAATGCTGTGATTTGGTATAGGAAAAAAGCTACAATATTTAATGACATATTGGCACGCACAGTGTTTCATATACTGTTATAGTAGGCTTATTGCACTAATTTGTTTCTATCGCTAATGAAAAGGGTGGGCTTGTTTTATCAAGCACAGCTTCCTCATGTCTGGTTCAATATTATGTAGTTTTAGTCTTAAGTCAGATTCTATGTTTTGTTTATTCCTGTATTTGTTTTTCATATAAAAAAGGGGGGAAAGCACATTCACAGAGATATGTTTTTCTAAAAACAAACAGACTTTGAAGATATCAGACGGTACGCTGATATTCTCGCAAACGTAAATTCTGTTACATTCATCCTTTTTAATGTGGACTCCAGTAATCTATCACAGAAAAGCTGAATAAGTTCACTTTTTTCCTCTTTCGTGAGATACAGTGACAGGGTGTCTCAAAGAAGAAATGAAATTATTATCCAAAGCTTACTTAGCGCATTAAAATAGGCTAAATACAGTATTAATAATCTGTATATACCTTTAAATGCAGCAATAATATCGCACAGTAGACAAACACTTTGTAAGTTTATTCAAAAATTTATATATGTTCTACCTCAATACATGTGTACAATGCTTTACCTCAAATCCGCACTGCATATGACCACTGTTTTTGTTTGATTTCAGAGAACTATTTTAAATAAACTTATCCTGATAAAAACTGATTTCCGTGAAATAAATAGAAAGTATACACATTTTGTACAAGAGTAGAAAAATATTTCTATGAACAGAATGAATCAATTTATGAATAATGTTTGAAATAAAACTTTTGTTTCAACTCTTCCTAGAAGCTGTTATAGTACAAAGATATTATAAATTACACTTGAAGCTCCTCGTACTTCCAAGCATCCATACATTGACCTTCAGATAACACGATTTATAAACCATGTTTAAACACCATTTCCGCAAATTAAAAATAATGCATTCATTAATTTTAAAATTAGGTTTTAATTAAAAAAGTCATTTTTTATCCATATAAATCTAATAATTATGTTTTTAATTCTGGAAAACTGGTTGTATCATTCACAGTGTGGGCGAATTTCAGAAAGTCTACAATAAAAACATTTCTCGTAACAAAAAAATAGAAAAGAAATTTGCAGATCGCATGCGAAATGTTTTTAAATTTTTCCAAGTTGATAAAGTCTTTTTTGATAATTTTTGATTCCATAATAATATGCTGTTCCCTGTGTTTTATTCCACGTACCATTACCGGACTTCTACGTACCAGTAGCCAGGGCTTCGGGTACCAGTACTGGTACGCGTACCACAGCTTGAGAACCCCTGGTCTAGAACTTTACTTCTAATTATCGCTAAATCAATCTAAAGCCTTTTTTGAATCCTAAATGTCAATTTAAAATAATTAAACAAAATTCAAAAACAACGATTTGAGGGTACCTTAAGAAGACAACAAAATGAATATTATTATCATTCCTAATTTTTATATTATGTAGAATATTTATTTTAATGTAAGCATTATAATTTAATCTGTTTCATTAATTAAAATGAATGAGACCAAATGTCTTTTAATACGTATTTATTTTATTGCTTTATTTGCTTTTTTAAAGTAATGTTTTTGTTTTATCAATTTTTTAATGTATAAAAAGAGTAAAATGTACGGCATTGTTTATGAGTTATTATTTATTTAAAGCATTTTTCATCAATTTTATTTAAGAATTCATACAATATGTTTAATCTACATGCATAAAATTATCAAAGTATTTTCATAACTAGTCTATTTGCAGAATCCATTTTTAAGAACATGAAAAAAATCACGTTCCTAAATGTCTATCTTTGTCAATATTTTGTAAGAATTTTCAACATATGTTTTCAACAGATTATAATATTTATTTTATAAATAACGAATATTAGATATTTAGACTGTTATCTTTTTACTAATGTAATATAACTCATAAGACAGAAACTGAAAAAAAAAACATTATTCAAACAGAATTGTGCAGTGTAAGTAAATTCAAAATACATATGATAAAAATTTCAAAACAACTACACAGATTAAACAACCCCCTGACCGCCGAACAAAAGGGCAAATTTGTAATGTTGTTTTCTCTTTATTTTTTTTAAATGCTTAAAAAATCTGAATTTTTAAACTTGAGATAAAAAACTTAATTACGTATATAAGTATAATTCTTGAGAGTATCAATCGTTACTTGATGTTTTAAAAATGCATTATATTTGTAGAACTATATTAATTTAAACAAACCTTGTATTGCTGTGAAACCTACAGCATAGTGAACGAATATATCAGGTCGCGGCGGTGAGAAGGTTAAATAGAGTAAAATAATTCAAGAATTCTTTGAATTTTAATTTTCCTTATTTCAATGCACTGCATTTAAATGAATGTTTCAATGATGGGCCTATGTTACAAATTGTACAATGTAGGGTTTTGCTGGAAAGGGGTCTACCTGGAGAGTCTGATGATTACCCTGTGTTAAAAATTACAACATCAAAATGTACAAAATTCATAAAAATACAACTAAATGTAAATATATTGCTTGAAGGTGCGTAAAAACATACATAAAACATTTAAAAACACATTAAAGTCCTTTTAAAAAAATCCAAAACGTTTTCAACCGAACTACTCGGTCATCATCAGTGGAAAAACTAATTGTTGAGTTGACTTGTTGTCTCTTCGCGTTTTCATGCTTGCCCGGAATAAACTATTTTACTTCAAGGGTTTGGATTATAAGGTGGGATGGGGAAGGTAATTAATGATGTATTAATTCATTCCAGACTGCGTGAATATCATATGATAAGACATCGTTACAGACTATTTCTTTTTTTAGACATTATTTGTAGAGACTCTCTTATGATAGCTTCCTGGTGATTATTTGTGCGGAATATAATTTTGGATCCATTGAAATCAACTTTTATAGGTTCAGTTTGTGCTATTCTTACTAACGCAGTTTGGGGTCTATTTAATCTTTAATTTAATTTTATTCTATTTAATTCTTCTATTTAATTTTATTGTACAAGTTTGTTTACCTGAAATAAAAAACAAACAAACAATTAACTAAAACTAATATTATTACTTTCCTTACACACCTAACTAGTTTTTTATTACTCGACGATGCTCAGCATGAAGACAAAAGTGAAGAGTCATTATGATCGGAAGAAGGGTCGATGTTGCACTAGGTGGTTAGGTCATCGCTAATCAATGATATTAATAGTTTTGTTTTCCTGTTCTGTTAAATTTTAAATTTGTTACGTAGGCCCTTCTTCCAGACAATATTCAATTTTTATTTTGACATATTTTCCAGAAAAAGCATACAATCCAGATTTTTTCATACATACAGTAAAAATATGCCATTTTTAAAAGACGTATTAAATGTCTCATTTTTTTTTTACCCTTATATATAAATATATTGAGGCCTATTCTTTATTTTACCGTTTACATAATCCATATTTTCATGATTAAAAAAAATAAAGTACTTATGTATTCCAGTTGCTTCAAAAAAGGAAAACAAAGTAATAAAATGTTTTCATGGAATTTTTCTAGCGAGTGATACGATTATTTTCTAAATAAAAACAGCAAATGATTTTAAAGCAACATATTTTTTTATCATGCCAAGTTTACGTTTGATTTCTTCTCGGTAGTATTGCTTTTTACATATTACAAACGTAATCTATTTTTCGTTTTGTATATAAACTTAGTACATGCTGTTTTAAGAGTAGCTATTCAAAGTGTAATTATTAAACTTAATTGTTAAAAAGTGCCATTTCTCGTGTACTAGCAGGTTCTGCAGCAAAAGGCCCAGTGAATAAAATTCTTAGAGATATGTTTTTACGTATAGATAAATTAGTGATTGTTAATATGATTACTTTTCATTATCATTTCTTTTTTGTAAGTTCCGTTTAAATTATATTCTAATTAATCTAACATAAATACAAAAATGAAAGAAAAGGACACAGTTTGAAGCATGTTTTAGCATACTGTGAGAGGACAAAAAGTATTAACGCTCTTTCACGTTCGTTTTAAAATTTTATAGAATTATATAAAAAAAAGTGTTTCGTTAGTTAAAATAATGTCATATTTATTATATTACAAAATATAAATTGCTTTTGAAACTAAAATGAATAATTTCATAGAGCGATTGATTATTCTTAGCATGCTTTTATCTAATTGTTTTCTAACTGCATATAACTTCCGGTCACTGGTATACTAAGTTATTATCTATGACAATGATAACTTACTTGAATCAACAAGTGGGCCAAAAATATACTAAAGTGCCAAAGTTATGTAAAATTCCTTTAAATATATTTTTACGGTAGTTTTCATATTGCTTACTCCGATTTTAGAATTTTTCTTAAGATATTTGTCTGATAAAAAAGTTATGTAATTTATATTGTTAATAAAAACTCCTCTAATTCGATTTTTATGTTTATTATTTCATTTAAATTTTATTCCGTTAATACTGGTATCTGATAATCTACATTTGTTTCTTATGTATAGATTGCAGTTTATTTTACTCAATAAATGTATTTTGTTGTCATTCATTTTTTACAACATAAAATAAGAAAATAGTCGATGATTGCAACAGAAGCAGGGTGATATATATATATATATATATATATATATATATATTACAGTAATTGTAACAAAGCCTGCTGTGTTATATATCAATAATATAAAAATAATATTAAAATAATGCATTTAAGGATTGATAATTTAGAGAGACTGACTATGTAATATTTCATATTTTTCAGATTATATAAAATTATCTAATATATAAACATTTTAATTTACTACTTTAAATAGAATAGAGATATCCAGAATGAAAACAAAGTCAGTTTTTTCTTTTCTTTTATTTCTTATAATCCCCAAGACATTATTTATTTTGAAGTACCTGTAAATGTTTAGTAGCTACTTATTATATTTTACATTGTGCAATACAAAGATTTTTTTTTTTAAAATCAGAAATTAAATAATTTATCTTTTTTTTTCTTAATCCACACAAATGAAAATATTCAAGGATCTTCATTAATATTCATAATCACTTTTTTAATAATATAAAAAAAAAAAATCTTTTTTATTTATTTATTGTATAAAAAGGAATTTTTTTTTCTCACTGAACCGTCGCAAACAGAATTATAATGAGATTTATTACAATGAGAATATTTAAATTTCAATACTACATATAAACAACAGTCAAACTGCATCATATTTTAGGGTTTCAGATTATGTAACATAATAGCATCTGTTAACCCCTTGGGGACGAGCGACACGTATACGTGATGCATAAGAAGCCCAGAATCTTCGATTATTCCCACCAGCTATTTTTAGGTGCGTTCGTAATTATATAAATACGTAGCACCTATAGTCGTCGTTTGGTCTGTCTGTCTGTCTGTCCGTCTGTCTGTCCGTCCGTCTGTCTGTCTGTCCGCATATAACAACGCAAAAACTACCCAACCAAATGGTTTGCAATTTAAAATATATTATATTTGCAGAATTTTGTCGAGACATTTCAAATTTTATTAAAATCGAATCAAAACTTTAGGAGATATTAATAAAAATATTTATTAAGAAATTTGAATTTTTTTTTAAATCGGTGCTTTTTTGTTATAGGAGCTTCCGATGGATGTTAAATCGTCAAGCGACCGAGATACTTATTTTATGACAGAAATTAATCTGCAGACGATATAATTCATTTCACAGAATTAAAAATCATCAAGATCTGAATATTTATATAACTAGCTGATACATATATATCTGAATATTTATATAACTAGTTAAGATATTTGTATGAACAGTGTCATAAAATATATACTTAACTAGCTGTTTAAGCCGTTCTACGCACGGGATATCATGAATTTAATTCTAAAACGTGCGTACGAACGCACCTCGTTTGTAACGTTTGACGTACAATTTCCAACTTGTTTATTGTAAGCTTTGCCTTACATAATCGTAGCATTTCTACTATCCAATTGAACGAAAATTTCTATTTTGAAAAACCGGTGGTAACAGATTAAAAATTCTGTAATGGACGCTCGTCTCGAAGGGGTTAAATAAACGTTACATTCTGCAACTTATTCTTACATAGACTAACGAAGGACTGTCTAGAAATTTTCATTTGCTTTTTTTATTTCTTTTTTATTCCTTCTTTTATCCTTAATACTTAAAATATTCAAAGTAATATTTTCTCATTAATAAATTTAAGAAATAAATGTAGGTGTTTTTCATAAAATACGTAAAAATGATTTTTTTTTTCTTTTTATACAATTGGATTTATACGATTGGATTAAATCAGAGGTATAAAAAGTGTGGTAACACATCATTATCGGTTTCCATAACCTGTTTTTTCATGATATTAAAAAATAATAGTTTCTTATTTATTCTGACTGATTAAAATAATCATAAGCATTTTATTGATGGAATTGTTCGATCAAATGTTTAGGAGATGTTTCATGTACAAACACGCAAGAATTTAAAAAAAAGAAACATATTTTATGATACTACTTATTCGTTAAATTTCTATTCGCTATTTTTCTGTAGTTTTTTTATGTAATTTATAATAGGAATTGCTTTATTTATGCATAAATTTATCATATCATAAATTGTGGTTAACTATCCACAGTGTCTTTAATCTTAATTAAAATAAAGTTGCATTTTTTATAAGAGAGATGCATTGTAATAAAAGCCTATTAAATAAAATACTTACAGGGTTATTTTTTCTTTGCAGTTACTAATAAGATGGCGATTATTAATGAGTTTTACTTTTGTTATCAGTAGTTATTTCATAATTTTAAATATAAGTTTTGTTTACAGATCCTTAATGTAAAAGAAGTACATTTAATTTTTAAAATAATCATATTTTCGCTGAGAACGAAGTTTGGCAACATACTTTACAAAAATAATTGCCATTGTTTTAGGATTTAATTTTATACTCTAACATAATATCCTATATTATCTATTCGATCTATCGGTGTAACTTTCATATTTTTAATGGAATCCAGCACACCATAAAGAAATGTTTGATGGACAGGCAATGTATATATGTATATCATTTCAATCATGAATATATCCAACAGACAAAATATCAATTAGATTTTTTTTTACATGTTTTCTTCATGTCTACCGACGTCACTGAAAATATGATGGAAAAGCAAATAGACAGGATGTCTCAGATCACCATACTGAAAAATATTTTGTATAATATAATGCAACACACAGAATCTTCGTAAAATGTTTTCTATATTTATTCTTATTTTTTTTAACTTGGTACTTTATGTATATCTATTATTAATATAACTATAACTATATCGGTGTATAAAAATATAGGTTATCGAAATCATCTCTTAAACTGTTGAGGATATAAACAATTTTCCTGTTAGAAAATTTATCCTGTTATTAAGTTATCCTGTTAGCTTTTTGATATAGCATTTGTTTTACAACGGACTGCATATATATTAAAATACGAAATTCAACGGTACCCTTTTTCCCATAATTTATATTTTAAAATCTGTTGCTATGCGTCTAAAAATACCTTTTAAAAAATCACGATATATTACCAAAAAACATACTGAGTTGTCAAAGTTTAAATTTACGATGCTTTCTAGAATTACAAAAGCATTTCTCTAATTCTAATTAATGCTGGAAAACACTAAAAAAATCACACTATCATCTCAAATTTTAGTCATAAAAGCATCAGATGTTTTTTATTATCCTTCTTAGATGCAATGCAACATTTTTTCTAAATATACAGTGTACGAAAAGGATGCATATAAAATTTCAATTTTGTATTTTAATACATACAAGCTAACGTAACAAATCGATGTGTTGCATTTTTTGCATCCGATGAGATCTTACGATTTTTCGAGGGAAAAAAAAACTTTCTACATTTAGAAAAGATTTATTACAGAATCATTATTATTATATTTTTTATTTAATTCTTATTGTAAGCAAGTAATCATCTTTATAAAGTAAATTAATCGAAAATTACTAGGCTTTGAAGCAATTATTCTACATCGTGTTTATAAAAAAACAGATATATGGTAAAAATAATTTGATTAGTCTTAAGGTTTATTACAAAAAACTTGACGAGAGTACCATTATAACCAAACTAATGTTTGTCCACTTGTAAAACATGTCGGAAAACAGTTGAACATCGTCATGTTCTGTAGTGTAGGTTGTTATAGTTTACACAAAAACATTCATTCTGAATATATGCCCTGTGCATTTGTTTGGACTTCAGACTCTATCAGAATCCATATACATTTTTAAAAAAATCTGAAGATGCCATTTCATGGATCAATAATAATAATATAATATTTCAGCCTGTTGGTAATGGTTATGGTAAATGTGAAATTAAGTCGCATGGATATTCTTTAAATTACATTTCTTTAAGAGGATGAAAACTAAAAATCATTAAATTCATTTATACAAACAAAACAAAAGCAACGACTTAACCATTTCGGATAGCAGACAATAATACATAATACTAGCTATTCAAATTGATTATTTTAATTTCTATTTGTATGAGAAAATAACAACAAAAAGGTTTAATAATTCTATCATTTCTTTCTTCTTTTATCACCACAGTGGAGTAATTTTGCTGACACCATTAGAGAAATGTCATTAATAATTGCAACAACAACAATAATAATAACAATATCTCGGAAAATAATTTAAAATTCACATTTTTATGATTTATTATAACATTCTTGCAACCATTTAAAAAAACTGACGCGAGTGTCAACGCTCAACGTTTCATATTGTAGGAAGCGTATCTGTGAAATACAAATAAAAGTCAATTTTTAATATAATAAAAACAGTCCTTACTAAAGAAAATTCGTTATCTAAAAGATCTGAATACATTTTTTAATTAGAAATGAATTTCTATCATCAGTAGTTAAAGAGTAATTACAATAAATTACATTTTGGATTACCCATGGCTTTAGGTTCAATCCATGAAATGTCCGAAAAATTAATTATCCAAATTGATTTAAAATTTTATGCGATATTCACGCAAACTATGCACCAGTTTGATTGAAAGAAATCTTTGAAATAAAATGAGATAATTATAACAATCATTGAAATTTAAATTTTAGGAAATTTAGAAATTAAGCAATAAATTATTGAGTAATAAAGACAATTTTATTAGCAGTCTTTATAAGAATTTAAAATATTTTATTATAAATTAATTAAGTCTGCATACGTGTTCACATTTTGAAATTAAGATTTCAATTATGTAAAGACGATGGCTTTGATGATCAAAATTCAGAAAATAATTTTGTGCTTTGGAATAAATAACTTATTTTAAAATTACATTTCGATTTTAAATTTCAAAGTCACGATTCCACTTATGTCAATTACAATTTCGCTATAATTATTTTTATGAGTAAAATCTGTGATATATTAAATAAAATATTTTTTTAAGTTAAATTTTTTTCAATTCAAACAAGTCTTAAGAATGATGTATGTTTTGAAACTTTTGTATGTTTTATTTATATTTTAGAATTTAAACAAGTCTTACAAATGATGTACGTTTAGAAACTTTTGTATGTTTTGATTATATTTCTGAATACCATGTATTGTGTGAATTAATTGAAATTAAATGAAAATCTAATTTAAACAATTTTACTATACGTTTCTCCCGGTATATCAAGCAATAAAATTTTATTATTTCATATTTAAGACATTGGTTAACACTCTCGTTTATAAAAATATTTTGAAAAACAAGCCCCAATTAACTATTCACATTTTATTTTGAAGCTTGAACAGCATAAATATCAAGTTTAATGATGCTTGTGAAATTGTGAAATACATAGCAGAACTATTTACTTTTCGATTATTCAATTGGACATCTAATCAAAAACATGATTAAAGAGGTATTTTGAAGTTAGCAGTAAGATCTTCAAAGTTTAAATTATCACAAATGTCTATCAAATAGCAAACAATAATACTTTTTTAGTTCTTATAAACGTTACATCAAGGTCGTTTAGTAATTTCTACTTAATGTAATTTTTAAATATTTTAATGTTTTTAAAAATTCAACATACATTTTTTAAAGAATCCATTTAAAATCTATATTAAGTTCAAAATACGTTTTTTTATCCAATTAAAAATATTTCATAAATTAGAGGATTAAAGAAAATTTCAATAACTGTTAAAAACCTTTTTCTTATTTTTTAGTACGTTTGGTCATCATAAGTAATCTGCTTAAACATAATGACATGTCATGCATTAAAAAAGTCCATTTCACTAAGTACAGAGAGAAGGGGGTCTTTTCAACAACTTTTCATCCTTTTTAATAAATCGTAAGCTAGTTATTCTAAATTAAATAAAAGATACAAGAGCTGAATGTACATAAAAATTAATATACATTAATATATATATATATATATATATATATATATTACAAAATTTATTTTTTTCCTTAATCTGCTAAATTATTCTATAAAATTTTTCCGTTTAATAATATTCCGTATATAACCCCAGCTTATTAAAATAATTCTGATTCTTAAAATAGTCTTTTACTATCCATATGTAAAACCAATTTATCCTAATCCACTTAATAATATTTATTCGAAAGTAGTTAGTCTAAAAATGGCGATAACTTTTTTAATTTATTCTTTAAATAGAACATCTTTATTTTAATCCATTATTAAAATTCATTGTTATTATTCCCGTGTAGTCAAATTGCTATAACTTCTTTATTTAAATGCTAAAATATCGCATCTCTTAAATTATTCCGCTCAGAAAACCTTATTTCCGTAAAGTTATTCTATTATTAAATATTAAATGTCTATTAAAATATTTCCAAAAAACTTTAATTTTTTCTTTTTTTTTCCTTCTACAAAAATTCATTTTCTTTTTATTATTATTATTATTTATTACGTATTAAATTCGAAGTTTAACTACAGCCTCAAAACAGATACATTCGTTTGTTGATATGGCAGACATCTGGTACAAGATTATCCGAATATTCTGGAAAAGAGTAGAACATTTCTCGCGGGAAGGAAACCATTTTTCGACAAGATAATTCCACCGGAAATACTAATAGAGTTCCTTAAAAGACCTTTTGATTTGATAAAAGTTGGCCACGTGACGTATTCTGTCTTCTTACGCGAGCTAGTTTAAAAACACGTACACAATCAATTCGGAGGAGAATTTTTGACGTCGGCGTTTGCTAAAAGAAACGGGACGGATTTTGTAAAATAATGGAACGTTGTCATCGAAAAGAACTTGACAGTGGAGATTTTTTACGTTTAGCGTTGGCTAACGAGCAGAGTAAAACTTTAACTGCCTTCTAATACGGAACACCGTCTTTTACTTAATAACGTAGAGAAATTTGGTAATGTTTTAGAAGGGTTTCGTGCCAAGTGGATTCAATCCATTCACCTAAATAATGACATTAAATTTGGGACAATTATTGACTGTCGCAATGGATAGTACTGCTGCATAGATTTAACTACAGACTACCGAGCATTCCTCCTGCGGTGATGTCTTCAAACTGTAAATAAACATTTTTTTCTACTGAAAACGGACTGAAGTTATTTGTTGTTGGTGACACCACACGGCCTCCTGATGCGATCTAGAAGGGAAACCTGGCACAGAGTTAAACCTGTTTATCAACGAGTTTTCGACTGCCATTCACACCGAATTCGAACTTGAAAATACGACATATATACACTGCTCAAAACAATTAAAGGATATTGCAGTTTTAGGTGGATTTTGTATCTGGGAAACTTTTTAGCTGATTGATAAATGGTCGACAGACATAGTAGGTTATATGAGAATAAATTACACATGTTTGGCAGAAAAAAAATGCATTTTATTGCGCATTTGTGTACAAAAGGATAAAAACACAATTTGTGCATATGAGAAAAAAAAGAATAAGAAAAGGTGTTTTCTTCTAAGAAAATCATTTTCAGTAGGGGGTATGGTTTCCACGGGCGGCCAGCAACGTTGAACACCTTTGAGGCATGGACTCAATGAGGCTATTAATGACGAGTTGGGGTATTCTGCCCCATTCTTCCAGAAGAGCTCTTTCCAGTTCTTGGAGAGTTTGTGGGGGTTGTTGGCGGCCAGAAACTCGTCTTCCTAGAGCGTCCCAAACGTGCTCGATTGGATTCATGTCTGGAGAACAAGCTGGCCATTCCATTCGAACGATTCCTTCCTCGAAAAGGAAATCCTCCACCAGGTTTGCACGATGTGGCCTGCAGTTATCGTCCATTAAAATGAAGTTATCTCCGATTACTGCAGCGTAAGGGACTACAATAGGTCTGAGGATCTCATCCCTATATCGGCAACCAGTCAGAGCTCCATCTCGAATGATGTAGAGGTCAGTGCGCCCGTCAATGGAGATGCCACCATACACCAACACTCCTCCACCGCCAAATCTGACACTTTCGTGCACGAACGCAGGATTATTCCTACTGCCACGGTCCCTCCAGATGAAAATACGCCTATTATCCGGATGCACAGAAAAACGGGACTCGTCAGAAAACAGAATATTGCTCCATTCATTTCTCCTCCAGTTGACATGCTCGGTTGCCCACTCCCTGCGGTCGCGACGATGCCTTGATGTTAATCTAACACATACCATCGGTCGGCGAGCATACAGACCTACAGCATGGAGCCGGTTTCGGACAGTCTGAGTTGAAATCGTGGTGCCTGTAGTCGAGCGAAGGTGTTGTTGGAGAAGAGTAGCGTTCATGTTCCGTTATCTCCGAGCTGTTAACGCTAAATACCGATCTTCATTGGGCGTTGTTGCCCGTCTACGACCTTGCCCTGGTCTTCGGCCTGCACATCCACTCTCCAAAAAACGGTTCCAGATCCTGGAAATGACACTTTGTGACACTCCAATGGCTTGCGCTACTTCGGCTTGAGTTTGGCCCCCTTCTAACCTACCAACAATTCTCCAAGCTTCTGAATCTGTCAAATGACTTCGCTGAGACATCGTACTCATCGAAACAAAGCAATCACTGAATGACGATCATCCTTGTCTTCATTCTCTTTTATCCAGTTGAAAGTGAAATTTCATTCACTGCCGCTGAAGCGACGTTTTTGACGTCGAACTCAAAATTTGCATACTCCACAGTTTGAATACCAGAAAAATTTGCATTTGTGATTCTCTTCTTCTATTTTCGGCAAAAAAAAATTCGTTTATATCTTTAGTTTATATAAAACTTCAAATATCCTTTAATTGTTTTGAGCAGTGTATATACATTCTCGATGGGTTTAAAACTCCAAACGTTTAGGAGCAATCCCCGCAAATATATTCATCATATAGAGTTTTTAACGGAAATGATTTGTTTCTTATTCTTGATAATACATTTGTGGAATCGCTAACATAATGAAAGTGCAGCATCATTTATTCACTCTAACATGAACAAAAGGAGACTTTTGAGTTTTCTGAACTAATATGCAGTTAAAGGAGGGATAAAATCCAATCGTGAATTGAACCATTAGAAATTATAACTAGAACGAAAAATCCTGTTTCAAGCATATATATTATGAAATAATTTCGAAACACATTCAGGATACTGTCTGTAACTCACTTACTGTGTTCCGTATTTGAATTATACTTTTGATGACATTTTTTTAAATAATTTAGCTTAAATTACAATAATAAGCTATATGTTTTCTTTATAGTTTAGCATAATGAATTTTTGTAGTATTGCACACAATATACACAATGTGTATGCATATGCATATGCATGTATAAATATCTTATACATACAGGAAGGCCCCACCAATGCATAAGTGGTTCAAACCGCAAGCTGGCCTACGGGAGGTGCTGGATTCGAACGTATGTTACGCTCGCTGGCCGTTTTTTTTTTTTTTTTTTGGTGATTTCCTTTACTTTTTTTTCGAAAATGCCTAACGCTGCGTAACCATGATTAAATTCTTTAGAGGAATTAAGTTCCATTGTCCTAAAGAGTGAAGAGAAAATTTAAAATGTAACGTCAAACGAAAGTTGTACTGTAATAATTTTAAATTGGTCTTTTGAAAAGAAATACTTAAGAATACATATTTTTACATACCTCCGAAAGAAAAAAAAAAGAAAAAAAAACCTTTGAAAGCGTTTTAATGCTCATATTTTTTTAAATTATCAAACTTCGAAATACATTTTTATATTAATAGTCGGTATTCTTTTTGTAATAAAATATATATTTCTTTGAAGTATCCAATGAATATTTGAAAACATAGAAAATATATCTTTTTAATGGGAATCTTCTACATAAGGAGTATGTGAGTACGAAAATACCTTAATATTTGGAAAACTTTAAGGCGTTTCATAAATCTGACTGCCTTAAAAGAAAGAAAGTGAAACTTTAAATGAAAACTGCAATGAAACAAATTTACTTTAGGCATTTGAAACATACACGGAAGAACACATTCTTTTATATACTTTCGTTTGAAGAAAGACTTGCAACTCTTTAAAATCCCTTTTGAGTAAATCATTTTAAATTAATCATACTTAGAAGTACATTTTACATCTAAATATTATTAACCTTCTATAATTTTTTTTTTCTAGAATCCAAAAATATATGTTAAAACGCATGTAAAAAAAAAAAAAATAATAATAATAATAATGGATAGCTTCGAAATTAGACTTATTTAAGTATGAAATTCTTTAATGTTTTTGAAACTCTAAAAACGTTCTTTATATTGTCTGTCATAAATATTAAGAATAAATTTTAAATTGTAACATTAAACAAACATTGAATTATTACTGCTTTAACAGGATTTTTTGAAAAGAAATGCGAAATAATATATACTTTTACAGTGTCCCATTTCATGAATTGTTTTAATTCTTTAAAAATCTCTTTTGAAATTTGATTTTTTTTAAACTAATCATACTGACAAGCGTTTTTTCCATCTAAACATTATTAATCTTCTTTAACGAAATATGTAATTTGCAGAATCTACAAAATTATTTAAAAACAAATAAAGAATATATTTTGATAAAACTATTTTAAAAAGTGTTTCTTTCTTTGAAAAGTAATTTACATTATCTATTTAGTTAAATTCATGCGTACTTTATAAAAATTATGCGTTCGTTTAAATTATGACTAAACGTTTTTAGTATTTTTGTGAAATGATAAACATAGGAACAGTTTTTAGGATTTCCGATATTCATTATTCAGCACAAATCGGCAAGAAAAATGACGCAATCACAGTTTTATTAATATGATGATTTTTCAAGTTTGTCCTTAATGATCTGTTTTGCATGAAATATGTTTTCTATACTAATTAGTTTTATTTGAAAGGCACATATATTAGATTTTATTATTATAGCTCCCAATAAATAAGGTAAAGCCAGGAGAGATGTCGCGGTCGGAGAGATTGCACACATAGAGGTTCGGGGGGGAAGGAATAGAGTGAGCGCGCAGCGACTCCAGGTAGTTGTACAACAGCAGTAGTGGAGTGTCTACTTGAAAGTGCACGTCGATTGTTTTGAGCGTTTAAGATAAAGCATTGCTATTTTGTTTTGTTTTCCCAAAGTAAATGCTTGAATTTTCATAGCTATTTATCAGAATTTCTATATAATGTCAGTAGTACAAAATATTTTAAACTTAAACGATTTCTCATAAGCGACTAATCTAGACTAACAATGTGAACATCAACGGTTCGTTTTAGTAGCGGCCATGTTTATATAAAAGGCCGCGCAATCTCTCCTACCGAAATTGGAGAGTTTGCGCAACTGCTACTTAGGAGAGTTGGTGCATTGTTTCCATTAGTTTCCATACTAGGAGAGATTACGCATGTTATTGGCAAATTTGCATAAAAAATGAAAATTTAAAATGGACTAATTTTAAGTTAAACGTGATATCAAGTAACTTAATGTTGTTTTGTAATCTTATCTGGACTTGCTTTTTCTGATTCTTTAATTTTTTTTTTCCTTTAATAAAATTTTTTTAATGGTTTTTTAAATTATTTCCTTTTTCTGATTCTTTAATCATTAGGTTGAAATGTTCACTCCTAATACAATAATATTTGTTCACAAAAACCTTACAACAATGTCATTTAAGTGTAATTATTATTGTTAACAATTCAATTGTAGTTATTATTAGTAACAATCTATCCTACCCATGTGCGCAATCACACCAATCCTGTAAGGACAGATTGCGCAAAATAACTTTCTATGTTTTATTACAACTTTTTCTATTAAATTATAACATAACAACAAAATAGCAATGGAAATGCATAAAAAACAAAAGGAATAAAAATTATTCATGGATAGTTTAGCAAAAAATTAATATTTAAATTTTTTATTGTTATTCTTTTGAATTGTTCGCAGACTCTCCAAGCTTTACCTTATTTAATCCAAAGCCGTTTGGCTATAGGAGTTGATAAAAATATAACTTATATTCAATATTTTCTATAATTTTCGTAATATTTTGAAGTTTTCAAAAAACTTTGCTTTAATTTATTTTCACGTTTGCATGAAATGTTACTTATTATTATTGGACTTCCTATGCTTATGTTCCTATGTCACGATATGCTGATTTAAATTTTAAAGTTTAATATACACTTTATCTAATCGTTTCAAAATCAAAATAAAGTATGTAAAAATTCATTTTTACATGCTTTTTGTACTGTTTAGTAAATAAAAGAACAATCTTAAGCTTTGTTTTGTGACTTCCATTCCAAAAATACCAATTTATATGTCAATATATTAAAGTTAGAGAATAATTGCATCATTACGAGCTTTTGAAAGGTAGAATTGAAACATCCTTAGGTTATACGATACTTAATCACTTTTCACCTTTACAATTTTACCATTTGCACAGTTTACAATTGTAAAAAAGGAGAACACATCATACTAAATCTTCATAGAACATTGTTATAAAAATGTGACTGCTACCACTGCCAATTGGCTAGTTAAAACGTCTATATTTTATTTCTAGCGGTTGTTTATATATAGAAATGGTAAGAATCATGAAGTTTCCAAAACTGACACTTATTTTTTATTAAATAAATAAAATCCGATCTAGCTTTTGAAAAATGTTGCGTTTTTCGAAAGATGTTTAATGAAATTATTCAACAACCCTTTTCAGCTTAAATAAATATGTCCGATGGAATTCATATGTGTTATATATAGTATTTGGTTGTGTTTTTCGTCAAGTCATTTAGTAAAATTATAAGATTAATGATGTTGTTAACACCTCATAACGGAAAATTGAATGAAAATCTTTTATATAATAAATGCTTTCCAAATACAAAATATTATATCTTTAAAATTTGTATTTATTGAATGATTCATGGAGGTATAAGTAGCTATTTCTGTAATTTACCAATACTGTAAGATTATACGTAGGATTTATCCGCCTGACAAAAAAAATTACTTCAACTGATTGCACGAAGTGATATTTTTTCTTTTATTCAAAAAAGAAAGAAATTGTTTTTTTTTTTTTTGTCCTTTACTAAATCAACAGAATATTTTTTTAAAGAAACCATACAACTAAAGCTACATATGCCATGAAGAAAAACAACATTAAAAATAGTTTTATTAATGTTTGGTAGGATAATTGAAAGAAAGTGGAGACTCACACGGTTTTTTGAAAGATATGTCTCTTTTCAAAACAAATTGCCTGCCACAATCATATTTGAAAATTCTTTAATTTCCGGTTGCGTGTATTCTTCAAAATTCCATTTCCGTTTTTTAATAAAATATTTAAAAAAATATTCTTTCCTTTCCATTTCTGTTATGTTGCGGTAAATAAATAGATATTTTCTCTTTTTAAAATTCGTTTTCTGTATTTTTTTTTTACAAATTCGAAGAATGAAAAATGGAACATCTGGAATTATAATCCTAAATTAAAGGGACAGATCACCTTTAAAATGGTCAAAAATTCAATTTCAAGATTTTGATGTCAGTAAATAGTGCATTTTATTCTGAGTAGAAATGTACCAATGTTTTTCTGAGGCGATAATTATTGACGAAGATATAAAGTAAAACACAATCGTCATTCTTTGTTTGTGAATGGAGAGTGAAAACTTTAAATGCATTTAATTCACAACAATGATTTTCAAACGTGCGCGCACGATTTCTCCAAAAATAATTTAGATGGAACCTCAATTTTTTTCAAACTTATTAATGTTGCAACAATGAACAAAATGAACTAGAATCTTTTAATTTGATCCATAAATTAAAAAATAATTAACTGTAATTAAATTAAAAACGCATTTTGAATGCGCTTTTCGATGAATTACAGTTAATTATTTTTTAATTTATTGACCAAATTAAAAGATTCTAGTTCATTTTGTTCATTGTTACAACATTAATAAGTTTGAAAAAAATTGAGGTTCTATATAAATTATTTTTGGAGAAATCGTGCGCGCAAGTTTGAAAATCATTGTTGTGAATTAAATGCATTTAAAATTTTCACTCTCCATTCAAAAACAAAGAATGACGATTGCGTTTTACTTTATATCTTCTTCAATAATTATCGCCTCTGAAAAAGATGGGTACCTTTCTACTCAGAATAACATGCACTATTTACTGACATCAAAACCTTGAAATTGAATTTTTGACAATTTTAAAGGTGATCTGTCCCCTTAAATAACATTATTCGTAATATTTTATATTAATAGAAAATATAATTCTATCCCAATGACTACCACGTATGTCAAATATATTTTTCCTCTTTACTAGCTGTATTTGAAATGAAGCAAAAAATAAATAAATATAAATACATAGAAATTTTCTTCTTAATTATATGCCATAAAACAACTTTTGCTTTTTCAAGTGATTAAATTTCTTTTTTAGAAGAAATATCCCACATATGAAGACACTCTTTACATTTAATAAATTAAATAAATTACCTAATACAAAAAATCTTTTAAAATTAGAAAAAGAAAAAAAGACCTAAGCTGTATGTATTACATTTCATTTTACAGACCGGGTAAAAACGTAATCCCTCCCTGATAACTCTGCAACAAATCTTCCTATAAAAATATAACTGGTTCCAATTGATTAGTAATAACGTCTACTAGCTTTTCTTATATTTATTTTTTTTCTTAAGGCTGCTCGTCAGTCAACTTCCCGATTCCCCTCGCTAATGTTATTCCTATGGTCGTAGGATGCATTTGTGTTTTTTAAATATATAGAAAATTAATATTTTTAACTTCTGTTTCCTGTGTACTGTTCTTAAAAAATGTCTCTTTTTTTCTTAGTTATCAAAAATTTATATGCTTTTTATACTTAGTTATCAAAAATAGCGTCTATTATTTTAAAAAAGGAAACAAAAATAAATAAAAATAAATGTAAATAAAAAATCTATTTTTTTTCGCCAAATTGGCAGGGGAAAGAATCGCGCCAACGTGGCGCGTATATGACATCTGTACCAAAATTTTATTAATAAATGATGCATAAATTAGTAAGAATACAAAATATAGTATTTTTAAAGAAAAACACTATGCAAGCAATGGTATAAGCGCAAATAGACATCGAACAATGGTTCCTTTTCCTAAATTATTTCTATTTCGTATAAATATGAAACTATAATATTTAAAGCATGCAATTTGAGCAAATAGGTATAAAATATTGATTCGCTGTTTTCTACACCTGTTTGTAGTTAAATTACTGCTACCATACTATTTATCTTAGAAGCTGGAAATCGCGAGCAATTAATCAGAGTTAGCTGATGGTAAATGTCCGCGTAGCTAATGGTAAATTTATTTAAAAACCGTTTTTCTTTTTTACTGTCCAAAAAATTTTATTTCGCAGTTATTATGATATAAGATAGTTTGCAGAAAATTATGAGAATATACGCAGAAAATAAAGTGAGAAAACTAAAGTTTAATCGTGAATTAAACACGTGTATTTTTAATTATAATTTCAATTTACTTACTTTACATAAATTCAAACATACTGACTATATAAGACTAAATTGCTAAGATCGATGCGAGAGAGTGTAAAATATTAAAAAGAAAAAGGGTTTTTTGAAATGTAGTGTATCCGCTTTTGCTGTCCGCACATGATTTTTAACAACTAAAAAAATAAATAAATATGGAACATTATCTAAAATATGGTATTTTAGAGAAAGAATCGTGTTATATAGTTAATATTTTCTTATATTTTTTACCAGTATATTACCTATAAATAAATTTTACAGAATCTCAGGAGTAAAACAAACGACAAAACTTCAAAGATTCTCTTCCTATTTCAACTAACTGAAAGGATAAAAAAAATCATTATACGAGACATACTGTGTAGCTATATTTTAAACATTTGTTCAGAACTTATTTTTTTAATTATTTATTTATTATTTATTTACTTATTTATTTATTTATATATATTTTTTAATATATATATATATATATATATATATATATATATATATATATATATTTTTTTTTTAATTTATATATATATTTATTTATTTATTTATTTATTTATTTTTCGGGGGGGGGGGGTATGGTATTCGACCATAACAAAATTTTGCAAAAGTGACACTCAGCTGTGAATACAAAAAGCATTGTAAATTTCAGCAAAAGTATAACAGTGATTTATTTCAGGAACTTGGTTTTAAATAAGTACTGTCTAAAATATTAACATTTACTGAACTCTGTTAAAAATAGAGAAATGTTTCTTAATCTTGAAAAATATAATATAACTAGCTGTTACCCGTGACTTCGTTCAACTAAGATTTAAAGAAGAATAAATGCATTTATTAAGCAAAATATTTCACTCCCGATAATTAAAAACGTAAATAATTGATTAATCCTTTATCACATTTCATAGAAGACAATACGGTATTTCTTTAGGGGCCTTGCCATAACCCAGTTTAAAAAAAGTTAAATTTTATGCCAAATAATCTCGAAAATGAAATTGCAACCAATGGAAAAATGAGGGCCAAATAAAATCATGGAAATCGACGAATTGGGTAAAATTAAATGGCAATTTTACCTGATAATTTAACTGATTTTAACTCATTTTAATGTAACGACTTTGCGAAACGTTTTAACAGAAATCCTTCAAAAATAATTAATTTGAAATTGTATATGCTTTTTCTTTAAATTAAATTCTTGTGAATAGGGAGCAATAATTTATACACCTAAATGCAAGGAACATAAATTTGCCTCCTTGGTTTAATCGATAGCTGAAACAAATCTTGATATCTGAATGACAATACGTTGACAGACGATTTTTGTTCTGCATAATAACTTGATTCATAAAGTTTCAATATGTGGGAATATGTTTTTATTTTTCGGAATTTTTTTCTGCAATCAAGAATTTGTTTTCACCTTTTTTTTAAATTGAAATTAAATTATTTTTTCAGTTTTAATGAGAAAATGCCGTGCAAAATATATTAATCCGTTTTATTTCTCCTCTTTACTCATAAAAATGTAGTAATTTAGAGAAATTTCGTTAACATTTACAATTGTAATAATAATAATATATTGGAATTTAATTAGAAATTTTAAAATCTAAGAGTTTTTATGACATCATCGGATCAATGATAACCGGTTTTTAACTAACGCTTCGATCGATAATCTAGTTATGAAATACAAACAGACGATCAGGTTTCAATCTAATACATTCGTGTTCATTTTTGTTTTCCTAATAATCATGATGTGAATTTTGGCAGAAAACTCTCATCTGTATGTAACTGATATTTTAATGCTAATCCATATAATAACAGCGCTAAGGACATGACTGTCATGAACAGTTCCGGGATGAATCAATCAATGAATGTTTGAGATCAATGTTCAGATCAATGAATGTTTTAATTACCGAAATCTATACATAATAATATTAAATTTGATTCCTAATATTACAAGAATCAAAATAGATGAAAATATAATTACTATTTTTATTATTATGCGTATCCTTTAATTTATCGCAGATAATCTGGTAAAGTGTGAAGTTCAGATTATATTAGTAGTTTGTAGCAAAGAAACAAATGGGAATTTGAGAAATATAATGTAATAGTAGGATACTTAGTTGTAATCAAATAAAATAACTTACCTTCCTGTCAATGTTCTTAAGAGAAAACGTGTGAAATTTACAAAATTAAATGCTCAAAAGTTAGAGAAGTCGAAGATAAAACCTCTCTGGCTAAATATAAACGACTGATTTCGAAAATGTGTCTCCTTCCCATAAATAAATAATTAAAAGATTTTATTTTTGGTTAAGTGTAATGTTATTATTTAGTATACGATTTTGTTTAATATTTGTTTATTTTAAGAATGGAAATAGATGAAAATATAATTACTATTTTTATTACTATGCATACCCTTTAATTTATCGCAGATAATCAGGTAAAGGGGGAAGTTCTGATTAACTTAGTAGTTTGTAGCAAAGAAATAGATGGGAATTTAAAAAAAGATAATGTAATAGTAAGATACTTAGCTGTAATCAAAGATAATAACTTACCTTCCAAAATCGTCTTGAGAGAAAGATTGGGAAATTTGCAAAGTTAAAGATTCAAAAGTTAGAGAAGTCGAAGATAAAACTTCTCTGGCTAAATATAAATGACTAATTTCGAAAATGTGTCTTCATCCCATATAAAAATAATTAAAAGATTTTATTTTTGGTTAAGTGTATTGTTACTATTTAGTGTAATACGAATTCGTTTAATAATTGTTTATTTTCATTTATGTATTTGTAATACTGGAACTGTGCATTTATAATGAAACTACTGTAATTTTATATATTTTAGTATTTCTTGAACGTTTAAAAATCATTGCAAGGCGTGTCGACATATTAATACTTGGCTTTTATCCAGAATTTGTAACGCTAGAATTGGTGAGCAGCCTTGCGAAAAGCAGAAACACCTGGAGAGAGAGGGAGTTTTTCAACATGTCCGAGAAATAAACATTGTTAAACAGTCCAAATATTCGTAATAACTTTGGTGAGTAGTATTTATCTGTAATTTACATGTGTGCGCCTTATCAAAAACCACAAATAGCAATCGGGTTGGTAATAACGTTTTATTTCAATTTATATTAAAAATAGGATTAAGCGCAGCATCTAAATATTGAAATTGTAACAAATAAAAATTAGTAACAGTCGAATAGGACTTCCTATTTCGATTGTAGAGTAAAACGCTTAAATTTTGATACCAGATTGTTCGCCATTTGGTCAAGAAGTTTATGCAATATAAAATTGCAACGTGTTAAGTACCTAACTTTCGATTAAATTGTAAATCTCTATTTATAATTCATATCTCCTGTAATCATTACTTTTCGCGCGGATTTTTACTGTAGTATTAATTTTAACCATTTCAAACATGCGACTTTGAAACATAATAAATTTGCATACATGAAATATGATTTATGAATGAAAATTAATATTCGAAATAATTGTTAATTTTGTAACTTATGAATATTTGTTTACAGAAAGTATTTTCCAAAACCTTTTAATATCCATATTCAAATTTTCAAATCATTCTTCTAAGGGGCTTTTGAGTTATGCTAAAAATGCCACAGTACAACAATTTGGAGGAATGTATAGTCATAAAACATTAAAACAATGCAGAAGTGGTCACTTTCATTTATTATCATAATTAAACGATTCATTTAGCGTTAATATGATACAAATATAACATCCATTAAAAGAGCTTATAAACATTTTTTTACTATTAAATTTCAACGTTAGAGGGATGATTTACACATTTGTGACAATCCTCTTCCCCCTTCCCTACTAAATGTATCCAATATTTTTAATATTGGATATCTTTGTAAAAAATCACAGAAACTGTATAAACTCATATCACAGCTAATTTGTGGTTTCAGATTCACATTCTGCTGTCAAACTTAGATGCTCGCAATCTTAGATGCTGATGTGCTTCTTGCAATATGGTGACGGCCCCATAATGATGGTAATATAATAACTATTTCGTGAATAAAACATTTTGTTCTCTCATTATTACTAAAGAGGAGAACTTATAATGGCAAATAAACGAATACTCACAACAAAATAAGCTACATTATTAACAATACATAAAACTGAATCTTCAGACAACAAAAATCTACACGATACCATAAATAGAAATAAATTTTTAAATATGCTTTGTATATTCAAATTCAAAACATATAATTATTCAAATACATAATATCAGAAAAATGCTTTTATTTAGGAAAATACTGTCCTAACAAATATCACAGCTTAAGATAGTCTCAATTTTATAGAATTTGTAAGAATGAAATCGAAAAAAAAAGAAAATTTTATAATTAGGGAGCAAGTCATTAGTATTATAATAAATAGTAATTCAGAGGAACAAATATATTTAACTTATTTGCTAGCTTTATGCGCATTATTTTAATTAAAATAACAGACAAATAAAACAATTTGAATAAAGTTATATATTATTTTATGTCAAAACTTTTTTTCATAACATCAATCTCTGGTTCAATGTCTATGTAGAAGTAACATTTATTCACGGAGTATTATTTATCTTCTTCCATTTGTGAAAATTTACTTAAAAATAAAATGATGCTAGAGAAAGAAATATATTTAGTCTGTATCTAAATTTGATACGAAACATTTAATATAAAATAGCAGAAGCGAATGAATTATGCCGCATTTAAGCCTCACAGTGATTCTATGTTTGTGTATTATAGTAATGTTTTTCGAAAACTTATATATCTGGCACCGATTCATTATTCCACATGTGATAATGTATATATAAGAAAGGATTATCCTTATATAGCGTTCAAGTAAATTATAGCGTGCGGCTTTTGACATATGCTGCTAAGTCTAGAAAAGACGTAAATCATGTTGGAATTTTCCATTTTATTATTTGAGTAATCTATGATATATTTAGACAATTAGATGCAGATAAAGAAAAAGATGAAATTTTTTTGTTTCATTTCAGACAAGACAGAACAAACAAATAACTTACTTTTATACTTTTACTATACTGCTTTTCATTTTGTGTGTGTATGCAGGAATTTCTTTGAATAATGGACAAGGAATTTATTTACCTGTTAACATATGTGTATACCGACGTATAAAATATAATAGATGCAAAGATTATTGTCAGAAAGTATTACTTCAATTTCATTGAATATATCTATTGAAATGAAAGTGAAATAAAAAATAAAATAATTAACTAGGGAACAAGTCATTAAAGTTACAATCATTAATGATGTAGTACATCTAATCTATGTGCTAAACTTATAGGAATTACTTTAAAAAAGAAAACATGAAATTATTCCAGACACATTTCTTCCAATAATCTTTGTATTGATAAATGATAAATTAAGGTACGCATAAGTTAAAGATAAACGGATTTACCTGTCCTTTTCTAAAATGTATTCTACCAAAGAAGCGCTAATAGAACAACAGTATATCCTTTATTTCTTATGCCATATTTAATATGAAACAACAATATTTTATCTCTTTCCCTTTATGTTCACTCAATTGTTCAATATTTCGTATTCTACTGAAACAATAAAATGGAGGTGGCTTAACATTCTATGTACTGCTCTTGACTTAGCAGCAGCATCTCTCAATAGTCACAAGTGGTAATCCACTTGAACATTGTATAGAGATCATTCTTCTTTTTATGTGCATTGTCACAGATGGGATAATGAATGAGTATAAGATGTATGATTTTTTTAGGATAAATAATACAAGTACGCAAATATTAAATCACTGTTAGATTTAATTAAATTCGAGAATGATATAAAATGATTTATAACACTACATTTTCGACATGTATTTGGATTTTATCTTATTTTAAAAAAATCATTTAAAATTAGAAAATATGTTAAAGATTTTTTTTTTCTAAATGTGTATTACTTGTAATGTAAAAATAATATTCACGTATTAATAAAGTTACTGATTTTATTCTATTTCGTTGATACATATTTTATAAAATTCAGTTTTTCACAAGCTATGCTATTTATTTTCATCATATTTTAAGAAATAACATTTTCCTCATGTGTCATATACACTATATTGCCAAAGGTGACCGGTCAGTTGCGATTTTAGACGTTTTGTTAACTATCTAGGACAATACATGAGGAATTAACCTGAAACTGCAGATGTGTAAACAGTATAGTATAGTTTATATATTTCCGCGAAGATTTTTTCCCGAAACCCCATAGGGGACAGTCAACAAATTGAAAAGAACGTATATCTTTTGGATTACCCTGTAAAACCTAATGTAGCAAAAGCGTTCAAACTCGAGATTATTAATAAGTAGCTTATTGTAATATACTGTGTTCATTTTGATGAGGATAGCATGTATACTGGAAGAGAAATTAAGGTTTTTATAAAAGCAGTCCCAGATTTCAACAAGTTTTTTGCTTATAATTTGCAGAGTTCTTAACATAAAAAAAAGTTATTTTCAGAAAATATGACAAATAAAATTGTACATATAACTCTGCAATCAGAATAAAAAAAATAATAAAAATTAGACGAAAAATGAGCAGGTTTACTAAAAAATGTTTCACTGCGCATGCGCGAATGCAATTAAAATATAATATGCATAATGTATTAGCTAAGTATATAGAGCAACTTTTGTGAAAGTCTCAAAATCCTAGCTTGAAAATTCTGAAAATTATCGTCGATAGAATAAGCTCAAAATCCGTTGTTCCCCAAAATAAGCAAAAAATGAGGGGTTGTATCAAATATCTGTTGATTAGTGCCAAGATAGCGTACACAATATTGTACGTACTACTATATTTGGATACAACCCCTCATCTTTTTGCTTCCTTTTGGGAACAACGGATTTCGAGCTTATTCTATCGACGATAATTTTTAGAATTTTCAAGCTATAAAGGCTTTAAAAGCTTTTAATTTTATAAAAGCTTTTAAAAAGGTTATTTTTAAATTGCATTTTAAAACATTATAAAGTATTACTAAGATTTGATATTAAAATGTTGAATTGTTATAATTATCCAAAATATTTTTCAATCAAACTATTCATTTCTGGCAATAAGTTTCGTGTTTAAATATACCTCGTGTTATACAAATCCATTTTTAGGCTCATTATTCAAAGAAATTCAACAAAGAAATAACAGTGGAGTAAAAGTAAATCTTAGTAAATCTTTTATTTGTGTTGATATATTTCATATGAAGCAACAATATTTTATCTATTTTTCTTTATGTTTACATGAGTGTTTAATATATCATTAACTGCTAAAAGAATAAAATGGAGGTGTAAAAATATTGTATGTAATCCCCTATACTTATCGATATATCTCGAGAATCACAGTGGCAATCCACTTGGGCATTGTATAAGGATCATTCTTTTTTATCTCCATTGTCACAGATTGTCTGTAAAACTTTTTTGATAATTATGACTACTGGAGCATCTGTAATGTTATTAGTGTTTATTATACCAGCCAGGCAAAACGTATTTGTAATTCTTAATAAAGGAACACATAGCTTTTATTTAGAAGCAATATTCCAATGAAGAAACCAATGTAAACCATTGTTTAAAGACGAACTTTAGTTTTCATTTTGATTCAGCTGAAATATTTAATAATCATATATGCATTTTTTAAATATTGTTCAACACTTGATTTATATTTCAAGAAGCTTTTCAGACTTATAAAATATAAAATTATTATGAAATGTATCTGTGCTCTTTCTACTTTCTTGGAATATTGGAAATTATTGTACCAATATGACTGCCAATAGCAATGTTTTTATCCTTTGTCTACCACTATATCAAAACAAAAAAACATAGGGCAGCTTTCCGCTAGGCCTGTATGACGAAGATTATTGCTTTGAAATTGTGGTTTAAAAAAAAAAAAAAATAATAAAACAATTATCCAGGACGACATTCTACCAACTTCTGGTTTTTAAAAAAATACTGTCAAAATTGCTAATGCCCACCCGAAATTTAGTACTATCGGTTGCTCTAATTGTTCTTCTTTTTTTCTGGCAAATTCTTATTCTATTCCGGTTGACAGAATTCTGCCTCTAATCAATGTCTACTTTATATACACACACTATATACACACATACACACACACACGCACACACACACACACACACACACACATACATACTGTCCTACCCGCCCTCGTCAGTAACTGTTCTTTTTACCGACATTTGGAATACCCATCGAAATTTTATTACTATCATTTAAATATTATTACAGAATGTTAAGATATGCAAAATATACTTATGAACACCAAAAAAATTTCATTCGAAGAAAATTTGCATTTTTTATTAATAAACTTATCCGTGCGCACAGTACCATGTTTAGGAGTAACTCGGGGGTTGCTCGTTTTGAAATGTCACACACTTAGTACGAGTAACTTAATCTCGAACTAAGATGTTTTGGGTGGTTACTCGATAATTCAATAAATTGCATTACAAAGTGTATAATGTCATTGAAACGGTTGAAGGACATTGACAATCATTCGAAAGGATGTTTTAAGCAATAGGGTTGAAACGTGATGATTTTGATATGTTTATGCTTAATCATTTGCTATTGTTAATTTACATAATAATTAATTCTCGCTATTATTAGTTGATGAATAGTAATTAATTACTATTATTGAAAAATAGTAAATAATTGACTTATTGACTGCGGTTATGTAACATTGCTTTATATATTTAATTAATGTCGCCTACACATTAAAAAACTATTTTTTTCTAATAAATTTTTCCAGAAATTTTGTTTAAAATTTTGAAATATGTGTCACTTTTTCTATCAGGCAGATTCTTTATCTTTTTCTTTTTTGAACATCATTACATGTTTCATTCTCAGCGTTAATTATAGAAAGGTGTATTTTTTAAGCATCTTGAAAGTTACTGAAAGGATGTTTCGTACGAAGTAAGGGGGGGGGGGTGATAGGACTAGGAACCTACTGTAATAGAATGATCGTTTAACCAAATCTTGTTTATTTCGGTGAGTTAATTGTAGAAAGGTTTGCTTCTCTGCAAGTCGGGAAAAGAAAATTTTGCGTGTTTTTATGAGGATTTTGATCTGCTTGCTTATATCTTACAACTGTAAAAGTAATGAAAATATATTTCTCAGATTTTTTTTTATTTAAACCATACTGCGATTTAAAAACATTCTGGAATTGAAATGTCATTCTTTCAGTGACACTGTGTCACTGCAGGCAAAAAAAAAAAAAAAAAAAAAAAAAAAAAAAAAAAAGTTTTGTGAAATTAGTAATAGCGATAATAATCATCTGTGTTAACGGAATTATTGGAAATTTTCACTTAAGGTGGTTTTAAAGTTTCCTACTCAACAACACGAAGTTTTATGACACATTTTCTGACTCATTTCTGAATGTAAAGGCAAGTAAATGAAAGGTGTGATTATTGAAACAATTTGAAATCGAATAGCGTTTTCCATTTTTTTAAATTATAAATGCACTACTTATTCAATTGTAAGCTATCCTTATTATCTTTCAACAAGTTTTTTTTTCCTTTTCCGTGCTATCGCGTTGATCCAATAAGCCAACTTTGACAGTATTTTCCGAAAATTATTTTACCTTGATCAAAAAATGGAAAATAACATTTGATTACATAGTTTCATTACAAGATGACCTGTCGATTTTATGCGTGTCTGGACAAAAATTTATTCAAAAATGTGTCAGAAAGTAACTTTTTTCGATTTAATAAATTACATGGGAATTTCTGCAAAAATCTACTTTTCTCTCTGAATGTTCAAAAAATATGATTTTAACCCTTTTTTCTTCCATTTTAAGCTGCATTAATTATTTTAATGACTATTTATTTGAATGTTATAATATCTTATTCTAAGTAATCCTTACTGTTACTACTGTGTATTTTTCCTCTCGTGAATATATTTTAATCTAAATCTAAAATATATAATGAAATTTATATACATTATTCAAGTGCACTAGAATATACATACTACATAATATGTTATGTGTTCACAGCTGTATTGAAAAATGGGAAAGACTAATAGATTTCATAGTTTCTTAATAGGAGCACCTGCCAATTTTATGCGTTTACGAATAAATTCAAGAATGTGTCATAAAGTAGCCAGTTTTGATTCGAGAATAGCCTAAAATAGGATGCAATACAATATTAATCTGCTTAAAAACCAGCATAGAAATTCTGGATTAAACGTTGTTCAGGAATTTTTATAAGGGGTTGAAATTTTTTTTCATATCGGTCCAGGAAAATAATAACAAAACTATTTGATATGTTTTCTGAACCTTTACTCTAACAGTGTTAGATTTAACATTTCAAAAGTCTTAGGTAATATTATTTGCAGAAAACTGAATGAATTATTTCGATAAACTCTGACACTTAATTCCTAATATAACCGATCTGATTCATTCTCACATAAACAAGTGGAAAATGAATTAATGGCTTTTGTTTTATTTGTTCCATTCAGATAATATATTATTCTCTCAATTCTTTTAATGCAACTACAATAAATCTAAAACTATTCTTACATATTTTTTTTTCCGAAGAAAATAATATATCATTTAATTGTATAATTAGAATTATTTATAATTCAAAATATTATGTTCCTTTATCATAATGTATCGTTTTATCTATAACATACATTTAAACATGCATTCAATAATTGATGCATCTTTTTTTTATATATAAAGTTTGAGATACAAACAGAAAAGGAAAGAAAAGAAACGGGTAAAAATTTCGATTTATGAAATTTAAACATATGAATACATCATATTTTGATGCATATTCATATTTTGCATACGAATATATATCAAAAACTTATATTATTTTGATAAAATTTCCTATTTTGATTTGCCATCGTCGTTGTCTTTAAGCTATTTTACTAATTACTCAATTGTAGATATTTGTGCCCCATGCTCTAGGGTAAAGCATCTGTTTGATAAATTCCGTTTGGTGCCTATTAACTTGTAGAGACCAGACTATTTCCGCTAAATTTTCCAGCATATGTAGACGAGAAAGGGAGTGGAAAACTGGTTTTCAATCTCTAAAATGCTGCAGGAGGTATTTAAGAAACATTCTTTCTTTTACCGCTAATATTTCTTGGAATCACTATCCTCTATTTCGAACGAATTTGTAAGATTTTATATATTTAAATAAAAATCTATCCAAACGAACCTACAGTTTATTTAATCTATAAGTACGGTAGATTTTCGTATTCATCGTGAATTAGTATAGATATACGCATGTAATGGTTATGTATGCTAAAAGTAATGATATATGTGAAATATTTTGAAATATCATGACATGCTTTTTAATCCATTTCTTCTTTAAAACCTTCTTCAATTTGCAATCAAATTCATTTAGGATTATTTTAATTCTAAATTTAAAATAATAATAATGATAATTTTAATTTTATGCTAAAGTTTATGAATACGAGAAATTTTAAACAAACACACTCATAGGACACATTTAAAATAAGAGATTTATTTATAAATTGGCTAAATGCTGAAAACTTGCCTAAAAATGTCTTGTTTTATTATTAAGTATGTATGCAATGAGTCCAGGACAAAAACTCCACTGACAAAAACCCCACCGGACAAAAAATCCCACCGGACAAAATCTCCAAGGACAAAAACCATCAAAATCATCCTTATATGATGTTATTTACTAAAAATCAGCATCTTCTAAAATTGCGCCTGAAAGGATATGATAGATTGTATACTTCTTCCTCGGAGAATGGGAGGGGGATGAATTAAAACAACTTTGTGCAAATTGCAAACGATGGGATCTTTATAATTTGTAAGGAAGAGATGACTGGAGTTTTACATTAAAATTAAAAAGATATTTTATTCAAGGTTTACACAGAAAATATGAAATTTAGTAAATCTCGTTACCAGGGCTAGAAATTTGATAAAATCTGGTAGCCAAAAAAAAAAAAAAAAAAAAATATATATATATCCCCCTCGCACTTTATTAATTATTCAAGAATAATTATTTACTCGTGAAATTTTAATTAAGTTTTATAGAGGATTTACTTCAAATGAATTACTTATATCACTGCTTCCCCGGGATTGGGGAAGAGGAAAATGCCATTTGCGTTCATTTCTTAAGCCGATTTTTGTACCAAAAGCGACATGCCAGATTAAAGAACTTGGTCGCCAGGCAAAAAAATGTGGTCACCAGTGGCGACCTAGTGACCGCATTTGTTAAGCTCTGCTCGTAAAGGTAAAACCAGATAATACAGAATCGCTAGAAACCAGGATTATTTCCGTTTTAGGTAGAACTATTTTCCATCTTAAAAGGCTTATTTCTTTGGTATTCTTTATGTCCATCTTTAGGACCATACAAAAATTTCCTATTGTATGTGTCTTATGCATATTTGACTAGTAATTTAATAAAATTCTCTGAATTATGACTTAGTGTGTAAGTGATTATTTTAAATATTTATTTTAAGTTGTTAGAAATATAAGACATAAACAAAGTAAAAACAGACCAGGTTTTAAGAACATTTTATGAATATAAAATATCGGCATATGTAATTTTTTTATTTATTTGGTTTATAATTACATATTTTATAGATATGAGTTTTATTAAGAAATTGATATGAAAGTGCAATTTATTTGAAATACAGACAGTGTCTTTTTATCGGAGCACTTTTTCCCTGTTTCCCAGATTCTCGTTTACTTATACTGTTGAAATGAACAATAAAAATAATATTGATCATTATTTATGAAAAACAGTAGTTTAGTGTAAAAATCTCAAAAGTTAATTTTTCTTTCAATTGACACTAGTAGTTTAAAATATTCAATAATTTGGAATTTTAAATTTACAATTAATTTAATTTTTCATGTCAATTTGGAAGGTAAAATGTGTCCTTTCTCATCGAAAAATAGATTTTATCTTAATTATTCATTATGTTAATTAACAGAAATAATATACAGCAGTACAGCTTTTCATTGCACTATTGTGATATTCTAAGAAGCAAAACCAAAGTATAATTATTTTAGACTTTTAGAATACCGACGACATATTTTGTGCGAATTGCAGAATAATCATATAATTAAAATCTGCGTCACCCTCTACCCAAAAATCATTCAGTGTTGAACGTGAACCAGTATTTGAAGTTGTCCCTTTTTTTTCAGCTGTGTTTCATTACAATTTTTTTTCTGAAAAATAACCACTTGTTTACAATTTTACATACAAAACTAACCAAGTGAAGATGACATAATTATTCAATAATTTTTCCAAATGACGGAAGTTTATTTAATTATTTATTTATGTATAGTAAATATTAGCTCGCTTTTTTTTTTTTTTTTTTTTTTTTTTTTTTTTTTTTTTACAAATACGTAACGCTGTAAAATAATCGTAAAGAATATTTTTCTAGTATTTGGTGTTATATTATTTATTCTGATTAAATTATTTTTTTTTAATTTGGTATTGTTTCCTTTTACTTAATCATTTACACAATCATCACAAGGGCAGCATTAAAAATTCATATTTGGATTTTAAGATAGTTCTAAAATGAGCTATTCAACAACGCCAAACTTTGATTCATTTTACACGTAAAAGCAGAAAATTGGCAGGCCTGACTATTTAAGAGATTTGGAATGGAAATGAGTTTGCCATTTTTTAATAAATAAATTACTTATCGAGTTATATGCTATTCATGTTACGTGACGACACTTTTTTCTCCTTTCTCGTGTTGCGGCGTAGAAAATTCGATTCAAAACACCGACTTTGAGCGTATTTTCTGAGAGATATTCTGTTTTTACTCAAAAATGCAAAAGGTCTTTTGACTGCAAAGTTTATAAATAAGAACACCTGCCGATTTCACGCGTTTCCGAACAAAAGTTAACTACATAATATTTCATAAAGAAGTTAATTTGGATTTGAGAACAGCCTTAAGCATGCATAAACTCTGAAAAGTGTTTTACAAATATAGAAATATATCTTTTAATAAATTATGTATGGTAATATCAATATATAAATTAATTAGACATCAAATTCATTTTTGCTTATTCTAATTCTAAATTTAACATTATAATCTTTCTAAACTTGTATTTTTTTAATAAAATGTTTCTTTAAAATATGAATTTTTATTTTATTTTACTTTGTTCCTTGGATTCGAAAAATCCATTTATGTACGTTTCAGTTTCAACCCAAAAGAATTCACAAGCTTATATACTGTATCGGTAATTACTCCCTTGCAGATAGGATACTATTGAGCTACAAGCACATGTTTGTTGGGGGGCAAATTTCCGCTGTCATTGTCCGTTTTCATGGAAAGTGTTTACTCCCGTCTTGTGAAAAATATACGGTCTTTATTTTTTCTTTAGTCCTGGGGAAATGTACATGTTTTTATTACCTTGCAAGAGGTCGGGTATAAGATTTGTTTTTCCAACTGGTATATAATGAGCCCAGCATAGAAAAATCGAATTATCCAACAAAATGTCCTCCAAAAAAATTTTCTGTGCCCCCCCCCCCCCCCCCCCCCAAAAAAAAAAAAAAAAAAAAAAAAAAAAAAAAAAAAACCTTTTTTTTTTTTAATATTTAGAGATATAATATCCCACCGCCCTTCAAAGGGTTAATAGGAAGAACGGTATAAGTGATAATTCCATGAAACCGGCTAGCACACAAAAATATTTTACGATATTGGAATTCATTGTTATATTTAAAAGAAATTTACAGAATATACCTGCAGAATATGGTTTTTCAGTTCTTAAGACATTGTGACTCATATCACTATGACTTAAAACGCCTGCTCAATTGTAACGTAATACTACAACAACAGTAAAATATATGAAAATGAAATCTGTCTATAACGGAATCGTGTCTTAAATGGATATCTTACATGGCACCAGCAGAAAGAATATTAACAATTATGCATGCTAAGACGAAAATCTATTAAAGCGGGATTTTTTCCTGTTCCTTTCGATTACCGTTTCACAATTGAATAAATATTTGACAAAGCTGATTACATAGCTCAATATTCGTATGTTATGATTACATATTTTTAATTTTAAAACAAGTTGGCTCTTAGAAAGTTAGTAATATTTGCTTTGTTAATTTATTTTGCGGAAGAGAAAGGGTGGGTGTGGGGCGGCACCGAAATCCCTGTTTGCCGTGTTATAAATTTATAATCAGAGCAAAAATACTTTTAAAATTATTTCTTATACATTATTTCTATGTGTGTGCACTCACACAATAAAAAAGTATTGCAATAAAATTGATATTTAAAAATTCAATTTTAAAAATTATACGCATAAAAAGTACATATAAAACTATTACATTCCTAAATGCTTTAAACAAATTGTAGTGGAATTCAATGCTTGTACTGCACAGTTTCTTACTTAAATAATTAAATTCCTAAATTTAAAATAACATGCCAATAAAAAAAAGTAATTTTTATTACCCTCATTTCCTGATTTAGAAGTTTCAGTTAAAAGTTTTATTTCATTTAATATAGATAAAAAAAAACAATTAGATACTTTGATGAAAGTTTCTATTTCTAAGAGTCAATCCAAGCAAAATTTGGTGCCTATTTAGGGATCCTTCACAATAATCAATTTGATAATATTTCCCCTTCACAAAATTCTTTATAATAAAACAGGCCCCTTTACAAAATTCCTTTTACTAATATTGGCCCTTTCACAAAATTCCATTCCATAAAAACTTGCTATTTATTAATTATTTATTATTTTGTTATGTTTTAAAATGTGTTATTTGTAAACAAACCAATTCACCAGAGAGGAAAACTTTAGCAAAATAATTAAAAAAAGTTTTTGTTTATAAATGCTTGCTTCGAATTTGAGTAACATGGATTTCAACTTTTGTTACAAAATATTATTTTTCACAAAATATAATAAATTTCACAAAAATAACCTTTACTTTTCCCAAAATGGGCCCCAAGAAAAAAAAAAAAAGAAAAAGAAATCTGCATGGAATCTTGATTTTACTACCCTCAAATAGTTTGCAAGATTGCAAGATAAAATACAATCTGAATATTTCTCAAGTTCTCTTAGTTCATCATTTCCGAACAGTAGCATAGGTTCCTTCCGATGAAATTCGAGGGCGAGAGGGAGAGGATTAACCAAGTAGCGAAACCAGATTCTGAAAAATCAACCAGATGTGCTAATCGCCTACACCTATAAATAGAGCACTTCCAATTTCCAATGCATTTTAAACTACCAGTAACGAAGCAACATATTCATGTAACCGGGCCTGGCGAAACTTTCTGCCACATTTTAGGACTCATTTTTAATGCTGTTCTCAAATCCGAACTTGCTACTTTATGAGATATTTTTTATTATAGTTTTGTTAAAAATCGCATGAAATTGGCAAATGTACTTTTTTAGAAACTTTGTAATTGAAACACGCTTTCCATTTCTTGTTGGTAAAAGTCGTCAAAGTCGACGTTTTGAGCCTAATTTCTGATGTCGGAGCACAAGAACGAGGAAAAACGTGTCATCACGTGACAGGAATCGCTTATAACTCTAAAAAGTAATTTATTTATCGAAAAGTGGAAAACTCATTTCGATTCCAATCACTTTAATACTCAGGCCTGCCAAATTTATGCCTTTGCGTTTAAAAATGAGTCAGAAAATGTGTAAGAAATTTTCGCGTTGTTCAGCAAGTCATTTGAGAACTACCTTAATCGCAAAGGCATAAAATTGACAGGTCTGACTATTGAAGCCATTTGGAATCGAAATGAGTTTTCAATTTTTCGATAAATAAGTTACTTATCGAGTGATAAGCGATTCATCCAAAGTGACGACACGTTTATCACACCCCGTTCTTATGCTGCGACATCGGAAATTCGGTTCAAAATTCCGTCTTTGACAGAATTTTCTGAAAGATCTTCTGCTTTTACCAAAAAATGGAAAACGTGTTTCGATTTCAAAGTTTCTGAAAACGTACGTTTGCCAATATCATGCGATTCTAAACAAAACTATAATAAAAAAAAATATCTCACAAAGTAGCAAGTTCGGATTTGAGAACAAACAACATTAAAAATGAGTCCTAAAATGCGACAGAAAGCTTCGCCAGGCCCGGTTACATGAATATGTTGCTTCGTTAACTTTTGCTATGTATTTACAAAACGCACAACATTCGAAGTATCATTCGAAAGCTTTTTGAACCGGTTTCTGACATAGTGTACTCGCAATTCGAAAGCTTAAAAAGACATCACTCAAAATAAAATTTAGTCGAAGGCATTTTCTGGAACATTGCGTTTTATCATTTTAGTTAGGAGCCACATATGACAGTCAGGGGTCTATGAAGTAGGCCAAATAAATAACAATATTTAAAAGTAAACAAATTAAATTTCAAATTATAAATAATCACAATTAAACAAAAAAAAATTGACCTTGAACAATGACAAGCGTCTTTTGCTATCCCCCAGTTTTATAGTAATTACTCGCGGATAGTTGGAAATGAAATATACGAATGGAGGAGGAAATTTTGCCCGGGGATATATGTTTTCCTGCGTTCTGGAGCCCAGAGAATAAACTTTTTACTTTTTGGCCGCTCCTTTCATTGGAAATAGTCTGTCGTTTCACTTTCGCTAGCGTAAACAAAAAAACAGTTGTTTCTTTTCACCATTTTGCAGAAACGGATAAAAAACAGTCCCTCATTTAGAGGGAGGTGGGAGTGTATGTATATTTTTGGGAAATGGAGGAAACTCACATATCTTCATTGTTTAAAACCAAATTGCTTATTTTCTGACCTATACATGAATTCATTTTCATTCGTAAATGCATGAAATTTGCAGTATATTCTTAAGTCAGGATTGCTACGGGTCATGGCATTTTTTAGGGGAAATATCAGTATTTTCTTATAATAAAAGTCGCCTTATATGATTGTGCGATTAAGTTAGGCTATTATTTCCATAAGAAAATACTACTATTTTTCCTGAAAATTCCCTGAGCCGTGGAAACCCTGGTAAATGTATAAAATGTGTAGGTTCTACGTTCTATTCAGCATTTTCTGAAAGATGGTCTGCATTTACCGAAAAATGAAAAAACTGTTTGATTTAAATTTTTCTGACTAAGAACACCTGCCAGTTTTATGCATTTGAGAACAAAAATTAGTTCAGGAATGTGCCAGAAAATAGCCAGTTTAGATTTGATGATATCCTTAAGGCAAAATAAAATTCTAAAAAAAAAAATTCCCCCAATTAACAACGTGTAACTTCTTGACATATTTTCTGAATCATTTTTAAATGCAAAAACTATATGCTTGCAGGCAAGATTATTGAAGTGAATTGCAATCGAACAGTTTTTTCCAGTTTTCCATAAATTAATTATAAACAATTATTGTATCACGAAATCAGTTTTCTTCCTTTTCTGAGCTGTTGCGTCCGGAAATTCGGTTCAAACATACAACTTTGACAGCATTTTCTGAAAAATCTTCTGTATTTACCGAAAAAAGAAAAACTTTTTGATTAAACAATTTTTGACTAACAGTACCTGATAATTTCATGAGTTTGCAAACAAAAATGAGTTCAGGAATGTGTCAGAAAATAGCCAGCTTAAATTTGAGAACAGCCTTAAGGTGAAAAAAAAATTCCAGATGAACAACCGGAAACTTTTTTACACATATTTTTACTCATTTTTAAATGCATGTGCATGACGCTTGTAGGCATATTTTTTTAAGTGAATCGTATTCGAACAGTATTTTCTTGTGTTTTTTGTGTAGCGAAATCAGTTTTTTTTTCTTTTTTTAAAGATTTTTTTTTTTTTTTTTTAATATATATATATTTTTTTCTTTTCATTATTGTAGGCTGAATATTAAGGTTTCAGGTTTCTTTTCCTTACAAAAAAATTTGCGGTAGGTCCGCTCTCAGAAAAAGGTATACTTATATATTTACTACGATAAAATTTTTTTCTGTAAATATTTTTTACGTGGAATTCTTGAATCGTAGGGGTTTAATGGCTATCTCTATGAAATGTATGTGCATCTAGTAAGACACGATGTAACCAATTTAGATTATTTTTTACTCAAAATATCTACCATCATTTCCGTATAGCAATTGATTAACTAAGATTGCTATACGGAAATGAAATGAAATCCCCCTCTCGTGGAGATCCAGCAGTTTACAACTTTGTATTAATTTTATTTTAATCTCTAATGTCATACTCATCATTTGTATTCTAAACTATGAATTTTGAATAAACATTTCCCCTCGTGGAGAAAAGTTCCTATGCTTAACGGTTGGATCTCCAGCAGAGGGTGATTTCATTTCATTTCAGTATAAAAATCTTAGATTTGTTTAATTTGTAGACATTAGGTGATTATATAAGTCAAATATTGCTATTCGAAAATAGTGGTAGATATTTTGAATTAAAAATAAATTAGATAAATTCATAAGATTGATAAGGCGTGTGTGAATCGCTACCACTACTATAGTGAGACAATTGTTGTATGTTTTTAATCCTGTGAATAATGGAGATCTTCATTGTTTTCCACTGACTGAGGTGCATACTTAAAAGTTGGACAGGCCTGTATTATATAATCTTAAGACTAATTTATTGTTGAAATTAATTTTCTCAGATTCAGCCTCCTCAATAATCTTTACAAAGTTCACAATATTTAGAGAAATTTTTTGTAACCATTATTAAAAAGGTTATATTTATCTAAGCAAAAACTAACAAAATAACAATTAATTCCACAAGCACATTCAGGTTTTTGCATCATGTCACAGAAATAAATAAATAAATAGAAGACTAATATAAAGATAAAAAGTAACAGAGAAAAGGATTAATCTATATGATAAAGCAGAGTAACGCTATGGCGTCATACTGACGGTGCCAAAACAAGACTAAGAAATTTTGCTTTTAATAAATATTTTTAACTTTACAATTTTAATTTTTACCCCATCGAACAGGAGAAATAAAGTTATTTCAAGGGTAGTTTGTTTGAAAACTATCAATCAACGGGTTTTTTGTAGTTTAAAAATGATTTTAAAAATGATTTTCTAAAAAAATCTATTTTTATATGACGAAAGGTTAACACGTTTGCACTTAAAACAATATAAATAGTTCACCATTTGTTTCCAGCTAAAATTCCATAACTAAATTAAAACTTCATCAATCAATAAATAAAATAATATAATAAAACACAAATTTAACGCCAAGACATGTAATCGAACTTACGCGCTTAAACCATTGAAATTATCATAATCAAAAAGTTTTTCCTAAGTAGCGATCTTTGCGATTTCTTCGTTTATTAACCCCGGGGTTACGGCTAGTATGAAAGTTTCCGTTTAATAAATTTCAAAGCTTTATTTGAATGCATAATTGATATTTTTTATATATAAATGCTTTTGGTGTTGTTAGTATGAAGTCTAAAATACAATATTAAATATAAAGCTGTTTTGATACTCATAGGAACAATTTCATAGCAATAATCCCCCCCCCCTCCCGCACAGACACCTGTTTGCTTCAACACAGCCCGAAAGTACAGCTGATTCTCACAATGGGGCGAAATAATAAGAAAAATAATAAGTCCAATTTAGTAATTAAAAATTTTATCAAGTGTTCTGAAAAGTTTTTTAAACTTATTTTACAAAATAATAATCTTTTTCCTCATGTCTAAATTAAACTTGGAAAAAAAAAAAAAAAAAGAAAGAAAAGAAAGGAAAGAAGGAAGGGAGGAAAAAAGATAGGAACCAAGCCTTATAAATCTGAGCAACCGCATAGTAATTTTTAATGGAATTTTCTCAAGAGAATTGTGAAATTGTGAGAAATGTTTTTATATTTGTGAATTTGCAATTATCGCTTGTTACATTCAGGCTTCTGTGTATCTATCCTTTACACAGGAGCTTTTATAAGTATAAAAAAGCTAAGTAATATGTTCTCTGACAAGTTCAATTATATTGCGTAACTTTTCAACAACGTAAAACTTTTTGATACACTTGGGGAAACATTTTTAAATGTAAAAGCATGAAACTACATACATGACTGTTGAAGTTATTTAAAATTTCAAAACGGGAACTTTGATAGTATTTTCTTGCTTAGATACGTGTTAGGTTTCCTTATAAAAACCACCACGAAAGGCACTGCCCCATCGGACCTGTACCCCTTGTGCAGATAATCCGACGTCATAATTACACCCTTAACAGTATTTCTGTTAAATCCTTCTGAAAATTCTTCCTCTTTATCAGAAAATAAAAAAATACATTATTCGATTTCCCATTTTCTGAATAACTGTCAATTTCATGCGTTTACAAATAAATAAATAAATAAATTCAGGAACGTGTCAAAAAATAGTTTCGATTTGAGAACAGACGCAATTTTTCCGGATAAAAATTTGAAATTGCTCTATTTATTCATTATATAATGGATAGACTGTAAATAATACTTTTCTATAATTTTTGTCTTACTTTTCAAACATTTTCTAAAATTATGAGTGAATAAATAAGGACGTTTTATCCCATTAACTCACAAAATTATAACTTCAACCACTTGTTGAAGATCATTTGCCACAAATTTCGAAAGGTTATATTCTATTTATATAAACGCAAGTTTCTGTCATTAAATAAGGCATTTGTTTTATTCTAAAATATTGGTTGTTAGGTAATCAACATTTCAAACGCATCTATTTTGACAGTTGTGCAAACACAATACTAACTTATAATAGTATATTTCAGAAATATTTTCGTATAACTCGTAAATCTGTTGGTTTCTGATTGTTTCTTTGCTTATGGATTTGGAAGACAAAGGAATGTTTTTCGGAATTGTGAGTTAATGTGAAATTTTACATTATATTTTGAACAACCACGGAAGTATTTTTTTTTTCTTTTAAACATGCGTTTGTGACTTTAAAACAGTTGACGAATCAAATCATTCATACAATTTCATACCGTATTTTGGAATGAGTAGAATTAGAACATTCAGTTTTAATTTTTCTTAACATTTATCTCATTAGCATTTGCAAATTTTTGTTTTCTAATCGTGATGGCAAGTTGAAATAAAAAGTCGATAAAAATGGTAACTACATGGCAATGCCAGTAATAATAATAATAATAAGGAAAATGAAAGGGATAACCAGGTTTTTTTTTTCAATTGCCCATAGAAAAAAACCCTCTTTGAGGCAAGATTGCTTTAACTTAACGGAAAAGGGTTTTGTGTCCTTTTATAATAAGACAGTGTTCTGGTGCAAAAAGAAAGCATTTTAATTGCTGAGAGGTAATCTCTTTGCAATTTGAACTCCAAATAGTTCTTAAATATAGAATATGGCACCCTTCCGCTCATCCTTTTGGATAAACTTTATAACTTTTCTCTAATTAATTGCATTAGATAGATTTAAAACCAGAGAAATAGTTTTAATGTGGGACCAGGCCGAGAGAGAGAGAGACAGACATATAAATCCACACGCAGATCGATTAGCAGTTAAAAAAAAAAAAAAAAAAAAAAAAAAAATGGTTTGATTGAGAGGTTACACATCTATAATTAATTAATTAATTAAAATTCTGTATAACTGTGTGAGAATAAATAACTTTATATTCGTTATTTAATAAAATATTTGTAAAATTCGTGTAAATATATCTAATTAAAAAGGAAATTAATGAAAAATGCTATTTTTCCTATATTAATTTGAAATAGTCGTAGTGCATATATATATATATATATATATATATATATATATATATATATATATATATTAATACCTACAGATAAAGTTTGTTAAGAATCGACAGGTTATTTTATTCATGTTTCTTAACGCAAAACTTTCTCTAGAAGATATGAAAATTTAAAAAAATCTGTCAAGTGAAATTATGTAATTTCATTAATAGCATGCATTCTTACTATAAAGCAAAGCAACAATTTAATAATAATATATATATATATATATATATATATATATTAAATCCCCCTGCACACTCAATCAAAGAAAAGAAAAAAAGTAACGAAATTGAAAGTCTAAAAAATGCTTTCGCAGTATATACACAAAAATAGAGCATAGATTTGCTTTCAGCTATTTTTCTTCTGTTGACGAATTCTTCCCACATAGTAAAAGCATGCATGTACATGTACACTATCTTCCTTTTCGAAGAAGCAATTGTAAAAACCTACTTATTCACATTAGACCGGATATCTTTATCTCTAGCCGCGTTCTCTCCCCCCCCCCCCTGGGTTCTGGGAATTCGCAGCTAACACCTAAAGCTGACCTCCTGTTGGTAAATCAGGGAAAAAAGAAATGTGCAAAAATCCGTTCTCGGATCGGAAACATTTTTGGCTGAAAGTACTAGCCAGTATATTTAGTACTAATAGTTATTTTTGTATTTTATTCAGTTCGTGGTATTTTCGAAGGGATTTTGTCTCAGACAATTATCAGACGATGACGTTTTAGAAAAGGATTTCGGTGACCTGATATATCAGTTCGCGGGGGTCAGGAGGTTAAATTAATATTTTCAATTTCAAAATCCCGACAATATTGCAATATAATTCATTTACTTATTTTGGTAAAAGGGAAAAAATACAAAGTAAAAATACGGATTAAACATTCTTAATATTTTTTTTAATAATTCTGTCAATTTGTTAAATTCTGAAAAAAGAAAAAAAATATATTTTTCATAAGCATGTTTCATGCCTGACTGTTGGTAGAAATATGTAGTTAACTTGTTGGTCAAAATTTCCTGACACATTTTCTAACTCATAGTTAAAAGTAAAGGCATATCGTAGAAGTGACTATTGGAGCGATTTGGAATCGAATGGTGTTTTCCATTTTTTAAAATAAATAAATTACTTGTCGATTTATAAGTTATTCTAGTCACGCAGCTACAACTTTTTGCCTTTTCCGTGCTGCCGATACTGGAATTCGGTAAAAAACCTCCTACTTTGATAGTATTTTTTGAACGATCTTCTTTCTGCTTTTACCAAAAAATGGAAAACGTTTTTCGATTATGAATCATCTGCCAATTTCATGCGTTTCCTAACAAAAATTAATTCAGAGATGTGTCAGAAAGTAGCTCTTTTGGATTCGAGAACAGCCTTAATCAATATATAGATTATATACCGGGTATTTTAAAAATTTCGAAAGCTTTTCTGTTTGTAAAATTGTTTAAACAGATTTATTTTAATAAAAAAGGATTGAGAGAAGTGTATGTATATTATATTAGTATATTGATAGAAAATTCACACAAAAGAATTACGCTTTTATTCTTGATTACGAAAGGTTAACCCATTTGCACATAAAACAATATAAATAGTTCAGCATTTGTTTCAAACTCATATTAAATAACAAAATTAAAACTTTAACAAAAAATAAATAAAACGTTATATAAATAATATAAATGAAACACAAATTTTACAGACATGTAATCGAACTACGCCTTTAAAAACTGAAATTATCAGAATCAAAAAGGCTGCTATAAGTAGCGAAATCTTCTTCGGCTATTAACTCCAGGTAAGATGTCGCAAATATGAAAAAAAAAGCATCACTTTTAATAAATTTAAAAACTTTATTGGAATACATTATTGTACAGTATCGATATTGTTTATATAAAAAAGCTTTTGGTGTTGTTAGTGGACAATCTAAAAATATATATTAACTGCATGAAATCAATTAGGGATTTAAAAAAAAAAAGGGTTTTACCAATGTTCTGTGACCGCGAAGTCTGGATTCTATCAACTAGTAATAATAAAAAGTGTTTGTGGTTTTTTTAGTGATTTTCCGCATATAACGAAATTGTACGGTTTTATACACTGCTCAAAACAATTAAAGGATATTTGAAGTTTTATATAAAATAAAGATATAAACGAAATTTTTTTTTGCCGAAAATAGAAGAAGAGAATCACAAATGCAAATTTTTCTGGTTTTCAAACTGTGGAGTATGCAAATTTTGAGTTCGACGTCAAAAACGTCGCTTCAGCGGCAGCGAATGAAATTTGACTTTCAACTGGATAAAAGAGAATGAAGACAAGGATGATCGGCATTCAGTGATTGCTTTGTTTCGATGAGTACGATGTCTCAGCGAAGTCATTTGACAGATTCAGAAGCTTGGAGAATTGTTGGTAGGTTAGAAGGGGGCCAAACTCAAGCCGAAGTAGCGCAAGCCATTGGAGTGTCACAAAGTGTCATTTCCAGGATCTGGAACCGTTTTTTGGAGAGTGGATGTGCAGGCCGAAGACCAGGGCAAGGTCGTAGACGGGCAACAACGCCCAATGAAGATCGGTATTTAGCGTTAACAGCTCGGAGACACCGAAACATGAACGCTACTCTTCTCCAACAACACCTTCGCTCGGCTACAGGCACCACGATTTCAACTCAGCCTGTCCGAAACCGGCTCCATGCTGTAGGTCTGTATGCTCGCCGACCGATGGTATGTGTTAGATTAACATCAAGGCATCGTCGCGACCGCAGGGAGTGGGCAACCGAGCATGTCAACTGGAGGAGAAATGAATGGAGCAATATTCTGTTTTCTGACGAGTCCCGTTTTTCTGTGTATCCGGATAATAGGCGTATTTTCATCTGGAGGGACCGTGGCAGTAGGAATAATCCTGCGTTCGTGCACGAAAGTGTCAGATTTGGCGGTGGAGGAGTGTTGGTGTATGGTGGCATCTCCATTGACGGGCGCACTGACCTCTACATCATTCGAGATGGAGCTCTGACTGGTCGCTGATATAGGGATGAGATCCTCAGACCTATTGTAGTCCGTTACGCTGCAGCAATCGGAGATAACTTCATTTTAATGGACGATAACTGCAGGCCACATCGTGCAAACCTGGTGGAGGATTTCCTTTTCGAGGAAGGAATCGTTCGAATGGAATGGCCAGCGTGTTCTCCAGACATGAATCCAATCGAGCACGTTTGGGACGCTCTAGGAAGACGAGTTTCTGGCCGCCAACAACCCCCACAAACTCTCCAAGAACTGGAAAGAGCTCTTCTGGAAGAGTGAGGCAGAATACCCCAACTCGTCATTAATAGCCTCATTGAGTCCATGCCTCAAAGGTGTTCAACGTTGCTGGCCGCCCGTGGAAACCATACCCCCTACTGAAAATGATTTTCTTTGAAGAAAACACCTTTTCTTATTCTTTTTTTCTCATATGCACTAATTGTGTTTTTTTCCTTTTGTACACAAATGCGCAATAAAATGCATTTTTTTCTGCCAAACATGTGTAACTTATTCTCATATAACCTACTATGTTTGTCGACCATGTATCAATCAGCTAAAAAGTTTCCCAGATACAAAATCCACCTAAAACTGCAATATCCTTTAATTGTTTTGAGCAGTGTATATCTATAAATTATTCTACAAACTGGATTTATCTGCAAATTTGTACAAATAGCTAATAGAAGTCTGGAATTTTCTTAGATTTTGTGTGTGTTTTTTTTTCGTACTATTTCATGCGATTATTAAATATTCGAAAATCATTAAGAAAATGTATTCGATTCATCCAACCACCAGAATTTTTTTTCCAGCTGCAAGGCTGCTACCTAACAAAGGAATCAGGACTAGAAATTGTTCTCCATTCAGTTCCCTTGTTCAATCCACCTAAAGTCAGAAATTATCTCTCTTTCTCTTATCAGTAAAGCCTACTTAGTGTCTCTTATCCGTAAAGCCTACTTAGTGGAATTCGAATTGGAAACAAAAATAAAGTGAATACATCTTTCGTGAAAGTTTATTAGCAATTAAAATTAAAATATTTCCCCAAATAAACAGCCTTTTTATCTCAGTATCTATAGTTAAAATTTAAATTGCATATTACAATAAGACTGTAAATAGTTACCTTGTTTTGTCTGTTGATTTATGTACGATAAACTGAAGATATTGTTAAAGTATGTGGAATCCTTTGCTGTCGTGTAATCAGGGTCGGATGACCAAATTGCTAGAGTTGGCAATTAATTGCTTAGATGTCCATGGTCAAAGACTTTCAAACATATCTTATTTCTGAAAAGGTTTTCTCATTAACATATCATTATTAGTAGAAGTAATAATTTTGAACACAGCATTACGCTAATATTTCCTTCGATGAATGGATATTACTGTTTAATCGATAACTTTCAGTAATCTTTATAGTACTTTATATGATAAGGATTTATTTGTTGTAATATTTTCAATCTTTACTGAAACATACCCTTTAAAATGGTTCTCAATTAAATTGACGCACTGTTATATATATATATATATATATATATATATATATATATATATATATATACAGTGTCTCACAAAAGTGATGGGACACTTGTGCTTTATAAAAAGAAACTGCAATAAAATAAATAAACAAACATGTGCAAAAATTTTTTGGGTGTGTTTCATATTTAAAGTTAGTAACAATTATTACATAACATACATTTTGTCAAAATATTAAAATATTAATTTAGTAAAAATACAATTGTTCAGAACGGAGCAAAAAATGGCTCACATAAGTGATGGGACACTTACTTTTCCATCAAATATTTATCCAAAAATTTTACTTTTTAAAAGGTTTTAATATTTTGTTGGATTTCCTTTTACTTTTAAAACATGATTTAATCTTTTTGGGATGGATTCGACTAATTTTTTTGTGATTTCTGGAGTGATTTTACCCTATTCTTCTTGAAGCACCGATTTTAGTTGTTGTTTTGAAGAAATGGTGTGTTTGCGAATTCTTGCCAAATATTCTCTATGGGATTTAAGTCTGGAGATTGTGGTGGTGTTTTTATTATTTCAGGACAGTTATATAGCAGCCAGAGTCTAACGTTCAGAGCAGTGTGCTTGGGGTCATTGTCCTGGTAGAATTTAAAATCGTTATGAAGGTTCAATTTTCGTGCTGAAGATTTCAAATTTTGCTTTAAAATATCAATATACTTGTACTGATCCATTATACTGTCAATAAAAACAAGATTACCAACTCCAGCGGACGACATACACCCCCATACCATAACTCCTCCTCCACCATGTTTTACTGTTGGTACCAAGTTCTGTTTGCGAAATTCTTCCCTGGGTTTTCTCCACACCAAGATTCTACCGTCAGAACCAAATATATTAAATTTACTCTCATCAGCAAATATAACTTTATTCCAGTAATCAGAATTCTTATTTATGTTGGATTTTGCGAAAGCTAGTCTGAGTTTTCTATTCTTTTCACTTACGAAGAATTTTTTCTTGGCTACTCTACCGTGATATCCAGCAGATCGAATTACCCTTCTAATAGTCTCAGGATTAACAATTATTCCATATAATGCTTGTAAATCAGCAGCAACTTTTGAAGCACTAATTCTTGGATTTTTTTTAATATTTCGAACGATAATTCGCTTTATTCCATTGGATAGCTTTGATGGTCGGCCAGGTCTTCTTTTATCCTGAATCATATGATTCTTTTTATATCGTTTAATGATATTGAAAACTATTGAACGACTCAAGTTAACTGTTTCAGCAGTTTTTCTAATAGATTTTCCACGTTCAATATGCAAATTAATAACTAATTTTCGAATTTCAGGCGAAGTTTCTTTTCGTTTAGCATTCATGGCTACACAGAGCTAAAAAACACAAAAATTCCGAAACAAACTGGAGAGAAATACTGCAGACGATTTTATAAATTATTGCCAATTGCTTTTAAGTAAATATAAAACCCCAAAAAATATTTTTATTGCTTATTTCAGACGATTTTTGTTGCATATATAATGGTGTCCCATCACTTATGTGAGCTATTTTTTGCTCCGTTCTAAACATTTGTATTTTTATTAATTAATATTTTAATATTTTGACAAAATGTATGTTATGTAATAATCTTTACTAAATTTAAGTATGAAACACACCCACAAAAAAATGTGTACATGTTTTTAAAATTTATTTGATTAGTTTCCTTTTGTAAAGCACAAGTGTCCCATCACTTATGTGAGACACTGTATATATAGCCTCTAAGATGGTTTTATCCGCCCTTGCATGCATCTTCAACCAGAGTTAGTTAAAAAGAACCATACTGAGAGAATCTATATTGTGCTTTCGATATTAAATAAATATGTTATATGAAAAAAGTGGAATGTGTTTTAATTTTATTTTAATTTAAAAATATTCCTTTAATTATATTTTTTCGCAAGTTAGATATCATCTTCTTTTAATTTTGCTGCATAAACATAAGTGAAGGGAAATGCATCACTATTGTGTAGCATTGACATGATAATATTCATTGAAATAGATGTACAGCAATGCATATCTCATAGTACACAAATTCAAAAACTGTAATAAAATTTCTAGTTTGATGCTGCATATTCATAGGAATGCAGATTATGTATGCTTCTCCATAATAAGAGTCATGACAGAAATTATTTAAATATATGTAATAAAAAGAAGCAGAATTTTGAATTTCTGTATTTATATAATAACTTTTACTGGGACACTTAATCTATTAATATCGACTTTTTAATATACTTGCCTTCTTTTACTTTTATTTCTTACGTATTCTAACTTAATTTGTAAATACTTTGATTCAAATAAAATATGGGATGTCGATGATTATAATATAACACTGTACACTAAAAAAAAGCAAGAAAAGAAAAGAAAAACAATTAAAGGAATAAAACTGACTGAAAGTTCAGAATTCAATGTTGTTTTCCTACATATGCATGGTATGGCAGATAGTACTCCAAATATTTAAACTATCTCTTCTTAGCTTCAGGCATATTTTTCTTTTTCTTTTCTAATTCATTACAGAGGGAGTGAGCAGTAATTGTCCACAGATGTGAAAAGTCGTTGGTCAATAGCATGGCATTTGAAAACATTCTTTTTGTCCTTCTCGCTTCTATAATAGTCAATATGAAAAGGGCTAGTCTTTGACTAACTTTTTACTCTGTGGTAAAGTTAGAAAACGGCACTGGGGGAATATTTTTTTCTGGAGAAAGATAGAATACTTGTTTTAATTTTTGACTTTAGAGCTCACGTTTGCAAAGATCATTTGATTCAAACTTGTTTTAGTAACATCTTGCATTCTTACTGTGCTAAAATGCGCAGCAAAATGCGTTTGAAAAAATACACTTTTATATGTTTTTCCGCATAAAAATAGAGTTTAATATAAAAAATAGTTTCGAAAGTGCAAAATTAATATAGCTTCGAAAAATGTAAAGATTCGCAGTGACAAATTTTTATAACCAATATTGTATTTTTATTTGGTCTTAAATCACTCGCATTCATTATCGTATTTTTATGTAACCATTGTGCTACAGTAACAAAATAATTTTAATATGTTAAATTATAGGTTGTTTTATATATAAATACTTCAAATATTCAAATTCACAGTCAAACTAACTGTTTTCATTAGGTAATAAATATGATACTGACTGCAAAATCATTGTTTAATTTTTTTAAATTATTTATTTAAAAATATAAAAAGTTTAAATTTTTAAATCAATGCTGTTTTATAGGAGAAATCGGGGCGGTGTGTGGGTACTAGGAAAAAGTGATAAGGGAAAAAAAAAGACACCGGAAGAAAATAGCTAAATAAAATCGCGCACAGCGTTAAGACTATATTGACTTTTTCATCTTAGTACAGAACCTTTAAAAGCACGGGCTGTTAGTAGTGTCATAAGAACGCGACCGGCGTCCTCTTTATGCCAACGCCATTTAAGGCTGTTCTGAAATCCAACTAGTCTACTATATGACTTATTTTTTAATTCATTTTTGTTCGTAAACGCATGAAATTGGCAGATGTTCTGATTTATAAACTTTGTAATCGAAAGACATTTACCGTTTTTTCGTATTGACAGAAGATATTTCAGAAAATACTGTCAAAATCGGCGCTTTGAACTCAGTTTCCGACGCCGCAACATGAGAAAGAAGAAAACATGTTGTCAAGTAACACAAATTGCCTATAACTGGATAAGTAACTATTTATTAAAAAGAAAATGGAAAATTCATTTCGATTCCAAATCGCTTCAACATTCGATCCGCCAATTTTCTGCCTTTGCGTTTAAAATTGAGTCAGAAAATGTGTCAGGAAATTTTGCGTTGCTGAGTAGGTCATTTGAGAAACACCTTGAAGCCAAAATATGGAGTTTCACTAAAATCCAACTAGTCTACTTTATGACTTATTTTTTAATTCATTTTTGTTCGTAAACGCATGAAATTGGCAGATGTTCTGATTTATAAACTTTGTAATTGAAACACTTTTTCCATTTCTTGGTAAAAGCAGAAGATCTTTCAGAAAATACTGTTATTGTTGGCGTTTTGAACCTAATTTCTGATGCCGGAGCACAAGAACGAGGAAAAACATGTCATCACGTGACAGGAATCGTTTATAACTCTAAAAAGTAATTTATTTATCGAAAAGTGGAAAACTCATTTCGATTCCAATCGCTTCAATACTCAGGGCTGCCAATTTTCTGCCTTTGCGTTTAAAAATGAGTCAGAAAATGTGTCAGGAAATTTTGCGTTGCTGAGTAGGTCATTTGAGAAAAACCTTGAATCCAAAATATAGAGTTTCAATGATGCCCTTGTTTATATAAAAGATTAAGTAAAAGGAATAAATGCCAAACTAAAAAATATATATTTGATCAAAATTAACATAACCAACTACTAGAAAAGTACTGTTTACAATTATTTTGCAGCATTAAAAAAAAAAAAAAAAAAAAAAAAAAATACAAGTGGGTAAGTGTGATCGAAGATCGCACAAAGGGTTTCGCTTAATATTTCTTTCAAAACACTTTATCCATTCTTTAATAAATCCAAATAAATTTCATTATACTCTTTCAGTATACAGCTATTATAGTCTGTCATAATACTATCTGTCATGTGGACTAAATGTGATATTAAAAAAAAAGTTTATAAAAAATAGATATTTAAACCTATTGCGCAATCCTCTGTAATCCAGGTCCTACTGCCAAATTGCATATTTTAGAAAGTGAGAGTTTTTGTGACAGTTCTTTAAAAGTATCAACATTGATTTTAAACTATATTGTTGCTAGCAAACGCACATGTTTGGAGCTAACCTTGCCCACAGATTACGGAAGATTAGTTATTTTATATTTTACTAGCTGTTACCCGTGACTTCGTTCACGTAACATTAAAAGAAAAATAAATGCATTAATTAAGGAAAACGTTTCACCCCCGATAATTAAAAACATATGTACCTCTTTTTATAACAAACTCCGTTTTTTCGAATATCGGAGTAGGCCCGATAGCGGGCGAAGCCTGCTATTATACTCTGTTATAATAATATGTGTCATGTGGACTAAATGCGATATTTAAAAAAAATTAATTTGAAAACTAAACATGTTGTACACCTTCAAAATGTTAAAATATGCGAATATTTTCATAATCGGGTTTTTATCACAATTCAATACGTTCCTCAAACTCATATAGTTACTATTCTCTATTACTCATATTGATACTCGCTTTGTATTATTCTCAAACATTTGAAAAATCCGCTAAACATCCAATACAACGTCAGGTTATTTTTCTTTTTAATTCTCTAATGACGTGATATTAATCTGATTTCTGTACATGTACATACTCATACTCCTTGTATTATTGAGAAATCTTTGAAAATTTCCGTCTAATTACCAATATGACGTCAATATTAATCTTTTTTTTTCAATTGGAGAAACTTTTTATTTAATTTTCATTTTTCACGTAGAAATCTTTCAATAGAAAATTGATTATTGTAGAAAGAAATTTATTGTGGTTTTTTAATTGTTGGCAACTGATATAACGAAAATTTTTTTAATTTAATAGGAAAAGGCTGTTAGAATGTTGGTTATTTTTTTTTATCTCTATTTATTAAAATAATACGATTTTTTCAAATTTTAATATTTTGAGCTTCATAGTAGGTATTTAGCTATAAGTACACAAATTTTCATGCCTGTAAGTTATGTAGTTTCTGAGACCAGCTCTGTGACGGACAGACAACAGAGCGGGAGTAATAGGGTTTTGTGAGATGAACGAAATCCTAAAAATGAACAAAGTATATACTATACATATATATAAATAAATAATTAAATAAACTTCTTCTTTCGAACAAAATACTGAGTGATTATGTTATCTCTTTCATATGTACTTACTTATTAGGTGCGTTCGTAATTATATAAATACGTAGCACCTATAGTCGTCGCTTGGTCCGTCCATCTGTCTGTCTGTCCGTCTGTCTGTCTGTCCGTCTGTCTGTCCTCATATAACAACGCAAAAACTACCCAACCAAATGGTTTGAAATTTTAGATATATTATCTTTGCAGAAATTTGTCGAGACATTTCAAATTTTATGAAAATCGAATCAAAACTTTAGGAGATATTAATAAAAATATTTATTAAGAAATGTGAATTATTTTTTAAAAAATCGGTGCTTTTTTGTTATAGGAGCTTCCGAGGTTTAATCGTCAAGCGAACGAGATACTTATTTTATGACAGAAATTAATCTGCAGACGATATCATTCATTTCACAGAATTAAAAATCAAGAAGATCTGAATATTTATATAGCTAGCTATAGCACGAACGCACCTCATTTGTCACGTTTGAAGTACAATTTCCAACTTGTTTTTATATGTGTTTGTATGTAAAATCGCAAACACATGTGGCGTATTCCATTTACTCCAGTGGTCATTTTTCAGAAAAAAAAAATAATATTGAAACAGAACTAAAAAAAATGTGACAACTTGAAATACTGGTTCACGTTCAACACTGAAGGGTTTCTGAGTAGAGGCTGACACAGGTTTTAATTATATGATTATTCTGCAATTCGCACAAAATATGTCGTCGGTATTCTAAAAGTCTAAAATAATTATACTTTGGTGTTGCTTCTTAGAGTATCACAATAGTGCATTGAAAAGCTGTATTGCTGTATATTATTTCTGTTAATTGACATAATGAATAATTAAGATAAAATCTATCCTTCGATGAGAAAGGCCACATTTTACCTTTCAAATTGACATGCAAATTAAATTGTAAACTTAAAATTCTAAATTATTGAATAACTCTTGAGATTTTTACACTAAGCTACACTTTTTTCGTAAATCATGAGCAAACTTATTTTTATTGTTCCCTTCAACAGTATATTCTGAAAACTTGGTCTGTTTATACTTTCTTTATGTCTTATATTTCTAACAACTTAAAATAAATATTTTAAATAATCACTTACACGCTAAGTACTAATTCAGATTAATTTTGAAGGTGGCAGAATTTTATCAAATTACTAGTCAAATATGCATAAGAAACATACAATAGGGGAAAAAATATGGTCATGGCATAAGGAATACTAAACAAATAAGCCTTTTAAGATGGAAAAGAGTACTACCTAAAACGGAAAAAAATTCTGATTTCTAGCGATTCTGTATTATCAGGTTTTACTGTAACGAGCACGGCTTGACAAATGCGGTTACCAGGTCGCCACTGGCGACCAAGATTTTTAATCCGGTAGTTTGCTTTAGGTGCAAAAATTGACGTAAAAAATGAGCACAATTGGCATTTTTCTCTTTAAAATGCTACTATAGTGCGCGACAAGCAGTGATCTTCCTCTTCTTTCGTACTTTTAATGGAAGAACCAAATTTAAAAGGTATTTTCCCTCTCACGCACATGAAACGGTTTTCTTTTCCGCACTAGACATTTAGCATGTCGCGTGATTAGAATGTGCGTGTAAGTTCCAATAAAACTCTAAGAAATACTGTCAATCCAGCCTCTGTGGCATCTAAAATTGGATACAATGAATGCAAAAAAATGTTTGTGTTCAGAATTAAAATTGATTAATCCATCAGATTCACTAAAATAATAATGTGTAAGGGATTAATTAATTTGAAGTAAATCCTCTATAAAACGTAATTAAATTTTAAGAATAATTAATTATTCTACTAAGATTTACTAAATTACTAAGATCTTCTAATTTACTAAGATCTAAGATTTACTAAGATCGTCTAAATTACTAAGATCTAAGATTTACTAAATTTCATATTTTCTGTGTAAACCTTCAATAAAATATCTTCTAAATTTTTATGTAAAGCTCCAGTCATCTCTTCCTTTCAAATTATAAAGATTCCATCGTTTTCAATTTGAACAAAGTAATAGAGTGGCAAAATCATAGTCATGTATAGGCACAGATTTGACCATTATATAATGATATTTTTCTTCCCCGAGGTGTGTGTGGGGGGGAAGGGGGGGGGGAGGGTTGGAGGGTTACTTGAAGGGTTAGGAATCTTAAAAACTTATTAGAATGAAATAATAATACTTGTGTAAACAAATAATGTGAAGAGTTTCCTGGCATTTTCGAAGTAATGTGACAAGGGTACAGATAAGGAGGTAACAGAAAAGAAAAAAAAAAGTTAAAAATTTCAGATTTTTTCCCGAGGACACCCAATTTTGACTGGTCTTTCATATTAATGGGGCAGAGGTAAGGCAATAACTGACAAAAGATAAGGTTCAATTTTCCAATTCTGAACACCGAATTTAAACAATTTACTGGAAATTTATTTAAATGCTCTATTTTTGTAAAAAGAGGGGGCATGGGATGAGTTAAAAAATTATATTCACTTTATAGAATTAACTCCGCTGCAAGGAATTTTTTTAAATGTTAAGATTTTTTATTGCCTGGTCTTTTAGCAAGTTTTCAATATGAAGAATTGAAGAAATAGAATGTAGAAATGAAGTAAAATATATTTCTGGCCATTAAAAAATATTTTATGTATATATATTATGTAGCATATATTTAGAATACGAACCATTGCATTCATACTTAATAAAACAAGACATTTTTAGGAAAGTTTTCAGCATTTAGCCAATTTATAAATAAATCTCTTAAATTTTTATGCTTCTTACCTACCACTAAAATTTTATAGTAAATTTTTACTTATTGAATCGCCGAAATCATGTGATTCAATACGACAAAAATTTCTATTAATTTTTAGTGGTAATAAAAAAGCGTAAAAGTTGGCAGTTATGATATGTACATGATTATATAAATGTGTCGTATGAGTGTGTTTGTTTAAAATTTGTCGTACTTATAAACTTAGTATGAATGTATATAATTAGTATGAAACTAAAACTATCATTATTATTATTTTAAATTTAGAATTTGAAGAATCATATCAAATGATTGGAATCGCTTTGATATGTAAACAGTAATATTCGATTGTTTCTTTTGGGCAATACCGACATTGAACAGCAAACTTTGCATTTCTGTTAATAATGCAACCGTCTTATCGTTGTTTTTACTACTAACGAACCGCTTTACTATGTCTACGTCAAAAGTCCCCAAAGCAGCCCCGAAGTTTGAGTGAGATCTTTCAAATCAGACTCATCCGATATGTCGTTAGTGATTTCTTTAAGAAAATGCATAAATGAGACAAAATTTCGGCCGGGGACGCAAAAACGTAACGTATAACTGAGGGAAATGTACAACTCAGGTAACATATACGAGCAGCGAAGACCGAGCTATGCTCGGTCAAAATTAGCTTTGAGTTCAAATATCCTGACGCATGACCAAAATGACCCACTAATTAAATTTTCTCAAACATGTGATCTAGCCCAACAGTCTTTTCGTGCCCAAAAACCATAGGAAGCAAAATTTAGTCTAAATAGCCTGAGCCGTTTTTAAGATAAAATAGCTTGACCCATAATGACCCATGACCAAAATGACCCACTAATTGAATTTTCTCGAAAATGAGACCTAGCCCAACAGTCTTCTCGTGCTCAAAAACCATAGGAGGCAAAATTTATTCTAAATAGTCTGAGCCGTTTTTAAGATAAAATAGCTTGACCCATAATGACCCATGACCAAAATGTCTCACTAATTGAATTTTATAGAACATGTGACCTACCCCAACAGTCTACTCGTGCCCGAAAACCATAAAATGCAAAATTTAGTGTAAATAGTCTGAGCCGTTTTTAAGATAAAATAACTTGACCCATAATGACCCATGACCAAAATGACCCACTAATCGAATTTTCTCGAACACGGGACCTAGTTCAACAGTCTTCTCGTGCCCGAAAACCATAGGATGCAAAATTTAGTGTAAATAGTCTGATCCGTTTTTTAGATAAAATTAGCTTGACACATAGGGACCCAAACACGACCCCCTAATCGAATTGTCTCGGACATGTGACCTATCCCAATGATTTTGTCATCCCCGAAACTCGTAGGTCACAAAATTAATGTGACCCGGGTTGACGCAAAAATGACCCACTAATCGGAAGTTCTCGAACATGTGACCCAGCCCAATAGTCTTCTCGTCCCCGAAAATGGTAAGATACAAATTTTAGTCAAAATCGTTTGAACCGTTTTATAGATAGACTTATCTTGACCCTGACCCTTGATGACCCAAAATGACCCACTAATCAAATTTTCTCGAACACGTGACCTAGCCCAATGGTTTTCTGGTGCCCCAAAACGGTAAGATACAAAATTTCGTCAAAATCGTTAGAGCCGTTTTTAAGATAAAATTTGCATATATATATATATAACCACACACAAGATTTGCTCGTATTAGAATATATGATATGGAGTTCCACTATAGATAGTTTAAACAATGCTTTTCAGCGTTTCGTTCATCTTACGAAACCCCATTTATCCCACTTCGTTGTCTGTTTGTCACAGAGTCTGTTAGTCTCATTTTTCAGAAACTATATAACTTATAGTCATGAAATTTTGTATAGTTATAGCTGAATACCTAATATGAAGCTAAAAAAAAAAATCGTATTATTTTAAAATATAGAGATAAAAATCCAAAAACCTAATTCTAATCTCATTTTAATATTTAATTTAAACATTTTCGTTATAGCAGTTGCGAACAACTAAAACTCCACAATAAAATGCTTTATACAATAATCAATTTTCTATTGAAAGATTTTCACGTGAAAAATGAAAATGAAATAAAAAGTTTCACCAATTGAAAAAAAGATTAATATGATGTCATATTGGTAATTATAACGGGAAATTTCAAACATTTCTCAATAATATAAGGAGTTTGAGTATGTGTAAATATAGAAAGCAGCTTAATATGACGTCATTATAGAATTAAAAAAAAAATAATCTGACGTCTAACATTTTGAAGGTCTCTATACAACATGTTTAATTTTGAAATTTATTTTTTTTAATATCACATTTAGTCCAGATGACAGATATTATTATGACAGAGTATAATAGCGGGCTTAGCCCGCTTTCGAACGGGTTCAGATTTTTTAAAAAACCAGAAAAATAGACCGGTAAATTTTTACTTTGTAAAAAACATGACCCTTTTTTTATGAAATTTATTTGGATTTTATAAAAAAAAAAGGATAAAGTGTTTTGAAAGTAATATTAAACTAAACACTTTGTGCAATCTTCGATCACACTTACCCAATTGTTTTCATTCATGTGACCGTATCATCTAAGCGAAACAAAATATTATATCGCACCCTCTATGAAGCGTAAAAAGAGTGGTGATTTTTATTAATCAAGGCAAGGCGTGATTTTTAAAGATAAAAAATTGAATTTTGTTACAAACTTTTGCTACTTACCAAATTTTCTGACCGAATGCACTATTATAGAAGAATATGTGTTTTATCTATACCTTTAAATACTCGGAAGGAATTGTAGTTTACCGGTAGAAACTCTCCGAATTAAAAGATTGTTACTCAGTTGTGCGTGAGTTTAACTACTTACTCAGAATATAGTAAGTTTAACAACTTACTCAGAATATAGTATGGATTACGGCAACACTTCTTGGCATTACAGATGTTTGGTTGCGCGAATGTTTAAACTTAGATGCTGGGAACATGACCTGATTAAAGCATTTTTAAACTGGGGCGAGCCTCTGGAGCCCCTGATTTGGATTTGATATGATTTTTGATATATTTAATTAAGTCACTCTTTCGCACTCTCTATGAAGCGTAAAAAGAGTAGGGATTTTTATTAATCAAGGTAAAACGTGATTTTTAAAGATAAAAAATTGAATTTTGTTAAAAACTTTTGCTACTTACCAAATTTTCTGACCGAATGCACTATTATAGAAGAATATGTGTTTTATCTATACCTTTACATACTCGGAAGGAATTGTAGTTTACCGGTAGAAACTCTCCGAATTAAAAGATTGTTACTCAGTTGTGCGTGAGTTTAACTACTTACTCAGAATATAGTAAGTTTAACAACTTACTCAGAATATAGTATGGATTACCGACAACACTTCTTGGCATTACAGATGTTTGGTTGCGCGAATGTTTAAACTTAGATGCTGGGAACATGACCTGATTAAAGCATTTTTAAACTGGGGCGAGCCTCTGGAGCCCCTGATTTGGATTTGATATGATTTTTGATATATTTAATTAAGTCACTCTTTCGCACTCTCTATGAAGCGTAAAAAGAGTAGGGATTTTTATTAATCAAGGTAAAACGTGATTTTTAAAGATAAAAAATTGAATTTTGTTAAAAACTTTTGCTACTTACCCAATTTTTTGATCGAATGCACTATTATAGAACAATGTGTGTTTTATCTATACCTTTACATACTCGGAAGGAATTGTAGTTTACCGGTAGAAACTCTCCGAATTAAAAGATTGTTACTCAGTTGTGCGTGAGTTTAACTACTTACTCAGAATATAGTAAGTTTAACAACTTACTCAGAATATAGTATGGATTACCGACAACACTTCTTGGCATTACAGATGTTTGGTTGCGCGAATGTTTAAACTTAGATGCTGGGAACATGACCTGATTAAAGCATTTTCAAACTGGGGCGAGCCTCTGGAGCCCCTGATTTGGATTTGATATGATTTTTGATATATTTAATTAAGTCACTCTTTCGCACTCTCTATGAAGCGTAAAAAGAGTAGGGATTTTTATTAATCAAGGTAAAACGTGATTTTTAAAGATAAAAAATTGAATTTTGTTAAAAACTTTTGCTACTTACCCAATTTTTTGATCGAATGCACTATTATAGAACAATGTGTGTTTTATCTATACCTTTACATACTCGGAAGGAATTGTAGTTTACCGGTAGAAACTCTACGAATTAAAAGATTGTTACTCAGTTGTGCGTAAGTTTAACTACTTACTCAGAATATAGTAAGTTTAACAACTTACTCAGAATATAGTATGGATTACCGACAACACTTCTTGGCATTACAGATATTTGTTTGCGCGAATGTTTAAACTTAGATACTGGGAATTAATCATTTCGTGCATTTTCTATCTTTATTTTTTAACATTTTTCCCATTCCCGTTCCCACTCCTATCTCACATAACTTTACTAAAGCTACCTCAGCATAGCCAAGGCTGATCTAAAATCCAAACTTGTTACTTTCAAACATATTTTTAAATTCATTTATGTTCGTAAAAATTGAAAAGTGTTCTTTATAAAAATAATTTACATAATAAAACTCTATCTTTAAAATATCTTTATTCTATCTTTCGGAAAAATAGAAGATTTTTCATGAAATGTTATCAAAATTGGACAGTTTTTTGGACAACGCAGGAAAGGAACAAACTGACGTCCTGAGAAAACAATCGTTGGTAACTCAAGATATAATTCATTACTCGGAAAATGAGAACTCTTTGATTACACATCACTTCTCTTATAAGGTTTACAATTATAATACTTCTATGTTTAAAAACTATTAACAAAAACTATAAAAAAATGTCGCATTATTATTAATGCGATTTTTTTTTAAAGGCTTGGTTTAAATGTTTAGAAAACATTGTTCTACATGATATGTAAAAATCAGCGTAGAGCAAAGCACAAATGGCTAAAAGAAATTCAGCCTACAGAGCCTACAAGACTTCATAAATGGAACCTTCCATCAATGTTCATACCAAATTGAAAGAATGGGAGTGAGAACGGCTGACCATGTAACATGCTGAATTTTCTGCTATTGTTTCTCAGGCCGTTCATTGTGAAGTTTAAATGGTTTTCGTTTCATTTTATATTTCTTTATTTTTTCGTCTCATGTATTTATCATAACGCCATGATTTTTTCGCGCATCTTTTTTTAAGTGATCTACAAGAATTTTTAAACTATTAAATCCCCTTGTTCTATGCATTAGTAATTAAACATTGAAGATAAACTCAAACAAATTTGAACGTGAAAGCTCTTTTTCTTTCTTTTCTTTTCTTTTAAATGGATTTTATAAAACAAACATCGACAATGAAAAAAATTAAATAAATTATTTTAGTGATTTTTGCATATTATCCAACTATTCAACCACTGCCATGCTGCTTATTCATGCTACATATAATGCATTATGATATATACATGAGACGAAAAAATAAATAAATATAAAACGAAACGAAAACCATTTAAAACTTCACAATGAATGGCCCTGAGAAACAATAGCAGAAAATTCTGTATGTTACATGGTCAGCCGTTTCTCACTCCCATTCTTTCAATTTGGTGTGAAGATTGATGGAAGGTTCCATTTATGAAGTCTTGTAGCCTCTGTAGGCTAAATTTCTTTTAGCCATTTGTGCTTTGCTCTACGTCGATTTTTATTTTTATATATCATGTAAAACAATGATTTCTAAACATTTAAACCAATCCTTAAAAAAAAAAAAAAAAAAAAAAAAAAAAAAAAAAAAAAAATCGCATTAATAATGCGACATTTTTTGACATATTTTAAACATACAAATATTATAATTGTAGACCTTATAAGAGAAGTGGTGTGTAATCAAAGAGTTCTCATTTTCCGAGTGATGAATTATATCTTGTGTTACAAACGATTGTTTTCTCAGGACGTCAGTTTTTTCCTTTCCTGCGTTGTCCAAAAAACTGTCCAATTTTGATAACATTTCATGAAAAATCTTCTATTTTTCCGAAAGATAGAATAAAGAGTTTTATTACGTTAATTCATATTATAAAGAACACTTTTCAATTTTTACGAACATAAATGAATTTAAAAATATGTTTGAAAGTAACAAGTTTGGATTTTAGATCAGCCTTGGCTATGCTGAGGTATCTTTACTGAAGTTATGTGAGATAAGAGTGGGAACGGGAATGGGAAAAATGTTAAAAAATAAAGATAGAAAATGCACGAAATGATTAATTAATCCTTAACATTTTTTAATAATTATACACAGTATGACAATTTTCCTTAACACTTCACACAAACTCAGGACTGAAAGCTACATTAATCACTAGTTTATAAGCCATTCATAAGAAAATAAATATCTTGATATTTTTTCTTATGAAAAATATTCTTTTATTTTGGTATTCTCTGTTATATTAGGGATATTTTCAGTGCCTCATCCGTTTAAACATAAGTCACACCCTAATGTCTGATTCTGATATGTCATAAGAACAATGTAGTTCATGATACACCAAACCACGTGAGCTAAAATAGGCCAATTGGATTGTAAATTCCAACAATGATATATTTCAAGAACTAAGAATTAAATAGGTAAATGAAGGTAAAAAGAAAACAGTGTAATATATTAAAAACACTTAATAGTTTTAGAAATGCGTAGTAAACTTTTTAGATTTCATTAAAATCATTGGAAGTTGTTTATTTTGATGCCAGACATACAAAAATAATTTCGTTGGCACCCTTTAAATGATTGGTTTCAAATCTCATTTGCGTATTCTAAGTACCAAATGTTATAGTCTTGTGTCATCACAATAACATAAAAAAAATGTTATGTTTTCTCTACGAATTACCTTTCTTATCAAAATAATGAACTTGAAGAAATAAGGCCAGTGTGTTTTATTTTTAATAAATCTGATTCATTGTATCTTTTAAAGTATAAAAAAAGGAAGAAATAACCTATTGTCAGATTGAGCCAGAAGGGGATGTTTAAAACAAAATAAATTTTTCTATAAATGAAATATTAGTAATTCTTACCATTAATATTAGGTCTATAAACATTTAATTTTGATAAATTAAATATATTCGACTATTTCAGATTTTATTCCGTGGAAAATTTACGCTGAGAAACTAAATAAAAATAAAATCGTTAAATAAAATCGTGAATTTTATACTTAATTTTATTATTACATTTTAAAAGCTGCATAGACAGGTATTTTTTTACTAAAAAAGTAGTTAAATAGGGAGGAAACACTTACATAGCAAACCTGATTAACTGCCAAAGCGAAACACTCCAGGGTTGTCATTATTGGAATATTGCCGCTTTATCGAGTAACCACTGGGAAAACTCTCTGGGTTCGAGGCTGCATTTTTACACACCGCCAGATGGCGTTAAACAGATTTAAGACTTTTTATAACACACGGTGTGTATGAATAACTGCAAAATAACGCTTGTCTGAGTAACTTCGAGAAAAGTGGTGGAACGCATAGAAATATACTTCAGGAACGTCGTGGCATGCTTAAACACAGCGAGTAACCAGCAAAAGTTACTCGGGTTGAAATTGGTTACTCCGTACGTTGGTGTTTAAACCATTCAAGTTACTGACAATGGAGGGTAGGACAGTACACACACACACACACACACACACACACACACACATATATATATATATATATATATTAAATATATATATATATATTATATTATATATATTATATACAGACACACACACACATATATATATATGTATATTATATATATTATACACACACACACACACACACACACACACATATATATATATATTGGCAGATATTTCTCTGTTGCTTTTTTACTAGCTGTGATGAACTTAATGTTACGAAACTGATCTGTAATTTTTAGAGTAAACTGTGCTACTTATTTTGTTGATCTAAACGTTGTTTTTATGTACTGTCCTACGATTTATCAGAATTTTTATAAAATAATTATGTAAATTATGTTGATTTTTTTAAATTTTTTTGTTAAATGTTTTACAAAGAAATTATCGAAATACATGCGCTAAAATTCAGGATAATTTAACATGTGCATTGAAATTGAGATTTTCTATTTATGAAAAAAAAGCCACGGAAATATGTTGTAATTTTATATTTGATTACCTGATAACTGATATTTCGAGACAGTGTTCCTAATTTAGCGGATATTTTTAGTGATTTTTTGCTACTACACCCGAATAGTAAAATTTACCTTCTGTAATGTCGCTAAATAGGGTGAGTGTTAATATTTCGAAATAATGTTATTGAATATGATTCATAAAATCCGCTAAATTTACAACACAGTTTACATTTTTATATTAACCAAGGACCTAATTATTTTTTTAACTACGAAAAAAAATGATTTTCAATTATGAGCAATTGAAAATCAACTCTTAGAAAATAGTATAAAAGTTCGTCATAAAACACCTTGGTGAAGTGAGAAAAAGTACCTTTCTTCTTATCCATTTACAAAAAAATAATACTTTTATCTTAATCTTTAAAAATTCCCCAAGCAATTTTTTAAAATGTTTTAACAGAGAAAAGTGAATTAGCCGTTTTTTTCTAAAATCCACAAAATAATTTTGTGGTTTTAACAAATAAGAATAATGTTCGCTAGGAAAAGTCATTTCAAGCAGTGTATGAATAATTTATCAATTCCCTTTTTAACCTTGTTATTATAAAGATAAAGCGGTAATTTTCCTCTGAAAATGGGAAAAAGAAAAATTGAAAGTCAATATGTAATACAAAGTAAGTATAACAATTGTGTTTCTTTTATGCCTATTTAAAAATCTTTCAGCGAACACAATCATTGTTACACTGTGTTTGTGAAAAAATGATAAAATAAAATTATCTTTACTGTTTAATGTTTTTTTTTAACATTTATATATATATATATATATATATATATATATATATATATATTATTTAACTATTATATATTATTTAACTATATATTATTTAACATTTATATATACATATATATTAAAAAAAACATTTATGAAATATACTCCTTTTTTACTTAATATTCATTAGAAAAAATCATTTGTATATGTTATGACAGCAGTATAAGTTTGTCTTTTTGTAGTGTTAAATTTAATACTCACATAGGTAAATTCACTAGACAAATTTATCAGCAATACTGAATAAATTAGCAGCGCGCGAATAATAACGCTTTAAGAGGGATAGTTCACGTGGATATAGGCGAAAGGGGATAACATACTGAATAAAGTTGTATCTTATCCGTATATCAGAAGTAAAATAATTTGGAGCACGATTAGTACTTAGGCTAATTGGAAACACTTCGTCATTTTGGTCCGCGATGATTAAAAGTTTATGGTGTTAAACTTACAGCTGCAGATAACAAGTAAACTTGAGTAAACGTGTTACTTAACCGTTGATATCCACCATGTACATGTCAAATGTGTGCACGGAAAATTCGTAGTATGAAATGTTCTCTCCAGAAATGTATGAAATGTATGGTAGTTCCTCAATTTAAGAACAATTTGTGAGAAACGGCGTCGGAGCAATTAGGTCATAAACAAAAGATGCTCCAATATTCAGATTCATTTTTTATGACTATAAATAAATCCTACATCAGCTGCTGCATCACTATACAAATCTATCTCTATATAATCTGATCAAAGTTGACATATTAATTATATTCCCTAATACCAAGACCAGGATCACATATAGCAAATCCACTCTAATTTGTACATGCACGAAACAAACAGTATAAATGTAAATAAAATGCAAGACAGAAAAACTCTAATCATCTTAAACTGCTCTATATATACGTCACTCTTGGATGGACCTCTAAGCGGTTGTCACGTAATTCCCCGTTTCTCTAAAACACATTAAGTTGCTTGTAGACAAAAAGATTTAAACAGAATCTATCTATTATTTTAAAATCTGAGTGTCTGCTTTTGTGTTGTTGTTGTTGCACAGCCCCTTAGGCCAGCAGGACTAGACCAGGTCCATGATATTATACACCCTAAGGAAATCCAGAACCATCAAGGGATCACCAGCAGCCCTAAGATGCCCACTACGAAAGCGAGCAAGAGTGGTTTGTTCGTAGTTTATTCTGCGTCTGTTTCTCAGCTAAACCTCCTAAGATATCTCCAACTAGGAGCGTTAGATGTTGAAAATAACACCAGTTTTGCACATGCACATGTATTCTATAATGTCGAAAGTTTTAGGTCATTTTACCTGTTCGACATATCTCAGCAGCATTTTTAGTTAGGAGCTTGGAATTCAGGATAATAAATCTACAAAAAATATAGATAAACACGTATTTCAGCAATTTTAGAAATTCAGCAAATAAGGGGGGGGGGGTAAATAGGAGGTCAAATATTTTAGGTCATTTTGCCATATCTCAATAAAAATTATGGGTAGAATCATGAAACTCAGGATAACAAATCTACTAAAAAAATAGTTCAACATGTATTTCAGCGATTTTAGAAATTCAGACACTAAGGGGAGGGGGGGATTAAATGGAGGTCGAATGTTTTACGCCATTTTGCCATATCTCATTAGAGGTTATTAGTTAGGAACGTGAAATTCGGGATAGCAAATCTACTAAAGAATAGTTAAACATGCATTTCGGGCCATTTTAGAAATTCGACGACAAAGGGGGTTAAATGAAGGGTCAAAATGTTTCGGTAATTTCACTTTTTCACCATATTTAATCAGCAGTTTTAGAAAAAAAGTGCGAAATTCAGGATAACGTGTCTCCTTAAAAAATAGTTAAACAAGTATTTCAGTAATTTTAGAAATTCCGCCACTAAGGGGTGTTAAATAGTGGCTCGAATGTTTTATGTCATTTAGCCATTTCTCAATAAAAGTTATAGGTTTGAGTGTGAATTTCGGGATAACAAATCTACTAAAGAATATTTAAACATGTATTTTAGGCAATTTTATAAGTGCAACTATTAAGGGGGTTAAATGGGGGATCGATAATTTTCGATGATTTCACCTTTTCACCATATCTCATTAGTAGTTTTGGGTAAGAGCGTGAAATTCGGGTTAACAAATCTGCTATAAAAACAATTAAACACATATTTCAGCGATTTTCGAAATTTACCCATTAAGGGGGCTAAATGGGTGTCGAAAATTTTAGGTCATTTCGAATGTTCGCCATATCTCAGCAGCATTTTTAGTTAGGAGCTTGAAATCAAAGATTCAGGATAACAAATCTACAAAAAAATAGTTAAACATGTATTTCCGCGATTTTAGAAATTCAGCCACAAAAGGTGGTTAAATGGGGTCGAATTTTTTATGTCATTGTGCCATATCTCAGTAATAGGTAGGAGCGTGACATTTAGGATAACAAATGTACTAAAAAATAAATATATATTTCAGCAATTTTATATAATAGTCCATCAAAGGGGTCACACTGTGTGTCGAAAGTTTTAGGTAATTTGGCCATATCTCAGCAGCAGTTTTAAATAAGAACGTGAAACTCCGCTTCACAAATCTACAAAAAAAAGTAGTTAATCATGTATTTCAGCGATTTTAGGGCTAGAGAGTTTATGGGCAACATCGGCTGTGAACCCGATTGCGGAAGATTAGACGAAAAAGAGAATTATTGCTGTTATTTTTATTATATATTTTGTGTGACATTTTCCCCAAGGAATACATTTTTTAATTTCCCAGTTTATAATTTTTTTTTCGATTTTCGTCTTTTAGCGATCGGATTTAAAATTTTAAACAAAATATTACATATCCACCTTTTTTCAAAATAAATTTTTTTAAGTAAAAAATTGCGATTAAATACTGATTGCCATATTTATGGGTTAGGGTATGCATAAGGATGCCTTATGGTGATTACCGTATAGTCAGATTTCAAGCGTGCAATCGAATGGGTGGTTTTAAAATTATTTCATTTTAATGATTTACGCACGCAAAATAACTGAACCACGTTATAGTGATCGCTGCATTAACGATGTATGACTGAGAAATACACAGGTTTCCGTTATTTTGATCACCTCAATAATAATTTATGGCCGTGATAGTACGTATTTATAATGACCGCCATTTATCTTAGGCAATCTCATTTTTATTTATTTCATCTGCAAACTCTCCACTCATCTTAGATAAAAACGCACAGGGCCAGTAGTATTTTGTCAGAGGGATTATGAAAAAAATATTATTAATGTCACGAGATGTTTATTTACGTGCTTTTATATAGATATATGTATATTATTTAGTTATTTTCATATAGTTTAAAATAAAGTATTTTATTTAAATTTCTCTGTTTGCATGTAAAATGCAATTTCTGGGTCACAATGGAAGTCAAGACAGCACGCTGCAGAATGTATTTGGGACCCACTCAGAAGCGACCGGCTGTACGGGCGAATACCGGCTAATGTTTTAAAATTTAGTTTATTCTTCACATATTATCAAATATATATAAAACAAATATGGTATTATGCGCGCTTCATACCGAAAATCACAGTAGTCTTTATGTATGTTAATATGTGAGGAGTAATCTATAATATATTTACACACTACAATGGTGTGAAGAACACTTAATATCGAACAATATCAAACTGATATAATTGAAACGCATTAACCCTACAGTGCATGAATTTTTCTTTTAGAATTGTATTTTTCTATACTTATATTAAGAATTCGAAACCAGAAATTTTAAGATAGATTTTTATGTTTATTTAGCAGCATATTTACGTTATTTTTACACCATTGATATTTCTGTATAGATTTAGTGGTTGCAAAGAACTTATTTATTAAAAATTAAATAGAAAGTGTTACCAATTAGCTACAGTATGCACTGTAGGGTTAACATTTGCTAAATATACCTACACTGTAAAACATGTGCAACAAAGTACCCGGCATTCAACCATTTTTATAGAAAACGGTTATAAAGCCGTAATTTAACATTATTCTGAGCAGAATATGGGCAATATTATGGTCAAAATAGCGTTAAATTACGTTTATGTAACTACGTCTATTTTGCTACAATGTTTTTACAGTGTATGTGTCGGAATTCGTGTAACACATTGAAATATTATTCAAACAAAAATGAATCTCAGAAGCTATAAATATAAATTTTAAAGTATACTAAAATACTCAAAATATGTTGGAAAAAACAAAACAAATTGGCGCCATAAAATCAATGCCACACTGTTAAAAATATGCAGCAAAGTGTCTAGCCATTTGACCATTTTTACGGAAAACGATTGCATAACCATAATTTAATTCTATTCCGACCATATTATTGCCTATATTATGGTCAGAATAGTGTAAAATTACTTTTATGTAACCATTTTCTATAAAAGCGGTCAAATGACTGGACATTTTGCTGCAAATTTTAACAGTGTAATCAATCCATTTTTTTTTACTTTTAATTTTCTTTTCAAAGAAAATGTACTCCAGAAGGTTCATTATCAAACTAAATTTCTATTGACTATGGATTTACATTAATATGCTTTTGACCATTAAACTGAATCAACTTGATTTAATTTAATATAAATTTACATTGTAATTAATTAATTAAAATAACTGTAAAGTTCAAAATACATCATCTACTAATAAATCCACTATCTATTTTTAAAGAATTTAAGTGTGATTATTGTAACTGATCGGTTTGCAATTCTGAATATGACTATTTAATTTCATGGTCACAGAGTGGTTTTAATTTCATCATAACCATATGTAACCGATAAGGATTGAAAGGGTATGTAATCGCTAGCACAATCAGTATCGGGCAACGTTCAAAATCTGTTAAGCATATCCGTAAAACACTTTTAATCTATAATCAAGGGCTGTGACAGCAGCTGTAAAATTAACTATTTAGTGTAACTGTTTATTGAAGCACTCATATGCTGACTGATCATAATGTATGATGATTGATCATAAACTGCCAATTCGAAACTAATTTACTAATAATACATAATGATTTAGAGTTGTGCTTTGAGTGATGTGATACACAGTTATTTAACTTTAACATAAATGTAAAACGGGAATATTCAATGTAACACAGTCACTAATGTATTACGTTAATGTAATAAATATTTTTTTTTTTGCCAGAAATTGAAAGATTTATCGCTTTTGCTTATTTTATGGGAGTTCTATTTAGTTGTTTAGTTTCAACTTCAATATCTTCTTTATTTGATGAAAAAATTTATATATTTATCATTTCGAGTAGTGTAACATGGAGCACAATGGACAGCTTATGAAGCTTTATTTTTTATTTTCTTCTATTTTGAAATTTACACATCAGTATAGATTTAAAAATTCCTTATATACCTTAGTTTTTTATATTTTAAAAATTTAAAACCCATAAATCTTAGTCCTTTTTTAAAGTAAATTATTAGACGATTGACAACTGTCCTAGGTTGGAGCGAATTTTTTTTTTCTTCAAATCCAAATTGGACGAAGTGGGAAAGTTGCTCTATCAGATCCTCATTCTGAATATAAAATATCTTCGAAAAATATGAATATTAAATACTGCCCCAAGGTCATTGAAAATTGAGAAAAATTGTAAAAGTTGTGCATTTTCCCATTTTCTTGTCAAACATATAAATTGCACAAATATTATTAATATTAAATTAATTTTAAAGTATTCTTCTTAAATTATTATTATTATACGCTTATAGTGAAACTATGTAAAATTTATATCAAATCCAGGTGTCTTATACTGTCCCAATGACTTCAAATTTTTTTTTAATGTATAAAAATTGGGTAATTGTAAAGCATAATCAAAACAACAAAATTGTGTTATATTTTATACTTCGTAAGAATATAATTTTTTTAAATTATATTTGAAGATGAAGAATAACAAGACAAAATAATTTATTATTACAATTTACAAGCATTATAAGCTTAATAAAGGAACCAGGTTCTGAGTATTTGGGGCACCTTTCGTTACAATCTGGAAAGGTTTTAATTTTAAGTGAAGAAATAAAAAAATAACCACAAGAAATATTGATACCAGTAAGCTTGTTGCAATTGGCTGTGACGGAACTACAGTTAACACGGGTTACAAAGAAGATGTCATGCGATTTCTAGAATAAAAAGAAGTCAAACCACTTCAATGGCATATTTGCCAAATACATGTTTCTTCTTAAATTATTATTATACGCTTGTAGTGAAGCTATGTAATATTTATATCACATCCAGGTGAGCTTATCTTGCGCTATTTGTTCGAGCATCTTGACGGTACAACAAATGGGCCTCAAAGTTTTACAGGATCTATTGGCAAACCTCTAAAAGATTGTGAACTTCTTCCTCTTGTACATTATAAGAGAATAAGCTGTGCTTTGCTAGAATTTACTAATAAAAAGGATTTAAGCACGGGTCAACGCTATTTGCTTGAGATATGTGAAGTAATTTCTTTGGGATTTTGTCCGGATAAATTGTATAAAAGAAATCCTGGTAAAATTGTGCATTCTAGGGAGCTTACAGTGGCAAATAAAATTCTTAGGCTATACGTTTCTTCAAGTGAACCGTCTGAAAATTTGTTAAGTCTGACAAATTTTATACTAAGAGCTTATTCAACTATATGGTTTCAAATTAAAACTAAGCCTTCATGCATTTACAGAGCTAAGCATTTGCATCAAACAGTTATGTTATCATGATATTTACCAAAGGAATTACAAACAATAATAGATCCCGTAATTCAACGAAATGGTTATTTTTGTCATCCGCAAAATATTTTGATTGCCATGTTGACTGACGATAGGGACTAAAAGAGTCTTGGCACTACGTAGAATAATAAAATCTCGAAAGTCAAGAAATTATTTACGTACGTTCAAGTTACCTAAAATCAATTTTGGAAGCCAAAGAATATATCGATTTCATAGATTGGGCTGAAGTGACCGTGACAGAACCACCATTAACTAAGTAATTAGATCATAATATTCTTACAAAGTGTATCCTAAATCCAAAGGCAATAGATGAAGACGTCTTACCTAAGATTAAACTATTCCCTTGTCACAATCAAGCCACTGAAAGATGTGTAAAACTTTTTACGTAGGCTTCTTCAGCTGTTTGTGGTCCTTTGAGACGCGCTGGGTTCATTAAAACTTGTCTGGAGTCTCGGAAAAAATGCCAGTTTTTGAAACCAAAAAACAGTATGGACTACTATAAAATGGTAACTTCATTGCTTGTAAATTGTAATAGTAAATTATTTTTACCTTATTACAATAGTTCTTTAAAAATAATTAGAAATTATATTTTCTTACATAGGTTAAGTAAAAAATATAAAACAATTACAATTACCAAAATTTCATATATTTAAAAAAAGGATAGTCATTGAGTTAGTATAATAAAAGCGAATTTGATATAAATATTACATAATTTTACTATAAATATATAATAATAATAATAATAATAATTCGATGATCATCCTTTTAAATTAAATTATTATTAATTTGTGTATTTGAGGAAAAAAATGGAAAAATGCACAACTTTTACGATTTTTCTCAATATTCAATGACCTTGTGGCAGTATTTAATATTAATATTTTTCAAATATATTTTATATTTAGAATGAGTATATGATAGAGCAACTTTCCTACACCATCCCATTTTGATTTGGTGAAAATTATTTTTTCATAGGCAAGCGCTTTTACGTTTTTTCTCAATATTCAATGACCTTGGGGCAGTATTTAATATTAATATTTTTCAAAGATATTTTATATTCAGAATGAGGATATGATAGAGCAACTTTCCCACACCGTCCCATTTTCATTTGGAGAAAAAAATATTTTTCCATAGGCGAACGCTCCACCCTGTGTACACTCCTTTTATACAAAAATAATAAAACGAACGATTTGCCATTCAAATCATAAACGATTTCGGAATTTATTGCGTCTGTGTAAACATCGTTGTTTCAAAGTAATTACGTATTTAAAAAATTTGCTAATAGTAGCAACTGAGAACGTAGTAACTGAATAAATCTATAAAATAATAATCATACAAAAAAACATCGAACAGTTTGAGAGAAATGTGTTTTTCAATAAAAATAATTTTTACGTAAGTAATGTAATCTGAAAACGTATTTGAAAAAATGTTTTATGTGTTCAAAAAATGTATATTTAATGCGTTTTTATAAACAATTTAACTATTACGCATAGTTTAGTGGTACATTTTACTTTATGCGTCTTTATTAAGTGCGTTCGTAATTATATAAATACGTAGCGCCTATTGTCGTCGCCTGGTCCGTCCGTCTGTCTGTCCGTCCGTCCGCATATAACAACGCAAAAACTACCCAATTGAATGGTTTGAAATTTAAGATATATTATCTTTGCATAATTTTGTCGAGATTTTTCAAATTGTATAAAAATCGAATCAAAACTTTAGAAGGTATTAATAAAAATATTTATTAAGAAATTTGATTTTTTTTAAAAAATCGGTCCTTTTTTGTTATAGGGGCTTCCGACGTTTAATAGTCAAGCGACCCAGATACTTATTATATTACAGAAATTAATCTGCAGACGATATAATTCAATTCACAGAACAAAAAATCATCAAGATCTGAATATTTATATAACTAGCTATATTACGAACGCACCTCAATTGTCACGTTTGACGTACAATTTCTAACATGTTATTTTCATGTTTGGATTTAAGATCTCAAACATTATTTTCGAAAATACAGTAATCTAGAATATTGGTAAGTGTAATACAGTTGGATGGGAAGGGGGGGGGGTGGATAATAAAATCAGACATTTTGTTTTGTCCAAAAAAACAAACCATTAAATTTATTTGAATGAAGCATTTTATGCATGCTTTTGTTTAGTATGCGAAGATTTTATTTACTTATATTTTCGAAATCATCTTCTATTTCTTACAATCGAACAAGAAAGTGGAAGAAAAAAAAACTCTGATTTGGAGCTTTCCCATTCTACAACTATTTACGCATTTCGTTTAAAAAAAAATCAGATTACAAGATTCATTCATCGAATTTTTTGAAACAGAATAACAAAAAAAAAAAAAGTTGGCAATGTACCAGTAGAATTTCTTATGAATGAAAGTGACGCAATAATGTTTCTACCGAATACATACATTAAGTGGATTTTGTAACATTTTGGCGTCATTTCAAGTTACAGAATTAGATGAATATAATATGCATCTGTAAACAATATTTAATATAAAAGTATTTGAAAAATTATATATATATATATACAAATTTAATACACCAAAACAATTCTTTCTTTATTTTTAACACATATGGCAAAAATGGGAAATATAACGAGAAAAAAAGCTATAATACATTTACTATCTGTAAAATACGAAAACCAAAGATCAAAATTGACAAGTGTTGTCTTATACATAAACATATGAACCATAGATGCATAAAAACTGCATATTTTATGCTTATGTTACCTTTTAAAGTGTAAATCACCTACAAGAATAAGAGAAAAAAAAAAGAAATTTTTGATATATTGAGATTATGTATTCATGGAACAACCACATTGTCTCCTCTTAGAATATTCTTTCCTCTATTCAACCTTCTTTATCATAAAAAGGGTTAGGATTTGTACTTATATTTGACTTTTATCTGCAAGAAAAAAATTAACATTAATAGCGAAGAAAGATTTTTATTTATTTTCTCTAAAATTGTACAAATTATTATTTCAATCATGATAATATTCATATCCATTTTCTAAAAAAATATGCTAGAAATGTACACAAATTATTTATTTAAATAATGTCAAATTGAAAAATAATACCTTACTATAAATAAAAATGTAATACTAGTTTTCTTTTTTAAAAACATAGAAAACAGATTTATTATTTAAGTTAAAAAAAATTATGACTTATTTAAAAAACAAACACCGGAATAATAAAAGAAAACATTTCTATATAAAAATCTAATGGTTCTTGTAAGATCACCCCTTCTTACAAGAAAAGCTACTACAAACACATAATCAAAATATTTTGAAAAATAAAAAAATACCGAATAAACCCTACTCGTATGTAAAAAAGAAGAAGAAAAATCACGCATAAGATTATGAACCATTTTCCAACACTTCCAAAATTACACACATTCACCCTTTAATAAGCTGAATGTCTAAGAAAAGAAATTAAAAAACGTATAAACATTTTCAAAAAGAAATTTAGCAGTTGCCGACAATTCTGAAAGGTGGTCGAAATTTTGTAAGCCATGTATATGATATGAGATGTAATCTGCCCAACTGGGCGAAAATGTCCGGGGCAGGATTCGAACCCGGGATCCCTTGCATGAAGCTGCAATGCTCTACCAACTGAGCAATCGACGAATATGGCTAAAGTAATTCACCCAATTACCCTTAATGATCATAGCATACGGTCTGATATCTGAGTCATCACAATATAATAAATCACAGATAATGAGACCTTCAGTAACAGCTGGAAACGTGATTACACTAGATTAATTTTACCAAAATTATTCTAATTGGTGATGGAATGGTATGAGATGTAAACTTCTCAACTGGACGAAAAAGGTCCGGGCCAGGATTCGAACATACACAACGAACAGTTCGAATCCTGGTCCGAAATTGTTTCGCCCAGTTTTTGTTGTGGCACGTCATAATCAGGTAAAGTTTGTTTTAATAAATTGGCTACGGAGATGAGCAAAAGTTCAACGTCCTTGATCTACCAATTTGTCTATATAGTATCATGAATGTTCTTAATTGCTATTTATTTTGAATTTAAATATGGTGAATGTAATTAATTTTTACCTCCCTAAGCCCGATGGCTTTTGTAAAACCCATGTCCAGTTATTTATATTAACTGAATCTACCGTGTTGCTACTTTTACAAGTTGCGTACTTTCTTTAGATTTTTTTAAGGAGCTGGCAATCATTTTTTTTTAATCCAAAACTTTTGTTTAGTATTTAAAGAGCAGAATTCGTATTTGATTTGCTTGATAGCAAAATTATTAATAATGGAACAATGAAACAATGTAGTTATCTGCATGGATTATCTTGTTGAAAAGCAACTTTACAACCAGTATAAAGGTACCAGTATAAAGGTATTTTGACTTGCCAGTAAAAATGGGCAGCCGTAAGAAAATATTTAATGTTATGTAGTAAAGAACTACATAAAGTAAGAAAAAGTTTATAAATTTAATATTAATAAGAGAGAGAGAAGTAAGTATATTATACAGTTTTAAAAAGGTTTAACTATTTAGAAAAAAAAAAAACAAGAGAAAGGCTGAAGAAAAATTCCATTAAATACAAAAGATTTACGCAAAGACAGATACCAGGTTTGTTTGGATGGAATTTCGTTAAAAAATATAAAAACAGACAAATTCAGGGTTAGCGGAGTCAAAAACATTTGGTTCGTTTCCATAGATATCATTTAAAAATATAAAATCATTCTACATTGATTTCATGTAAATTTAAGGATATTACCATGGACAGTTCTTGCAATGTCTTATGCGTCAGCTAGTATCATATAAAATATTAAAAAAATAAAATTTTAATGAAATAGCCCTTTTTATCACTGAGATTTAAATTGAGAAAATATTTTATTTATGCAATAAAATAACTTTTTACGCATTTAGAGAAATTAATTTAAACTAATTATCTAAATACAGATTTACATACATTTCTTTACATTGAAGAAAATAATGTAGTTACCATAAAAAATATATACCGAATTACTTTTAACTTAGATTGTTTACCAAACATATATAATATTAACTGTGTTTAAAACAGACATTGTGTAGTTGAAAAAAAAAAGATAATTGTAGAAATGTATTTTGTAATAGAAGTATTTCTCCAAAATGCACATGCATTCTAAGATTTATTTTCTGTAAAGTTATATGTTCTTCAGAATAACAAAAACAAAGACGGAGCCCTTGATACTTTGAGATAACGCATTCATGAATCTAGTGTACATTCTCCGGAGAGTCAATCCTTTCGTCTTTTTAACATTTTCCTTATCGCACAAATGCTTGGATTTTGCGGAGTTATTTCTGTTTTATCTGAAGAGTAAAACAAACACAAAGAGATATTTTTCTCTTTTTTTTCCAGAAAGCGTAAAACGTACTGTTTTATTCATTATACTATATATATAAATTATATACTAGCGAACCTTGGCCAGCTTGGCTAGGCATGTTTAAAATTATCAAAATACCATTAATACATTTAATACATTTAATTAAATAGATAAGTTTTTAATTTATTTCAGTAAACAGTAATTAAAAACTTTCATTAAATGACAAATAACTATTAATTTAATTTCAAATATTTTTTTATATTTTTGACATAAAATTATCTCATATCAGAAACGTGTTAATATTTTTTCATTTGTGCTTAAATATTTATATAAGTTAAAATACAAAAATGAATTTAATTCATGTGTATATTAATTTTAATTTTTTATTTATTTTTTACATCAAAATATTTCTAATACTGTGATTCTTTATAAACGTATTAGATGCTATTCTTTATTTAAGCGAATTGACACTATATCTGGAAATATTAACTTACGAAAAATCCATATATTTTGCACGAGTAAAAAATGTTTTACTGAAATCAAATCCAGCTTGTCTTAAAGATGTACTTGGGCTTTACTGATTGTCACTGAAAGATATGAATTAATTGAAAACTGAAATCTTTTGAACTTAAATGGATAATTACTTGAAGATATTATTGATTTCCACACATCATAGCCTTTTTCAAACCACAATCACATTGTTTCGCAACAGAATAACTCAGAATAACTCAGAATAACTTTCATCGCACTCCTAAGTCACATGAGTCGTCTTTATAAGGCTGGCCACCACTTTGACGTTGATTTCTACCATTTTCTTATAGTAGTATAATAAGACTTCATACAAGAATGGTTTTGCATCTCAATTCTGGCATAAGTTGAAGAATTGCATTTTTTCCTATACGTTTTTTTTAGATTCGTTACTGCATTTTTAGATATATCTATTGTGGGAATTATAGGCTCAAAATATACGCTTTTCCTAATCTCTAAACGTACATCTTAATGTGTTACTGGAGGATAACATTCGTGATTAGAATACATTAATGACACTCTAAATCGCTTTCAAGATATCTTCCAACAACAAAAAAAAATTTATTCTTAAGAAATTACTTTTAAAATTGTATTCTGTAGAACGCTATCTAGTATCATTCATTAATGGAATCCAATGTTATCAATTTCTTGTTACTTACCCAGGGTCATCGTACGTAGTATAGTAAGTCTTGTAATCGTTTTGAAAATCGAAAAAAAAATTGACGGATTTACACGTTTCAGACATTGGAGATTCCGAAAAACATACTTTTAAGGGGGGGGGGGGGGGAAATGCCGTCCGTCTGTTTGTGTGTGTCTGTAAACGCTATATCTCCCGAACAAATTTAGATAGAGACTTGAAATTTGATATGTACTTAGTATGTAATAATGAGAAGAAGCCTATCGAATTTCAGTAACTTCGATTATCCGGAACTATTTTTTCTGACTCTCGAAATATTCGTTCTGATAAAAGGTATATACAAATTTTCGAAATTGTTTATTTTAAGGAGTGAATATAAAAGACCATAAAAAAAAAAACAAATTTTGCATAAAGAAGGAAGTCGATCCGATAATGAGTTGCTGAGATATTTGTAATTGTGGTACCACACTCATCGATTTTACATGACCCTGTATTTCATTCAAATTTCAATTCAAAGGTATATTTTAATTGGAAATGAGACGCTTAATCCGACGCAGTAAACCGTTATTTAATATGATTATCAATTTTGGAGTTATAAGTATGTTTCTTTTCCGCAAATCAGTAATAGAGCATTTAAAGTTTATGACGTCATCAAGCCAGGATTTTATTCGAATTGCAATGCATTTTATAAATAGTTTACACATGTTTTATTTTCATATTTTATATTATGCATATCCATGATGGGTAAGTATTACGGTGGCGCCCAAAGACTAATTTACCATTGATGGCAACTTTTGTTGAAAACACGGTACCAGAATGGACCTATTTATTCGTATTAATTCAATTTAAAAATAAAAATGAATTAGTTATAAGCTTAAAATTCGATTGACGTAAAATTATTTCCATTGATATGTTATCTGTAATTGGGTCTACAGACAGTTGGTATATTTTAAATAGCGTAATTTAGCAAAAAAAAAAAAAATACATTGTTGTAACCAGGTTTTATTTCATGAGTTAAACAAAAATTTATTGGGGTCTCAATTATTATTACTATAATAAACGTAAAAATGTAAACTTTTATAATAATGAAATATGAAATAATAATTCACACCAAACGCCTATATCTGAGATCTAAATATCCAAAATCAGAAAACAAAAGGAAACTTACAAGTATACATGTAGCAATGAATAATATATTAACCCTTCAAGATAGGAATAAACGCAGAAGACAGCAGGATACGTTATCGGCAAATGCTGAAGATAACAATTCTTTAAAATTTATCATTGACAGATATCGACACGCGGCATTAGTTACTATTTTAGCTTAGCTACTGTCTTCAAAAGGATTAGTAATATGCATTGAATAATTTAAAATTGCAAAATGTTATGCAGTGTTACAAACTCTTTTTAATATCTAGAATTATATAAATAAAAATACTAGCCAGTCTTCTCCCGTCTAGCAGGTCGCTGCCGAGTGGGGCCCAGATACATTCTGCAGCGTACTGCCTTAGGGTCCAGGAAATGCATTGTACATGCAAACAGAAAATGTAAATAAAATTCTTTATTTTAGCCTATACTAAAATAACTAATAAAAATATCAAAAAAGCACGTAAATAAATATTTCGCGGCATTAATAATATTTGTTTTTCATGATCCCCTTGAGAAAGCACTCCTGGGTCTCCCCGTGATTATGAAGGTTTGGCGGAGAGCTATCAGATAAAATAAATAAAATGGGATTGCCTAAGATACTTGGTGATCATTGTAAATTGATCCTGTGGTTTCACGCCGATAAATTGTTAATGTAGTGATCAAAATAACGGAGCTCTGTGTATTTCTCAGCCATATATCGTTAATGCAGCTAGCACTGTAACGTCGTTCAGTTATTTTGCGTGCATAAATCGTTAAAATGAAATCCTTTTAACAGAACCATGCATGCCTATAAAAGGAATATATGGCAATCAATATATGGAATCCTTGTCCATACTCGATCCAATAAATATGGCGATCGGTGTTTAAATCGCAAATCTTTACTTTCAAAAAATGTATTTTAAAGATAATGTTTACGGTTCATTCATCAATATAATTTGCGTAATAAAAAAAATGATTATGTAATCTAATACTTTAAGTTAAAACTACAAAAATAAATCTATTTAAGTTATCTTCTTCTTTGCGACAAATTCTTACGTAATTTAAAAACAAAATTAATCATACATGACAAATGATGAAAAATAATATCTAATTAAAATACAGATATATAAAAAAAGAAAAGAAAACTTAGAGAAACTCGATATCCATAATGGAACATATCCAACAATGAATATAAATGAAAAGAAAATGAAGTAAGACGTCTTAATCTAGATTAAGTACTTCCACGTACGCGGTTTAAATAATTTCCGTCTGAATAGATAATTAATTCTTCCGACAAAAAAAAAATCTCTTAAAGAGAAATATTTTACACAAATTTATGACTTTCACTTCCTATGACAAATATTCTTTTTGAGTAGTCATTCCTATATAATTAACACTTTACAAAATAGTTGAAAATTCTTTACCAATTCGGTTTGTCTTTCTGACTGTCCAAATAATTGATATTATTGACCATGCTTTTAACCTAAAAAAAAAGTACGCGACATATACAAATTTAAAAACAAAATTAACATTAGAATTTGATTAAAACAGCAAATGATATGCTTAACGTGAAAATGTATTAATTTAATAAAATATGAAAACGTTAAAAATAAATTTAATTAATTAATTACATATTAAATTCTAAGTATATAAACAGAAATTCGGTGCATGAAATCTAGTTCGATTTTTTGAAATGTGGTATGCGTTGTGTCATTTCTTAAATAAATAATGATCTGAAAAAATACTTTTAAAAAGACGCATAAAAAATTATTAAAGCAACAGTTTCGACATTATTATAGTTTTTACATATATGAGATTAACCTTTAATATAAATTCAATAACGCATCATTCAATATGTAGTTTTCTTCTAAAATTAAATTGATTTTATAACATGTCAAAATATAGAATCAAATGAAAAAATTGGGCATGTATGTTATCGGACAGAATATAATGTAAACAAAAATTTAGATGTTTATAAAAATTCTAGTAAATTATTATTCATCATGTAACGTTTTCAACAATGAATAAAAATTATTTTGAAAGAAAGAAAAATCAAATTAAGTGAGGTATATTGATCTAGATTTACTACTTTCATGGAAGTGCTACAAAGAATTTCCTTCTGAACATAAATTTAATTCTTCTGACAAAAGAGAAATTTGCTTGACGTGAGACATTTTCCCTACAATTTTGTCTTTCACTTAATATGACAGAGAATTCCTTTTCAGCAGTCATTTATACTTGAGGAAATGTTATTTCTGTTTTGTACTTACAGAGGACTTGCGTACAAAACACAACCGAGTAAAATAAATGAAAGTGATATATATAAAGTGTTTCACAATGAATATTAATGATGGTGAAATAAAAATTCAATTGTATCGTGTCACCTGTATGACAATTTTTACAGCGCCAAAAAGCGTTTTGATATAAAAAAAAATATGAATAATTATTTTTGAAATTAATTATTAGTGATACTTTCGTATAAGTCACCCGTCAGAATTTAATAGCTGAAGAAATCTACAAAGATTTCGCTACTTACAATAGCCTTTTTTATTCTGATAGTCTCAGTGATTTAAGCACGTCTTTCAATTGCACGTCTGTCAAAGTTCTGTTTTGTTTATATTATTCTACTATTTTATTTACTTATTGATCAAGTTTTAATTTCGTAATGGAATATTATCGGGAGACAACGAGGGAAGACGAGTTCATATTGTGTAATCGGCATGCCCCCAATAGAGAAATATATATATATTTATTTTTAAAAGTCATGCTTGAAAATAAAAAAATATATATTAAAAAAAAAAAAAAATGAGATACAGTTTCCAAAGCGCATTTTCTTTCCTATTCTACAGTGTAATGTTTAGACGGTAAAAAGAAAAAAAATCAAACCAAAATTACAAAGCAAGATTTATTTGTCAGATGTTGCCACCGTCGATATGACGTCAGAGTTTCTCCCAGACGTTTTTGCTTTATAATATAGATTTATGTCATATCGAAATTTCTATATTATCCAATTTATTTAGTTGGAATTTAATTACATAATTTTATTCAATGCAAGATACTTTCTTATTATCCGGGAACAATGATACTGTAGTGTAAACTATAAAATACTCTATTTACTATAAAATACCATTTTACACTCAATTTTTAAAAATTCACCATTTAAAAGTGCAAAATGCAATGTATCAGAAAGGTTGTATGAAAATATATTTTTTTATTATTTTATATATAGTTAAAATAATCAAAATATTACGGTAAATGTTTTTTAATGTAATACTTAAATTTTTCCTTTTAGATTATTTTCAGATGTTTAGAAACTTTATTTTTGTATTTATTTTTTCATATCAGCTTAAATTATTATTATTTGTACAACAGCTTCTTTGTAATTTAATCGAAGTACTTGAGGTTGTCCTATATTGTTGTTGTTATTATTATTATCATTTTTCATTCATAGATATTATTTTATTTGAAAGTTCGTTTTAATGGTTTTTTCCAATAAAACTTCACTTTTTAAATAATAGAAGTATATGTTACGAGGGATACTATCATGACATTAGAGATGCTGAAATGGGACATTGCCAATTTTCTAAATACTTAAAATTCATCATGAACTGTAGTCAAGAATGAATATAAATGTCTTTGATAAAACAATTGGTTTCAGAGATCTTATCAATAATGAATACATGTCATTGATTATTGCAATTTATGCAATAATGAAATTATTCTCTAATCAAATTTATTTAGATAATTTTTAGATAAGCAGAATTCTTCTGTTCAGATTACAAAACTCTATAAAATAATATATATATAGAGATAGATAGATAGATAGATAGATAGATAGATAGATAGATAGATAGATATAATAAATGACGAAACATATTATGTACTAAAAAGCAAGGAATGTAGAAGCTTTATAACAGAAAATCTCTAGAATCTATAAACTTACTCACCATCATGTAACGTATTCAACAATGAACAGAAATATCTTTGAAGAAAAGTAAATTAATTTAAATTAAGCTAGAACAAAATGAGTGCAATGAAAGAAATTAAACTCATTTAATTTTTTTGGATGTATACGAAGTATTTTCTAAAATGTCTTTTCGTTTGTCATTTAGGCTTGCGGGTTTAGGATCATACATCATATCTAGTTACAAAATTACACTGCAATTTATCTATTTATTTAAAATCAGAAAAACCAACTTATTCTAAATTTAATGTATCTTCTTAATATCATCGCCATCTTTATTAGTTTGAAAAAAAAATGTAGCTATTTATGATAACTAACGAAATATGATGTATATATATATATATATTTAAATTATTAAGCCAATAAAAAGAAACCGTTAAGGATTATGCAACGTATTGAACAATATTTAAACGTCAGAAGAAAGAAATATCACTTTAAGTAGGGAACCTTAATTTATATTAAGTACTTTCAAAGAAGTGCAATAGATAATTTCCGCTTGAACGAAGAATTATTTTCTCTGACAAAAAATAAATCGTTTGACATGAGATATTTTATCTATATTATATTTATATTTATATTTAAACTATATTATATTTATATTTATACTATATTATATTTATATTTATATATTATATTTTTAATTAACGATATATAATTTATATATACATATATTTTTTAAATTATTAAGCCAGTAAAAATAAATTGTTAATAATTATGCAACGTATTGAACAAATCGTTCAAATCAAATTGAATCAAACGTTTGTTTGAAGAAAAAAATATCACTTTAAGTATGGCACCTTAATTTAGATTAAGTACTTTCAAAGAAGTGCAATAAATAATTTCCACTTGAACGAAGAATTATTTTCTCTGACAAAAAATAAATCGTTTGACATGAGATATTTTATCTATATTATATTTATATTTATATTTATATTTATGCTATATTATATTTATATTTATATATTATATTTTTTATTAACGATATATAATTTATATATACATATATTTTTTAATTTTTAAGCTAGTAAAAATAAATTGTTGATAATTATGCAACGTATTGGACAAAACGTTCAAATCAAATTGAATCAAACGTTTGTTTGAAGAAAGAAATATCACTTTAAGTATGGCACTTTAATTTAGATTTAGTACTTTCAAAGAAGTGCTATAAATAATTTCCGCTTGAACGAAGAATTATTTTCTCTAACAAAAAATAAATCGTTTGACATGAGGTATTTTATTTAAATTGATGTCTATCACTTAATATGACAAAGAATTGCTTTAGTCATTTATATATTACAATGGACAAATCAAATGTTATTTGCCCAAAATAGTTTTAAAAAAAATTGCGTGCAAATTTCAAATAATGTAAAGTAATAAAATTGGTGTAATTGTACATCGTATTTCCTGCTTCTATGAAAATTTTATTTTTATATGCATAATAGTCATAACTGAAACGGAGAGAAAAAGAAAACAAGATGGAAATTGCACGTCAAACGTGACAAATGAGGTGCGTTCGTACTATAGCTAGTTATATAAATATTCAGATATTGATGATTTTTAATTCTGTGAAATGAATTATGTCGTCTGCAGATTCATTTCTGTAATAAAATAAGTATCTTGGTCGCTTGACGATTAAACTTCGGAAGCTCCTGTAATAAGAAAGTACCGATTAAAAAAAAATCAAATTTCTTAATACATATTTTTATTAATATCTCCTAAAGTTTCAATTCGATTTTTATAAAATTTGAAATGTCTCGACAAAATTCTGCAAAGATAATATATCTTAAATTTCAAACCATTCGGTTGGATAGTTTTTGCGTTGTTATATGCGGACAGACGGACGGACCAAGCGACGACAATAAGTGCTACGTATTTATATAATTAAGAACGCACCTAAAAAGAATGAGGCTCAAAAGTTTGTTAATATTAAAGTTAAATCCCTATTAAAAATATCTGTATTGGAATACTGAAAATATAATTTTAAACACAATATAAACTATAATATTAAAAGTAGATTTTTAATTAAATAAGCGTATTAATATAAACTCATTTTTAAAAATTGCAATTGATTCTTAAAATATGGATCATGCAGTGTTAAAATTTATGTAATAAGGAAATTGTTATTATTTGTATAACAGTTTATTTGTAATTAATTCATTGCGCTTGAAGTTATTATAGTATAAATTATTTATTCATAATCAAATAAGAAGTTCTTTGAAATTAAATTTCGTTTATTAATATCATAGAAATGTATAGTTAATGGAAAAATTGCCATATATTATAACTGAAAAGAATAAAGTTTAGACCAAATATATACTTTTGAAAGACAAACCTGAAATAACTTATTCGCCATCGTGTTGGTTATTCAACAATGTATGTAAATGTCTTTGAAAGATACAAAAATCAATTTAAAGATCTTTATTTGGATTTAGTATTTTCATAGAGGTGAAATAAATACATTTTAGCTGAATGGTAAATTAATTCTTCTGACAAGAATATTCATTTGAAGTTAGACATTTTAACTTTTCTTTTACCTACTATGACAAAGGCTTTACTATGACTTATTAACTTATACATTATATTAAAATGGTTTGAGGAAATATGTTTCGTTTTATATTCTTATAAATGTTTTTGCGTTGAATAAGCCAAAAAAATTGTATTATATATAGAAGTTTAAGTAAAATTTCTACATCCTGCTTCAATGATGCTAAGTTTTATAAGTACTTAACAGTCATAATATAAGTTAAGAAATGAACAGAAAAAATGCCATATTAATAATTTCGTAACACAAAATTGCAATTAAATTACTTAAAGGTGTTTTATTAAACAATGTACAAAAGAACAACTTATAAACCAATCACTTTCGAACACTAACGTGTTCATCATCAGGGTTTAAAATCGTTAAAATTTTTACCAACAAGAGGTCGAGTTAATTACTTAACTGCTTTATAGTTGATGGACTGTTCCAAATGCGAAAAGAGTGTGTGTGTGTGTGGGGGGGGGGACCTATGTTGCCGCTGGCCTTTCTATAATTTAAACTGGAGTGGGGTTTATGTTATTCCCAGAAAATTGTACCAAATCCTCAGCGTATTGTATGATAATGTATCATTACACGTAAATGTAGTACTTCTACGTAGAATTTCTATTGGCTCTATAATTAATAACTTTTGGTAACTTGATAATTTTCTTATGAAATCTATCATAATGTCTCGCTCTTAATGCAGTTTGGAAATTGCCGTTTTACTTCGATTTAGTTTGATACCTGCAATGTGTTTGGCCAACTGCTCTTTAAACTTTCATACCAACGTAATCAATTTTCATCTTATTATCTACCACTGTAGCAGGGATTAGATATACAACTGCTGAATCTACCGTAATATAATTCTTGCTACATTGGTTGATAAAAAGAAGAACATGTATTACGTTGGTATGAAATCATGAAAGTTTATGAGTTGTTGGCAGATTCAAGTGGTTGACAGCTCGTTAGATTTTAACATATAACCTGTTAGCTTAAAAATATATTTTAGAATTTTTTAGCCATTGAAAAAAGTAAGGGAAACTTTTTGAGAAGAATATGCCAAAAAAAAAGTTAAAACATTCATTTTCTGAGTATAAAATTAAAAAATAGCATATATTCCACAGCCGTAGGTATAACATTGTACAGTAAAAAAATAAATAAATAAGAAATACAAGAATTTTGTGTTATGCGATAATACAATATAATGACAAACAAAAATATACATTAATCTCTTCCAAGCTATTGATAATTTCAAAAAGTATTCTTTATCCTTAGAAATTTCAGAAGTCAATATACTATTGACATTTAAAGAAACATTTATAAGTATAAAGTTCCTTCTGCTGCCACTAATTTTCGGAAACGTTTCCGAGTAGTTTCTATACGGTATGAATATGTTTTCTCAATACGGATTAACAGTTTTTGAATACTATCAATTCTCAATTAAACATTTTCAGTTGCGTAATTGAATTGATACATGCAGGAGCTACAAAGTATTATTAAAGTTTATCTTAATGTTATTGTTTTTAATTTATCATATTTTTCTGTAAAACATATCTATTGAACACAGATATTTTCAGTTGAGAATCAATATCATCCAATAATCTTTTATTCCGTATTGAAGAAACTAATTGATACACTAATAAAACTGTTCGGAAATGTTTCCGAAAATCAGTGGTAAAAAAAAAATATATATATTGGTTTTTCAGGTATATTGATTTCTTAGGTTTAAAAAAATACATAAAGCTTTTAGAAATAGTGGGTAATTTCGAAGAGATTGCTGTATATTTTTGTTCGTGGTCATATTATACTTGTGTAGATTAAGAAACATTTGTCTTTTTTTGCAGTGTTGAAAAAGGAATTGTAGATTTGAATGACTACACTCTTAATGGGAAAACGTCTAGACGTTCCAGGAATTCATAATTTACCTACTATAAGATCTAAGAATGTTATTGGTAAATCATATAGTCAAATTTTATAATCGGGTATAAATGATACATTTAATTATCCGCAGTTATACAACTATCCATTTTTATTGTTTTTTCTTTGTGGTGTTCTTTTTTTACACTCTTCTTCACCTCAACTTGGTTTTTGTACGTAACGATGGAATTTTGTAATCGATTTTGCACTTACTTCCTGATGTGCTAGAATTACAGAAAAATCATGTACATAGGTGCGTTGCCAAAGGCATTACAACATTTTAATATTTTTAGAACTTAATTATAAATTAATAAATTTTTATACTTCGTTACAATAACAGCAATGACTTTAATTATGCGCCAAACCATGATCTCCAAAATACTACAATAACGAAATATGTTAAACCATAAAGTAGAAAATGTAAAAAAAAAATAACAGTGTAATATATATATACATATATTTAAATGCACTTTAATGAATTAAGCCTTTCATATTTATTAAATTATGATTATACGTTGAAGAATCATTTTTGAAATATCGTTTTTTTTTTCTGTTTGCCATATTTCAATAGAAATACAGCAAAAATTAAATATATATTTTTAATAAAACCAATAGCTCGTTCTTTCTACCAAACGTTAAATAAATTAAAAAAGAGGCAAATTTTCCACAATCAAATATGATCTACGTCAAAATAACGAATTGTAACGGAATTTTTTTGGGGGGGGGGGGGGGAAATCACGAATTACAGCCAACTTTCAAGATAATCATTGAATACCTTTAAAAGTGTGTTTTTTAAAAAAAACTATTTTTAATTTTACACTTATTCAAACTTTTGTAAAGCGTTATTAGAATATATTTATTTGCAGAAGATCAGATTTGAAAATTTGGGATCAGATTTTAAATTTTGCAGCTTTATATACTTATGTCGATGTCTATTTGATCACACACAGTCACCTAAAAAAATTGTTTTTGGAACGTTAAAAAAATAATTTGTCTATAATAATACAATATAATAACGGCCCAGGCACGAAGTCAGCGTATCAGCATGTTATCATGCCTCCTGGTACTTAGACCCAGTGACTTTTTCCCCTGTTCTAGAGCTTATGATTGTTGTTTAAATACGATGTTTTGCTAAATTTCCACTTCTGAATGATAAAAGTATATAACGCTTTTGTAAAAAGACAGTGAGACATTTTAATCATGTTATATAACTAAAAATCATTGACAGATTCAAATATATATGTGTATACTTATTACATTGAATATACCATCTTAACATATAAATTTATTTAAAATAATGATTAAGTCATTTTATAAAACCTCTCAGTCCTATTTTAAATTGGGAACCTAAATTATATATATATATATATATTTCTTCTAATCGTAAGCTAAGCATTGTTAACAGTAACCTGTATTTATATATATAATATATATAATAGTTTTTCGTGTATTCCCTTTCTATTTTGCGAATAAATATTTTCATAAACTTCACTGCCATGAGCGAAAAAAAAGTTTAAAGAAAAGAGATGTTGAAACTTTCATTTTGCAATATTTCATTCGAGTTAAATTTTTTCGTGATAAAATATTTTGATTTGATGAAGGCAATTCTAATCCAATCATATTCAGTAACGCCACAACTTTGACAGTTTAATGCAAAACTATTTTCGAAAGCCCATTCTCTGACAGTCTTAATCTCTTTAAAATGAATAAAAAGGACGTTTAATGCATTTTCATTCGATCTTTTTGGTACCTTTTATAAAGCAATCCATGAAACAATTATTGTATGTTTTAAAGTTATATGAAAAATAAATTTAAAAACCAGAATTTATTTAATTTTTTTTTAGAAATTTTAAAAACATGCTACATTGGAGAGAAGTTGAAATTTTTGTTTTTATTTTGTCAATTTAATAGTATACAAAGAAACGTTATAATGTTTGCATTTTTTTTTTCAATAGTATGTTTAACAAGGAAATATAAATTTAGAAGGATAAAGCACATTGTATAAAAACCTAGAAGGATGAAATCATACTTTTACTTTCATTCTAATTTTATTGTTATTATCATTATTTTTGAGATTTGAACTAAAATATAATTATGAAAATAATCATGAAAAATTATTTTATTTAAAACTTATTTCTTCTGCTGTTTGAATATGTTATTAATTGCTCACTATTTTTGTTAATTACACAATTCCTTAATTAATCAAAAAAATTGCAATTACGAAATGCATACGAAAAAAGTAAAACTCATTAAATGTCATTGCTTTAAAATTATTTATAATTTAAAAATCCCTAAAGGTCTAGAAACAAAATTAATGGAATTACTTAAGGCGGACAAACATCTCACTATCTTTATTTAATTTTGTACGTTTAATTTTTATTTTAGAACTACAAGGGAAAAAACAAACAAATTACATTATTCCTAAAACTAAGTAAAAAAAACTTTGTAATTCAGTCTTTTTAAAAATAATTTTATCTGCGTTTTATTGTTTGTTTCACTTTAAGTTATTTAAACAATAATTCACTAAAGTTTAAAATAGCCTTTTTTTTCTTTTCTTTTTTCTTTTCTTTTCCCTTTTTTCCCCCCTTTCTCCAGTAACTAATTAAATGATGTTAGAAATCGTAAGAAATCACATTTACTTTATTTTTGCAGTATTTTAAACATAATGCTTTCTTAAAATATGAGCTTTTCAATCATTTATATTGGTTTTTAGTTTAGGAGGTACACGAAAATAAAAAAAAACAAACATTATTCTTAAAACTTAAAACTTAACAACCAAGTTTTTTTTTTAAAGCGTTTACAAAATTATTGAATCAAAGTACCATCTTCAAATTCTTATTTTACTGTATTTCCTAATACATATAATCTGAACAGTTCAAACCGTTGTTCTGTTTTTACTTATTTTATTTTTTATTTATTCGACATTTTAAAATTGCGTAAAAAAAAAAAAAAAAAAAAACACTCAGATTTTAATTAATTTTTATAGATGCTGAAACATTTTTTTGTAATTTCTGCTTACTTAAAAAAAAAAAAAAATTCCATTTTTAACTCTTTCCATCACAGCTGAAATGTTTTAATTCCTTCTGACCACGCTCTATCTTTTTAAATTATAAAAGTTATGAAATGAAACTGATATCTATTTATTTATTTATTTATTTATATCGTATATAATATTCTATAGTAACTCACCGGAATAGTTTTCAAACCTAATTTGAGATTTTATTCCACTGAGGAAAGGTTTGTATCCTTTAACGGTATATCTCGCTAGTTGTTCACTAACTTTTGTTATTGTTATAATTCTTCAAACACAAAATATGTTTTTTTCATAAAAAATGTAAAAATTTAAAAAAATAAAACGATTGATATTGAATGAACATTTCATAAATAATATGCTACATATTCAGAAACAAAATGAAATTTGCAATATATTTTCAAAATTAATTATATATATATATATATATATATACATTGTACATTATATAAAATGCACCAATAATTATATTTTAAAAGACATTTAAATCCACTTAAAAGAAATTTAAGACTATATTTTAAACTTAAAGCACATACTGTCTGTTTCATACAAAACAATTTTTATTATTTTTATATTTTAGATAAATACGACAGTGTTTATAAACTAAGACAGCTGAAATGAATTTAAAATGAGAATCGCGTGATAGTCGATTATATAGTAAGATACGATGTAAGACATTTTAAAAGATTTATTTTTACATTTTACCTTATCAGTAGTGCACAACACATCCGCCTATACACATTTTTCTCTTCTCTGTGACGCATTGAGTATGCATTTATTTATCAATTTTCAAACTTTCATTCATGAGGTGTAAAGAAGTACAAAGTGGACACAAATTAATTGGGCAGTTGCGTAACTGAATAATTTGAGATATATTATAGATAAGATACAAAGTCGAAGGAAGATTAGTAGTATTATATTCAGGATTCTGGCCAATCTTTCCTGAAATCACCGGAAGCCCAACAGGACTTTATGCGCTACATTTATAACATTTATTATATTATTAATATTTTTTAATATGCCATTAGAAATAGGTTATTATTTCTTACAAAATATCAAGATCTTGTAAATGTGCTATGAAAAAAACGTATATTTCTCTCGTAGTAAAAATCGTTTAGTATATTTAAACATGATGAGGTTACTAAAACGAATAGCAAAAGATAAAAAGTGGGTAAGTGTGATCGAAGATCGCTCAAAGGGTTTCGTTTAATATTCCTTTCAAAACACTTTATTCTTTCTTTAATATCCAAATAAATTTCATTTAGCAGAAAAAAAGTCATGTTTTTTATAAAAGTAAAAAATCACCGGTCTATTTTTTCTGTTTTTCGAATATCTAAACCAGCCCGATAGCGGGCGACGCCCGCTATTATATTCTGTTATAATAATATCTGTCATGCGGATTAAATGCGATATTTAAAAAAATTATTTCAAAATTAAACATGTTGTACACCTTCAAATGTTAAAATATGCGAATATTTCCATAATCGGATTTTTACCATGATTCAATATGTTTCTCAAACTCATATATTTACTATTCTCTATTACTCATATTGATACTCGCTTTGTATTATTCTCAAAAATTTAAAAAAATCGTTAAACTTCCAATAGGACGTCAGATTTTCTTTTTAATTCTCTAATGACGTGATATTAATCTGCTTTGTGTACATACACATACTCATACTCCCTGTATTATTGAAAAATCTTTGAAAATTTCCTTTTTATTACCACTATGACGTCAATCATTTTTATTTCATATTAATATTTTGTTCAATTGGTGAAACTTTTTATTTCATTTTCATTTTTCACGTGGAAATCGTTCAATAGAAAATTAATTATTGTAGAAAGAATTTCATTGTGGATTTTTAATTTTTGGCAACTGCTTTAACGAAAAATGTTTAAATTTAATAGGAAAAGGCTGTTAGAATTTTGGTTTTTTATCTCTATTTATTAAAATAATATGATTTTTTCCAATTTTAATATTTTGACCTTCATAGCTGGCATTATAGCTGGATATACACAAAGTTTCAACTCTGTAAGTTGCATAGTTTCTGAGAATGGCTCTGTGATGGACAGACAACGGACAGGGAGTAATAGGGTTTCGTGAGATGAACAGAACCCTAAAAATTTATTTCTCAATACATATATATATATATATATATATATATATATATATATAAACAGTTCAGTTAAGAAAAGAGAACGTTATTTTATTACATTATGAAAAATTTATTTCGTACATTTAAAAGTCATTTAACTATTTTTTAAAGAAATAAATATTTTTGAAGAATACGATTTCTTTATATGTAACATTATTTATAAGTAATAATTATATAGTCAGTAGGAAAAAATAATATTTAATTTAATTTTAACTGAAAAATGAGGTACAATACAAATTCGTTACTCGTCTTGGAATACGTCAAAAAATATATAATGACAGTTTAAGTTAAAGTTTTTTAAATGTCTTATGATTTCCAGCAAATATTGAGAAGAAAACATATTATAATGGCATTTTTTTTTTACCTTTCCCAGATATTTGGCATTTCTCGTAATATTACTAGATGTAATAAAATTTATTTTATATTGCTGAAATGTACAAAGTAATACAATAAATGTTGGTGAATGCGTTCATAAGCAAAATATTCTTACGTAAATAAAGGAAACGCTTTCTATTTCTTCGAAATAATGTTTGTTGTTTCAATGCAGATTTGACGATGGCGGTAGAGTTTCTGAAATTTATGTACTACGTCCTTTGGGATTATAATGTCTTAAGTAAATATCACGATTGGTTATTTAAAAAATCAATGGGCAGTTAATTTCTATTTAAATTTTATGTAATACATTGTGATTACTATGCGATTTTAATGTTAAGTTTTTAGACATTATAATATGTTTGAAATGTTTCAGCTTATTTTTTAACAGTAATATTTTTTTCTCAAATATGGTTTAAAAATATAGGCGTTCGCAAAAAAAATAAAAATAAATGCCGTTCATACACGAAACATTACTGAAAAAATATATAGAACAAAAGACAGTATAAAATGTGTTTGGATTGGGGTATCTATATATGTATGTATATATGTACAGGTTGCCTCAAAAAGATTGAAATGGGCTTTAATTTCTTGCCTGTCACAGATACGTAGGCAACGTACATTGCAAAATTGCTGAAAATAAGATATGCTTTTATATGCTGATGAAATAGTCCTTCAAATACATTGTAAAATGTTACTGTTTTTTACTTTTTATACAAATTCTTGGTCCTAGTCAAGTGAAGGTCTCGTCACCTGAACAAGGTTTTAAATTACGAGACCAACTACCGTAGCGATGGCCGTAAAATGAAACAATCAAACCCACTTTAAGTAACTGGACAACATAGAACCAAGCAAAATAAAATAGAGCTTCTAATTAAGACGGCATATATGCTATTCCATCAGACTGCCGCCAAGTGGCGATCAGACGATTTCGCCCCGTTTCTAGGCACTCAAACCCCTAAAACTAGCTTATAACCTAGTAGGTAGAGGCCTGGTCAGCGGTTAGAAAGAAACAGCCGATATACAACTCATTAAAACGAAAAATTCTGAAATAAGCGAATTTAATAATATTTTCAGAGCAGCGTAATTGATGGAAAAATGAAATTTGCTACTGGTTGTTTTCGCAAATGTGCGGTCAAAGTAATAAGAAACTTGTCAGTCTAAAGCATATTGTGTCTATTTACTACAGTAGTGATAAAGAAATATAAAACAAATAATACAACTGTTTAACTTATTATTATCAATTGTTTTTTTTTTTTTTTTTTTTTTTTTTTTTTTACGTCCAGGAGTTAAAAATCAATTTGTTGTTTATAATTTGTGATAAAAATACTCTTGCACTTATATATATCAAACTCTTCTTCTAATGCCTTTCTTTAAACTTTAATCTTTTTTGTAAAGAACAATAGATATAATGTCATTTATTTGAGATCGCTGAAACGTGTGTAGGTTCTGAATGGAGTGGTTTTTGTTTGTGTTATTTAGAAACCCACATTTATTTATGCTGTATAAAAGAAAGTGAGATTGCCTAAATAGGTTTTGCTTATTTGCAGAAAGAACTATTTAATGGCGACTTATTTATTGAATTAACTAGTGAATGTATTTTTCTAAAAAAAAATTAAAGCTTTTTAAATGCAAAAGGACATGTATGGCATAATACTTAAAAAAACATTTATAACACATTTAATGTATCTCATAAAATTTTTAGTTTTAAGTCATGTTTTTAATATTAACTGTCATCTGCTACCATTTGTAGTGGAGACAGTTATTTTGATGAATGTAAAATGTTATTAGATTAATTATATAAGCATTCTAGTTCTAGGTACCATATCCGTACTATTTTGCCATTGCCCTAACTATTAACAAAAAGTAAGAAAACATTTAAGCATATTGTTTCAACAATGAATATACTATTAATCGAATATAGCTTACAATATGAATATCAAAAATCAGAAAACTAAAATAAAAGATTAACTTATTTTTTCGCATTCTTTTTCAATTCCTACTATTAGTTCACACTCCCCCTATTTATATTTATATATCTTGTTCAAATTTTCAATCGTTAATAAAGTACTTTTTATTCATCCACTCAAGTTCATATACATTGTTTTAAACTTGCAGTGGATGACACTTGATGTTAATACAGTTTTTTCAAATATCATTCCGTTAATTAAATTAAATTATTTTTTTACATGTTATTAACATACATCTGACCTGTGTTTGGCGTCAAGCGCCCGCTTATAAGTCATCGTCAATATATACAGGGACGAGATAGCACACACATGGAAATTTAAAACACACAGAAATACAGCAGGGAGCTCCATAAAGAGTGTGCAACTGAGCCAGCGGGATTCGAACCCACTCCCACCTACACTCGCAAGCGATTAGTGGTATGATGCCTTGACCACTCAGCCGAATTTAATTAATTAATTTTAGTTTTATATGGCAGAAAAAATATCAACACGCAGCCGACTTATTTCAGACATTAGTTCCATTTAAAAGCACTCACTTACAAGTCTTGATAGCGCAGCCGGTTAAGCTCGGAGCTCGTAACCGAAAGGTCCCAGAATCGAGCCTCGCCTGGGGCGGAAGGTAATTCTCCCGTACTCGATAATAAATTTATCATATACAAGATATTTAGCAAGATATAAATTTAGGAATAAATACCGTCAATGGCGAAACGTGTAGATCGCTGGAAAAAAAAAATATTTTTAACCTAAGTAGGAATTGATTTTTTTTTTATTATTATTATCACTTGCTATATGTTTAGGCGTTAAAAATCAATTATTGCTGTTTATTGCATATTTGATATAAAAAGACAAATGATTTACCCTTATGCATTAAATTCTTCTTCTAATTCATTTCTTGAATCTCTATTTTTTTTTTTTTTTTTATAAAAAAAAAAACAATAGATGTAATGCGATTTATTTGATATTGATAAAATGTGTGCTGGCTGGCTTTGGACTTGTATTTATTTCTGCCATTCAGAAACCCACATTTATTTACGCACTTATACAGAAAGTTAGATTGCATAAATAAGTGTCGTCTGATTGGAAGAAAAACCTGATATGTTAATGATAACGCATATAATTGATTAAGTATTTGATATATATTTCTAAATAAAGTGAAGGTATTTTGTACGTCAAATGCCATACATGTCATATAACTATAAAACATTTATAGTACACCTAAAATATCTCATAAAATTTGTGTTTTATTTTTTTATATATACTTTTTGTAATATTAAATGTCAACTGCAACTGCTACCACATTTAATGAACGTAATTATTTAGGTGTACGTGAAATATTATCAGATTATTTCTATAAATGTTCTAGTTCTTGTTACCGCAAGTTATAAGCATTTCCTTTATTACTTTTGAAAACACAGTCAGCGCTCTCATTATTATGAAACAGACAGTGAGAAACAATTAAGCCTATTGTTCCATTAACCAATAAATTATTAACAAAATTTAGCTTACAAAAGAAAAATTATTAATAGAAATAAAATAAAATAAAATCTTATTTTTTTTTCCTGAATCTTTTTTTACATCCAGACGTTATATAAACATTATTCCTATTTATAACTCGTTTGTGGTAGAGCATGTACATTACACTTATAAATCAAATTCTTTTTCTAATTCCTTCCTTGAAACTCTATTTTCTTATAAAGAACAATAGATACTATGCGATTTATTTAACATCTCTAAAAATTGTGTAGGCTTTGAATGTATACTTGTATATATTTGTGTTATTTAGAAAATACATCTATTTACAACCTTATGACCAAAGTGAGTTTTCCTAAATAAATCTTGCCTGGTTTGAAGAAAACACTACTTAATTGTGACATATTTATTGAATTAACTGGTTAATATATTTTTGTAAATAACTACTTTAAAAAAATTACTTGAATGTCATATTTATGGTACAATTAAAATACGTAATAAAATTTGTAGCTTTAGGTCACATTTTTGGTATCTACTGCGATTTTCTACCACATATGATGGATGTAATGTATTTATATATATGTAAAGTATTATTAGATTATTTTTATAAACATTCTAGTTCTTGGAACCATACATCCACAAATTTAGAGTATATAGCAAACGCCCTAGCTATTAAACAAACATTAAGAAACTATTAAGTGAATTGCTTCGTTAATCAATACACTATTAATTGAATAACTTACTATAGGAATGTTAATCAGAAAATAATATAAAACTTCATTTTTATTTTTTTCTTATTTATTTTTTTTACGTCCACACGTTAAAAATAAATGATTGCTGTCTACCTCTTATTTGGGATAAAATGACGGATGTTGTGTACTTATACATAAAAGTATTTTTCTAATACTTTTCCTGAAACTCTAATATTTATTATAAAGGATAATAGATGTAATTCGATGTATTTGAGATTGGAGGACCTAGTTTTGGATAATTTTAGCATTCTTCTTACCTAAAAATTAATTAGGATGTATGACTACAAGATCTCTCATTTAAATATTTTAAAGGTAGACGAAAGCTATGTTTTTGAAACAACAATTATAAAAACCGTGGATTTGTATATTATTTCTAAGTGTAGAAAGATTAGTTTACACTTGTATTGGTATTTTTTTACATAAGATTACATTAAACGTATGCAACAGATGTCTATTAGCTGACAGGAATTCACAGATTGCTAATAGGGTAATTTGGATATAATTAGTATAAAATCCATGTACAACGAGATGGTTAATAGAATCAAGCCGTCACAGTATATATCGCACACTGAGACATGTTACAAACAAGAAATAGCACAAATATTGAAAATTGCGAACAAAATGAGAAAACATGCGTAAAATTAACTTTTTATGTGAAAAAAAAGGAATAAGCACCTTAAGCCCACCATTCTATGAAATAATATTTAATGTGTAACAGTTTATAAAATTCTGAATGACTGAGAAATGTTTTATATTCCTAATGCTATGCAACTTAAATTAAAATGCGGATTACAGGATGTCTCATATTATGTAAACTGAAATAAAAATAAAAATGTGACTTTTGCAGCTGTCGTGGCTCTTGATCAGCAGATTTAGTCCAATGGTTAGGGACTAAATAAAAACCGAATTCGGAATTAATTAGGGGAAATCTGTAAATTATTTTATTCCCTTCAGTTTACGTCTGTAACGAACATACTACGCTTTCCCCCTCGTACTAGGTGAGCTTTAGCCGATATATACAGATTTATAATACACTCTCAGAAAACATGCCAAAAATTACAGCAAAATTTGCTGTAAATTTATGCACCGAAATTGCCAGCATATTTTACTATAAATTGACAACAAAATAGGTCTTAAATAATATTATGTTTGGAATTTTACAGAAAAATGTCTTCAAACATGCTAATTTTACTGCAAATATGCCTATAATCATACTAAATGTTACAGCAAAATATGCTGGCAATTTGGGTGCACAAATTTACAGCAAATTATGCTGACACTTTTGCCGTCTTTTCTGACAGTGTAGGAAAACACATATTTTTAAATTACCATAAATGTATCCGAAAACAACGAAATCTGTCAAAAGCATTGTGTACACAAATGTTGTAGAGCTTAAAATTCTGAGTAAAATGAGTACCCACACTTAATATGTATGTTGAAAATTAAACTCCCAACTCTGTATCAATGTTTTGCCCAAATCGCTAATCCAGATTTTGAAGCCAGAACAGGCCAAGTTATCAATCCATCCTACCTCCAATTTTTATCTACATGTATTTTTTTATTATTATTGAAGCCTTCACAATATTTTTAATTATTTTAGGAATATTTTTTTTTTTTGGATATTTTAAGGATTATGGTTCAACGTCTTGATTAAGGGCTAGAACTAGCGACTATGTTTATATTCATTCGTATTACAATTTACAAAAAAATCTTTATGGTAAATTTCTTTTGTAGGTATCCTAGTATAAGTACACGGCAGAGATTATCTTTGAAAAAGTGGAGTGCATAGAATAAAGAAATGATAGTTGGAACAGCATATGTCACAACCCCGTAATCAAACGGTTAATAGAAAAAAATATCACTCGAAAGATTCAGCAATGTTTGAGATAGAAAACAACAACATTTATGTTAAGCACTTATTATTTAACATAATATCTGAAGTAATATTATATACAATAAACAGGTTTTATATCAATTTAATTTTTTTAATATTGAAGGTGTGTTATAATTATCAACGTCAGTTTGTTCATTGTCACGTTCCTCCACTTGCACCAGTTCACACTCAATCCCCAATAAGTCAACTTCTTCTGAAATGACCTTCTCTATCATGAATCCATTTCTGCCTCTAAGTTGGCTGAGCTAATATTTATGTCATCATCCGGCGGAAAGTTGTTACATGCTTACCCTTTTCATTGTCGCGTTTCTCCACTTGCACCAGTTCACACTCTATCCCCAATAAGTCAACTTCTTCTGAAATGACCTTCTCCATCATGATATCTATCCCTGCTTCTTAGTTGGCTGAGCTAGTAGTTATGTCATCATCCGGCGGAAAGTTGGTACATGCTTACCCTTTTCAGTGGTAGCAAATTGTATAATAATATATGCCAGCATTATTAAAGCTGCAGGCCAAAGTACACCTTTTTTTACACTTGCATGATATTATAGAAATAAGTGCTGAAGAAGCTGTTTCTTGTGGGTGGAGACTGGGAACAACACTAGTTTTTTTAACCCCAACCCAAAGGATTTTTGGCAAATCTACTCCAAAGTTGAACCTGTAGGTATGCACGGAGAGGGTGTTCACGGGCAGCTGTTGAAGTGGAGTATCAGACGCTAAATAGACGTTTTTTTATCAGTAATTTTTGAAAAAGGCGAAATCTCAAAGAATCTAATGTTTCTTCGTTCGCCATTCTCCCATACAATTCTATCAAAATTCTGTTTCCTGCTTTAAAGATGTCATTAGGGCAAACATTTTCATCACCAAAAATAATCAAAACTTGCTGCAGTATAGTAGTGTCGAGAAGTTTGACAGTTTTTCTTTCCCAGTCTAAAATGAGCTAATGTAGTAACGCAACCACTGAATGCATGGAGAAACAAAATGTTGTCTGTTATGTGTGGAGCAATGTTCAGAGTTGCTGGGTAATATAAAACACCTTCGGTCTTACCTCTTCCAGGCTTCAAGAAGAAAATATTTTCGGAAGCAATGGATGTCACCATTACTACCAAGAGGCCTACACCTTCACCAACTACCGCAACAAAATGTGTTCTGTTTTCCGTTTCCAAAGCATTTTTAATTATTAGACAGTCAGATTGCTTCACAACAAAACATTCCTTTTGAAACTGCACACATAACATACATGTAAGCCGTTGCTTCTTCTTATCTTTTGATAGAATTTTTTCTTGAGACACAGTGGATCGCATCGAGTCATCAAACGCAACATGATCAGCTATGTGTCTATTTGTTCGTCTGATACGTATTTCGGATTTTGTACTTTTTCCTGCAATAGCTTCAAAATAACTACAAAGAATAATTGTGGTGTCGCATTGCATTGAAATTTGGCCTAATCCAAATATTTTTTCATGATGGAAGAAAATAAATATTTTGACTGCCACATCACACACTTGAACAGAAATCTACCATCAATCACATGACAGGTTCAATTGAAATGTGCAACATTTCTAATCTTAAAATACTGACTTGCCGGTCTTGCATAGTCCTCTTTTATCAAATTAACACTTTTTAATTACCGATATTTTAAATTAAATTCACTTATTATATTTAAGAAAAGAGTTTTATTGAAAATTTTAAATTTACATAAATATACTTTGTTGAATAAGAATGCCAGATTTAAAATCTCCATAAGCGATCAAAACTTAATGCCATAACAATATTTTTTCTGTTTTTTTTTTTTTTGTCAATAATTAATTTATAAATTGATCGTTTCTGAAAGAACTAAAAATAAAAAATACAATATTTAAGCAATCTGGAAAACAAATCTTCTGAAATTAACATATCAATTGCATTTTCTATTTTTATTTTTTACCAAACGATCAGTTCAATTTATAGCATAGCTCCTACCAAAACTACTACAAAAAATATTGAAATCACTCTAGTAGCTATCTAGAAAAACATACAAGAATGTCAGCTTTTACATGTTATTTCGCAAATGTTATCACAATCCTCAAATCTTAGACTTAAAAGGACAAAGATTATGAATGCTTTTCTTCAATATTCCAAAGCTTTTAAACTTTTATGAGTTAAACTTTAAATTATCGTATACCTGTCTGTTATAATCTATTAAAATCAAAAAATCATCTTAGTCCTTTTCGTTACATACTGAAATTTAAAATCGTGCGATTTGTTGACCTTGAATTCCCTCTAGAATTAAAATTCCGCACTCTTATTTTTCGCTCCCCTGCCCCTCTGCTGTTTATTTTCAACCACCTGAGTTCTAATATGTACGTACTTCTAATATGTACGCGGAATTCACCATAAATTATAATACTACGTCATATTAAATACTACTCCATATTTCAAATACAATATCGAAAATAACAAATAACGCCCCATCATTTATAAATATTTTTTTTAAATGTGCTTAAAATCATGAAAAAGTGCATTCTTTTAGTTATTAATTTGCTTGTAGCGGCTAAAGCTTCAAAATAAAGCCCTAAAATAATTACAAAAACATCTTGAACGGTGGAGATAATTTGCACTCGATAAATCTAGATAATCATGGCGTAGAAGTAGTAAGGTAATGAATCTACCCATCTGGTAATTTCTCCAGAAAGAACATGCCAGTTTTCGTTCTAAGGCGTTTAATCTCCAACATGAAAAATTAAAACAACTCCCACATGCTGAAGATGTTCCTAAAGCCCTCAGGCTTGAATATAAATCATTACATCATACTTATCGATCTTATACAGCAGATTTAGAAAACTACAAAATTTGTAGACACCAGATGACAGGTGATTAAGCACTTGAAGCAAGCCAAAATTCTGTGATCCGAAGTCACTCATTCGATTTTTGTCAGACGCGCGGAGGGTAACAGATATTTACGTAATACGGAAACAAACCAATCGGTAATAGGCGAAAATTGAGAGCTGGGGGCTAAGCAAATGACGAGAGAGGTTTTAAGTAGAAACAATCGCATATCTAGTAACGCAGTGTTTTGTAGTGAAAAGACTAGCGCGCTAAGCCTGCTCCTTGGAATTAAAATTGGAAAAAAAATTAATGGCTTTTAAAAACATTCGAAATGTAAAAAACTAGCTTCTCTCAGAATATTATAGATTCAATAGTTGATAAAATTTTATGAATTATTGACTTACAGCTTTAGTTTAAGATTTTGTATAACATAATTATTAATATACACGTTTTGAATTTAAAGGAAAATTAAAAAAAGAATAGATATTATTAAGAAACTAGTATATACCCCCCCGTCAAAAATGACAGGATATTGACTCAATATTCAATTTTTGAAATAGTTCAACAAATGGAAAAAACATTCAAATTAAACATAAAAAAAAAAAAAATCCATGTGTGAAATTTTCTGTAAAAAAAGTTATCGATAAGTTTCTAATGAGCTTAACACATCACATTGCTAATCGTTATGTTACATACGCAAAATTAAATCGAGACTCGGAAAGTGTTTAATAATTGCACAAAACATTAAAATGTTGTTAGTTTTAAATAATTGTCTAGGTTAATAGTATGATAGTAGGGATGCACAACCTGTGGCATACAATAGGTTATGTTTGGGCCCGTGAATTTATCAAATTTATAACTGGAAAAATTTCAGTTTTTGTCATGGATGACAGAAAAAAAAATCATGAATTTCGACAATTTCCCTTGTGAAAAAAATTGCAAGTTTCGTCAGAGCCAGTTAAAAATCACAAATTTCGTTAATTGGCTAGCCAATACTATAGATATCCACATAGGAAATTCCCAAGTTGAGGATTTTGTCAGTCACTATTAAAAAAAAATACTGTAAATATTGTCGATCTGGCCAGGAGAAATCACGAGTTTCATCAATCAAGCCCAAAGACATGAGTTTTGTCGATTGTATGCGGAAAAAATGCGAATTTCACCAATCGTGCACTTGAGAAAACACTAATTTCGTTGACCAAGCATGTGAAATTCGCGAGATTTGTTTATTGGATGTAAAAAAATCTCGAATGTTGTTGATTGGCTGCCAAAAAATTTGGAAAACTGCCTTCCCTTTGAAAACGTGTTTTTCATTTGATTATATGCCATAGATCATCCCCCCCACCCCCCAAAAAAAAGAGCATATTATCTGTGTTACTGATGTGGCCCTCGAGAACCGAGACATTTTCGTATGTGGACCTCCTCATAAAAAGGTTATGCATCCCTAGTATGATAGAGTATATTTTAGCTTTTCTTGAGGAACCAAATTTTACAGTAATAAAAAACAAATATAAAGCAGTAAGATACATAAAAAGTGACAGAAAATTGCATGTTTATGAATATTAGCTACTCAATTCACAGTAAGAAAGCAGTTCCTCAAAAATGACAGAAAAAATACATTATTCTAATAATAAAAAAAGATTTTAAAAATATACACGTTTTACAAAATACTATATAGGTTAGAGAAAGAAGAATTTGCCTTTTAGTGTAACAAAAACAACATCATTTCAACATCAATGTTAAACAAATTCAAAATGATAGCACATGAAATAAAATAGAAAAATTGTACACTTAGGAATATAATGTAGTTTTTACCAAAAAATAACATGACAAACATATTGTGAGTCAAAAAGTGGCAGTAAGGGCCATCGTGAACATAAGTTGTAATGAAAAAGGGCCGCCGGGCACATGACAAATTAAAAAGAGCTGCAAAGCACTGTGCCATGACAAACTGGTCTAGAGTAAACACTAATATTACTATACAGGTTCCAGATTTTTTTTTTTTTTTAGTGCAAAGTTCTGCAGTGATATTTACAAATACAAAAATTCAGCCCATAAAATATGACAGCAAATTGCATGCTTATGAATTGTAGAGATCTTTTCCATTAATAAAAACAAATATATTGTAAATTAGAATATTGCAAGTATCTGTATTTCAGAAAATAGTATAATATGAATTTTAATGTTTTCTTGAATAGCAAAGTATTCCAGTAATGACAAAAATCTAAAAAAAAAAAAAAATAATAAAAAAACAGATAGGCCATCAAAAACAACAGAAATTAGGTGCAATTAAAGCACTTAGACTTACTTCATTAGTAATACAATAGATACAAAAGTTTTCTCGAAAATAATCGCTAGAAAAGCTATGTATTGTGTAAACACTCTACTATCAAAATTCATATTTTACATAATACAGGTTAGAAAAAAAAAGAAAAAAAAAAGAATTTAGCCTTTAGTGTAAAGTTTAGCAGCAATATTAAACAAAATCAAAATGTTAGCACATCAAATAAGACAGCAAATTGTATGCTTATGATGTAGTTTTTCACAAAAACAATAACAAACATAGTGTGAAGTTGCTTCAAGAATCTAGTATTACAGTACTCTCCACATTAAGAAAGCAGTTCATCAAAAATGACAGTAAAAAGACATTTTTCTAATAATACAGAAAGATTTTTAAAATATACACATTTTACATCAGGGCTTGAATTTCAGGGCGGGATTGCGGGATTTGCGCCGAAAATTTTGAAATATCCCACCCAAAAGAAATCGTGAGCGGGAACCTCCCGCCCAAAAAATTTCAGCATTTTCGGAGAAATTTGTGTTATTTAATTTACCTGCAACTGAACGATAAATTTCGTGATTTTTTTTTTTTTCCGCAACCGATTGACGAACTTTCCGTTTTTTCCGTGACTGATCGATGAACTTAGCGGTTTTTTCCATGACAGATCAATGAACTTGTGTTTTTTCCACGACTGATCGACGAACTTTGCATTTTTTCAGCGACTGATCGATGAACGTTTCATTTTTTTCCGCGACAGATCAACGAACTTTGCGTTTTTTCCGCGACAGATCGACGAACTTTGTGGTTTTCTCCGCGACAGATCGACAAACTTTGCATTTTTTCTGCGACAGATCCACGAACTTTGCATTTTTTCAACCACAGATCGACGAACTTTGCATTTTTTTTTTACAACTGATCGACGAACTTAAGGTTTTTTAAGAGACTGATCGACGAACTTTTCGTTTTTTAAGAGACTGGTCAACGAACTTTGCGTTTTTTAAACGACTGATCAACGAACCTTGCGTTTTTTGCGGACAGATCGACGAACTTTGCGTTTATTCTGCAATGGATCGACGAAATTTGCTTTTTTTTTTCCGCGACTGATCGACGAACTTTGCGTCTTTTCCGCGATCGATAGGTGAATCTCAATCAAATAAAATCTAAATTCAGAAATTTATTTAACAACCTAATTGTTAAGGGTCCCTAACACATTTAATGGAACTTGAAAAATACACTGCATATATAAAACTTAATTTTCTTCCCTTTTTTATAATAAAAATAAACATTTTACATATTCTCAGTTGACTTAATTTTTTCAATGGTATTTTGTCATGTCTGCATTAATGTAATTCTTTAAATAGCACGTAAAATAATAGTGGGGTTTAAAGATTTTTTTTCTCCCTCCCAAACATTACAACTCTCCTCCATTTAAAAATGTTGGTAGGGAGACTCCCCTCCTTGGAAAAATTGAATTTCAAGCCCTGTACATAATACTATATAGGTTAGAGAAAGACGAATTTGCCTTTTAGTGTAAAGTTCAACATGAATGTTAAACAAATTCAAAATGATAGCACATGAAATAAGACAGCAAATTGTACACTTATGAATATAATGTAGTTTTTACCAAAAATAACATGGTAAACATGTGTGAGTCAAAAAGTGGCAGTAAGGGCCATCGTGAACATAAGTTATAATGAAAAAGGGCCGCCGGGCACATAAGAAATTAAAAAGAGCTGCAAAGCACTGTGCCATGCCAAACTGGCCTAGAGTAAACAGTAATAATACTATACAGGTTCCAGATTTTTTTTTTTTTCAGTGCAAAGTTCTTCAGTGATATTTATAAATACAAAATGTTAGCCCATAAAATATGACAGCAAATTGCATGCTTATGAAATTGTAGGGATCTTTTCCATAAATAAAAACAAATATATTGTAAATTTGAATATTGCAAGTATCTGTTTTTCAGAAAATAGTATAATATGAATTTTAATGTTTTCTTGAATAGCAAAGTATTCCAGTAATGAAAAAACATAATTTTTTTTTTTTTTTTAAAGGTAGCTTATCAAAAACAGAAATTAGATGCAATTAAATAACTGATTCCATTAGTAATACAATAGATACAAAAGTTTTCTAGAAAAGAATCTCTAGAAAAGCTATAATATATTGTGTAAACACTCTACTATCAGACAAAATTTACATTTTACATAATACAGGTTTAAAAAAAAAATGAATTTACCTTTTAGTGTGAAGTTCAACATGAATGTTAAACAAATTCAAAATGATAGCACATGAAATAAGACAGCAAATTGTACACTTATGAATATAATGTAGTTTTTACCAAAAATAACATGATAAACATGTGTGAGTCAAAAAGTGGCAGTAAGGGCCATCGTGAACATAAGTTATAATGAAAAAGGGCCGCCGGGCACATAAGAAATTAAAAAGAGCTGGAAAGCACTGTGCCATGCCAAACTGGCCTAGAGTAAACAGTACTATACAGGTTCCAGATTTTTTTTTTTTTTTCAGTGCGAAGTTCTTCAGTGATATTTATAAATACAAAATGTTAGCCCATAAAATATGACAGCAAATTGCATGCTTATGAAATTGTAGGGATCTTTTCCATAAATAAAAACAAATATATTGTAAATTTGAATATTGTAAGTATCTGTTTTTCAGAAAATAGTATAATATGAATTTTAATGTTTTCTTGAATAGAAAAGTATTCCAGTAATGAAAAAACATATATATATATATTTTTTTTTTAAAAAAGGTAGCTTATCAAAAACAGAAATTAGGTGCAATTAAATAACTGATTCCATTAGTAATACAATAGATACAAAAGTTTTCTAGAAAAGAATCTCTAGAAAAGCTATAATATATTGTGTAAACACTCTACTATCAGACAAAATTTACATTTTACATAATACAGGTTAAAAAAAAAAAAAATGAATTTACCTTTTAGTGTGAAGTTCAACATGAATGTTAAACAAATTCAAAATGATAGCACATGAAATAAGACAGCAAATTGTACACTTATGAATATAATGTAGTTTTTACCAAAAATAACATGATAAACATGTGTGAGTCAAAAAGTGGCAGTAAGGGCCATCGTGAACATAAGTTATAATGAAAAAGGGCCGCCGGGCACATAAGAAATTAAAAAGAGCTGGAAAGCACTGTGCCATGCCAAACTGGCCTAGAGTAAACAGTAATAATACTATACAGGTTCCAGATTTTTTTTTTTTCAGTGCAAAGTTCTTCAGTGATATTTATAAATATAAAATGTTAGCCCAAAAAATATGACAGCAAATTGCATGCTTATCAAATTGTAGGGATCTTTTCCATAAATAAAAACAAATATATTGTAAATTTGAATATTGTAAGTATCTGTTTTTCAGAAAATAGTATAATATGAATTTAAATGTTTTCTTGAATAGCAAAGTATTCCAGTAATGAAAAAACAAAAAAAATTTTTTTTTTAAAGGTAGCTTATCAAAAACAGAAATTAGGTGCAATTAAATAACTGATTCCATTAGTAATACAATAGATACAAAAGTTTTCTAGAAAAGAATCTCTAGAAAAGCTATAATATATTGTGTAAACACTCTACTATCCGACAAAATTTACATTTTACATAATACAGGTTAAAAAAAAAAATGAATTTACCTTTTAGTGTGAAGTTCAGCAGCAATATTAAACAAAATCAAAATGTTAGCGCATCAAATTGTATACTTATAATGTAGTTTTTCGCAAAAAGAATAACAAACATATTGTGAAGTTTTTTCAAGAATCTAGTATACAATCCCCAATTAAAAAATGACACAACAAAATGGCAGCAATACCTGTAGAAGCATAAAGCAAAATCATTTCAGCTTGAGAATAAAAGCTTCGAGAGGTAGCCCTTCAAAAACAGCAGAAAATTAGATGCACAATTGAAACATTTTTTTCATTAATAATACTATAGATACTAACATCATAGAACTACTTATTCATACTAATTATCGGGTATGTATTTTTTTTCTAGAAAATAATTTCTGGAAAAACTATATTTCTTGTGAAAACTCTACTATCAGACAAAAGTTGCCCTTGCAGATTTGTATTACGGATAAATACTTTTATTTTATTTTGTTCTTTGCAACGTGATAGTCCAACATAAAGTTGACCATGTGCAAAGACTGGCTCCTCTAAATGCAGACCAACACTGTTGAATGTTTGTCCCTGTGACTTATTAATAGTCATTGCAAAAGCAATAATAATAGGAAACTGTCTCCGAATAACTTTAAATGGAAGATTTGTATCACTTGGTGAAAGGTCAATTCTTGATATAAACACTCTGTCGTTTTTATTAGCACCAGTTAGGATCTCACAATCCAGGAAATGTCGATATAGACCTCGAATAATTAACCTGGTGCCATTGCACAAACCATTTTTAGAATTCATGTTCCTAAGAAGCATCACAATAGCACCAACTTTTAATATTAATTTATGGGGAGGCATTCCAGAGGGAGTTTGTTCATTTAAAAATTCCTGCGAAAAGTTTGTCTCACCTTCTGATAAATCTGACTCGAATGAATCTGCACTGTAAAATTCAGATGCGGCTCCAGGAAGAAGATTCAGAACTTCGTTGTTCAATTTCATTGCATCCTTGTTAGTAGTGGTCAAAATAATTTTTGAGGAAAGTTCTTGAATGCAGTTTGTATTAATTTCATTTCCATATATTTCTGTAATGACTGAACCAGTACATAACATGTTAGATGGAATTTGTACAACATCACATGGTAAATTTTGAAATGATAAAGTTTTTCCTTCACCAATATCTAAAAGCCATTGGTTGAACTCAGTTTGGCCTTCAGAACGCATATTTTGTGACAGTTTCAAATGAAGAAAATGTTCCCAAAGTGGACTTGATTTTATGCAAACTTCAATTACATGAGTTTTTGTTCCTCGTGCAACGACTGGTAATGTTTGACGAAAATCACCTCCCAACAACATAACTTTATTGCCAAATGGATTATCATTTCCCATTAGCTCTCTTAACAGAGCATCTATGCAACGTAAAGCATGAACTGTCATCATTGTAGCTTCATCAATAATGATAATCTTTGCTTGACGGATAGTTACTGCTTCATCTGATATGACACGCATTGAAGATGTTGAAGTTTCCAATATTGGAACCGGTAGTTTAAAACCACTATGAATGGTCCTTCCTCCTTTTAACAAAACGGCAGCAATGCCAGTGGTGGCATAAGGAAGAACAATTTCACCACGTCCCCGTATAAAGGCCAAAAGAGTATTATATAGATATGTCTTACCTGATCCACCTGGACCATACAAATAGAAACATCGTGGAGTTATTTGCTCATCGTCAATTGCTTCTACGATTTTTGTAAAAGCTTCCTTTTGCTGCAAGTTCAAAGATGCAATTTTTTCAATAGCATCAGAGGCTTCACTGATATGGTTATAAACTAAAACCTGATCTTGATAATCCAGTGGACTGGGCGTTGGCAAATTAAATGTACTTAAGGTAACACCATGGCTCTTGAATATTGCTTGAATACTGTGTAAAGCATGTTGTTGTGCAATAAAATCATTGAAATTCATCCTAAAATCCTCACACAAAGAATCATTAAATTTTTCCCACAATTCAAGAGGATTAGATGGATTACAAAAGAGACAAATGAAAGCAAATACTTGCCTGAGCTGTGCAGGCATTTGAAAAACGCAGGCTTCTGATAAACATCTGTCCCATTCCTGATCATCAGCCAAAAGCTGCCTTTGGCGAGCTGCTTCAAGGAACGTAGGTAAGATAACCCCCTCGAAAGTTCGCAAGTTCTCAAAGCTAGTTGCCCCAGGAATTTTGAGCAAAAGTAGACGAAGGCAGTAACTCTCAATGTCTTTTGGAGAAACAGAAAATATTCTAGCCAAAACTTTTTTTCCTCCACGTCGTGGTTTCCAAATACCTTTTTCGAACACATAATGAAGAGGTATTTCTGCATATAGGTATTGTCTTGCATTTACATCTGAAAGATTTAATTTAAACCAAGCTGTGAGAGTTGTGTCACGATTTTGATTAAGTGCTGCATTTTCCATACCTTGTTGAAAATAAACCATTTGTTGATGTGGCAAATGGATGGCAAGTCTTATCATAGAATGTGATTTATCATGCATTTTGAATTCCAGGAGACGCCACATTGCCTCAGGTGCACTAACATATCTGGCATTCACATGATTTGAAATTTCATCATGTAGAAATTCATGTTGATTGTTGTTTTCATGAATGACAACATTAGCAGAATCGTAACCTTTATAAATATACTTGTAAATATATTTTACAGATTTGATACTGGTGCAGGCTTCTATGTTAATGTGCGAGTCGTACTTCAGCAAGAGTGCAGGATTGTATGGCACAACCCAACGATTATCAACCGGTTTTCCATTAATAATTACACTATTATCTTCACGGCGTTGATAAAATGGATAACCATCAACATTGACTCTAGTTTCAGGCTGGAATGTTTTTGGAAAATTCTTGCTACACTTACCATTTTCCATGCAAGGTGATTTTGGGTTAAGAGTTCCACATGGGCCATGTATCATAGTCCTCGAAACAATTTCATGTAATCGAGGATGATGAACTGAAAGCTCTGCCACTATGACTCTATCAATCTGTGAAGCATCATGGAATTTGAATTCCTGCTCAAGAATCAAAAGAATATGAGCATGGGGTAGTCCACGTTTTTGAAACTCTATTGTATATACGTGCGCAACACATTTTCCAAAGAGCTCCCCTTTTGTGATATCATCTAACAGTGCATGTAATTTTATATGAAACACGCGAGCTACTAAATCTGGTCTGTCAGATGATGTCTGTCCATCAGGCAAGTTATTCACAATTTCAGGCCACTTGGGATTACATGTAAAAGTACAAAAAATGTCTGGTTTACCAAATTTTGTCACAATTGCCATGGCATCATGATACCTTTCATGCATGTTTCGAGGTGAGCCTTGAAAGGAAGATGGCAGTATAACAGCTCTTCCAGCTGGTAAATTTGCATTTGCTGCTGCTTGAAAAACGTAATCTGCAAGTCCAGCATACTCTTCACATCGTAATTTTGATTGTTGGTACCTGACAAAATTTAGATTGTTTGCTTCCACTTGAAGGTAGGAATCAATAACCCACTGTTGAGTAAGTGGCCCTCCATACAAAATAGGATTAAATTCACCACGTCTAATAGTAGTTTGTGCCACTTTATACTGAAGCATAGATACATTTTTTCGTAAACCTTCAGTAGATCCAGGATAGCGATCAAGCACCAAATTTGGTTGCCAGCCAGCTTCACCATATGGATAAAAAATTGCATACGTCATAGGATCTAAGTTTGGACTCAAAATATTTAAAGAAACAAAATTATTAGTGCTGTGCTCAGGAGTGCGAGGATAAATTCTGATATCTCTTTCAAATGGTGGTTCTCCATCGTCATTTTGAAATACCATGGCAACTTCATTTGCTGTTGGCAAATTGTACCGTCTTTGATCAGAGTGTCGATCTCTACGCAAGAACATGTGAACATTTGGTACTGGAAGATTATCTCTCGCTGCCTCTTCATGACTCTGCCTTTCAATTTCATACATCATTTTGTAAGCTTGAGCAAACGGGTTTATTTCCTGCATCATGAGATCTAAGTGCCTCAAAATATGACGTAAACACTTTTCATTTTGAGGAATGTTTAAGCGTTCTTGAACAGCCTGACTTGTATTAAGAACATATAATTGAGCAAATTTCCTTTGTTCACCTTCTTGAGGATGTAAATGTGAAGTGACATGATATATTTGTCCTTGCACCCGAAAACAGTAAGGTCCACGACCTGGAACATTTGATGCTAATTTTGCACCCATTGAAGCAAAAGAAATAGCACTATTGTAGCAGCGTATATTTTCACGAAAATTTCTGTAGTCTGGTGAATTTGGGTTGCTCATAATATCTTTCAAAAAAAGTGGAAAAGTTTGACGTGCAGGAAGTTTAACTTTTCCTTTATGACAACAGCTATTAAATTTTCCACTACTTAATCTTTCAGACGGAAAATGAAGTGCCTGACAGTACTGGCAGATAGATTCTAAAGAACCACAACTGTGACTTTCAATATAACCTTCAGTGTCAGAAACTGGCCCATGGTCTATTTGAATTGCTTCATTTTCAATTTGTTGACTGGCTCTGATCTCAGCTCGTTGACTTTGATGACGTTGGCGATCTTCTTCCCTTATACGGTCCAATGTTGCTTGTGATTGCCGAGCACGCCACCTCAACTGTCGTTCTCTAATTAATCGCAGCCTACGTTCAGTCGGCGTTTCATCAATTTCATCAGGCATCGCTAAAACGATCCTTAAACTATATAAAACGATCCCTAAACTATATAAAACGACAATAAAAACTGATAAATTGAACAGATTCAAATCCACCGCGTGTTCAAAATAGCATTTGGAGAATCAACAAAGATGTTAAAACAGTAAAGCACACGTTACGTTGCCAGTACAGTACAAATAATTTTTATGAATTATTCTCAAAAGTGAATGACTCACCACACTTTTTTTTTTGCATTCAAATCATTTTTATAATAATGATTAGCAAAGTGAAATGTAATTTCGGAAATTTTCACATGAAATTTCTAATAATATGCAAATATTAACTTGTATTTTAAGAGCATAATCGGATGTTTTAATGAAACGTTCAAAGAGTCATTCCTTTTTTTTTAGATATGGGATTTGTGTTTTTGAATGGCAACATTATCCGTTTGTTTACATCAGGTAATCGGATTTTTAATCTGTTATTTTTAATTTAAAACTTAAAACATTATAACTGGATATGATATACATGTTTTATACGAAAATATGCTGAACAGACATTATTTCAAGTAGAAGAAATTATCATTTACTGGTTATGTGTTAGCATATCTTTTTCAGTAAGCCTAACATGGCGTTTAACTACAGTCGACTCGCAGAGCAGAGTGGTACAAACCGGTACCGTTACAGACACTTTCTCGCCTTTGGATTTTATTATAAGTAAGATAGGGAAATAATGTATATGTCGGAATTTAGAATAATTTAAAGGAATATTGCAAAGTAAAATTTTTATGTAACATATATATAAAATTTCATTGTTGGTGTTCTGTTCTGGTTTCAATCTCTTAATTAATGAATTCGGCTAAATTTTGATGTAGAGTTGTGAGATTAATGTTCTACAAAAATATTAAGCGTGGGTACTCAATTTACTCAGAATTGTAAGCTCTACAACATTTGAAAAGACAATGTTTTCGATAGGTTTCGTTATTTTGAGATACTGTTGTAGTAATGTAAAAATGTGTGTTTTCCGATTATAAATCTGTACCTAGCGGCTAAAGCTCACCTAGTACGAGGGGAAAAACTTAGTTTGTTCATTACAGACCTAAACCAAAGGGATTAAAACACTTTCTAGCTATCCCGTAATTAATTCTGAATTCAACTACCTAAACACTGTGTTAATTTACCAGTTTTCTCTATTTTTGTCAAGCTGATACTCAAAGCAGCTTGAATTCTTGAGTAGACAGCGTGCTTATCATATATTAAATCAATTGTTTGTTTTTAAAAATAAAATCTTCTAATGATATGTTTCCGGTACAAATCTTATTCGGGTTATTTATTATTCAAAAATTCAAGAATGATGCGATTTACATCATCTACAGTCTATGATATCGTAAATTCCATTTTATGTCGTATAGATAAAATATTCTGAAAAGTTAGCTTTTTTTCATATGATTTATTTTAAATTGAAGCTTGAAAAGTGTTCATAAAACTTAATTTTTATTAAATATTCTTATGGTAAATTTTAAGGAGTTTACATATGGTAAAAGGCGTTTTTTATTCAAAAAAATGACACGAATAAATCAAAAACAATTTCCATTCAATTATTTTATCCAACACTTACCGACATAATACCAATTAATCGTATGTTGGTGAAGACGTACGTGGCGTAAATCAGGCCACATACTACCGGTGTGTGATGGTTAATTAATCGGAGTGTTATAGATAAATTAAGTAAAAATATTTTTTAAATCCAAACAGAAATAATTGAAATTTTACAATAAAACTTAAATGAACACTTTACAGAGAGAATGGTTAATATTAAGAAAAAAATAGAAAGAAGAAAAAAATGTATCATTAAAACAAATCCTTTCGGCCTGTACCGGGAGGAAAAGGTAGTTTCCTATATCTTCGTTCGTTTAAACTTTATGTAATGTTACTCAAAAACACCAAGCTAAAATGCGAAGAACCCGATTAGAGGTAATTATGAAGTTGGATAAGAAATTCATCAATTTGTCAGTCAAATTAGCCAAGTTAGCTTCATTTATAGAGATTATTTTTGGTCGCCAAATTTGACGATATTTCGCTAAATGTTGCCAACCTTGGCAAGAATGTGACGCTAATGCATATGAATATGTAGTTTTATACGTATAACTGGGAAAATGATTACAACAACAAAAAATAATACTTTGCAGGAAATCACTTTCATTAAAACTCATAAATAAATCGTTGTTTTTTTATGTAATCTGGAGTCTTGTTTCAAAATGTCTGCCACCCTAGAATTTCAAAGCTGAATTTCTCAGCCATTTTTTAAGATAGAGGCAAAACAACAAAAGCTCCGGAATCCTTGTACATGGCCTAACATTTAAACAAAAAATAAATTTGAATTTCGAATTTTTTGTATATTTTTTTTAGTTTTAAATCTTTTAGCGGCCTCCATTTGAAAGAAGACGAAAAACTAATCTTGCTAACGAACTCGATCGTTACATTGGTGACTCACACAATTAGTTTCATTCAAATCGGTTTATAAATACTGTCATACGAGTTCTATCGTATGACATAGATCATATATATATATATATATATATATATATATATATATATATATATATATATATATATATATATATATATATATATATTGTTTTTGTGTCTGTGGGTCTTAATTGGTGAAAATATACCGAAATTTTCCGGAATTGCTTTTCTCCGAACGGGTGCAATAGTTAGTATTTCAGTTTTTGTAATGAAAACTACCTAATAGAAACATACATAGTTCCGAACCTAAAAAATCACGCATCTATAAACACATAAATCCAGTATGAAATAACAGAAAACGAAAAGAACAGGCATTATAAATTCAATTTAAAATATTTATTCATTTTTTAACAGAATTTTTGAATTACAGTTAATGATATATCATTTTATTATTATTTTTTTAATTCGGAATAACACAATTAATTCATTTAGCATAACGTCCTTTAATATTTAATCTTACCATTATTATTTTGGTCGTCACAGCAAATATGCCCAAATAAATATAATATATATTAAATTTGCACGTTTTCTGCATCCATAAATGATTCCTGAATAAGAAAAAAAACCGCTTTAATAATTCTAAAATGAAAGGATGGTATCTATATAAATGAAATTTATGAAAAATGGGTTCTCACCAAAAAAAAAAAAAAAAAAAAAAAAAAAAAAAAAAAAAAAAAACGCTTGAATAGGAGACGTTTCATCTTATTTCTGCTGCAGTTTTATCACCTGGGTGTAAGGGTAAGAAGGGATTGTGGTTTATAAGGACTCGGTTGTTGGATAGGTCTCGCTGCTGCGGAGGATTGCTTCACGCAAATCAGTACTGGTGCGTAAAAAGAAGAGGAGTTCTAACCGGTGCACACTGCGACGAAACGGCTTTTTGTGCAGCCTTTGAAAAAGGGGTTATCAGTGTTTATCGAGTCAGTTCAAAATTCCAAATCGCACACATTTGTTTTTAAATATAACACATGGGCTGATAAGTTCCCGGTCTGGCACACAGATGGCGTTGCAATCGCCGAACCGATGCTTTTTTTAGTAAATACTAACCTTTAAAAGGTAGCAGAAAAAATGCCATGACGATTTGCCGTGTGGATAAAACGTTAGAGTGGTTTCAGTTGAACAACTTTTTTGATAAACAAAAAAAGGGATAAACAAGAATTTCAAGAATTGTTATTTGATGGGAAAAAAACACCGTTCAAATAAAAGCTTCACTTGATAAGCGTTATCCGGACACTGCACCAGGTAAATCAATCATTATTGACTGGTTTGCTGAATTTAAACGTGGTCGTACGGACACCAGTGATGCACCACGCAAAAGAGGTGGTTACTCCGGAAAACATAAAAAAAGTCCAAAAAATCATTTTGGGGAACCGTAAAGTGAAGTTGCAGGAGATAGCTTAGACTCTGAAGATTTCCAAGCAATGTGTTGGATTTATTTTGAATGGACATTTGTCTATGAAAAAGCTGTTGTCAAAGTGGCTGCCGCGCGTTATAAATGTTGACTTTTGACCAAAAACAACAACGAGTCGATGATTCTAAGCACTGTTTGGAGTTTTTTCGTTATAAAATTATGTTATTTATTTATTAATAATTTATTGTTATTTATTTATTAAATTATTATTATTAAATTATTATTATTATTATTATTATTATTATTAAATTATTATTATTTATTATTAAAGTTATGTTCTTTATTAAAGTTATAAAGTTATAAAGTCATAAAGTTATAAAGATTTGTTAAAAAGTTGTGTTTTCTTTATTAGACCGGGAACTTATCAGCCCATGTGTTATTATTGTTAATTATTGTTTATATAAATTGTTAAATGTATTATTGTTTATATCTGTTGTGTTTTAAATGTATATTGTTAAATCTTTTGTTTTGTACAAATTGTTAAGAAGAATTTTCTATTTCTATTACTCAGAACTTTTTAGTCTATCCGATTAGTAAACTCGGCCTGACAAAACAACACAGATTCTTCGAATGAATAAAGAGAAGCTACTAAAAAAGAGAAGCATTTTACATTATTTTTGTTCCTAATTATTTTATTATAATTAAAGAAAACTGGTTATTTTAGAGAAAATTGTTTCAATAAAATCATTACGTAGCATAGACAGAAAACGACAAAACTATCTACAACCGTAATCTACAATTTTTATTTTAATAACGTAAGTTTTTACTAAACATTTGGTATTTATTTTACCATATTTATTTATAAAAGTTTCATATCAAAAGTGTAAAATATCTGTTTAAATAGAAGCCATGTTATACTTGAAAAATAAACAGATAGTGTCACAGAAACCTGTTTTTTAATTTTAAATTACAAAGTTATGAACCTTAGAAAATTTCAGGTTCTCAAATTCAGTCCCACCTGCGGATGATTTATGAACAGCAAAAGATAAACTACTCAGCGTGTATTCAGGAATAGTCGATAAATTTGCAATTTTTCACGTTACATTACTTCTGTGAACGACTTTGCATCATTTTTATTCGAATGCACGGATGGCGTATATTAACTTTATATTTATAAAAAGAAGATGATTTATAAAACATTAATTATTTGTTATAAAAATCGTTTTATTAGTTTTCGCCAAAAAAAAATTACACTATAAAATAAATGTGAATAGGAAAATACATTATTTTCCTATTTAAGTAGATTTTTAATTTTTGATACAGAAAGTAAAATTTTACGGGTTTGCAAATCTAATAAATATTGCTTTTAAATACATATATATATGTATATATATTCATTGTGAGTAATTTTTAGAATCACATTTTTTATATGTATCATTTTATGTTAAACAAAGAATAAGTCGTTATAGAATAAATTAAGAATTCAATTTTTGTAAGCAGTAAAACTTATTTATAGCGGTCATCTTGGTACAGCGGAATTTGACCGCTATTCTGAAGCAAAAATATACTAATTTGTATGTGCTGTGGATTACAAAAATGGTTGTTAAATAGAGGTGTCCACGATTTGGAAATATACGTTAAGGACGTTTTACTGTATATATATTTTATAAAATATTATAAATTAGCTACGTTTGAGTCAACAAAATATGAAATTGTATAATAAAACAGACGAAAGTATTCTGAACGCGTGTACAATTTGTAACTTTTCCCCAGTACTTGAGAATAGTAATCCTCGTGTTATTTATCTGGAATTGAATAATGCAAAAACTGAGGGAAGTTTGCTCATGTTGCAAATGTTCATAATACGATCCGGGACTGATATCATAAAGTATTTGCAAAAACTATTCAAACAATGCAGATTACATTTCTAATTTCACTTATCTTAATCATTCTAATAATTATTATCAACTGAAGTACCGGGTGATTATAATTAAAGTTACGATTTCAAAAATCGATAATTTTAAAACTACTGGTCAGAATGACTTGATATTTTAGCAGAACAATCGTGAGGCAATGGAATTTTGTTTGGCGAAGGAAAAAAATAGTTCTAAAATGTGCCAATAGATGGCGCTGTCAGGGTTCACACTGTCTGGAGATATGCAAATTACTAATAAGTGACATGCGCACCGCAGACATAGCTGCCATAAAACTGCAGAGCACCAGCTCTTTGCCTGAATGCATCATCATGACTCTGACTATGAAAGATCGCGGTCTGAACTTGAAGCTTTTTATAAGAACGATGACTGTGCACTTACAGTTATTAGGAAGTTTCGGATATTAAAATCCATATAAAGGGGTCCAATAACTACAAATGGTCTGTGAAAAATGATTGCTAAATTCGAAGAGACCGGTTCATTTGACGTTAAACGGGGTAGAGGAAAGAAACCAGTTTCGGCTGCGGCAGTGGAAGATGTGGCTACAGCATTACAAGAACAGACTAACAGTGATGCTGGAATCAGCAGTGCACGGGGAATTGGCTAAATGCTGGATATGCCGAACAGCACGGTGCTTAAAGTCATAAGGAACATCTTGCGCTGTTATCCGTACAAGATAACTCATGTACAGGAGTTGCTACCTGCTGACCTGGAAGCACGTCAACCTTTTACACTACAATTTCTTGCCCGGATGGAACTGGACAATGGATGGTCATGGAACATTCTGTGGTCTGACAAAGCCCACTTTCATTTGCAAGGTCATTTTTTAGTCTTTCCCCTTATATTACCCCAACAGCGCCATCTATCGGCACATTTTAGAACTATTTTTTTCCTTCGACAAACAAAATTTCATTGCCTCACGATTGTTCTGCTAAAATATCAAGTCATTCTGACCAGTAGTTTTAAAATTATCGATTTTTGAAATCGTAACTTTAATTATACTCACCCGGTATTATTAATTAATGTGCTTAATTATTATTCTTATACACTTTGCTTAAATACAAGCATTTATTACAATATTTCAAAACACACATATTACATGAAACAATACAATAATTGCTCGCATCTCAAATGAACTGTTGACATGACATATAAACGGTAGTTATCAGCAATTTAAGTTGAAAAGAGTAAGGACATTTTTTTTTTTCAAATTGGTTATTATAGTCGAAACTGGTTACAACAAATTGAAATTCGCGTTTTTCCCTTTGAGAAATAAAAATTAACTTCTAACATTAAAAGGAATTTCTTTTTAACTATTTTAATTTTTTTTTTCGAAAATTGCAATGAAGCAAACGTTCTTCTATTGGAAATTCGATAATTCAAACTCTTAATACCAAATTGCATGTATGATATATCGACGGCTTAAAAAAATGTTTAAGAGGACTCTAAGAAATAAATCATTTTGATTGTCTATCTAGAGTGACTTCTGACTAAAGTATTTTTAAAATATCAAATTAACCAACAATGTATTTAGACTTATGAAAAATTATTTGAATGTGTAAAAATTATTTTGAAAAGTTATCAGAATGTATTAAAATGAATTAATAATTTTTATTAAAATTAAAACAAAATGTTTCTTTTTATACTAATAACCAGTGAATTTTTATCCTACTTTTCTAAGCGTAAACCAACAGAGTGAAAAATATCCAAGACGGGAATCGTACTCAGACCCTTTGAATAGCGCCCCAATGCTCTACCTTTGAGCTACGAGGACGATAGCCAGCCTGCTATCTCTCACTTCTATATGTCGGTAAGGATGCAATCGCAACTCACGATGTAAATGTCATCATCAGAACGCGAATTTCTGCGGCAAACATAAGACGACATACAAAGCCCAGCATACGATAACACATAGTTAATTTTAATTCTTTTTTCAGCAGTGAATTACTCCTGTAATCATTGAATAATAACCAGTGAATTTTATCTTGCTTTTCTAAGCGTAAACCGACAGAGTGAAAATTTTTACTATTTTATCCTTAGGTGCACAAATGCTTAAAGTAGCGCGTTTCTTAAGCTCTGGATAAAGGGAATTTGGGATATATGATGATTAACAAACGCATCAGTTTAAATTAAATACAGATACATATGTTAAAATCTAAATGTAATGTGTTTGCAAATGCAATCTTAATCCAAAATTAAGATTTTGATGATACTGTGAATCCAAAACATGATTCCAATGCATCGGGATTACATACGTAGTAAGATAGCACCTGATGCATAGGACATTTAATTGTAGTTTCGCTTATAAAATATTGAAATTATTTGTTAATTGTTTAAAAAATTGTCTTAATAATATATATTATTAGGTATATTTCCATAAAAGATTATAAATTGGATGCTTATTATTACACTCGTGTCCATTTTTTTTGTAATTATTATCGGCATTGCCGTAATTTCACTTTTTTACTGCTATACACACAATATTCTGTAGTAAGCCTCTTGAAATACACCTTAGTGATATATATAAATTTCAATGCGTTTAAAATAGGGAAACATTATTTAAATAAACCGCAGAAGATTTTTCTCCATAGACGTCATGTAACGGAATTCTTTTGACTGTCCCTGTAAAGTAAGTATAAGTGCTATGCACACCCTATTCCATATTAAGCTTCTTCTAATGCACCTTAGTGATATATATAAATTTCAGTGCGTTTAAAATAGTGAAACATTATTTAAATAAACCGCAAATGATTTTTCCCCATAGACCGCAATGTAACGGAATTCTTTTGAGTGTCCCTGTAAAAAAACTATACGTGCTACACACTTCCATTGAAATAGGGAACATGCTATAGATAACGGTTATAACATATAAAAATTGCAGGGCAATCCGAGCATATTTACGGGAGTTAGAGCAAGGACAGACGGCAGACGGCCAGACAAACCGAAGTCATAAACACTTTTCAACTAGGTTGGAAAGTGTTAAAAATAAAATGAACATTTATTTTATGGAAGACATACTTACTCTTCTATTGCAATATGTAATTAATTAATCGTTACTTTTTGCTAATGAAATAATTTCTTAAATATAAAAATTATAGATATACAATTAAAAAATTTAGATTTTGATGTTTTTACATGCTAAAAATCTTCGAAGGTATAGAAACAAAATTAATTGATTTAATTAAGTTGAAAGAATATCTGACACTATCTCTTTTTATGTTGCTAGAATATTTTTTTATAATTTAGAACAGCTGAAAAATCTGAAAAATAAATCCAAACAAATTAACATTATTCCTGAAAATTTAAATAAAAAAAAACTTTGTAAAGAGTGAATTAAATTTATTTTATTAAATAATAGTAATTACATTAATTGTTTGTTTTTTTAACTTCTAAGCTAATTCTGTGAAGTTTCCAATTGTTTCTTTTTATTTAATTTGTCCATATTCCTATGAATAATTAAATGATCAATGAAAGAAATAAAATACTTGTATTTTACTTTTTACAGAATTTAAAACATAACATTGTTTTATGCATCTTTTCTTTTTTTTAATTACTTTTTTTGAAAGTTACCGGAAAATTTAAAAGGAACAATTGAAATTATGTTATTGCTGAAACTTTAAACAGCAAAGTCCGTAATACAAGCTGTATTAAAAACTTTTGTTTTTTAAGTAACGTATTCAATTCCTTTTTTGCCGTATTTTCTACAAGAAACGTTCAGAAAATTTTCGAATAATTTTGTGTTCTTTTTTTCAGTTATCCCAGTATATAGTTAAACTATCTACAAAAGCGTATATCATATTGGTTTTATTTTTTACAGATTTTGTACACATAATCTAATTCTGTAATATCTGCTCATTTTTGAAATATTTATTGAGACTTGCAACACTTTTCAACATAGTTGAAAAAAGTTTATGATTTCTAGCATTTCTAGCCATAATTAAACTTTCTTTATCATAATAAGACTGCTATGAGATCAATATACTTTATTGTCGTTTCTATAACATATAATATTAAATAATAAGGGAACGAAATCATTAAGAAACAAAATCGCAAAAACAAAAAATATTGAGGATGTGTTTCTTTTAACAGTCAGTTGCTAATTATTGACTGGTTTTGTTGTTATAATACGAGGGACAGTCGGAAAATAAGTTTCTCCTGGCGATTGTGGACAGACGTGTGTATGAAAAGCAGAAAAATCTAATGAGACATTAAAGATAAAATATAATTTTATTTTTCCACATAAGTACCAAGTACATTGATACATTTGTCATACCACTTTTTAAGCTTCAAAAAGCCCTCCAGGAAAAAATCAGGGTTTTGCATACGGACGAAGCGTTGAACGGCTATGGGCGAAAGACGACACAGCAGGTGAACGCAAACGTGCAAGACACCGATACACCATTGGGTAGAGGTCAATCCAATGGTGTATCGGTGCCTTGCACGTTCGCGTTCACCTGCTGTGTAGTCTTTTGCCCATAGCCGTTCAACACTTCGTCCGTATGCAAAGCCCTGATTTTTTTCCTCGAGGGCTTTTTGAAGCTTATAAAGCGGTATGACACATGTCTCAATGTAGTTGGTACTGAAGTGGAAAAATAAAGTTAGGTTTTATCTTTAATGTCTCATTACATTTTTTGTCTTTCATACACACCTCTGGCCACAGTCGACAGGGGAAACATATTTTCCGACTGCCCCTCGTAATTTTGTAAAAATAAAACTATTCTTTAGTTCATATATATATTATATATATATAAATATATACTAATAAGAACATACGTTCCTAAAATAACATTACTTAGTAAAAAATGATTCCAAATATCTTGAATTAAAATAAATTGGGTTCAAAATTTGATAATATGTTAGAAGTTATAATATTAATTATATTTTTAATATTGATAATAATATTTTATAATATAATCCATATTTATTAATATGTTATAAAACTAGTTATTATTTTTAAAGTATGAAGATCGTGAAAAACTAACTTGATTATTTTTTTCCAAGTAAAATTCTGAGATATATAAGCGTGATAAAAAATGCTAAAACTATTTGCGCAATTTAAATATTTTAGTTTATGAATTAAAAAAAAAATATTTTCTGAATACATAAAAAATACTCGTGTTATGGAAATTTGATGTTACTTTAATGTATTATCAAGAAAAGTTTCGCGTACCTATATTATAAAGTAGAAACATATCCATGAGTAATGCTGACGTCATTTTGACAGTGGAAAAGAATTGATCGAGGAATTTAACTTTGATGAATTTTTTTTTTACTTCTAAGCATCTAACAATTTAAATATTTTACACTGTAAAATAGAAAAAACAGCGTACTTTCAACGGATTTTTTTTTTTTAACTTTATCTCAGTTTGTGAATGGATCCGTGTTTCTCAAGTGAGTGTCAGAAGCAATTAGAGCGTAGTCATTCTAAATTAAAACTACTATATATATATATATATATATATATATATATATCATTAAAATACGTTTAAACAATAAATTCCAATTCTCACATTGTAATAGGATTTTAATATTTAACTATTAAATATGGTATTTTTTTAATCTATTAGAAATAGATCTGAGAACACGCACAATCTCTCAAACACACATTTTCACTGCATAAAAATATCGATTTTCAGACACGAAAACTGGATGCTCCCCCTCCCCCCTTCTTCCCACGCCAAAAAAAATCAAATCAACGTCACATTTTTTTTCTGCTAGAGAGTTTTATATAAAGTCAAGAAAATACTTTAAATTGGGAAAATACTAAGTGTTGTTAAGGTTAGGACCATGTAGCCGTCATTGAATACGACTTGCACAACTAATTCTAATTCTAATTATTTCCTTGAAACTCTAATACTTTTATAAAGAACAATAGATGTAATGCGATTCATTTGATATCGCTAAAACATGTGTAGGTCTTGTATGGACTTGTATTTGTTCGTGCTCCTTAGAAACTCTGAATATTTGTGATCGTACGGAGAAAGTGATATTGCTTAAGTAAATTTTGACTGATTTGTCGAAAAGACTAGTTCAAGTGACTAAGTGAGTGACTAAGTGAGTGAGTTGTTAAACTGGTTCAAATTAATCCACATATTAAGAAAGATAAGTGAGAACTTCGAACCTCTGTAGACATATTTTTACATATTTATAATAACTGTCATTTGAAACAGTTATATCTAGAACTTTTATACAGAGACATGTTAATTCACATAAAACAACTTTTTACATAAATATATATCTTTATTTTCTAAAAAAAATCTGGTGTCAGTGTTTAAAATTTTTTGTAAGATTTTTCATTTTTTCAAATATTTTTATATATTTAAATACTTGTATGCTAATTTTACTTTTTATGTATCTGACAAACTTTCGCGCAATGCATCACCTAACGAACATAGTACATTTATTGTCTAAATTATTGATTTTTTTAAGCTGAAAATTGTTTGTACATATCATGACATCTATCTCTTAAAATGCAAAAACACATTCATAAAATATTTCAAAATAACTAACAATATTTACGCAATTTTTAAGTCATTTTTTTTATAATTAATAACGCTTAACCCCGTGTGATGGAGAAAGTTCTTTACATATATTTAAGCTGTTGTAACAATTTACACAAAAAAAAAAATCAGAGATTCAGTCCCACTTTTATTATTATATTATTATTATTATTATTATTATTATTATTATTAGCAAGCACCCACACTTATATCGAAACCGTTGGGATTCATTGAGCCTAGAGCCTAAACAACATAGAATTAATAGATCCTACTTGTGCAACAAACGTGTACGAAATAATAGATTAATTTTAACACAATTATTTCAAATTGGTAAATAAATCATACGAGTAGTAATTTTCCAACTGGACGAAAAATGTCCCGTCCAGATTCGACCAGATTCGTCCAGATTCGAATGGGTCCAGATTCGACCGGGATAGCTCAGTGGTAGAGCGTGGCAGCTTCAGCCAAGCGATCCCAGGTTCGAATCCTAGCCCGACATTTTTTGTCCAGTTGGAAAATTACTACTCGTATGATTTATTTACCAATTTGAAATAATTGTGTTACAATTAATCTAGTGTAATCACGTATCCAGCGTTTACTGGAGTTCCTTTACCTGCGTTCTTTTCTGTTGAGCTGATTAAAATATCAGACCAGATTCTCTGATCATTAAGGTTAACTGGATGAATTATGCCCTCCAGATTCGACCGGGATAGCTCAGTGGTAGAGCGTGGCAGCTTCAGCCAAGCGATCCCAGGTTCGAATCCTAGCCCGGACATTTTTCGTCCAGTTGGAAAATTACTACTCGTGTACGAAATAATCCGAGAAATAAACGTACGATTACCCTCATGTTTTTACTTATTATATCCAGAAGTTAAAAATCAGTTATTGCATTTTATTGCCTTTTCATGATAAAAATCTTCTTGTAATTTTTTCCTTGAAATTATAATCTTTATATAAACAGATGAAATGCGATTTATTTGTTATTGTTAATAACGTGGGTAGCTTTGAATGGAGTTACATTTTTCATGATATTTAAAAACCTCATTTATTTGCTATCTTCCCGAGAAACTACGATAGCATAAAATGGTGTTGCCTGATATGCCAAAACACCTAGGTAATGATTCAACATTTATTGGATTTACTATTCAAAAATTTTTTAAACACTTTCCAACCCAGTTGAAAAGTGTTCATGACTTCGGTTTGTCTGGCCGTACACTGTAAAAAATGACCAATGTTTCTTATTTTATGAAAATATGCTATAACCACGAGCGAAAATATAATATAATCTTCTGAGTTATCCGAAATCTAAGTTATTCGAATACATTGTCTTTTGAATCCCCAGAAACGAATACATTTTCAAAATTTAAAGAATAATTTATAAAAACAAATTATTTTTAGCTGCCCGAATTTTTCAGAAACGTTTCCGAAGGGTTTTTATAGTGTATTAATTAGTGTCCTCAGGCTGGAATACCTGTTTTTCAAATGTTATCCATTCTCAAGTACACGTTTTCAGCCGCATAAGTTAATTTATACATGAAAGTGTAATGAAATAATCTTAATTTTAATGTTATTGTTAACGCAGTTAATTTTGCATGTTTGTCTGTTAAACATTTTTTTTAGCATGAAAATGTTTACTTCAGAATTGATAGCATTCGAAAAACAGGTATTCCAGGCTGAGGACACTCATTAATACACTATAAAATCCCTTCGGAAACGTTTCTGAAAAATTCGGGCAGCTAAAAATAATTTGTTTTTATAAATTATTCTTTAAATTTTGAAAATGTATTCGTTTCTGGGGGTTCAAAAGACAATGTAACATGCTATTTGAAATTTCGGATAACTCAGAAGATTATATTATATTTTCGTTCGTGGTTATAGCATATTCCCATAAAATAAGAAACATTGGTCATTTTTTACAGTGTATGCCCGTATGGCCGTCTGCCATCTGTCCGTGCTCTAACTCCCGTAAATAGGCTCGGATTGTCCTGAAATTTGTTTATGTTATTGTCGTTATTAATAGTATGTTCCCTATTTCAACTGTAGTATGTAGCACTTATAGTTTTGTTACAGGGACACTCAAAAGAATTCCGTTACATTACGGTCTATGGGGAAAAATCGTTTGCGGTTTATTTTAATGATGTTACACAATTTCAAACACATTGTAATTGATATATATCACTAAGGTGCATTGCAAGAAGCTTAATATGGAATAGGATGTGCATAGCACTTATAGTTACTTTACAGGGACAGTCAAAGGAATTTCGTTACATTACGTCTATGGAGAAAAATCGTTTGCGGTTAATTTAAATAATGTTTCAATGGCTGAATAAAAGTATTCGGATATTTTTCCGAATATTGTATATGTTGGGAATATATGTTGGAAATTCCTGATATTACGTTTTTAAATATGTTATGCGTTTTCCAAACTGTTTACTTAGATGTTATCTTTCAGCTTATTAAACGGTAATGATTTGTAAAATTATTTTGGAAGCGTTGGAAAGTGTTACATAATCTATGCTTGAAGCATAATTTTTCGTTTTTGTTTTAATATAAAGACATTTGTTTTTGATATTCAAAATTTAATCATATGCCATTCATGGCCTGGAATTACAAACGATTTATTGTTATATTAAAATATCTGAAAAAATTAGAATTTTTAAAACTCTCTTTTAGTATTAATTGCTTCCAATGTGAACGATGACTTTATTTAGATATATATATGTATAAAAGATATTATTATAGTATTACTATAAGCTTTCTAGTTTTCATGTTCACGACAGATTATTTCCTTTTTTTTATTTAACAGCATATCCATTCGATGCTTTCATCTAAAATAGGAATTATAATAAAAGCAAAATAATATGTTAAAAAAGCTTTTTTTTCTATCTATTTATTGATATTTCTCTTTTATATTTTTAGATTATTTATGAACTTTGACCTTAATGTAATAATGACGTAATGAATTACCTGTTAAAAATGTTAAGGTACTTAGAACATAAGAAATCTACTGAACTTCTACCTTTCTAAGTAGCACCGTTTCGCATATTTATAAGCAAAATGTAGAAAAAATGGGAATGAAACACAAAATCTTACGGCTTTAAATAGAGAATTAATTTGATTATATCATAAAAAATAAAATATTTGTTCTTTTATATTTAGGTACATTAAGAAAAATTAAAGTAGAAATTGCTTGAAGTCGATCATCTTATTCAAACATGAACAAAATATCAAATAAAAAAAAATATATTATTATAGTTTCATAACTTTAAATAAAAAACAAAATAATACATTTATTAAATTACAAAGTTAAAATCGCGTTATTAATCGAGTTATTAAAGGAAAACCAAACATCATTCATTCATTTCATTGTGCTTTTATAAACTGATCAACAACTTCTGAAGATTATTCCAATTCAATTGTACAACATGAATCATTTTTATTGCATCGAATTTATATATTTTTTTAATTATCTGTATGTGAAAGTAACTTTGCAAACTTTACATTTAACGCTAAATACGTTTCTAGAAAAGTTTTAGCATAGTTTAAGTAACAACAAACTATGAATAAATAGCGAATTAATATCGAGATAGAATTTTAAAACATAAATAAATTAATTATGCATTCTAATAATGAAAATATTGTATCTATTTTGCTAGAAGTACCAGTAATTTATTTATGATTTATATAACAATTTAGAAACATTTAAAAGCAATACGATGGCACTGAAGAAAAATACTTTAAAATATTTTTTAAATACTTACATAATAATATAAGGTTAATCCATAAAAGAACAAATATCCCGTTCCCGACGCCGCGCCAGTAGAATAAAATAATAAAATACGTAATATATCGTTTGGTTACAAAGTGCTCAGTGAAATTCTGCGCAGTTTCCTGTCCGCAGACGGTATTATTCCTATACGCAGCTGTTTTCTCAAATAAAATATAAAGTAAATATCATGATATTTTAAACATTTGGTAATTTATCAGAACAACAAATTGAATTCTAATGATGCTGTAATATTCTATTTTGAAATACTTTTGCGTTTAAAAGTAACTTCTATTACAATTTCTTAGAATAATCTTTACAATAATCTTTACAATTTCTTCTGATAATTTATATTTTTACGTATTTTTTTAATCTATTGCATTTTCTCCAGATCAGACAGACCAAAGTAAAAGAAAAAGCAAATAAAAATTTAATTCCGTTTATAAAGTAATTTCTATATAAATGTCAATACTGTTTTACTAAATACTAATATATTTATACTCCATTGAAAAAAAAAGAATATATTTAATGGGGATGGGGATTTTATTAATCACTGGCCAGTTTTGGCCAAATTGCTATAAGAATGGTGCCTTCAGGGAAGAATTTTAAAGGGAAAGGGATACGAATTACTGTTCCCGTATAAGGAAAAACCTGAAAGCGTTTCTTCAGGCACCCCCCCCCCCTCGAAATGCAGGTATCAAACCAGCGGCGTAGCCAGGGAGGGGGTCCAAATGCTTTGAATACCAGTAATAATATAACGTTTTCTTTGCATTGATTATCGCAGAAAGTTCTCCAGTTAGCTAAGTCAACGAAAACTTTACAAAATTAGTGGTATCCTGGGCATCTGGACCCCCACCCTGGCTACGCCACTGTATCGAACTCTCAAACGTTAACCCTCATTTTGTGGCCAGATTGCAAATTAGTCGTTGATGGCATCTCACTATAATTATGGAAAAGTGACAATTTTTTGAGAAATATTTTTAGTGTTACATAATTATCAGATGCGTTTTATGCGGCAGTAAAATTTAAGAAAAAAACCTGTTTTAAAATCTGAAAAGAAAAAAAAATCTTTAAATTGTTAACAATTTTATCACAATGGGAGCTGTATTTCTGAATTCCTTTCCACAACAACATGTCTGCGATATTAGGTTTATATTTAAAGATCTTTACATGTTTATTATGTATTATTGTTTTGTAAAATTTCTTGAAAATTGAAATGAAAATGTGAATAATTTATCTTCCTCTTGAATTTTATGTACAGGGTGACTTTTTTTAAGTTGTGAAAGTAAAACCTTACAACTAAGGAACCACTGATCCAAATAACCTGAAATTTCACCAGTATGCTCTCAAAGCAATGGAAATTTTTTAGGCGTAGTTAAAAAAGAAAACTTAAAAGCGCACCGACAGATGGTGCTGTATATGCAGTAAAGTCGGGAGACGAGCTTGCGCACGACACACGCACAGTGGCGATAAAAAAGGTGAAGTACGCACACGCTGCGATTTTTGACTCTGGGGGTACCTTTGGGGGTGTATTGTGGTGATGTTAGGAACTTAGCTGACCTCAAGGCACGTATTGTGCACCAGATCCACAGTATACAGCCGGATACTCCTTGCTCTGTTGTGGAACATGTGGTTTCACGCTTCCAACTCGTAGCTGAAAACGGTGGATAGCACACTAACAATCCCTTGCGATAGTTTCGCAGTTGACTTTCGAGCGTACAAATGCTTTACTCCATATTTTTATTTTGTTCTGTTTCTGCGAAAGTGTTCACAGTTCCTTTTCGCAATGACTGCATTCTGTATGTTTTTCATATGCGTAATAAAGTTTTCTTTTTCTCAAAGTACCGTCAATTGTTTTTCTCCCACTGATGATATTCTTTGTTTATGTTAACTTACAACGCCATCTGTCGGTCCAATTTTAAGTGTTTTTTTAATCACGCTTAAAAAATTCTCATTGCTTTGGGAGCATATTGGTGAAATTTCAAATCATTTGGATCAGTGGTTCTTTTGTTATAGGGTTTTCCTTTCACAACTTTAGAAAAAATCACCCTGTATAATATAAATGAGACAGTTACTTATTTATTAATTTATTTTTAAAATATTGAATTTATTCAAATAGTGAAAGTGTAACAGATTTAGATACATAGCATATTTCAATTCTACATTTTGAGAAATTTTAAATAGTATGTTCTTAATTTATTTTATATTTTTGCACTAAAATGTTTTTTCAAAAGCCAGTATTTGGTAACACTGTGATGTCATAGAGTGTTGGCATCTTGGTCGCAGATGTGGCGTGACTCACGTGACTTGCGGTGACGTCACTGCAACGTCAAAAACTTTTTAAAGTTGTTGAAAAGTAATTTTCTTGATATCATATGATGTTTTAAAGTTGCATTTTAACTTTTCCTAAGATCTCCAAGATGTTCACATTTTAGTCACAGTGTGACGTTACAGATTGTTGACTTTTTGGTCACAGATGTGAATTGACGTGCGTGACTTGCAGTGGCGTCACTGTCAGCATGTATGCTAGACGGGTATTGATCAGAAAGGTATGGTATTTACAGAATGTTGTCGGGAAACGATGGTAATAGTCTCGAAAGCTAAAAAAAATATTTTCTAAAAACTAATGATAGAGGGTGTATAATAAGTATAGAAAGAACATATAACATTGTTATATTACCTTCTGAACTTTTCATTTGAAAAAATGTCATGGGACAGGTTAAACTATAACCATAACAATTTATTTATTGAAAGAAGCAAGGAATTAACAGTGAAGAGGGTAGATTTATATTGGTTGCTCAAAAAATACGAGCTGAATTTAGAAAAAACTGAGAACGGGGAATCATTTCCCAAAGTTTATTATATTTAACTAACTCAATAGGCTAAAAATAACGTTACCGTTCGTAAACAGGAACCTAAGACATACTTTTCAGCCGATAATATCATTATAACTGCAAAATTTATCTTCGTGGATTACGATGACTCTATATTCACAGCAAAAACCTCAACATCTTACCAACTTGGTTGTAAGCTCACAGCCAAACACTGTATCAATACTGCTAGTCAGAAATTCCGCTTGAAGTCGTCCTATGGTCCAATTTGACACATGAACTCTCATACCCGAGGGTAGGATGCGTTCAAATTTTATCGAATCCAACTTCTACCGCACTATCTATAGTAACCACACAACAACAGTTACTTAATTAACGTATCGTCACAAAAATAAGCGCGATAACCAGATTATCTGATATTCACACGTTCATTGTGAAACTTATAGAAATGACAAAATAGGTCTAATTAACGCACAAATGTTAGAATTCAGGTAAGCGAGATCCCACACAAAATCTCAAAAGGCACTAGACCCCTAGAGTACCCTCAAAGAATAGTAGCTAGGAAGAGTAAAAGAGTAACTAAGGTACTCTGTCACAACATTAAAAAAACATGTTAACTGCAAGAGCGATCATTATTGCTACTATCTAGAATCGCATTACAGCATATTGAATGGTATATTTCAGTGCATGCGTCGGAATGTTATGCACGTGGTGTACAATGCTGTCTTGAACATCCGGTTGCCATCTTATAGGATTGTGATAGATCAAGTCTTTGAGAACATGTTATATCTCTGAACATATCTCCATTATCACTTGATGACAGATCCGATATTCCATGACTTTTGATCTATAGTTTGAGACATATACATCCAGGCTCTTCATCTGACAGAATACGAGGACACAATCCTAAGAAAATGTAAACAATTTATATATAACAATAAACAGAGAAATTAGTAGTGGTGAGTATAGAGTTAACTGCAGACTGTCAAAAATTAGCTTTAATCTATCAAAGACTGAGAGGAGGAGGATCTTTTCCCAAAACATATTAACATCGAACCACTTAACACGGCTCAAGATGGCTTTCCTGTTCAATCTGAATGAACGTAAGAAAGTAACATTACAGGTAATATCACTCTAAAATGGAACCCCATGGATTCCAATGACTCTTTATTCGTTGTACTAAGCTGGAAAAAAACTTTCATTTTATTATACCTTGACACTATATTTATGATTATAGCTGTAACAGTTATCACGTTAATGTGGTGGTAGAGAAACAAGACTTTAAAGTGCACAAACAAAATTAATTTATTATTTAATGAATAAGTCAAAATTAATTTTTTGAAAAAACATTTATATTTGCATTTAATATGTTCTTCTATTTTCAATTATGTAAAGTTATAATTAATTTTTATTGACGTATGGCTGTAAAAGTATTAAAAAATTAATAAATCTGTTTAATTATTTTACATATATTAAAATAAGATTAAAAAATTTCATCGAAAACATAATTTTAAAAATCTCTTTCCCTCAAATCTAATCATATGCAACTACATTGACTTAAGCAATTCGTATGCACTTTCAGCATAAAGTCACATATTGTTAAGCGGAAAGCTTTGCCGCAGATCCTATATAAAGAAATACAAGTTGGATTTAACAGTAATATCTTCTCAAATAACTCCCCTCATATTTAGAATATATATATATATATATATTACTTATATTACGTGCCAATAGGATGTCTTTTTTAATATTTTCTACACTGTTTGAACTGGAATTGTACCTCATGATTGAATATTACTCGAATGAAATAACATAGTTTATTTGGCTGAAAATATATTGTTAGATATTGTACTCTATTTGTTTCTTAACAATTTTATCAGAATATCCAAAAAAAAAAAAAAAAAAAAAAAGTTAAAGCTTGGAGAATGGAATTAAGTTAAGATTTCCCTTTTTTTTTCTTACACTACTGTATTAACCAAAAAAATTAAACTTTTTATATATAATAGAACTGTTTCAATGCTTTCTTAAACGCATATCGTTTACATCTAGTAAAATATAGATTATTATTATTACTATTTTTATTGTTATTATTATTATTATTTATATTATTATTATTATTATTATTATTTGTATTTTAAATTATTTTTTACATCAAAAATATAGTCTTAAGCAGGATTTCCATTTAAAACATATTGTAAAAAAAATATGTATTTAACTAAAATTATCAAGATTAAAACTTTCTTTTTGATTTTCAATAGAAACAGAAAAAATATAGTTTTACTAGTATATCTGAATAATTTATTATCTATAATTTGGAAATTTCACATGTCCTTCATTAAATAATTTTCTTGTTTATAAAAGTATGAATTTGCTGAAATTCATTCAAGCTATTTTTGATAGCATAAAATTTCTTCGATTTTGAAAAACGCTACTTCACTGGCATAGAGTTTATACTAGAGAAGTACAATAAATTTTCTAAAGTTTTATTTCGTCTAGAATTAAGGAATATGTCGAATTATTACATATTTTTAAATTTACATTAAAAGATCTTGACAAAAATTTCAGTTGCATTTTATACATCTTAAATAGTACTTAGAATTTTTAAACAAAAATAATTATTAGAGTATATTTTATAGTTTAAAAAGACAATGGCACACAGGCTTGTGCGTAATGTCGTAATATATATATTTTGTCCTTTGAAGTGCTTCAAATCCATCGGCAGCTGAGAATTATTTATGAGTAGCGCAGAGTGCTCAGCGTGTATTCAAGATGAGTCGATAGGACGGTGATTTTTCATGTTATAGATCTTCTGCGAATGAAAATATGTTTTATACAAAATTTTATGGAAGATATTTTGTTACCTCCAGTTTTATACAAGAAAAAAAAGTAAAACAGTACTACAATGACAGTAGAAATATTTATCCTGCAGTTCCAACGAAATGTTTAAAATTATAGATATTTTAATTCAGTAAAATAAAATAATATTTTTGTTTAAAAATCCTATCATAAGGGCTTAATTTCTAATAAAAATATTCAGTCTCTTTTAAAGGATAATTATAATAATATTATGATATACACATTAGATGCAATGCTGAAACAAATGTAGCAGTATTTACCCTATGTTTCCACCAATGTGTTTAAAACTGTAGATATATTTTTTAGGTTTGTAAAACAATTATATTAATGATAAACAGATATAAAGCTACAATACTAAAATGAAAGTAAAAATACTTATCTTATACTTCCAACAATGTGTTTAAAACTGCAGATATTTTAATTTAGTAATATTATTTAATATTTATCTTTAAAACCCGTATAATCAGGGCTTATTTTTTTAATAAAAAATCAATTACTTTTACATAATAACTATAATAATGTTATAATAGATATGTTACATGCAGTGCTAAAATGAAAGTAGCAATATGTATCTTATATTTTCGCCAAAGTGTTTAAAATTGTAGATAATTAAAGTCAGTAAAATAATTTAATATTTTTGTTTAAAATTCCTATCAACGGGGATTAATTTATAATAACAGTTGAATTTCTTTTAAATATTAATTATAGTACTTTTATAATAGATAAATTACATAACATTTTTAAATGAAAGTAGCGATTAGTATTATCCCATTTATGATGTATATTTAATGCATTTAAAATGTATTTAAAATTGGAAATATATTAAAATAGGAAAAAATAATTAATCATTTTGCTTAAACTTCCTATTACTAGAATTTAATTTATAACAACAATTCAATTTGTTTAAAAATATTAAATTAATGTTACATAAGATATGTTACATAAGATATGTTACATACAATAGTAAAATGAAAGTAGCAGTATGTATCGCATATTTCCATAAACATACATACGTTAATGCATAAACTACAGTTTTCATGGAAAATATTTTCCATTACAAACATATCAGTATATTCATTTTTTTAATTGAGTTATACATTGATTGTTATTTGCTGCTGATTAATGGATAAGGACTTATTAACAGGGATCAATTTTGTTTTTTTGCAGAGCCAACTACTAATAAATTTTAAACTTAAACTTAGAAATGCTTTGATGTTAAGTAAAGCACTCTAGAGAGTAAAAAAAAAAAAAAAAAAAAAAAAAAAAAAAAAAAAAAAAACGCTTGTTGTGCGATACACACGAAAACCTTATCACAACCAATTATGTCGAATTCCAACCAAATGTGAAGTTTGGTGAAATTTCGTGGATTAGTTCTTGAGTTGTTGTTCTCAAATGTTTATGTAATATACAATGAAATAAATAGACAAAAACAAACAAACAAAAAACATTGGTAGGGAAAATCGTATACGTAGCATCGCTAAAAGTGTAAACCCATCTAAAACTAGAATTCGAAAATGTTGACAAATCCAATTCTTCCTTCTTACCATGCTGACCGCCCACTCTGAAACTGATTATCATTTAAACCACTAAAACAACCCCTTGTCAGTCTCGAAAAACACAATTCAGCCCTTTTCTCGGCAGATGGCACTACGGATCAACGGAATGCTAAGCATGAAACTGTGCGGTGCGTCAGGCACGAAAAATGGGAGCAACATATGAGACCACAAAAACGCGTGAGGCACTTAACGTGTTAAAAATACAGCACAAAGAAAAAATGTAATATTTATCTTATTAAAAAATTTAATCATTGCGTAAAACATAAGATAAATATTCAGACTTGTAATTCAAAATGTTTTTCTTCTGATATTCTACATCCTCAAATACTTAATATCATAATTTGTTCAAAATATAGAAAAACAAATCCATCATCTTAATTAGATCAAAACACACATGATTTATTCTAAATGTAATATGCCTGCAGCTGTATCTCGGCACAAAATTAAGATTTTGAAGACTCTTAGATTCTAAAACTTTCCTCAAATTAATCCAGTTTACTCACTTAATGAGACAGCACACTTGCAGCATATGATTGCTAATTGCAGAGAGCTCCAGACTTCGAGTACTTTCTCATAATTTAAATTTTTGTAAAGGACTTTATTTTCACAAATTTAAATATTTTAATGGAAAGTCGAACAAGCAGTTTTTAATTAATGGCTTGATGTGGAAAATTGATGTCAACTGCTTGATTAAAATTAAGGAAATATCTTACACTACAGAGCTAAACTTAAGCAACAACCATAAAATACTAATTTTCGAACAGGTAAGTGTTCAAAAGAAACTAATATAAGCATCAGGTGTAGCAAATAGGTGCTATCCTTACAGCACAAACAGTCAATGTGACATCTCATTCGCGTCACAAATGGTCACATAAGTCACAATCACAAAGGTGAGACAAAATGTGGAACCTTTCAATCGTCTGATTGAAAGGAATCACATACTCTTAAATGATCATCATGTGCTGATTCCACTGAGAAGGCATTGTGGCTGCTGCTGTGTAACATGTAACTAGGTGACTTTACATACGACGATTCCTGTGTGAAAGTCATTCGAATACTGAATTTTGAAGTCATCGTGAGCATTGCATTGTGATGAATGACCAAATAATGTCACAGTGAACTCACATAGTAAATCCCAAGAGAGCAATACTCTATTGTGAAATCACTATACTAGGTTTGGACTAGTGTTGGAGCTTAAGTTTTTTATGCCACAGTATTTTACCTAATATATACTGTAAAATACTTCTGTTAACTCTTAAAAATACATTTGAAAATACACATAATTTTAGTTGGTCTATATGTTTTAAGAGTTTTCTAGCCATCGTAAGTATACATTTGGTTTATTGAAAGTTTAAAAAAAATCTTAACATAAACGCCATGAAATACTTTTTGCAATATTCAACATGCTCAAACAGTAAATGCCACCCTTTGGATAAAATAAAGAAAAATCGATTCACCATATTAATTCCAATTGGACACATATGTTACATTTTACATGCAATGCGTCTGTAACTGCAATCTTGACACAAAGTTAATATTTTTATAACTCTTCTAATCTAAAACTTTCCTCAAACAAATCCAGATTACTCAGTTATTAAGACAGTACTTGCAGCGTAAAACAAATATTTTCAGGAAATTGTGGATTTAAGATGCTTACTCCTAATTTAAATGTTTGTATACAACGTTACTCTCTCCAGCTTAAGTATATTAATGGAAAGTGATGCAAGTATTTGTTGTCTCAACGATTTATTGTACAACGCTAATGTAAAACATTATTTAGTTTTAAGAATATTTTCTTTTTTATAAAATATTTGTCTTATACCGTAAAATAAATTTGTTAACACATTCCAAAATAGTTAATATAAATTGTAACATTGATTTTTCTGTATGTCTTTCTGTACGTATACTAATAATTTAATATTTAGTTTATTGGAAAATTTCACTATTTCTTGAAAATAACTAAAATGTATCGACATGTAATTTAGAATATTCTTTCCTGGTATCCAAGTTGCTGAAATAATTAAAACTATTCTTTGAGTAAATAGAGAAAAACAATCTATCATCTAAAGTGGAACAGGACACATATTTTACTTTCTAAATATAATCTGTTTGCAGCTGCAATCTCGACACAAAGTTAAGAATTTGATGATTCCCAGATTCTAAAACGTCTCTCAAACTAATCCAGATTACTCAGGTAATGAGACCACACGTAAGACGAACATTTCCAGATTGTTCTTAGATACTTTCTCTATAAATTAAATATTTATATAGAACTTTACATTTACCGCTTTTCCAAATTTAATAGAAAGTTGTAACCACATTTATTTTAGTAATGTTTTATTACAAACCATTTCTTGAATCCATATTAGCTACTTTTTTTTACTTTTCTTAACCCCCTGACCACCGAGCATAAGGGCAAATTTGTAATGTTGTTTTCTCTGTATTTTTTTTAAATGCTTAAAAAATCTGAATTTTCAAACTTGAGATAAAAAACTTAATTACGTATATAAGTATAAACCTTGAGAGTATCAATTATTACTTGATGCTTTAAAAATGCATTATATTTGTAGAATTATATTAATTTAAACAAGCCTTGTATTGCCGTGAAACCTACAGCATAGTGAACGGATCTATCAAGTCGCGAATCGGTTCTTGTACCATACGAGAAATATTTGGACATGTTTGAAATATATTTTTTATATTCCCCATACCTAAATTTTTAATACTGTCTTTTGAAAATAAATGAATACCAATTCATCATCTCAATTAGAATATGACGCAAATATTACATTCTAAATGTAATCCAGTTTTTACAGCCTTCCCGACACAAAATTAAGATTTGGCCGATTCTTACGATCTACAACGTCTTACAAATTAAGTCAGATTACTCGCGCAATGAGAAAGCACTTGGAGTGTAAGACGGATATTTTGACGAAAGATTGTTTTGAGACAATTTCTTCATAATTCAAATGTTTATAAAGAACAAAAATGTCGACACATTTTCTATTATATTCCGTTGTAACAGAAGAAGGTATGAAGCCAGATTTCTTACGTCGTTTTAAAGATGAACTCCTCCGGGTTAAGACCTATTCTGCCTGGCTATCACAGTTTGTTCCCCTTTGAAAATTAAGTATTCATTTATATTTCAATTTGCAGGAAAGATTTAAAAATTCGCAATCATTAAAAATAAATCTGAAACTGATATTTTATCGGATTCTTAATTTTATGTTTACATATTGTGGATTTAAATTTAATATCCTGCGGGTATGTTCAATTCTATGTCTAATAATCTAGATTCACCCAATAGGAAAATTATCGTTTTTAAATAAAGATATAATCTAAATAGGTTTAAATGTTTTTACTGTAAAATATATCTTAATTAAAGTGTATAGATTTTCAATATATTTAGATAACCTTATTTGGAGGCATTTTGTCGAGTCAATTAAAAACAGAATTTAACTTATTCAGGAGTCATTGTAAGTGCTGCTACTTACAGGTGATGCTCAAAAGCAAAATTACTGAGCTGTGTAGAAATAAGCTAAAACTAAAATCAGATGGAGATGGGCTAAAATCCATGAATGATTGGACGGCGGTACTCAACTGCGCTTTCAGGACAAGGGGCCCTGTTTACTAATCTCCTAGTTATGATGTTAACCTGACACAGGAACCTCTAGTGTCTAGTTATCGAACCCGAAAAGATGAAAAGTTCAAGTAACTTTGCCTAAATCCGATGGCGAATCTTGAACCTGTGCTTTGGCAACTCAATATACTCACCATAGAGCTATCATGCATTTAAACCATATGGAATTAAAATAAAAATGAATGATCTACTTTATATGGAAAGGAATGCGTCGTCAGATATGTGGATCATCGTACTGAAAGAAAGGATAAAAAACTGCATCAATAACAAAAAAAAAATATTTAAAATATTTAAAAATCAGACTGATGACAGTATTTGTCTAAAACTTAATTATGTTTTTCATTGAGATAGTGAATGTATTAACAGTTTGGAAGATAACTGAAAATAATGCTATTTATTATTATTTTTTTAATTGTGCTGAGTTGCTTGTGATTTTTTTTCTTATTTTACTAATCCTATATACATAAATAAAATGTTACTTAATACATACAAAAGACAAAATAAAAATAAAGAATTCAGATTGATTAGTTGTTTTGAAACATTATTTTAATTCCCAAAGGTATAAAAACAAACTACATGGAGTTAATTAATGCTTAAAGAAGCGAATAGACTTAAATTTACTTTACCGTAATTAACTTTTAATGTACAATTTCTTGAGAAATCAGAAAATTAAAAAAATATATATCCGTGAAGTATAAAACTCTACAAAGTTTTGTACACGTCAAAGTGAAAAATTCGATAAAAGAGTAAAACTCACCAATAAAAAATATGCATTGATCAAAAGGAAAAAAATAGTACATTTAAACATAATATAAATTATACAATTAAAAAAAATAAGTAATTCCTATAATCATTGTAGAAACTGGTATTTTTTAGTTCACAGGCTATAAAAGCCCGCCAGCTAATGTGCCCGCAGTTTATGTGTGTACGTACGTACATAACGTGGTAACTCTTGATATACATATACGATTTGCTTCAAATTTTGTATATAGGTTTATTTGATAAGGCGCTTCCCTGATTAGATTTGGGGGTTTATTGGTTAAGTATAAAGGAGGGGAACGAGGGCGGCCTCCTTAATTTAGATAAATGTTTTTTTTCATGCAGAATTGTAAGATTTGCTTCAATTTTTTATATACATTCATTGTGATAAGGCGCTTCCCTGAATAGTTTTGGGGGCCCATTGGTTAAGTATATAAGGGGGGAAACAGGAAGCTAATTCTCCCCCTTGATTTAGATAAATAGGTATTCCATGCAGAATTATCCGATGTACTTCAAATTTTGTTGATAGGTTCATTGTGATAAGGCTCTTCCCTGATTTTTTTTTTTTTTTTTTTTTTTTGGGGGGGGGGGGGTTCATACAGATTAATCCAATTTGCTTCAAATTTTGTATATAGGTTTTGCATATAGGGGGGTAACGGGGGGGGGGTAATCCCTATAATTTATTGTCGAGGGACATTATTCTATGAAATAAAAGTAATATACAATTAGTGTGAATAGCCTGGGAGCTCAATGCCATCAGTGTGATACAGTGTCTTACATTCAAAATGTAATCCGTCTGCAGCTGCAATCTCGACACAAAGTTGAAATTTTGATGACAAATCCAGATTACTCAGTTAATGAGACCGCACTTGGAGCGTAAAGCGTACATTTTCAGAGTAGGATTGTTTTGAAATATTTTCTCCATAAATTCAATATTTATCTAGAACATTACATTTATCGTTTTTTCACATTCAATGGAAATTCGTAAAAATATTTGTTTTAGTAAAGATTTCCAATTAACCATTTCTTGAATCCATTTTAACCATTTATATTTTTTTACTTTTTTAACAAGTTCTTGTACAATACGATAAATGTTTGGAAATTTAATTTGAAATATATTTTTGATATTCCCCATACCTATGTACTTAATATCGTCTTTTGATAAAAATAAATAAAAACTAATTCATCTTCTCATTTACATTAGGACAAAAATCTTACTTTCTAAATGCAATCCGGTTATTACAGCATTCTCGACACTAAGTTAAGATTTGGAAGGCTCTTAGAATCTACAACTTCTGACAAAATTAATTCAGATTACTCACGTAATGAGATAGCGCTGGGAGCGTAAGACAGATAGTTTTACAAAAGATTGTTTTGCGACAATTTCTTCATAATTTAAATGTTTATAAGGAACATTACTTTCGCCACATTTCGTATTTAAATTCGTCGTAACAGAACAGGGTATGAAGCCAGATTTCTTATGTCGTTTTAAAGGTGAACCCCACAGCTACAAAACCTGTTCCACTTTTCATAACCTAGATCCACTCAATAAGAAAATTGTTGTTTTTAATTAAATGAATAATCTAAAAAGGTTGAAATGTATACATTTCCAATATAAGTAGATAACCTTATTTAGAGGCCTTTTGTCGAGTCAGATAAAAACAACATTTAACTTATAAAGGAGTCATTCGCAGTGCTGCCACTTACTGATGATGTTTAAAATCAAAATTACGCAGCTGTGTAGAAATAAACTATTGGGGGAGGGAGGTAAAATTCATGAATGATTGGACGGCGGTACGCAACTGCACTTTCTTTACCACACTGCAAATCCCGGCAACACAATACAGAACGCAAAACTAACACAAAAACGGGCCGACTTTTGCACGCATAAAATGCGTTCATAATGTGTTTCCAAGTGTTCTTGTGTGGTGAAACATGTTTTACTCCTGGTGCTAAATAATGTGTTCGTGAGGTGTAGTTTTAAACACTTTTTACACGCATCGCTTTTTTAAACACATTCACAACACATGTTTTTAAACACTTTAAAACACAATGTTATGCATTTTGGAATGCATTTGAAGCAGATAACGTGATGCGTATGCATCGGGAGGCATATTTTCTTTCTTTTCTCCCTAATTTCTTCTGGTTTTATTACCTTGGGTCGCTGCCCACAGTAAATTTATCCTTACAATTGTAGGCATATGCAGTCTCTAGGTACCCCCTTTTTTCAGCGTTTGCTCCGTTTCTTCCCGCAGCACCCCCCCCCTCTCCTTTTATAGATATTCTTTTTCATTACATTCCACTTTTCTTCAGTTTCCTTTTTTTTTCCGTTATCACAGCCTTGAGAGCTTAGACCCTCCTTACCCTTCCCTTATATATATTTTTAACATTATCTTTACCCTTCATTCCATTGTGTTTCTGGGGTATCCCAAACAAGTACCGTTTGGTTGTTCTCCTTAAATATGCTTTTATTTTTTCGATAGGGGTCTTAGTTTCTCAGATAATAAGGGCTTTTGCTCCTTATTTTCAAATTTACTCCCTTGACTCCTTTATATTTTTTTCTATGCTGTGTTTTTACCTTTTTAGGCTCATGGGCCTATGCCCTCTCTTTCCCTAAATTTGTTTCATTTGAACATCGTTTGTAAGCTTTAGCAGATTTTTGCCCCCACCACCATGTGGCACTTTTGTTATTTGTATGTTTGTACACATAGTATTTCTTGTTTTCTATTTATGCAACTCTCATCTTTGTACCTGTAATATTTTCCTCCTCCACATCACTTTACATCTTTTGCAGTAGCGGAAACTCATTCTTTCCTTTTTATTATCTTACCAGTATCTGGCCTTTTTTTGCTAGTTCTATTAGCATTTTGCATATTCCCCGGCAGAGGGCGCCCTCTTGCGCATTTTTAAAAAAACATTTAAGATCACATTTGTTTCTTACTTATTTTAATGATGTTTATTACTGTATGTTCTAAACCAACTGCGATCTTATTTATTGTTTTTTAAGCGCAAGAAAGAGAGCGCCCTCTAGCGGGCAGAATGATAACTAAAGTAAAGATGGGGGAGGGATATGCAAAGTCAATAATGCCAGATGCAAGTAGAACAAGCAGGACAGATACTGGAAAGATAATAAAAAGGGAATACTGAGCGCCCTCTACTGCAGAAGATGGGAAGTAATGTGGAGGACGAAATGACTACAGATACAATGATGACAGCTGCATAAAAATTGGATAATTAGAAAACAAGAAATATTATGTGTACAAACAACATACAAATAACAAAAGTGCCACACGGTGGTGGGGGCAAAAATCTGCTAAAGCTTACAAATATTATCTAAATAAAACAGAAAATTAGGGAAAGATAGGGCATAGGACCATGAACCTAAAAAGGTAAAAACCCAGCATAGAAAAAATATAAAGGAGGGAAAGGAGTAAATTTGAAAATAAGGAGCAAAAACCCTTCATATTTCAGAAACTAAGACCCCCTATCGAAAAAGTAAAGGTACATTTAAGGAGGACAACCTAATGGTACTCATTTCAAATACCCCAGAAACAGAGTGGAGTGAAGAGTAAAGATAATGTGTATATAAGGGTAAGGAGGAGCTAAGCTGTCAGCGTCTTGGTAACGAAGAAAAGGAAAGAGGAGTGAGATGAAAAATAAAATCTATAGAAGTAAGGAGGGGGCTGCTGGAAGAAACGAAGCGAACGCTAAAAAAAGGGGGTACCTATAGAAAATGCATATACCTACAATATTGTCAATTGTCGGATAAATTCACTGTGTGTAGCGACCCAAGGTCATAAAACCAGAAGAAATTAGGGAGAAAAGAAAGAAAATAAAACCCATAAAGCTATAACTGTATTCAGAGACTATGCCTCCTGGTGCATATGCATCAGATTATCTGCTTTAAATGCAATCCAAAATGTATAACATTATGTGTTAAAGTGTATATAAACAGGAGCAGGAGGATAAACTGGAAAAATGCTGGAAGAAAGTGTGCAAATGCTGATAAGAAAGGCATCTATAGAAAATGCATATGCCTACAACTATAGGATAAATTCATTGTGGGCAGCCAATCCAGGGTGATAAAATCAGAGAAAGTTACAGATTAAAGGGAAAAACCCTCCAAAGCTAGAACTGTATCTCGAAAGCCCCTTTAGCCTGAATAATAAACACTCTGCTTCCTCATATTTTAGTTAATAACAAAAAAGATAGGAAAAGCCATTTCACTGAGAAATTATGACTTAAAATTAGGGAGAGAATAAGATAGGAGTAACAATTTATAGACTGGTATCATTGAGAAATAACTAACACACTCGAGATGTCCATACAATTGAGAGAAATGCTTCTTGAAAAGCATTCTTGTCATCGCACAACACTAAAGTGCATCATCTGTGTTGCAGACAGATTTTTAAAATAGCCTGTACAATGTCATCAATTATCTATGGTTTCGCGTATCCTTTTAGTAACCTTATAAACTTTCAGCATTTTAGCTTTAAAGAAAATAATTCTAGCTGTAAAAAAAATCCTCAAAATGGCAAAAATCAGTAATATTTTATAGAAAATAAATAAAATGCTGAATTTGGTATTTAAAATATTTACGTGTGCTACTAAATTAAAATATATGAAATGTTTGAAAATATTCACACGTACTGCCAATAGAGGCATTTTTCAAAGATTTTATTATGTATGTTTTCAAAATTTTGATAAAAATATATTTTATTAATAAAGCTCAATTATTACTACTAACACTTAATATATAAAATCCCATTAAATGTGCTTGTCTTATCAAGATTTTAAAAATATACCTTATTTAATTTTCCATACCTTTATAGAACCTAGGAATATTATTGGAAATTTTTGCTATGCCACAAATTTTACCTTCTGTTACATATATTCTCAAAATAAAAATGACAGAAACACTCAGAAATCTAACTTTTATTCGATTTAATCCAATATATATTGCTCATTTTTTATTTTTTAAGAAACAACTTTGATTGGAAATTTCTCCATTCACAATAGTTTTTACAATAAATCCTTTCAGACCTATTGTGCATTCTAATAACCTACTCTTTAATTATAAGTATTATACTACAGAGGAACATTTCTCTTTTATAAACAATAATATAATACTGAAGAATTTGAATATATTCATGCATAGTGTGGAACCAATAGATATGCAAAATTTAGAGAAAAAAAGTCAGGGATCAAACAATTAATTATTACCTTTCATTAAAACAATTCATTCATTCAAATTTTTTAATAGCACACGTTTAAAGTTATCAATAGTTCATTTTCCAAATATTTCTATAAATAAACTGCATTGGAAATTGAACAATTTGTTATTTACATGTTAATAATAACTAAATAAATTGTAGTGAAAATTTTAGATAAAAATAAATAAAAATACTTTGGAAAGGTCTATACTTTTTCTCAAGTTTTCTATATCTTTGCAAAAAGTCTCCATGTTTTTGTATTAATTCTAAAATTCCCAAAAGACTTAAATATTTTCTAATAGGTAAATACTTATGGTAATCTTAAGATTTTAATTTAAATTACAAAAGCATCGAATTTGGGTTTTCAGTCTCTCACATTCCTAAATTTTCCAATGCATTTTAGGCAAAACATAACATTTATTACAAAATACCTTGATCTAAATTTTTAAAAGTTGAGTAAAAGAAATGTTTTTTTTTTTTTTTTTTTTTTTTTTTTTTTTTTTTTAAATATGTGGTTGATTTAAATCATGATTAAGATCAAGCTGATTAAAAAAAAAAAAAAAAAAAAAAAAAAAAAAAAAAAAAAACTTGCACTAAACAATGTTTCTAAGGGCTTTTTGTTTTAAAAAACACAAATCAAAATAACTAGTATTCTTTCAATTTAACTTGATTACATAAAATTTTACTGAAAATACAAAAACATTGAACACCAATACAAATGGTGTGTTTGTATGGTAAATTTTTGGTGTACAAAATGTAAAACCAGATTGTAAAAGCATAGAAGTTTTAAATAAAAATTTAATTCAGATAGACATCTTTGTATTAAACTTCACAAACTTTGCTGATTTTTCCACAGAAGGTGTATTTCTAAATTTTTTATGCATATAAATGAAGAGTTAGAAAATATTTACATTTGCTGCCAACAAATGCATTTTTCAAAGCTTTTATTAGTAAATATGTATATTCGCTATATTTTGATAAAAATAATTTTTACCCTCTGTAACATATAATTTTTATCAAAAAGATCTTTCATTATGGTAAATTCACATGGTGGAAACCTAAAAAGTAATACGAATGACAAGTAACGTCACATAGTGTTAAGCTTATAAAACAAGTAATAATGTTATCAGTAATATATTTTTAATATAACCTTATAAATGAAATGAACTTTATTTTTGCATTTATATCTAAAAGATTCCTTTTTTTTTTTTGTTTCTTATATTTACCTTGGTGTGAAACAAAAGTAGTATTTCATGGTCTGTACTTTTATCATGACAAAATTTCTTGAAGAGACTCTCGCATTTGGAATTAAATATGATAGCAATGATATATTTTGTGATTTAATTTTAGCACCTCGTTTATACATGTGAAAAGTTTTGGGTGCTAATATCTTTGCATAATACAATCATAGCTGCCAACTGCTAAGATTTTTTTAGCATCACTATTTTATTTAAATATTCTTCATCTTATTGTATCACAGAATTCTACAATATGAACAGGGAGAAATTTCTGTCCGTAATTATTAGTGCCAAAGAATCAGAGCAGTTGGCAGCTAGGAACACAATAAACAAGAATCATTTCTGGATAACTTTATTAATTTTAAGCAGTATTTTAAATATTATTATAATGCATTTTCTTCATTTCGAAGAAATATGTCTATTGTCTACCTCTTCCTTGTGCACTGTTTGCAATTGTTTCCTATGCAGCAAAAGGTCATGTCTGCTATAATGTATATTAGTGTCTGCCGTACACTAAATTTATAACTTTTCATATGAAAATCCTGATGTTTTTAGCACTAAATTTGTAATTGAGGAATCAAACAGAAATCCATGATCTGTGTCGAAACTGCATTTAATAGAATTTTTTGAGTATTTTGCCAAACATGAGCAGGGGCCGATGCAGGTTTTTTTTTTTTTGGGGCCCATTTTGTGAAAAATAAAGGTTATTTTCATGAAATTTATTATATTTTTGTGAAAAATAACATTTTGTAACGAAAGTTGAAATTGAGTTCATCAAATTCGAACCAAGCATTTATAAACAAAAACTTTTTAAAACCCTTTTGCCGAAGTTCTTCTCTCTGGTGAACTTGTTTGTTTACAAATTACACATTTTAAAACATCATAAAATAATAAATAGTAAGTTTTTATGGAATAGAATTTTGTGAAGGGGGCCATTTTATCAAATTGATTTTTGTGAAGAGGCCCATTTTATTAAATAGATTTTTGTGAAGGGGCCCTAAATAGGCCCCAAATTTTTCCTGGATCGACCCCTGATGAGCATAAAAAATCTGTACGAAAAACTTCTTCATTTGAAAGAAATACAAATCATCTTAGGCTATGTTAAATTCTGATATACCTGAGCTACAAGTATACATATTAACAATTGCTTCTTTCTTCTTAATACTGGTACTTATAAATACCACTTCATAAAACATCTTAAAAGTAAAGTAAAAAAAAAAAAAAAAAAAAAAAAAAAAAAAAACATACTTAGCATTGCATATCACGCAGGAAAATGGAAACTAGAATGAGATACATAGGCAAGAAAATCTCATTTTTTCATTCACAGGACTATTTTTGTTATCTATCGATGTTAGAGTAAAGTATTTAAAATTGATCCTGAAACATACTGTAGGTAATGGATGAATCAAATAGTTTTTATAACATTATGATTCAATTTAAAAGGACTCTGAGCATAAAGGGTTAAAACAGTCAGTTTTAACCACCTGCATGTATGTGACATACACAGCACTCAGAATCCTGAAAACTTTTCATATTTAATCAAGAATAGTGAATAAATTAGACTTAGTGATTATATTTGTAATTACATTAGGCAAAATTTTCTTACCAAAATTACTGGTAATAAAAAATTCAAAATTCTGTAAAGGACGCTTGTCGCAAACATGTTAAATATGCACTTGAATAGTTTCATTTGTAAAAGTTTTTTTATCTAACATATTGCAGAATGAAAAGACATACAAGACTCATTAAATGCAAAGTCAAAAAAGTTGTCTAAGATCATTAAAATTATAGAGTAATTTTAATATACAAGTGTCTAAATGTTTTCATATAATTATTCTGGTAGTGATTGTATTTTGAACTTCTGAAGGTATACTTTCCAAAAATTGAATAAAAAACTTTTTTTTTTTTCATTTTATTTTTGAAATTTGAATGTGTAACATTTATTTTTAGTCTACAACATTACTTTTACAAAATAACTAATAAGGGAATGGGAGTATAGCAAATATGGAATTGCCACCCTAAAAATTCAAATTACCCTCCTGCGTGTGTGTGGGGGGGAGGGGGGGATGCCCCACATTAGGAACCACTGTTTTAGAGTAAAAATGGAGAATAAATTAAATAATTTCCAATATTTATGTTTTACTGTTTACACTCACAAAAAAAAAAAAGAAAAAAAAATATATATCCAAATATAGTTATAAACAGTGTTTGATTTATGGCAGGGCATTCGGGACACGGGCCCCCAAATGCTACTGAAGATTTTTCAATTATTGGCTATAAAAGTTTTAACGGTTAAAAAACAAAATATCGAAAAATGTGTTTCTCAAAGATTATCTATGATTTGTCAAAGTAACTTTATTTTTTCCTGATTGTTTTTTAACAATTTATGTGCAAGAATGTACAGAACTCTGTCTGTGGGATCGCCATATTATTTCATTTTTATTTATTTTACCTGTTATGCCTCATGGTTAAAATGGACAAAGGCATGTGGTTCTGCTAGTTACTTTTATAAATTTAGTTTTTTTTTTTTCAGTGAAATCTTGTATTTGAAAGAAAAAGTTATTTGATTAATAGGATATGCTAATATTTTAAATAATTATAGCTTGGTACTGCAGTAAATTTATTATTAGTTGCAGCATACTTTATCATTCCAGATATGTGGACTTGCATAGAGAAAGGTAATCAGCACCACACAATTTATTGTAAAATTCAATTGAAATTTCATAATTATGAAATAATTATTTAAAAGTAAATTAATGATTATCAAATTAATTTTTTTTAAACTGATATTTTAAAGAAATTCTTAAAGTCAATAGTGATTATCTTAATAAGTATAGTGCTTTCAATATAATATATATATTACTCAAGGCTGCTGTAAGCATCGGTGCAAGGGGGGGGGGCATACGCATCTGTGCCCAGGGTCCCCAAATTTGTAAATCCGTCCCTGGTTATAAAGAATAAACATACATTGCTTAAGTACAAATTAATGACAAAAAAAAAATAATATTATGATAATATTAGTTTTCTAGAAAAGAGAAAAATAAAAACCTGTAGTTTATTAGGAAACTTATTTAAGATATTGGCCATTTCAATATTTATTTTTTTGTTTGTTTATTTGTTTCCTTCAATAGTACAAAAAAGTCTCTAAGAATGGTTATTACTATTATTCAATATTTAAATAAATTTACACAATATTTTAAAATTTATTCATAAATTCAAAAAGGTATATTAAGAGCAAATTAAAAAAAACATGGTGCAAGAACAGTTCTTAATTTTTTTCAACTCTTCAAAAGAAAAAAAAAAAAAAGAAAGAAAGAAAAAGATATGCATTACACAATAAAATGCTAATCACTTACTATAAAGCTTAAAAGCAATATTTACATGTACAATATCAAGATTTGCATACTCTATTTTAAAAAAAAATATATATATATATATATATATCCAAATACAAGTTTTAAATATATCAAATCGTAACTGCCTTGTTTATTCATAGAATTTACAATATTTTTCTACAGTTAAAAAATTGTGGTATAACTGCGCGAACCCTGCATTATATAAAATAATGAATGTAAATTTAACTAATGATTGCAAAAACAGACTTTTTTTAATTCAATAAATAAGATGAATTTCTTAGATTACTGAAGCAAAACATTTTATTAAATCCAAAATTCTACAACAAGAATGAATTATATAACAAAATATTTAAAATAATAGTGATACAAATCCTAAGGTGCTTCAAAGGCCAATTTGTAGGATACTTCATTATATTCTGCAAATAGTCATTGCTATCTGAAATTAAAACCATAAGTAATCAATTAAATTGAAAACTCTCTACATGATAATAAACATGCAAATACTTTACATCCTAAAAAAAAAAGAGGGTATTTTTTTTAACATCTATTAAACAAAAACTACTACATTTAATTTTTTAGTTATTAAATTGTATACTTAATATCTTTCCTTACACATTCAATGTGTAAATTATGATACAAGATTGCCAGTGTTTTAATTTTAGATACTTTTATGTATTAGGGGCTGTACATATATAATGTTATAAAGCTATCTCCAGGAAGAAGTGAAACAATTCTCTTTGATATCTTTATTATTTTTTATCTAACCAAAATCTTTTTTTTTTTTTTACATCAAAAGAGTTTTATATATTTTTATTAAAATACAAAGTTATTATTTAAAGCCAATTATGATTACATTTATGATTTTAAAGTAATTTCATTACAAAATAGGGAATACCCCCAACATCCGGCATTCAAAAAAACTAAAAAAAAAATTTGTAAAATAAAAAAGAATTTGTAGACATTGATAGTGACATCATTAAAGGAAGGGGGGGGGGGGTCTACAATTATCATACAGTCAAAAACATATATGCAATGTACTGCCACTTAACTCTATTTTATATAAACAAGATTGGATTTAAGTACAGACCTCATGACAACTAAAATTAGAGGGGGGGGGGGTTAAAATTGAGAATATTCTTTTACTTTTGAAAAATTTTTAAATGCCTTGGGTGCGTTAGAAATAAAGGCGAGGTTAAATTTGGCAGGAAAAGCAAAGTTTTCAAAGTCACTTTCTGACAATCTTTATTCACATTTTTAAATCTCATCATATTGTTAAATCTTTATAAGTAGATTTAAGAGTTTTTTCCACAATCAGACTAAAGTCCATTCCTTATTCTAGTAATACATAAATCACAATTCCGAAAGAAAAAGGTATTTAAGAGCCATTGAACTAGTTTGCCTTGTGAACACATTTCTTCTTTTTGCAACATAGTACAGTAGACTCCCTCAAATCTGCACATCATTTCAGATTTAAACAATGTAACTTAAGATATAAACAATGAAGTTTTTTTTTTTTAAATTTATAACATTCTGTACACATTTTAATATGGTATTCTAGTTAATATGATTGAACTCATGTTTTCTCATGAAGGAAGCATAAATTTATTTCTGAAGAATTTCAAGATAGTCCTGATATCAGTGGCGATATCTTTTTAACAAATACATTTATGTATTAATCAAACTTTTTGGTTATTAAGTATGGCTAAACATGAAAGAAAACTTTGTTATTGTAAGATTTTGATGGGAATTATTAGTGTATATCTATAAGGAGAATTTCACTGAATGATTCAAGGAAAAAATATCTCATCACTATGCATATTTAGTTATGGATTATGAATTATTTACTTGACCTTTACTTTTAATATTTAAAAAATATAATAATTTTGTTAATTTTTATTATTTTACTTTATTGTAGGCATTTATTATAATTTTGAGTGCATTATTAAATTCAAATTACTGTTTAAAAATATAAACAAAACTGATCAGAAATCTGCAAAATTCTAAAATCTGTCCAATCTCTTGTTTTTAAGCTATGTGGATTTAAGAAGAGTCTACTGTATTTCCAAATATTTTTTCTCTAATATATAAGTTGCATATTATGATGAGTTTCACAGAGATTCTTTCAAATAGTAAAATGATTTTTTTGGGGAGGGGGGGGGGGGGGAGTTTCTTTCATTGGTAAATTAAAAATAGTAAACATGTTTGAAATTTTAGAAATGTCAATTTTTTAATTTATCAGAGACAAATTTTGTGTGCAGGAGAAAAGCAAGCTAAGTGCAGATTAGAAAATTTGTTTCATTGGTCGCTGTTTCATTTTCATGATTGTTTATATTTGGTGCAAAATTGCACTTTCTTACGACTGAGTTATGCCAAGACACCTATAACAAAGAAGTACCTAATGTTCATTACAGATTTGATTACTACCAAGCCATTATTGCTACATGATCATACAATACATTTGGCATTTTTATAATAAACTGGTTAGGTCCTACACATCAGTCACCAGACATAAAACATTTATAATATGTGACAGACATTTCTTAGAAATTTACTTTACAAAATACACTTAGCTGAAAAAAAGAGGCCACACAAATACAGAGGCTGCAAACAGACCAAGTTGTTGCGACCAAAGAAAAAAAAAAATCCGTTGAATAATATCACACTAGTTGACAAGTTTTTAAACGAAAAAGCATGAGGATTGCAAGCATTATTAAAATGATTTGTAATTTAACAGTTTTTTTTATATATATTTCATTAAATTACAACTCAAGTTCTAAACGATTGTTGTTTCTTGACAAATGTTTTCCCTCTCCTATATTGTCGTATCCAAAATTCAATTCAAAACACTAACTCAAACATCCTTAATCATTTTTAAATTTAATATTGTTACTAAGAAATAATAGAGTACCTGCGTATTATCCGGGCCAGGAGATAGATTGCCAAAAATGGTTGTCAATCTTATTTATTGTTACCAATCATGTACAAAACAGTAATTTATTATTAGATACATAACATTGCAAAAAATGATAAATATAAAATAAATAAATAATTATAAATGAGCAATAATAAATTAATAACAAAAAAATATTACCGAGTGGACATGGACAGTATTTAGATGAAAGATGTTAGCTCAGATCAGCCATGAAGCCTTTATGCCAAATGTCATACTCTCTTCAGACTTTGCATTCTCCAGGGGCTTGGAAAATTAAACAAATGTAGCATACCAGTCTGTTTTAATTGCTTCCATCAGTCCTTTTAAAACTAGCTCATAACTTTTTCAAAGTGATCTGACACATAAATAAATAATAAAAGGCTTTACATAATGCACAGATATTAAAATTATTAAATATAAAATAACATGACTGAGAACAGCATTTTCAATTTGCTTGGATTTATACTTTGATTTGATGGATATTTAATTTCCCAATACAGGAACCTTGTTTTCTTTTTTTTAAAGCTTGGCACAATTTGGGTTACAGAAAGTAGGATTTGTTGCCAAATAATATAAACATATATAAAAACAAACTTGATTAACTTTTATGCTTGTTTATATATGTTTATGTACATATATATTAAATATTTTATACATATATAAATATATATATATTTATAAATTTTTATATATATATATACAATTTACGGTACTTTTCAATTAGCCGGGTGCCGGTGAAATATACATAGTATATGTATATACACATATATGTATATATATGTCCTTTTACTAAAGATGTAAAATTTCCAAAAATCTTACGGTGATGGAAGAAAAGCATCTTTTCTGCAAAAATTGATTAAGCTTTTTAGCATAATAAATTTTGTTCTAATATTTTTTTACAAAAAATAAAATAAAAAGTAACTTCAAAATTAATGCAAACTAGAATTTTTTTTTCACTTTAGATTAATATATTATAAATATAAATACAATATATATATATATATATATAAAATAATGATTTTCGTACACTTAAGGGTTATAGTGGCCCCCACAATTATGAATTATGCCAAGATTGTAGTTATGATTTAGCCAAGTTCATCACAAAGCTTATATATATAACCAAACAATCATATATGTGCCATATATGAGGGGGTTAGAATGACAGTGGAGTAAGTAAAAAAAAAAAAAAAAAAAATCTAGAAAACCATATTTTCTCTGAGCGTATATATTAATTTCTATTCAGTGTGACAGTCAAATAAGTCATAGTTAACATAGGGAGTCGCTATAGGGCAAAACAAGTTGGACCACTTAATGCAACGGCAATGCAAGAAGCTTCATAAAATCCTTCAATTCTCAAATGACTAAATATTGACTTACTCAACTGTCATTGTAACCCCCTCATATGTTATTATATAGGGTAGATGTGCCAATAATGGACCTCCTTCCAGTAATGGGCCACCTTCAACATTTTTGGTTTAAAAACAAAAAATAAAAAATAAAAATTCAGCTTTTTTAATTTCATTAATATGTTTTCTTTAAATTCTAGTTTTAAATACAATCATAATATCAATTACCTATTACTTTTTGTGGGGTGTCCATTACTGGAATTTAGGGTGTTTTGATTTATTTCTGTTATTTACAATTAAATTTCGATTCACATTGGGAAATGTGACTATGAGCATGGTTAAATAGTGTTGGTAGATTAATATAATATTATGAAATGTGGAATATAACAATTATAACTATTAATTAAAAAATAATTTTTAAAGAAATTCCTTAAGGGTGTCCATTACTGGCACATCTACCCTACATATTATTTTAAGTGCTGATCCAAGGGGTAGATCATGGGGATCATGACCCCCCATGCAAATAGAAAACATTTTATAGAACAATACATTTAAAAAATATATAAATAAGTGTTAAAGGTGTTTTCATTTTTTTCTTTTTTTACTGCTTAAAAAATCTAATCATTTTCATACTCTCATGGAGTTATTTTTTAATAAAGATGCATGAAAATTGCAGATATTGTTTAAGCACTAAAGAATCGAACATCTCTTTTAATTTTCCTATAAATGTGGTACATTTTGAATTGTATTTGATTTCTCCCTCAAGACTATGTTTTCAAGATTGTCAAGCCTGAAAAATTGCCGTAAAATGCAAACTTTGAGAAAACTGTCTATAAGATTCTTTGCATTTTTAAGAAAATGCGAAACTCTGATTTCTTGGTATGTGGATAAAACATGTAAATTTTACATATTTACTAATATGCCTGCAAATTTCATGCACTTATGAGAGAAAATTAATTCGGGTATATGTCAGAAAATAGTCCATTTGAATCTAAGCTAATGAAGACATATGCCCCCCTCCCCTCCTCTCTCACACACACACACACATGCCGAAGAAAGAAGATATGATTCCCCTCTAAATTATAGGTGCAGATTATAGGTCACTGGCTCCTATACCCAAAAAATCCAGTGGTCACAATTGTAAAACAAACTCATAAAAACAATAGTGTTTATATGGGGTAAAAAACTAAAAAAACCCTCAGGAATTCAAAGTGTAAAGTAATTTATTTATATAAACACATGTACAACAAAATTTGAATATTAATTAAATCTTAAATCATGTACAGTCAGAAGATAAAGTTGGGCAAGATACGGTTTAAAAAAAATATGTATAAGCTAAGCAATCATGATAGCGGGGAATATCAGAAAAACAATATATCTTATTTTGATTTTGCCAGACAAAAGTACATATGAAAGGAAATATGAATTTGTGAGATTATTTTGCACTATAAAAATCAAAACACACTTCAAACATTTTTTTTATATCTATGTATTTAAATCACAGTCTATGTAAAATTATCATATTCAAACTGTTACGAATAACATTGCTATTCGAATATATTTAATAGTTTGCTGTGTTAAACAGATCATTCTGAAATGTTATTAAAAAATAATAATAATGTTTGTTATGTGTTTTAGTCTTAATCTTTAAAAAAAATATCAACATTTCACGATGGGGACTGAGAATACCAGAAATTGATTACTTTTAAATCACTTAGCGACTTAAACACCGAAAGTTAGTGGCCACAATAAAAAATTTAGTCGCCACGTGGCGACTGGCGACCGTGAATCTGCACCTATACTCTAAATGGGGGAGTGGATCCTCCTGTGTATTATTTACGCCATATATACATCATATTTGACTATAACTGTATCATATGATTCACAAATTATATAATATATATCATATATTATTATAATGTCATATATGATTTATAATTTGGACATAAATCTTGGTCGCTTGGCGATTCATCCTCGGGGCCACTATAACCCAAAAGTACCATAATTTTTTTCTATTAAAAATTTAACCTTTCAGCATTATAATTTCCTCACTAGCTTTTCCTAAATTTAACATTATGGTTCCTAACATATCATTCAATTTAATAATCATTTCAATTGTATTTTTCATTTTCAATTGCCAAATATTAATTTATGAAAAAATTGTGAAATCTTACCTAGCTTCACCCAATGGTTCTCTATTATAGTTGAAAAGCAAATTTTAATTGTATTGTATATTCTATCTATGCCTTTTAAACAATATAAACAAAGTAAAAAATATTGTTGGGATATATCACCATTAAAAATATAATATCATTAATTTCTATTTCTATTATAACAGAAAATAAATATCATGCAAAAAATAAATATTTAATTACATTCGTTATTTTTCATTTAATAAAAAAAAAATTAAAGGGAAAAAAATTAATAGGAATTTTTAAATGAATTTCTATGATAAAATAACAAAAGCAATTATGGGTAAAGTGTTTGAAGGACAATCTCTAATTAACAAATAAATTGTAAACAGATTTTTTTGAAATTAAAACGAGTCAGAACGGCATTCTAGTTGGATAAATACATAAGCTAAAGAGAAAAAGAAATAGGTCTATATAATATTTTGATCATAAACATAGTTAAAAATCTAATATTAATTAATAACTGTTTAAAGTTTGCAAGAAATTAAAAATAAATAAATAACCATGCATATTATGTGTATTTATTATACCCTTATGTAAATATTAAGAACTTCAATAAATAATTAAATTTAAAAAAAAACGTAGTCATCTTCAGCATGCATTTTTACACGTTTGACGATCAAATTTCAGTCAACATCAAAACATAAGTCACAAGGTGCAAAAAATAACACTATTTTATGTAAATCATAAATCATCTTTTTTACATCGGTTTATCAAAAAACAATAATCTAGAACTTTAATATCCATGCAAATGTAATTCCCACGACAAAAAATCTAAATAATATAGAAAAAACTTACTCTGCAAATGTTTTCCCGGGAAATTATCAAAACTTCTTGGCGCGACGGTTGACACTTCATGCACATGGCGATAGCAGATCAATGGCGGACCGGAAGTGAGCAGTGTTTGCAATCAGCTTGAATACCATAATAGTACGTGTGCGCATGCGTCTGAACTTAGCTAACTGGAGTCGTTTTTTATCAGTGGATTTTGTATGAGATTTTTTCTTTTTTAAAGGTGCTGTGCAATGTTGAATTCAGACACTTTTGTCTGGAAGGGATTTCTATGGCTCGGGGGGGGGGGGGCAATTGCACTTTTTAACCATTAAAAGCATACAATCTCAAATCTTCCGAGGGGGATATTTCAATCAGTGTTGAATTCAGACAGTTTTCTCCGGGAGGGATTTTTGTGGCTCCGAGGGGGGGGGGGGCATTATAGAAATCCGGGGGGGGAGATTCCACTTTTTTACCACCATTGAAATAATAAAATCTCAAATCTTCCGGGGGGGGCATTTTAAAGCTCCGGGGTGGGAATATCCCCCCCGGGCCACCTCCTGAATTCAACACTGATTTCAATGTTCCGGGGAGCGCTGAATGCCCCCCGCCGGGGTACCCCTTGAATTCAACACGGATGATGGTTATCAGCACGAAAATATTAGTCCCCTCCTTAGACGATATTGAAAATTCTTATGCTATCATTTTTTTATGCAACAATATTTTGGCAACCGTCAAAAATTAGCGACCTATCACGAAGATTATTTATTTCGGGGAGGTTGACTGTGCGGCCTGCGCAACATAGCGCGGAGCCCTGGCAAAGCACTTTTAGCTATACTTAGCGAGAGCCAACGTTTCTCACTGCAACACTGCACTAATAACATTTATTTTTAAATTTTATATATCATAGTACATAAAATATAGATAACAATGTGGAAAAAAATATTTTTTCACATTTAATGTGAAAAATTATAATTTCCCAAAATCTTCTATTTTTTCCAATATTTTAAATATTTATTTTTTTAATTAACTTTTATTTTTAGGATTATCAAATGTATACATTCCCCGCCAATGACGTCATCTTTGGCTGTAAGAAATAAAGTTATTACGCACTTTTTCTCCACGTAGAAACATTTAAAACAAATATACAGCAAACATTTCAGATTTTTGTTTTGAAAGTGCAATTTCCTCCTGGAGTTTCATGAATCCTAGCCGAAGAAGAATGTCTGAATATAGCATTGAACATGTCGTTTAATGAAATGTGTTTTGAATGTGTTCTGTTATACGCATGTGTTTCGCTTTCCATTAAATCTTTACCAAAGTGACAGCCGAGTTTCGGTAAACGCATTTTACCACACATTTTCAAACACCTGAGAATGCCTTAAACAGATTGGAAACACATCTTGACACCTCAAGCGTTTATAATGCGTTGTATTTTGAGTAAAATGTGTTTCAGGGATTTGCAGTGATGAGTCCGGGTTGCGATGTTGCATAATCTCTAAGTTATGATGTTAGCCTGACATAGGAACCTCTAGTTCTAGTTGTTTAGTTCACAATCAAGATTGGTATTCGTTTTATTGAAACTGAAAAGATGAAAGATTCAGTGAACTTTTCCTAAATCTGGTGGAGAACCTGAAACTTGTACTATGGCAATGAAATCCACCCACCAATGAGCTATCAGATGTCTAAATCATATAGAATTAAAGTCAAAAGAAACGATCTACTTTTTATGGAAAAGTATGCTGGTTCATATATCTGGATCTTCGTACTGGAAGAATAAGTAAAAAATTGCATGAATGACAATAAATAAATAAATAAATAAATGGAATATTTAAAAAATCTGACTGATGAAAGGATTTGTCCAGAATATTATACTGAATGTATTACCTATTTTAAAGATAACTGAAAATAATGCCTATTTATCTATTTATTTATTTTTGCATTTAAAAATTGTGCTCAGTGGACTGTGATTTCTCTTCATATTTTACTAATGCTTTATACGTAAATAAAATGTTATTTAATACATACCAAATGCACAATAAAAATGAATAATGAAGATTCATTAGTTTTGAAACATTTTTTAATTCCCAAAGGTATATAAAAATAAATTGAATTAATTAAAGCGTAATGATATTGCATAGATCTAATTTTACTTTATATGTAATTAACTTTTAATTTACAATTTCTAGAGCAATCAGAAAAAAATATATATATTCATGAAATTTTGAAATTTTACAATGCTTTGTATATATCAAAGTGAAAAATTTGATCAAAGAATAAAATTTTAGCCCTTTTTTGTTTCGTTTTCCTTCATACTAAATTTTACTTATATTTTTGTAAACTTACGCATATACCAATAAAAATATGCAATGATTAAATGGAAAAACTTTGTATATTTGAACTTTATTTTTGTTTTATAATAAAAACAAAATAATAATTACTACAATCATTCTAGAGACTAATTTTTTTTATTATTACTGAAGTTATTATTCCAATTATTATATCTTCAATATACATGCATTTTCAAATTAAGTGTTCTATATCACTGAGAGGTAATATTTTTGCAAGTTATTACTAAAAGGTGTCACAAAATGCACTGATATTCTATTTATATGCAAATAGTCTTCAGAGAATTTTCATATTTTTAAAGTGAATTGTTATTATTTGCACGCGTTGTTCGACTTCGTACTTGTCTAAGCTTTAATCTCATTGGTCACAAACAACAAATAAATATCTCTATTTTGGTTTAATCAAAACATGGCGGGAAATTTTAAATATTAGTTGTCTTTTAGACACAATTATTTTCGAAAATTACAAGTTTGTTGTTGGTAATCAAAATTCGGTAACATTTTTATAGTGTTCTTTACGGTGAGTATATGGGCTTTATTAACACAATTGACAAAAACACCAAATAATATTTTTTATACAGTTGAAAAAAAAAATAAAAACGCTTCATATATTTTAATTACCAAATTAATCCAGAAATAAACGTAAATAGCCATTCAACTAAAAATTATATATATTTTTTAAATAAACTGAGGGATTCACATTCATTCAGACATTACAATAAACTCTAAAATGTTGAATACGATAACTCAATTCTGATTGCCTACTTAGCTTTTCGGTAAATTGTACATCAGGTTATCAAGAAGAATGTCATTTGGCACATTTGCTTAAGAATTATGAAGGTTTAAAATTTTAGGACTTATAATGTTAAATTTATTTGAAGTCGTTGCAAAAGAAGACTTTAATGTGCGTAGTTTTTTACAGAATAACTTGTTTGAGTTATGTTGAGTTTATATTTTTCCAAATGAGCTCTAATTTAGGATTCGCATATTTCAAGCTAATTGTTTTCTGTGAAAAAAAAATCATATGTTACTCTCGTTACTATTACCGAAAATTAATTTCCAAAATAAATATTATTTAATTAAATTTAATAAAGAAAATGAATGGCAACATATGAGTTTTTTAACAGAAATGAAATTCCAGAAGCTTCAAATATGGGAAACCTAAATAACATATATTTCGCAAAGTAGATTTCAACTTGAGATAAAACTATCCTCATTTAATTCTGTTTTGAAACGATTTAAAATGAGTTTAACATTAAGATTTTTAAGCTTTAAAACTGCATATTTTTTTTATTACTTAAACAAATGATTTCTCGTTTCGTATTTAAAAGTGAAACTTACCATCAATCCAAGATTAATGTCAACGTTAGCAATGAATTTTTTTAAGTTTATTAAATTTTATATGTAGATTTAAAATGAGTTTAACATTAAGATTTTTAAGCTTTAAAACTGCATATTTTTTTTATTACTTAAACAAATGATTTCTCGTTTCGTATTTAAAAGTGAAACTTACCATCAATCCAAGATTAATGTCAACGTTAGCAATGAATTTTTTTAAGTTTATTAAATTTTATATGTAGATTACCCCTAATGAAAATGTAAGTATATCATTAATAAATAAACGTTATTTACTAATCGACTGTTTCCGGTCACATTTTTATAGTATGTTTTTTGGATGTCTTAGTTTTCCCAAGAAAGTCCAATATGTTCCTGATAGTTGGGACATTTGTTCTAGAACAACTTGACCTAATTAAGTAGCTGCTTCAATTATCAGAATTAAAGTTAATGTGCTTTTGCGAATTTTTTCACGATATTTGGTTAAAATTAAGCGGTGAGGGAAATAGCTGTAATGTACTATATTTGTTTTTTAAACAAATTTGTCGATCTGCGAATTTGGTGTCGAACTTTCTCTTCTTTCGACACTGAAAAGAAATGTTAACATAATACTTCTTTTGCTTTCCACAAAATATATATTATTATAGAGTATAAGCAAGCTATTCAATTTTTGAATTCCATTAAAGTTTCAGATAAAAATCTTTAAAGTATTAAATAAAAAAATCATGAAACTCATTCATTAAAGTCTTAAATATTTAAGAGTCTTAAATAATTACTATTGTAAGTTATTTATGAACATTACATATAAAACCGTATTATCCAATATAAAAGATACTTACTGAAAACAAAAAGCATATATGTATGCAACAAACAAACATAAAACAAATTACTCTTTTGATTGGTTTTGAATTTTCGCAAAATATAAAGCTAACCTACTTTTTATCATTTTCTGCTAAATAGCAGAAATTAAATTTAGTTTTATCATAGTCATAAAAGAATTTAAATCCTTTAAGAACATCGTTTAATCATTCTGCTTATTTCTTTCCTAAACACTTATCTTTCTCTAAATAAAATGGATGTAACTCGATTTCTTTGAGATTGATAAGACGTGGGCAGACTTCTAATGTAGCTTTGTCTAAGCATGTTGTTTAGAAATTGGATCTATTTATATTGATATTGTGAGTTTGGGATAGACTCAATTCGGTTTTCTTTATATAAGAAAAAAAAACTAATAACCGGGAATGAAGTTTCACAGTCGGAATTCTAAATTCTGTGGATGATATAAAATTAGACAAATTATTTAGAGAAAGTTGTTAAAATAGTAATTGAAATTGGTATTTTATAAACGATGCTTGCTGGCCCATCCAGTGTTACACGTGTCCAAGTTAATAGCCATAAGTATAGTGAAAAACCGTGTTTAATTCAGAATTTTTTGTCCGGAGGGATTTCTGCAGCTCCGAGGGATCACAATATAGGGTTTTAGGGAGGAGGGGGGGGGGGCTGTTAATGAGCTTCTATATCCGTATCAAGCGTAAAATTCCAATCACCTTCTTACATGCCTTGAATAATAATAATGATAAATAATTGCCGTTTATAAATTCTCGTGTTTCATCGTATTTCATATTTTTAAATTTTATCTTCAAATATTAAGAAGCATCTGCTCTATACAGGGCTATAAAATAGAAGTTTGGGTGGATATGGTATCCAATAAAATTTATCTGATAAAAAATAAACATCTAATTATCGGGGATTAATTAAGCAATGAATAAACATTAGACAATGGAAGTTAATTAGGCAATGAATACATTCAGCTCCTGCACCACTATTAAGCATAAAATCACGACTATCCACCTTACATGCCCCGAAAAATAAAAATAAAAATCCAACAGTGAGTTCACGTGTGTCGTCATAGTAACGATGTTTGGCGATAATGGGGGATTACTTAAGAAATCAACCAAGATAAAAAATCATTCAGAGAAAAAAAATTCTAAGGCTAAATTTAATAATTAATAAAAAATACTATTTCATATTTTATATTTTTTCTATAAATATTAAAAAACAACTGAAGTATAAAATGTAAGATTGGATGGATAAAGTATCCAATAAAAATTGGATGATAAAAAACAAACTTCTCTGTTTTGGCGAAAGGGAGACATAACATAAAACTCGAATAATTGAAAAATCGTAATTGAAAATCGAAGATTTAATTTGGATATTTTATGAATGGCTCGAATTTGCCGGCAAAATTGAAAATTCAGAAATTTGGGGAAATACGTGTTTTTTTTCCGCTCTACAAAAATCAACAAAATATTTAATACAAAAATACAAAATTTTCATAACAATGTTTTTTTTCAGAAATGGAACGTGAGCTTCTCTGTCGTAGATAATATACTAAATAGTGTACTTATTAAAAATGCAAAAAGCATGTTATACTGCACCATACGCGCGTTTCAGATAAATAGGATTATTTTAAAGCTTTTCAATAAAAATAGAAGAGACAAATGAATTATTACTCAAAGGAAAATTAATTTAATGGGGCATACACACGCATGTAATTGATCATTATAATTACCGTTACTGATAATCAATTATACAATAATTAAACATGAAAATGTTCAATTTTAATCACCTCAAAATTTTTAAATCACCTAACACATAAAATATCTTAAGTGGACAGTTACATTAGGAAATTAATGCCGCTAACTTTGTTAAAAATAATGGTGCATAATTAATAATTAGATTTTTGCACATAAATTGTTATTGGCTATTTTGTTATAGATTTAGACATTTAGTTGGATTTTCTTTATAGTTTCCGTATCTTCAAAAACTGGAATAATATTTTTTACGCAAAAAATTAATTTTCTACTGAAACCTTTCAACTTGGATAATTAAAAAGAAATAAAAGAGTTTACAAATATTAATTTTCTTAAAATCAGGCTAATACATCGTCATATTTGAGACGAAACTTGAAATATTTTTAATAATACACGCGGTATGAATATCAGTTACGTACAAAAGACAGTTTGGAGTTCTAAGTGACATGTCATGATTTACAGAAAAAGATAATTGATAATAATTTATTATTTCGCTTTAAAAATTACTCCATATTTGTGAATTAAATACACATTTTTAAATATTTCTTAATGATTCAAACAGATTGAATATCAGTACATTCAGAGAAGTTTTTACTGTCAAAAAGGACATTATGATAAGCAGATAACGTTTTTTCAAACATATTTTGATATTTCATTATTTTTTTATTGTTATTTGAAAATTGTTAATATTTTTTATCTCTATTCTTCTTTCTCTTTCTGGTTACCACATTTTAAAATGAAATTTAAATTTCTGTTAACATTCCTTAATTTTCAATCGTTATTGTATGTTTTTTACATGCAAAAATGGACGTTACAAGTGCATTTCCATTTAAAAAAAACGTATTTTTAATTCTCTACAAAATTACTTTTTTAATCAACAATATATTTATTTAGAATTATGTAACAGGCATTTTTTAATACTGCTTAAAAGTTAATATTTTAAACGATTTCATGTATGTTATAAATTAATTGTATATTTTCATATGATTTACAAAATAATGGAACTTTTTATGTAGACATTGAATACTCCTTACGGAAAGCTTTCACTAATTAAAGTGCATTATATTTTAAGTAATTCGCCAATTATCATTCAGAAAAATAAGTATTTGTTGCAATTAATCAAATGAAGGCAATCTCCACATATTTTAGTGTCCGTAAGTATGCAAGTTTAAACTCATTTTAACAGCACAATCTTGTATAATCCTAGCTTTCCCTTATTAAAGTGTCAACATATTTTAAACCATGCGCCGATTTCCATTCAGTATTTATTTCAATTACTCAAAGGGGTGTAATTTTCACAGACTTTATTGTCCGCAAGGGCATAAATTAAAATTCTTTTCGCCGTTCAATCTTGTATAATACTGATTTCACTAAAACATAAACATATCAAGTTTACACAAATGTTGCGAGCATTTAATTTTATTTTCGGTTTAGATTTTACTTGTGACATTGTATGCGTATAAAATCAAAGTAGGGAAAATGTAACTATTTATAACAAGAAATTCCGGAAATTATTAAAATACGAGATGATTTATTTGAATCTAGTGTATCTTACTGATAAATAAAAAATGAAACAAATGGAATTTCAACAAAGTGTTTTTTCAGAAATCGGAATTTCTATGGAAAAAATTTTTTTTCAATGTATAAACATTTCTTTTTAAATATAAATTGAAGATAAAACTATAATTTATTTTAATTATAATAAAGTACAGTTAAAACATTTTAAACAATAAAAAAAAGTTAAATATAGCTCTTTAAAATTCAGTTAAAAATATATACCAGTTTATTGTAACTGTTAAAAAATAGAATATATATATAGGTTTTCTCTGTAGATTCCCAGTAATAAATACAGTCTCCAGAAATTTAAAATTTACACAACGTTGGCTGAGACACACACAAATATACTATAAAATCTCTTTGACTGCACAATGACGATAAATAATCATATTTTAAAGTTAAATCCTGTTTTTAACTAATCAAGACTTTTCTAGTTTCAAATATATATGTATATATATATTTTTACAAACGAATAAATAATAAACTGTTCATTATTCTATAAACTGAATATGAAGAAAATTTGACGTAAACAAATCAAGTATTTAATGACTGAGTGGGACAGATCGGACCAGCAGAGCCAGACCGTAGATCTTCAACGTCCCACTCGGGATGTTCCCCGACACGCGGGGATTCGTTAAGGGTTGGAGTCCAGTCTCCGACGGGATGGGAATACCCACGCGAGACCGCCAATGCAGCTCGCGCACGGCCCCGGACGATCTTTTATTGAAGAAAAAAATATATACAAACTAAGTCAGAGGCTGGCACTGCCAAACAAAGCCTACATGCGACAATGGGCAGGCATAATGAGTAAGTAGAACATAAAAGGTGATATTTACAATTTGTAAAAAGACCTAACTTTTAGGGCCAGCGCTCCTACGCGACAGGGAGCTGTAGGTGCTGTGGCTTGAGAATGATGGACAGTCCTTGGCAATCCGGTGCCAGAAACACAGTTCATGGCTAAGGCGGCCCTTGGAACAGAATTCTGTTGGTGTGTATGATATGGTTGCTGTGATGTGCTAAGCCGCTTGCCAAGGAGAAGATGAATCCTCTGAGGGACTGCCAGGTGAAGAGAACTTGGACCTAATGCAAGGGTCCTGTATTTATAGATGCTTAGAAAAGAGATTTGGCGCGATAGGTGAAAGAACAGTTCTGAGTTGCGTTTGCTATTAAGTAATTTAACTAGTTAGGTTTAGATTGGGTGCTTCGATTTTATAAGAGATGATATGGATGCAGTACTTGAATAGAAACAATTAATTTAAAGGATAACATTAAACACCATATAAGTTTAAGTGTGAGATTGCTTTAAAAAAGTTTTAAAGAGCTAGGTTGCTCCGTTAATGTGTTAGTTTGTGAGATTTGTAACATCCATCAGGAAACAATATATATTTTTTAGCTTATGGGGGTAGGATACCTTTGAGCACGTCGAAAAAGCAAAAAAATATCACTATGTTCAAAGCTTCAAAACTTATGTAATAAGCCAAAAATAAAAATCAAACATCATTTAAATATAAAGCTCATATTTAAATTTAAATTAAAAAATATATATATATACATGTAAATTTATAAATAAATATTGAAATGATAAGCTTTAAAATATATATGATAATAAGAGAAAAAAAAACATAACACAACTTGCGCGCATGCTAAAATCTGAAAATATGCATATAAATAGACAATTTTGGTGAAAATAAATACATAATAGTGTTACCTTTAAACTAAAACCAGAATATTTGTAAAAAATATGGACTAAATTAAAAAATAAACTTAATAATTTAAAAAAATTAAAAATTTCAACTTTTTAAAAATATTTTCAAAGTACAAAAACAAAAAAATAATAAAATTTTACCTTTTTCTGGTTTTAAGTTGTAGGTAATACATAAATGAATATGTGGTGAAAATTTCCTTTCATTGCCATGCATAGTTTTTTAGTAACACTGCGCGCAGCATCAAAATTCATCGTTTTGAATAAACGCGACGCAAAGTTTAATTATCACATTTCGCTTAATATTATTGATACCTTGGTGTTCAAAAGGCTCCAAGAGCATAACCAACTCCTTCTTGTCTTTTCTACTCTCTATTTGTTTCTTTTTTTCTTGTTTTTTAGCTCTACGAGCTTCTAAAGTATTACACAATACTCGTTTTTCTGCAATCGCATTTGGAAACGTCGAGAAAGCGTAAAACATTACTACGTTCCAAGTTTCTAAACTTGTGTAATAAGTAAAAAATAAAAATCTAATCTCTTTCAAATATAGAGCACATATTTAAATTTATATTTATATGTATATATATACTAGTAAATTCATAAATAAATATTGAAATGATACTTTAAAAATATGTGAAATAGTTTAAAAAAAAAAAAAAAAAAAAAAAAAAAAAAAACGTCTTGCACGCATGATAAAATCTGAAAATTTGCATATAAAGAGAAAATTTTGGTGAAAATAAATACATAATAGTGTTACCTTTAAACTAAAACCAGAATATTTGTAAAAAATATTGACTAAATTAAAAAATAAACTTAATAATATAAAAAATTTCAATTTTTTAAAAATATTTTCAAAGTACAAAAACAAAAAATAATAAAATCTTACCTTTTTCTGGTTTTAAGTTGTAGATAAAACAGAAATGAATATGTGGTGAAAATTTTCTTTCATTGATATGCATAGTTTTTTTGTAACACTGCGCGGAGTATCAAAATTCATCGTTTTGAATAAACGTGGCGCAAAGTTTAATTAACACATTTCGCTTAATATTATTGATACCTTGGTGTTCAAAAGGCACCAGGAGCATAACCAACTCCTTCTTGCCCTTTTTACTCTCTATTTGTTTCTTTTTTCTTGTTTTTTAGCTCTATGAGCTTCTAAAGTATTACACAGTACTCGTTTCGCATTTGGAAACGTCGAGAAAGCGAAAAACATTACTACGTTCCAAGTTTCAAAACTTGTGTAATAAGTAAAAAATAAAAATCTAATCTCTTTCAAATATAGAGCACATATTTAAATTTATATGTATATATATACTTATAAATTCATAAATAAATATTAAAATGATACTTAAAAATATGTGAAATAGTAAGAAAAAAAAAAAAAGTCTTGCACGCATGATAAAATCTGAAAATTTGCATATAAAGAGAAAATTTGGGTGAAAATAATTACATAATAGTGTTACCTTTATTATAAAACCAAAATATTTATAAAAATATTGACTAAATTAAAATTAACCTAATTTAAAAATATTTAATAAAAAAAAATTCTGGTTGTAAACAATTCAGAAATGAATGTGTAATGAAAATTTTATGATTGCCCTGCCATGAATAATATTTTAGTAACACTGTGGGCAGTATCAAAATTCGTTTTGAATGAATGTGACGGAAAGTTTTAATTATCACAATATTATCAATTTTTTTATATACTTTGCTATTCAAAATGCTCCAGGAGCATAAACAACGCCTTCTCGTCTTTTTTTAATCTCTTTTTCTTTTTTTGTTGTCTTTTGGCTCTACGAGCCTCTAAAGTATTACACAGTACTCGTTTTTCTGCAATCGCTATTCTCTCTTTATCAGTATTTTCTGCAAATAAAATACTTTGCATCCCAGGTGTAAGATCGAGTTGCCTCATAATGTTCAGATGAGATTTTTTTCCATCATTAAAGTTTGAAACTGCTAAATTAGCACTAGTTTCTACAATATGTCTGCCTGAGTTTTTTTCTTTCGAACAAAATGTCCATATTAAAGAATTCAGCGATTCATTTGTGTTTTGTGTTTTTCCGCCAATGCATCGTTTCAGTAGAGTTGGATGTGACAAATCTTTAAATATCGGTTTTATGGCATTCATTACTGCAACAGGTAAAGAATTCGCATGTTTAAATTTTCAAGTGTACCATTAGCTTTTGCTATATTATATTTACACCATGATTCTGTTCCTTTAGGGCAAAAATCATGAATCGCTTCATTGTCATTAGACCGCTTATGATACCAAATGTCCCATATAGCTTTCTGCATTTCTTTATAGTTATTTGAATTTTGTCTAATGGCATTCTCATAATATGATGTAAGTTGATTGATAACTAGATCAGTTAGTCGAACTTTACCACCAATACACTTTTTATCACTTAGCTTTTTTCCACAAAAATCATTTTTCAATTTACGTAATCTGGAGCCCATTCTTTTTTGTACATGTCCAACACATTCGATTTTTGATATTGGCATGCCATAAGGATTTGACTTTGAGATAGACAAAAATGTCTTGCAGTCACCATCTCCAATGTAATTTAAATATTTAACACCATATTTTTCTTCAGAACGAGTGAACATGGTTATCATTCCGTTGACTTCCATCTGTCCTGATGAACCCGAATGATTCTTAGTGCCCACATTTTCGTGTTTGCCCTTCCACTTTTTAAAATCTTCCCCTGTCAAATTTTTTGCAGCCTCACAACCCTTGCAATACGAGCAGGAAACAAAACGATCAACGACTTTCCCTGTTTCACTGCCAATAAGTGTTGATACACCATAAAGTGACGAATGCCCTCTCGTTTTCCAGGATCCATCTCCACTGACAGTTAAACTTGTATTTTCTGTCATTTTGACTTCCTCTTTAACAGCGGTTTTCATACTATTTTCAGCAACTATGTGTGTGGCTGATTTAATATGCCTCACAATTTTGTCATAGGCTTTTCGAGTCACTGGTGGTGACAAATCCATAGTGCCGCAGAAGGATTTTGCATGGTTAATCATGAGGGCAGACATTTCTTAGGGTTGTCTTTTAAAGAATGGAAAATGTTGTTAAACTTAGAAAATTTCTGTTATCATCTTGCAAAGAGCTATTATGTATAATGTGTAAATATTGAAATTTGTAAAACATGTAACTTATATAATTATTGTGTATACATTTTTTTTTTTTTTTTTTTTTTTTTTTTTTTTTTTTTTAAATCTACTTACCTGTAAAAAACTGTAGCTTTAAATATTGTGTATATAATCTATAATATTCAAACATTGTATAAAATCAGGCACGCCCTGAATAAATAGGGCTGCCATTTGTGAATTAGAGTTTGTATAATTTACTATAATTTACTTTTCAATTTGTAAATGTTTTCCCATGGCACGCCCTGATAAATAGGGCTGCCACTTATGATTGATGGTGTAAGAAATTTTAGTTAATCCGGAGACGTTGGGTCGTTTGGACGGTGGAGACCTTCCTGCCTTGAGCTTGGGGCTTGTCCCGATCATATGCCAAAAGCGGATCCTCAAGGCGGGTGACAGCCAGACAGCCAGTCTGAATAGCCTTTTCCTATGCATCTCATAGCAAAAATAAATCTTCGATTTACATCAGATGCATTTTTCTTTTCACCAATCATTTTTGAATTTTTTAAGGCTGTAATTGAACCACATTCCTTGCAAATGATGTTTATGTTTACTAATAGTCCATATACAACATCTGATGAAACCGATATTTGGCTATGGCAAAGTTTGCAACATAAAAACTGTTCTAATGCAGTAAATAATATATTCTTGTCTATTATTGCATATCCATCAAAATTGCCATCTATATTTTCATATTCATTTTTAACATCTGACGAAGCCAGCTTTTTTGATGAAGCAGATGCATTTAACATTTCTGTATCATATTGATTTTTTGTATGTTGATTGCCTTGAAAATTACTTCGTTTCCTCTTTTTTGGCCTTGAACCCGAAGCTCTTTTCTGATTGATTTCACTCATTTTACGATCAACGACTTATTTCAACGACATTTACTTCCATCTGTCCTGATGAACCCGAATGATTCTTAGTGCCCACATTTTCGTGTTTGCTCTTCCACTTTTTAAAATCTTCCCCTGTCAATTTTTTTGCAGCCTCACAACCCTTGCAATACGAGCAGGAAACTATTATATGTAAATAAAAAACAACCCAAAAATATCAAGTAATTAAAAATCTTGCGTTGAAAATTGAAGAAACTAGCTGAATAACACGATAATCACAGGATCAAACACGAGATCGCAAACACAACTGTAAACAAACATTTATCAGCGTCGAACAGAAGTTTAGTTGTTTGGAAGCTTCTCCCTTAAGTGGAGAGCAAAATAAAACTGCTAAATCCAAGGAGAATATAATTTAAAAGGGGAAAATAGTCGGTGTCGGTAAGCAATCTAAATGTAAACAACGTCAGCAGCAGATGTAACGCCCCCTAGAGGGCGTTGGCTGATGCGACTGTCCCTTTAAATAGCTGTTGTAAAATATGTAGTCTGAATAAAACTTCCATAATTAGTAAACTAATGGGAATTTTTTAATGCGGTTTTTTGCATATTGTTCAGAAATGATTACGGAATCAAAATATGTATAAAAAAATTTTCGAAAATTTTAAAGTTTAAAGGTATCTTACCCCCTTATTGAGAAGAATGGGGCGAGAAAGGATATTATAGTGAGTCAGGAAGGAGGGGCGTTAGTAAGCAGGCGTAGGTACCAGGCATTGGTAAGGTGTCAATGGTAATAGTAGTGGGAGGGGGGAACCCTGTTGGCCACAAGGACACACATCCGCTCTTTTGTAATAGGTGAGATAGGTGGAGAAGCGTCCATGTCCTGTGAGGAATGCAGTTGTTGGGGGGAGGATTAGATTAAGTTGATTACTGGTGACTTTAGGGACAAGCTGGTAAGTGTGTCTGCCTTTAGTAGAATCATCCCAGTGGGCCTGCGGCACTGTGGGATGATTCTGGATTTTAATATTCTTCGAATGTAGGAGGGTGGGACTGGAAGATGGTGGTCTATGGTGGGGCGTTCTATTGCTTGTTTAGCCAGCTTGTCAGCGTGTTCATTACATATGATGAAAATGCGCGCCTTAACGTTTCCAAGGGCAACGCGTCTTGTAAGGACTTGAACTATTTGTTTGATTTGAAGTACTACTGGATGTTTTGTTCTGTGCGTAAAGATAGCTTAAAGACCAGACAAGCTGTCTGAGTATACGTGTGTGTATTTCGAAGAGGGATTAGAGGCTATCCATTCCAAAGCCCGGATAATCGCGAACAACTCCGCTTGAAAACACGTGTTGTTATCTCCGATTCTGCAGGCCCACTCATGAGTCACGACTTCACCTTCCATGGTGCAGAAGGCTGCAGCTACGCCAGCATCTGTGCGTAACCCATCAGTGCAGATGGTTGGACAGCGGGGCGAGTGGCTGTGTTCAAAATAATGCCTGGCTGTGTTTACTTGTAGGTGTGAGGTCTCTTCCTCAGGGTGCATTTTCTAGCTAGGAACTTTCCACTTAAATTTTAGTTTTGTATTTATTGAACTGAAAAATCTCTTGCAACGTTCAGGCAGAAAAGGTCGAACAGACAACGGTCTATCGAAGTCCAATATTTCTTAGAAAAAAGAATGCTTCGTTGCTCTCGTAATCGTGTGTTTTACTCATAAAAATTCTGATCGACATAATCTTCACTATTTAGGGTTTGCAGACGATTTTCTTAACGAGGACTTTCATTTAAACGAGACAGTTGCGGAAGTGTACGAAGAAAATTTCGCGTGAAAATTTGTTTTCTCTCTCCTTTATATTATATCTGGAACGAAAATTAATTTTGATATGCGATGGCGTGATTTTTGAAATATTAAAATCACAGCCATTCAAAGTAAATTTGTATTCCTCTCTAGGATTATGATTCTTACATACGACCGATTCTTGTAATCATTGATAATTGTATGCGAGTATACAAACAATTAAAATTTTGCAAACTATTTATAATTATTCTCGATTTACTGCATGACCACGAAATTTAATTATTAAACAAATTTTAATGAAATTATTATGTTATAATAATTATTATACGTATTATTGGATTCTTGAAAACGATTGTTTTAACATTTAATTATTGTATTGTGTAAATAATAATATAAAAATTTATACGCAAGCTATAATCTGTAAAAATAAATGTAATCTGTTTCAATAAAGATGTATGCTCGTGTTCTATCTAAAAAATGAAGAGAGAAATAAAAAAAATAAAGAAAAAAATATGTAATTTTGCATCTTTGTAGACTGCTTCAAATAAAGACAGTTCAATGCACTGTTTCTATTAAAAATGATTAACTATCTCACGCAAGGATTAAAATAAAACGGAAAAAGTTTTGGCATAAACTGTATTTAATAACCGATGAACAATACTTTACGAAACCTATTCAAAAAAACACCATCTCTACTAAACAAAAACCTTTGTTTAATTACCCTCGCATATGTAATAAAAAAAATCCTTTTTTTATTTATCATGTCAATGCAAGCCTTTCTTTTTCTTTTCTCTCTTTTTTTTTTTTTTTTTTTTTTTTTTGCTTTGTGATATCAGTAATTGCAACTAAAATTAAATAAAACATAGTAACATTAATGTTATTTATGCAGCGTAAAATTTCTCATTACAAGGTATTTTTCATTATCATTTTCAAAAAAATACATGAAGAGAATAATGTTATAAAAAGACAAGGATATAAAGATTTAATTTGCTTCTGCCAAATATCACTATACATATGCAAAAAAAAGGTTTAGTTTTTGTCATAAATTATTAATTAATTTTATTTACGCGGCACATTTATATAGTTTAGAAGCACTAAGGAATCTATCACACTTTGAGGAGGAATTTGCAAATCATTTTTCCTTTTTCAATTCTACGTTGTGCAGAATTTGTATTTAAATAAATGTAGATTTTTTAACAAATTTTAATTTCTTAATTGAAATGGCACAATACTGTAGATTCCTATTTCTGGGAAAGAAAATAATGTATATATTCCTTATCTTCAATTTATTCTCAAAATATATTTTTAAAAATTCTATTTTAACATTTCTTTTCGCTTAAAAGCAAAAAGCAAATAAAAGAAATTCATATAATTTTATTACATGTGATAAATTTAACATGAAACTTTTTAATTATTAAATATATATGTAATTGGGATTTGCTGAATACATTTAAATTAAGCATGCCCAAAATAAAACAACATAACAAATTTTCACTCTTAAATTAAATTTAAATTACATTTATATTTGTGCATGACATTTCCTTTCGTATGGCGACAGTAGAATAAAAGTGAAAATAAAAACTCTAACACAGGAATAAATAAAAATAACCCGTAATCACCGTAAATAAAAATAAATCTCCCCCTGGATATCTTCCTGTTTGCAAAAGATGAATCATTTATTTATTTTAATATATATTAAAATCAGATTAAATAAACGTATGATATATTAAATTCAATGAAAAGTGCTTATTTTATTTTTAATAATTTTATTTTACTACGATTTAATAAAAACATGTCTTAATTCAGGATTGCCATTATTCCGATCTATTAGATTATTAAATTATACATTCATTTTGAATATTTTTAGATACATTTAATTTAATTTTTAATAGAATGTAGAATAGCATATTATCTGTCATTGTCAATACTTTAAAAATATTTTAATCTGTTTTTAAATAATATATGCATCAAAATGTGTGCATTTGTGTGTGTATTTTAAATAGTTCAAAAATATATGATGAACCTTTATTTATATGCATCTTAAACTTTAACGTGCGTAAATATATATTTTGGAATAAACAAATATATTCTTCGTAAATATATATATATATATATATATATATACAACTTAATGTAAAATTAAACCAATATATATATACATACAGGGAGTCCGAAATGGCTGGTAATGGTCTAATAACTCGAGAAATATACATCGGATTGAAAACCGGGATATATGTGTTCAATAGTTCAGAAAAATCTATTTATAGGGATATCAAAGTTGCCCCCCAACTCTGCCCCCTGGGTTTAAACGGGGTCAACTGCTAAATCTTCAATGATACCCCCCCCCTCTTTTCTTTTTTTTATTGTAGATCCGGATTCTACGGAAAAAATATGTAACTTTTATATTTAGCATTTTCTTTGGAAAATCGTAGATGGCGGTGTAATCGAGTAAAATTTAGTGAGAATGGTTTCCATTGAAAAGTCGCGAAACGGGCGAATAACTCGAAAACCACTCTTTTTTTTTTTTTTTTTTTTTTTTTTTCTTTTTTGCCGATTTGTATTATACGGATTATCCGTATTTAATATTTTTGAAAAATCTATTTAGGGATATCAAAGTTGCAATTTTTCTAAAATTTTGAACATGTAGTTTTCCGTTTTTCAATCTGGTGTATATTTGTAGAGTTATCTATATACATATATATATATATATATATATATATATATATATATATTCGACCGTTTCCAGACTTTCTCACTACATTTTACTCGATTACAGCGCCATCTACGATTTTCCGAAGAAAATGTTAAAAACAAAAATTAAGTATTTTGTCCCGTAGAATCAGAATCTGCAATAAAAAAGGGGAGTTATTATTTAACATTTCAACATCAAAAACCCTTTGAGGAAGTGCTATAGATAAAGCTAAAATATAATATTAACTGTAAAAACTAAAAAATGCGCGAAAACAGTTTAATAAACCTCAATTTTCGATCCACTTCCGGTTAGATATATCCACTTCCGGTATAAATTAACGACGTCAGCTGTTTTTTAAAGGTCTCTAATTCCATTTCTAATAGGCGTACAGGAAAAATAAAAACAGATTTAGAAACAGAAATGTTCATTCTATAAGAAAATAAAAAAATTGCGAATTTTCATCGAAATTGACGTTTTAAACGTGTTACCTTAATGTTAATGCTGTAATGTTAAACTTGTGATGTTGTGTTGTTGTAATGTTAAACAAAGTAATACTAATTTTAATGTTAATGTTAATGCTGTCTGTTAAACTTGTTTGCTGAACATGAAAATGTTTACCTGAGAATTGATATAATTAAAAAAAAAAAAAAAAAAAACCTATATGCCAGGTTGAGAAAACCGATTAGTTTGGGGTTATATTATGCTTTTCTAGATTAAGAATAAATATAATTTTTCCTTAGAGTGAAGGATACAAAATAGTCTCTAAACAGTATTCAATCATTCTTATATTGTTTTCTTACATCTCGATACATGCCAACACATGTCATACGATACTTCGTGCTTCCCAAAATATGATATGCAAGATCTGAGCAGACCTATATTTGCTTATTTGGTTTACTATCGGAACTATATTTTTTTTCGTGTTACTCCCATTAAGTTATGTTAAAAAAAACCTGATTTGTCGCATAGCCTATTTCATTTTAGAGCACTTACATTGAATGTAACTAAATAATTTAGTTTTGAATTAAACTGTAAATATTATATGTTTTACATGTGATTTTATGTATCTTATATCTATTTTAAGATTACGATCATGTCATTTATTTTATAAACTCTTTTATTTAACTTAACTTGGTTTGTGAATGTAAAGATAGATATTGTAATAAATTTTTGTATAATTTCTTGATATGCTAGAATTATAAATATTTTGAACATATTGTGTGTGTTTCCGATGAAATATAACATTTTCAAATTTTTGAACTTAATTATAAATTAATAAATTGATTGCAAAGCAATTTCCCGTTAACCGGGCGCAGATGATAAATCGTAAAACATTCTTTATTGTTACAACCATATACGAGTAACAACAACAATTGAGTTAATTATGCGCCAAAATATGTCAAATGGCTGATAAACTGCAAGAATGAAATATTTTAAGCATTAAAAAGTAGAAACAAATTAAAAGAGTGCACTATTTATTATATACATAATGCTTTTATTAATCTTGTATTAGTGAAACCGTATTAACGACGAATAATGCGCGCGAATTTTAATAAAGACAGACACAAATAAAATAAAGAACACTTTTACACACTTTGTAACTTTATTAGAATGAATTTAAAAAATAGAAAATAACAAATACTAAATATGGTAAACATATGATAAATATGCTTAAATAAATATAAGGATAAAATAATAACTGTGACCTATAAAATTTTTCGAATTTTTAAGAATGCCACAAAGCCAATAATATATATTGATTTATTATACAAGGCTTTTAACACTAATTCACGTTTACAATCCTAAGGGGAAATAATCTCTTTAAACATTATTCAACCATTCTTATTTTTCTTTTTTCCTACCTCTTTGTCCATACCTACACATGTAACAAGATTTATTCGTGATTGCGAAAACGTGGGCTGAAGATTTGAACAGAGGTTTATTTACTTCATCCTGTTTACTATAGGAACTACATTTATGTGTGCTACTACTGTCATTAAATTATGCTATGCTAATCAGGGATTGATATATTTGAACTATAGTCCATTTCATTATAGAGCCATTACACTTGAATTGACAAAATAATTTCGTTTTGAATTAATATGTATATGTATTGATCTTTATATCAAATTTGATTTTAGATTGAAAAAGCTAGTCGGATGTGCCAATCCCAAAACTTTCTTCTATCTCACACAGGTTTCGCATACACTAAAAAGAATTAGCAACACATTATATCAAAATCTAACTGAATCTAAAGTTTTATTTAATTCCGTGTATTAGTTCTTGAGATATGACTATTGCTAAAATCGTGTAAATCCTGAGAAATGCAGCATAGCAGCGCCACCTGTTGAAATATTTAGACCAAAACCTAATCAACAACAACTTATGTCAACGTCTAACTGAATCTGAAGTTTGATGAAAATCCGTTCATTAATTCTTGAGATATAATTATCGTGATAATAATGAAAAACGTAGCATAGCAGCGCCACTGTTGGGATATCTACACCAAAACGTAAGCAGCATCTATTTATGTCAAGGTCTAACAGAATCTGAAGTTTGATGAAATTCCATACATTAATTCTTGAGATATAGCTATCGTAAAAATCATGAAAAAGTGGTATAGCAGCGCCACCTGTTGTGATATATTCACCAAACTTTATCACCGTCTATTTATGTGAAGGTCCAGCTGAATCTGAAGTTTGGTGAAAATAAATGCATTAGTTCTTGAAATAGAGCTATTGAGGAAATCGCAAAAAATGCAGCATAGCAGTGCCAACTGTCGAGCGATGTTCATCAAAAAATAACCAGCACCAACTTATATCAGGGACTAACTGGATGTAAAGTTTTATCATATTTCGTGTATTAGTTCTTGAGATAGAGCGATCATAAAATGTTTGTCACATACAGACAGACAGGTAGACAGATAGACGGATAGACAGACAGACAGACAGACAATTTTCTAAAAACAGTCAAATCATGTTTAGGACCTTCTAAAACGTATAAATACGTCGAAAACCGGAAGTCGAATATTTTCATGCATCCAATACTTTCTTCTTGTAAAGATAGAAGACAGTAATAACGATTTTAAATATTTTCACAATAAAGTCCCAATTGTGTAGTTATTTGCAGTATGTTTTACAAATATCATACTTTGTTGAATTTAACTTTATTTGTCGCTATTTAAATATTGAACGGTCTTGAAATGGTTATGGTATTGGTTCATGTTGCTTATCCAGCGCATTATTGTGTGTATAAAAAAATTGATATAGTTTAAAAAGCTGAATAATTTAAATAAGCAAAATTTAGATTTCATGATATTAATCATTTTTCCATTATCATTTACTAGATAATATTTAAATTCTAAAATTAAACTAAAATCTGCTTTAACGCAATTAGAAGAATTCTTTTTTTTTTTTTTTAATATTCCGTTTATTGCTGTTGTGTACAATAATAGCATTTAGATTAATTCTGATACACATTTTATATTTTTGACTGAGTTTCTTAAATAACTGAGAAATTAAAATACGGGTGCAATATTGGACATGTTAACTGCAAATACAAAATATGTCTGATAATTAAAAAAAAAAAAAAAAAAAAAAAAAAAAAAAAAAAAAAAACGACAGTTAACGTGGCATATGATTCGTTATTTGAAACGTCTCAGATCTGCTTCAGATAACAGAGTATATGCCCGTATCAAAAGTGTGTCTTGGTGAATTGTGCCAGCCATATTTGTCTAGCACAACTTAGTTGGAAGAAAATTAGCAGCTTAAGCAAAAGGTCCCTAATTCAAATCCAGTTGAAGATGAATGATGTGCGGGAAGAAAGCAGTGTAAGGTCGATACCACATAAAACGGAAATTCATTAATCAAACATATACAAAATAGTGTATAATAGTTTTAACTGCAATATTTTAATTTTTTTTAAATTTATCTTTCCAAGTAAACATTTTTTTTTTCTTATTTTTGCTGACGGAATTATTCGAATTGAGTTTTCTTTCAAATTTTTTGCTCTAATTAAAGACGATAATATACGAAGTTTTCAAAACTTTATAAAGTAATCAAAATACTTATTTTACATACGTATTTATATTAATGTACATAAATGTAGATAATATATTTCTAATATGAAGAAAGCAATCGCCAAACTGTAAATAGTCCCAATTTTCATTCATGAAATAGCATGCATATGAAACAAAAACGTGTATAAAAGCAGATTTTGTACGTCTTTATAATTCAGTTAACATTAAATTCAGGTATCAGATTTTGTAATGATCTAGTTGTAGCAAAAGAAATAAATTCTAATTCATCAACTATGCTGGAGGGTGCACCCAGAAAAAAGTTTTGTTGAATCAACACAAATTTGGTTGACCCAACAAAACTTTTCGTTTCAATATGGGTCAATGGAACTTTTGTTTGAATCAACAAAAAAAATATTGTTGATTTTTTTTGCAATTCCAAAAAAAAAATGTATCGTCAGCAAAAAAATGTTTTGTTAATTCAAGTAAAATGGTTCAATTTTACTTGAATTAAAAAAATTATTTTTGTTACATACTCTCTTAAAACGAAAGAGCCAAAATAACTCAAGTTGAGCCGAAATCCACTCATCTCACGATTTGAAAGTGAGCTTCTCATGAAGAGTTGAAACAACTCGAGTGAACGAGTTGTTTTTAAGCAACTCATGATTGAGTGATGTCTATTTTACTCATACTTGAGTTAAATCAAATCAATGAAGGTTAAATCCAGTAGCACTTGAGTGATCTGCAACCAACTCATATTTGAGTTGATTATTTGTTTTTTCAAAAAAAAAAAAAAAAAGTAAGTTGCATGTTGAATGTATACGTATATGTGTACAGTCAACAATTAAGTGAAAAGTGTCATTTTATAATTATTTATTTTGTTGTTGTTTTTGAGCTGCTTGAACTATATACCCCCCCCCCCTGATCCAAAAAGATAATTTTAAAGGAATACTTGAATAGATAAGAATTTATGCTGTTTTAAATACTTTAATCATAGGGTTTTTTAATATATATAATGATTATGTTTTCTATGCAATATAATTAGATATATTGCATGATATTTTTCAGTTTATATCAATATCATCATTAAATGTTTTAATCGTAATACTATTTAGGAATATTCACACAGTGAATATACGGGAATGGAGATATTTACCTTATTTTTAACAACATATGATAAAAAAAATATGGGATTTATACAGCTTCACAAATCATGTATATTTATTTTTAAATATTAGAAAAACAGTATATATACTAATAAACCTACTTTTCAAAAGTTTTCGTCAACATGAAATTGATATTCTACAGCTTTTCTTATATAGTTGAGATACATTTAAAATAATTAACTCTCAGCAACATAAAATGACTCAAACTTATGTATGCGCATTAGAAAAACAAGGCAGGTCAATAAAAATATCCAGGAAAAATTACTTCAGACTGAGAATAAAATAAGAAATATAATTTGTTTACTTTAAAACAATATTTTTAAAGTCAGACAAGTCATTTTCCAATTTATAGTATTGTGAAAGTTAGAGTTCTGAAACATCATTTAAAAAATATCTATAAACAAACGCACAGTTACTGCCGAGACATTTTCTTTAAAAGATTACATTGCTACTAAATGCTATTTATAAATTATATTTATTGAAACAACATTAAAAAAATTAAAATGAGAGGCAAAGGATTTGTATAATTATATTTTAGAGCATTTTTTAATATTTATCCTTCCAACTCAAAAGATCTCTAAATGTTCGTTCGTGTAAATAGTCCTAAATGTTAGGGTTAAGACATATTTGTTAAAAATATTGATATAAACTGAAAAATATCACGCCATATATAAAATAACAATAAATATAAAACAGAATCATTATAAAAAACATGATTAGAGTATTTAAAACAGCAGAAATTCTTACCTTTTTCAAGTAATCCTTCTTTAAAATTGCACCTTTGAATAACGCGAATCAGTCGACAACGTGCTCTAGCCGCGTTAACTATACACACACCAGACGACCAGACGGAGGTACGCGAAATGCTTGCCTCCACTCGATGACGTCACATGCCTGTCGTCTGCTCACGTCAGCCGCATTGGCATATCCGCTCGCCAATGAGTGCTTTTTTTTATCGAGATGATTTGTTTAGTATTAGCTCTTCTGGGGGGCATTAGAAAAATAAAAATTCAAATCAAGATGAGTGAAACGTTTAAAAATCAACTCATTCACGATCCAATAAATTACAGCTCTTTTCTGAGAAGCCAAATCCACTCTTTCGTTTTAAGAGAGTAGATATATGCTATGTGTTATTTTAACAATCTATTTTCTTTTTTCAACAAAATACATTTTGTTTGTTTAAATAATAAAATATGTTATATTACGAACTTGCCCGCATAGCATGCACAGTCATAGTGACGTCATTGTGACGTCACTGTGAGTCACGTACGTCACGTCACATCTGTGACCAAAATGACACCACCTTGTAACGTCACACTGTGATCAAAATGTGAACTCTTGAAGATCTAAAGAAAACTTAAAATAAACTTTAGAACATCTTATGGCATGAAGAAAATTACTTTTTGACAGCTTTAAAAATTTTTGTGAAGTTGCAATGACGTCACTGCAAGTCACATAGGTCACGTAAAACCTATGACCAAAATGCCAACACTCTGTGACTTCACGGTGTGATCGGAGAGAGAATTTGGAAAAAAACTCATAAAATATAGAATTGAATTATGTCATGTACCTAAATCATTAATAAAAACATTGTCACACATTATTTAAATATATTGTATTTCCAAAATAAAATAATAAATAAATATTTGTCTACATATATGAGGCAGATATTTTTTTACAATTTTCATTGCCATTTTCATGAAATTTAACAAAATATACTATATAATACACAGGTAAAAATCCTTAAATAGAAATTTAGTAACGTAGGAAAGTTTTGGCGGAAAGTAATTCAGAAATAGATCTCCCATTCTAATAAAACTGTTAGCGATTTAGTATTAGCATTTAGATTGTTAGCATTTTAAATACAAACATTTAATTTTTTTTCCTACCACCACATAGAACTCATTTGCTAATTTTGTGATACTAAAAATATTTTTAAAATCTCAAATCTCTTATTATTTTGAGGGGCCACTCAACCCAATCATCAGCTTTCTGTTTAAAAAGTGAGGACACCATTTTTGCGAGTTCGACATCGGGGGTGCTCGGGGTGACCGTAGAACGCGTTCAAGATTTTTCTTGTACTGAATATTTAAGGTGGTTCTCAACTGACCTGCTCCACAACGCGAAGCTTTCTGACATAATTTCTGACTCATTTTTAAACGCAAAGGCATAAAATGGGCAGGACTGACTATGGAAGCAATTTGGAATCGAAATGAGTTTTCCATTTTTTGATAAATAAATTACTTATCGAGATATAAGCAATTCGTGTCACGTGACGACTGGTTTTTCTCTTTTCTTTCCCTGTTACGTCGGGTATTTGGTTCAAAACGCTGACTTTGACATTCTTTTCTGAAAGATCTTCTGATTTTACTAAAAAATGGAAAACGTCTTTCAATTACAGAGTTTCTGAATAAAAACATAAGCCAATTTCATGCGTTTCCGAACAAACACGAATTAAAAATATGTCATAAAGTATATGTCATTCCTATAGCAATTTATTCCAAAACTGGTCAGTGCTTAATAAGATATTACCTCTGTTATATATATTGCTCTTTTCAATAGAGTGTAAAAAATGAAAAAATCGTATTTAGGAAATCTGATTGCAGAGTAGTATTTATATTTATGTCGTAATTATTTTATAAAGACTATCAAATCCATTTTTATTTAAAATTTATGTTTACTTTGGACGCCTAAAACAAATGCAACTGATTAAAAAATATATAAAAATTTAAATTTTCACAGCTTATTTCCAAGAATATTAAACTCTCTCATATAAAAACAGAATATTATAGTTTTATTTGAAGTTATTTGTCAGCCATATAAACTATAAAGCATTTGAAATGTCTTTATTTAACTGTTTTCTTTCTATTCTTTTTCTGGAAACACCTGCTAGATGTTACTTTGTGGTAAACATTACTGCGCAGATCATGATCGCAGATGTTGAGGGCAGACGATTATTCTCATCGGCGGATTAGAGTGTGTGGTGCTTTTAAGTTTGTGGAAGTATATTATGGAATTTATACCGTGAAAGTAAATTAACGTTTTAAAGTGAATCATCCATTTTAACCTATCCTTATGTCTAGCTGGGTGCGTTATTAAGGTCTGCGTGATATTTCATATCTCAGATCTATGATTACACCTAAGCTGGACACTTTGAAAATTAAAGCAGTGGATTTGAGTCTCATTTTTCAATGAAAAGGAAGCAGTCAACGACCATTAAAACTTAATCCCTAGAACTGGTGGTTTTACTTATAGATTAGCAGGTAACTTTTAATGTCTTCGCAGTTTTGTTAATAGTGCATATTTAGTAATGGTACATTAATAGTGCATTATTTAAATGTTAAGATGTTTAAATCTTTTTTTTTTTTATCACTTGTATAAAATTTTATCTTTAATGTTTTAAATCGTTTTAAATAGAGAGTTTGGAAAAAAGCTTAAAGTATTTACTAACAATATATATTCTAAATGTAAAGTGTTATTTATAACGAGAAATGTATTTATATTTTGCGTTTCTCAGTTCAATTTTCATAGTTATTCATTGTAATTAAAAACATTGCAATTTTTAAAACTATTAATATTTGATTTACAATTTGAAAATTTCTTAGCTAGTGGAGGTTTTGAGAAATAATTTTCTGGTATATTTGAAATAATTGCGACAATTTAACTCATTACAAATTTAGTTGTCAAGATATGTCAATATTAGGTGCACAAAAATAATGAATATTGATGAAACAATAAAACAGCTATTCAGTTAAGGTAACTTTTCCAGTTATGTTATCGAATTTTTTCTATAGTAAAAATTGATATTTAAGCTCTGCATTTAGTATTCTATCAAAAACTATAAATGAAATAATTTGTAAAGAAAAAAAAATATTTTTTTTTCTTTGCGTTTATGATCCGAAGTTTTAAATTTCATTTGCTTCGAAAAATGATTTATTGCTTGATACAATGTTTATAATTTAATAATATCGCACAATAGGTAGATCTATTATTTAAATGGATTCCTAATATAAATTTTTCACAATGCTTATTTAAAAATCTATACTTTTATTTTCATTAAATTTGTAATCAAATCCAAAATAACTAATTTCTGAATTCATTTTTATTCGGAAACACATGAAATTGGCAGGTGTTCTTATTCAGAATATATGTAATAGAATGGCATTTTCCATTTTTGACAAAAGATGTTTCAGAAAACACTATCAAAGTCGGTGTTTTGAACCGAACTTCCGACGCGCAGCGTCAGAAACGGAAAAAACGTGACCAAAATTGCTCTTAAGCATTTCATTTATCTAAAAATGGAAAACGCTGTTCATTCCAAATCGCTTTAATAATCAGGCATGCAAGTGCCAAGCGTTTAAAAATTTGTTCATAAATGTGTCAGAAAGTTTCGTGATACTCAACGAGAGGAAATATGGCAAAGTATACACATTTAAAAACTCCAATACTTAAAAGCAAAATAGCATAGTTTTAATTATTGTCAACATTTTTGGTGGTTACATAAAACAAATGGAAGTCGAAGTTATTTTTAAAAGTGGTTATTTGCACAATAGAATTTCATATTATTAAAATATTTAATTTTATTATAATTTTTAATGGATTCATCTATTATTTTTATATTAGTATGCGTTTTTTACATTTATAATTTTCTTGTTTAACGGCTACATTAGCCGGTTTCCCAATCAGATGCAAAGTTTTAATTTGAATACGAGTTGCATAACAAAAATGATTGCCGATTCAATCCTTATCGTCGATCTTATCCGTATTTGGTGAAATCTTGTTATCCGAATCTATGCGAAATCATTTATCAGGTTCGGTCGGGTTGTGGGCCTACAGAATTTTTGTTGTTGTTGTTGTTGGGTTAGGGTAAGATTACGGGTTGAATGTAAATATAGTTTCAGTCAACCATCATTCATGTTCAAGTAGACATTCAATCATGTTCAAGAAGTATATAACCGGATTCGTGCATGACTCTAGATCCGAGCCGACATCAGAAATTGTATGGTAACACAATTTCTGATAAAATCTGGTTACTTGGTCGTATGCAAGTTTCTATTCTGAACAAGACTTACAGTAAAAACATTATACCCGACTCGGGTCAGATCGGGTTCACGAAAATCAGACTAATCCAAAGAAAACTAATCCAAATCTATTCTGTAGCTAAACAAATCCAAAAAGATCGATCCGAAGTTTCTGGATTGTATTCGGGTAAAATCTGGTCACCCGACAGGTGCAGTGTCGTCACAAACGTCACAAACTTGAACCATAAAAAAATTTTGATCCGAACAATCCGTATAGGATTCGGGTAAAATCTGGTCACCCTATCCGATGCAGATTCGTCACATTTTTCACATTGAAGTCGCACGGTGACTTCGCAAAGTAGTCACATTGTGAGGTCACAGAAAGCCTTGAAAACGGCCATAACGACCTCGCATTTACGTTACAGTGACTTCACATCGACGTCACGTGACGTCACGACGACTGTCACAAAGTCACAGTGTGACTTCGCAGTGACGTCGCCGTGATGTCACCATGCCTTACGGGTGTTTTGTTTATACTACGAAAGCTTTTGTTAAACAAACCAATCTAAATATGCAATTTTAACTATTTTTTAATTCATTTTCAGCAGCGAATTACGCCTGTAAACCTTGAATAATAACAAGTGAATTTTTATCTTGATTTTTTTCAAGTGCTAACCGAGAGAGTGAAAATTGTCAAAGCCGGCAGTTGATCCCGGGTCACCAGAACAGCGATCTGAGGCTCTACCACTGAGCTACAAGTAACGATATCTGAGCTCGGCATTTCTCACTCTTATATATGTCGGAACGGCTGAAACCGCAGCTCAAGATGGAAATGTCATCAGGAGCACGCAAATTTCTGCGGCAATCAATAGACGTCAATACAAAGCCCAGCGTACTGCAACACATAGTTAATTTTTAATTCATTTTCAGCAGTGAATTACGCCTGCAAAAAGCAGGATAAAAATTAACTGATTATAATTCAAAGATTTCAGGCGTAATTCACTGCTGAAAATGAGATAGAGCTATTGCAGAAATCGCGAAAAATGCAACATAACAGCGCCACCTGTTGCGCGATTTACACCAAAAACTAATCAGCCACAATTTATATCAGGAGGTAACTGAATATAAAGTTTTATTAAATTCGTGCATTAGTACTTGAGATAGAGCGCCCACAAAATTTTTGTCACATACAGACATATAGAGTCATTGACAGTCATTTTCTAAAAACAGTCAAATCGTGTTCAGGACCTTCTAAAATCCGTCGGAAACCGGAAGTCCAAAATTTTCATGATTCCAATACTTTCTTCTTGTAAAGATAGAAGAAAGTAATAAATGGGACAGGGGGATATTTAAAACTACATTGGTACGTCCCAATGAAAAAAAGTTTCAATTATCAAAAAATTATGTTAATCCTTTAATTATATAGCTATGTAAGTTAAATAAATCAAGTTACGGGAGAGAGTTATTGCTACTATACAACAATTTAAATTTTGAAAAAACAAAAAAAAAATTGCTGAAATTACAAAATTGTAAAATTAAAAAAGCAGATTTTGTTAATTCAAGTAAAACTGATGAAATTTTGTTAAAATTTTGTAAGAGTGTTAACAATATTTTTTTTTGTCCAAGCAACAAAAGCAATTTTTTTACTTCAACTAAAAATTTTGCTAAAACAACCAAAATATACTCAACAAAACATGTTTTGTTGTTTTAATCAATTCATTTTTCTGGGTGTGTTTCTCATGAATTAAAACTGTTCTAGTGTTTCAATATTAATAGAAATACTATTTAATTCAGAAATTTCTCTTCTCATCTAATTTGAACTCTATTTAAAGTGCCTTCTTATCTCAAACAGGTAAAAAATTAAATCCTGTGTTCAACCTGCTTGGGACACATTGTACCGTTTAACACATTTTCTCAATTGCAACATTTTCTCGACTATAGCTGAAATAGTCTGACTGACCTGGATTTTTACAGAATGGAAATGTAAGAACAACGATATATATTTAAAGACACTTTCTGTTGCTTAAACTTTTGTCATCATTTATAATCCAATGATTGAAGTATAATACGATAAGACATTTTTTCCCTTAAAGTCAAATAAACTAATTATATATATATTATTAAAAGAACAGTCAGTGAAAATAAATTCTCCTTTCAGATGTAATTATATTTCCAAAACAATTATATTTTACTGAAAAAAAATAATGCACGAAAAAGTTTAAATAATAATAAAAAAATGTTTTTTAAAAAAAAGTGTATGGTAATATTTACATTCGAGTTTGAAAATAAATGCTATTCCAATTTAAATGAATTAAATATTAAAATGATATATATTTTTAATTACGTCCTAAAGCTAGATCTATCAAAATCACGCAACAGAAAAAAGAAAATATGGCCATGAGAGTTTTTTTGCGTTTGAAAACTTTGTTTTCAGATGTGTACTTACATACTTATTTGCAAATTCCATTTTTCGGTTTTTAATAAGAAATTGAGCTGATTTTTTTTAATGATTAAACATCTTACTTATAATAAAATCCAAAGGCGAGAAAGTGTCTGTAACGGTACCGGGTTGTACCACTCTGCGATTCGACCGTAGTTAAACGCCATGTTAGGCTTACTGAAAAAGAAGTTATATTATCTACTTTCGTCGTTTAAATATTTGTAAAAGCATATTCAAGCTTTTAAATCTTTTAATTTTGTTTAAAACCTTAAAACACTATTTCATAAAAAAAAAATGTATATTAACATTTCAGTAAAAAAAAAAAAAAAAAATCTGTAAGCACTTTTTTTTTTCAGAATGCGGTGATTTATTTCCTTGGGGGAGATTTGAGGTTGATTCAGTATACTGTCGCCATCTACTGGCGGATTTTGAAATTACTTCCATCGTTCCGGAATGCGGGTCCTCCCGAAATTCACGATTATTTGACAAAATTCATGTTTTTTTTTCGTGATTCTTTGACAAAATTTGCATTTTTTCTGCTGTTCTTTGACAAAATTTCATTTTTTCGTAGTCCTTTGAAGAAATTTGCGTTTTCTTTTTGCGATCCTTTGAGGAAATTTGCGTTTTTTGCTATTCTTTGACGAAATTTGCCTTTTATTCACGATCCTTTGACAGAATTCGTGTTTTTTCTGAGATTGACGAAATTAGCGGTTGTTTTTTTCGATCCTTTGACGAAATTTCACTTTTTTCGCGATCGCTTAACGAAATTAGACATTTTTTCGCAGTACTTTGAAGAAATTTGTGTTTTTTTTTTTTAGACCCTTTGAAGAAATTCATGTTTTTCCGCGATTATTTGACGAAATTCACAGTTTTTTTTTTTTTGTGATCCCTTGATGAAATTTTACATTTTTTTCGGAGTCCTTGGAAGAAATTTTCGTCTTCTTCGTAAGCCTTTGACAGAAATCGCGTTTTTCTGCAATTTGTTAACAAAATTAGCGTTTTTTTTTTTCAATCCTGCAACGAAATTTGCGTTTTTATTTTCGGTACTTTGACGAAATTCACGTTGTTTCCACAATCCTTTGATGAAATTTTCTATTTTTTCTGCGAACGATAGACATAATTGATTTTTTTCGGCGACTATCGTTCAAAATTCGAGATATTTATGTTCGAAATTTTGGACTGAAGACTTAAATTTTCGCAATAGAATGCCTTAAATTTTTAGGAAAACTTGAACAGAATCACTCTTGATGAAATAAATACATAACTATTTTTTTTCTAACGAATCGTAATATAAATTAATTTTATACTAAAATTTGAGAGAAAAATGATATGTTTTTAATTTCGGGAAGGGAAGGGGGGGGGGGACCGTGTTCACCCGCCACTGAAGTAACAATATTTTAGTGATTAAACATTGAAACACAATGGACTGAAAAAAAAAATTAGGAATCGGTAAAATTTTCGAAAAATTTCAGAAAATCTAAAATTTTAGTAAAAATTTACAAATTTAGAAAATTTTCGAATTTTTCTTTCCGGACTTCGGGTTTTTCCGGATTTTGGATTTTCGGATAATGGGTCATATACTGTAAAATGATTCTTTCTTATCAAACGTAATTAAAATATAAGAAATGCATAGTACGGCGTAATTTCCATTTAATTTTGCTTATGTAATCAAACAATGAGTTATATGGTAAGTCAAGCTGTTTAAAAACTCATTGATAACACTTTTTTACAAAAACTTTCGCACATGGATTATTTGTTAATATTTGAATTTGTCCAATCGTTGAACTATTTCAGAAATTTAATACTAAGTAAAAAAAAAAAATATATATATATATATATATATATATATATCCTTATTATTTTTAATTGTTGAAATCATTTGTCCTTTTTAAAATGTATTTTTCTACAATACAAACCTTTTAATAATAAATCTCCATGCTGTTTGTCTGCATGAAGTCTTATGAAAATGAAACGCAGATCAACAATCCGTCATTTTTGACGGGGTTTTATATACTAGTACGATTATAAATTCTGCGTAGTTTATGCTGATGACGTTCAGTAAATGTTTTTCTTCAACGAAATTCCTTTTTTGTAAACTTATTTATAAATTTAATAATATTTTTTTGAAAAAGTAAATAAATATACTGCAGAGAAACAGAAGTAATTATATTTTATTTGTAAGTGGAAATTAAAAATATAGTACCTCGATAAAGTTTATTTACAATCGTAGAAAAGAAACAACTCCACACTAATTCTGTTGCAAACCATTGAATGAAATGACATTGGAGCCACTCGATTTGTAATAACGATTACTATCAAATATTTTGTCTGGCTTTGTCTTTGTGGTTAGTCTATACATTAATATTTGACCAAACTTTAAGATTTTCAATGACAAGAAATTATTTTCAAAAATTATAATGATAATAGTAATAATGATTATAATAATAATTTACGTTCTAATGTGTGTGGACACCAAATTTCACGACGCTTGGTTCGTACATTTTAGATGAACATTTTTGTAAATGTTTTCTCTGTTAGTGTTAAATTAATTTTTTCATATTTTTATTTTTATATCCCATTAAATATTGTCAAAAAAGCAGGCATAAACCTGGGATTTTGCACGATTTTCTTTATATTGTACGATGAAAAAGTAAAATCTACATAGATACAATTTATGGAAAATGTATGACACATGAATGCTATCGATTTATAAATGCAGGGATTCTAGAAGATATTTAAAAAATAATAATCAAAATAAAGAAACGTATTTAATTATATATCATCAGACTCGATGTCTGGAAGTTAATCAGTGTATTTTCATAATAAATTCCGTTTTATATAAATTGGAATATAATCAATAATAAATACGAATTTATTATTTTTGTTTTAGAATTTCCATTGGGAAATGAATAAGGAAGAAAATGTTTATATACTGCAAAGTAAATGCAGATGTTTATTTTTAAATCCAATAAATGACAATAATTACTTTACTATTTTACACATAAACTTTCACATATAATTACTTCCAAAAATACGATTATAAGGATAAATTAAAAATACTGACAATTTCAAATCTCCAAAACTATTTTTTTAAGTTCAATAGAATCCGCAGAGATGATTCCTTTATTAAACTGTCAAAAATGTCAAAAATGTCAAGAATATTGATCTCTTAAGCATTTAAAGATATATTATTTCCAGTGCATATGGGTGTAATTAAGAAAACTAACATCCAAGTAAAATACAAATATTGCAGAATAACTATATGACACTAGACTGCCATCAATTTAGAAATGCATAGATTCTGGGAAATATTTAAAACATAATAATCAAAATAAAGAAGCTTATTTAATTATATTTCATCAGACTTGATGTCTGAAATTAATCGGCTTATTTTCATAAAAATGTCCGTTTTATATTTATAGTCTAAAAATATGAATTATTTATTTATTATTCTTGTTTTCGAATTTTTAATGGGAAATGAATAATAATAATTAAAAAATGTGTATATAATGCAAAAGAAAAATAAAATCAAAAATGCAGATAATTATTTTTAAAAGTAACAAATGACAGCAAAAATATATTACTATTTGATACCTAAAATTTCACATTAGATTGTTTCCAACAATACTTTTATAGTGTTAAATTAAAAATATTGGCAGCATCAAATCTTTAACACTTATTTCAATAGAATTCAAAGAAAATATTATTTTATTAAACTGTCAAAACTGTCAAGAATTTGATTTCTTAAGCATTTAAAGAGATATTATTTTCAATGCATGTGGGGGCATATTTAAGGAAAATAACATCCAAATAAAATACAAATACTTTATTGTGACTTTTTAGAATACCTATAGCGGACTTGGCGACTATTAATATATAAGATAAATTAGCGTATTTCATCTATTTATTAATATAATCGAAACACTGTAACAAATTTTTTGGATTTGACAGAAGAAGAAAGTGTTATAAAATGCCCGTAAATTAAAAACAAAATATACATATCGTTGAAATATACACCAAGTGTTATAACTTGTATACATGGTAAAGAGTCTAAATGTTTAGTTGAAGTTAAAAATCTTCTTAGCATGCTGTTTTTAACAGGAATTACTCTGTAGTTTATTTAATAATATTTTTTTTTTTAAATCGTGAATCACTAAAAATATGCATAAAGGTTAAAACTTTTTTTTGCATTTTATTTTACGCATTTTTTACGCATTTATTTTATTAATTTATTATTATTTTACTTTGCATTATATTCTCAGAATATAATGCAAATAAAAAAATCGGAAAACTCACTTTCGTTATTCAAGAAGTTTCATAACACATAATATGCACATACAGTTAGCAATAAGAAATTTAATTAAAATTCATATAAAAATGTATTCAAAAATCTTTTTAAAAACTTATGATCGTTTTCTTTCGTTAGTATCTCTTTTAATATCGAAAGTGCAATTGTAATCCCCGAAATATTTTATCATAACTAAATTTGTTTTAAACAATAATTGAAAAACAAAACTGAACATATAAATAATTTGTAAACATAAAAAAATAAAATTTTAATTCTTTTTTATGCACTTTCAAAATTATTTAAACAAACAATTTCTATTTATATAATGACAAGTGCAAAATAACAAATTAAATACGAGTTCTTAAATAAATATTTGCATTATCTGAAAATAAACTTTTTCTACATTAACTTGCTTTATTTATTTTCATGTATCAAATATGATTTGTATTAAAAAATCCATCAAATAAACAATGTATAACTTTAATCAAATTCCAATCCATTTCTTTAGTAAAATGCACTGAAATTTGAAATTAACAATGAGCTTCAATATTTATATTAAGATATTTTGTATTTCAAATATATCTGAAAAGAAAAAAGTTTTAATAATTTTTATGTATGAACATGTAATTTTTTAATGTTATTCAGCAAGACAAAATTTTCATATGTGTTATTTCAATATTGGTGGTTAATTATCAATTTTTTAATTAAATCGTATTTTTATTAACGTTTTTCACGAAAATCATGAACAAGAAACCCGTTAGTTAAATTTTAAATATTTTACTAGTTTTGTTTCAATAAAATTCCTGTTTTGTTTAAAAGGTTTCATTTTTATATAACCAATTTTGTTTTGATTTATAATATTTTTTCACGTTTTATTCGTTTATTATGGATTTATATATATTTAAGTAACTTCTTTGAAACAAAAAATAATAGATATGTATATAATTTAAAAAAAAATATATCACAATAAGAGTGTCTTATAATTTTTCATAACAATGTTTTATTCAACAATTGACCGTGAGCTACTCTGTCGCAAATAATATACTCAAAGAGTATATTTATTAAAAATTTTTAATAAAAAATGTTTTAATAGATTTGTTTCACTACAATTTTTATTTTGTGTAAAAGGTTTCATTTTCATTTTACCAACTTTCTTTTAATTTATAATATTTTTTCACGTTTTATTCATTTATTATGGAGTTATTTATATTCAAATAACTTATTTGAAACAAAACATAATAGATATGTATTTAATTTGAAAATTATATCACAATAAGAATGTCCTATAATTTTTCATAACATTGTTTTTTCAACAATTGACCGTGAGCTACTCTGTCGCAAATAATATACTCAAAAAGTATATTTATTAAAAATGTAAAAAGCTTGTGATACTATACCATACATGTGTTTCAGATAAATAAGGTTATTTTAAATATTTTCACTAAAAATAGCAGAGTTTAATGGTTCATTACACAAAGGAAAATTAATTTAATGGGGCATTCGCACGCATGAAATAGATCATTGAACTTATTACTGATAATCGATAACTATGAATAATGAAGCATGAAATTGTGTATTTTAAATCACCCAACAATTATTTAAATCACCTAACACGTAAAATATCTTAAATGGACGTCACATTGTATAAGGAAATCGATATCACTATCTTTATTAAAAATAATGGTACATAATTAATAATTAATTTTTTGCAGATAAAGTGTCATAGGCTATTTTGTAATAGCTTTTGATATTTAGTTATTGTTTTTTTCTTTATAGTTTTCATATCTTCAAAACCTGGAATAATATCATTTACACAAAATTTAATTTTCTACTGAAACAGTTCAACGTGAATAATTAAAATGAAATAAAAGTTTATAAGAATTAAACAATTCCAAAGGATGTGAATTTTTTCAATTTGCCACACAGCGTGCAGCCAACTTAGTGAAAAATGTCCAGACAGGAGGATGGAACCAGGATACCTTGGTATAGCACACCAAGTGCTTTACCATTCAATCCACCAGGACGACATCCAGTCTGGGAATTTCATTTTTATACGTTGGCAATACTGTAAACGTGTTGCGCAAGATGCAAGTCATACATGAGCACACGATTTTAGTGGCATACATGAGACTAACACTGGTAAAGCACTTGTACCAAAGATTCCAGGTACCATCATTGGTCTGGACATTTTTCAGAAATCGGTTGTATGCTGTGTAACAAAGTGAGAATAAAATTCACATCCTTTGTTATTGCATTGACTTCCAGACGGAGCTTCATTTCTGCTGAAAATTTAATTAGGATTAAAAAAAAATGATTAAACAACTTAAAATCAGACGAGTGCATCGTAATATTGAAGATGAAAATTTAAATATTTGTAGTAATACATGCGGTATGAATATTAATTACGTGCAAAAGACAGTTTGCGGTTCTAAGTGTCGTCATAATTTACAGGGACAAAAATATTGAACAAGAATTAAATTATTATTTTGCTGTAAACAATGACTCCATTATTGTGAATTAAATGTGCATTTAAAATATTTTTTAACACTTCAAAGAGATTGAATATCAGTAAGTTCAGAGAAGTTCATTGTCAAAAAAGACATTGTGATAGGCAGATAACGCTTTTTCAGACATGTTTTGATATTTCATTATTTTTTCTAAGTTTTTCTGAAATTTACTTTTAAATTTACAGCGCCACCTGTTGCGTGATTTATGCCAAAAACTAATCAGCACCAATTTATATCAGGAAGTAACTGAATATAAAGTTTAATTAAATTCCATGCATTAGTTCTTGAAATAGAGTGCCCTCAATTTTTTTTTCACGTACAGACAGACAGAGTCATAGACAGTCATTTTCTTAAAACAGTCAAATCGTGTTCAGGACCTTCTAAAATCCGTCGGAAACCGGAAGTCGAAAATTTTCCTGATTCCAATACTTTCTTCTTGTAAAGATAGAAGAAAGTAATAAATGGGACAGGGGGATTTTTAAACTATCTTGGTTAGTCCCAATGAAAAAAACTTTTAATTATCCAAAAATTATGTTAATTCTTTATTTATATAGCTATATAAGTCAAATAAACCGAGTTACGTGAAAGAGTTATGGTTACTACACAACAATTTAAATTTTGCAAAAACAACAAAATTTTGCTGGAATTACAAAATTATTGTAAAATTAAAAAAACAGATTTTGTTAATTCAAGTAAAATTGATGAAATTTTGTTAAAAATTTGCAAGAGAGTTAACAATATTTTTTGTCCAAGCAAAAAAACCAATTTTTTTACTTCAAATAAAAATTTTGCTAAAACAACCAAAATGTACTCAACAAAACATGTTTTGTTGTTTTAATCAATTCCTTTTTCTGGGTGTGTTGCTCAAATTTTAAATGACTAACTTTAAGAAGTATATTTTGTTTACAAAATTTATTTAATGTAAAATAATATGGATAAAATTAAGATATTTATCCACATATGTTAACAGTGATAATTCTATTAAAATGTTATACACATTTTAAACTGAAACACTTGCTTGCGGATATTACCATAACGAATGGAAAGTAAAATTCAGAAAAAATAATTTGTATGAAAGATAATATACGAAATTCATTTATACTTCAATCATATAATCATAGACTCCACTAATGTCGTGATGCGTTATCACCAGTTCATTAATCTAATACCTTATCTACAACATTACGTTCTTTTAAACATCTTTTATTCAAATAATTTAAAAAATTTCCAATGTCTCTCTTGCATTTTCCCGAATTTTTAGATATTAATATCAAATCAAAATTAATACATGTCATTTAAACTATCTTGAAACATTTGCTGGATGCGACATGCCACGAAAGGCATTTAGAAATAATTCGGATATAATTTAAATGTTCTTTTACTTTGTGAAAGTATCATTTCTAATGCCGTCTCATATTAGTCTATATATAAAATTATTAGGCATTGACATTCAATACTTCACTTCAGAAAAACGTGTAAGGAAACTCAGTACCAACCCCCCCCCCCCCAAAAAAAAATAATAATAATAATAATAATAATAATTCTGTAAATAGCACCTACATTGAAGGATTTTTTTTAATCTTGTTTCAATAAAGCAAAACCTTTATAGATCTTTAAAGTATTAATAAAAAAATTTGATTTTTTAAAAATATTTAACACTTTTTTTGTTCTATTTCAATTTTGGTATTTCAAACTAGATTTTTTTTTATTCAGTATACTTTGTTAACAAAGTAAAGTTCTACAAATGTAAGTATCAGATATTTGATACAAAGATTAGATAAGAAGAAAAAATTAATAACTGTGGGTATAAATCTTTAAAAATTGCGCTGCATGTTCAGATTTACTTTTTTTAAACAAAAATTTCGAAGATTTGAAAAAAATCGATAATTTGTCATCTCTCATAGAATCTAAATATACATTAAATATAAATTCAGCTAATTTGCTTAATTATTGTGGAAACCTTAGCATTTTGACTACAGATAGAAATATGAAAATATACGAACTGCCAAAAATGAGCTTAAACATTTCATTTTTGAACTCGTCGGATGTGCCTTTACAAATCTTTCTTATACACTGTAAAAAAAGTTCCGTATATTTAACGCATACATTCTGTTTTGAATGGAAGTCGTAAATTTTCTAGAAATAAACAGAAAATGTCCTTTTTATCTTTACTCGATGAAGGTTAATAACGGAAATATTTTTGAAGACAGAGAAACGGAAATGCTCTTTTTTTAATTGAAAACAAAACGTTAAATTTTCAGTAAATCAGTTAAATTTTCGTAATTGATGTTTTTCTTGTATAACCAAGTCTATGGATGTGGCCAGTTGGTAACGTGTGCAGATCACTCATGCGCTAATTCAGAGTATCGAGGTTGGAACTCGAAAGAGGGCAATACGATAAAATTCGATAATATTCAATACAGATACCTTATTCATGTAAATATGCTTCAGTGTATATATAATTATTATTCATCTATATGAAAAGTTCTATATGTATGAATTAAAAACTGGCAGCTTGTTAAAGGTGGTGGAAAACTTTGCAGTCAATAGATCGATAATCATGGCGAGAAGTAGTAGGCAATGAATGTACCCATTTGGTAATTTCTCCATAAAGAATAAGCCAGTTTTCCAAATAAAGCGTTTATTCAAGCACATGAGACAGGAAGAAACAATTCCCAATGGACAAAGATATTTTCTAAAGCCCTCGGGCTTGACTATAAATCTTTACATCATTTAATTCATCTTAAATAGCTAGTTTAGAAATTTACGAATTATAAAACACCAGATAACCTTTTGTTCAGCACTTGAAAACAAGATAAAATTATGAGTTCCGAAGTCTTGTATTTGCTTTTTGTTAGAAACACGGATAACTACACAATCGACGTAATACGTATACGAACCAAGCAGTGAGAGGCGAATATTGAGAACTGAAGTGGCGCAGTGTTTTCGAAGTAAAAAAAATCGAGTGCGCTATATATATATATATATATATTGCTATCGCTATTGCTCGCTTTTAAATCTAAAAGCAGAAATTTCCTGTTTTAGATAACGGAACACTTTCGTCTTGAAAACGGGAAATTACGCGGTAACTTTGCTGCCGGTACATCTTCGTTTCTCCACAGATTTTTTTTCTTTTTCATTGTGTATATCATATATGTTATTACTTTAAAATTAGTTGTCCCAGTGTCAATAAATCAATCTTGCAAATCACCGGTTTACAAGCAGATTTATGCAAAGTACTTTTTCGCTGATCGAGCAGCCGATGGACAGCAAAACTACGAAATATCAAGAAAATCACACAAAAATAGCTATCATAGCAGCTCTTCCGGCGAAATAAACCAAAATTCAACTGGGTGCAGCTTGCAATATCCGAAAATGTATATATGAAATCAAATCTATATATAACTTCATACACTTTTCGGTGATGCAATAATTAAAATGGAACAAGAATCGCTATTACAGTACCCCCTTCAGGCAGAATATCACTTCATTTAACTGGTACCTGCTGGTCCTAACCAAACACATATGAATGAAATTTGCCCTAAAACGTGTAATCCATTCTGTATTAAAGTAAGTTCAATATGTTTTTCATTTTTAATTAAAAATAAATAAATAAAAAATGAGATTTTTAAAAAAATGATACGTGCAATTAACTGTATATCGTTAAGTATTTATCAGATCGCTAAAAAATTTGAAGAAAATGTTCTAAAGAATGTTCTTAATTTTCATATTAGTGACAATATCGGAAATTCGCCATTTTCTGTCAAAATGAAACGCACTGATTTCTCTTAAAAAATATTCGTCAATTACTTTTTTCTATTATTTTTTCATTCATTATATCACTATTAACTTAAATTTATTTGAAAACAACATGAAATTCCAGCAATTTAACAATTTAAAGACCCTTCTGTTTTTATACTTAAAAATACTGGCATAAAGCATTAATGTAAGGAAAGTACATTATCGGGACTTTCCCATAAGTCGCCTCAGTTGAAAGATTTAGGATGGCAAATTTATGACCAGAGACTCGCTGGCGACAATTTTAAGCCATAAAAGTCAAATAAGAAGAACTTTGATTTAAGTTGGTCTGGGAGATAATATCAAAGAACACACACGTCGTTCCGAGAAAAAAAACAACACGCTACAGCAACAACTGATGCATAGCCATTGGTTGGGGTTGGTAAGGAGGAGGTGAAACTGACCCTCTGTTATGCAAATTTCAGTTAAAACGGGAGATCAACTACCCAATGAAAAAAAAGAAGGATGGGCTTAAAGCACTGTCATGCAAATTTTGGGCAGAACAAAGTACGGCCCACCGTGGTCATGAAAAAGCAGTTGTGAAAAAGAATGAAAACAGAACACACATCGATATCAGAAGCGAAAGTGAGAGGTGAAATAAAATGACGCGATGAATTTTGTGCGGTCCGAAAGAGGAAAATAGAGTGAGTGGCAATTCTGATGGTAAGAAAGCAGCGAACCCGAACAACATATATGGAGAGTGGTGAAGTTGCGCTAAGTTTTGTGAAATGAACATTTTCAATAAGTGCAGCGCTATTTAGTTAGCGGAAAGTGTGCTCTGATACAAAGAGAAACCTTCTTCAATCAATGTGTATAGGTAAATATGACTCTGACCTAAGTAATCCCCAGTTTATTTGATTTTATCAAAATATTATAAGAGAAGCTGGTAGTGTGACCTTAGTCACAAATGGAAGTCAGTATTTTAATTGTAAACAAATAATGTTGTCAAAGATCAATTTAAATATAAATACAAACAAATATAAGTATCCTTTGCAAGGATCAAAGTGTTAATGCCAATATTATAGGAGAAATTTTGTTAGGAAATTAAATCAGATGTGTTCTGATAAATCTTTTTTTTTCTTGAAATAACTGTAAATATTGTAAATAAATAATAGTGTTAATTATTTGGAGTCTTCTCATTTAAATTATCTAGTATGTGTTTGTTTATTTAGATTTCCATTTTAAAAGTCAGCTAAGGGCAAGAATGATCATTCTCAAAAAGGGTAATGGGCTACTTCGAAATTACACAATGCAATGGGGGGAACATATCCAAAATTTAATCTCTATGGATTCCTTTTATTATTATTTTCTGAATAAATTAATTTATTCTATTAGCCAACCCCAGAGAAACCTTTATGTATTTAATTCTAAGCTTTAATTCTGATCAACTTGTCCCAGCAAAAGGGTTATGTTGGAATGGGCAGCAATTAGAAGGGAAATTAAAGGATAAAATCTTAAATAAATATTATAACTGAGCCATGCATATTTCTCTTCAACAAGCATGAAACACGTAGTTGTAACATTTCATAAATGCAATTTCAAAATTGATACATTTAAACATATATATTAAACACATACATTTAAACATATTTAATAAAATTTGAAGAAATCATAAGTGTTCGTACCGTTGGATACCTTATAGTTAATGTTAAGATAGCAATTTATTAAATAAGGGAAATTAAGAAAAAAAGTAAGAACAATTAAAGAACAGTGTGTACTTTTAATATTTCATGTGTTTTAAACACGGAGAATGAACAACTAATATATGTGCATTCTTGGTAAATTGGTAAAAATATATAATTAATTAATTGGTAAAAATATATTTAAAAGTAAAGTATTTCATTTTTACCGATCACATAAAAATGAAAAATGTGCTTAAATTACAATAACAACAACAACAACAAATCTTCTCATTTATGAATATTTTAAATAGATTTTATTCATATATAGTTGATAAGCAGTTATATTTTTTAAAGTCTCTTTATCCAGTTTGAAATAGTTTTTTTTTTTTTTTTCAGGTTAATAGTTCTTTAAGATTTTCTTTTCCTAAAGTAAAATTTTATCTTTTTCAAACGACATAAACTAATTAAAGTTTTATATTGAGATTTTTTCAAATATTGTTAAGGAAATTTTTAACTAGACAAGTAAATTTGAAATTTCATAAGTACATTTTTTTAATAATTTTCTCATTTAATTTATTGTTTAAAGAAAAACTGGATGTTTAAAATATTTATATTTGAAATGTATACGGAATAAGCAGTTTTATATATTTCATGAAGCATTTTCGCCTTCTAAAGTTTATTATAATGTTTGGATTGAGATATACTACATACTGCAAAGAGTAACAAACAAGTTGTAAAATAATAAATACTATAATAACAATATTATATACTATTTAAAAAATATATTCATGAGCATAAACTGTAATAGATATAACATAGTCACACGAATAGTGCCTCTTCGCTATCTGACATTTTTGGATTTTTATTTATTTTTTTTTTTCGAAAATGTGAAAGAGTGTTTTATATGTGTTTTCAAAACAACAATTTTTACAAATTAACTTGTCTAGTTAAAAATTTCCTTAACAATGTTTGAAAAAATCTCAAGCAATATAAAACTTTAATTAGTTTAAGTCGTTTGAAAACACATTTTGCACATTTTTTGTGATAAATGGAAATTCCTCTAACATAACAAAATAATTAAATAAGACAATCTATTAACTATGACGATGGATGTCCATTTCAGAGGTGTTTAATCTCTGACTTTTATAAATTATACTATTTCTGCATTTCCACCATACATCGTTAGTATATTTCGCTCCCTCTACTATTCAACAAAAAAAAAAAAAAAAAAAAAAAAAAAAAAAAAACGTAAAAAACAAATTTGAGTATATTTTTCATATATAATATGAAATAATAAAAGTAATTAGTAATAATAATTAATCTCACTGCCTCGAGTTCTAACGACTTTCATTTTACAATATTTTAAAATTAGCATCTTACAAATAAATTCTCTATTTTTCAGCAAAATTTTCTTTTCATCTGCATTATGTGCAGGCCGTATTATAATTAAAGCGATTTCATCAGTGTTGTAAAACATTTGTATTACTTTATTTAACATTTGCAATGTTTAGAAAAATAACGATTACACGGAAGCTTTTATATGTATAATATACTTACCTGTTAATATAAATATTAACAGAGCAGCTGAGAAATAATTCGATATGAATAAAGCATTTATTCCACATTAGCGGAAAAAGAAATATGCGCCAATAAATCAATTTAAATTTATAACACTAAAAATACTTTAAATAAAAACACTAAAAAAGCATATATTTTTGTATATGAGCTGAATATATTTTTATCTCAAATCTGGAAAATAGATCTCAATAACAGGTACTGAAACATTTTAATTCTAAACAAGAACGTAAAATCATGCGTCAAGCTTAGATTATGAAACTGTTGCCAACACTTCCAGAATATATTAACGTAATACTTAACGTTTATTAAGGTGAAAGATGATGTCTATGTAAACAATTTTAAAAATCCACAACACATTTGGAAACCAAATTCAGGAATTACCGCCAGTAGTCGAAAATATATCCGAATTATTCTGTGCAGTCCTGTACATGGTCTACAGATTTGTTATGATAAAATTTATTTCAGTTAAGAAACGCATACCACAATTGTAAATTCTCCTACAACAATTTCCGTAAATAAACGGAAATGCATTTCAGATCCTTTGTACTGCCCTGTATATCATCTATAGAATTTTTGCTTACCAAAAATTAGATAAAAATAACTTAATTACAAAAATAAATACCACAATTTAAAACTCGCTTCCGGTAATCACTGTTCTTAGCCCGCACTATACCGGAATTCTTTTGGGTGTACCTGTAAATGAAGTGTTAACGCTACATACTTCTTTTTCAATACCAAACATGCCAAAGTAAGTCTATAATTAACATCATCAATAGCATTGCAATCTGAGTATACATACGTGAGTTAGATCACGGGCATTGTACTCTAATACCCCACCGAAACTGAACTCACCTGCAGAGGGAAAATACCTGCAGTATAAACTTCACCGAAAGAACTGTAACTTCTGGTTAATTAATAATCTGTGCATGTGTCGCCACAAATTCTTTGTTTGCTGTGCGTGATTGGTAATAAAAACAATTACTGTTCACTAAAGTTGCCATCCTGAATTAATTTTTGTAAAAGTAACAATAGGTTGAAATGTTTATGACATGCAACGTCGTACGCTTATAGTTACATTTTTTCTTCTCTTTAAATTTTGATGAATCGGAAATTTTAACTTGCATTATGCACTAATTCGTTTCGTAATCAAATTTAATTTTAAATTTTAAATGATATTAATACAATTGTTATATGGACTTAATAAATTTTATATTTTCACTCAGATCAAAGTATAATAGAGTGAAAAATTACTTTCAATAATCAGAAATTCTAATGAAGCATAATTTACACACGCGTTTCGCAAATCGAAAAAAATAATTGAAATATTCTGAACATATAGTATTTTCACAGAAATCAATTTTATGAATTTAAATAATTTCAAATTATATTTTCCGTTCTGGAATACGTCTTTTCATATTGGAAGGGAAACAGTATCGCCCTAAAGCTGTTACTGTAATCCAATACGTTAAAAAAGTAATTGAAACAGAAACTGAAATAAAATAAATAAATGCATTTTTAAACTTATACAAAATACATTTCTTTTTCTTCTTTCCGCACATTTAAAATATATTAAACAAACAATTCCAATTTATATTATGGAAACTTATTTCAACCAGTACAAAATATTTCCTAAATAAATATTTACGAGGATTTTGAGATAAAATATTTGTTTTTATCTTATTTGTTTTTGGATTATTATGCATGGTTTATAGTCACCATTAATAATATTTTTTTTTCAAATTCATATAAACGTTTTTTCGTTAAAATACACATTGATGTGATATTAATGAAGAAGTACTTTCGTCCCAGGGGCACCTGTTATTAATTTTTATAAATTCAAAATGTAAAATGATCTTATTAAATCATATGTATTCTGGAAATTGAATTCCTGTGAATATATTCTATCATTTTTATATATCTTACGTTTCCGTAATCAAAAAATTAATGTAAATATTTATTCATATTCAATATGCGTAGCAGAATATGGAAATACACTATTCAATACTCTAGTGATTTTATGTAATGTGAGATTTCATATACTGTGAGTGATTCATGAGATAAATGGAAATGGAAAGAAATTTCCATGTTATTATAATACAATATTATTTCTGTGTAGAATTCTGAGTAGTGCTCATTAATACAAAATATTTTGTAATGTATAATACTGTGTTGTATTTTTAAATGAACACTTGAAAACATTTAACAATATTATCATTTTATTAATACGTTATTTCTTATTTTAAGGTTAACTACTATATATTAAGAAAAATGACGTTAACAATAATTGTGTGAAAATTTCCTAATCTAAAATTTAATATCTAAATAAAATCTGGTTATATTTTATCGAAGGTTTCACAGAAAAAAAAAATCTTTACGCCTACTGTCGAGAAGTCGTTAAAATATTAACTTTTAAAATTTAGGAGAACAAAAGGATCAACTGAGAATCCATGTTTTTTTATGTGTGTAATATTCTGTTTTTTGGCATTCTTTTTACGCAAAACTTTCAAGCAATGTGTCAACATCATGCTTAACAAGAATCAATGTATTAGCATACTGCAGGGTGTAAATAAATGATTGTCCCGGTTTCCTTACCTCATAACTTTTGATTTAAGAATATGTCGAAAAATATAATTACATATTCGTAAATTGCAACTCAAAAAGTTTTTTTTTTAATAACACAAAAAAAGTTACAAATGGGTTAAGTTACAATTCAAAATGCAATTAATCAAATAACGATTATAATCAAATAACAATTAATATAAAAGTTTTTTTTCAAATCTATCAAAACAGATTTAATAAATCATGTAATATCTATCTATCTAGCTTTGTAGTCATAATTCATTAACAAATTTTTGATAAATTTAATAAAATTTTAATATTAATTATTATTTGATTATAATTGTTATTTAATTAATAACGTTTTGAGTTGCAACTTTACCCATATGTAAATTTGTTTGCGTTATTAAAAAAAAACTTTTTAAGTTGTAATTTACGACTATCTAATATTATTTTTCGTCATATTATTAAATTAAAAGCCAGGAGGTAAGGAAATCGGGACAATCATTTATGGACTGTTTTACGTAATTGAAAGAAATTGCATTACAAAACTAAGCAAAATTTCTTTCATGGTTGTATTAAAGCTAAAACAATTGTGTTGCCACTTAACTGTCATTCTGAATTTAAATGTGTAGTACAATTATGGCAGTCGTATTACATGTTTTAATGTTCAGTTCAGATTTAAGATGTAAATGACCTATTATGTGACAATACCTCTATTAAAATTTCCTTACGAATCAAAACGACATTTAATATTTTGCAGTGATTAGAAATGAAGTTCTGACCATCGTTTGAAGCATGATATAATTTATTTCTAAACACAAGTTTAAATAATTCACGAGACTAAATGGCAATAAATAAATTATCTAAGACATTTTATTTAGCTTCATTGTAGGGTTCAGTTATTATTCATTAAGTGTAAGAAAAGTTATATAACTATATGAAATCTGAGTAACAATGTAAACTTTCGAAGTACAGGGAAGTTTTACATCATTATTGTTTTCTATATGATTACATTAAGATTATTGTGCCTAAATGGTATGTGATTTATCATCCGTTTGTCACATTTAGAATTTATTTCGCATTTTTTAACTATAAAATGGCATATATAATCCAAAAAGATTGCTTTTTATTCTCTTAAGTAAAAAGGTTTATTTCTTGAAGAAACTGATTTATAACCTGTAATCTAAGCAAAAATATAACATTGTCACATTTAGATAATTTTTCTCATATTTAAAGTAGTTAAAATCTAGCTGGGATATCCAATTTACATAAATGTGACAATGCATTTCTACATATCAGTTCGTCTTAATTTTATAAATTTAGTTGGCATCAGTTTGTTAAATACTTAATGCTACAATATAGCTAAAAAATGAATTATTTATCATTCTTATTTTAAACACTTAAAACTTTTGACGATTAATAAACAAGAACTAACAAATGAATGACTATTGATAGATTAATTTTACAAAAACTATGTTTATTTCTGTATGTTCCAGACAACTCTTCTAAAAAATAAATGTTTTATACTTAGGAATTCTTAGAATGATACATTTGTTCCAGGAATTTAGCAATTGCGTACTCTCATAGGCGCCAACTTTCCATATTTTTTTATCATAATTTCACCCAGAATAAATACTTCATAAATGTTTCTTGTTTCTACGTCAATGGTGACGAATGAATTCCATTCACCCCGACTTGGCACGAAAAAAATCATTCTATGGCACATGAACAAGTTTTAGATGTTTATCAATTTATGGGTTAAATTTATGTTTTTACAAGAACTAAATTTTTGACTAATAAGTAGAGGGTGCTAAAATATAAAATATTTTTGAATAAATTCGCGTTATATATATTTTTTTCTTAATACAATCTGTAGGTGTACTTTTCTGAATAAACTCTTCAAAATATCCATGTTTCACACATCGTTTTCTTTTGATCATGATTTCTTTTGATGATTTAATTACCAATTAAATAAAAAATATTTATTAAAAATATGCCTAATGTAACTATTTCTGGAGACTTATAATTACAAATGACGAAATTCAAAAATAAAATCTGGCCTCGAACATTTACAACAGGAAAATGTCTCATATGAATTATTTACTGCAAAATGGCTTAATACAATTATATATTAAATTTACGGTGTCAAAAACTATTTCATGTAACAGTCTGTAAACACATTTATAAAACATTAAAAAAATAAGCTAAATAGCTCATATTTGAAAAAAAATATTTTTTTCATTTGTTATTTTTGTACGGATATTAGCATACTATATGTTTATTACACATAGTGAATGAATGTACCATCTAGGTTTTCATATATGTTTATGTTGTTTGTATAAGGATTATAATACCTAAAAATCAAAATTAGTATCTCAATTAATTCAAAATTTAAAATACATTTCCGTTTATAAGATAAATAAAGCTTTCTTACATTATATTTTTAAATTCCCATTATGTAATTTTCAAATAATTATAAATATATTAATGTTAAGTCATTTTCAGTACCAAATAATATACTATATATATATATATATATATATATATATATGTTACAGTCAATATGGTAAATTCGGTAATTATTAATAATAACCAGTTATTATTAATAATTACTTTACACTGGTCATACTAACTGATTATACTGCTCATACTAACCGGTTATTATGCATAATAACTGCGGTTATTATTAATAATTACCGAATTTATCATATTGACCGTAACATATACATCGTGTTAATTATGTATTCTTAGGTAAATATTGTGTTATGATACACTTTAAAATTATCAAGAAAGGGAAATAATGCGTAAAGTATAGATTATAAAACACTTTCCAGTTACTAAATGGAACTTCACCGTTTAACAAGATAAAATAATATATCATAAGTAAACAATTTACGAAACAAGCAGCAACTGCAAAAGTACTTTTAAAATAATCATAGCTAAACAACAATGTATTCAGTTCTTTGGTTATGCGAACTTATTTTTTTTCTACAAACATATCTTATTATACTAAATACTCTGCATTCTGAAAATGCATAACTCAATAAAAAAACTCCTTTAAGCAATTCACGCTCACACACAATAACGCTTACGAATTATTTTGTGCAGCCCTGTATATGATATATAGAATTTATACACACTCAGTAATGTTCAAAAATATTAGTTAAACTTGATAATGCTAACTAAAACTGAAAACCCACTTTCAGTATTTATAGCTCATTGACAGTACAGTAATCGAATTATTTTGTGTAACACTGTAAATGAAAGCTACATGTTTTGCACTTATTATTCTACAGAAAGCATGTTTTAGTGCACCTTAGAAATGTGTAATAATTTTATTATGCTTGAAATACTATAACACCATTAAATACACCGCAAACAATTTATCCCCGAAAACCATAATATAACGTGATTTTGTTGATTGAACTTGTAAATGAACTATAAATGTTACACACTACATTTTCAACTGTGAGTATGCCATAGTAAATGAGCCTCACTAATATATATATTTAGTACATATATGTTACAATGTAAATACGGGTATATTTACGAGATCTAGAGTACGGACTGGCGACAGACGAGATACAGACAAACCGAAGTCATAAACATTTTTCAGCTATGTTGGGAAGGGTTAAAAAATGATGGGAGATGTAGGCACTTTCATAGTCTTTTATAATTATTTTCAAGGATAGATGAAATTTTTGTTATTAAGATTGTGTTAAAATTACAATAATTCATATATTTATCGTTTAAATTATAATGTATGTAGATATATGTTATGGCCGGTTGTCTAAATGGGTATTAATAAGTCCAAGGCAGATTTTTGTTGAAATCTTACACTGTTTAATTTTCTGGATTATATATCAAATATTTACAAATATGTACAAGTTAAAAAATAATTAGAACAATCATGACAACTCGTAAGCTCGTAAAGGCCGTTTGCCGATACCATTTCTCAGCTCAGCTCGTAAAGGCTGGCCGTCGCCGGAGATTTAAGAGCATCTCCCGAGTCCGTCTTACTCAGTCTGCATCTCGACTCCTTCTGTCTACTTCGTTCTCACGCTGTAAAAAATTACTGCACTCATCAAAATTTATATTGTTCGCGAGGCATCATTCAACTTCACAAGCCCCAATAAAGTATTTGCTTGTGTTTGCAGTCTAAAGTTCAGATGAGAACTCCCGCGACCACAACTCGGCCGTCCTGACTGTGCTGTGTCCTCACAGTCATTATCTACTAATTTCACTAGGTATAGAACCAGTCGACTAAAATCTAAAATTATCAAATACACACAAAAAAAATATATACAAACAAAACAATGAACAATAGTAAATATTGAAACATACAGCGTTTCCTAAAATATAAAAAATGAAAATAACACAACAAAACTTGTTATAACGTTGAAAATTGCTTAAAGTTCAGAGTTCACTCATAATGTTCAATAAAAGTAAAAAGAATATTGTTTCAAAATATCAATCTGTCCAATTTGTCCATCGTTTCATAAAGTCGGCAGCACTCGATGTAATGTTTGGACCATCATGGTAGCCAATTTTCTTTACGTTGTATCGATCCTTTCCTTTCACTTTGGTGATTTCATAGGGACCGAGAAATTTAGGTCTCAACTTCATGCCTGTACCAAATTGTGTTTTTTGTATAGCTACTAAATCACCGAGTTTATAAGTGTATGCCGTTTTTCTTTTTTTGTTAAAGGTTTTGCGATTCTCTTGCTGTATTTTTAAAATGTTCTCTTTTGCAATTTCCCTATTGAAATTTCTCTCTGACATAATTGAATTTACATGTTCTTCGTCTAACAACTCTTTTATTTGCAAATCGTTTTTATGTCGCAATTTCACTCCGGTTAGAAGCTCAAATGGTGAAAATTTTGTGCTTCTAGATATAGTGCTGTTTATAATTCGCTGTACCGATGTTACATATTTGTACCATTTAGTGGGGTCTTCTATGCTAAGTTTCGCTAATATTGGTATCAGGATTCTATGCATCCGTTCTATCTGGCCATTTCCTCTTGGAACACCTGTCGTTATTGGGACATGTTGTATTTTTTGTTCGTTACAATATGCTTCAAAATCGTCGGATGTAAACGCGGGTCCTTTGTCGGTTATTATTCGGGACGGGTTTCCGAAAATGTTGTGTTGTAATTTTAACTTATCTATAACTTCTACGGCAGCAGTAGTTTTAACTGGGTATAACCAGACAAATTTTGTGAAAGCATCTACGACGGTAAAAATATGATTATAATTTTTGTGAGTGGATGGCATTGGTCCAATATGATCAATGTGATAAGTTTCAAGGGGGATATTTTGTTTTGGAATCGGGTTCAATAAACCTTCTCCTTTTCCTTGCTTTTTATTACATAAAATGCACTCTACGCAATTCGCAATGACGTTTTCTATTTGTTTTCTTAACTGGGGTATAAAATAGTTTTCTTTTAGAATTGTTTCGGTTTTTGCTACCGCATAATGACCTCTATTATGAACATTTCGTATTATTTCTTTTTGCATATTTAAGGGAATCATTAACAGTTCCCTGTCGTTTTCATATTTATACAGTATGTCGTTTCGATTAAAATATTCCAAGCTTTCCCTTTTTTCTATTAATTTTTTGATGGTTTGAATATGTTCATCTTCTTGTTGCGCTAATTTAATTTTTGCTGTTAATTCGTCATAAGAACGTGTTGCTACCAATACTGTATTTCTGCTTAATGCGTCGACATGCTTCATTTGATTTCCCGCTCTATGTACTATTTCATAATCAAATTCTTGTAAGAATAGCGCCCATCTTGCTACTTTTGGCGTAATGTCTTTTTTGTCCATAGTCTTTTGAAACGCGGAACAATCTGTCACAATTTTAAATTTCGTGCCTAATAAGTAGTTTCGAAATTTTTTGACCGATTCTATTACCGCAAGGGTCTCTAATTCGTAACTCGAAAATTTTGCTTGAGTAGGTGTAGTTTTACGGCTCATGTAATGAATAGGATGTAAGTTTTTGTTCACATCTTCTTGTAGTAGGACACTATCAAAACCTATGGCGCTTGCATCGGTGTGCAATTCTAGTCTAGTGCCTCGTCGGAATACATGCAATACTGGGGGGTTAACTAATTTTTCTTTAAGAGTTTCAAAAGCTTGCTTTTCGGGTATTCCAAATTTAAATTTATTTCCCGCTTTTAATAAATCACTTAAAGGTCTCGCTATAGTTGCATAATGTGGGATGTATTTTCTGAAATAAGAAGTTAGACCCAGAAAACTGTGTAGTTGTTTAAGGGTGCGGGGTTCAGGAAATTTCTTTACTGCCAAAGTTTTGGCTTCCGAGGGTCTAGTAGTTCCGTTTTCGATAATATAGCCTAAAAATTCAATTTTCCGTTTAAGAAATTGACATTTTGCAAAATTAAATTCAAGTCCGTAATCCGATGCAACTTCCAGGACGCGTTTCAGTTTTACCAAGGCTTCTTCCTCAGTTTCCGCAAGTATTATGACATCGTCTAAGTAAATTAATATTACCTTTTCTTTAATTAACTGTTTAAAAACAGCTTGAATATATCTTTGAAACTGTTGTGGTCCAACCGATAATCCGAATGGGAGCTTTAAGTACTCGTACTGCGAGTTATGCGTGACAAATGCTGTATATTTCCTACTCTCCTCTGCTACGTCTATATGAAAAAAAACATTTTTTAAATCCAATGTCGTGAAAACCTTTGCACTTTCAATGTTATCTAAAACATCTTCTATTCTTGGCAAGGGAAAATTATCTCTAATTATTTTTTTATTTAGCAATCTATAGTCTACGCAAAGTCTCCAAGAATTATTTTTCTTTTTCGCTAACACTATAGGAGATGCATAATTAGAGTTACTCTCCGTTATAATTCCCGTTTCCAACCATTCCTGTATTTGTTTGTCCACAAACTCCTGCTCCGGATACGCTAATCTACGCGGTCGTTGCGCAATCGGAATATCATCAGTTAATATTATATTTACTTTTAACTCTGTGTCCTTAACCTTGTTTGGCTTATAATTAGTAATCAATTCCGTTAACTCTTTCTTAATAGTGTTGTTTGCAATATGATTCAGCTCAACTTCCTGAAAATTAATAGAATTGGCTGTTTCAGCTAAATAAATATCTGTGGTTTTCGCTAAGTCTGACTGTGGGATAGAACACGGTTCACTTTCTAATAAACAACTTTTTGCAGTACTTAATTGCATGTTTACTTTTTCACTAAAGTTAAAAGCTGTTTCATTTTGATTAGTTTGCTCCTTTCTCACTAATTCAGCTGTCGAAATCATTTTTCCTATCGTGGGATTGTTTTGTTTTTCTGACCGCAACATCGCATGAAATCTGGGTGTGACATAGCTGACGCGTTTGATTTTCGTCATGGCTGTTTCTTGTGGGAAAGCAGTGACGTAATTTATCCTAACTTCTTTTAACTTCCGTTTTCCCATAATTTGCAATCCTTTTTCTGAAATATTGAAATTTAACTGTCTCAAAAAGGTATTCCCTAAAATTATAGAATGATTCAAATTTTTTACGATGTATAAATCTGAATTTACTGTATAACCATCTATTTCAATGTTTACGGTCGTAAATCCTATGGGTGTTATTTGGTTTCCACCAATACCTGACAAAACCAAGTCATTTTCATGTAATTTAGGGCATCCCAGGGCAATATAAATATCGTTATTCCCCATATTTACGTCGCTCCCTGTGTCAATCAAGGCATCTATATTTTTTCCTAAAATCCTCACGTTCTTTATTATTTTATCTGCTGGATTAGAGTTGTTGCTTATGGCGGCATTTGCATTTTTAGGAGAATTGTTTGTACACTGGTCAGACCTGTGGCCAGGAATTTTACACTTCCAGCACACTGGGCCTTCTTTTTTTCGGGGACAATCCCTCCAGCGGTGCGAAAATTCATTGCAATTAAAACAACGGATTTTTGTATTTAAATTCTTTTGGGGGGCATTTGCATAATTTTTTTCATATGGTACGCGGCTAACATCATTTCGATGGAACGCTCTATTATTTTCAAAACCTTGACGTTTTCGGAATTCCGTATTTGGGGACTTAATTTCAGCCTTCCGTAAGTTAATTCGGGCAGTTTCAAAATCATCCAATTTATTTGTCAAATCATCTATATTCGTAATTTTGGGTAATTCATCACAAAAGTGTTCCTTCATTTCTAAAGACAATTTTCTCCTGATTTGATCAATAATTAAAATATTTTTTAATTGTTCGTACGTCGATATTTGCAGGCCAGATAACCAATTATCCAATAAATTTGAGAGTTCAAACGAGAAATCTTTCCACGAATCCGAATTTTGCTTTCTATGCAAGAAGAATTTTTGCCGAAATTGCTCTGGTGTAAGTCTAAAGCGTCTTAAAAGTATTTTTTTTACATAGTCGTAGTCGCTGGATAGTTCCTCACTTTCGCGATTTATTAAACTTACTATATCAAGAGGTAATAATGCTAGAAGATAGGTTACCCATTCATCTTTGCCTATCTCTAACCGCTTTGCCTGGCGTTCGAAAAGGGTTAAGTATATACTGATTTCCTCTTCGTTATTGTACCTATTTAATAATTTTAAAACATCGGAACCTTTTCCGGCAATTGTAGGTACAGAGTTATGTAATTGGGCTTTTTGTGTATTTTCCAATTGTAATCGTTTTAATTCAAACTCGCGATTCTCAGCTTCTTTTTGCTGTAATAATCTTTCGGCTTCTTCACGCTCACTCACAATTCCCTCTAACAAATTTTTCACTAAATCTTCATCATACCCTTTGGATTTTACAATTAAATCAGTTAATTGAGTTTTATTGGTCGATTCTGGTGGATTTAAACCTAATTCGACTGCCACAGTAATCAGATCGATCTTTTTTGACCTTATTAAATGTGCCATTTTTATCATAAATTAATTAACACATAAAAATAAAATATATCATTAAATAAATCAATCATATACGTATTTTCACCCGATAAATCAAATATATCAATACATATAATAATACGTAACAGTTATAAAAACACACTTACTTTCATATATTCAACCGATGAATCAAATATCACACATATTATAATATGCCACAATTTTATAAACACACTTACTTTCATATATTCTAAATTGAATATATATTTGTTTCCTTTCACATAAAAAAAATAACAAGATAAAAAAAATATATCTTTATACACCACTTAACTCTATTCTAGAAAAAAAAACATTACTCAATCAAACATTATTCATGTGAGGAAGCAAAAAAAATAACACCTTCCTCTATCTATACCAAGAAAAAGAGAGAGAGAAAAAAAACAATCGTTTCACTTTTCACTTTTCCCAGTCTGCAAAAAAAAAATATGCACGGCAGACGTTTATATTTTATTTCATTCGAGCACTCTGACTTGCTGATAAACAACACATTTTCCTCTTGCGTACACTAAAAGCAGAAGAAAAAAATATCACCAGAAAAAAAGAAAATCGCTTTCCGCCACCGCGAAAACACGACACTTATCTTGCACAGACGGTCAGTGGGTCAAACTTTCTACACCGATACTCGAAACATTTCCCTCTTTCTTTACCGAAAGGACTTTATCTGTTAATCAGTGATTCATCACTAAACTTAACCGACAAACGATCGCACATCTCACGGATACGATGCACATATCACATAATAACCACTCACACACACTTGGATGTGTAGTAATACACAGATGAAAAAAAAAAATCGGAAGCACAAAACACTTTTACGTGAAGACACACGTGAACGCCTCACAGGAACTTGATGCACAAATCTTTTTGCTTCTTTATTCGAAATTCACGTAGATCCCGATCATTCAGATCACTCACAAATCATGTAGATCCAGTTCGCATAGATTCCGTTGATCCAGGCCGTGCCTCCCATTTTGTAGATATGTGTTATGGCCGGTTGTCTAAATGGGTATTAATAAGTCCAAGGCAGATTTTTGTTGAAATCTTACACTGTTTAATTTTCTGGATTTATACAAATATTAAGCTCGTAAAGGCCGTTTGCCGATACCATTTCTCAGCTCAGCTCGTAAAGGCTGGCCGTCGCCGGAGATTTAAGAGCATCTCCCGAGTCCGTCTTACTCAGTCTGCATCTCGACTCCTTCTGTCTACTTCGTTCTCACGCTGTAAAAAATTACTGCACTCATCAAAATTTATATTGTTCGCGAGGCATCATTCAACTTCACAAGCCCCAATAAAGTATTTGCTTGTGTTTGCAGTCTAAAGTTCAGATGAGAACTCCCGCGACCACATGTATATTTCTATGTATGTATTTATTATTTATATTAAGATTCTTATATTTCAATTTTTTTTTCAAACTGTTATGTACATATAAAACAAATAAAGATATAATAAAAAATACAATCGAAAATATAAATTTAGAAATTGAAAAAAAGTTTAAATTAATTCCCAAATTACCCTATAATGTTTATTTAACAACCTTATATTTTTATTTCCTTAGTAAAAATATACTTTTAAAACATTATTCTTCTTAATAATCTTCGTGATAGTACGTTTTATAAACAAATTTGTGTTTGTATAAACGTATTTAACTCAAAATAAATTTAATGAAAGAAACATGTACATATATAAATTAATTAAAATTTTCTCTGATGTAAATATTCCATGCTTCACTATTCATTTTGTAGTTAATTAAATATTTTTAAAAAACTTTTAAATATACTAATAACTGATATATACACTATATATATTTCTTAAATAGAATAAATATGTTTCATATTTAAAAATTATCCACTGTTATAATATTTTACATTATTATTAAAAATTTAATGCACAAAATAAATGGAAATATTTCCAGTTTTGATTAAGTTTTTAGTTCTTTAAAATTTCATTCCCAAAAGTTTTATTTTGTATTTTAAATACAATTTCGCAAACAAGTAAATATTGTTTCATTTTCAATTGCATTCTATTTAGTTAACAAGAAATCGGATATTTCTGGAAGCAAAGAAAAGAACTGTTGAAAGTTCAACCAACATATCTGTGAGTATTATGTTCTATAACATGCATCTGAACGGTCTGTGTAAAATACTTTGCTTAAAAAGATTTTGAAAAGGATTATTTTTATTTGTAAGATACAATGTTAAAGAACGTTTAACTAAAAAAAATATATCTTAATTAAATATCTATAAGTAACAAATTACATCAATATTTATTTTTTAGATTGCAAGATATAGTAACTGTTAGAAGAAATTCTGTTGTTTACTTACGCAGACATTTTTCCTAAATTTAGTAACGAATTGTTCATATAATTTAGGTATATAAAAATATTTTTTGGAAGTTTACATTAAATATTATTAAAATATACATAAATGTACGTTTTTTATGCGAAATTTAATTTGACATTTATTCAATCATTTATATTTGATACTCTATTTTCTGTATATTATTGAAGTGTTAGAATATTTCGTATGCAATCATTCAAAATAGGTATTATTTCCGTCAGAACTCTTTGCTAACTTTTGTCGCAAAAGTAAGTGCAGCGGATCCCCCACAACATGATATCTCATGAGTATAAAAAAACTTGTCAGTTTTTGAAATTGTTCAACTAGCGATGGTCTACATAATTTCACTCTAAAAAGATATTTTGAGATGATTTATGTACTATGATTTTAAGATATTTTAAAAATATGTATCATGGAATATTCATTAGTAAGATTGTTAAATGAATATTAGAAAACTATCTACCAGAAATATTAAACCGTTAAATAATTACCTGATTTGTAGATCAGGCAGCCAAAATTGTGATTTAAAAAAGCTTCAAGTGTTTATTGAACTCCGAAAAAATGATTGTTAATCAAATAGTGTGTTAAAATAGATTATAGAAACAAACACTTATTTACATTTAAAATGTATCTACCAATGCAGAAACGATTTCTAATGATTTGTTACGATAGAGTAGCTCAAATTGTAATCGATTAAAAACGGGTTTCCAACAAAATATGTCGACTTTGCAACTTTCTTCCTCATTTATATTGACATTAACCAACATATTAATAAATAGATGTCGAATTACATTACAATCCCTTTATCGTCGTTTCACTATATATGTCTGAAGGCTACATGCCTCTTCCAACTGGCATGATATATGGCCTTACTTATATTGATGGTTTCGTTTGAAGCAAAGGTTTCTTGTCAATTTACTCTTTTCAAGTTTGATAAAGAAAAGGGCATTAAAAGAGAATAAGGCTTAAAATATGATGTTTAAGAAATGAAGTATTCAGATGCATTTATATAGGTAATGCAAGTCGTTCAATCGAGTGAACAAATATTGATTATGGAACATGTTTCATATTAATGTCAAGACAAAATCCTTTAGTACGTAAGAGATAAAGTTCCCACTTTTCGAAACATTGAATAACGGCAGTCACCTATGTAATTTTGTTCTTAAGGTCTCCCTAATTCTCAAACATAGACAATCAGGGCAGGATTCTCGACGTATTCCAACATTTTTTGAAGGAAATGTACTATTTAAAAACAAAAGGTCGTTATTTTATTAATAATATATTTTTTCTTGTTAAAGCAATTAATAATTAGTAGCTTAGTAGGAAAGTAAGAAAAAACAAACTTTCCTTTTATTGACATGCAGCTGCATTTTCTCGTTCGTGTCTCATATTTTCGTCAAAGATACGATCTCAATGATTTTTAATGGCATTTCTTTCAAACTCAAGATTAGTATAGAAATCTATAAATGATAGAAGAGTTTTTCAGACAGAGTGTGAGATGGGGCTATAATTATTCCCTACTCCCTGCATAGTATAAATAATGTTCAGAGCGCGAAAAAAATCGGAAAGATAATAGCTTCAATTCTAAGAGTTACAGAAAGAAGGTGTATGCACAAAAGGTTATTTTTATGACTTTTTATATTCCAGTTAGAATGAAATTTTCTTGAAAACCGTCTCTATACAAAACTTTTGTAAATTACGTAACGATCCGTATATTTCGTTATTTTCTTCAATGCATCGAGCCACATTTACTCTGAATACAAATTTGTATTTCTTTATCTTCAAAAACACGCGATATATGAATTAATGTGTTTTCGATGAATAGGTGAATATTGATAAACGTATTTTGACGACAGTGCGATATTGCAGCTAAATATATCAAAATAAATACGTAATTATAACCTGTTAAAGATAACAAAATAATAAATTATGACACCTTGTAATAATATATTTCTTTTAAATGCTAAAGGTGTAAATTAACAACATAATAAATAGCATAATAAATAACAGTAAAATAACTTTTATTAGGTTGTTTGACATGTTTTGGCTCAATCCGAGCCATTTTAAAACAAATGAGAATATTCCATGATTGCAAGGTCTTTGAAGTTATTATTTAAAATGCTATCATTTAATTTTCATATACTTTTTAAAAATTACGGAAGTTATCTTTAATTTTTACTTGGTTGTTTATTTTCATATCTGTAACCCTGGAGTAACTCGAGCCACAATTTCGGTAATTTAAAAGATGCTGTATCGTTACATATTGTATTTTTGCGTGTTAGTATATCTGTGGTTTCTCTTATTATGGATGGATAGTATAGACTGGAGGGAAAATTATTTTACTTTCATTGAAATTTATTTGGATGGTTTCTTCTTGATATAATCTTGCCAGGGCGGTGGTTATTCTATTATACTTAATATCATCTATATGCTCCATTTTCATCACTTACTATCATCTATATGCTTTAATAGTGCGCACTATGTATGTGCAAAGCAATGTTCTAACTGAAAAACTCATTGAGTTGAAACTCGACAGTTTGACTCACTTTCTGTGAATTTTGAGTTCCGTTTGATTCACTTTTTCAAAAAACGATCGTGAATTCAGTTGAACACAAATGATCCGAGATTTTAAGTCCGTATTACAACTCAAACGCATTCAGCTTTTCTCCATCATTTCTGAATTTTTTTTTTCTCGAATATCTCGAACTCTCGTTGATTTATAGTTCCAGTTTTTATTTACAATTTTTTTGTGAGGGAATCTATTGAAATTTATTTAAGAGGTTCGAAAGCATGTAATGATACGTTGTCATTTAATATTCCGAAGATTTAGGTTGAGTGGTTGAATAATAGTGGGAAGCTGTCTGAAGATGGAGCTAAGAGCGTAGTTAAAATTAAAAGTATTGAGGGCGTTGTTTCCTTCTTTCACATAATGACTGTTCAGACTCTCTGGTATTTATGTACATTGTGTTTGTGGTTTGTGTATATTCTGATGACGATTTGATGAACAAATCGAAACACGTAAATTTTAAATTTTAACATCTTCAATGTTTATATTGATATGTTGACGTCTTTTAAGCAAAATAAAAAGTGTTTTAATGTATATTTTAAAAGTTAATTTTAATGGACGTATTTCGACTCTCCACTTTATTTGAAATATAATAACATTTGACTTTTCTCGCCGTTAAAAACATGCATTCCCCTGCCAGTTCCCACGAACTAACTCGAACTTAATTTTCGGATTTTTTTCTAAATGATGAAGTTATTTAATTCGTTCAGTTTTAAAATGCATAAATTCAATTACAAGCGATTTCCTGCAATTGCCACATTTATCTGATAAAGATTTCTCCAAAGAGTGGTTAATAGGGTGATAAAGTTTTCCTGCACAGAAGCTTTAAACCTCAACGGTTGTGACTTCTTTCGGTTTGACTCTGGCTCTGCCACTCGTTCAGATAATATTTTCACGTTGTTTTGAGAGGCTAGATCATATGGGCATTTTAGAATTTAGTTATGTTTAAAAACAAATGGTGTTAAATAATAATGCACTAGAAAAATTGAGTAGACAGTAAATTAGTAAACAAATTGGTCTCTTCTACGTTATAATTAAAGACACACATCACAAGATACACCTAGTTTACTGACTATAACAAATTCGAAAATTTACGTACCAGTAATTTCGCCCGATGATAGTATTGTGTCCAATTTTTTCTGTGACTTATAACAAAATAAAATCCAATGAATAAATGTTACACGAACAACATTTTACAGCGAAAATATGTGGATGCAACCCAATAATGTGTATCAATTTAGTGACACCAACGTACGTAACGTTTAACGTAATAACAATCCCATTTATATAATTCTGGAAAAGATCCTTTTTTCAGTGTGATTTTCACAGGGAAGGTTGTCTAAAAATATGTCTTATAGAAAATTGGCAAAGTTCTGGAATCCCATGAAAGGCTATAGGCTATTGCATACGGGTACAAAATTGGTCTCCAAACCTCCCTTAGCTTCGGCCTCTCAACATTTACCTCTTTGGACAGCCCGAATGTAGATGATGGAAATCCTCTGCTCAGTGTCACAGAAGCGTTTTTTCAACCCTTCAAAGAAATATAAAAACATAAAAAGTATCACAACCATATCAAACAAATTTCAAAGAATTACATTTAGAATAGCAGAAATTTACAGCTGATTTTGGTAGGTACGTTTTGGGCCACATTGAGCTATAAGAAAATTATCGCCAAGTAATCAATCGTTACACATGCGTATTTTAATGAATAAAGTGAACGTTTTTAAAGATATTCTGTGTCGCTGTATTACACTTGTCGAACAAATGAATATTCTTCTAATAAATTTATTTTACATTATATATAACACATGGGCTGAAAAGGTCCCGGTCTGGCACACAGATAGCATTGCAATCACCGAACCGATGCTTTTTTTAGTAAATACTAACCTTTAAAAGGTAGCAGAAAAAATGCCATGACGATTCGCCGTGTGGATAAAATGTTAGAGTGGTTTTATTTGAACAACTTTTTTTATAAACAAAAAAATGGATAAACAAGAATTTCAAGAATTGTTATTTGATGGGAAAAAACGCCGTTCAAATAAAAGCTTCACTTGATAAGCGTTATCCGGACACTGCACAACGCAATTGAACCATTATTGACTGGTATGCTGAATTTAAACGTGGTCGTACGGACACCAGTGATGCACAACGCAAAAGAGGCGAATACTCCGGAAAACAAAAAAAAGTCCACAAAATAGTTTTGGGGAACTGCAAACTGAAGTTGCAGGAGATAGCTCAGACTCTGAAGATATCCAAGGAACGTGTAGATTTTATTTTGAATGAGAATTTGTCTATGAAAAAGCTGTTGTCAAAGTGGGTGCCATAAAATTATGTTATGTATTATAAAATTATTATTTTTATTTATTTATTAAACTATTATTATTAAATTATTATTATTATTATTATTATTATTATTATTATTATTATTATTATTATTAAATTATTATTATTATTATTATTATTATTATTATTATTATTATTATTATTATTATTAAATTATTATTATTTATTATTAAAGCTATGTTATTTATCAAAGTTATAAAGTTATAAACTTATGTAAAAAAAGTTGTGTTTTCTTTATTAGACCGGGAACTTATCAGCCCATGTGTTATTAAGTCTTTTATTTTTAAAGATATTAATAATATTCTGTGAAAGGAAATTTTCATTTGTTGAAAACATTTTTTTTAAATTAATATGTTGAGAAAAAACATTTCTTTAATGAAATCATTTCAAAAGTATTAAAAATATTTGTATTTTTATTAAGTATTTTTTAAATATAATTACTGCTGCATAGTCTGTATCTGTCTTTCCACTTTTAGCTCGAATTAGTTGCTGATAAAATCTAATTACGTTAATTATGATGTAAGCACAATTTATTTTCCAAAAAAATAATGCGCATTCACAAATTAAAGTAATTATGTTTATTATTTACGTAAAAAAACATTCTTTAGAAATAATTAAACGATACCCAAAATAAAATCCTTTTAAAAAGTTAGATATTAAAGCGTGTTGTTGTTTATTTATCATTATTTTTTTAGAGAAAAAAATTGAGTTACTTTTCTCAATGTAGAAAAACACTCTAATTATTAACAAATTTAACTTTAAAACTTTCTTCGAAGAAAATTAACTAATTACTTTTTCAAACATCTTAAATGAATATAATTTTGAAAATCACATAATCAGAGTATGTTAAAAAAACAGATTTTTTGCCTATTAAAAATAACCTATAATAGTATTCTAATTGTAAAAAATGCATAATTAAATATTTCTTTCTTGTACTTTTAACTTATGTGATTATATTTCATTATAACATAGATATTAAAACATTTTTAACTATTTTCAATATAGTTGTGAATTTTTTATGGTTTTGACTGTTCGTTCTCAGTTTGTCTGTCTGCCTATCACTTGGGTTGTCCGCTCTCTAACTTTCATAAATACAGTTGGGTTGCAACGATATATATTATTGATATATAATATATGTTTTGAAGTTTATTCTAAAACGTTTTTATGGAAAAGAAGTGTGTAGCATTTGTTTGGCTTTTATAGATATTCTCATTAATATTCAGATATGTTATAGTACATGGATGGTAATTTGTTAAAGTATATTTTACAGGTGATACACTACTTTAAAAATTGTGAAATTGATGTGATTTATTGTTTTATTAGAATATTGTTTGTGCAGCATTTATTCCTCCGTTACATGGTCATTAAAAAAAAAACCTCAATTGCAATACACGTTTTGGGTATACATTACTAGAAGCTTAGGAAAATTCCTATATTTTATTACGGTGTGCAATAACACCTCTTGTTTATAACATAAGGCATGTGACATTTAATCTGTACAGAACAATTGAGTTGCAGAATTCATCTATTTTATAACCGATAATAGCAATAAGTGTGTTTTCGCTCTGTTAAGCATCTACAAGTGTAAATATATTTTTGTATAATGTGTGTTGTGTATAAATGCTATAGATCATGTACAGAACTAACCAAAAGATGCAATTTAATTAAGTTCTATTGACGGAAAATTTTGAACGTGCATTTTCAGTTGTTTTACACGCTGTCGAGTTGACATAAATTTTACTGCACTATGTTGTCTACTATATATATATAAAACACAAATGGAAATTTCGTTCCGTTCCTTTATAAATCTAACATGTTCTGCTGCATGGAATTTGATGGAACTTGCACTGTTGGATAGATAATTTGTCAGGGAAGGTTTTAGTATATAATATATTGTTCTATGTACATTAGTTACTTAATTATGATAGAAAGTTCTATTATTTTGGCCGAAAAGGTTACCACTGCTAATTTTTTTGGCGACCATTATTGTTGCAGAAAGCAATGAAAAGGCTATACGTCGCGAAAAATAAAAGAAAAACTGTTGCTAATTTTATTAAAAAAAGAAAAAAGAAAGAGAAAGAAAAGAAAAAAAAGAAATGAGTTTTGATGAGAGATAATATTATAAAACGAAAATATTTAATTTAAACATGATTAGGAATGTTCGTAATGCTTAAAAAAATTTACAATTGGGAAGATTGCTATTGAAACAAAATTTGGCGATTTATCTTTTGTTTTCGGCGATTTTGATTTTACTTTTGACCCCAAACAATTTTATTTTAAGCCAAAAGGTGTTTTTTTGTTGCAGAAAGAATTGAAATGACTATGCATCTGGGAAAATAAAAGAGTTGGGTTGATTATTGACGGCCAATTATCTACACTTGGGATATAGGCCCGGGGGGAGTGCCCTCCGTGGGGGGTCTTTCTAAGGGAACCTAACCCGTATTTACGCATGGATAAATCCACGGCTCGAAGAAAACCACGAAAACTCCGAACGATTAGGCCGACGGGCGCGATTGGGATCGAACCCAGCACCTCCCGTCTACCAGCTTCGAGAGCAGAACCTCTCAGCCACTGGTGGGGCTGGAAAAATAAAAGAAAAAACTGTTACTAATTTTATTTAAAAAAAAAGAAAGAAAATTAAAAAAAGAAAAACAGTTTTGAAGAGAGATTTTAAGCTAAAAGGTGTTTTTTCAAGTGTACGACAGCATTTTTGCAGTATTTTTTTTTTTTGGTACTTTTCGGTTAGCCGGGCGCCAGTGATAGATATATACACGTATATATAAACACACATATATATACACATATAGCTACACAAATACATATATATACATACATCTATCTATACTAATATTATAAAGGAGTAAAGATTGTTTTTTTGTTTGTTTGTTTGTTTGAAGGAGGTAATATCTGGAAAAACCGAACCGATTTCAAAAGTCATGGTGGCAAATTGATGGTGACAACCCCTGCTCCAACATAGGCTATATTTTATGTCGGTGCCACTAATCCCAGGGGGGTGCAAAAGCGAAAAACGTTCTAAAATTGCGATTTTTTTTATACTGAAGGAGCTAGAAATTTGAAATTTGGCATTGCAGTTACTTATAAGATGTAAATGCTCTCTAAGAACAAAATAAAAAAAATCGAAATTAAAAAGGGTGAAATGAGCAAAAAGCGTTCTAAAAACATTCTAAATTACAATTTTTATGGAATCTCTGGAACTACAGAACCAATTTTAAAAGTGATGGAGGTAAATTGATGGTGACAACCCCTGCTCCAACATAGGCTATATTTTATGTCGGTTCCACTAACCCCAGGGGGGTGCAGGAGCGAAGAAAGTTCTAAAAGTGCGATTTTTTTTATACTGAAGGAGCTAGAAATTTGAAATTTGGCATTGTAGTTACTTATAAGATGTAAATGCTCTCTAAGAACAAAATTTAAAAAAATCCAAATTTAAAAGAGTGAAATGAGCAAAAAGCGTTCTAAAAACATTCTAAATTACAATTTTTATGGAATCTCTGGAACTACAGAACCGATTTCAAAAGTGATGGTGGGAACTTGATGGTGACAATTCCTGCTCCAACATAGGCTATATTTTATGTCGGTGGCACCAATCCCAGGGGGGTGCAGGAGCGAAAATCGTTCTAAAATTGCAACTTTTTTATACTGAAGGAGCAAGAAATTTGAAATTTGGCATTGTTGTTACTTATAAGATGTTAATGCTCTCGAAGAATAAATTTTTAAAAAAATCGAAATTTAAAAGGATGAAATGAGCGAAAAGCGTTCTAAAATCATTCTAAATTACAATTTCTGTGGAATCTCTGGAACTACCGAACCGATTTCAAAAGTCATGGTGGCAAATTGATAATGACAACCCCTGCTCCAACAAAGGCTATAATTTATGTCGGTGCCACTAACCCCAGGGGGGTGCAGGAGTTAAAAACGATCTAAAATTGCGATTTTTTTTATGCTGAAAGTGTTATAAATTTGAAATTTGGCATTGTAGTTACTTATAAGATGTAAATGCTCTCTAAGAAGAAAAAAAAATCGAAATTTAAAAGGGTGAAATGAGCGAAAAGCGTTCTAAAAACATTCTAAATTACAATTTCTATGGAATTTCTGGAACTACAGGACCAATTTTAAAAGTGATGGAGGTAAATTGATGGGGACAACCCCTGCTCCAACATAGGCTATATTTTATATCGGTTCCACTAACCCCAGGGGGGTGCAGGAGCGAAGAAAGTTCTAAAAGTGCGATTTTTTTTATACTGAAGGAGCTAGAAATTTGAAATTCGGCATTGTAGTTACTTATAAGATGTAAATGCTCTCTAAGAACAAAATTAAAAAAAATCGAAATTTAAAATGGTGAAATGAGCAAAAAGCGTTCTAAACACATTCTAAATTCCAATTTCTATAGAATCTCTGGAACTACAAAACCGATTTCAAAAGTGATGGAGGGAACTTGATGGTGACAATCCCTGCTCCAACATAGGCTATATTTTATGTCGGTGGCACCAATCCCAGGGGGGTGCAGGAGCGAAAATCGTTCTAAAATTGCAACTTTTTTATACTGAAGGAGCAAGAAATTTGAAATTTGGCATTGTTGTTACTTATAAGATGTTAATGCTCTCGAAGAATAATTTTTTTAAAAAATCGAAATTTAAAAGGGTGAAATGAGCGAAAAGCGTTCTAAAATCATTCTAAATTACAATTTCTGTGGAATCTCTGGAACTACCGAACCGATTTCAAAAGTCATGGTGGCAAATTGATGATGACAACCCCTGCTCCAACAAAGGCTATAATTTATGTCGGTGCCACTAACCCCAGGGGGGTGCAGGAGTGAAAAACGATCTAAAATTGCGATTTTTTTATACTGAAAGTGTTATAAATTTGAAATTTGGCATTGTAGTTACTTATAGGATGTAAATGCTCTCTAAGAACAAAAAAAAAATCGAAATTTAAAAGGGTGAAATGAGCGAAAAGCGTTCTAAAAACATTCTAAATTACAATTTCTATGGAATCTCTGGAACTACAGAACCGATTTCAAAAGTGATGGAGGGAAATTGATGGTGACAATCCCTGCTCCAACATAGGCTATATTTTATGTCGGTGCCACTAATCCCAGGTGGGTGCAAGAGCGAAAAACGCTCTAAAATTGCGAGTTTTTATACTGAAGGAGCAAGAACTTTCAAATTTGGCATTGAAGTTAATTACAACATGTAAATGCTCTTTAAGAATAAATTTAAAAAATCGAAATTTAAAAGGGTGAAATGAGCGAAAAGCGTTCTAAAAGCATTCTAAATTACAATTTCTATGGAATCGCTGGAACTACAGGACCGATTTCAAAAGTAATGGTAGCAAATTGACGGTGACAATCCCTGCTGCAGCAGCATCTTTTATAAAAAGCAATGCATTGCTGACGAGTGGGTTTTTCGCTAATTGTTGCCACAGATTAATCTCGAAAAATGAAACATTTGAAGTTACTGAAAAAAATAATAGCTCGAGAAGTATTTGCCAGAAAATTGTTAGACAAACTGCGTTTGAAAGGTAAAAAATTGTATTTTTCTTGATATAAATTTCAAATCTAATGATTATGCCGTTTTTTAAATATTGAATTTAAAAAAATACCAAATTTCACAATGGAGTACCATAGCGAAACCTTCATGCGTAAAAAGATAATGATAAGGGCAACGTGTGCTGACGTGTATATTGGCTATTTCACGAGTCACAAATTATAGTAGCTTTATTATTCTGTTAAAATATAAAAGTGGATTATGAAATGTCAATATTTTGTTTGATTAAAAGTTCGTTAAGAGAAATTGACCAGCGTAGCGGGCGTAGCTTGCTAGTATGTGTATAAAATGCATATTATGTACCATATAAAAGGATATTTCCTAAAACGTATTTTGAGTTGTGTAAAGTGCTTTCTTGTCACATTAAGTTTTAGTGTGATGTATATAAATATCTATAGATCATATACAGGGCTGCAAAAAAGGAATTCGAACACATTACAATTTGTGAACGGTAATTTCTGTAAATTAGTTTTAAACTGTGCTGTCCGTTTGCAAATTTCATATTTAAATGTCTTAGTCCATCGTATGAAAAAAATGAGTTTCATAAAAATATTCCAACATAGTTCTAAAATGTTTTACACTCTTTGCATGATGTATGTTTATATATATATATATATTAGCTAATGTGTATTAATTGAAAATATATATAAAATAGTTTAGCAATTAATATCTATTTACCTATCTATCTACATATATGTTGTATAGTGGTTGTCTGTCTGCTAAGAATGACTGCATGATCTCGAAGATCTCCAACTGCGTTATGTTCCACTGATAGGCTCTATTAAAATTTTATACACTACTCGAAGTAAAAATTAAGCACTTCCGGTGTTATACTGTTTGTTAATTCACCACAGATCAGCCGAAAAAGGTATTGCTAGATTAATTTTACTAGAAAGATATTACTTAAAGTCACAGCCGTTAGGGTTCTTAGAAGAAATGGTGTAAGGTGTCAGGCCCGAAATGCAGGGATTTCCCAAAAATAAATCTTTGAGGCCTTTCTTTGAAGAAATATATTTACTTTTCTAACTGACAACTCCACAAAAAGTTAAAACCCTCCACTACTTGTAATTTATCATAGCACGAGAATGAGTTACTGCATAATGCAAATTTACACTCCACACATATGTTCAATCCACATTTTCTTGATAAAGATGTTAATTTACTTTTTCCATACTGACAGACTCCTGATTCCTCATGGCACGATTATTTTAGCAATCACAAAAACGTACAACAATCCACTCCGAGCGCGACAGTACGTTTTAAGATGGAACCTGAAAAGTCATTGAGTTTAAACAAATGGATTTTCGAAAGAAATATTAATACGTGGATTGCTGTTAAGTAGTACTTGGAAGAAAATAAAATAATGTACACTTTTTTAATAAATAATGAAAATGAATGTTTGAAATATTTTTAGACAGGGAAGAATTAATAACTACGGTTGTAATTTGATTTATGCGGGACCACATTTTCAGAATACTTTTTTACGATAAAGCGGAATTATAATTTTTTTAATGTACATGTACATGCATATAGAATGCTAGTTAGATAGGTATACAAATATACATACATTGATAGAAAGAAGTAGACATAGTACGGACATCTAAGTAGGGATTATATGTTTAATTTTAGTTATAGATTTCTTTAACTTATTTTTTGAATGACTTGGATGTCGTTTAACATTCAAAGACTGTCTGTTATGTTTTTGCTGATTAATAGTCAATTTTTAAACCATTAGTCTTCTTATTACAAAGAAAAAAAACATATGTTATTTTTCACCCTAATTATATCCATATCCATAATTATTATCCATGCTCTAATGCATATTTCCGAATATTTCAAATACTTGTACAAATCTCAGAAAATTACAGAATTATGGCGTACATTAAATTTTATGAATTCTCAACATTATATAACATTAAAACCTTTTTTCTTTTTTATTGCTGGGAAATACCAAAAATATTTATAAAATCCAGAGTATCAAAAGTTTTAACCCATCAAAAATGTTTTTTGTTTTCTTTGTGTGTTTTATGTTACACATGAAGTATGCCCCATGTAATAATGTAAGGTTTAACAAAATCTGTTTAATTTTTAACTGTTTTTATGTAACACGTGTATTCTATTTCCGCTGTTTTTCATCATTCTCTAAGGTTACTACATTTTATTTCTGATGAGAGTTGTAGGATTTGCCTCTGTAAACTAAAGAAACATAAAAAGGGAGGCAAAAAAAAAAATGACACAACTGTATTCATTGTGTTAACAAGAATATTGAACGACTTACGTAACTGTTACATTTTAAATAATTTCCTTATTTCTTTATTAATTACTTATAGAGAAATATAAATTTTATACCTTTAAGAAATCACAACTGAAACTCATTCTTAATGAAGATTTTGTTATAGTAAGTGTACCTTGAGAGGCATTTGCATTACAATCTTTCAGATTATAAGATGACACGTTTTCTAACTACCTGTTTTATTCAAACAACGTATTTTAATGAAATGCGTGTGTCCAATTTTAGGGATATACCTAAAATTTGACACAATATGTTAAGAAAACTCTTAACTTTTATATTTTTGAAGTCTTACATTTTTTTTTCTTTCACCATGAACTTGTTTGAACTTTTACTTAGCACGTTTCTCCGTTAATAGATGGCAGCGCATAATAATCTTCAATCGGACTTTCGATTCCTTTTAAACATTTGTTTCGTTTTAACCTTTCTGTTGTATTCACTAGATTTTCACCACTACATACCTCCAATCATGTTATTGGTCGGAATTCGATTCTTTGTCTCTCATACTTTATGTTTTGATCTCTAGACTTTTAGTTCGCTTTAACTTTACATACTGAAGACGATTGCAGCTGCAGGTCGAAACGTTCATTTTATGTATATGTAATCATAATTAAATTTTACAAGTTCATATAATTGTTCTTGTTTTATGTACCATTAAGTAATTTTTCTTCCTTTATATATAAAAAAATGTATTCATAAGGTAAATGATAAGTAAAGAAAATAATTATGTTAAATTTTAAAAAAATGATATACAAAAAAAAAGCATTTTTACTAAAAAAAAAAATATTTTTCACGTATAATTAATTTTTAAATATTTTTTAAGCATAGATAGTCGAAATATTTTCTTTTTTAAAGTTATTCGAAAAGTATTTTTTAAGATTTTTTCCTTCTCTGAATGGGCTATTTAGAGTTTAATGTTCTTTTTACTTTCCTCTAACCACGTTAACAAATTTTTGAAGTAGGTAAGTTAATTTCAAAATTCATAATTTAAGTTTTAAAATAAACTTCTCTTATATTTAATTTTTAAGGAATATGTTCTAAAATATTTTTAAACAAACTGAATCAAACCATGTAATCAAAACATTTTACTTTTTATAGGTTATTTCAAAAGTTACTTTTTCAAAGTTGCTTCTTAAGCTTTTTTCCTTCTCTGAATTGACCGAGTTTAATGTTATTTGTACTTTCCTCAAACCACATTAATTACTTTTTGAACTAGGTAAGTTAACTTCAAAATTCATAATTTATTCTCTTATATTTTATTTTTAATGAATATATTCTAAAATATTTTTTTAACTACCGGAAGAAAAATTAAGTTTATATGCGTTTTATGCGTATTTTTACCAAAATGCAAGAAAGCCGTTAGAAGATCAGAGGGTTAAAATTACATAATTGATTTATACATAACGTACTTGAAAACCCCTTCAAATCTCATCGCTTTTTTGGGATGTTTCTGCATAAATAGACAACGGGTAACAGAAAAAAATGATGCAATATTACTTACATATAGCATGTCATGTTTGTACACATAAAGAAAGAAAATAATATGAGTTAAAGATAACATAAACTCTTCGAAATATAAATATCGAGAAAAGTAATCTTTCATACAAAGCACATTAGTTTTAAATAATAAAATAAAAAGCAGACTTAATTTTTAAAAAAAAATGAAACCATTTCCACATTTTAGAAACTATTCAAATATAATTTATCCTTTAATTAAATAATAAAACAAAATAAATGTTTTTCAATGTACGCACATAGAAGTTAGCTTTTCGTAACTTTTACTGTTAATTCAACAAGATTTCTTCCACAATTCCATTTGTAACGTTAAAAATATACTTAGTTAAAAAGTAATAGTTTAACGATTACTCTTTGGATGACAAAGTTTTTCTTCCCTTAGTTAAAACCACAGAAACAAAGTAAATTTTTTCGAGTTTAGTGAAACAATGTCAATTGTAAATTAAACTAAAAAACTAGAAAAGAAAAATCAAAACTAGTAATTTTACTTTCTCTGTTAATTTTCAGCAAAATCTATTTAAAAAAAAGTATGTGAAGCCTGTAAATAATCTTAGATGGTTTTCTAAATATTTTTACAGTATTTTCTACTTTAATATAGTAATGTAAATTCTAGATAACGGTCATTTTCATTATCTAAACGAACTCCGAAGCATAATTTAATATACATAAGCAAAATTTAGAATACATATCAATAATAAATATTGAATTTTGATTTTGTCGCTATTTGTGACAACAAATTTTGTGCAACGTGAAAATTGGGCCGTTAAAGAACACTGATGTTTTTCTTGCTTATACATTTAAGAATATTAAGATAATGCATTTAAGAATATTTTATTCCTACAGAGTGTTGACAAAACACAGTTATATTGCTAAATGTTCATGGGTGTAATTTAAACACTATTATACGTTTGTAAGCTTTTGTAATTATTTTTATCGAACAGAAACTAATTACAATTAAGTGTTCCTCGTAATTTACTTAAATAACCAGAAACAAATTTTAAATTAGGTATATTAAATTTCAAATTCAAATTTTTAAATTTCAACTTTTCAATACATTATGCAGACGAACCGCTTGATCAGTTACATGTTATTTTTTAGCTGATATAGCTAATAAATCTTTCATTTTTTCGTAAATATCCTTTTTTCCCCTTTGTATCACTTTTTATTTCAACTGCTAGCACAAGAGGATGGTTCACAGATTGCCAAATAAGATTGCTATAATCAATATTTGTAGCTGGATGATAAGGGATTTTGCACAAATTGTCATTTATTTTTTTTATTTTTTATTAATGCATTAGTTTTTCTGGGAAAACCGCCAGAACGAGCTTATTTCAACATTAAAATAATTAGGAAAACTGAAGCTTCCGGTCTAAAGCTACTTGTTGACTAACTCGTTTGTTGGAAGTCAGTTAAGGAAAAATGAGAATTAGTGAAAAATCTCTTATCATCCATTTACTTTTCGAAGACGACTGAAATTCAACTGACTATATAGTCGATATATTTATGAATTATTATCATGTTCGACTGGTCTTTTTATATAAGTTCCAAATAACAAAAAGAAATTTTTGCGCGTGCGCAGTCAAATGGTATTTCGTACACTTACTCATATTTTATTAAATATTTAATATATTTACATTCCAATTATACTATGCGGTTTCTATTATATGTTGTCAATTTTCCTGAAATTGGCGTCAAATTTGGTTGAAAACTCTGCATGCCATGGACAAAAAAATGAAAATATTTATTGAATTTTTTATAGAAATCGTTATAGCTCCTTGAATATACTGGCTATTCTTACACAAAGGAATAAAATAATTTAAGGTATACACATTGACATGTTCTCTAGCGGCAGATCATTCAGTGCATATTATTTTACAGACTGATCCCAAATATTATTTTTCCGGTCAATTTGTTGTTGGTTCCCTAATTGCAAGTGTGATAAAAGGTTCGTTGAAAAATATGAGGTCAAACATGTTCTTTATATATTGAAAGTCCAAAATAAATTCGTTAAGTGTTTCTCTAGATATTCGACAGAGTACCTAAAATGGAAAGCGTTCGAATATTTTGGTCATGTATTGTATTTTTAAATTGTTTTCAGACATAATTTTAAAATGCATTCTTCCAATTTTCTGGCATATTAGATAGTAAAATGCACCTCCTGAGGTATTTAAAAAAGATAAGAACCCCCTCCCTTCCTAAATTGTGAATTTAAAATTTAATGTAAACTAGTCTTATAGTTTCATTCGATAGAAGTTTTGTAAGACATTTGCTTTTAAAATTAACGTGGAATTTATGGGCATTTCTACAAAAGTGCAGATAATCCCTCAGAATCTCAGAAAATTAAAAATATCTAATAATTATGTACAGGGAATGATTAAAAATTTATTTTACAAAAATGCTTTACGGAATATCTCTGTTTTAAATATTAACATAAAATCGAGATAATTAGCATAATGTAGCATATATAAATTAGCATAAATACCCAGTGTCGTCTTTTATAATGCCTTTGCAAGTATTATAAATAAGTAATAAATAGCTATGTTACGGCAGACAACATTTAAACACAATATTTTATTACTTGTATATAAAATAAAGAAAAATCAACGTTTGCTATCAATAAAATAATTTATTATTAATTGTAAATTCATCAAATAAATATGGCTAAATTAAAAGAAATGCACTTTAGTTTTTTACTATAAGAAAAAAGGAGAACGTCCATATGAAAAAAAATGTATTTTCCAATTTAAAAATATATTGGAGAGTATTTTATACATAATTCTAAGAAAACCGCAATTATATTTAATGTTTTGAAAGGGCACATTTAGATGTTGAATTTTCCTGGTTTAAAATTAATTTAGGAAGTTTTATTCTTTAAGTCATTTTGAAAGTTATAAATAAACATGTTAGATCGTTCTTTAAGATTTTCTTTCTCTAACGCACACTCCCCCCCCCCTTTTTTTTTTTAAACCACAGAAACTAATTAAACTAAACGTTTTTTTTTTTTTTTTTTTTTTTTTTTTAAGATTTTCGCAAACAATGTTAGGAACAGATTCAACGAGATAACTAAATTTTAAAGTTAAGTTTAAAGTAATTTTTTATTCTCTTGAGCCACATACCGAAAGTAAGCAGTAGGAAATTGTTAATAACACTTAAAAGTTTTTTGAAGATTAATTTTCTCATTTAAAATTATCTTCTTCGATAGGAATAAATATTACTCCTAAATACATGACAATGTTTAGTGACTTTCATGCCCCTTAAAATATGCTTAAAATAGCAAATTTAATATTTATACCCAAATGATAGCACAAATTTTCAAAAATCACAATTGTTATTCTTTTAAAATATCACTATACAAGTGTGGTAGAAAGATATGCGTTGTATTTTCCAGTAAATCTCGAAAATGACTTAATAAAATCAAAAAATTAAGATATTATTTCGTTTTCTTTACGTATCGTAAATAAGCTTCGTTAATTACCGAAATTTTCCTAGTTTGTGCTAGGAAATATCTCATTTAATATGGCTAAATTTTCTTACAATCAACATTTTATTCTAAAATTTAATATTTATACCGAAATAATAGCTCAAATTTTCAAAAATCCCAATTCTTATTCTTTTAAAATATCACTATACAAGTATGGTAGAAACATATGCGTTGTATTTTCCAGTAAATCTCGAAAATGACTTAATAAAATCAAAAAATTTAGATATTATTTCGTTTTCTTTACGTATCGTAAATAAGCTTCGTTAATTACGGAAATTTTCCTAGTTTGTGCTAGTAAATATCTCATTTAATATGGCTAAATTTTCTTACAATCAACATTTTCTTCTAAAATTGCATATTTATATTTTACATAAGAGGAGAGATTTTTCATTTATAAATTAGCTGTTATCCTTAATATGTTTCACAAAGTGTATAAAAAATGTTATTATCTCCAACATTTGAAACTGTTACTCTAAAGAGAAGATAGAAGATATTTTTCTCCATTAATTACATGTTGTCAAAATAATAAATTGTGTTCTTTCATGAAAATATATTTTGCGAATAAGTGAATAAATTATTTTCTTGCAAAGTAATTAAGGTAGAAATTGGTTTCTTGAAAATTTAATAGAAATAATATAACTCTTGTTAAGTTGTTCAAAATAACTTTTAGCAGAGGCGTTTCCGTTATTTAAAATGGATACGAACACAAAATATTCAGATTTAAAATAAAATACATACGGTTTAAAAATTCTTATGTGGGCACGACTAAATAGAATATATCATCATTTAGACAAAAATTATTTTTCTTTTTTTTTTTTTTAAATCAATTAAATGAGAGAAAAATAAATACCATTTCTTGACTAAAAACATAAATGTATGTAAGGTATTCAATAGAACCAATTTCAATAATTCCACAAATTGTAAACACTTTAAGAAAGCTATACATAAAAATTCACAGAAGCTATATTAAAAATAAGATTATAAATTAACCTCTGCATTTAATGCACTTTATTCAAATTTAAAAGTATCATTATCTTCAATCAAGCAGGGCGGTCGCTCTGCCAAGCCAAGCTTAAAAAAAAAAAAAAAAAAAAACGCCACACAAACAACGCCAAGAACTGGAATAAAGACCGCTAATCAAGCAGGGCGGTCGCTCTGCCAAGCCAAGCTTAAAAAAAAAAAAAAAACGCCACACAAACAACGCCAAGAACTGGAATAAAGACCGCTAATGCTTATATACAGAAAGCAACTTCGCATGCTTATATACAGAAAGCAACTTCGCAATGTTAAATCGACAAAACATGCCAGATTAAAATATCAGATATCAAACAAACCAAGTGACGTAGAAAAAAAAACGAAAACTAGAAGAATCTAAGGAAGAATTTCTTCAATTTAAGACCAAACTCATCTCCATAAGTGATTTATAAACAGAGATATAGCTTTTTTTTAAAAACGTCGAGTTACTTAAAATGATCACTATTTTCTTCGTCAAACTTTTTTTTTCAAACAAGCTACAGGCCTTAATATTGGGCAGAATAAAAAAAGGATTGCATTTTTGGACAAGTAATTACGTAATCTATGTGCTTTTATAAAATTCAGTGTAAAAAAAAATATTTTCTATCCTTAATTAGCAAAAAACTGTTAATTAACTTGGCGATTAAAAAATTATGCCAAAACAGAGATAAAACCCGCCAACGACCATGTACCATCTGTATTAAAATAGCACAAATCAGTTACAGGTTATAATATAACCACATCAAATTTCATCTGCAAGTCAGCCATTTTCTTCTGAAGATATTTTTTTAAAAAATAAAACTTCACAATTATAAGAACATATATTTTATCAAATAATTAAATATGACTGCAAACTGTGGCATATGATTGTTTCTAACATGAATAAGTATGAGAAATTGCCGGTTACGGATAAGGGTCTGGGTAGCTCAGTCGCAGAGCGTCGGCATGGTGCGCATAAGGTCCCAGGTCCGAGTCCAGGCCCAGGTCAATTTTTCACTCATGCTTGTTTAGTGTATTTAATTGTCTGATAAAATGCGTGTTCTTATAAATATTGTAAAATAAAGTAATCAGACGTAGTGTTTATGCTTTAAAAATATTTTAAATATATAATTTACGTTTTTAGAAAGATCTTTAAAAATAAATTAGTTTTTCAGGGAAGATGTACCTTCTAAAATGTATACATTAAGAGTTATCGCCATTTAAAATTTCTTTCCAAACGTAAACAAAAATTTTGAAATGAATTAAATGTGATTCATTTATTTCTAAAAATAAAAAAACACGGTAAAGGACAGGCATTTCGTTCGCAGGAATACCTTTCACGTCATCTACTATGTATACGAGGCTAGCGAAAAAGAAAGGCTACCGCGGTGCTTTACGCGTATCTTTTTTTACAGACCGCGGGAATCACGTGAGGCTCGAATCCACCAAAGCAGGTGTACGAAAAGAGCATCACGTCACTCTAGCTGTCTGTAAAAAAAGATAAGTGGAACGCACCGCGGTAGCCTGTCTTTTTCGTTAGCCTCGCTATATATATATAAAACACAAACGGAAATTTCGTTCCGTTCCTTTATAACTCGAGATCTCCTGAATGGAATTTGATGGAACTTGCACTGTTCGAGAGATAATTTTTCAGGGAAGGTTTTAGTATGTAACACAACGTTCTACGTATAATAGCTATCGAATTATGATAGAAAGTTCTGTTATTTTGGCCGAAAAGGTTACCATTGCTAATTTTTTGGCGATCATTACTGTTGCAGAAAGAAATGAAAAGGCTATACATCTCGAAAAATAAAATAAAAACTGTTACTAATTTCATTTAAAAAAAAAAAAAAAAAAAAAAAAAAAAAGAAAGAAAAAAAAAAAGAGTTTTGATGAGAGAATATTATAAAACGAAAATATTTAATTTAAACATGATTAGAAATGTTCATAATGCTTAAAACATTATTCAAGGGGCAAGATTTCTATTGAAACAAGTTTGGCGATTTATCTTTTGTTTTTGGCGATTTTGATTTTACTTTTGACCCCAAACAATTTGATTTTAAGCCAAAAAGTGTCTTTTTTTGTTGCAGAAAGAATTGAAATGGCTATACATCTGGAAAAATAAAAGAAAAAACTGTTACTAATTTTATTTTTTTTTAAAAAGAAAGAAAAGAAAAAAAAGAAAAACAGTTTTGATGAGAGATTTTAGTCCAAAAGGTGTTTTTTTTTTCAAGTATACGACTGCATTTTCGCAGTATTCTTTTTTTGGTACTTTTTGGTTAGCCGGGCGCCAGTGATATATATATATATATACACACACATATATACACATATATCTACACAAATACATGTATATACATACATATATATATATATATATATATATGTGTGTGTGTGTGTGTGTGTGTGTGTGTGTGTGTGTGTGTGTGTTCATATATCACTGGTACCCGGCTAACAGAAAAGTACCTTTTTTTTATTCAAATGCAAACTATATTAATGGCAATATACTTCTATTTACTTCTACATATATGAAATTTCGTTCCGGCTGCTTATAACTCGAGTTCTGCTGAATGCATTTTCGCAGAACTTAAACTAAGATAATTTTTAAGGGAAGGTTTTAATGTATAACATATCGTTCTACGTAGCTTAGTTATATAATTATTCTGGGAAGTTCTATAATCAGATCAATCCCATTATGAAAGATTAGCCTTTTTAAAAGATTTTGCCGAATGTATTTCGATGGAACCTATACTGTTAAATAATTTTCTAGGGAACGTTTTATTATATAACGTTGCTTAGTTCTAGAATTATAGGGGGAAATTCGAAAATCGGATGACCATTTTTTTTAATCAAATATTAGCCTTTTCAATATTTGATTCCGATTATGACAGATTAGCCTTCTAAAAAAGTTCTACTGAACGGATTTTGATGAGAATTGTATTGTTAGTTAGATGCTATTTCAGAAATGGTGTTAATGTACTATATATTGTCCTACGTTGCTTAGTCCAACAGTTATGTGTGAAGGTTATATAGTCAAGTGAACCCGATTCCGAAATATTAGCCTTTTTGATAGTTTTTACTGGGCGTATTTTTTGCGACTTGCATTGTTAAGTAGATAATTTGTAAGGATTGTTTTAGTATATTTTATATCGTTTTGTTGTTTTAGAATTATGTGGAAAAGTTCAATAATCAGATTATCAAAGATTAGCCTTTATAAAAACTTCTTCTGAATGGATTTTGTTAGTTAATTTGTTTGCATTGTTATTTGGATAATTTTTAGTGATGGTTTTAGTATATTGCATATAGTTTTATCATTCTTTAGCAAACCCTAACTGTAAATGACCAAATAAAAGAGTTGGTCCTTAACAGCTAAAATTTTGACTGCACATTAGAAAATATAATAGCACAATCGCGTCATTTTTCAGTAATGTGGAAGGATATTCCACGTAAATATACAGATTGCTTTCAAATACAAGGTCAAATTAAACGATACATTTCGTTTGATTCAGGGTTCATTTGTAGAAACCGACCAGCGCAGCGGGCGTAGCTTGCTAGTTTTCCTATAAATTAATGAAATCCAGTTGTTAAATTATTTTTGTTTTAGAAGTGAAGTTTCCATTTAAATTTATTGTAACAGTACAATGTTTAATTGAATAAAATAAGGTAAATCTAAGAAATTGCTAAGAAATTCCAAACATGCACAGGGCAACGCAAAAAAAATAAAATAATAATAAACAAAAAATAAAAAATAGATAAATAAATAAATAAATAAATAAAAATCAGCTTTCAGAAATTCTAAAAATTGTTCCGCTATTCATATTATGTATCTTCGGGGTCCATCCTCCCACTTTCAGCCCTCCCACCCAAAGGGGGCACTTTTCTAAATTTTGCCGACAACTCTCATGTGATATATCGTTGGAAAAGTCTGTGAACGCTTAATCATAATATGCAGGGGGGGGGTATTTTCTAAATTTTGCACATACCCCTCATGTGATACATCGTTGGAAAGGTCTGTGACCGCTTAATCCTATTATGCATCTCCGGTGTTCAACCCCTCTTTTGCCCCCCAAGCGCGATTAGCTTTCACCACCAGGGGACGCTTTCCTATATCTGTTCCTACGAGTCGGATCACGACGGGGTATGGCTCATTCGACTCGACATCAATAGAGCTTTCCGATTTTAGTTCGTTTTTTCACCACCAGGGGGCACTTTTCTATCTCTGGTTCTATGGGCTAGATCACGACGGGGTACAGTTCATTCGACTCGACATCTATAGCCTTAACGATTTCAGTGCCCGAGGTTCATACAGAACAGATTGCGCTACCTGGTGGTGGAAGATGGAACTTGAGCGTGCGCAGCACGACTGCTATACGGTGCCGAAGGCAGCGGGGACCCGTGTTGGAAGTTAGTTTGGTTAGAGGTTTATACTATTCGATGTGCAAATTAAGGGATTATACGGTGCCGAAGGCAGCGGAGAACCAGGTCGGAGGTTCGTTCGGTTCGAGGTTTATCTTATTCGAGGTTTTACAAGATTCGAGGCCCCGATATAAATTAGGGGTCCACTAGCGGGCGAAGCCAGCTAGTGCTAATAATAAAACAGCGTGATATCACGTTTGATTTCAAATGCAGCGCTCACACGCTATGTACGTATTGCATTTTTATTCATTTCATCGATAAGTCAGTGATATTTTTTAGGGGGGGATAACAAGTATTATAACAAGCCACATTTAGTATGTTGTTATGAGTTTAATTTAAAAATCTACTGGTATTTCTAGTTAACCTTTTAAACAATGACTGAAAGTAAAATGTAATTTTAAATTATTTCTCATGTTTAGATTATTTAAATTATGTTTATTCTGTTTTAAAAAAAAAGAAATGATATCTACAAAAACAACTTTTCAAAAGTAAAAAAAAAAGGCCAAGCGTAAAAAAAAAAAAAAAGTTGTGTCTAAAAAATGGTGTGATATCAAATTTCCCAGCTATTATATTACTTTTTTAACTTTTTTCCATTAAATAAGTTATCATATATATAAGTCGAGTGCCTACGTATATGTTAATAGAAATCGTTTTCTCCTGTACTAAATACATCCTAACGAGTTTCTGAAAATTCAATTTTTTTCAAATTATGCATGATGGGCTTGGCGGCCATCTTTTCATATTTCTAAGCACCCAAATTTCTAAAGTAAAAGCGTAATATGTTTGCAATGTAATATGTTTATAACAATTTCGAACTTCAGATTTTAACTACGAACAGATAAATTACATAAGACTGATATTTTGAGAAATTGATTTTTACTAGTTTGAAATTATTAATTACTGTAAAAAATAAATCATAAGATGAATCTTTAAGATAAGTCATCATTATCTTAAGACACAATTTTCAGATCATACAAATCTATAAATGAAACGCTTAAAATATTTGCTTAAATAACAATTTTGAACTTCTGATTTTAACTACGGATTTGGATGCTTAGAATTTTGTGAATAATATGCAAAGATGGCCGCCAAGCCCATCATGCATAATTTGAAAAAAATTGAATTTTCAGAAACTCGTTAGGATGTATTTAGTACAGGAGAAAACGATTTCTATTAACATATACGTAGGCACTCGACTTATATATATGATAACTTATTTAATGGAAAAAAGTTAAAAAAGTAATATAATAGCTTGGAAATTTGATATCACACCATTTTTTAGCCACAACTTTTTTTTTTTTTACGCTTGGCTTTTTTTTTTACTTTTGAAAAGTTGTTTTTGTAGATATTTTATACTGTTACTTACTTCAAAATATGCATTAACTTTAAAGATAGTTTTCTTGCTGTCATAAAAATTTAATCTATTCTTTAAAAGTGTTTTATGAAACATGTGGAGTGAAGACTTTTTTTAATGACAGTTAATGTGGAATATTCGAAATAAATAGAAACAAACGAAAACTGATTAACTTGCTACATTATGCAAAAGAAATTTTAATGATGCCTTTTTTATTAGGAAGGGTATAGATTAATAAAATTTTAATGAAGCACGTGTATTACGAATTTTAGTTTAGTAAATTTATGTGATCATTTATTATTTAAAATCTTTATCATTTAAAAAATAAGAAATTACATTACTTTTCTAAGCTTCTAAGTTCTTCTTGACAATTGAAATTATTTAACATACAACTTTAAAAGAATTCATAAAAATATACATTTTTACACGTATTTACAATCATATAGGACCTATGTATTTTTATTTTACATAAGAATAATATTTTTTTTTCATTTATAAATTAATTTTTAATTCTAGTGTATCCAATAAAAAGTATGATACGTTTCATTATATTCAATAATTAAAACGAAGCACAACGAATATCCTTTTCCTGAGGTCGAAGTTATGATATGGAAATAAATAAACGAAAATAATCAATCATGTTCAGCTACAGAAATAAAAACTTTTAACAAAGGATTTTTATTTGCAATGATAAAAATCTGAATCAATCTGTCCAGACATTCAACCGTTTTGTAAAAAATGGTTGTTTGAGCATATTATGAAGCGTTCTCATTGGATATACTAAAATTACGGTTAAGTAAACGTTATACTTAAAAATGTTTTGAATGACTGTACAATTAGCTGGCAATTTTTATCAGTGTACATACAATTAATAAAAATATGGATTGCAGGCTAGAAAATGAAATTCATTAGTCAAAATATCATTTCTTGTCCTTTACAGTTTCGTTATATTATAGATTACATTTGAAAAAAAAAATCGTTAATCAAATTCATTTTTATTAGCTATGTCACAAAAGCATAAAAGAAACTGTCTTTAACACACAATTTCGTTAATAGAGGCACTTGTTTACATACCACCGTAATGATAATTATAAGATAGTATGTCTTTTAACGATTCTTCTTTCTATAGTAATAAGAAGACACCCTTATCATTTAAATATTAGGGAGTGAGTGTATTTTTATTTTTATTTATTTTGTCCGCTATTAGAAAAAAACACAGGGATTCACAAAATGACTAGGAATTATATCCAATGGTTGGAGTATCATAGTTGAGATTTTTTTCCAACCGAGCGAAAATATGCCAGTCGAGGATATCGACGGGATAGCTCAGTAGGGAGAGCAAACCAAAGTACCCAGGTTCGAATCCTGGTCCCAGCATATTTTCGCTCTATTGGAAAAAAAATCTTAACTATGGTACTCCAACCATTGTATATAATTTACCTAGTTGTATATACTTTCCTTTGTTCATTATGACTACGAATTGTTTAATGTTTCCTAATTAACAACACTGTCATGAATAGACACTTTGCTGCAGAAAAATCGGCGACAAAAACTGTCCAGTAATTCGACTCCTTTTAAAGATAATGGTTACTTTACCATATTATAAAGTGTATCTGACCATATCTTTAACCAAATTCGGGTCCGAATAGATATAATTTACGGTTATGTATTTATTTTCTATGTAAGCAATCGCATGACTGGACAGTTTTCTGCAAAATTTTAACACTATGAATTATACCTATGAAATTCCATTTCTTCTTAATTCTCTGAAAGGAAATAAAGTGAAAACATTCAATTAAAATCGGCTGCCAATTTCAATACTAGCTTTTTTGTTGCAAATTAACAGCGAAATGTACCTTGAATGTTTTTTTCTATCTTTATATGTTTATATAAAAAGCAGGTATAAAGTCATGCAAATTGTTTTAGCAAACAAATGCTAGAAGATAAATGGATAACATATTTTGATGTAGTTTTTTTTCTACAGTGTAGCAATGAGGAAAGTTACTGAACGTATTAAATTTAAATTACACAAAAAATAATGTTCCAAATATAAAAGGGGAATTTATCCTCATAGAAAAAATTGCCATCAAAATTGAAAAAGTACGGTAGTACCTCGTTAGAAAATGACTTCTGATATCCTATGCAAAAATATCATTCACAAATATTAAAATACAAACGGAAAATTTGAAAAGAACGCTTCGATTGGCTTGCGAGTATGTTCCCGATGCTAGTGTAGGCTGTTAATGCTTGGATTTTGTTAATGTAGACTATTTTCAAGAAAAATGATACTATGTCCATTTTCTTTTCTTCGGAAACTTTTAAATGTAATGCGAAAATCATTTCAAGTGAAAAAAAACAAAAGCAAACAAAAAACAAGAATACTGTCACATTTATAACATTTTTGCACGTAAGAAAGTTGTCAGCATATTATCTACCCTAAAACGTCAAGCAAGTTGTGAATATGATTGACATGTGCATAATAAAAATAAGAAGAAAATATGCGTTATAAATTCTTTTTCCAACGTTAAAAGTTACAAAAGCTTAATGTTTTGAAACATTGACTAAAATTTATATCGAACATATGCATGTTTGATCACGCTTGCAATTTATTTCGTAAATATATGACATTTATAAATCATTAATCTCTATTTTGTATCAGAGAGTAATTTTTTATACAATGTTACCCCGGTAGATAACAGAACACATATTCACACATAAAACAGAAGCGTTTATTTTATATTTTCTTTTCTTATGAGAAATAAAGTTATCTTTTGTGGTGAAAATTACTGTCGGTTTTCAGAGTGTCCGCTGTTTAGCGATAAAACCATACAAATATATAGATTTCGGAGTAGGTATTTAAAGAGTGTCCGTTAAATAGAAGTGTCCGGTAGTCAATCGTGTCCATTTTAAAGGTTTCACAGTGTATGTTATTAAATAGGATTTATCTGGATAGAATTAAGTAGGAAGATATATTTATCAATTGAAAATTACGAAGTGACTTTGTTTTATTTTCACAAGAACCTGTTTTGATTTTTTACAACTGCAATAATCCTAATAATATTATAAATCCGATTGTGTGCAAATGTTAGGCTGAAGCCAGCGTCAAAATGGATAATTTAATTATCCTGTATCTTTGCATATAGGTTGATTGTAACCCATAAATGAACATAGGATAGATTTTATTTATTTTATTTAACTATTTTCTTTAATAATTAAAAATTTCATTATTTTCACCCTAATAATATTATAAATCCGATTGTGTGCAAATGTTAGGCTGAAGCCAGCGTCAAAATGGATAATTTAATTATCCTGTATCTTTGCATATAGGTTGATTGTAACCCATAAATGAACATAGGATAGATTTTATTTATTTTATTTAACTATTTCCTTTAATAATTAAAAATTTCATTATTTTCATCCTAATAATATTATAAATCCGATTGTGTGCAAATGTTAGGCTGAAGCCAGAGTCAAAATGGATAATTTAATTATCCTGTATCTTTGCATATAGGTTGATTGTAACCCATAAATGAACATAGGATAGATTTTATTTATTTTATTTAACTATTTTCTTTAATAATTAAAAATTTCATTATTTTCAAAGAGAATAAATGGACATTTTTCCATACAATTTAACCATTTTACTTTATCGTTGCTAGGGCTTTGATCGTTGCCAATAAATAAAAACACGGAACAATAATTTTTCCTCAACAATTAATTTTCAATTGAACGATTTTCATGTGAAAACTGAAAATTCAAAAGAATTCAAAAGAAGATGAATTTTCGTGATATTTCAAACAAAAATATGTAGTGTTTGTTATTATACATGAAGTAATGAATATCAGTTACATTAAAAAGATATTTTTCTGTCAAAAACTGCGTTATAATTAGAAGGAAAAATGCAACAATAATTATATTATTAAAAAATAGATTTCGCTTGGACCATGGAACTATGAAAATGATCCTCCTCTGCTTGGACAAATATGACGTCATAAATAAAACATGTATTTTAAAATATTCGTAATAATACAAGGAGCATGAATATCAATGTATAATGAAAGTAGATAGATAATGGACGTAATATTTAAGATGAAAAACTGAAATATTTTTTATCGATACTGATTAATAATTAGCTTGAATACCAGTTACATACAAATGTGAGTTTTCCGCTAAAATTTACATCCTGATTGCCAGAAAGAGAAAATTAACAAGAATTATGCCATTAAAAAGAGATTTCTCTGAGGAAAAAGGTGACGTCATATTTGAAATAAAACGGGAATATTCAAATGTGTTTTACAAGGAGCGTGAATCAATTCCTTACATTAATAATACAAGAATCGGTAAGTTTAGAAAGTAGATGAGTTTCACGCCATATTTAAAACGAAAAATTTAAATATTTTTTTAATCTATACCGATTATTATGCATGAATATCAGTTACATACAGATGAGAGTTTTTGCCAAAAACCACACCTTGATTATTAGGAAAATAAAAATAAATAGGAATCTTATATTAAAATCTGATCGCCTGTTTTTTGCCTGCAACTTCTCCTTTCAGATTGTCGAACGCAACGCGATTTACTTAATGCCGGTTATCATTGATCCGAGGATGTCATAAACTCTCAATTTAAAAAAATGATTTAAATTCCGAGATATTATTATTATTATTATTTGTAAATTTAACGAAGTTTCTCTAAAAATGGCAACTAAATTATTCAAATTTTGTGGATAAAAAAGAAGAAATAAAACGGATTAATATATTTTTTCTCATTAAAACTGAAAAAAAAAAGAATTTATTTTCAATTTGAATAGACGGTGAAAGAAAAAAAAATTTTGATTACAGTAAATTTTTTTAAAAATAAAAGCGTATTTTCACATATTCAAACTTCATGAATCAATTTATTCTGGAGAACAAATATCGTCTGTCAACATATTTTCATTTAGAAATAAAGATTTTTTTTCAGTTATAGATTAAATCAAGGAGGCAAATTTAAGCTCCTTGTATTTAGGTCTACAATTATTGCTCCCTATTCACAAGAATTGAATTTAATGAAAAAGAATATACTATTTCCATTATCTTTGAAGGATGGCTATTAAAACGTTTCACAAAGACTTAAAAGTAAAATTGTTACCAGGTAAACGTGACATATATTTTTACACAATTCGCCGATTTCTACGATTTTATTTGGCCCGCCTTTTTTCATTGTTGCAGTTTCCTTTTCTTGATTATTTGTCACAAAATTTCACTTTTTTAAAACTGAGTTATGTCAAGGCCTCTATAACATAGAAATACTGTATTGTCTCCAATGGAATGTGATAAAGAGTTAGTTAATTATTTACGTTTCTAATTATCGGGAATGAAATATTTTGCTTAATTAATGTACTTATTCTTCTTTTAATGATACGTGAACGAAGTCACGGGTAACAGCTAGTTTAATATATAACTTTAAATGTGTTCATGAAAATCGAGAATTTTTACATTCCCTACAACCATGATTTTATACAGAAGCTGTACACTTTTATTTTATTTAAGAAGAAAGTATTTTTTTTATTTAGTAAATCTTACTAATCATGCGTCATAAAAAACTTTCAAACACTTCCATAATATTTTAACAAAACTTCTCTCTTTAATAAGGTAAATAATATACCTATCATTTTTGAAAGCGCATAACACATTTGAAAATCAGATTGGAGCAATCACCGCCTATAGCCGTAAAAATACTGAAATTGTTTTGTGTAGCCTTATATTTGACCTATATGCTTGTATATATTCTACATAATATGGTAAAATTTAGCTTAGTAATAAAATGGATAATAGATTGGAAATTTTCTGCAGCAATTTCTACAGATAGACGAAAATGTGCTCGAATTCTTTTGTAAATCCCTGTGTCCCTAAATCCCTAGATATCTTCATACATGCCGCATGTTAAGCTAAAACTTAATTCAGGCTAAAACACGCTTATATCTACTCAAATCACATTTCTAGAATTTATGATGCTTTAGCTGCCATATATCCAGTTCTTTGCGTGGACCTGTATACGATATGACTGATATTATACAAACCACCTTATTAAACTAAATATAACTCAATTTGAAAATGCATAATTCAATTAAAAACCGCATTTAGGCACTTCGCGCTCATAATCGGTAATGCTTACGAATTATTTTGTGTAGCCTTATATATGATCTATAGCATTTATACATAGCACGTAGTACGAAAAATATTTTTAAACATAAAAAAGCATACTTAACAGAAAGCGCAATTCCAGTAACTATAGCTTATAGTCAGTACTTCGGATATACTACTGTATTGGTAACTTTTTGTTTACTCCTGTAAATGTACGTCAAATCCTATGCACATCATATTCTAAAGCAACTTGTAGCATATTTATAGGAATTTTCCTATAAAATATATTTAAATTGCTGAGAAAATTTTGCTCTTTCATACAATTTTCTCTCCCGAAATATAGAATTTTTTTAAATGAATTATAACTAATATCCCTTTAAATATATATATAACTTTATTATATTACACAAAACAATTTTAACGAGAATTTAAAATTACATTAAACAAAGTTATGGATTATTGAGGCTTATAAATGAATATGCGTTCCACAAGTTCCTGCTTATATAAGATGGATTAGGAATACACATTTATCTTTATAGAATTAAGATGTAAAATTTATTTTAATTTTGTTGGATTTTGTTTCTTTTTAAACAAAATTTTTATATTCAGGTACACGATTAATATAAACAATAAACATAACTTTTACAATCAGTGCATTTCATACAAAATATGGCAAATAACGCTATTATTAACTTTTGAAATCGTTAGTCACATTAGGTTACACCTTTCCTTATTGATTACCTGTTGCGTACAAACATAATAAATTGAATTCTTTCGTAGGAAGAAATTTTTGAGAGCGGTGGAGAAATTTTCACTTGTGGCATGGAAATTAAGGGGAAATTCGGAATACTGAAAAATTTAAAAGAAAACATGATTAATCTTGTTAGCTGACACAAAGGAACGTTTAAGAAGGTTTTTTACTTTACTTGTAATGAGCAAGTTTGTATAGAACTGGGGATGATAAAAGTATATACACTACAATATTTCTTTTTTGAAGAGAACGATATATGTGAATAATTTAGTAGGATGACGCATTTATGTTTTTAAAATTATTGAATAACTTTTTGATTTATTTCTGCAACAATGCGTGCTTAGTTTTACAAGAGTAATATTTTTAGGTACAAAATTATTGTCGACAGTCTTTACAATTTGTGTGTTTGAAAATATGAAAACTAACTTTATTATTAATTTTGGAAATTGTTGTTCATATTAGATACCTCTTTATTAACTACAGATTGCATGGATACGTTATAAATTAAATTCTTTTGTGGGAAACTGATTATCAGATGTTTGGATTTGCTGCAGGATAATTTATGTGTAACTTGGAATCTTAAAATATAAAATATAATATGATTATATTTGTTAGATAATACAAAGGAAGTTTTAACAAGGTCTTTTTTTTTTACTTGTAATTTGCAAAGGTATGTAGTATTGAGAATTGTAAAAGTGTATATATTTCAATAGTAGTTCTTTTATGATAATGCCAAATAAAATCGATATTTGACAGGATGATAAATTTATATTTTAAAAATTAGAGTGTAAGATTTTACTTTAATTCTGCAAGAATATTTGCCTAGTTTTAGAAGAAAATGTACTTTCAAGTATAAAATTTATATCGACAGTCTAAACGATGAAAGTATTTTAATAAAAATGTGAAAACTATACATTTATTAATGTTTTTTAAATTATTACTGACATTATAATATATGTTTCTTTATTAACTTCAGGTTACCTGTCAACATTATAAGTTAAATTAATTTGAAAGACCATATTTATGTGACAGGTGGAGATTTTTTCCCTTCTTGCTTGGTAATTAAGATGAAAGTTGGAATCTTGAAAATTAAAAAGAAAATGTGATTAAACTTACAACTTTATCGCCTTACAAAAGAGATTTTGCAAAGTTATTTTTCTTTACTTCCAATGTTCAAAGGAATGTAAGTACTGAGTATACTAAAAGGTTATGCAACTCATCTCAAGAAATTTTCTCTCATACAAGAAGATTTTCTTCCTAGACTTTTAGATCACTTCAACATCATATTTTATCATAAGTTTGACTTCAGAAGTAGTTCGAAACGTAGATATTACAGTGACCTCTCACTTATACGACTCTCTCGGTTATATGCCGAATTCTCTTGTTCCCGTCCACGCTTTATGGGAAGTAATGCTAAACTTCTCTCAGTTATACGACTGCTTCTCTCAATTATACAACACTTTAAACGATTCAGGCGATTCTGAATCTCTCTCTCAAGAGTTAATTTTTATAATCTTTAAAGTACAAATCATTCACGTTTTCTTAGCTTTATCCTTTCACTACTGTTAAAGTGTTTATTAATAACGAATAACATTTCTTATCTACCTTCGTGTGTTATTAACGATGAAATCTATGGCGGGAGGGTGGTTGTATGGAATTCTCTTGTACCTGCCATTTAACAAAAGCCATCGCCAATAGCCGTAAAAGTGCTGAAATTATTTTGTGCAGCGTTGTATTTGACATATGTGCTTGTATATATTCTACATAATATGGTAAAATTTAGCTTAGTAATAAAATGCATACTAGATTGGAAATGGTAATGTTTATGAATTATTTTGTGTAGCCTTGTATATGATCTATAGCATTTATACATACCACGTAGTACGCAAAATATTTTTAAACTTAAAAAAGCATACGTAATAGAAAGCGCAATTCCAGTAACTAATAGCTTATAGTCAGTACTTCGGATATACTACTCTATCCATAACTTTTTCTGTACCCCTCTAAATGTACGTCAAATCCTATGCACATCATATTCTAAAGCAACTTGTGGCATATTTATAGAATTTTTTCTATAAAATATATTTAAATTGCTAAGAAAATTTTGCTCTTTCATACAATTTTCTCTTCCGAAATATGAAAATTTTCGAAAATGAATTAGAACTATATTTATCTTTAAATAGAAAAAAAAATATATTTTACTTTATTATGTTACATAAAACAATTTTAATGAGAATTTAAAATTATATTAAACAAAGTTATGGATTACTGAGGCTTGTAAATGAATATGCATTGCACAAGATCCTACTTTCCAACATATGTATTCTACATAATATGGTAAAATTTAGCTTAGTAATAAAATGCATAATAGATTGGAAATTTCCTGCAGCAATTTCTATAGAGAGAGGAAAAGGTGCTCGAATTCTTTTGTAAATTCTTTTGAATTTAAAATTATATTAAACAAAGTTATGGATTACTGAGGCTTATAAATGAATATGCATTGCACAAGATCCTACTTTCCAACATATGTATTCTACATAATATGGCAAAATTTAGCTTAGTAATAAAACGTATAATAGATTGGAAATTTCCTGCAGCAATTTCTATAGAGAGACGAAAATGTGCTCGAATTATTTTGTAAATCCCTGTATATTACCTAGATATTTTCATACATGCCGCATACTAAGCTGAAATTTAATTCAGGCTCAAACACGCTTAAAACTATTCAAATCACATTTCCAGAAATTATGATGCTTTAGCTGCCATGTATCCAGTTCTTTGCGTGGCCCTGTATATGATACGATTGATATTATACAAACATCTCTTATTAAACTAAATATAACTCAGTTTGAAAATGAATAATTCAAATAAAAACCACATTTAGGCATTTCGCGCTCATACTCGGTAATGCTTACGAATTTTTTTGTGTCGCCTTGTATATGATCTATAGAATTTATACACACCACGTAAAAATTTTAAAACTTAAAAAAGCATACCTAACAGAAATCGCAATTTCAGTAACTATGGCTTATAGTCAGTACTTCGGATATACTACTGTATCGGTAACGTTTTGTTTACTCCTGTAAATGTACGTCAAATCCTATGCACATCATATTCTAAAGCAACTTGTAGCATATTTATAGGAATTTTCCTATAAAATATATTTAAATTGCTGAGAAAATTTTGTTCTTTCATACAATTTTCTCTCCCGAAATATAGAATTTTTTTAAAATGAATTATAACTAATATCCCTTTAAATATATATATAACTTTATTATATTACACAAAACAATTTTAACGAGAATTTAAAATTACATTAAACAAAGTTATGGATTATTGAGGCTTATAAATGAATATGCGTTCCACAACTTCCTGCTTATATAAGATGGATTAGGAATACACATTTATCTTTATAGAATTAAGATGTAAAATTTATTTTAATTTTGTTGGATTTTGTTTCTTTTTAAAGAAAATTTTTATATTCAGGTACACGATTAATATAAACAATAAACATAACTTTTACAATTAGTGCATTTCATACAAAATTTGGCAAATAACGCTATTATTAACTTTTGAAATCGTTAGTCACATTAGGTTACACCTTTCCTTATTGATTACCTGTTGCGTACAAACATAATAAATTGAATTCTTTCGTAGGAAGAAATTTGTGAGAGCGGTGGAGATATTTTCACTTGTGGCATGGAAATTAAGGGGAAATTCGGAATACTGAAAAATTTAAAAGAAAACATGATAATTCTTGTTAGCTGACACAAAGGAACGTTTAACAAGGTTTTTTACTTTACTTGTAATGAGCACGTTTGTATAGAACTGGGGATGATAAAAGTATATACACTACAATATTTCTTTTTTGAAGAGAACGATATATGTGAATAATTTAGTAGGCTGACGCATTTATGTTTTTAAAATTATTGAATAACTTTTTGATTTATTTCTGCAACAATCCGTGCTTAGTTTTACAAGAGTTATATTTTTAGGTACAAAATTATTGTCGACAGTCTTTACAATTTGTGTATTTGAAAATATGAAAACTAACTTTATTATTAATTTTGGAAATTGTTGTTCATATTAGATACCTCTTTATTAACTACAGATTGCATGGATACGTTATAAATTAAATTCTTTTGTGGGAAACTGATTATCAGATGTTTGGATTTGCTGCAGGATAATTTAAGTGTAACTTGGAATCTTAAAATATAAAATAAAATATGATTATATTTGTTAGATAATACAAAGGAAGTTTTAACAAGGTCTTTTTTTTTACTTGTAATTTGCAAAGGTATGTAGTATTGAGAATTGTAAAAGTGTATATATTTCAATAGTAGTTCTTTTATGATAAGGCCAAATAAAATCGATATTTGACAGGATGATAAATTTATATTTTAAAAATTAGAGTATAAGATTTTACTTTAATTCTGCAAGAATATTTGCCTAGTTTTAGAAAAAAATGTACTTTCAAGTATAAAATTTATATAGACAGTCTAAACGATGAAAGTATTTTAATAAAAATGTGAAAACTATACCTTTATTAATATTTTTTAAATTATTACTGACATTATAATATATGTTTCTTTATTAACTTCAGGTTACCTGTCAACATTATAAGTTAAATTATTTTGAAAGGCCATGTGACAGGTGGAGATTTTTTCCCTTCTTGCATGGTAATTAAGATGAAAGTTGGAATCTTGAAAATTAAAAAGAAAATATGATTAAACTTACAACTTTATCGCCTTACAAAATAAATTTTGCAAAGTCCTTTTTCTTTACTTCCAATGTTCAAAGGAATGTAAGTACTGAGTATACTAAAGGTTTATGCAACTCATCTCAAGAAATTTTCTCTCATACAAGAAGATTTTCTTCCTAGACTTTTAGATCACTTCAACATCATATTTTATCATAAGTTTGACAGCAGAAGCAGTTCGAAACGTAGATATTACAGTTACCTCTCACTTATACGACTCTCTCGGTTATACGCCGAATTCTCTTTTTCCCGTCCACGCTTTATGGGAAATAATGCTAAACTTCTCTCAGTTATACGACTGCTTCTCTCACTTATACAACACTTTAAACGATTCAGGCGATTCTGAATCTCTCTCTCAAGAGTTAATTTTTATAATCTTTAAAGTACAAATCATTCACGTTTTCTTAGCTTTAGCCTTTCACTACTGTTAAAGTGTTTATTAATAACGAATAACATTTCTTATCTACCTTCGTGTGTTATTAACGATGAAATCTATGGCGGGAGGGTGGTTGTATGGAATTCCCTTGTGACTGCCATTTAACAAAAGCCAAATGACCAGCTGGAAAAATGTGACATCGCAGACAATTAAGAAATGTTGTTTTTCACAGGACAAAACTGCTATAGTTCAACGAATGAACCCGATTATGAGAGCATATGGGAATCCTTTAATGACGAAGACTGGGATGAAATGTTTATGGACGACGGTATTAATTTCAAAGATTATGTATAATGTGATGGATACTGCTTCTGTCGGAACTGAGAACTGCTGAAGAAATCTTTGAGGATACCAATAAGGAAGACTTGAGCGAGGAGGATGACGAAGATGAGCGCAATGTTATTACTGGTGTAATTTTTTCAGAAACAAGGGCCGCTTTAAATACAGTAAAGAATTATGTTGATCAAAATGATTATTCCCAAAATAGCTTAAAAGCTTTAATAGACTTAAAAAATACATTTTCTCTTTCGTCAACGACAGAGACAAACTAATATCACTTCATTTTTTTAGAAAATCTGATCTGTAAATCTTTAAAATAAACATAGTGGTAAGTGAACTATTTTGTGATATTTTTATAAATATATTTTACGTTTTATTTTTTAATATATTTTATAAATTTTGCTAAAATATGTTATTAGTACTCTAGACTTATTGTTTTTAATGTAGGTAAAATAATTAATGCATATAAAGTTTCAAACTTGTATACTAAGACGGTCTCTCACTTATACGACTTTTTTCTACGGTCCCCTGAAAGTCGTATAAGTGAGAGGTCACTGTACACTGTAAAAAATGAACAATGTTTCTTATTTTATGAAAATATGCTATAACCACGAACGAAAATATAATATAATCTTCTGAGTTATCCGAAATTTCAAATAGCATGTTACATTGTCTTTTGAATCCCCAGAAACGAATACATTTTCAAAATTTAAAGAATAATTTATAAAAACAAAGTATTTTTAGCTGCCCGAATTTTTCAGAAACGTTTCCGAAGGGATTTTATAGTGTATTAATTAGTGTCCTCAGCCCGGAATACCTGTTTTTCGAATGCTATCAATTCTGAAGTAAACATTTTCATGCTCAAAAAAAATGTTTAACAGACAAGCATGCAAAATTAACAGCGTTAACAATAACATTAAAATACATAAAGTTCTTTACTATTTCATGTATAAATTAACTTATGCGGCTGAAAACGTGTACTTGAGAATGGATAGCATTCGAAAAACAGGTATTCCAGCCTGAGGATACTAATTAATACACTTTAAAAACCCTTCGGAAACGTTTCTGAAGAATTCGGGCAGCTAAAAATAATTTGTTTTTATAAATTATTTTTTAAATTTTGAAAATGTATTCGTTTCTGGGGATTCAAAAGACAATGTAACATGCTATTTGAATTTTCGGATAACTCAGAAGATTATATTATATTTTCGTTCGTGGTTATAGCATATTTTCATAAAATAAGAAACATTGGTCATTTTTTACAGTGTATCTTGTTATCATCATATGTATTTATACAAATGCATATAAAGGTTCTTGTTTTCTGTACCATTTAGCAATTTTTTGTGTTTTTATGAATACATTCTTATTTATAATATTCCATGGTGCAATTGCACAAGGTGTATTAATAAAAGTTTATACGTTTCAATATTTATTTTTCTATTTAGTCGACATATATGATAAAATGGATAATTTATAGAAATGCACAATTATTCTTTTACTTAGAGAGAAAGTTTGTTCTTTAATTCTGCAAGAATCTGAGCCTAGTTTTTGAAAAATTACATTCGTAGATACGAAATTAATGTCGACGTCCCTGACAATTTGTGTATTTGTAAATAAAAAGACTAATTTTATTATTAACGTTTGAAATTGTTACTTTCATGAGAATATACCTTATCTCATTAACTATAGGTCGCATGTCAACATTACAAATTAAATTATTTTGTAGGAAACAATTCTGAAACGTATGGAGGTCTTTTCATTTGTTGCATGGTAATTAAGGTGTAAGTGAGAATCTTGAAAAATAAAACATGATTAAACTTGTTAGGTGATACAAAGGAAGTTTTAACTAGGTTTTTTTTTATTTGTAATGTAGAAAGTTACGTAGTACTGAGAAATGTAAAAGTGTTTACATTTCAATAGTTTTTTTTAGATAAGGCTGACATATATGTTAAAATGGATACTTATCAGGATGACACATTTATCTTTTTAAAGTTAGAGAGTAAATTTTTACTGTAATTTTGCACGAATCTAGACTTAGTTTGAGAAAATATACATTTTCAAGTACGGAATGTTTATTAAAAATATGAAAATTATCTTCATTAATATTTTTTGAAATTATTACTCACATGTTTCCTTATTAACTATAGTTTGCCTGTCAACAATATAAATTAAAATATTTTGTTAGAAGATATTTGTGTGACAGACGGAGACTTTTCTTTTGCTGCATGGTAATTAAGCTCAAATTTATAATCTTGAAAATTAAAAAGAAAACATGCTTAAAATTATTAGGTAACACAAAGGAAATTTTTAACAAGGACTTTTTCTGGACAAGCTTTACTTTTATGCTTGGTAATACAGGTAAAAATTGAAATAACGAACAAGGAGAAGAAAATATTTAAACTCGATATTTTATGTAAAGGGACTTTTAACAAATATTGTTTTTTAACTTGTAATGAATAAGAATTTGGATTACTAAATATTTGTATAAGATTATTAGTTTTACAAATTAGTATTGTGATAAAACAAACTTGTATAAAGATATCTTTATCTCTTTTAATTATGGAGTAAGTGGGATTCTACACACACACTTCTATTATATGGGCAATTCTATTAAAAGTGGCTGTTTTTTTTTCTCTCTTTAATTGAGTCCAAATGAAATTTACCCAAAATAGTATAACCTTACTTACTATAATTACAAATATCATGAGTTATTTAATATGTAGTTTATTGCATTGTATAATACATATATAAGTGAATACAGATCATTGCCTCATATAGTAAAATTACGAAGAAATGATTGTGAGTAAATTGTGAGAATCACTTTGGGCAAAAATGTATATGTAAAACAAATATATATATTGGCTTAGGCATATTTTTAATTGCTAAATATCCTTTGAAACAAATTTCCAATAATATGTTAACCAAAAAGGTTATTTTATTTTATTTATTAAATTGCTGATAGATAAGGAAATGCAATGAAAAAATAAAAAAATAAAAAATAAAAAACCCGGATTTAATGCTTGAAAGTAATGTGCTCGCTATTGAAGAATGTTGTTGTGCAAAATACAAGAAGGTTTTATTATTTTAAACCTATACAAATTATCCTGGAACTTTATAATGCATGTATTGCCAATTTTCGAAGTAAATAAGGCAAATTTATAATAATGTTAGAGTGTGAGTGAATAATCTCAGTTACTAGGGATTTATAATATACAGTGTCCTAATTTATTTCATTGCATAAAAAATTTATATAATTACATGGTTAAATATTTATTTACGTATCTTTAATGTATTTTATAAAAACACACTATAAACATACTCACCGTAATGACAGAGACACCATTTTCTTTTCTACATGTGTGAATGGGTACATAGTAAGGGAATGATATTTTCATTATTATTATTATTACTAAATATTACATTTCATTTTGAATAAGCAAATAATGGCAGTTTATATGTATAACTCATTAATATTGATAGTGTAAATCACCTTTTGTTTTTGTAGTTTTAAAAATAAGCCCACAACACCACTGGGACACGAAATTGCTACTTTTCTAAGAATTTCTCATATAAGAGTTTGTTCCATTTTTTTTCAAAGCTACATTTTAAGGTAATGATTATACTGAAAACATTATGGTTTTTATCTTGGAAAAATAATATATATATGTATATATATATATATACAGAGTGTTTCACAAAGGACCCCTAACTTTTAAAATCAATAACCCGGACGCAGTGATATATAGAAACATGAAACCAGTGGTATGTTTATTTAAAAAAATCGTAAGAATCTTATACGTAAATCTCAAAATTTAGTTAAAAATAACACGGATAGATGGCGCTGAGAGTGTTAAGTATCCTTCTAAAGAGAGTTCAGAAGCATAGAAAGACTAGCCATCAAAGATTTTGCCATTGAAATCTGACCGCTATTTTCGTATAGTGAAATAATTTGCATCGGCCACGTTGCCTGTCTGTTGAATTTTTTTGAAAAGATCACGAATTGTTTTCTCATCTGGGCCTTTTGCGACTGAAATCGCGTTTGAAAATTTCTCCTTGTTGCAGTAGGACTCTTATTTAATCGGTGGTACTCCAACACAATAAACACACGTTCCTCCTCGGTATACACCACTTTCGGAATTATTTTCACGATACGCTAATAGCGGCCAGATTTCAATGACGAAATCTTCGACGATTAGTCTTTCTATGCTTCTGAACTCTCTTTAGAAGGATTCTTAACGCTCTTAGCGCAATCTATTGGTGCTATTTTTAACTAAATTTTGAGATTTACGTATAAGATTCTTACGATTTTTTTAATAAACATACCACTGGTTTCATGTTTCTATTTATCACTGTTTCCAGGTTATTGATTTTTAAAGTTAAGGGTCCTTTGTGAAACACCCTGTAGATATACATATATATATATGTATATACAGCACTGAAACTTGATGGTGTAAATCTGTATAAATAGATTTATTATTAACATTTAAAACTTTTATTGTAGAGTAGATAATATGTTTCCTTATTAATTATAGGTTCAGAACAGAACTCAGAATGGCCATTCGGAATATACTGTCAGACCTGTTAAAAAGGGACGTGTGCATAACGAAAAGCGGATTTAAGGGGAAATATTTTGGTCTCAATAAAAAGTATGTGATAAAAGTATAATGGAATCTTTAATTGGTAAGAAGAAAGTTTCTTTAAAAGATAATTTTTATCTTGTCCCTTTCTGTCATAGTTTATATATTATATATTAGTTTATCTACACTGTCAGAAAAAACGGCAAAAATAACAGCATAATTTGCTGTAAATTTATGCACACAAATTGCCAGCATTTTTTGCTGTAACATTTAGTGTGATTATAGTCATATTTGCAGTAAAAATTAGCATGTTTGAAGCACATTTTGCTGTAAAATACCAAACATAATATTATTTAAGACCTATTTTGCTGTCAATTTACAGTAAATTATGCTGGCAATTTGGGTGCATACATTTACAGAAAAAAAATTTCTGTAATTTTTGGCGTTTTTTCTAAGAGTGTATAATAATGTGCAGTAACTAAAAATAATAGAACACACTTATCTGAATATAATACCTTTACAATTAACTAAATGACCAAAAATAAATTCTTTATAAAAAGTTATTCAGAAAAAATCCTAGAAGCACATAATTTTATTTCCTAAAAGTTATAAATTAATCTTTACATTTAGCCTCTTTTGTCATATGTCAGAAAATATTTGTAACAACTGGTACTCAGATAAGAAAAGACGTTTTCAATATTTTTATAGTTTATCTGCCATAAATATTTTACATAGCAAGAAAACTACTTGTAAATGTTAAAGTTGAATTCAAATTTTTGTGTTACATAGTTCATTACATTTTTTAAAATCATATCATTTGTTGTTGTATCTCTAAATATTCGCTGGGTAGTCTGACTAGCATATTTACCTTTCTTCAAATAAAACAGCATAGTAGCGAAAATGATTATATATAGGTTCTCATTTCTTAATACTGCACTGACTATGCCTCAAAAACTATGCCTCAGCACAAGCGATCATTAAGCAGCGTAAGCAGAGAAGACCAAATGGTCACACTTTATCAGCAAAAGCAAAATAACTAGACGAAACAATGCTGCTTTTGAAAATCCCAATGATCCAATATTAACTTAAACAAAATTCACTGTAAAAGACCTACTGCTAAAAATAGTTATTCGTTTATTATAAATAAAAAGCGTTAACTAAATTTTAAAGAAAATCATTTTATATTAATGCAGTCTTCGTCATCATCTTATGCAACTAATTACTTAATAAAAAAGAAGTACAGGGTGTCCCAAAAGTCTCCGAACAACTTAAAAAAATTATTACAATAAAAATAATAGGCCTAAAGCAAAAATAATTACAACAGTACATAGAGTACCTTAAAAAGTTTTTTTCTACTACCTTAGTATACTTGTACATGAGATCCTTAAGTTGCACGAAGGATATCAAGTCGATCTTACAATTCCATCCACGTCCCGCATAGCATGCATGGTCACAGTGACGTCATCGTGACGTCACAGTGAGTCACGTACGTCACGTCACATCTGTGACCAAAATACAACCACTCAGTGACGTCACATTGTGACTAAAATGTGAATTATTTGGAAACCTTAAAAAATTTGCAAGAACACTACAAAATATGTTATTCAATGTAAAAGAATATGTTTCTGACAATTTTTTTTAATTTTTGTGACGTCACTGTGACGTTACTGCAAATCACAAACACTACGCCACCTGTGTTATCAAAATACCCCCATGTTGTGAAGTCACAGTTTGACCAAAATGTGAATTTTTAATATATTTTAAAATGATGAGAAATATATATTATTCAGGAATGCTTTAATGCACTTAAAGGTTCTGATTCTGACTGATTTTTATGATCCCTGGAAAATTAACCTACATTGATTAATTTATTTACTGACCTACAGGAAAATGCTTTATAAATAGGTAAATTTCAATCAATATGCAATTATAAATTATAATACAAACATATTGCGGCATGTACTCCATGAATAATTTTTTTTTAAATTAAGGCAGTTTCTCATTTGCTTTTCATATTAATTAACAACTTTTGTAAAACTGAGAGCAACAATCTATATTGTAGAGCGCAAGCTATCCAAGAGTAACAATGACGTCATGTTAACAGCGGCAACAACTGAACAGTAAATTTCGCTTTTACAGTGATTTTTTAAACTTCTAAATATTGCACAATTTCAATGTTTAACCGTCGAATAGGAAAAAAAAATGCTCTTTCAAATGCAATATGTTTCAAAACTGTACCTCAATTTATTGTTATTTGTGGTTTTAAAAATAATTTTAAATATTCTTTTTTAAAATCTTTCTATTGCGTGCATTCCGATTAAAACATATTAAAACACTTCCATTTCAATAACAATTGTTACAATAATAATTTCCCAAATTTCAGCGTTTGTTTCCGACTAATATTCAACATCAAAATTAAAAATTTCATTTAAAGAAACAAAAATTCATATTTTTTAAAACACAAATTTAATAGACATGAAATCATGTTACTTCTGCTGAAACTATTAGAATAATAGTAATAATAATAATAATAATAAGTGTATTGGGCGATATCTTCGACTATTAATTCCTGACATGCGACTAATACGAAAGTATCGGTAATGAATTTATTAGAATTTTCAATTAATATTTACACACACACACACACACACACACACACATATATATATATATATATATATATATATATATATATATATATATATATATATATATATATATATATATATGTCTGCTATATTCTATAAACAGAGTAACCCAGGTTTTTTTCCCCTAGTTTTATCAATTGTAAATTACACTTAATAGCGGAAACGGCTGAAAATAATATACAGATGGGGTAATTAAAGATTTGTTTGTGTGAGGGGAGGTGGGTTGTGAAAAACAGATATCACTGGTATACTTCCGATAATAATTGTTTTTTCTTTAGTGTTTAAGTAGATTGAGTACCTCTTCCAATATATATTTTGCTGTTTGTTTCATACTTTGTAAATAAATTTACCATTTTCCGAATATAAAATGAAATTAAAAAAAATTATGCAAAATGTATGATTTAAATAATTATTCACGTCTTCGTTTTTCATTTACCACAAATTTCTTTAAAAAAATATTGTTATTTTGCAAGCTGTTTCTTCTACAGGACATTAATAAAGAAAAAAGGAAATTTTGAAAAAGGGAAAATGCCCCCCCCCCAACCTTTTACTTTTTTAGGATCACATTTTGCAATTATTACGCTCTATGCAAATTTTACTTTTTTTTATGATTTTGCATTCTTGTAAATTAAAATATTTTTTATGTACTTTAAAAATTTAAACAATGTTTTATTTGATACGCCATGAATATTGATATTTTTTTACAACTTACAAAAAAAAACTATACAAGTATTATTATTGTGAAACTAATCGTAAAAAAAACGTAAAATGCTTATAAAAAATAAATCTTCAAATAAGAAATTTTAATTGGAGAGACTATAAAAAAAACATTCTGCCTTTTTAACTTTCTACTCTAACATCAACTATGTAAGAAGAAAAAAAAAGAAAAAAGATCATCTGCCCTGCTATTAAATGCGCGCAGATGTTTTAAACGTTTTTCAAAAATATCGTCTGCTTTTTTAACCTCAGAATAAGAGACGCACAACAGTGTATTTAATCTTTGGATGTCAGTTCGTTGGACAATACGCGTGTTATGAACGTGTATAATTTCTACGTATTTAAAATTAAAAACCTGCACAGGAATCCGCAAATACAATTTTTATACGAATTTTCTTTCCATGAAAAGTACAATTCCTTTGCGTGGTTAAATTTGCTTTCCGCCAATGTTATTGTACTTCATTTGGAGGAAATTTCCATCAAGAAATTTTCGCTATTTTTACGTCAAAATAGAATATTGAAGATCACAAAGAAAAAGAGGTATGGAAAAATATTATTTTCCCTGTTAGCTTTGCATTAAGTTATATCGTTTTCAGTTACTTCCATGTAGTATTTTACAAAAGTTAAATACTTCGTTTAACATTTATCAGTTTAATAAAGTTTATTAAATTTAATGTTTATTTTGTTAAAATAAGTAACAATATGTCAACGATTTTAATCAGATAATTACTTTCACTAAATTCATTTCCTGAGTCATTTTATAGTTATAAATTTCAAAACATCTGTACACTATTATAACAGAATTATTATTAAAGGGAAATGTTCTTTATAATCATCACCTAATCCTTTAAAAATAATAATAATAAACCAATGTGTGGTTCCATTTTATGTTGTTATCTGAATTTATATATTTTTTCACATTAAAAACTGGTTAAATATTTGAAACTATGTTTGTAATTTATTATTTTATTGGGTTATGTAACTATGATTATCTACATTTCAAATGGACTTTCTAACATCAGAGTAAATATTTTTCAAACCGATGTTGTTGAGTCACAAAGGGTTAAAATATAGTTATAAAATAAAGGTTCCATTTATGATAACGTATTTTGATCTATAAGTTAAATTTTTGGTTTTCTCTTTCAAAAATAGCAACTTTTATGAAATATTTTTCAAAAATCTTTCTTAATAAATTGAAACATACAGTTATTTTTCTTTCCAATATGATTTAAAACCTGGACCCCGATATGAATATTATGGGAGAATACATTGTTCGAACATTTTCACTAGTTAAATATATAAGATACTGTTTAAAAACTATTGAAATAGTTAATAAAAAATACCTTTTAAAATTTCAAGGCTTAAAGACCTTATCACAGTTAAAATATTGATTATTTTATTATTATCTCAAATTAACGATCTAAACTTTTTATACACGTGGTTTAAAATGTCAAAACTGTATTTGTAATACATACACGATTGCCATTCAAGGGTTTTTCACTCATGAAAACTATATAAATGACTTTTTCTCAATATTGATTTTTTGTTCATTCTTATATTTTTTAAGTTCTTTACTTAAAAAAGTTAAGTTCTTTACTTATTTCAGTTTATTATTTTTTATACATATTCTTTATTATGTATGTAATAAAACCTTGCATGGAATTAATATTACAGATTTTTTTGTTTTCTATATATGAAATCACATGAAGAAGAGTTCCTCACAATAGTTTCAGGATTAAATTCCATAGTTCCTCACAATATAGAATAATAATAATTTTATATAAAATCTGATATTAATTGAAATAAAAATCCATGCACAGTGTTCTATAACATATTTTGTAATTGTAAAAAAATATAATAATAATAATAATAAGTAAAGTAAATAAATTTAAAAAATGTCAATACTTGTAAAAATAGCAGGTATTTAAAGCATTAATTTATTTTAATTTTGTTAAACATTTTAAATAAATGTATAGTTTTTTTTTCAAAATGTGCTTTTAACTGACTATTAAAATATATTGCAATAACAATTTTTTATCAAAATTCTTAAATTTAAAAATAATATTGAAAAGTAACGTTTCCCATTTATAGCAAAATCACATAGTACTTATTTGCTTTATTTAAAAACATTTCTCTAAAATTTTTAAATACCGAGCTGAAAATGCAAAAAATGTTGCATTTATATTATAGAACAACAGAATTTTAATACATTTCACCACTTTTATATAATAAATTTGAAAATCTGCAAATCCACCTTTTTCTATTTAATGTGTAACCAATGGTAATGATTTGGGTTCGTTTGAAATCGGGTTGTCTCACTCGATTGCAGGATTTTAATAAAATCGTCTCAAAATCGCGTTACCCGACCTGATAGGGTATTCATATAAGAATCGGAGCCCAAGCAAAACTTTAACTAAATAGACAGAATAAAATAAAATAAATAATTTAAAACCCCGACTTAAGTCCTGCATCGGGTTGGTTATTCCGATTTTACCCGCACCCGACATGGCGTTCAGCTTGAGCCGAGTAAGAATAGCGATAATTGTTGTTGTTGTTGTTGTTGTTATTCTGTTTGGGTTAAATTGATTGTAATTTTTTTTCGGCTTCGGCTTGATTTCGGGTTGAGATTTTATTATTGCAGCTCGGGTTTGGATTAATCTGAAAAAACTAGAATAAAATAATAACTTGATCTAAAGAAAAAATAGAATATTCTTTCAAACCTGTAGAAAAAAAAGAAAAGAAAAGAAAGAGAATTAAAAAAAAATAAAAATAAATAACCGATCCGTAATTTTCCTCATCGAATATGGGTAAAATATGGTCACTCGACCCGATGAAGAATCGTCACAATTGTCACAAACCTGCAGCCAAAAATATATATATATATCTGAACATTACGAGTCGGATTCGGGTAAAATCTGGTCACCCAATCCGATGCAGAATCGTCACAAATGTCACAAACGTCTAGCAAAAAAAATGTCGATCCGAACAATCCGGATCGGATTCGGGGAAATTTGGTCACCCTATCCGATGCAGATTCGTCACACTTTTCACATTGAAGTCGCACGGTGACGTCACAAAGTAGTCACATTGTGAGGTCACAGAAAGCCTTGAAAACGACCATAACGACTTCACATTTAGGTCACAGTGACTTCACATCGACGTCACGACGACGGTCACAAAGTAACAGTGTGACTTCACATTGACGTCGCCGTGACGTCACCATGCCTTACGGGGTGCGTTTCAGCATGCTAACATCAATAGTAGTTACAAATGTTTGATGAAATCTGAACAAAAGTTAATAGTCTCATGGAATAGAAACAAAAGATCCAAACAGCAGTAGCTACTGTTTATGTTAGCATTAAAAACGTTCGTGGATTGAATTGGAATACCGTCTTGATATTCTTCGTGCTACGGAAGGATGTCATGTTGAAGTTTACTAAGGCAGTAGAAAAAAACTTTTTAAGTTACTCTATGCACTGTTGTAATTATTTTTGCTGTAGGCCTATTACTTTTTTGTAATAATTTTTATAAGTTGTACGGAGACTTTTGGGACACCCTTTATATCGACGTATACAATCATGCGCTGAAATGACTAGCAAAAATTTTTAATTTAAAAATGCAAACAATTATAAAAGATTTTCCTTACCTATCTATAAAACGTTTATGCATTTAAGAACTCCATTATTGAACACTAAAAAAATCCCTCACATTTTTTAAACATTTCTTATTTTTCGTACTTTTTTACCAGGAAGTGAAAGTTACATTTCACTTCCTTAAATTTTTACTCGTACGAGGTAGCTTGTTTCGTCCAGTAAAAAAGCAGGTATATAAATAATTAACGAATTATTTTGATAGAACTCCAAAATACGTATATTAAAATATTTAACCATAAAAATTGTCATTAAAATATTTTAGTCGACAAAAATCTTTTTATTATTTTTAGGTTTTATTATTTGTAGCAAGCTCTAATTAATAAAAATCTCCATTAGGGATTTTTATGATTGGTTTAATCACGTGAAAGCATTTTGAAGATTGAAATGAGAAATCAATGAAATCAAATCAAACTCTAATTATATTAGTCTCTGAAACACTATTAATGTTTATTATGCTATTTCTTAACGAAGCAGTTTTAACAGTTTGCTTCAACAGAAGTAATTATTACAGAATTTAAAAAACTTGTTCACTTTATTGTTATTTTTTAAAACAAATTATGTAATACGTATTAGAAAATTAGACATTTGATAATATCTTTAAAGTTTTATTGTCAATTCATCGTAAAATAAAGACATGTTTAATTATTGCATAACTTCAAATAATGTAGATTTTATTTAGATTTTATTTCGAGGAATTTATCCCCCCAAACAAGAAACATCGGTTTATAATAAGTTTATATTAAGTTTATATAAAATTATTTTAATGATGATACTCAAAATACATTATTTTGGAAATTTTCCAATTTATTCTTTTTTTTTTTTTTTTTTTTTTTTTTGTTATTTGAATAGTGATTGACTTTTAATTAACAAATTTATGGATTAGTGGTATAAAAACAAATAGCATGTGTTTTAAGAATAAAATCCAATTTCACATTATTTCTTAGTGCACTCCATATGTTGTTTTATTTTGAAAGAAAGAGATGCTCAACTATATATAAATACGTTTACTTGTCATTTTATTTGCAAATGTATTAAAAATTTTTAATTCCACAAATATTAAATAAAATAATAGATATGTGTATACTATTTTGAAAACATGGCGTTTTAAATATATTTTAAACTACCGATTATTTTTGAAAGGCACTTTTATTCAAACGCAATTCTGAAATCGTTTTATATTTGTAGTTATCATGTTTTATATTGAAATGTAAAAATACGATAAGTGGATAGGTATATCTGACAAAATTTGTTAATTCTCAAAACATATTACTTATCAAATAATAGCAATATTCAAGTATATTTTTATACAAATATTTAAAATAATACAATGATTTCTAAAATAAAATAAAAATGTCTCAATATTGTAAGGATATGGAATGCTTTGAAGTAAAACTTCCTGATAAGATATTTAAAGTCGTATTTCAACTTTAGAATGCATCCTCCTCTATAAAACTAAACGCATGCCCTGAACAATTCTGCCACAAGTCATCCATACATAAATACTGTATACAACAAATGTATTAAAGGTTCTGATTTTAACGTGAAATGATAAATTAAATCACCTCATGTGCAAATGTTCGAGGATATTATAAATATAAATTAACTTTTGAGCATCAAAACGTAATTTTAAGAAAACATTTCCACTGTATACTTAATGTTATAGATATGTTTTGGATCATGTAGTTCTGAAATAAGAATTACGAATTTAAATTCGAAGAAAAAGGATATTTTACGACTATTCAACTCAAAAATGATTTCGATACGGATAAAATTGTAACTATTTTTTAAGATCTCATTCTTAATCATATTTTAAAAGGCTATCATAATAAACATTTAAAGTGTGCTAAGAGGTCTTGTAAATGTTAAACTCGTTGTAAATCAACAAAAGCATTCAAAGTTTAAAATAGTGTATCTTCATTTTTTTTTTTGTATTAACATTAAATTTGACTATTGATTAAGCAGATTGTGCTTTTTAACTGACTTTAAAAACTGACTAGTTTTTTACAGAATTTGTGTATTGTTAAAATTAAAATAGCTCTTTTTTTTTTCTCCGTAAATCATTGCGTGCATATCTTGAGAACGTACACTGTTAAAAACTTGCAGCAAACTGTCCAGTCATTTGACCGTTTTTGTAGAAAATGGTTAGATAACCGTAATTTAACTATATTATGACCATAAAATGAGCAATAATATGGTCAGAATATAGTTAATTTACTGTTATATAACCGTTTTCTACAAAAACAGTCAAATGAGCGGACAGTTTGCTGTAAATTTTTAACAGTGTATGTATGGATTGTTAAGAAAGTTGATGCATATAATAAGCAAATATGTATTTTGAAACTGATCTACTCTTAGGTAAAAATTATTTCATTAACCGCGTTTTTTTTTTTTTTATAAAAATAAAAATTTTACATTTTTTAATGAATAAAAATAGTCATTATTAAAAAACGTATCACTGTAAATATTTAAAATAGATAATTTTAAATACACATATGAGCTTATTATCTGTACCATATTTCATGACAATCCAAAGATATGTTCTCAAAATATCATGCACGCAATGACTTACATAGTAAGAAAAAGAGTTATTGTAATTTCAATAATGCACAAGTTCCGTAACGGCTAGTCAGTTTCTAATGGTAGCATAATTCAAAGTACAATACGTTTAATTAATAGTCAAATTTTAATTTCATTTTTATTGTATTTCATATTTATACATCAAACGGTTTTGAAGATACACTAATTCAAACTTCGAATGTTTTTGTTGATTTTCGCCTCATTTGAAAGGTACAAGAACCCTTGATACAGTAATGATTTAATTAGGTTTTTCTCATTGGTTACAAGAGGTATAGTATAAAAATTATGATGTACAGTACGACAAACAGATTCAATCGACAGCTGTAACCTCACTTCTGATTAATGCGAGAACAAAACAGTAAGTGTTATTTTAATTGGCATAAAATTAATTATAATTGTGTGCATTTAATTTCATCATAGGAAACCGTGTACATTTTAACGTTGAACCTAATATTTCAAAGTTCTTAGCAACACCATATATTAAATGCATATTTATTTTTTGATATAAAATAATGTGGAAATGCAAACTTTATCAGTGTTAAAGAGACATAACCGTTAGTTAGACATACTCTAAGAATAATTTACGCATTTCATCACGTTCTGTTTTATGTGGTACTTTGTAAATACCTAAACATAATGGATATAGATTTTGTAAAAAATAAAATAAAAAAAGGAATATTATTATATACTTTATAATGCAATTACTTAAAGTTCATAAGTCAAAACATACATTTATTTTCATCACTATTAAAAACCACTTTAGCGAGTTGTAAGTTCGTGTTCACTTTCAAACATCTGTCAAGCTTTCAACAAATATTTAAAATGGAGAATTTTAAAGGGCAATACTTTAGATTAAAACGGAAAATCTCTTTTCTGCTATTTCATGCATGCTGAATACAGCCAGAGAACGATACATTTATGAATTGCCTGATGAGTATTGTTATTCGTGTTAAGAATTTTTGTTACATCCTTATTTTAACATATTTAGCCGCAATAGCCACTTAAATTTCAAATCGCGTTTCTCAACATTGACACAAAGAATGATTATAAGTATACATATTATCCTCTCATAAATTATGTTTTGAATATTCTCGAATAAATCATACAATAAATATTTAAATGATGTTCTAATTTAACCGAAACGGATAAAAAAATAGTGACTACTTGTTTAACTTTTATTTTATTCATATATTTAAAGTATTTAAAAACAAACACGTACTTACTTTTCCCTTAAACAAAAAGTGCTTTTTCATCTACCTTTAACAGCTTTACGAAATGATATTAACAAAAAAATATTTGATGAATTCTATAAACCTAGAAATAGACGTAAAATTATTCTTAAACTTACTAAGTTTATTAACCTACTTTTGCGGAAAAAATGATGTTCGGAAAAACTTTCGTCGTAAAATTTATGTTCCCGATTAATTTGATTTTTCCTACTAAATGTTTGAAAAAAGCAATAATCTCTGATTTACACCTTACTTCATGCAATAACTGCCAGAAAATTTATGTTAAAAGGAGATTTATTTCTAATTTTTGATTTTATCATTTACTTTAAAAGTGAGGAACAAGACCCATCATACCGAAAATATATGTGTACTGCTAATATTTTTTCTTTGGTAAATATCGTTATTTTTGGTATGAAAAACTCTCTAAAAGTTTAACCTTTGTACATAAGTATCAAAGTTTTTATCAATTTTATTCCACGTAATATTGAAATAATTATCGATACAGGAATAAAGTAAAGGTCATATATAATCGAGGTCAATCTATAATTATTAGACAAATCTCACCGCAAAACCGTGTAGAAAAGTTTAAAATGTGTTCCCATTAATGCACTTTTTTATATTCATTCAGCATTTTCTCATCCCAAAATAAAATTTATTGCTATTAAAAGAATAAATATTAGAATATTAAGTACGGTATTTTTCACTGGATACAAACGTAAGTATATTTCATATAAAAGAGTTGTAGAATTCAAATAGTTTTAGCGCACTTTCATTAAACATTTAAAATTTTTAATATGACAAAATATTTACTTCTGCGTATGTGGATATTTCTGTTGCATATATATAGAGCATATAAAAAAAATTTTTAACAACTTGTGCTTACTTCTATGATAGTTATGAAAGAAAGAATGTATTTTTTTAGAGCAAATACTGAGACAGCAGAGTTCCATTTATCCGAGTTAATAGGATCCAAGCAAAAAAATCGGATAAACCGAAATTACATAAATCATCACTAAGGAAATAAAATATAAATTTACACACAATTTATTAATTTGTATGGTACTACTTAGAGATTTTAAATGTACACTTCCAATGTATTTATAAAAATCTTGAGTAAAATTGTTCATTTCAAGAAGACCGTGGCAGTTTCTTGTTTGTTGAATAATAAAATTATTATTTTTTTATACTATTGTATTAGTGTCAACAGAATTGGATGTATGGCCTCTTCTTGCTGCTCAGTGTATACAATAGTTTTTTCTATCAGATTCATATTTTCGGAATGCATCATTTTCTTCAGATAGAAAACGTTTTCATCTTCCATCCTCTCGTGCTCGTAGTTTTCAACTATGTCTGCAATCATGTCTTCTATGATTTATAGCTGTCCACCTGCGTTCATGCACGCAGTAGAAAAAAATCATAAACAGGAAGACTTTGTACCAGGATTAACAAAAAATCGTCATCATCAGCTTCATTTTCACAAGTTTTCTGCTCTGGTATCATAATATTCCGCAATGCTTTCTGTAGATTCGTTGGCTCAACTTCTTCCTCCGTCTCGGCAATACAAAGCATTTTTCACTGTAACTTGTTTTAGGCATTCTTTAACGCCTTTTTTTTCAATACCTTGAGTGATCTTTCCTTACAAATTCTTTCCGTAGTTTATTTTCAAGTTCTAAAGTACGTGTTGATCTAATTGTTGTATCAGTGATGTCACATTTAGTGGCAAAAAAATATGCTTTGATCTCCCCACTTGCAATTTGCCCTTCATCCAGATAGTATGGAGTATTGTCTAACAGCAGGATTGCTTTTCTTTTCAACTTCTTACTCTCTAAAAGTCTGTCCACTTTAGGGGCAAAATGCTCATAAAACCGGATGTGTAGATTTTCGGTGCCTAGCCATGGCTTCTAATTTTAGGTTTGTCACTTACCTTCTTCAGTTTACAAGTTTGTCAAATGTGGTATTCTTTTGGCGGTGTAATTGGTGAAATGTTATTCGGGAGTCAAAATTTGGCGAGGAAGCCTAGCAATCAGATAATCTACTCTCTTAAAAAAATCCAGCAATTTTAACTCAGAAGTAGTAATTTTTCACTCCTTTCCAGTATTAAAAATGCACTTATCCTATAGGAGTGAATTTCATCCTTTCTGCGGAGTGGTTATTTTCATTCCTTTTTGATAAGTCATTTTCACTCTTTTTTTTACTAAATTAATTGGCAAAAGGAGTGACTTCACGCGTATTTTGAGAAATTACTTTTTGTTTTTTTAACATATTTAATACAAAAGGAATGATTTTTTAAAAACTAGCTTTGTTATAGGTACATTTTTTTTTCTTTTTTCAAAAATAATTTTAATGTATGTTTGGGTTAATTTTAGTTATTTCATTGCTCTGTTTTTTTTTTCTTTTTGTTTATGATTTTTCGATTTTATTTTATTTTTATCTTAGCTTTGCATTTTAATACGCACAAATCACATAATTGACGATAAATTTTAGAAGAGATTTAATAAATTTTTAATATTAGGGATTTAAAAAAAAAAATCTGATTATACATATATTGACAAGCTTTTTTTCCTAAAAAAATATTATAAGATTCGTTGTTTTTACTTTATCTTTCTTTAAAATAAAATTTTTTCTTGTACTTTTACATTGTATATATAATTTTAGCATTACTTAACGTTATTACTTTTAACCATAAAAATATGAATTTCTTGAATTATTTCTTCTATTATATTATATTAATATATTTTGCTTATGGCACAGAAAAATATTTGTAGAACACAGAATCCATAATAATAAAAACATGTTTTTATGTTGCGTTTTAAATTTAGGATATACGTTCTATGTTTGTTAAAATATTTAATCAATACAAGTATTTATTATGTTCAAGCATTTATTATGTATACAAAGGTGCACATCTATACTTTATGTATTTTGTAATTTACATAATATTATTCAAATAGTATGAAATACTGAAGAGAGTAGAAATAGCAATCTGAGACAAATGTTGTTAGTGCAGTAGAGTAGACTTTTGAATATGCATAACTTATAACACAAAAAATAACTGTTCAAAAAATTATATATATATATATATATATATATATATATATATTTAAGTTAAAGTTAGTTGTGCCATAAAGTAACTTAATAAAACTTTTTATTAATCTATTGGTTTCTGTTAATTTTTAAAACTATATTCCACAATTCATACTATTTACGTAATACTATGTAAATTCGAAAATAAATAAATGTAATACAGATGTACACAATTACAATATAAAGTTTACTATTATCAGGGGAATGCGATTATTTTCTAGTTCTTATATAAAGTATATTTACAAATGTTTAAGTTTTAAAATAATCTTTTAGAGTATATTGGATAAAATAACAGATTCTAATAAATACTTGTACGTACTGAAAATATTTTAGGAAAAATAGAACATATATCCTAGTTAAAAAATAATAATGTTTTTAATATCATGGGTTCTGTGTTCCACTAATATTTCTCCGTGTCATCAGCAATATATATTAATAAATAATAATATAATCAGCAAATAACATTTGTTTAGATAAAGTAAATCTGAATTAAAGTAATTAGTATACAGTTTAAATACGATAAAACTATATTTTCAAGAGTATTTTATTAAATATAATAAATCACTTTAATTTTTCCAAAAATAATTGTACGAAATCATAATATGACACCCAGAAAACATTTTTGAGCGTATTTTATTTATATTAATAAATTAAAAAAAAACGATAATTGAAGAAATTACTGTTTCATGTTTAATAGTAAAAACTTTAAATAATGCCAAAATTATATATACAATGTAAAAATAGAACAAGAAATATCATTATACGAACGATAAAATAAAAATGTACCTTAGGAGAAAAACCTTTTTCTGGTATGGCCAGTGGCCATCTTGCTTTTTTCAGGGGAAAACGAAATGTAAATTTATTCTATTCTTTATTATGATTATTCTTGATTTTGCTGACACAACATGTCTACCCCATTTTTAAATCTATTAAATAAAAATACTAATGCACTTATGTGTTTCAGAGTAGCACAAATTTAACAAAACTTAATTTTAACGGTTAACAGTGACAAGGCAATCATGCTAATTTATGCCTGACAAGCCGCCGAATGCCGAAGCCATTCTCTTTTCAAACTGGATCCCCCGCCAAACCAAATATCACGTGCACAGAATTACAACCAATAGAAAAGTTCTCAAATCATCCCTTTTTGAGTATTTCCCTACTTCGATTCAAAACCGGAGTATTTTTGCATATAGCTCCAATACAGATAATTTATCAAACCAGTTTTTTTTCGGAAAGTGTTCCTTTTTGAGAAAGCCGGTACTCAGAAGGAATGAATATCCTCCCTAAATATTATGTTCTTTTATTGAGTGAATAATTCATTCTTTTGAATTAAGAGTGTATGCTTCACTGCAAATAAAACATAATTTAACGCAGAGTTAAACTATCTGTTAAACAATTATTATTTCAATTATCTCAGAACTGAAATTAACTTTATATTATCTCTTTAATTAAAAAACAATATGCCGCATTTGTTACTCTAGTAAGAATAAATTATAAATAAATTACCACTAATCTATATTTATTTTCCACCGCACAAATTATAAAACTGCTCTTTCTGCCTTACATTTACTGTAGAAACAATGGCAACAGCGACAACAACATTATTAGTAATAATGATGATGATGTATATTATCAATCGCTGAAATTTCCAATTCTTCTTTATCCAACCCCGTTCTTTGACTCCCTTACTTAAATTAGCCATAAATTATTTTTGCTAACTCGGTTAAAGCGGAAAATCAGCTATGAGTGTTTTTTCCATAAATCAGTTAAGTGTTTTTTTTTTTTTTTTTTTTTTTTTTTTTGGTAACTTGGTTAGCGGAAACTCGCTTAAGCGGTACTCAGATAATCGGGACGATATTGCATTTTTGTTACTTGTAGCATTATTGTGCTTGACTGTACAATTATACCTTTGAAAATTCTATTAAAGTGTCTATACAGTATGTTCTCAAAAGAGAAAAAACAAAAGTTTTAAAGTTTAAATTTCAAAAAGTTAAAAGCTAGAGTAAAACGGATCTATTCATTTATATTATTTATTATAATTGTATTCAGTACTTTTTATAAATTCACATCTGCCATTGTTTATATACATTGCCGGACATTTTTTTAGAATAAAAAGTAGTAACGGATTATGACGATAAACGAAAATCATTAAACAAAGTTGAAATAGGCTGTCTGATTAATAGAATCAAATCCACAATAAAAGGTGTTCACACATTTTAATACACAGTAGTCGAACTGTTTGAAATTTATTCCATTAAACAATTAAAAATCGTAGACTTTTCGAAAATGTTTTCAGAGATAAAGATAATTAGCTATAGAACGTTTAAGCATTTACATAAATGCGAAATAAAGTAAATATTATACACTTAAAAAAGAAACCTATAGAAAATAACGTTAATTATTTCTAAGTTTATGAATAACTTGCCATTTTAATAGAAGCATCTTGTTTATTTTTGATCGCCCAATTTAGAATTTAAGTGGCCATTTACAACTTTCAAAAAAATGTTGTCAATTATCCCTTGTCAAGACTGTGTAAACAATCTAAGCAGTTAATTACTTTCTAGATAATGGTTATATAAAATAACTCCAACATCTGAAGGGGCTTTCAAGCACGTGTTACGTGTTTAATTGAAAAATAAAAGTTGAATTAAAATGTTTAGAACGTTATGGCGTAACTAGATATAAATGTTTTGAAGCGAAATGTGACAGATATTGAAATGTAAAAATATATTTCGTAACTTTTACTGACAGATCATTTTACAATTCTTCGTTTACATATAAGATTGCAATGGGACTTTTATCTGTATAAAATAAAGTGCATCGTTATTTAAAATGATAAAATAAAACGGATTTTTTTTCATCAGTAATGTTTTTTAATATGTGGGATTATCACTTTTATCTCAGCAATTAAAAAAAATAAACATATTCATTATAAAAACCCACTTGAATCCGTCTTCCCCATTTTTATTCATATTGTAATCTTTTTGTAGATATTGAAGAAAGAATTGCGCAAGAAATAACTATCGCTGGCTGATACCATTATTTATACCTGTACTTGAATTTATCACCTGTCATTTAAATTTCTTTTTATTCTTTTTAAAAATAAATTGCGTTCAGATTTTCAAGACGTAATGTTTCATCATGTTAAAACTTCTGTAAATGTATATAATCATTAACTAATACAACAACATCTTTTCTAACGTACATGATCATTGAAGCATTAAAAATTCGCAATCTTTCTTTATTCTTAAACACTTCTAACGAAGTTTTGAGATAAATAACAATATTTCAACTGAAAAAGAAATTTTAACGCAAACGTCATTTTCTTTCTTGAAAAGCTAAATTAATCATTTCTTTAATATTTAAATATGAGTAGAACATATTTTATAATCAAACTGATATATTGTAGGCCTTACTTTGGTTTCGATTTCTTCGATAAACAGCAACAATATTAGTATAACTATACATATATATATATATCTTACTTAGCGCGTAAATAGGGACTTGTAGCTTTTTTTTGCAACAACCATAGTTTCCACAGCGACGATTCCCATTGGTTAGCTTTATGGTCACGTGATACATTCAGCGAATCAACTTTCTGATCAAGACTTTATTTCAGACACATCGGAAAACGTTTTGTTTACATTTTGAGAATGTTGTCGAATTATTTTGTTCGCGTCATACGTAGCGTCTGCATAGTGTTTTCATGCAGTTTTAAATGAATTTAAGCCGTGATGTGCAATATTATAGGCAAAATTCAGATAGGATCTCTTTTTAGATGCGTTCGTAATTATATAAATACGTAGCACCTATTGTCGTCGTTTGATCCGTCCGTCTGTCTGTCCGTCTGTCTATCCGTCCGTCCGCATATAACAACGCAAAAACTACCCAACCGAATGGTTTGGAATTTAAGATATATTATCTTTGCAGAATTTTGTCAAGACATTTCAAATTTTATTAAAATCGAATCAAAACTTTAGGAGATATTAATAAAAATATTTATTAAGAAATTTGAATTTTTTTTTAAAAATCGGTGCTTTCTTGTTAGAGGAGCTTCCGAAGTTTAATCGTCAAGAGACTGAGATAGAAAATAATCTGCAGACGATATCATTCATTTCACAGAATTAAAAATCATCAAGATCTAAATAGTTATATAACTAGCTACAGTACGAACGCACCTCATTTGTCACGTTTGACGTACAATTTCCAGCTTGTTTTAAATTCAGATCATTTGATCGATGTATGAATAGCAATGTTATTTGTTTGTTTTACGATGACGTGATACATTCAGCGAATTAGCTTTCTGATCAAGACTTTCTTTTAGACACAGACGAAAACATTTTGTTTACATTCTGTTAGCGTCATACATGGCGTCTGCGTAGGATTTTTCAAAGACTTTTAAATGAATTTAAGACTTGCTGTGCAATGAGTTTTCAATTAATTGTATTGCATAATATTAATATGATTTATGCCCTTTGGTAGCACCAACAAAATGCATTTTTAATTGTGCTTTCAACAAAGTTTTCAATTACCCTTTTTTATTAAGATTTTTTTTTAAATTTCATATGTTAAAATGGTTTATGATAGTATTTATTCCGGCTAGAGTTGAGCAAAAAAGTGGCGAGCGAACGAAGCGAGCTGGTACAGCATAGCGTTCCAAAATATAAATTGCCTCGAAGTCACGGGGATTGGCGTGCGTTAGTGAGCAGGGGGCTGAGCCCCCTAATATTTGTATTTTTGTATTTTCCTTTTTTCTAATTGACGGAGGACATTTTGTATTAAATTATATGTTTTCTCACATACTTTTTAATAATACTAAAATTATTCAACATTATACTATATTCTGCTAAAATGTAGATTAACGTATCAAATCTAAAATTTATTTTCTTAGCATTCAAAGACAACAGAAAGTTAACATTCGTAGTGCAAATTTTTCATAAAATATAATACAAATTCTTTAATTGAATAGTTAAGTCATACTTCACATTTATTCATTTTATAAAAGAAGTAGCAATATGTTGTTTACATTTCTTTTTTTATTTCTGTGATATTATTATCTATATTGTTTATCCTAAATAACTTGATTTTATTTAATAGATTGAAATAAAAGAATCAGTAATAATCTCTGAAACTTTTCATATTTTCAAGCTTAAATGAACTTTTATAAGTCTTTAAAATATTTAAATTGCAATTGCGTTTTCTAATGTACAATTACAAAAACAATTATAACAAATAATACATTAGGAACTGTTCCTACATATTGTAGCAGTTAATATATTAACTTTCTATTATACATTAAAATACTTGTATTATACATACAAAAAACTGCTACAAAGTGTAGCAATTGGTTAGGAAAATGTTATAAATAGTGCAAGAAACGTGTATATTCAAACATGGAAATACAAATTTCTAAATATATAACTTTATTTATTATTTATAGTCTTTAAACACCGACTTTAAGTGTTCTATTTATCGATATATAGATACGTGCGGCTAATTGTTTTTAATATTCTTAATTTAATATATATATATATATATATATATATATATATATTTACGTTTCGAAAAACATTAAATTTCATTTTTGGTAACGAAAAATAATAATTCAAAATAAAAACAGATACAGACGCTAAAAATAAATTTATCCATTCACGCATAGTGACGTGATTTAAATTAAATTAAACCATGCTAAAAATTACCTAAAGTTTAAATTTTGGGTCTTGTATATTAAAATATTGTTGACTGAAGCGAAAAAATGTTTATTAAATATATTAACAAAGTAAAGCTAATCTACATACTTCTGCAACTTTTTTTCTCGAAAAACGTTATAGATTTTCGCATTATATTTAGGTTTATGCTGTTGAACTGTTCTAATTTTTAGAACGGTTACGAAAGTATTAGAAATTTTATTAAAGCAAAAATCAAAGTACATAAATAAATATTTAATTGATTTGGGATTATGTGTTAGATATTATGTTTATAGGATTTTATCTGGATTACAAAATATTTACATTAGCTACGGAATACTATAGCAGGAAAAATTTTTATTTACATATAGTTTAAACAATATTTGCTACTACTAATTTAAGGAATTGTACTACTTCTTTTAAACTTCTGTAATATTGTAAATAAATATCTTCTCATATACTCTGATATTTATGTCAATGTCATTTCAATTTAGCAAAGAAAAAATAATACATTTTAATTCTGCATTTTCTATCTTATGAACAATGTACTACACATGTACATAAATAAATACTATTCATTTTTGAATGTGAGAACATTGTTATTTCCAAATTTTATATTTATTGTTATAATAGTAAACATTCTAAATATATTTCATCTTATTGTGTTTAATTTTTTGTAATATTGTACAGTTGATCTCTGATAATACGACAAGCAAGGGAATAATAAAAGTTTTCACATTAACCGTTACTTGTAATACCCGTGAAGATATTAAAAATCTTAAAAACACACACAAGATTAAACTAATTACTACTTTTAATTGATCTAATTATCTCAATTCTAAAATTAACCTAATATCACAAAGACAACTAAAATGTTCAGTCTTACATTTGTGAGTGTAATGGTGTAATGTTATTTAGAAACGTATTTTCTTTAGACAAAATCACACTACTGATGTTGTATCTTCTAAAGAACTAATAATTCCAAATGACATGCACAACATAAAATAATGTAACTAATAACTTTCATTTTTCATGGGAAAACTCGGCTAACATTGCGATAGTCACTATAAATTTCACATACACGTTTTATTTTAATACAACAATAAGATATATGAAAAGGTTGACCCAGAGTCCGGATTAAAATAAATAAATAAATAAAGGTTTCCTTCTATGCTCCTCTCTTCCGATGGCCCAGTTGTAGCTAAAAAAAAACGCGGTACTTCAAGCGGCTTTAGCTCCACTTTCTGTTTTTATTCTTTCAAGACCTCAGGATATTACTTTGCATTTTCTTCAGCGAGAGGTTTCTTTGAATGCTGAAATTCTGTTTGGTAACACTGATAAATTATTACATTTTTACTGACAGTTGTAATGCTGAAACATTATCTCTGAGGGTGAAAAGGGTTCGATAAGAAAAGGATTTCTTTTCTACAGGGTGATCGAAAAGTTGCGCAATCCTTGAAAAATATTTTGTTCACTAAAATACAAACAGGATTCAAGTTACATTCATAAACTAAATTGAAAGAGAAACAATACTGAGACACAAAACTCATATAAAATTAACATTGTTTCAGGTATATTAAAAATGTGACCCTTTTTTTTGGATGCAAAGACGTATGCGCTTTTAGAGTTTCGTTCATCTCACGAAACCCTATTAGTCCCGCTTCGTTGCCTGTCTGTCACAAGGTCGGTTCTCAGAAACTATGTAACTTACAGTCATAAAATTTTGTTTACTTATAGCTGAATACCTACTGTGACGCTCAAAATCATAAAATTTGAAAAAATGGTATTATTTTAATAACACCTTCGTTATAACAGTTGCCAACAATTAAAAATTCACAATAAAATTATTTCTACAATAATTAATTTTATATGGAAAGATTTCCACGTGAAAAAATGAAAATAAAATACAAAATTTTACCAATTTAAAAAATAAATGAATTTGACGTTATATTGGTAAAAAAACGGAATTTTTCAAACATTTCTTAATAATACAAGGAGTATGAGTATGTGTAAATACAGAAAGCAGCTTAATATGACGTCCTTAGAAAATTAAAATTAAAATTAATCTGACGTCTAACATTTTGTAGGTCTCTATACAACATGTTTAAATTTGAAATAGATTTTTTTAATATCGAATTTAGTCCACTTGACAGATATTATTATGACAGAGTATAATAGCGGGCTTCGCGCGCTATCGAACCGGTTCAGATTTTTGAAAAAAAGAGAAAAATAGACCGGTAAATTTTTACTTTATAAAAACATGATTTTTTTTAATGAAATTTATTTTAATGTATTAAAGAAAGGATAAAATGTTTTGAAAGGAATATTAAACGAAACCCTTTGTGCGATCTCCGATCACACTTACCCACTTGTTTCAAATTTGAGGACACTCTTCTCAATGTCGGAACACTTTTTTTTAACTCATGTTCAATGTTTGTTTTCAGGTCAACAATGGGGTGTGGAATGTTTTTCCGAACAATTCACACTCTATTATTGATAATGTACTTTTTAAATATTATATACTAGCAAGCTACGCCCGCTGCGCTGGTCAATTTCTTATAACAAATTTTTAATCCAACAAAATATTGGCATTTCATAATTCACTTTTATATTTTAACAGAATAATAAGGCTACTATAATTTGTGACTCGTCCTATAGCCAATATACACACCAGGACACGTCGCCCTTATTATTATCTTTTTACGCATGAAGATTTTGCTATGGTACTCCATTGTGAAATTTAGTAATTTTTCAAATTCAATATTTGAAAAATGGCATAATCATTAGATTTGAAATTTATATCAAGAAAAATACATATTTTTAACTTTCAAACGCAGTTTGCCTAACAATTTTCTGACAAATCCTTTTCAAGCTACTATTTTTTTCAGTAACTGCAAATGTTTCATTTTCCGAGATTAATCTGTGGCAACAATTAGCGAAAAACCCAGTCGTCAGAAACGCATAGTTTTTTTTTATTAAAGAGGCTGTTGGAGCAGGGATTGTCACCACCAATTTGCTACCATTACTTTTGAAATCGGTTCCGTAGTTCTAGAGATTCCATAGAAATTGTAATTTAGAATGTTTTTAGAACGCTTTTCGCTCATTTCACCCTTTTAAATTTCGATTTTTTTTTATTTTGTTTTTAGAGAGCATTTACATCTTATAAGTAACTACAATGCCAAATTTCATATTTCTAGCTCCTTCAGTATAAAAAAAATCGCAATTTTAGTACGTTTTTCGCTCCTGTACCCCCCCCCTGGTGTTAGTGACACCGACATAAAATATAGCCTATGTTGAAGCAGGGGTTGTCACCATTCATTTGCCACCATCACTTTTGAAATCGGTTCGGTAGTTCTAGAGATTCCATACAAATTGTAATTTAGAATGTTTTTAGAACGCTTTTCGCTCATTTCACCCTTTAAAATTTCGATTTTTTTTTATTTTGTTCTTAGAGAGCATTTACATCTTTTAAGTAACTACAGCGCCAAATTTCAAATCGGTTCGGTAGTTCTAGAGAGTCCATAGAAATTGTAATTTAGAATGTTTTTAGAACGCTTTTCGCTCATTTCACCCTTTTAAATTTCGATTTTTTTTTATGTTGCTCTTAGAGAGCATTTACATCTTATAAGTAACTACAACGCCAAATTTCAAATTTCTAGCTGCTTCAGTATAGAAAAGATCGCAATTTTAGAACGTTTTTCGCTCCTGCACCCCCCTGAGGTAGTGGCACCGACATAAAATATAATAGCCTATGTTGGAGCAGGGGTTGTCAACATCAATTTCCCAACATCACTTTTGAAATCGGTTCAGTAGTTCCAGAGATTACCCTTTACAAACAAACAAACAAACAATCTTTACTCCTTTATAATATTAGTATAGATATAATCCAGCAAAAAAAAAAAAAAGTATTTGATCTGAAAAAGCACCCCTTTGTCATATAACTATATAACACAAACTACAACTTGAAAAACTACAAAAATACAACAATAAACTCACGAAGGACTGAACAAAAACAATAAACAAGAAACATGCTGCGGCCAGTGGCAGTGGTTAAAATTAAACTAGTCGGATGTGTCAATCCCAAAACTTTCTTCTATCTCACACAGGTTTCGCATACACTAAAAAGAATCAGCACCAATTTATATTAAGGTCTAACTGAAACTCAAGTTTTATTAAATTCCATGCAATATTTCTTGAGATAGGACTATCGTTAAAATCGTGTAAATCCTGCAAAATGCTGCATAGCCGCGGCACCTGCTGGGCGATTTTTACCAAAAACTAATCAGCACCAATTTATATCAGGGACTAACCGAATCTAAAGTTTTATTTAATTCCGAGCATTAGTTCTTGAGATAGAGCTATTGCGAAAATCGCAAAAAATGCTGCATAGCAGCACCACCTGCCGGGAGATTTTTACCAAAAACTAATCAGCACCAATTTATATCAGGGACTAACTGAATCTAAAGTTTTATTAAATTCCGAGCATTAGTTCTTGAGATAGAGCGCCCACAAAATTTTTGTCACATACAGACAGAGTCACAGACAGACATTTTCTAAAAATAGTCAAATCGTGTTCAGGAGCTTCTAAAACGTATAAATCCGTCAAAAACTGGAAGTCGAAAATTTTCATGAATCCAATACTTTCTTCTTGTAAAGATAGAAGAAAGTAAAAAGGCAGCCAAGCACTCCAGAAAAAGCAATATGTATTTGTGGCAGTGGGTTTCGGCCAGAACGCTGTATAGCAAAATGAAAATGTACAAAAACATATTTGAAGGCTACATAACAGACGGTACACCACAGACCCTACCCCACAATATTGGGAGGATGCCTCACTAGGAATACGACACTGAAACAGCTACGGATGGAAAAAAAACCGCACTCACCACCAACTCAGCCACGTTGCCACTTTAAGAAAACTACAAACTGAAATATTTCAACTCCCAATCCAAGTTCGTTCCAGGTCCGATGCCAATAAACGCAGCTATCATCATAAAACCGTCCTTATAAAAGGATTTAGGAAATACGAAGCATTTACTGTCGAATAAAGGCAATCCATCAATAATGCAGACCGTCTTCAAAATCTGAATATTTTTTTAATAAATTCAAGAAGAATATTGTTTTTGTAATATAGATTACATATAAAATAAAATAGTACCCTATAAAACAGGTTTTTATCTATATTAAAAAAACATCTACTATATACATTACAACTATATATACAGGACGGTAACCTAAATATTTCCTTTATATCATGAAATAGCTACAAAAAATTTAGAATGGCTTAAGTTCATCCGAAACATTTCTTTTGACATTATTGACTTATTTTTATATTTCATTTATACTTATAAATTCTCACAAAAAAGTTTAATTTTTAAGGAATTTTTCAAAAACTTTTATTTTTATAAATTTTGCTTTAACGCCATTGAACATTAAATATTTTAAGATTACTTTTTTTTTTTGATATTGTATTTTTTTATTTATTCTTTTATGTGTGTACCTGTGTCGTCGTGCATAAACGCTTAACAAAGTATATATTTCTGTTAAATTTTCAGAAAACATCACTGTATCAATAATAACTAGATAAATAAAAATACAAAAATAGTTAAAAAATAAGACAATACTTAAAGACAAACATATGTTATTAGACTGAAAATGAAATTACATAAAATTCTTATTAAAAAATATATTAATTTTTGAGGAATATTTTTTTTACATATGAAATTGTTTTACTCCAAAACTACTTAAGTTTTAAAAGAAAAAAAAATGCGACCATAATCCATTTCCATAAAAAGTATGCAATTTTTTATTAAATGTTTTAAAGAATAATAATTTGCTTGTTTAATTAAAGCAACCTGTTATTTTAGAGTACCTAATTTAAAAGGTAAGAATGCATTTAAAGTCCCTTATAAAAAATGATGTCAATTATGTATTGTCAGGAAAACATTAGCAATCAAGGTAGTCAATAGCTTTCAGGATTATCTTTATTTTAAAGACCTTCACTTTTAGAAGTGGCTTTTGAATGTACGTTTGTTAATGACGTGGAAAAAAGTAATTTCTTCAATTAAAATTTTTATAGCAGCATTCTGCAGCTATAGATAAATTACTATAATGAAAATTCTGAACATAACAATAAAAACAATTACATTTTTAATGACGTAAGTGTTTATGAAAGCAGATTTTAAAACATAAAGATAATTAAGTGGATATAGGTACACTGCAAAAAATAATTGTTGATTTTGCAGTATAAAACTGGCACCCAGCTGCCAGTATTATACCGTAAAATTAACAGTATTAAACAGTAAAATAAGCAGTAATACGCTGCCGTGCAAGCAGTAATACGCTACCGCGCATGCGCGGTAGCGTATTACTGCTTGCACGGCAGCGTATTACTGCTTATTTTACTGTTTAATACTGTTAATTTTACGGTATAATACTGGCAGCTGGGTGCCAGTTTTATACTGCAAAATCAACAATTATGTTTTGCAGTGTATAAAGAAAATATGTACGAACCTCGCAATGAATACGCATTTCAGTTAAAATGAATCATTTAAAAAATAATAATATGGTTTTAAATGTACGATTATTCTTTAGAATTTTCTCTTAAAGAAATTACTCGAACGATTTAAATATCTTCAACGATATTGCAGAAATATCCGTAAATTATGATGGATATAAAGATTAATAAAGCGCAAACAAATGAAAAAATGATAATTATATGTTTGTAAATTTATATTTTGAGGAAGAAATATGTAAGAACTCTCTGCGTGGCATTAAACAACAGTTATGTATTTCTCAATAACCACATACATAATGAAATTTAAAGAAATTTATGTAGATTTTTAAAGTACCTTACAATTTCCAAAATATTTCATATAACAAGTATATAAACATTTTTTTATTAGCGTTCATTGTAACTCATTGAAAGACGGTGGGATATTATATATCCCACTTAATTTTAATCCTCAAATGCCCCAATGGCAAATACTTTTGGAATAAAATTATTCTAATACTGTACGCAAAGAAAAGCTTTTACTTTTTTCAAATATATTTGTTCGTAAACGCTGGTGTCATTCAATCATTTCAACATTTTAGCAACAGAAGTAGTCTGCCTCTGAGAGGCCTGCGTCTTTTTCTCTCATTTATTGCATAATGATATACTTTTCTTATAACACATTTTTTCATACGCTGTGATCCTTTCGTAAATTTTTTTATTACATAGTTATATTATATTGCCTCGTGGTCATTCTTATCACCATGTGTGTATGACTTTATTTTGATAAATGTTTCATAGAAAATACTTCGTGATTATTATTTTACATTGAAAGTCACACCAGATGAATATCGTTATGATTTCTGTGCGTAATATTATTTGATACAATCTATAGTTTTTAACTCAATCATACTGATTGGTAAAGTTATCATTGAAATTATATTTTTTCAACTGAGTCAAAAGGTTTCCAAGTCGGGAGTTGAACACAAAACCTTATCATGTATGCTAATGGCCCCGGTGCATGTAAAATCCATCGTGAGTGTAAAGTCCTCCAAGTTACCTGTGAATTACACCTCTGGGAGTGCCTAGTCTGATGAAGGTCTCGTCACCAGATCAAAGTTCTAAATTACGAGACCAACTCGAGTAGCGATCGCATGACGTATGGATGAGCGTTGCAGCGAGGAAATAGTAAATATCCCAGCATGTGCTGAACCGCCTCATCAAAAATCAATTAGCAACCGGTCAACTAAGAAAAAGCAATTAAAGCAACGAGACGCACTGAAGCCATGTCGGCCTATAGATTAACAAACGCATCTTCGCCAAGCGAAGAATAGTCAAATTATCGCCCCGTCGCCAGGTATCAACTCGTTAAGCTAGGCAAAAGCCTGGCAGGTAGGGGTCTGGTCAGCGGTCTAAAAAAAAGAACACAAAACCTTCAGTATAAAATGTCAAAGCCATGCCGACAACTGACCACCACAATTCACTCAGATAAATTTTTGGCATTAGCATACGGTCTGTTATCTGAAATATCTTAACAGAATATAACACCAGTAATGGAACTGTATTAAATGATGAATACAGAGATACAGTTGATTATTTAAAACTCAATCATGCTGTTACGTAAAGACATAATAATAATTGACCATTACCAATATTGCCCAAATGTTGTCTGAGTAAATTGTGTCCGCCGGTTGTCTATCCAAGTAGCTCAACAGGCAGAATGTTGTCAATTTAAGCCAGAAGGCTTGGGATCGACTTGCTGGGCACTTTTTCACTCAGATGAGAAAATGTCAGTTCAGAATATTATTGTATGATAAGACAATAAGATTACGTAAATTATATTTGTTTTTTCTTAAATAACAAGTTTACATTTTAAAGACAACGTTTCATATGATATATCGGTGAACACAATTTGTGTTCATTTTGAAGTTATATTCCTGTTATCTTATTAAATGGCAGAAGTTATGCGATTAAATAAGTTTACAATTAAAATAGTGATACAAGAATTGGCAGCTACGAAAATAATTCACAAGAAGATCTTTACGTGCGTGGCTCGTCTTTCCAAAGTGGGTGGTAATTAATATGTAAGAAATATATTTTGTGTGAAAGTTATTAAACATGTCTCTATCTTCGTTTAACACTCATTTTACTAATTATTTGCATGAAATATTTCTTCAATATTGGGTTGTTAGTATTTAGATAATATTGCGTCAATATTGGTAAGAAATATTTTCTCAAGCAATGTCAATAGATCTGCATTAATGACGTTAATTTTTTTAATGTTAAATTGAACTTCAATATTTAACCAGCATCGTCATTATGAATAAACATTCACAATAAATTCAATATTGGCTCACTATTTGTTATTTCTCAGTTAGAGACTTTATTTTTAGAAAATCTTAGAATTTTTGTATAATATTATCGTTACACTTAAAATGAAAGTATATAAAAAATATTTAAACGTAACTGCTTAGGATTTGCTATCCCTGTAAGCTATTTACAGGTCCCTATAAAATATGGAATATCCCTTCTCTTTGTATATTACTTTTTATATAGATAAAAGTGCAATCCTCTTTCTGATATAACATTTTAAAGCTCATAAGAGCTTATTTTTTAGGTTTTCATTTTCAGTATTTTTTTAAACTAGCATACATGTTAATAATCTTCCCTTAAGATATTTAAATAATCATCCGTCATTCTATTTCAATATAAAGGTTCATAGAAAATTACACTTTGCAGATTGTTAAAAGCAGTAACATCGTTATCTAAAACTATTTCATGATTAAAATATACTGTAGATTTTCAAGTAGTTATGCAGGAACAAAAGCCATTCAATGTAAAATTCATTTTAAATATTTAATAGGGATTTAATTTTTTGTAGACATTCTAATGCTCATTTTTTAAAAGTATTTAGCTATGATTGTTCATATTGATATTACGTAACGTTATTCAGCATATATCACTTGTTATCGAATTATATTATTTACTGTGTTTAATGAAATATCGTGTAAAATACATCTTTTCATATTACGTTTAAAGCTTAAAACTTAAACCTTATGTGTTTAAAGTTTATAACTAATTCACCTTTGAGCAGATAACTAATTTCGTAGTTATCTTTCTTATATTATGTTTTAGAGATCATACGATTTTATTCTAGAGGTTTTCATTTTCAGTATCTTTTGAAACAAGTAGAAAATATGATAATCTCTCATTATGTTATTTTAACATAAATCTCATTTGAAAATTACATTAAGAACTTTGTTTGAAGAAAAAATACTGTTATGTGAAAATATTACACAATTAAAAGATACTACAGAGTATCAAGTTTCTGTACCGAATGAAAACTACATTACAACTGCATTACATGAAAAATAACTTTCAAATATTTAACGCAGAACCTTGATAAATTCCTAAGATGTAATTTTATAAAGGTAATTACATATGATGTTTTAGTATCAAGTATACTTTTAAAATGGGCAAATTGTTATTTTATTATATCAATACAAGAGGGAATCTATTATTTAAAATCTAAAACTTAATAGAAGTTCTCTAATTATGATTAATAACCGTCCATTTTAACGTAATTTTAAATATGTATTTAAAACTTTATAGCATTATATTTAGAGATAATTATTGATAATTGCTTTTAAAGTAAACTAATTTCAAACTTTAATGAAATAACCTTCAAACATTTTAGCTTTATATTACATATATATACATAAATGTATAATTTTGTTTCCTATAATGCATTTGAACGGAAATAGAAACTTACTCTAAAAGATTACTGTTTCAGTTTTTACAAAATACTAGATAGTACCCCACAAGATTTGACGATAAACAATTTGCAAGTTCCATTAGAAATATGTTTCAATTTTTAACTAATTCATTTTAAATTAATTAAGTATCGAGAAATTTATGAATTGTTATACAGTGTGAGTGATTCCTATACATATAAGGCGATAGATGGCGCTGTCAGTTTAACCTACTCAACTAATGAATTGCATGCATTCTAAGCCTTTATTTATAACCTATTACACTTGCTTTTAAGCAGGAGTTTAGCTAAAAATATGTTATACAGTGTAAGCGATTCCTATACATATAAAGCGGTGGATGACGCTGTTAATCCAACCTACTTAAATAATGAATTGAAAGATTTTTAAGATTGTAGTTTATACATATTATGCTTGATTTTAAGCAGGCGTTTATCTAAAAATATTAATTGAATGAGTAGGGCATTTATTTTTACTTGATACAATCTCATTTTTTATATCAATATTTAGTATTTTCTATTTTTTTAATTACGTAACATCTAAAATTTTTCATTAATTTTATTTTTAACAGTCTGAGAGTAAAACCGGGAACTTAAAATTTGCCGTTTGCAGCTAACGATATATATAATATAATATTTATATATTTATAACGATATATATATATAATATATTACTTGAATTTTATTTTACATTATCATACATTATTTTTATAATAAACCATGCCCATCAAGGTGATTTTTTTACAGTTTTTATATTAGAATTTTTACCTTTTTTTCTCTTTTCTTTTTTGTCTTTTTACGAAAAATAATCACGTACATTTCTTAGTATATAAATAAAACTTCTTCATAATGGTCATACAAAATATAGATAAAAGTTTAGTACAATTTAATTAATCGATAACTACATGAAAAATCTTTTAATTTAAACACTTTTAATGTAAAATTAGTAATTAAAAATATATTGTCGGGTGTTAAATTTTACTTTCTACAGTCTATTTTTTTGAAAAAAGAAATATTTAGTATTTTCTGATTTATTATTATTTTTTTAATTTACGCAACCTTTAAGCTTTTTCATTAGTTTATTTTTATCAGTCTGACTCTAAAACACTGAACATAAAATTTGCTGTTTGCAGATATTGATTTATAATACATATGTTTTAATGAATTGAATTTTATTCTACTTTTGATACATTATTTAATTATTCAATCATGGATATCAAGGTAATTTCATTTATAGTTCCTGTATGAATACTTTTTCTTCTTCCTGCGTTCTTTCCTTTTATTTTTCCTTTTTTTATGAAAAAATAACATTTTTTTTTTTTTTTATAATATATATATGGCCATACCAAATATAGCAAAAATTGTAGATCAATTCAATTTATTTAATCGATAATTAAATGCACAATATTTTAGTTAAATATTTTTTAATATAAAAATAGCAGTTAAAAAAATAATGTTGTGTGTTAAATTTTAATTAGTTATAAATCATCATCCTCTAAAATAAAAGCGTAAGTCATGTGACTGTCATCAACAGTTCCGGGATGGCCGTTTCACTTTTTCATATGCCAGGCGGCTATTTGTATACAAAATTATTTTTTCGAATAAAACTGCATAAAAGTTACATTTTAAGAAAGATCGTTCAAAATAAATTAATATTTGAGAGGTGACTTACTTTCAATTATCTAAATATTCTGCAATAACTTCAGTCAAAATTAGGTTCACAGTTCAAATTCTCTATTCATGAAAGTAAACAAAAAAAAAAAAGATTGATTCGTCGTCAACATTTAAAATATTAAATCATGGAGGTAATCATTCGCAAAGCAAGTTCTCCGCGAATGAATTTTTGGACCGCTGCCTCGCGTCAAAAAAATAATTCGCACCAGTGAGACAATCAAAGTTTACCATAATTATGTGCTATACAATTCAACTTCCTTCTGGACCTTTTCTTGACGTAAATTGAACTCATGTAATAATATTTAATGAATAACATTTTTAGCATTTTTAAAATCGCTAATACAGCTTTTATTTATCGCGTGTACAAATTAGAAATGATACTTTGATTTTGAAATCAAATGTTTTGATTTATGATATTATTTCTTTTTTTTTTCTATTTAAATGAAAAGTGTGAAGTATTTTAAATTTATGTAATATAAGATTTCGGATTAAAGTTAAGTATTTTAAATGAAATGAGTGACAGGTTTATAATTTAAAATTAAATTAATGTAGTATGAATGATGGTGATGGGAACAATATTTGGCGATTTATCATCTGCTCCCGGCTAACAAAAATACTCATAATTAAAAAAGGAAATAAAAATAAATAAATGATAGTTTGATGTAAATAAATATTGATATACATATCAAAAATAATTTATAGAACTAAAAAAAATAAAAGTAAATGAACAACAATTTCCATAAAAAAATTTTCGCCAAATTCGCGCCAACGTGCGTATGTGACACCTGTGCCCAAAAAATATGCGAAATGCTACCATGATCGCAAAAGTTCATGACTTGTCTATTAGAATATTCCGATTTGTCGAATAATTAAGGGAAAATTAAATTATGAATAAATGTAACGTGTTGCAATGTTTAACATACATTTAAGGGAGACCAAACTGGTCGCCAGTGGCGGCTAGTTCGTATAATAATAATAATAAATACAAATTGTATAACTTCTTCTCCTGAAGTAACATATGACATTATTGAAATGAATTATCTTATCGCAATCCAATAATAGAAACCATCTTGTCCGGAATGAGTATCGAACCGCCGATTTCGCAGCTGGAACCAAGCATCTTCGACCACTCAACCAAATTAAATTTCACGCATGTGCAAAAAGTCGAATTTGCACTGAAAATCAAGAGTTTACGTTGGTGTTTTATTGTATAGGATGATATACACTTTCAAAGTTTTTCCTTCTCCTCATACAGTACAATTACTTATTTAAAACAATATTTTAAACATTATTTGAATTTTGGTTATTGAAGACTTATATTAATTACTTCCGTTTTTACTCAAAGTACATGTTATATTCAAAAACTAAAATTAACGTTTGGTTATTTAAAAGGAACATATATGCTTAATATATATTTGCATGCAATACACTAACATTGTTAACATGATTTGTACAGATTATATACCCTACAGAATTCTATGAAATAGTTTGCGAAACAACGAAAAAGGAGAATGATGAAAGATAATGGAAAAAACAATATTGGAAATATTTTAAGTGTTAAATGACGTAAAAAAAAAAAAAAAAAAAAAAAAAAAAAAAAAAAAAAAAAAGTAGAAGTTTATGGAATGGTTTCGAAAGTTTTAATGGACGCATTTTGAAAGAAAAGAGGTGAGAACAATAAAGAGTAGACACAATGTATTGAGTTAACAGCTATTTACACAAGTAATGTGTTTGTATTTTGAACAGAAGATTTTTGAATTTAACAAAAGAAATAAGTTTAAAAAACGAAACAATACTGTATTTAGTACAACATACGATCTATGCAGGGAATGACGAAGTTCTTTTGGCAAGAATATCTTGTAAATAAACTAAAACTCCAGAATAAAATTCCAGCTTTAAGATTAAACTGCTTTTTCAGCTAAAATTATCTCAACCATTATTATTTTTTTTCATCTTCTACCTATGCGTACTGTTTTTATGCTAATGATAGTATTCCAATAATAATTATTTAAAAATATACATTTTTATGGGGAAAAAATCTTTTCTGCAAAAAAAAATTGTACAATGTATTCGAAATGAAGTTTTTTTTAGTAGTTTGTTTCATATTCCAACATTGTATTTTTCTTGGTACTTTGAATTTTTCTCATATTTTAGTGAAGGAAATCTAGAATCTAGTCTAGTTTTCCTTATATTTTAGTTGTTTTATACTTAATAATTAATAAAGTACTTATTTCATAAATATATGTTTTCTATTTGTCTCGCAAACGCAATTAGTATTTTTTTACGATTTTTATTTTAATTTTTGTTTAACGCTTTACTTTATGATACGTTTTATTGTTACAAAACACCATACTTAATATACTTAAATTTATGTAAAACAAATTTAAAGAAAAATATGTACTTTTAATATAGCATTCCATTTTTAATTCTAAATTTTAGATTAATGACACAAAATGCACTTTATTTATTTTAAGTATGTATAGGGAATATACAAAGTGACTTAAAAAGTATTGTACATGCTTAAGAGGTTGTTGAGAACACCACAAGAAACGATCTTTATATAGGAAACCAGTGTATGATCCGGTCAAAAATACAGGTTTAAATCCAATAAAGAAAATATTTAGAAAATGCCTTTCTTCATCTGAGTCCATATCAGTGGAAGTCGTCGAAATGCTCACCATTTACATCCAAATAATGTTGATGTTAGATATTTTACAATGTAATTGAAAGCACATGCAATTTCACTCCTCGAAATACTGAGAAGTGCCTTCACCATGCATGATTTCATTGCATTTCAGAAACAGGAAGGTAAGTCTGTTGAAAATATATCTAGTATATCTTTATTTTTCTTAAAGTAAAGAAGAACAGTTTTCGTATTACAGTGATACAACCTCTATATTTCAGTGTATAAGTGTTTTACAATCCTGGCTTCTTATACGTAGATTGTTTATTGTAGTATGCTCTACCACCATTTAAATTTCGACTACTGTTTTTCTGAATCACCTCATATTTTAGATAATCAATATTTTACTGCATTTTGAGGATTTTTATTTTAATTAAAAATACTCCGGATCATAATGCTTTATTCGCTTGCCACTTTTTGTGTAGACAAATTTAATTGTTTCGACCATCTTCATATTTGTCATTGAGTACAGCATGAAAGTCAATGCTTGTAGAAATCTTAATTTATTGAAATAATAATAAAATAATAACATGCACTTTAAACTAATAAGATCAGAATTGCATCATGATTATCTTGCAAATACATCTTGCATATTTATCTTGCAAATCTTAGAACTGCATAATGATCATCTTGCTTGTCAATTTAAGATATCTCTCAACCAAAAGAAGTGACACTACTAAAAAAATACTGCATTTCGGAGAAGTTGAAAAAAGAAAAATAGCACTTTTTGTATCCAGTCCACAAAGTCAGAGTGGACGTTTACAGTTTTCGGTGGGGCTAATTCACAGTTACCTTTCCCGGTTTACTTTAATGATGCATAAATACAGATAGAAGTAAATGGCACGTCCTTACTGTCATAAAACTTTCGATTACAGTATTTTAAAAATGTGAAATGTACTGCAGATGATATTAGATTGAATGATTATGAAGCGTAGACGTGGTTAAAAAATTGCTAGAGGAGTTCAGCCCACCCTACTGGTTATGGTGCTGTTTTCTTCTGTGGCATAAAACTATACCACTTAGCAAACCTATAAACGTACATGAAAGAGTTAAACACTTATGAATCAAGAAGCATAAGAGATAGGGAAATTTAACAAATTTATCCCCACCCACCTGAACTTTGCTCCCTCTCTGAGATGGCAAAGTGAGACATAGCGTAATCTAGCGCTATTCCGGAAAACTACACTTCTGACAATTTTCCTGTAGCCAGGTGTAAGGCTATAGGAAGAGCTGACGCATATCCATCTTGTTGCCCAAAATAACCGGATGTTGTAACCCATCTCAATTTTAGTCTACAGACGCACCTAAGTCAGACATTATAAATGGAAAAATTGCGTATAATCTGCATCCTTTGTCAATGCATGTAAATGACTTATTATTTACGCATAACATCATACAGGTTGTTCAAAAATGACCGATATATTTGAAAAATCAATAAAAACTAAACGGAAACAATTGAACAACTGAAGCAGTACATCTCTTCTGCATGTGAAGCCATCCCGCCTGACACGTTTACAAAGGTTTCTGGTAATTTCGTTCAGAGACTACGCCATATTATTGCTGCGCATGGTGGATATGTGGTAAATATCATGGTTTAGATTTTTGCAGACTGCAGCGCCATCTGTTGTTGAAAATTGTAACTAATTTCAACTAATTGTAATTAATTGTAAACTAATTTCGAAAGTTTGTCTGCCTGAAAATTTACTGTTGTCCCAAGCATATTGCAACAAACGGTGTATTTCTATAGCTGCCCGCTTAGTTTTTATTGATTTTTCAAATATACCGGTCATTTGTGAAACACCCTGTCGATAGTAAAACATTTGTCAGACGTCCTACCTATTTGTTCTGATTTGTATGTCGTGCTGGTAGGTTAACTAACGAGCATTTTGAATTCATTCAGACACTGAAAAGGGTTTCGAATATGTTGAACGTGTCAAAGAATGTGCAACAATTTTGGAAATGCTTTAATAAAATTATTTAATAAATATTAAACCGCCGAAATACAAGAATTTAAACAACCAATTCTATCAACTGCAGATTTATATGTGCTTCATGAATGCATTGCTGCATAAAATTATTATCAACGTCAATGTGCGGTTCATCATTATTTAATTAAATAAAACTTTCAAAAGATAATTCATATTAAACAATAAATTTGGTGCAAAGTTTCAAATTATTCTACTTTTAATCTTCAAAATGTACTATCGTATACACATATAGGATTAAAAATAAACAAACTTTTTAATGATATCTGCAGTTTTAATCCACATGTTTATCTCAATATATATGTAAAAATACTCGAAGTTGATATCCTGTTCTCGTTCGTAGCATTAACAATTATAAAGATAGTGTAACAATATTTGTAAGGGTCATACAATATGTTGTGCAGCATATGATGATATGGATTTAAAACACGCCATGAAAGGGCACATTATTTCAGGCAGTGACGCCGTATGTACTGTCAGCTTTGATTCTTAATACAGTGTTTAAAGATCAGTGTCATCTCTACAGATATCATGTCAAGTTTGAGTATTTGTTATGATTATTACACACGTCGGACTAAATAGGTAAGTCACTTCTAAAGTTCGGCACAACCTCATAACTATTGTCAAGATTATGCACTAAAATCAGTGTATTTTTGACATAAGATGTGCATTGTGTCCCTGTTTTTAATTGGAAAAGTAGTTTATTTTGACATAGAAGTTGCAAAACTTCTGCATTTTCGTCAAAAGAACCGAACTTTTTTTATACTACGTAGATCAAAATGTTTAGATACTGTGCTCATATTACTAACGATTGGCGAAGTGGAAAATCATTTTTCCGTGGTGTAGAAGATCATGTGACGAGGAAGAAATAAGACGACATTCCCGGATTTATATGTTTATGTGTGAGTGTACATGAAGTGCATTTAATATTTAAGATATGTTTTCGAAATACGTTCTTTAAAAAAAAGTTAATGAATTTTAAATATTAATTTTTCTTAAATTAATGGTATTTTAACTTAAAAAAAGATATGTTAGCAAAAACTGAGAGGCAACATAATTATAAAAAAGATTGTGTAAGATTATGCTACAAAATACTTTGTTTGCATAGTTTTACATGCCTCTTTCTTTTTTATATTCATCTTATTATGTAAATAGAGATTAAGTAAAATATTTTTTGAAAGTTCCTTAGAGGTATACATCCTTGCATGTTCCAAATAAAAGAGAAAAAATACTTCAGTTGTTTATTAGTTGCTAGTTTATATAGATACTTTCAGTAATCGCTTCCCACACTTTAAAAAAAAAGTTTTAAAATATGTTTATACCCTGATACTACAAATAAGCTATTTTTAAACAAGAAAATTTAAAAACAAGAACACTTATGTGAAAAACTTCTTGTATGAAGTAAATTAAAAGACACCCTGGCGGATATGCTCGGAACTAATTTTTCATCACTGTTATATTTTAGTTTCCTTAAACGTGTGTATATCAAATTTTGTTCTATTATCTGCTATAAAATTTCAAAAATCACATTCTAAACACCTATTTTTAAATTATAACATAGCATTCTGCACATATGCATATACATAAAAGAATACTTTCTTTAAGTGCACACTTATTAAAAAATGCTTTATAAATGTCTATAAATCTTAACCGCTCGTTTGTAAAATATATATAGTTAGACATTGTGTTTACTGAGTAGAAAGAAAAACACACTTTTTATTGATGGTTAAAACAATAAATATACTAATATTTGTAACAATCTAACATATGGAAACCTTTTTATATTTTACGTTGTTATTATATTAGAAAAATATTCCTTATTAAAAATAAATCATTACAATGTTGAATACCTACAGAAAAGAAAACCAAATATAAAAGAAAAATTAAATATTTGATGAAAATCTATTAATCATCTACTTTATATGTAATTATAGCGTAGTTCCCTGTGTATTATATCTTAGGCATCTTAATTGTATAAAATAAGTTGCCGATACTATGGAGTTAAAGTTATTGTAAATGTGTAAGCATATTTTCAGGGTGGAAAATAATATTTATGATTTTTTGCTTTTTGTTCCAAATTTACCACTGTTTTGTTTAAGGTTTATTTATAAATCACTTCTCAAGTATTTAAGTTGGATTTTAGAAAAAATAATATAATACAATTTTGCATTTTTACTATTTTTTTACTGTGGCTTTAAAATATCTATAAGTTAGCATAATCCCGATCTCATTTTCGTATCTAAATTCCAAACATTTAACTGTGAAGTTTATTTTATTTTTGTAATTTAGCTACAAATTTATATAATACACACTGCATACAATAATAAATCAGTTTCTAGAAAAAATAGAAATTAAAATTCACAGGACTTATTAATACCTAATCGAGCTTGCGGGGATTTTTAGCATTATCTTAAAGGCATAATGATTACAGTTAACTCAACGTGTGTAGCAGGAGTGTGATAAGTTACTTTTCGATAATTGTACTCTAGTAGACAAATGCGTTTCTGGTTGTTTTGCTTTGGTAACATTTGTGGCTGAATGAGATTCCTATGTTAATCTATTCTTTACATTTCTGAAAGTGTCGAAGGATCTGCCCGAATCTGGATGTTACATGTATTTTTGCAAATTTGATATAACTAGGAATTGCATGTGATTATTGCTTATAAACTAAATTAGCTTTCGTGAATTTTGTGGGGTTTTGGATTGAATTTCCAAGATTTAGCGAAATGAAACACGGTTTTTATTGTTCATCTCAGGCTGCGCAGGTGGTAAGTTTTTGCCTGAATAATGATATTCTACTGAAGATTAAAATATCTCATTCGTTTTATTCAGTTGTATTCAAAATATAGACGAAAAAAGTATAAAGCTGATATATAGAAACTGTATGTGCAAGAGTTGTTAACGTTTAAAAGAAAAATTATATTATTATTTGCTCACTATATTTTTTACATAAACATTTGCATTAACATTTTCCTATCATTATGGGTTACGTTACAACACGCGTGGGGTAAATTTCCTCCCACGTGACATTTTCATAACAAAAGAATGGAAAATACACAACCGGAGGTAAATTCTTTTTGGCCACATCTTGATGTCATTCAGATTGAAAGGGAAATTAAGCTCAGGGCTTAAGGGAATAAAGCTCAGAATGATCACGAACTATTTTCGCACATTTTTAAGTAATAGTTGTAAGCTTGGGTAGATTTTATCCCAGCGCGTGTGCTGACGGGTTAAATGAGAAAAAAAAACAGCGCATAAAATTAAATTTTACTCTTAAGTGTTAGCTTAAGGGGTTAGCTCCAGTCACGACCTCCGACAGGGTGTAATTTTTGACATTTATTTTCTCTGAAAATATACAACTCACAAAAACAACAATTAGTGGGTTTGAACACTTCTGTCTTAAAGTTTATTCACGAAATTTGGTGTAAAACAATAATGCAAAATGGCTGCATTATTGCCCGGCCTCGAGTGTACCTCTCAGCGGAAGTGGTGTGCGGTGGACAGGATAACTCGGAAGTAGCTTATCTGAAACACATAAAACTATCCATATACTTAAAGCTAACCCGCTTTTTCGTTTTCCATGTAAAAATCGCTTTTATACGCGTGCGCGAGCATTCAGCCAATCAGCTAGAGGCGTTTACTGTCCAGAGACAATTTGGATTCCGGTATGTTTCAGACAATGAGGTGAAGGCTTTTTCCTCTCTCTAAAAGCGTATTTGGATTACAATTCCATGTGGGTGTAGAAACTTTATGGATTTCTTTTATTAAGGTATTTTTTCATTTTACCGTATTTATTTTCTTTTTATGTCGTATGTAATTTACTACTTTGATTTTTTTATAACTAACCCTTTTTTTGAGAGAGAGAGAGATTTAGTGGCACGAAATTCCGCAAATCGTTTCCGATGTAAACAAACTATTAAGATGCAAGTGTAAAATTTCAGTTTTTTTAACTTTTCATGTCCTTCTGTACACATTTTAATATGTAATTCTGTGTGATATGATTAAATTCAGGTTTTCTCAGCGACGATCGCAGTATTTTTACCAAATAATTTTTGTATTAATCAAGCTTTTTTGGTTATTAAGCATAGGTAAACACGAAAGAAAACTTTGTTATTTTAAGATTTTTATGAGAATTATTTGCGTACATTTATAAGGCGAGTTTCACTGAATAATTCAAGAAAAAAAAATCTCATCATTATACATATTTAGTTATGCATTATTAATTATTTACTTGGCCTTTACTTTTAACATTTCAAACTTACAACTGAATGTAACTATTAAAACATTTGAAATACTGTATTCGTAAAATGAAATTTCAGCTTAAACACTCGACAATTACTTTTAGTTATGCATTATTAATTATTTACTTGGCCTTTACTTTTAATATTTCAAACTTACAGCTAAATGTAACTATTAAAACATTTGAAATAATGTATTCGTAAAATGAAATTTCAGCTTAAACACTCGACAATTACTTTTAGGGTAAATTCAGGTTTTCTCAGTGACGATCACAGTATTTTTACCAAATAATTAAAAGTACTACATACATGCATCTATCTATCTATCTATCTATATATATATATATATACCCTTAAATCTGCATAGCTTAAAACCGGAGTTTATGCAGATTTTAGAATTTAGCAGGTTTCTGGTCACTGTTTTGTTGACATATTTTAAACAAAAATTTCAATTTAATAATGCACTGAAAATTATAATGAATGCTTACAATTAAACACAAATAAATTGTCTTACAAAAGCTCTCTAACCACATTGTTAACAAAACAAAAAATTTCACGAAAAACACATTATTTCCCCGATATTTTCCCACAACTAATCAATAAATTTCATGATATTTTATTGTGATTTTAAACCATGAACTTTAGTACTTTTCTGTTATACGGACACTATGCCAAAATGTATGTATGTATGTAAATGTATGTATGTATGTTTGGCGACAATGGTGTCCGTATAACGGATAAGTGCCTGAATTACTTTTTTTTTACGAAAAACACATTATTTCCCCAATATTTTCCCACAACTAATAAATAAATTTCATGATATTTTATTGTGAATTTAAACCATGAACTTTAGTACTTTTCTGTTATACGGACACTATGCCAAAATGTATGTATGTATGTATGTTTGGCGACAATGGTGTCCGTATAACGGAAAAGTGCCTGAATTATTATTTATATATATATATATATATATATAATATAAACATAATTGGCGACACAGCAAGTTTTCTGGATTTCTCCCTGGCTCTCTAACGACATTGTTAACAAAACAAAAAATTCACGAAAAACACATTATTTCCCCGATATTTTCCCACAACTAATCAATAAATTTCATGATATTTTATTGTGATTTTAAACCATGAACTTTAGTACTTTTCTGTTATTCGGAAACTATGCCAAAATGTATGTATGTTTGGCGACAATGGTGTCCGTATAACGGAAAAGTGCCTGAATTATTATTTTATATATATATATATATAATATAAACATAATTGGTGACACAGCAAGTTTTCTGGATTTCTCCCTGTATGTGAAAGTCGAAGATCAATTTCATTCATTCAATGACCTTTTTAAAAGTTTCAAGTTTGGATTGAGTGCACATGAACATAGAAACCGATACCTATTTCTATGTTCATGATTGAGTTATTTGGATATCTTTTCGTATAGCACAGAAAATCATTTCTCCCGCTTTCGTAATAGAGATAAATTCTGGTGTATTTTTTTTCTTCTTTTTATATCATAAGTACTTTTCTACTTTAAATCTTTTTAACCTAATAGTAATTGTCGCGTTTCTAAGCTGAAATTTCATTTTTCGAATGCAGTATTTCAAATGTTTTAATAATTACGTTCAGCTGTAAGTTTGAAATATTTAAAATATTAAAAGTAAAGGTCAAGTAAATAATTAATAATGCATAACTAAATATGTATAATGATCAGAATGACATATTAAAATGTGTACAGAATGACATGAAAATTTTTAAAAACTGAAATTTTGCACTTGCAACTTCATTGTTTACATTGGAAACGATTTGTGGATTTTAAGAATTTGCGGAACTGCGTGTCACCAAATTACTAAATCTCTCTCTCACACTCTCCAAAAAAAGGGTTAGTTTAAAAAAATTCAAAGTAGCAAAATACATACAACACAAAAAGTAAATAAATACGGTAAAATGAAAAAATACTTTAATAATATAAATCCATAAACTTTCAACAACGACATCGAACGAACGTATCTCATTTTTTGTTTCTGATGTTTGTGATAAGGAACGCTCCTTTGGCCCCCTCCGCTCATTGGCTGAATTGTAAAGGGCAAAATTGGGGGGCAAAACGACTACAGCATTTCTGAGTAAAGAAAAAATCTGAAATTCACAGAAAATTTTCTGAAAGGTTTCAGTACAGGGAGAGAGGGTAAATGCCCTCTCGGCAATAATTATTTTTGTTGCAAGTTGGGTTAACTGTCTTTACGGTTCGAGTCGATTTCAGACTGAGTGTAGATTTCTGCAAGTTGGATTTGGATTAACCCGATTTTTCAAAAGTTAGTTCCGTATATCATTTCAGATTAAAACTATACCTATAATAATATGTTTGTGTGTATTGAGGTTTGTATAGATGTTTCCGTGTGTGCTGTTTTTAATAAAGACAGTTTCATTTTTCACACGAACCTTTCAAAAAATTCACATTCTTTGCGCAATCCTTTAACAAAATTCGCATTTTTTTCGTGATCCTTTAACAAAATTCGCATTTTTTTGTCGAGATTCAATTTTTTTTTTCAGCTATCCTTGACGTAATTCGTGTTTTTTTCAGTGATAATTTGACGAAATTTGTGTTTTTTCTGCAATTGTTTTCGCGAAATTTGCATTATTTTCTGCGATTCTTTTACGAAACTTGCGTTTTTCTGTGATCCTTAGACGAAATTTTCATTTTTCGCAATCCTTTGATAATAATCGCATTTTCTCTGCTGCCTTTTGATGAGATTCATGATTTTTCAGCAATCCTTCGATGAAATTCGCCTTTTTTTCAGTGATCTTTGAAGAAATTTGCATTTTTCTCGCGATACTTTAACGAAATTTGCGTTTTCCAGCGATTTTTTGATAAAATACATTTTATTCCGCAATTTTTAGACGAAATTTGTCAAAAAAAACGCGTTTTTTTGGTGAAATTTCCTGTTTTGCGATTCTTTGACATTTGCTCATCTTTTGTGAGCCTTTTGCATAAATCATGTTTTTCTGTGGCCTTTTAACAAAATTTACGTTTTACATGATCCTTTGATGAAATTAGTGTTTTTCCCGTGATCATTTGACGAAATCTAGGATTTTTTTCCCGCAAAGATTGATTATATGTTTTTAGTCTGCAGGTGCCCTAAACAGTTTGTGACGCCCGTCGCTGCATTGCACACATTCTGCCACGGTGTATCAAACAAACAAAATTCATCCTAAAGAATTATTGTTTCGTTTCTGGAAATGAACAACTGTCAACTCATTGGCTGAATTATAAAGGGTGAAATGTGTAGGCACTGAGTATCATCTATACTATTAATGTCGGTAAACGTCTGTCTGTGTGTGTGTTGATGTGTCTGGCGTCTGTAAGCGCAAAACTCTGCATGCAGACGACGGACCTAAGCGCTTTTGGTATAAAAAAATTCGGAAGAGGAGTTTTTAAAATTCACAACATTTTGCGGGGTGTGAACGAATTTTAAAAATGAGTCCGCATCAAAAATTATGGCGGCGGGGGGAAGTATGTTTTGCCCACACGGGGCGGAGACTTTTCTAAATTTTGCTGACGCCACTCATATGATATATCATTGAAAAGGCCAGCGTTAGTCAAGTTCAACTCATTGGCTGAATTGTAAAGTGCTTAATGTGTCAAATATTAGCGGAAAGAAAGTGCGCAATTTGTTCGTTCATGGAAAAAATCGTGAAATTCGTTAATCGATAGTCGATAAATTGCGAAATTCGTCAATCGATAGCGGAAAAATCACAAAATTCATTAATCGACAGTTGAAAAATCACAAAATTCATTAATCGACAGTTGAAAAATCACAAAATTCATCAACTAGTTTCGGGAGAAAAGTTTTCGAATATCGTCGAATGGCTTCGAGAAAAAAAATCACATCCGTCAATTTCAGGGAAAAAATCGTGAAATTCGCCAAATGGTTTCGAAATTTGTCGAGCGACATCAGAGAAAAGAAAATCTTTTTCCATTCAATTATCGCAATTGGTGATTGTGACTATTATGTTTGACCAGTGGTGGCAATAAAGTCCATTGCCAAATTTTCAGTATTACTCGCTGTTTGGCAAGTGCTAATTTTGTCCTATACTTCAAAACTCTTTTGATCATCACATCAGTGTGCAGGACAATTTTTTTTACCGAAGACCATTTGATGACTTTCGTGATTTTTCCGTTATCGATTGACCATCTTTACTGCTATCGATTGTTGAATTTTATAATTTATCAACTATTGATTAGCGAATTTCATGATTTTTTCCATGAACGTTTGACGAATTGCGCAAAAAAATTAAGAATATCGTTAAATTGTCTTGGGTAAAAAAAAAATTAATATTGTCAAATGCCTTCGAGAAAAAAGTTACAAGTTGAAACGCCTGTGACCTCTTTTTCATGTTATGCATCTCTGGGGTCCATCCCCCCAATTCCCCCCCCCAAGTGGGACACTTTTCTAAATTTCACACACACCCCTTATGTGATATATCGTTGGAAAAGTCCTTAACCGCTTATTCATGTTATGCATCTCCGGGGTCCATCCCGCCACTTCCCCTCCCCCTAAGGGAGGCACTTTTCTAAATTTTGTTGACACCCCTCATGTCATATATTGTTGGAAAGGTCAGTGACTGCTTAATCATCTTATGCATCTCAGATGTCCATCTCCCCACTTTGCCCCCCCCCCTCAAAGGGTACTTTCTAAATTTTGCACACAACCCTCATGTTATATATCATTGGAAAGGTCTGTGACCACGTAATCATATTATGCATCTCCGATGTTCATCTCCCCACTTTGTTTCCCCCCCCCCCTCCCAAGGGATACTTTCTAAATTTTGTTGACACCCCTCATGTCATATATTATTAGAAAGGTCCGTGACTGCTTAAGCATATTATGCATCTCCGATGTCCATCTCCCCGCTTTGCCCCCCCCTCCTCCCCCAAGGGGTACTTTCTAAATTTTGCACACAACCCTCATGTTATATATCATTGGAAATGGCTGTGAGCATTTAATCATATTATGCATCTCCGATGTCCATCTGCCCACTTTGCCCCCGCCAAGGATACTTTCTAAATTTTGTTGACACCCCTCATGTCATATATTGTTGGAAAGGTCCGTGACTGCTTAATCATATTATGCATCTCCGATGTCCATCTCCCCTCTTTCCCTCCCCCCAAGGGGTACTTTCTAAATTTTGTACACAACCCTTATGTTATATATCATTGGAAAGGTCTGTGACCACTTAATCATGTTATGCATCTCCGGTGACCATCTCCCCACTTTGCCCCCCCCACCCAAGGGGTACTTTTTAAATTTTGCACACAACCTCATGTTATATATCATTGGAAAGGTCTGTGACCACTTAATCATATTATGCATCTCCCATGTCAATCCCCCCTCTTTGCCCCCCCAAAGGGGTACTTTTGTTAATTTTGCACACACCCCTCATGTGATATATCGATGGAAAGGTCTGTGACTGCTTAATCATATTTTGTTCCCCACTATGAAATTTGTCAAGTTAAAGCAACTATAAATTTTATTTTTATGGTACTATCAAGTTGTTTGCCGTCAAATTTTGACGGGTTTCATCTAGTTCTATTTTAATAATATATTAAATAAATTTGCCCTTGAATGAAGGATATTAATTTATGCTGACTGTAAACTAAATGGCGACCGTTTGAAGGTCTAAATTTAGCTATTCTACCATGTACACACACACAAAAATAATAATAATTTGGACACGAACTTATATTCCTTCGTCCAATTGCACGATAATTGTTATACCTACAAATTTCATTGAAATCCGATAAAAACTTTGTTTGTAACCACGTCCATTGGCTCACAAATGTCGTTTAGAGAAAAAAAAGTTTTTAAATGAAATAAAATGTATGTATCATTAAAAAAAAAGATACTATATAACACCTGTTTCACATTTCAAACAGGTCAGCTTACTTGGATGAGTAAAAAGAAACAGTTGCTACAAGGAGCAGCGGGAAGGCCGATTACTGTTTCCACGCAACGGGAGGCCGCGTTCGTTTCGGCGGGTGCGAAAAATAAATTCTCACTATCAAAAATCGACTGCAAATTTTTGAATTGAATAGTCTACGGACTATACTTTCGCATGATTATATTTCAATTCCAAAAACAATTTTTCTAAAATTTATGTCTGAACGTAACACATTAAAATAGTAATTTAGCTTTGTTTCCTGTGTTTTTATTGTTAATCAACTTGTTTTAAATTTCTCTGTCTTTATATTTCATTTTAAATGGAGGGATATATTTTGTCATTAAAGAAAAAAAAATATGCAACTACTTAAATCAATAATATATCGAAAGACGTTTGTGTTTAACTCATTTGTATTTAAGCACTTTGAAATGAGGTTTTTCTTTTCTCAAGCGAATACAATTTTCAGCTAGAAATGTTTTATTTTTTTTAAATGTCCTATAAACATTTTCTCACTTATGTAAACTCTTTAACAGTATAATCTAATGTCACGCAAACATTAATAAACAATCACCATTAAGCAAAACAAAAATTCATTTTTTTATCTAACGGAAAGGTTTGACTATGTTTAAATATAAATATTTCCATGTTCATATTAACAATTATTTTTTTTAGGTTTCAAAGAAAAACGTTTATCATATGGAAAATTCATTTTGGAAATATCATATTAAGTTAGTGTACAAACAATATAATTACTAAAAACTTCTCGTGACTCACTATTTATTCAAGTAGTGAATCATCACTTCCTGATTATTGTGCGTAGCGCATATGCGGGTAAATCTTGTGAAATTTGTTGCGATAAAAATACGTCCATAATCGTACTTTAATGAATTATATTTTACTATGCATAATAATCAAGAAGTGATATTCAGTACTTGACTAAATAGTGAGTCACGAGAAGCTTATAATAAGTATATTTTTTGTCTATATACTTAATATGATATTAAATCTTATCTGAGGTATTAATCATCTTATAAATTTTCTAATGTTTCACTGGGAATTAACTTCATAAGCAAAATGTCTTCTAAGATTTGAACATGATCAGAAAAGAATTATTACCTTCATTAGCAAAATTAACTTTTTTAATCAGATTTTTTTTATTTAAACTGAATTACCACTATGTAAACTGCAAAACCCCCATAATATAACAAAACACAGCAAAATCTGAAAAACACTAAAATTTATTTTTAAAAATATTAAAAATTTACGTTAATTTCTGAAAATAATTTTGATGATAATGTAAAATCCTTTTTCTTTCAGACTTCTATTGTTTAGGTTAACAAAATGTACCTTAATTCTGTCTTTAAAAATACAAAATAAGTGCCATGTTTGTAAGTATTTTTAATTAAAGATTATAAAAATAAAGATACAAAATCTTTCACTTTCTCAAGAAATAGTCAGTCTAAAAAATGTTCATAGTATCAATAACAACCAAAGGTAAACATTTTAATAAGCATTTTCTGATTAAATAAATATTTTTCCTTACAAGACAATAACATTTTGCTAAAGTTATTCTTTGAGGGTAAAGATTCTTAGCTAGTCATGTTCAAATTTTAGAAGTACGTTTTTTTATAAAGTTAATTATCCCCAGTAAATGATTGGTTAACCCATTACCCGCTGGTGTTGCGTTAACACAACATTCGAAATAAAAGTGCATTAAAAAAAACCTGCTAAACCACGACTATTTTAATATGTTAAGAAATACTTTATTTAATGACAAAAACTTTGCTATTAAAGATACCGAACATTATCTTTCAGAAATTTTGGTGGGAAACGAATTTCAGTAAAAATATTGAAGGCTCCGCCCACATAGTTTTGGCGGTTAATGGGTTAAAACACTTTAAAACTTCAATTTATTATTCTGAAGTATGTTCTTTCACAAGTACGATTTAACAAAGCCTACTATATTTAATTGATATTTATTACATAATTATACTGCATATGTGTTCAGTAATTTACATATGGCTAATTAAATTAATTATAAAAGAATCCATAACATCTACGCTATTAAACCAAAGTAGCTTTTATTTTATTTAATAATGTTTCACTTTCGATTTGAAATTTATTCTGTAAATTAAAATAGTTACGTATTTTGAAAAAAGAGTTCTCATTCTGTTTTTAAGTTTTTATGCGATGTCTAATTAAGAAATTAGTTTTATGATTTCATTAAAGTAATCTCTTATTTTTCTAATTAAGACATTTTTTAGAGGAGAGGACCTCAAACTACTAAGCTTTGCGATACTGATACGGGGACAGTTGAACAATAGTTGGCATTCGGATGGTTTGCTAACTGTCCGGTAATTCCACATCCTGGATATTAATAGAGTTCATCTTAGAGAACCAATAAATATATAACTCTAGCAGTACTACTAAAAATGTACAAAGTAGAGTACATCTTAGGGACCCAGTAAATAAATAAGTCTGTCAGTACTACTAAAAATGTACAATATAATTTTAAAAAATGTATCAAATTGTAGAAAATAACAGTTAACGGTTCTTCTTAGTTCTGACTATCTGATGCATGCCGGCACCGATCAGATTAGTCTGTCTTGAAAACGAGCAATTTTGCGGATTCACACATCTTATAACGCAAAGTAAACAGTGAAACAGTTGAATGTTTCATTGGAATTTCCAGTTTCAATAAACGCCACTCCCTGTATATGAGTAATTGCACAAATAATTACTTATTTTTGCAATTAATAAAAAATTTAGAGCAGGGTTCTCAAAATATAAAGCTTTCCGATACGGGCACGAGAGCACCTGAACAGTAGATGGCATTCGAAGGTCTTCCTAGTTGCCCGGCAACTCCATGTCTTGGACATGATTAGTTGTTCATCTTAGAAAGTCGATAAATAAATATGTCTCGTAGTACTACTAAATATGTACAGAATAATGGATAAAATAACTAATTATGGGAAAAAATAGTTCACAGCACTGCTTAGTGCGTACTATCAGATGCTTGCATACCACAGCGGTGAGATTGGTCTTTATGGGAAAGATCTATTTCGTACAGGCGTATCGCTACGAGAGAAGAGTATCTTATATAAAGTTTAAAAAATATATAAGAAAATAAGTCATGAAAAAAGAATATAGAAGAAAAAATATTCTAAAAATTTTCTCAAGAATATATTTTTTTTAAATTTCATTTTAATTTTTTCTGACAAAGCTCTTTCTCGCCAATTTTGTTGTTGTTGTTGTTGTTGAAGAAGGTATCAAAATAATGGTCTTATACCATATATGTTAAAAAAGGTGTTTTTGAAATGTGATTAATAAATATTTCGAAGCTAAGGAATTGCGTATTAATTCGAAAAGTTAAGTACATTATTTTTATAATTTAACTAATGTAGTGAAAAAATGAATATCAATTAAAGATTGCTATCAAAGAAAAGGAAATTCATTTAAAAACAGAAAATAATATTTATACATCTTGTTACCTAACTTTTTATACTTTGTTAACGAAGATTTTTTTTGTTATTATCATGCGACATCTCTGAAAAAAATACATTGTGTGTTTAAAGGAACAACAGACGAATTATGAATAAATGATTCAACATACGAAATCTCCAAAGTCAAAACTCAAAACCGCTAACAAGAAATTGATTTTCAGGGAGAAAAATATATAGATTGAGTATATCATAACAAGAGAAAGCAGATCGTATGTAGATATAATTGAATTTATTCAAAATATAAAAATAGCCACATACAAGGAAGTTTATTCATGAAATTATTCAAAGAAAAATACTCATTTTGTATTTTTATTTTTAATTGTGTTTTGCTAAAACTGGTTCTTCCTGCCAAATTTTATTTCATTGAAGCTATAAGTAAATTAAGCCTGGATTATGCTAAGTAGATGAATTGATAGGTATCGTGCATGTAAAATATCTATTTTAAAATGTTTATTAAAATACGTTTTGCAGCTAGAAAATATCCTCATAAATTAAGAAGTTATGTAAAATTTTTATTTAATTAATGATATTTCGAAACATAATAATTAAAAATTTTCTAAAATTTTTGTCTGTATCAAAAAATTAGCTTACCTTGGTAATAAACAATATTTATAAAGCTTTCTGCCGAAATTTTGTCGTCTAACAAAGCTGAGTATTCTTGATTCCAAATTTGTTTTGCTATGATACCACATATTTGACTACAGATGTTCTGTGCTTTACAGAAAACACAAGAAATATGCCTAATTCATGTAAAGTACGAAACCTCTGATATCATATCTCATACTTTCTAAGATGAAAATATTTTTTCTTGGCAAAAAGCAAGAAACAAAAATCATACATCATGTATATAAAACACATTCCAATACTTTCAGAATTCGTTGACAAAACTTCGCCGTTCAGTAAGGTCAAGAAGATACCTAAATAAACGTTTTAGAAAACACGAAACATATTTGAAAACCAGCTTTCAGCAATTACAAGCCATAACCAGAAGAGTACTCTAATTCTTTTGCTCAGCGCTTTATATAATCTATAGATTTGTATATACTTTATACAGTATGCTTCAATTGAATTTAGTAAGAAAACACATAACACAGCTGAAAATTCACTTCTTTTGAGTATTGTTGTAAACGAAGTATCACTGCTACATGCTTCATTCTCAATATTGAACATGCCATTGCAAACCTCAATAAAATATATCAATTTCATGTCAATCCAAATACACTTATTTGAGTTAGAGCACGGAAAGGCAGACAGACGGTCAAACAAACCGAATTCATAAAAACTTTTCAACTATGTTGGAAAGAGTTAAAAACATGGAAAGTATCAGTAAATGGATAGGAATATGTTAGATAAACTAGATTAGTCGTGTACTTTTCACTCTCTCTGGAAAAACTATTGCATATATGAACACGAAAACTGGTAGCTTTATATAGAATGTTTGATAAATATGTTGAATTACACAGATTTTCAAACGACGAATTATTTTTTTCATGTTGAAGTCTGTCAAGATATTTCAGTTACATAAGTTGTATAGTACATAAAACTATGCTCCAATATTTTTTGTTTCAAAATTCTGTTATGTGCATAGAAAAGTAATTCATAATTTGAAATAGCTTTTTTCAATTTACTCTTATCAAATAAAAATAATCTTAAGTTATTTTATTAGCAAACAATGCATTTTTAATTGAATTAAACATTTACTCATGAATATTGAAAATAAAAGGAAAAATAAAGCAATTAAACTATTACTTGCAAAAAGCTTTTGATGGTGATCAAAATCACGCCATATTTAAAACGATATACAGGGGAGAGTAGCCGAATTTGGACCACTTCACTTATTTTAAAATGTAACTCACTTCATTTTGGAATAGCTGCAAAGTATCACTACACGTGATCACTCCATTCATTTACTAAATAAATCTTTAGAACAATTTCTTTTTGAAAATCTTAAGTTTTATTTTTATTTGAAAAATTTGTTAAAAGTGGTCCAAATTCAGCGACTGGTCGCCTAGGTCAGATAGCCAGTCTCCTAAATTGGATCAAACAATATTAGGCTGCTTTAATGAGTACGGAATATAACTAATTTTATTAAAAGCAAAGTTTGCGATTAATGAAATAATCAAACAAAACAACAACACTGAAATATAATGAAATCAAATGTCTGAAAGTAAGAGTAATTGTTTTAAATTAAAATGTATTCAAAATATAAATCAATGTTCTATGTAATTAAGAAAGAAATTATGGAACTAATTGCCAGTTACTTGAATATCTTGTAAGAAGTGATGCAAGGCTTAAACATGAAATTATTTTGTTCATATTTTATTCAAGTGCACACAACCATATTTGGCAGTCTGAACATTGAATAATTTCTGCTATATTATTTTCTTTGCAAATTAGTCAAAACCAATCATCACTGTCTGGATTCTTCTTTTTAAATTCTGAACCATTAGACATTTTGTTTTGTAACAGAATTTTTCATTAACTTATGACTATAGTTCTTCCCTTCCATTATTTTCTTTCCATTTGAATGAAGAATATATTTTTTAATTTGATGTTCCAATTGCTTTTGCACTTTAACCCGGCGTTACTCGCGCCGGGCTTCCGAGGCCCGAACAGTTTTTTAAAGCTCCGTAAACCCTGCCCCTTAATGCTGAAATGGGCCGCACCCAGTCTAGCTGAGTTCAATGTGACCTTCGACACAAAGGAAGTGTTTTCGGAATTTTGTTTTATTCCGTTCGGAGGAAAACTTGATTTTCGGGTCTCTCAGGCCCGACGCGAGTAAACATGTCTCTCATTTCGAGTTTGAAGTGCATCGACTTCGGAGCACAATATGGCTCGCAAATTAACGTATGATCAAGAAATGGAACGATTACGCACATTGTTAGAAGAAGTATCGACGGATGAGGAATCTATCGAAGAAAATGATGCATTTTCTGATTGCGATGAAATGTTTAGTGAGCATGATACATCGTCGGAAGAAGAAATCGAGTCTGATGAAGAGGATGCTGTCGAATCTAATTCAGATGATTGTTTTACTGGAAAAGATGGAAAGACGATTTGGAAAAAAACAAAATTTCGTCAAAATTTTCGAACTTTAGCACGAAATATTATTTCAAAATTACCTGAAAATATTGGAGAGGCAAAAGACGTAACTTCCCCTATTGAGCCATGGAATTTATTATTGGATGAAAACATCTTGAATACGATTGTCAACTGTACAAATATATATATTGACACTATCAGTGGCAATTTTCAGAGAGAACGCGATGCCAATAAAACGGAACTCTCTGAAATCAAAGCTTTTATTGGATTACTGTATTTATGTGGTATACATAAATCATCTCATGTGCATGTAAGAGATTTATGGCGCACTGATGGAATGGGACTAGAAATATTTCATAGGACCATGTACCATAATCGTTTCTTATTTCTTATAAGATGTATAAGATTTGATGATGTTAGAGATAGTCAAATAAGAAAAGAAGTGGACAAACTTGCCCCAATAAGGTATGTTTTTGATTCATTTGTGCATAACTGCCAGAAGTTGTACATACCTGGATCCTATGTTACAATTGATGAAAAACTCGAACCATTTAGAGGACGTTGTTCATTTCGTCAATACATGCCGAAAAAGCCAGCTAGGTATGGGATAAAGATTTTCGCTCTTGTTGATGCAAGAACTTTCTATACATGCAAGTTAGAAGTTTATACAGGTACTCAGCCCCAAGGTCCGTATCACGTAAATAACTCATCAGTTGAAGTCGTGAAAAGGTTAACAGAAAATTTAAATTCTGGGAGAAATGTAACAGTCGACAACTGGTATACTAGTTATGAACTTGCAAAATATCTTCTTCAGAAAAACATTAATCTAGTGGGCGCCATAAGGAAGAACAAGAGAGAAATACCGAAAGAGTTTGTGAACAATAAAAATCGCAAGGTGCATTAATCCTTTTTTGCATTCCAGAAAGACATGACTTTAGTGTCGTATGTTCCTAAAAAAACAAATTTGTTAACCTCTTATCCACAATGCATAATAACGACGCTATTGGATCAAACAACAGGTGAGGCAAAAAAGCCTCAGATAATAACGATTTATAATTTGACGAAAGGAGCTGTTGATGTGGTGGACCAAATGTCAGCAGCGTATTCAACTGCAAGAATCAGCAACAGATGGCCGATGGTTTTATTCTATACAATCTTGAATACTGCTGCAATCAATGCTCGAGTATTACTCCAATGCTCAAAACATCCATCCTTAGAGCACAAGAAGCGTAGTCATTTTTTGAGAGCTCTTGCAACGGATTTGCTGAAAGAGCACACAGCGAAGAGAAGAACTGTAACATGTCTACCTCGACATTTGCAAGAAAAACTAGCTTCCCAAAGCCCTCCTGCTAAAAAACAGAAAGTTGCTGAGAGAAAAAGGTGCTATATTTGCCCAAGTTCAAAGGAACGAAAATCTAAAATAAGTTGTATAAAATGCGAAAAAAATGTCTGTGATGAACATTCTGTTTTTACGTGTATCAATTGTACATACAATTTGGTAAGTTTTTTTTAATGATTCTATACATATATTAATTAAAATTACTACTCTAAACAGTGTCTTAAATTATGTTGTTATTTAATGCTTAATATGGTGTTTAATGCCCTGCGTGACATATAAATCCGTAAACGGGCCTCGCAGGCTTGGTGCGAGTACATGCGTGCGTACGATTAGCGCCAGTATCGCCGGGTTAAAAGCTTCTCTTTTGTCTTTTTTTTTAATTTGAAGGTTTACTTTATATAGCGAAGATGTTAACACAGCTGTTTTTTGGCTCCCTTTGTACTTTGACTTTACTGATTTTGGCAAGGGAGATACCCTTTTCTAATGATTCTTTAGCTATATGAGGGGGGATTGTAGCTGCAGCCTTATTGCGAACCCTCTTCAAAACTTACTCTTTCCTTTTCGTTTCGTATATCTTTAACAGCTTTTGCTGTCACTGACTTTTTTCTTCGAGACTGTTTTTCTGTGTCGTTTTCATCCTTTATTTTACTTTCTTAGTTTTAGTAGGTTTCTTGATTACTGACTCTGACTCCCAAATCTCACTAGCAAAAGAATCAACGGATCTATCTGCAGTGCCTATCTCCACGTTAGGAATAAGTGCAGAAACAGCTGCAAAATGATGACTTTTAAAAACATGCATATTAGGAGGCTAAATGCAGCTTTAATTAAAAGCTTGGACGGCGCGGCGGTTTCAACGGTTGCTGCTCTGTTGTAAGCGATAGTTAAAAGCTGGAGAACCTGCAAAGTTATTAGAGGGAAACTTTCATGAGCTCGAAGTCACGATTCTTGTGTCTCTATATAATATGTATTTAGTGGTTTAAAGAAGGCAACAGCCCTTTAAATTCATGACATACTTTTCAAATTTATGAACGTATATCTGGTCCAATTTGAACAACTCAAATTGATCTAGATAAGTCAACTACGCCATTTTATAAAACATATAATATCAAGCGAAAGAAAACAAATCCGCGCGAAAAATATGCGCAATAAACACATGAATTTATTATGTATATGAAAACATAACAACTTAGTTTAGTTTTAAAGTATTCTCTTACGTTTATTAGCAAAAAAGTAAATCAAAACAGCTAATTTTTGATTTTTAAAATTGTCTTAAATCAGCACGTGGAACGCGAGAGCTCCTTCCAATCATAAATGAAGTCCTTTTGCTTAGTAGTATTTCAGCGGTAGATGGCAGAATTGCAGTGGTCCATTTAAAGCAGCCATACTCAACCCTTTTTCTCGCGTGCCGCAAGCATATGTTTGGAACGTTTGGCGGGCCGCAACACAATTGTATTATAATGTAAAAAAGGGATAATTTAAATTGTAAGATTAAAAAAAAAAGTAGTATATGACAAATCTATATAATAAAGTTAATATAATCAGTAGGATTGAACGTTTGTCGAAAAAGAAATATTACCAAAACTTTTAACACCACTATTTCCAAACAATAAACTTTGTGGTGGATTTCAATTGCAAATGATGTACAAATAGTGGCATAAAACATTTTTCTGCCTACTTTTTCCACGGTAAACGTTCAACCCTAATAAGCATTTTTAGTTAAACGTAATAATATAACAATGTAGCATTTCCAAGTTCTAAAGAAAAAAAAATAAGGTGATTTGCTTTAATAAATCAATCGTTTTCTTAAGGGTTCTCAGGAGTCTTACTTTTCCCCCCGAAGATGCAAGTTTGCTTCATGTCATATTTTATTTTATTTCTTATTTCATATAACACACAATAAAATAAATTTTTAACCACTAATAGGTCAATATATGCTTAATTTAACATAATTATTTCAATGTTGTATAATTCATATTTAATTATTTTTAAAAAGTTTAAATTTTAAAAATAAGTAAACAAACTTTTTTGCCTAGTATCCACTGCGCGCAAGGTTGTAGAAAAATATTGCTTCAAAAATAACAAACAAAACTTATATTAATGCAAAATTGATTTATCTTGAACTTATACTTCAATTTCAAGCAATTAAAAATTTATTTATTTTTTTAATTGGCATATTTTCAACAGAAAAATGTTTTTTTAAGCATTTTACAATTTAAATTTAAATTCAAAAGAAATTAAAATTTTAATTGCTTGAAATTGAAGTATAAGTTCAAGATACATCCATTTTACATCATTATCAGTTTTGTTTGTTATTTTTGAAGCAATATTTTTTCTATAACCTTGCGCGCAGTGGATACCAGGCGAAAAAGTTTTTGTACTTTTTTTTATATATCTAGACTTTCTTTAAATAATTAAATATGAATTGTACAACATTGAAATAATTATGTTAAATCAAGCATATATTGACCTATTAGTGGTAAAAATTTAATTTTATTGTGTGCTATATGAAATCAGAAATAAATAAAATGTGACATGATGCAAACTCGCATCTTCGGAGATTAAGTAAGATTCCTGAGACCCCTTAATAAACTTTTTAATAGCTTTTTAAAAACTTTTTTTTAAGTGTAGAAATGTATAGTGCAAATGTAATAAATTTGGAATAATATTGGTTTAGTGTTGAAGATTAAGAAATGTATACACTATTGCACAAATAGAGCTACATATAAAAAGAACTTTTGACTAAGGAAACGGTATTTAAGATAATTTTAAATAACAGGACATTTTTTGTCTTCCCATGAAAATATATAAAAGAACAGTGAAGGTCTTAAAAACATGTATACACATCTCAATTAATGTAATAAATAGAGGTTATTGATTATGTACCTCGGACCGCACATAAAAGGTATCCTTGCCACATGCGGCCCGCGGGCCGCAGGTTGAGTATGGCTGATTTAAAGCAACGGGCCAAATATGCCTACTCTCCACTATATTTTTATACGTTGAAGTAAAATTAAAGATACTTGGGGCACGAATATACATAATACATGACATATTAGTACCTAGTATAAAGTCAGAAATTACATCATCGTTAACAAAATATGTTTATTTATTTATTTATGTAATTAACTTGATTCATAAATGAAAATGGACATGATTTACAGAATACAGAATCCCGCGTATATTTAAAAAATTACAATTAATGTTCGAAAATAATGTATTAATATTAGAATATATTTGCTCTTGCTCCGTTTGAATGCAAAGATTTTAAAGATTATTTGAAACATTTACGTATTTTATTTCCAATATAATTATTTTTTTTCTCTTTTCTGTTGCTGTATGTTAATAGAAACGGAGCAAGAGCAAATATATTCTAATATTAATACATTATTTTCGAACATTAATTTTAATTTTTTAAATATACTTGGGATTCTGTATTCTGTAAATCATGTCCATTTTCATTTATGAATCAAGTAAATTAAAGCTTTCTCTCGACACATTTAAAGTGAAATATCCGAAAATCTTCCAGAAACATCAATATTTCACTGCGGTTTAATAAAATAGCATAAATTGCACAAAGCTTTTATAGCTTCTTTTTCAAAGATTTATTTAGCAGGCAATAATATTTTATAAAAATTAAAATTCTCTTAATGCTTTTTTCACTGATATGTGTTCATTTCTCAGTGTATATCTTTAAACTCTACTGAGTTGCTATATTTCAGGATAGTTTTTCTTCATTTTAAAAAGAGCAGAATAAGGTGTGTTTACAGACCTCGTAATCGGACATGGGGAGGGAAGGGTGGCGAGCTCCTCTCGTAGAGCGCAGAACCTCGTAGTTTATAAAATGAAATTAGGTAAAGCAGAACAAACAAGGGATTTATTTTTGAAACATTTCTCAAGAAACAGAAATTTTTAATTATCTTTTAAAAAAATTTCTGAAGACTATCTCTTTCTGGTCTAATTTTATACATTAGAAACTATGAATAAAATTTCCTTTCGTATGTTAGGCGAATAAACTGCGAGATATTATGTATATAAAGAGCTATTAAAAAAGTTAATATAAAGTAAAAATTAATTAAATAGTATAAAAAAAAATAAATCTTCAGCACTTATTATCGGTGCAAATAAAATAAACTTGGCAAGAAAAATTAATATTAACCAGTTGTTTTGTTAACTAATTTATTTTTAACAACAACAGAAAAAATAGCACATATCCTTAATAAAATACCTTAAGACATTTTTTGTATCATACCACATCTCTGAATAAATACGTTCTAAGCTTAAGGGAACAAAACGCGAAATATGTATAAATCATGTGACGTACCAAATCGCTATTTTGAAAACTCTTTAACGAGAAAGTGGTTGTTTTTGGATAAAATGCCCGTGGAAAGCATCATTACAGGGGAAGGAACATTTTATGCAAATGACAAAGAACTTATAAGAAAAAATACAAAGAAAAAGTCCATGTTAAATTTCACAAGCAATAGCAGTTTTGTCCTATTTTTTTGTAAAATTTTATGCTAAAGAATGTGCTTTCTTGCTTTTATTTCCTTTTTTGAAGCTTTCATTAATATCAGCATAGATTATGTTAGGGAAAATGCTTGGTAACATGCATGTTACTAAATTATTATTTATTATAGCAGTCTCATTTAAAAAAATATATATATTTAAAAAATGCGCATTTGAACCTTATAAGTGTTTATTTCATGTTTGGATGCCATTCACAAAAAATAATATTTTACTCATAAAATTAATATCATCTTACATTGTTGCTCTGTTAATGTTTATCAAATCACCGTTCTCACTACAATGGTAAATGGATATTTGTTAGTAATGATTTTATACAATATTTCCCTTATAAATGGATGTCATAGCTAATCACCGCAATGCTTAAACTTTGTACAGCGAAATGAAATGCGTTGCTAAATGTTTCAAAGCATCCAGTTTGTTACTTTGTGTTAGTTTAGACGGTGGAAAAAAATATATTTCGAAATATCTATAGTTTAATGTATAATTTAAAGTATTAGTAAATAGAATTTTAGAAACGCAGAAGAAAGAATTTTTTCAGACATTCAGTGTAAATTATAATACTTTTACCTTATAATACTTTTACCCTTATAATTAAATCATAAAAAAAAAAATAAAAAAAATAACAAATTATTTTTTCGATCTATCTGCAGTGAATATCTCCTCGTCAGGAATACGTGCAGGACCAGCTGCAAAATGATGACTTTTAAAAACATGCCTGTTAGGAGGACCATCTCAACTTATGTTCCTTCAACCTTTTTCGCAATCATAGCCTGATGCTCAGAATGAACTTTTACTTAAACTATGACAATCTTTGTGATACTTAGTTAAACTAGTTTTCTTTCACGAGTGAGAAGAGTAAACAAACATTAGCTTGGAGGCAATGGCAAGCTTACGAAGATTTATTTTTGTTTTAATATTCTCTCAGCGAATAAGTAATCACTGCCCGTATGTCGCTACTTACATATATAAAAATATCCTGATTTGAAATTGTCACGACGATCTAAAAATCGTTATTTTATTTAAAATATACATCGTTTATTTTACACAAATAAAAATGTTACTTTAGTTCTAAAATGATAAAATATTTAATTAAGACGGAACTAAATTCATTTAAATGTATAATTTCATTCAAATAGAAATCGTGGTGCTGCAAATTTAAGTAGCCGTTCTAAAAGATGAAACAGCGTTTTAAAATTGTCATATGTAAGTTAAAAGAGAATGTGAAAATATAAGCAAGAATGAAAGACATAAATTAAAATGTATGAGGTAATTATGGTGATAATATTTGCTTTCGATCAACATTTGTATTTTTATTTCTTTTACGCGGCCAACATTATCTCTTTCAAAAAGTTTCTTCACAATAAACCATTTTGATAAATCTTTAATGTAGATATTTTACTTATTACAAACTTTTACCTAAACTACAAGTATTAATTTATGAACTTAGGAAAATTTCTCTTTGTATTGAAAAGTAAATTAGTCATCCAGTTTCGCCAAAATTATTTTTTTTCTATTAACAGGAATGTTTTTATTTCTATTGATCTTACATTTCTCTTTTATGCTTTTACCCATCATATTTCTAAGAAAAACTTTGCGCAACAAAAGGTAGATATTGGTTTCCCTCATTTCTCTACCTAACAAATAAACCAAACTTTTGTCCTGATATTAACTACTCTGCTGAATTATTTATCTTACATTCAAGAAAATAAAAACGTACATGAATATGATCGATAAAAAAAATTGCACTGCTAATTACTGCACTTTCAGTGAAGATTATTATGTCATTTTTTTTCCCATTTTTATTATAATACTTTCACATAATAATAAGTAAAAATGTTTTACACGGTTTTATATAAATTATTAAACAAACCTAAAAGATTTGTATTTAAGCATTTAAAACTTTCATTTATAAACAAGTTTGGATTTTTTTTTTTTTTTTTTTTTTTTTTGCGATTTAGATACCAGGTTAAGACGTTGACAGTTCATACTTGATCACGCTTAATACAAGAATTTTTTCCGGTCTCTTCAACATCACCATTAAAGTGATGTAAAAATATCTCCTTTAATACGCAAACGGTTACTACGCGATCCTGCTTAATACGCGATAGAGTTTCTGTCCATTGAGGCAAAAAATCTCGAAGTCGCGAATTCATAGACCAAGATGCGAATTCCTTCTCTCTTCTCCAGTGTTGCGAGTGTCCTTTCTGCCATGCTAACAATACTTTTTTTACACAAAGATTAATAAGAATAGTTTTTCTAATTATATTAAACATTAAGGACTGATTATAAGGGCACTCATTATCACAAGTATTAAATATGATTTTATATTTCAATTCATTTGAAAATTCTATATGTTTTGACTATCAGTAGGGCAAAGCCTTTTCTTGAATCCATTGGATTTTTTGTGAAGGGTTCAATATCTATAACTTTTTACAGTTTCTTTTGAAGGGTCTCCAAACCATATAATCATTCCATTCGAAGGCTTCTCTGTAACTTTTAACTATTTTTGCACGCTAACCTAAAAAAAATGTATTCCGGTAAAACCTATTTTTATATTTCAATCCATTTGAGAATTCTTTGTTAACAATTCATATGAGCTATGTATTTTTTCATGGGCCACATGCAAATGACTTCAAGATATGAATCACATGCAATTTCTGAATTCCCCATTCTTATTATTTTATTCCCTTAATCCCTAGCCTAGCGCAGTCCAAATATCATATTTCTTCCAAAAATATCACTTATCGTGCTATTAGACGCTTCTTATCACTGAAATCCACCCTCAAAAGTGGAGGGGGCGCACAAATCCACCCTCCCAAGTGAAGCATGCCTCTTATCTACGCCACCACCTTCCGTGATCCCTCAAAATCCACCCTCCCAAGTGACGCATTCCCCTTATCTTATCTACCACCGCAATCCACCCTAATCCAACGCCGAGATCCACCAAGATCCACCCAGATCCACGATCCACCGACACCCCCGACGCAGTGTTTTACTATCGGTGTTTATACACAACTGATTTTAATAACTAGGTTGTGTTCCAAAAATTTACTATTTTTCGATTGTGTTAATCAAATTAGGTTAGCAGGAAAACTATTTAAGTTGTTTTATCTTTTGTTATAAACTTTTTAATCGACAATAAAGCCCTATTTGAATCTATATTTATTTTATCTTATTATTCCAGTCCGTCCTTTTAAAACAAATATGAGTTGAGGTTGAATACAGTTAAATTCTAATCTAAATCTGCGTAAAAGCAAAATTAACCTGTCAATGAAAACGCTATGGTTCATTTAGACGATTAGTTACTACAGTATTATGCAAATCACGTTTATATAAATGCAAATCATTATGCAAATCATTATGCAAATCACGTTATATTAGCTATTAACTTGTAAAGTAAATTGATCAAATTTCTCTGTCACTATAAAACATGGCTATGTGAGACCTGTATAACGCTTATGTTCATTTGTATAAGAATAGCACGCATATGCATGAAGACATAAAGGTTTAAACAAAATCAAGAAATTTCCGCATATTTTCTTTATAGCATGCAGGATTTCAACCTAATTCAACGGAACTTCCAGAAAACGCGACATAGTAGAGCAGAAACAATGTAATGCATTTATAATAAAATATATTAGATATTTGATGAAATATGGATATTTGTATGAAATAATTTGTAACTATGCATGCGCTAATGAAATTTTTTGTACATACCTTGACAGTTAAACGTATAGTACAACTCGTATCGAAAAAGCAGTCAAATAGCGTGAAAATTTAGAAATATGTTCGCGATATAGGAGCTAAATATCAGTTAATTTCTAAAAATATCTGGGTGATAATAGAAATTATAATTTTTTATAAACTGATTTCCAGCAAACAAATTGTATTTAACCTATGTCCTCACGTAGATTTTCAAGGGATGCTTCGACTGTGATTTTTTTTAAATTGTCGGAATGGTACAGGGACGTAGCTTTAGGGGGGAGGGGGGAGCCTCCCCCCCAATAAGTTCAAGTAGTAGGGCGCCACAAGAGGTTTAAGGGTGCCGTCAGGCGCCCATAAAAAAGGGTATATTAGTAGTAATAAGTGATTATACAAACACTTTATTTAAAATCTTAAATTAGAAAGTAGTTTACTTTTAACATACAAAATTTGCATAAGGGGTTTGATTGTTTAATTTTAGATTTGTTACTACTTCTATCCCCCCCACGCCTCACCAAAAAAAAGTATACATGCAAAAGGGAAACTTCTGAAAACAGGAATTGTAATCAGTTGTGGGACGGTAAGTGCAATACGATCCTTAGAAGTACAAATATTCCCTTCTTATCTTAGTAGTTATTGGCCACCCTTTGTAGTAGAAAGAAAAAGTAAAGAAGTGGAACTGGCTGGTGGGGGTTAGAACAGTTCTCCAATACGTTCATGTAAGGGGCCAAAGATTGTTTAAGGGCGCCGTCAGGCACCCATAAAAAAGTGTTTAAACAGTAGCTGCAAGTAATTATACAAAAACATTATTTTGAATGTTAATAATTGCAATCAATTGCAGGGCAGTAATGTTATTCGATCCTTAGAAGTACAATTATTTCCTTATCTCAGTAGTTTTTGGTCACCTTTGGTAATCTAAAGAAAGTGTAAAGAAATGGAAGTGACTGGAGAGAGGTTACAGAACGGCTCAGAGAGGGTGGGGGTGGTCTAGAGGTCTTTACGGGCTGAAATTTGTAGGGTCGGACCCGCCCGGGTACAAACGAAAGCTATTTTGGTCCTGTCCAGTCCGTTTTAAAAACCGAAAGCCCGGCCTGGCCCGAACCGGTTCAATTTCTACGAAAGAAAATCCGATTTTTCATAACATATAATTAAGAATCTTTTAAAGAATACTGCATATATATATATATATATATATATATATATATATATATATATAATTATAATATCTATGAATTTCAAAAAACATATCAAGTTCTATTATCATTCTACTTAAATCTCCAAAGAGATAATTAATGATATTGTGTATACAGAATACCACATAGCTAATAATTAACATGTGCAAACATAATATTACCATAGCTTGTGCTTCAATGGTAATTGGCCAAATTTTACTCATACCTAAAGAATATTGAAAAAAAAAAAGAAATAGAGAGAAAGGGGAAAAAAATTTTTAATTGGAGTTGCAATTAAGTAAATACAAATGGATTAATAAATTAAATATGAACCATATACAATGGAAATTTGGACCACATGAGAATTAAATATGAATTGGATATGAAAAAACACATGCACATGTACTCATCAGCCTGGATGCACCCACATGTGTTTTAAATAATAATTCAGTGTTTCATAATTCTACTGGCATAATGCTAAGATCAGTAGAATCATCCAGGTACACTGAATTATTACCAGACAACAATTGGAAATATTAAAATTTGGAAATATTTAAATAGGAAATAAAAAACCATTAAGACTATACAATATATTTCACTCACATCGATTATACCAAAAACTGTATTTAACACCTCACGAAATTACCACGAGATAACAGTTTTGAAATAATAAAATTGGAAATATGAACGCGTAAAGTGTAGATAAAATATTTTACTCACAATAATTATACAGAATCCTTAAAATGTCACAACTTCTGCATAATATTCACATCCACATGGCAATGCATCATACATGTTGACTAAGTCGAGTTGAGAGAAATGATTTGAAACACAAGTTGAGAGCACACTTTTTTAAAACACAACCCCATCGATGACACCCAAACACAAAATGATTCAAAAACACACAAAATAATTCTGGTTTTAATACACTTATAACAAAATTATATCCGTGAATATATATTACTCCATCCAATTTTAATTCTTGAAAGTAAAATTAATATACAATCAATAGCTCCCTCTATAGTTAAATTAAATATAATATTAACAATATTATCAACAACTACCTGAAAGGTAAAGTGTCGCCATCTATTGGTATTATAATAATTCATAATTAATATTTAGTTAGATATCCTCTTTATTAGTTACATACTCACTTCATTAGATTTAATTATATAAATAAACTTTAAAAAACAATACTAACTTGTAGTTTTACTTTAAATTCAAATAAAATATAATACTACTATATGAATAAATCTTCACAGAATAAATTCAACTTGCACAGCATTTCAGATATTCTTAACAAGAATATATTATGTAAAAGAGATATTATTTTAATTCAAATTGTTTTTGCTGCCAGCTGTGTTAATCCACTAATATTATAGACATATTATTAAATAATTAATGTTTTATTTTTACTACTACTTAAATATATATTAGACTTGTTATTAAATAATTAATGTTTAATTTATACTACATTGTAAATATATTTTATATTTCATAGATTAATTTAAATATCTAATTAAATAATTCATAAACAATTCAAAATATCTCAAAATTTATAAAATTGATACTTAATAGTATTACTACTGTTTTTCAATCAAATTAATGCAATGCATAAATTAAAATACTTGTTAAATTTGATTATTCATAGACAAAAATAAAAACTATATATATTTATATTTATATATATTGCAAATAGATATGTTTATGAGTTATAATCACCAATGTTATCCATGTATAATTTAATTTGTTATTGTATAAGTTAATCTATAAATGTATGAAAACTGCACATCAATAACACCTTAAACAGAGGTGATCGGCAACGCACAATCACAACTATACAAAGTGTATATAATGTTCAATCAAATATTAAATTTCCTAATATGTTATCATTGTAATTATGTATGTTATAATTGTAATTTTCTATATAAAGTGTATATAATGTACAAACAAATATTAAATATTAAATTTCCTAATATGTTATAATTGTAATAATGTATGTTATAATTATTATTTTCTATATCTTTTGTTATATGTTATCGCACACTAAAACAATAATTTATTACATACCATGTTTATATTTAAATTATATAATAAATGTTATTTAAAAGAGTTGATGATTGAATTTATCATAAAAATTGGATAACCATATATTTTTGCTTGATCTCGAATATATCTAAGATTTTTGTTTTTATTTATATCTGAGCATAAGTATTTTATACGATGTAGATAATTGATAATTATATTTTTATAAACAGATTTATGTAAACATGAAGCAAAATTGGTAATAATATTTACTTTAAATGGGAAATCAAAACTCTTATCATAAATATCAAAAATTAATTTATAATTATTAGTAATATTAATTTTTAAGTCAAGAAAGTTTATATTATTATTAATTAAATCATTTTCGCTTAATTTAAGCTGAGTAGGATAAAAATTGAGTGGTGATGTGCAATTTTTTTCATTGAAATAAAATATGATAATGTCATCAATATAGCGATAAAATACATAATCATTGTTTGGACTTATATTTCTTTCATAATAATATAAGTAAAGGTCAGAGAGAATACTAGATGCGGTTCCGCCCTGCGGAATTCCCTGGCATTGTTTATAAATAATATTGTCATATATAATGTAATTATTATGCAATGTAAAATTTAGTAAGGTTTTAAAAAAATTTACTGAAATATGTTCATACAGCGTGTCCACGTATAACCTGACCGACCTTTATTTTCGCAACCGTTGGTCCTAGATGCATACTTCCAATTACAAAAATGGTTTAAATAAGGTAAAGAATTATTTTTCAAGCGACTTGGGTCAAGAAAAACATTTATTAAAAAATTACGAAATTTAAATTTTTATACGGTCCCCCGGTCCTATAAGTGATATTTAGTAAAAATTTACTGTGACACTAACAAGTAAGATAAAAAAAGTCCCATTCATCTACGATTAAAACTGACCGAGTAATAGCTGTTTAAAGTTGGAGTATATTTTTTGTTGTGAAATAGGGGTCATTCACAAATGTAGTAGAAATATAAATAATCGTCAGATATATCAAAAAAATAGTTGAGAGCAAAATTAACATTGCAATCTAATATAAATGTGAAATCTATAATCATTCTGACATATTAATGCAAAATATACAATTTATACTGAACATATAAGAGGATAAAAATAACAGAATTTTTGTTAAATAAAAGGATGAAAAGCAACAGCCTCAATTACGATTTTTAAATGCTGTTAGATTACACTGTCTTTCAATTTTTGGGTTGTGCCATGTTTTTTAGCTTTTGAAAATTGATTCTAATGTATTTTTTAGCGCTGAATCCGAAAATGACCTTTATTTTAAACCATAACGTCAGGATTTTTCTCAAATCGAAAATTTCAAAACTAAAAAGCTCAAAGTTAAAATTGATAAAAATCGCCTCCCAACCTCATCGGACCCCTGAGCTATTTAGTTGTAAAAACCCAGTATAAGCGAAAAAATTGAATTAATTATTGAATTAAATAAAATTAAACTGAATAAAAAAGTCTTACATCTATTTTATAGTATCAGATTTTTCGCTATTTTTTAACCTTGAAATTTACGATTTGCAAAAAATCTTGACATGATGGTAAAAAGTGAAGGTATTTTTTTTATTCAGCGTTAAAAAATACATAAAACGTAATTATAAAAGTTAAAAAAACACAACCATCGCAGGTTTCTGTTATCTAATCTAAAACTTTTTCTTAAACTTGTTGACGGTAATCTATCCTAATTTTTTTGTGTTATCCTCTAATATGAGTATTATTAAGATGGTGAGCGTCGAAAATCATAATAATATTACATTGTCACCGGATTTAAGTCAGTATGTAAAATTTAACTTCGATTGGACATTTGAAAGTGAGTTAAAAGTTCTAGTACAAATTTTAAACTGGAAAGAAGATCGTTGCAAGTTAAATAAAACCTTATGAAAATAATATAAGTTTTGTTAAAATAAATCATAGCCTCAAATCCTTACAAAATAAAACATATGATAAAATACAATTATTTTAACTAATCTAAAACTTAACTAATAAAATTTAAGTCAATTGTAATAGTTGTACCATTTTTTTCAAAGCGCAGATACCTTGAAATAAGTTTAAGTACTTTATATACGACCCCTGAAAGCACGGCCGAAATCATCTGTTTTGCGATGCAAAAAAGTGGTATAAGTCATGCATTTCAAAGTTTCATAATTCGGTCAATTTTAATGTTAGATGAGTGGGACTTTTTTTATCTTACTTGTTAGTGTCACAGTAAATTTTTACTAAATATCACTTATAGGACCGGGGGACCGTATAAAAATTTAAATTTCGTAATTTTTTAATAAATGTTTTTCTTGACCCAAATCACTTGAAAAATAATTCTTTACCTTTTTTAAAACATTTTTGTAATTGGAAGTATGATTTTAGGACCAACGGTTGCGAAAATAAAGGTCGGTCAGGTTATACGTGGACACGCTGTATATACATATTTTTGTAAAACTTTTAATGTATATCTCAGACTACATGTGGGCAATCCATAGAATGTCAACATTAATGAATACTTAGACTTCTAGATTTTTACATTCAAATAAAGACTCATTAAAAAAAAGTACTTTAGAGTAAAGATAAAAAATGTTTAAAAACATCATAAATTTTGAAGATTAAAAAATTGGATTAAAAAAATATTTCTTCGGAATTCATTAGCTTATTTCCAAAGATTTTGTTACCAAAAATCCATTATCAATTTTAGTTTTGAATAAAAAAATTGTCTGCCAGACACATCTTAGGAGTAATTACGTTCAGGTCCAGCCCGGCCCGCGTATATATAAAAAATGTACGGCCCGAGTTGACAGGAAAAATTGGGCACAGGATCAGACACAATGTAATTGTCCGATGAAAATCTCTATGTTAGGCATATTAAATTTCTGTATTGATGTTGTCAAACTAGTATCGAATTGTGCAACATATTTATAACATATTATGGCATAACCAGGAGCATTAAAAAATTTTCATATTTCATCGGCTTAGTCCGATCCTTTTAAATTTGATATATTGGTGCCGGTAGTTCCTCTTAATTTTTTTTACCAGACCGCCTAGCCTGTTTATTTTATTTTTTTACTAACCCGGACATTTGAATGTTTGACTTCATTTGGCCGGGTGCGGGAATCGGACCCTGCAGATCGTAATCTCTAGGATAGAGGTTTGAACGGGCCAGAATTTACAGGTTCAACAAATAGAAGAAGGAACTTAAAATTGTTTGTTATTGCTTATTGTTTATTCTATGGTTCAGCCCGAACAAAAACTATCTTGGTCAAGCTCAGTCTAGTCTAAAAGCTAAAAGTTTGGCACGGGATCGGACTGGCCCGTTGAAAATTCAGTGAAAACTGTTCCGACATGTTGAAAAATCAATGAAACCATGCCCGGACCGACCTGACCAACTCAATTTCTACAAAAAAAATTCCAATTTTTATTAACATACGATTAAGATTCTGTTAATGAATACTGCATGCATATTTCTGGGGAAATTTTACAGTATATTTTAGAATACTTTATACATGCCATATGCCATAGCATACAGAATAGTATTATTAATGATCACTTAGACTCTTAGAGTATTCCATTCAATTAAAGACATCAAAAAAATTAATGTAGTTTAGAATAAAAGAAAAAGACGGTTAAAAACATCCTAACTTTTTTGTTGCTGTATAATAAAAAAAGGGTTTCTCTGTAATTTATTAAGGTGTGCTTCCAAAGATTTTGTTAATAGAATTTCATTATCGCTATTATTATTATTACAAAACAACTCGACACGTCCTGGGAACAATTAAGCCCAGTTTCCAGCTGTCCTGAGTACATAGAAAATAATGAAATCCTGATCCCAGCCTGCCCGAGTCTCCTGAAAAAATTAAGCTTAGACTCAAGTATGATGAAAGTGTCCAATGCCGATTTCTACGCTTGACACATTTCTGTATTGATGTTGTGAGCGGCTCATGCAGTACATTTACTTATTCTCGTCCCAGACAAATCCATTGAAAATAGTTCATATTTTATTAGTTTAGTTTGATCCTTTTAAATTTCTTATATCAGGTCGGCTCACTTAATATTTTTATCGGCCCACCCCGACCCATTTATTATTCATCATCGGCCCACCCAGGCTCGTTAAAAAACTGTTTTCATTCTGCTAGACAGGTCCGTTTGAAAATTGACCTTCATTTTGCTGGGCCGGGTACGAGCCCGTGCAGGCCTCTACTCTAAGGTGGTCATATCGCAATTCTCCTGAAAGAATCCTCTGAACAAAAAAAAATTCCTCCACCCTGACTTTTGAACTCTTGAAATCCCCTCTTGTGCAAAACGAGACAACAGACATTGATATTCGTTCATTTGGAAGCATGTGTTTCTTGAAATGAATGTACTGTATATTTATTTGAAAACTTATATACCAGGCACGAATTCTTCCAGAGTAAATAAATGAATGAAATAAACTAGGCACCTTTTACAAAAATCAAAACGATAAATGAATTTAAAAAGAAAGCAGATTATGTAACTTCATTCATGAATCGGTGGTTTCAAATCGTTGATGATGGACCTGAATGTAAGAGCATGTACAAATGTTTGCTTTAGTTAAGGTTCAAATCCATTTCAAATTATTACGTTTGACACATTCATAAAATCATTATCATCTGTTTGCATATAAAATTTCATATACAGGGTCATTCATAATTCCCTCCGGGGTTTCGAAACGTTATAGTAAAAAAACCAAGACGAATATGAAAAAAAGAAACATATGAAATTATTCCGAAACTATGCAAGTTTTACTTACATACATTACAGGTGTTCTATGTGTGAACCCTTGGTCACACGGCATACATCCATGCGATAGTCCAGTTCCTGCCATACTCCGTTCTTTAAATATCCGGTACCACACATGAATTGTTTTGTCAGTTGGTCCCTGTTTTCGATATTTATTACGAAAGGCCCGTTGAACTGACACCACTGATTCAGATTTAAAGAAACGGAGTATGGCAGGAACTGGACTATCGCATGGATGTATGTCGTGTGACCAAGGGTTCACACATAGAACACCTGTAATGTATGTAAGTAAAACTTGAATAGTTTCGGAATAATTTCATATGTTTCTTTTTTTCATATTCGTCTTCGTTTTTTTACTATAACGTTTCGAAACCCCGGAGGGAATTATGAATGACCTTGTATTTTTAATCAGGTCTCTAAAAATAAAATGGTATTGTAATTTTTCTGTAAAAATTAAAACGGATATTTGAAACAGGCTTTCCAGATGCACGAGTTAGAGATCTGCATGAGCATGGCCCGGGCTTATCTTTTTTCTGCAGACTTGGGCCGGGACGGACCAGACTTCTTTTTTTTCTGGGCGAAGCTGTGCTTGGACGTTATCTTCCTAAAGGTCTGCATGGACCGAAATTTGCAGGCCAGCGTAAAAATCAGAAAATTAGCCCTGGCACAACAATATATTTTTAATATATTTTTAAATGGCCATTATTCTACAATTAAAATTCATTTTAAAGAATATTACATAATATTCTAAGCATGCAAGCAAAAAAAATGTACAGTAACACCCATGAAATAGAAACAGTCTATGACGAAAATCTTTCTTACACGGAAAAATGTCTTTATCCGTGCAAAAAGAATATAATACATACCACAGACGATGTACCAGCTACGAATGGAACCTGCCTATAACGGATTTTTCTTCTCTTACTGAATCTTCATTTGAATGTAATAGTCTAATTCAATTTTTTAATCAGTGTTTATGTACATTATTGTCTAAGTGATCATAAATATTGTTGATATTTTGCATTCCACGCATTTTGAACATAATCTGAAAGTAAAATCTATAAGTAAGTGTGCGCAGTATAATGCATAAGTAAATGTGCTTTTTGAATAAGTAAGTGTAACTTTAATTTTAGGTTAATGTTGCTTCAGAAATATCGGCATGCTTTGTAGATATTCAATCGAACCAGGCCGGTCCGAACTTTTTGCTTATATACCGGGCCGGGCCAAAATAATTTTTGAACGGGTGGGGACGAACTTTTTGCTTTTATGCTGGGCCGGGCCAGGCCGTGCCTGGGCCTAGAAATTTTGGCACCTGCAGACCTCTAGCGCGGCTGATGACAATGTGGCGACAGAGGGGGTGGAGAGGTGGAGTGGGATGGGGAAGTGGAAAATGAAAATTATAAAAGGGCGCCAAAGTCAGGTCCTCCCCCCCCCCAATAAAAATTTCAAGCTACGCCCCTGGGAATGGACTCGTGCAGGTTTTTTTTCTAGAAAGAGCTAAAACTTCAATAAAAAGACGATTAAAAAATCTAAAATGAAAAGAGACAATTTGTAGAAAATAAATTCTTTGTCATGCAACTGATTGTAGAAAAAAGTAACTGAAACTCAGGTAATTTTATCGTCAATATTCTTCTGAATTTTCTGGATAATCGAGGTTTTTTTATATGTTTTACCTACATATGGCCTTACATTTTTGTTGACTTTATTTAAAGTGTTTATTTTACTAAGAATTAAATTAATATTTATTCTGCTGAATTTTCCTTTTACAATATTTTAAAATCAAGATTCTCAAACATCTTCAAATTGTTGTACGTAATCACCGGTTGTATCAGTGTTGAAAATTGTTTGAATATTTTAATTAAGTTTTCAATTTACACATAATTTAAATTTATGAAGCTGGTTAATGTTAATCATATAGTTCAATTGTAATTTGATATAAAAAAATTATATACTTAAAAAAAATAAACTCATATAGATTTTGAGGAAGTACCTTTATTAAACAAAATCTCCAAGTCTGCACATTAATTGATTACTTAAGTATACAGATCTTGTAGTTAAATGCAATAAATACGTATAATAGCAAAATATCGTGCTCGGAAATATGGACAAATTACAAAATCATAATTTATTATTTTCAATTAATGCTGATACATTAATGTATTTCACTTTTGTCACTTTATTAACTAAAGACGAGCAAAAAAATAATTTCTGCCTATTGAAATATTTTAGCTGTTTTTTACAATATCATAGAAACATATATTTTAAAGGAAAAAAATCTGAGTGTATAGATATTTATTTTTGATATCCAAACAAAAAATACAAATATATCAAGTAAATATATTAGTCGATTTCAAATAGAAAAATTGTTTTCTGTTTTCTAATCCAATGTTACGAAGAACGTATATTGAGTTTTATCAACATTTGTTTACTCTTGGTACATTATTTTATATCCTAGAGGAATTATCAATAACGTTTGTACACTTGTTGTATAAATTGCTAATGTGGAAATGTATTTGAGTTGAAAAAATAATGTTACTTGTCTTATAACAAATGATATTGCAACTTCAGGATAAAAATGAAAAGATAAATAGCATTTACAAAATTTGATTCAATTTTTTTTATTATTAACAATTTGTAAAAAATAATGTTTTGTAAAATTTGGCTTTATCGTGCATGAAATTTACCGAATCATTTTTGTAATTAATAAAAAAATTATATATGTAAGATTGAAAATGTTTGTTCGGTTGTTGTAAGTTTTATGTTTTTATATGAAAAGGAATATGTGTAAAAAATATATATATGAAAGGGAAAGAGAATAAAAGGTATGTGGTAAACGATATTTTTTTTCAAAAGCCCTTGTGATTTTAAAATTTATTCAGTTAGTGTATTTACTGTGAAATACCATTATTTATTTTTCATGCATTGCATTTTGAAATGATAAGCTTTGTTATAGTTAATTGGTTTGTTTTGTAATAAAAGATAGTTTTACTATTTTACTGAGTTTGTATTAATTTGTTTTAATCAAAAAATGTAATAGAGTCTTCGGTATAATTTGGCTATAAAAATTAAAAGTTCGTAACTTCTAATTATTACATTTGCTACAAATGACAAGAATTCTTATTTTGTTTGTGTTTTATTTAACTTTTTTCAGGTAATATGTTTTTTGATCGGTTCTGCCTCTATCCTACAGTCTTTGAATAATAGAACCGCGTAGATTTTCTCATAATTACAAGAGTTATTTTTAAATATGGTCCATTTGTGAATGAGAGTGATAATAATGTACGATTTCCGCGGTGCACAGGCGTGTCTGCTCTGCGAGCGTTCTGTGTACTGAAGTGCACTGTAAAAAATGACGAATGTTTCTGAATCTACGAAAATATAATATAATGACGAATAAATTTATAGTATAAACTCATCCTTGTTAACCATGATTCTTAACAGTGTTTCTTTATCTTTAGAAACCTCAGACATCAATGGCATTTCGAGATTTAAAGACTCATTTAGAAAAACAAAATTTCTCCAGCTGCCTGTAACTTTCCGAAACGTTTACGAGTAGCTTTTAAAGTGTATTAATCCGTTTTCTAAGCCCGGAATATAATTTTTTTCCGATGCTATTCATTCTCAAGTTTACATTTTCATGTTCAACAAATATGTTTAACAGACAAACATGCAAAATTAACAGCATTAACATTAACATTAAAATTAAGATTATTTCTTTACTCTTTCATGTATAAAATAACTTATGCAGCTGAAAACGTTTACTTGAGAATGGATGACATTCGATAAATAGGTATTCCAGGCAGAGGACACTGATTAATACACTATAAAAACTTTCCGGAAACGTTTCTGAAAAATACAGGCAGCTAGAGAAATTTTGTTTTTATAAATAATTCATTAAATTTTGGAAATGTATTGCTTTCTGGGGATTCAAAAGACAATGGAACACGCTTTTCGGAATGTCGGATAACTCAGAAGATTATATTATATTTTCGTTCGTGGTTATAGTATATTTTCATAAAATAAGAAACATTGATCATTTTTTGAAGTGTGTTCAACTTTATAATGTTAAAGAAAATTGATTAGCCCGCCGACAGTGAGATACGATAAGTAATTCAATTCTTGGGTACAAGAAACCTGGCAGCAGCGTAAATTCACCGTCAGATTTGCGAAGACTACGGTGATAATGATATGAGTGATAGCAAAGTTAGCGTGAAGGACTGTGGGTTAATGGACATTATACACTGTAAAAAATGATCAATGTTTCTTATTTTATGAAAATATACTATAATCACGAACGAAAAGATAATATAATCTTCTGAGTTATCCGAAATTCGGAATAGCGTGTTCCATTGTCTTTTGAATCCCTAGAAAGCAATACATTTCCAAAATTTAATGAATTATTTATAAAAACAAAGAATTTTTCGCTGCCCGTATTTTTCAGAAACGTTTCCGAAGGGTTTTTATAGTGCATTAATCAGTGTCCTCAGCCGAGAATACCTGTTTTTCGAATGCTATCAATCCTCAAGTAAACATTTTAGTGCTCAAAAAATATGTTTAACAGACAAACATGCAAAATTAGCAGCGTTAATAATAACATTAAAATTAAGATTATTTCTTTACTCTTTCATGTATAAATTAACTTATGCGGTTGAAAACGTTTACTTGAGAATGGATGACATTCGAAAAACAGGTATTCCAGGCTGAGGACACTAACTAATACACTATAGAAACCCTTCGGAAACGTTTCTGAAAAATACGGGCAGCGAAAAATACTTTGTTTTTATAAATAATTCTTCAAATTTTGGAAATGCATTGGTTTCTGGGGATTCAAAAGGCAATGGAACACGCTATTCGGAATTTCAGATAACTCAGAAGATTATACTATATTTTAGTTCGTGGTTATAGTATATTTTCATAAAATAAGAAACATTGGTCATTTTTTACAGTGTATGCCACGGCCAGACCGACCTTCATTGAAGATGTGGTTCGTGATGAAGACAACAAAATTCGATTTTCATCTGTTTCGGTACTTAAAGTAGTTTCTTGGTGGTCAAGGGTTCATCGACGACGACGAACTTACAACTGCACTAATTGATTGGGCTTCTTCACAGGCGACAGATTTCTTTGACGTCGGAATTCAAAAACTTGTTGAACATTATGACTAAGGTTGTACAAAAATGAAAATTATGTAGCAAAGTAGATGAAAGTATGTTGAATATGGAAATAAATATATTTTAATGATATTTACAGCATTTTAATTCTTATTAAAAATCGGACATTATTTAAAAAATAAGTATTTACAAAGCATTTACAAAATGAGAGCTGAGTAATATGTATTTTTTAATGACACATTATCTGAAACATGCAAATATAGAAGATTAAGACCAATGTTTTTAACTTTATATTTGAACTCTTCAAATTTCTAAGTTGTATAATTGTTTGTAATAATACGGATCAAGTATCATTTATTTAAAAGTATTGGAAATGTGATTATTCTTAATCTTTTAAACATTAAAAGCTTAGAATTCTAGAATCGATCGCAAATTGCATAAGAAAAAATTATTCAGAGCTTAATTATTGCGTTGCTGTCGTAAACAAATGTTAGTCGATACTTCTTTTTAAACAGTGTTTTTGAAAAGAAGTGTTTAAAGCTTCTGTTTTAAACTTTATCGCTACGCGAATCATCTTAAAGTTTGACAAAAATAAACGCAAAATACATAATAAAGTTGGAAAAAATATTCTCACTTAAGATTTCGCTATTTAAATTCAGTTCCTCAGTAAAAATAATAAAAGTAATTTTAACTGTAAACGTCTGATACAATAATAACCTACGAGTTGTGGTATTTTAAAATGTTTTCTGGAATCGTTGAGGAAGTTACTGAATTAAAAGGATAGTCCTACCCATACAGACTAAATCTAAAAATAATGTAAAAAATAACTGTTGTGATAACATAACATAAATGTCTAAACTTCACAATAATATTTACGGGTGCATAAAAACACGCATACAACGTAATGATAATAATGCGTGACACTTTACAGACCAAGTTCAAAATACTACAAGTTCAAAATTTTATTAAAGCCTTTCACGACTTTTATATTCCACTGTGAGTTTAAAGATTGATGTTTCGTAATGATGAGTCACCGATGTCATGTGATTGCTATTTGTACTCTATACCTCCAAATTCTTTATTTATATTCATACGTTTATGTGTCATATTTCTATTGGTATTATTAACTTTTATAGGTGCTGACGAATAAAAATTCCACAACCACAGGCAGCAGTCAAACACTGACAAAAATAAAATACAAGCATAAAGGCTATAATACATACATACATAATACATACATAATACATACATAATAAATTTTTGTCTTTTTTGTAAACTAAACTGGAACAACATCATTGATAGCTAACGTACCTAAAGAATAGTCTACTTTGGGAAACTCAATCACTTCTTCTACACTGCCGTCAGACTTTGAATCACAATCGTAATCTTCTGATTCTTGCAAATTTTCCATTTCCTTCAGACTTTGATGTGTTTGACTACATTTTTTAACAAAGGACAATTTACACTTTTACAATTCTCGATTTAAAAAAAAATTTCTTCAAGTTTATTTTTTTTAGAGGTGTCAGTTGGAATACAGCTATATGATTTCGTTCTATATTTCAGAGCACCCTTCCTTTTTCCAGCTGTAGGAAACGCTTTGAGAATCTGTAGGTTAATGAAATCATCCTTATTATCATTTGATCAACATATAAAGATGAAAACTTCACAGAGGGCAGTAATAGGATAAATTTAATTTACTAAATCTTCATCCAAATCATCACGACCTTTATCACATTCATGATCAGTAACGTATCTATTTAGAGAATCATCATCATTAAATACACTTATAATGAATGGATATATGGCACTTTTCTAAAACTTAGCTTTGATGTTTCATGGGATCAGTGCAAGTCCATGTGCTTTTCCAACGCAACAAGCAATTAGGGGAAATAGTCATTGGAATGCCTGCAGTGGCTGCTCGTGTCTGATTATTTTTGGGACACTAAATACATACCTAAACGATTTATTCTTCCTGAACCACTTTAAAAAAATAAATAAATTCATTGTTTATTTAATGGCAGAACTGTCTGACAATAAATAAGGCAAAAATTTCTTGTCTAGTAAGGAAAGTTGTAAAACTGTAAAGAAAAGTAAGAAAAGTTGTCCTTTGGAGTTACTGCAGAAATTATACTCATGCCATAAAATGTATTAACCCGTCCAGACAACAGATATTTTGATCGACATATTCTGCTGCTAGAAGTAATTTGGTGTTTTCAACAACACTCAAAAAAGTGGAACCGCCTGATACTGCAGCGTGTTTTTTCCCCGAATATCTTGTTTTTTATGGATAACAGGTATGGATAATAGGATGAACAAAACTCAAGATTGTGAATAATGCCAAGAAGATATCTTGAGCTGTAGTTATGGTGAAGATGAACGTACAGACCAATTTGTAGCGGACAAAGTGAAGCTGTGGGATGAATAGCTTGGATAAAGATCTAGCCCAAACAGCACCAATTTTCACGGACGTATCCTTTCCCACAGTTAATTTTGATAATAGTAATTTGAAGCTACTAGGAATGTAATCTAAAGATATCTCCTACGTGAAAAGAAAATCAAATTTGTTGTTATAGTGCTATAAATAAGAAATAAATAAAAATAAACAGAAATTAATCACAAGACAACGTAAAACGACATATAACTCAGTCCGCCATTTTGAAATCCGTTTTTAAGGGTATTCCTGTGCTCGGATTTTGTCTGATTTTCATATATTTCTCAGTACTGATTACTGATTATAAAACAGTTAACAGAACTTCTGTTGCAATTTTGCACGGATTGAAGATGTTTTTATTTTAATTTTCCTGGACTAAAGTAGAAATATATTTAAATGAACTATTTAAGTATATAAACAAGTATGTATACAAGTAGAAATATATTTAAAGCAATTTGATTTGTTTTAGCTTATGTATGGTTTTAAGATTTTAATTTTAAAACTATTTTGAATGCTGAAACACTATAACCCAAAGAAAAATATGAAGATTTATATATAAATATATATATATATATATATATATATATATATATATATATAATTTTATATTACAAAATTTAGAGATATATATAACAAATGTTGCCTAAACTATAATATTAAAGAAAAATAAAATATTTTTTTTAAGATTGAAATAGACAGCTCTGCTCATGCGCCAAATCTGTCTCGGAACGTTTTTCGTTCCACAGCCAATTTGAATAAACTCAGCGTGTTCTAGTTAGTGACGTTGATATTCGATTCAATCACTGGGGCATGCGCAAAAGTATAACTGAAAATCTTCGTATTCTTTTAAATTAATTAAAACCAGAAACTTTTTGGAGTAAATAATAATAACAGCAAACTCTAATTCAATTATTTTAATTATTTCTTTAAAAAGACTACGAAAGTTGTCAGTTATGCTAATGGGAATACCCGACTGATTCATTGGAAATCCAAATAACTCACTAGTTTTAGTGGTTCGAAACGACAGATTTAAGATCTGGTTTTCTATCCCACTCGTGACAGATTTTTTTTTTTAATTAATAGTTGTAATTTTTTATCTGTACAGATAAAATAAACAAACTCAACACCAACATACATCAATATAAACAAACACAACACCAGATAGCATTAATACTTTATTTTATTTGAGGAAAGAAAGTTATATATTTGTATTTTTTTTATACGAATGATTCACAGTTCCTAAGTAAAATAAAATTTATAACACAAGGATATCGTTTTTAAATTATCCATTTCATATTAAAAATATTTAAATTAAAATTATTTTAAGGAGTATCGCTTAAATAAATTAAAGTAATCTGCCATTTTTTGTTTTTCAGGCAATGCTGGTTTGATTTGGTAGTATTTTTAAAAAAATGTATAACACTGTCGAAATATCCCACTTAAAAAATTATAACCATGCCATGTTATTTTGATACCCATCTAGAATCTCATTGTTATCATAAAAGTTTTAGTAGAATTAATATAACACTATTTGTTTATATTCAGTTAAACATTTTTATAATACTTTGTTCTTTATATTACTATTTCTTCTTATATAAAATAAAATATTACGCTATAATACTGTTGTTTATACAAATAAATTATTTTCTTCTATGCCATTGTATTTTCTGTATGTCTGCAAACTTTTTCTGCAGTAATTACGTCCAGAAAAAAAAACAGTCAATATGTTTTTACTATTTGCATTCAATAATCAATGATTCTTCCCGCTGTTGATTTTCCCTACAGAGAATTGGCATTAATATATCTATCAACTTGTTAGACATTTCATGCGTAGGTTATATTTTATTTTGTAGAATTCGGCTTAAATAAGCATTAAAAAATATTTTCGGTTGATTCATAACTTGTATAAAAAATAAATACGATGAATTTACAATTAAATATGATCTCTTTATAGAGCTTAGATGCGGTACACACATTTTTTCTTTGATTTAAGTTTTTAAAATTGCATTGGCAAAAATCTTCATCATCGAAGTTTTTTAAAAGCACATTACTTACAAAGTTATGTAGTTTAAGTTGCATCTGTCAAAAATTCACTTGGCAACCAACTTACTCTCTTTTTAAAAATTTACAAAAGTGATGAAGCATTTTTAAGGACTTCTTTTATCCGTATGGAGTTCCATCCGTCTATCTGTCTGTTTTTTTAACCTAATGCACTATTACTTTCACAAATAAACTTATATTACTCTAAAACTGATGTATTTTATGGAGATTTACTACGGCATATTCCCAAGTTAAAATAGAATGTTTGTTACTATAGTTCATTTAAAGCAGACTCCAAAGAATTCGAATGCATTACGATATTGTACTATTGGCGATAATTCTTGGAAATATATTTTATTGATATTACACTAATTCAAATACAAAAAAAATGCGTTGTTCATATGCTTTAAAACGCGTTTCCTATAGAAATTGGTGTACGTGATCATTCATGATTCATTTACAAGAACACGCAACACCCGATTGCATCAATATCCTTAAGCAGTAATTTTTTTAAATGATCTTAAAGGAATTGATACACGTTATTAAAGCGCACGATGGCATCTTCCATATAGAAGATAAAGCAAATAACTTTTTTTCGCAGCCGAAAAAAATATATCAGATGCATTATCGTTCATTATCATTAATTGCAGAAAGTGCATTTCCAATTGTGTAATGCGTTTTGACACTGATGTAAATTTTAAAATACAGTATGTGGTAGGAATACATTATATAGATCATATACATAACAGCTCCCCCCCCCCCTTCTTAAAAAGTGAATGAAGTAATTTCTATAGAAGGTAGTCACTGCAAGTTTGCTTTCAACTTTGTTACGCATTTATCAGCTGAAATAATTTTATTACCCTATGTGCTGTAAGATTAATATTAAGAAATTTAGATACGGGACGGCACAGAATTATTCGAATACGGGGAACAACTAATTAAAAAAATGTTTTCAAGAGTTAGATTTTTTCCAAATTATTTATTTAAAAATCTCATCAACACAGTAAAATAATTAATTTGCTAATGGTATTGTGATTTGGAAAGCATTTCATAATCTATGCGTGATGAATACTATCTCTTTTTTTATTTTAAATTTTATATGCTTTGATGGGCAATAATTGTCATCTTTACTCACGAAATTACTAAATCAGTTGAAACTGGCGTTGTAAATTTTTGTATTTTTGATACATTAAAGCCAAATTTATAAAGAAGCTAAAATGAAATAATAATAAGTTACAAACATTTTAAAGATTTTTGCATTATTTTGTAATAAAAAAGGCCGTAAAAAATGTCATTTTTTAATCCTTCAAATTATAATATTCTTTTAAATTATAAAATATTGTCTATTAAATTACTGCTACGAAAAAGAGCAAGCACACTATAAACTATTAAACTCGTTAAAATTTAAATTGTGAATATTAATACGAAATAAATAATATAATGTAAGACATTTTTAATTGCCTTCCAGCTTTAAATTTGAAACCATTACGGATGTAATGGAATAACATATATTAATTCATTTCTAAATAAATAAATTTATGTATAAATTTCTGAAAAACGCTAATTCATTTCTAGGAGGAAAATTATGTTCGTAAAGCCTACGCCATGTTGTCAATTGTTGTAAACTAAAAATTCAAAGCAGACTAAAAAAAATATGTTAAAAGAATTGTTTCAAACAATACTTTAGGAAATCGAAAAGTGATATATAACAATTAAAAAATGATATTTGTGTCAGCAGCTACTTTGCAAATTTAACACTTTATGCATAAAACAATAGTATTCTTCCATTTTTTTTCTTGAAAAATCATTAATCAGACATACCAAATTACGAAACTATCTAAGAACTATCAATTAAAATCCATTTACCATTATTTACGCTTTATTGTAACACAAATAGCACGGAATTGAAAGAAAAATAACGGGCTTTATCTATACTAGGAGATTCAACCCGAGATTCCCGTATTAGAGAACAAAGGCGAAAAAAAAAATAATTGAAAATTGTAATAGTTTTTTTTAAATTTTATATATGTTTTTACATTGCCTGCAAATATCACCTAAAGTCATTTTAATATGAAGAATATCAGTTATGTATTCAAATAAAGTTTCGAAATTCAGAAAAAGCGATACTTTCGTATTAGCCGCATACCAGGGGTTAATAAGCCAAAAAATCTTCAAGAATTTCACTTCTTACTACAGTCTATTTTCGTCTGATAATTTCAGTGTTTTACGTGAGTATCATATGATCAGTTAGATCGTACTTCCGTTAAATTTGTTTTTATTTAGATTATTTTATTTATTCGTTTATTCATGAAGTTTTAATTTAATTATGGAATATCATCCAGAAACAAATGCTGAACAATTAATATGGTTGCAAGTGCAAACGGATTACTCTTTCGTAATAGCACTGTTGCACGCGATAGAGGTGGATTTTTAAAAAATCCTGCTTGGAAAATTATTTTCTTACAACATAAAACTAGTCGTTGGGGGCCACCGTAAAACTTACCCATCATAGATATGCATAATGTAAAATATTAAAATAAAAAAATTGTAAACTACTTATAAAATGCATTGAAATTCGAATAAAATCGTGGCTTGATGACGTCATATACTTTAAAGCGAGGCTAACGAAAAAGAAAGGCTACCGCGGTGCTTGACGCATATCTTTTTTTACAGACCGCCGGAGTAACGTGATGCTTGAATGCACCAATGAAGGTGTACGAAAAGAGCAACACCTCACGCTAGCGGTCTGTAAAAAAAGACAAGTGGAATGCACCGCGGTAGCCTGTCTTTTTCGTTAGCCTGGCTTTAAAGCGAGGCTAACGAAAAAGACAGGCTACCGCGGTACATTCCATTTATCTTTTTTTACAGACCGCTAGAGTGACGTGACGCTCTTTTCGTACACCTACATTGGTGCATTCGAACATCACGTGACTCCGGCGGTCTGTAAAAAAAGATACTCGTAAAGCACCGCGGTAGACTTTCTTTTTCGTTAGACTCGCTTTAAAGACTCGATTACTGAATTGCTTAAAAGAAACATCCTTATAACTCCAAAAAGAATAATTCTATTAACTAGCGGTTTATTGCATCTGATTAAGCGTCTCATTTCCAATTAAAATATATCTTTGAATTGAAATTTGGATGAAATACAGAGTCATGAAAAATCGAAGAGTGTGGAAAATGGGATCACAAATATCTCGGCAAGTCATTATCCGATCGACTTCATGCTTTATGCAAAATTTATGTTTTTTATTGTGTTTTATATTCACTCCTTAAAATAAACAATTTCGAAACATTTTATGTACCTTTTATCAGAACGAATATTTCGAGAGTCCGAAAAATAGTTCCGGGTAATCGAGGTTACTCACATTCAATAAGCTTCTTTCCATTCTTACATACTAAGTACATGCCAAATTTCAAGTCTCTATCTCAATTTTTTCGGGAGATAGAGCGTTTACAGACACACAGACACACAGACATACAGACACACAGACATACAGACACACAGACGGACGGCATTTTTTTTAACAATATGTTTTTCGGAATCTCCAGTGTCTGAAACGTGTAAATCCGTCAAAGAATTTTTTTCGATGTTCAAAACGATTACAAGACTTACCCTATACTACGTATGATCTGTAAGTAAAATCGGTGAATTGAAATACAGTTTTTCAACAATTTGCATTTTAAAATACATTTTTTTTCTATTCAACATGTTTAGAAACAAAAAAACTTCAGTAAAAAGATGTACTGTTCAATTGTTTCCACCATTAATATGACGTCAGCGTTCCGTCATGATAAGTCTATTTTTATTTTTATTAAACATTAAACCTATCATTCAGGTCAATTGTGTTCTTCATCATTGCAGAATGACTATTTTTTCATTCGACATCAGTAATTAATGACATTTTTTCAAAACAGATATAAGGATAGAAATTGAAAATTCTCGCAGTTTCTTTAATCTTGATAAAAAATAATACAATAAAGATCTTATTTTCAAAACGAATTAGCTTTATTTATTTAAACTTTAAAAAAATAGTGTCAAGTGACATGTTATAAAATGTTTACAGTAACTAACTTTGTATCATGATTATAAGTTGCCTGCTCTATCGGAAATGCAAAATACTTAAAAATAATCCTTTTACAAATGATAACACAAAATCACTACTTAAATAAAATAGAGCCTAGAATTTTATCAAAAATATGTTTTCACTCGTATTAAAAACTTAACAATTTATAATATGCATCAGTAAGTCTAAACTCTTTGACAAAACAAATTTATTTGTCCTTTGCGCACGTACTTGTTATATGAATACAAAATGTCTAGATTTATGTGAAAACTTTCGTTATTAAATTAGCGTAATATAATAAACTGCAAAATAATACGTAATCAAAATGATCTATTTTAGCAGATTTGGATTTTCCTTCCATGGTGAAATTAAAAAATATATATATCATGAGGAAACTATTTCTTCAGAGTATTGTGTAAAGAAATTATTTGTGAATAACACATAGGTAAGCAATAGTTGAATATATTAAAAGCATATAAAAAAAATATGACACTCTTTATTTTAATTTTTATTTTATTTTCTACTTTTTAATCCTTATAATATTTCATTGATGCAGCTTCACACACAGTTGGCATATTTTAGAGAGCGTGGTTTGGCGCAAACATAACTCACTATGTTATTGAAACTCATTAAAACATTTGACCATAAAAATTGTTTATTGAAACTCATTAAAACATTTGACCATAAAAAATGTTTATTGAAACTCTTTAAAACATTTGACCATAAAAAATGTTTATTGAAACTCATTAAAACATTTGACCATAAAAAATGTTTGGCGATATGTCACCCGGCGGACGGAATTTTGCTTTAAATTAATTTATTTATTTATAATTAGTTAATAATAAGTTAAAATAAGTTATAAAAATATTAAAATGGTGTTAATTCATTAGATACAAACGTTTGTTCACAATTTTGATAATTCGAGCAAATCAGGCAATGAGTGAAAAGTCGAATACACAAATCCATCTTTACATACATGATCCGAGTGGAGTTATATTAATGAGTGTAAAAAAAAAGCAATCAATATGAAATTTTATGATAGTTTATCCATATCCTGTGACTGTATGATGCAAAACTTTAAAAACTATAATTCAAAAGTCTACATAACTAACATTATTATTTTTTTTTTTTTTACACATTTCTATTCAAAAATTCCGAATTCATAAAAAAAAAAAAAAAAATCCGAATAATAGTTCTTGCTTTGTTATATTACATAATAGAAATATTCCGGAATTTCTTAATAAATTGTTAAACTGACAATCCTGCCCTTAGCGCGTATCGGAGCGAAAAGTTAGTTTATATTTGATTGATACATGTAAAAAAAAATAATAAAATAAAAATAAATAAATAAAATAAAATAATTTGCAAAAACATCAATATAATCCAATTAAGAAATTTCCAGTTGTACAATTCATATATATTTTGTTGCAATGAATGTTAAATATTACTTTTGTCCATTAGAATTTGAATAGCCAAAAGAGAAATAAGGCAAAATGCAGAAATCTTGAACTTACTTATAATGCTAAACTCTTCACACTTCGCTCATACTCATATTTAAATACGATGATGTAGTAAATTCTATTAAACTAGTATTGGAAAATTAATTATGTTCAAACTTTTAAAGAAATGCACGTAACAAGCATCCACTTACAATTTATTTCAAAATTTCAAAGCCAAAGGTATCATCTAAACATAACAAATGAATTGTTTTCGTTAAAATTTCTTGTAGAGTAATCTTGAAAAAAATATATATAGAAAAGAAAAATTTCTTAAATAATTAAAATCTGTTGCTTTCCATTAAAAGTTGCATGCTGTCCCACTATGTTTCTTATATTCATTACATTTAAGAGGAAATCAATTATTGTGGTAAATTTTAAAAGAAAAAGAAATATTTATTTTAACATGTATGTCATTTAATTTCAAAAGCTATTAAAATAACTGTCAAATTAACTCTTCACAATAATTATTTTCTACAAAATATAAATTTGAATAATAATAAAAAAAAATTCAATTTAAGCAATTATATAAGAAATATTTTTCTTTACAGGAACAAATTGATGTTTTAGAACCATATTCTTATACTAGAAAAATATCTTTCAGTAAAATATTTTAGTAAGATACCTTTATACAATAAAATAAATATGAACCATAATATAGTTATTTCGCGTGGTATGATATAGTAGAAAAGATAAATATAGCTTGTTTTTTACGATCCTACATATTACTGTCAAAATGATTTATGATGTAATTTAATCGGAAGCTCTCTGTTGGAGCAAATATGCATAAATTATATAAACAATACTGGTTAGGGATAAAGTTTATTATAATTCATCGAAAATAAATAAGAGTAATATTTCAGATTAATGACAGGGAATGCAAGAATAGATAAGTTTTTTTTTTTTTTTTTTGCTGTTTTCAATTCAAATAATACAGTTTACGCATTGAATTCACGCTAAACTGCATAGTTTAATCAAAATGAAATTTATTTTTGAGAGGTAGTTTTGGCAAAAATAAAATGACATATAATTTTAATTAGTTATCCCGTACATGTACGAAATTATTCAACTCTGTACTCAAAGTTTCTTGAACAAATTTTTTAATAAATGACCACCACAGCCATCTTTAATTCCAAAACATGTACAATTAAAAAAAAATATATATAGTTATGTGAAAGATACTTTTATCTGGTCTTTGTTTAGAACATGAGTTTAATATTTTAAACGATATTTATTTTAATGTAAACTTTAAATTTTCCATAAGCGATGCTGAATTTTTAAATAATAAAACTACTTGAAGCATTGTAATTACCAAACAGTCCAAATTTCGGTCCAATGTAAGGTACTTAAGAATTATTACACTTTTGACATTCATAAAAATCGGACAAAAATCGGATAATCAAATAACATATTTTGTATGTGTAAAAGCAACATATACAAATTTATTTATGAACAATTTTTGGGTGTTTTACATTGTTTCATAAAAAGGGTGGATTGGGATTTGATTTATATGGGCGCGCATTACCATATATTGTTCGTGGGAATTCTATACATTGGCAAGTTAGATCACCAGGTATCACGCTCTATTTTTCTTTTATAGGAATGTATTAAATTACTTGTGCTGACTGATATACCAATGACAAAAGAAATATAGTTGAATTTTCATTCCAGCAAACGTGGTGGAATGTTCTTTGGAGGTTGGTAGACATATATTCCTCGGCATGTTTTCTTTCTCCGGAAATTATTTAAATTAATTTTAGAATAAAACAAAAATTAATAATCTATGAATTTCCATTCATTGCGGTATATTTTTTATAGATTAGTATATTAGGAATGGACAAAGTTTATTATTGTATATACTAAAAAGCGTGTTATATTATTTTATTATTGCTGTACTGTATCTGGAAATTCGACAACTTCTGTGATATATTATTTCCCCAAAGCAGAAAGCAAGACGAGAGTTTACGACTTAGAGAAGAATGCGATGACAGATTTTATGACTCGAAATTTATTGCAGTTGAAGGGGTCACTTGCGTGATGTCTGGGTACAACTAGAGCTCCAATAATACAGGCTGAATCATACCGCGATTTAATAACCCAGCGGACCAATAACCAAGCTAAAACCGGTTAGCTTACCGTACTAGTGGACGGCGAGTGACAGTAATAGGGATGGCAAACACCTGCTCTGGCGGTTTCCTAATGCTGAGCTAGGTTTCAATATGGCGGTTATTTTGGGCAACAGAATGGATATGCGTCAGCTCCTCTTATAGGAGCCTTAGGTACAAAACATAACAGCTCGGGAACCCGGTTGGGGCACGGTGGTCGCATTTCGTCATCAGCACAGCAACTGTTCTGTCCGCTCCAATAGCTAGAGAGCGGTGACGTACCTTATTCACCCAGTAGGGCCCTGTCAGCCACACATATATTGCTTCTAATGAGGGGAATGTTAGACCACTTGAATTTATTAATTCGTGTAGATTTCGTAGAGGAGGTACTTATTTATCATTATCGTTGTGAGCATGGTCCAAGTAGGACTAAGATTATCGTTTCAACTATGGTCGAAGGATGAACGCTTGTCTCGATAATACACTGCTCAAAACAATTAAAGGATATTTGAAGTTTTATATAAAATAAAGATATAAACGAAATTTTTTTTGCCGAAAATAGAAGAAGATAATCACAAATGCAAATTTTTCTGGTTTTCAAACTGTGGAGTATGCAAATTTTGAGTTCGACGTCAAAAACGTTGCTTCAGCGGCAGCGAATGAAATTTGACTTTCAACTAGATAAAAGAGAATGAAGACAAGGATGATCGGCATTCAGTGATTGCTTTGTTTCGATGAGTACGATGTCTCAGCGAAGTCATTTGACAGATTCAGAAGCTTGGAGAATTGTTGGTAGGTTAGAAGGGGGCCAAACTCAAGCCAAAGTAGCGCAAGCCATTGGAGTGTCACAAAGTGTCATTTCCAGGATCTGGAACCGTTTTTTGGAGAGTGGATGTGCAGGCCGAAGACCAGGGCAAGGTCGTAAACGGGCAACAACGCCCAATGAAGATCGGTATTTAGCGTTAACAGCTTGGAGACACCGAAACATGAACGCTACTCTTCACCAACAGCACCTTCGCTCGGCTACAGGCACCACGATTTCAACTCAGACTGTCCGAAACCGGCTCCATGCTGTAGTTCTGTATGCTCGCCGACCGATGGTATGTGTTAGATTAACATCAAGGCATCGTCGCGACCGCAGGGAGTGGGCAACAGAGCATGTCAACTGGAGGAGAAATGAATGGAGCAATATTCCGTCTTCTGACGAGTCCCGTTTTTCTTTGCATCCGGATAATAGGCGTATTTTCATCTGGAGGGACCGTGGCAGTAGGAATAATCCTGCGTTCGTGCACGAAAGTGTCAGATTTGGCGGTGGAGGAGTGTTGGTGTATGGTGGCATCTCCATTGACGGGCGCCTCCATCTCGAAACCTCCACATCATTCGAGATGGAGCTCTGACTGGTCGCCGATATAGGGATGAGATCCTCAGACCTATTGTAGTCCCTTACGCTGCAGCAATCGGAGATAACTTCATTTTAATTTACGATAACTGCAGGCCACATTGTGCAAACCTGGTGGAGGATTTCCTTTTCGAGGAAGGAATCGTTCGAATGGAATGGCCAGCGTGTTCTCCAGACATGAATCCAATCGAGCACGTTTGGGACGCTCTAGGAAGACGAGTTTCTGGCCGCCAACAACCCCCACAAACTCTCCAAGAACTGGAAAGAGCTCTTCTGGAAGAGTGGGGCAGAATACCCCAACTCGTCATTAATAGCCTCATTGAGTTCATGCCTCAAAGGTGTTCAACGTTGCTGGCCGCCCGTGGAAACCATACCCCCTACTGAAAATGATTTTCTTTGAAGAAAACACCTTTTCTTATTCTTTTTTTCTCATATGCACAAATTGTGTTTTTTTCCTTTTGTACACAAATGCGCAATAAAATGCATTTTTTCTGCCAAACATGTGTAATTTATTCTCATATAACCTACTATGTCTGTCGACCATGTATCAATCAGCTAAAAAGTTTCCCAGATATAAAATCCACCTAAAACTGCAATATCCTTTAATTGTTTTGAGCAGTGTAGTACGATGTTAACTTTAGAGAGAGTAGGGTCGTCCAAGAGAGCGGTGTACAAGAGTACGCACGATTATCTAATACCAAAACAGAGTTTTATTTTTAGTTACAGTTTTAAACGATGTAATGACATGATAAATTTATGGTGAAAAAAAAATATGCGTATTTTGGTGACATTTTTTTTTATTTATTTAAAAGAGAAAAATATTTTGGCCTTCTCGTTAAAATATTTATGATTTGTGAAACCAAGATCATAATAAAGATTATAAACGTGATCCACTTTTTTTTCGATTACTTTTCATGTTTCAAAAATGAGTACGAACTGACTTCTATGTGCTCACTTTTGAGTATGTCCATGTTTCAAAAATGAGTTTCAGCTAATTCTAATCATTTTGGAGTATATCCATGTTTTAAAAATTAGTATGAACTGATCTATAAGTGCTCAGTTTTGAGTATGTCCATGCTTCAATATTTTGAGTATTTCTAGTATTTCAGACTTGCTCAGTGCTCAGTTTTGAGTATGAAAGCATTGACTTGAAAGCATTGACTTGAAAGCATAGGGTCGTCATATTTGAAACAAAAAGTTTCATAACAAAATGAAATCATCGATTTACTCAGATTTGAAAGTGCCATTTTTCTCAGTGTAAAATTTTCTGGAACAATTAACTCAAAACAAAAAATTCGGTGACATAGTTATACTTTCACCCTTTCCAATCAGTATTGAATGATTCTTTCTCATTGTGGATTTTTCTACTTGCAAAAAAAAATTATGTATTAACTAAGATTTGTCCTGAAATATTGTAAAATAAAAATAAAAAATTACGTCGTAAAATTCTTTGATTAAAAAAGAACCATATTAACATATAATCTTGATTAACCTTGCAGCTATCTCGCTATTGTAAATTTTAAGACAACTGTAGATTTTCCTTACTGTTTAGTCTCACAAATTGTACCGAAAGTAAAAGTCGATTTGTATTACTGCTATGTTTTTATGTTCTGTCATTTTAGCATGCCACTTATTACAGTTTTAAAATATCCTTTTAACTTTTAACAGTGTAGTAACAGCATTTTGATAGCGTAAATACCGTGCGTAAAAGTAGGACACCTGCCAACCAAAAAATTAAAGCGTACAAGCTGTAAGGTTAGAAAAGATTTTTTTTTTTTTTTTGGAACGTTAGTTGAACACATCGGGGTAATGTCGATAACTTTACAATTACGAACAGTGCTTTGGAGTATTTATATGATATATTTAAAACCAAGACTTCGCATATCCATACACTTTTTTCAAATAAAAATTATTAAAACTCGCTGATAAATTAAACGACAGCTTTACTGCAGTGCCAAATATGGAAGAAATATTTATTATATATTTACAGTAAAATACTTTCTATTTACAAAAAGTAAAATAAAATAAAATACATTTTTAATTCTAGAATGATAAAATGCTGCATTATAAAATGATTAATATTATTATTTATTTCTACACATATATGTGTAGAAATACTTATCATACTTATCAGAAATTCACAAAACAGACCGATAAAGTACATTTATTGCTAGCAAAGCTGATAGAATAACAAAAAAAAAAAGAAAATATAATTAGTCGGTAACATACATGATAGAACTATTTTCTAATTAAAACACAATAATAATAGAAAATGAAATGCAGCTATACCTTGATGAGTTTTATAAATTATGTCTGAAATATTTACCCTATGTCAGAATAAAATAACAATAATTTAAATTCTATGAAAATTTTATTTTTACCTCATATAACATTTAGTGGAAAATAATGATGTAAAAATAAGAAATATAAAAATGAAAAATTCTGAACCCGATTTACTGAATTTTTGATAAATTATCTAATATAAGTAATGCCGTATTTCAAATACGTACGCCTCAATCATGTTCCATTTAATAGAATACGCGACAGGTAAAATCAAACAAAAAAATCAAAGTAATAATTTATATTTTCTATCTCAAATAATGAAGAAGCAAATAATTTTCAAGCCTTTAAAAAGAAATAATACAAAATGTTCATTTTAAATAAAAGTGACAAGAGCTATATCAGAAATAGTTTCGTAGAAGGATTAATCTGCAATTCCGTTTATGGTTTCTCCATAACATTCTAATACATAGTATCAAGGAAATAATAGTTTTAGTGCATATATTTACTATCCTAGTAAACTGCATTTCGGGAAAATGTATCAGGATATACATATCCAACGGGTATTATGTTGCTAATGCTTTTTGAAGAATATAGATTATTGTCAGAAATGTCGATTCTAATATTTCAATGTAAGACTTAATATTGATTTTCTACGCAATTATTTCTAACATTTCATAATAAATAAGGAAGTGAAAGTGTGTTTCTTTAATCATTTCTTGAATTTCAGAGTAAAAAAGTCATCATGTGTTAAGGTTAAACTTTGGTCATTAGGTCAAAATTTGCCTTTTTAGAAATTGTCACTTGAATTTATTGTAACTTATTAGTTTCAAATAAATATCAAAGCAATAATGCCATTTGAGACAACACAGACCAAACGTTGCTGAAATTCTAGAAATAAGAAATTGATCTTCTGCTAATTTTTTTTATAGCTGCCACATTTTTTTCTTTATTATATTTAACAAACCGTAACTATATAACCCCCCACCCACCCACACACACATATAGTGTGTATCAACATCTATTTATCACATACAATACTAATAAAAAAATTGAAAAAATTACATTCTAATATTTGCTCAAACGTTTTCAACTGAGCCGTTGATTTTTAAATTGGGACAGATCCATTTTTGAAAAAAATAAATAAAAAATAAATAAATAATTAAAATAACTAATGTTAAATCTTATAAATTAAAATAAAATGTATGTTTTTAATCAATGCGCAGTAATTATTTTTTAATACGATATTAATTTGTTATTAGTAGCTTATTTAGTGAACAATATTTCAAATCCATTGTTTTTAAATGTGAGGCACGTGCACTGTGAATAAAATTATATTTTATGGTCCATAATATTATCAAGCACAATCAAAATTTATTAGTTCTATTACAAGTGTGCTAAATTGGAATGATTGGTAAAATATTAATTTATCATAATTTATAATTATCTGCAAAAACTTCTTGTTAAATATTTTTGCTTATTTTTCAACCTTTTCCTAAAAATTAGTGATTTTTAATGTTTTTCTAATTTCTCCATTACAAGAGATATTTCGTGAAATTTTATATTCGAAGAGTAGACATAAGCTTAAAAACGCCAAAGCAAATTGTACGATGAATTTATTTCTGCTATTTTTATGCATTTTAATTATAGAATATGATACTGAATATAATTTGAAAAAAAATATATATATATATATTAAATCATAGGGGAAATTGAATGTGAAAAAATAGGAAAACAAGAGTAAGAGGTTTGATAACACATTTTCCCAACTTTTGGGGCTATTTTGTACGAGCACTGATCAATCAAGAGTTACCCTATATTTTTATATATTATCACATCCTCATTCATATTTTATTTCATCATGGTCTTTTTAAAGGTAGTCCCTATTCGATTCAATGGACTTTCCCACCGTTTTTCCCATTCTAAAAATTCCAGGAAGACATTTTTTTAATGAGACCTCCTAAATGGCTTCCGCCGCCTTCACTATCGCTGTTGGTGATGGAAACTGCTTCCTACAGAAGTGCTTCTTAATATCAGAGAAGAGAAGTAGTCCTCAACTTCTTATAATAGCAAATTATTCACGCGAACGCCGTGTTGAGATATGTGAAATCTTGGAACACAACGCGCACAAACACGTCTGATGTTCCGTATTTTTATTACCAACGTGTGGGTCGTACACAGTAATATCTGCAATAGTTCTGATAATTGTTATCATGTTATTGGACAATCCTCTCTGACTATAGTAGCGGTGTGTTAGTGTTACCTTCGGTAAGCACAGTGACTGAAGCTCATGCTCCACTTTCTTTTGAAGTGGGTATAACTCTCATCCCTCAACATTCTAAACCACATTCTATCTAAACAGTAGGGAAGAACGGCCTATCTAATATCCTCGTGTATCATTTCAAAAGCTTCGGCTGACAATTCTGTTATGCGGAAGCAATATTTTAACGTGTTGCTTCATCATTCCCATACGCGAAACTGAATGTGTTTGAACGTTCACTGACGTAATACTGGAAAGATAGAAATTACAAAAATACCACTTATTCATTACAAATTAATCGTAAAATGCAACATAAAATTAAATTATTGAATAAAATATTAAGCAAAAAAGTAATAATAGGATAATTTATTATTGAACAGCTCTTGCAGTCATGACACTCCATTTGTAATTTGAAAATGTACCGGCAATTTTCCATAGTATATATAAAGACGTCTGTATGTGTGTATGTAAATTAGATATGTATATACGCGAAGGTGGAAATAGTTTTTATTGAAAGTCATGAAAATCTATAAAAGATTTTTCTGGAGCTCATTCGTTAACACATTATTCAAAATTTTGTGCATAAAATATCCTGCAGAATTTTCCATGTATGTTTAACGATTCATAAAATAATAGCTATTAAAAGTATTTGTATGCGGACTTGTATTTGATAATCTTACGAGTATATATTTATTTATCTTATACACATAAAATATTGACATTAATATCGATTTTGTATTAAATTAGTCTTTGTATTAAAGATTTACGTAGCGAAAAACACGGTTATGTCGCTTAAAAGGTTGTAATCAAAATTTAGATAACCAGTGCTTACAAAACAATATTTAAATGATATAGAACATTATAATTTCTTGACTTTTTACGATTTATATAATACTATTCAACGAATATGTTAATAATTTTCTGTGCATATGTTGATTTGCTGCAGCAACATTTTATATAATTGAGTGAAGCCAAATAAGTCAATAACAGTATGTCTACACTCCTTGTATTCAGTAATGGATGATTCCTTCCACTGCTGAATTTCTTATTTCCTTTAATTTTGTATATAGATTAATAGATATCCTGAAAGGATTTAACGTAGAAATGACGTATATTATGGTTTCCTATAGTTTTGTTAAATATATTTAAAAAAGAAGAAAATAGGGAAAAAATACATAATCGTGTTTTATGATTTTTATTATTATTATTTATGTGCGGAGGTGTTTTTTCTTGATTAAAGATTTACCTAAATTATACATATAGACTATAAAATAAAAGTTGTCTATAGTAAAAAAAATATATATAAAATAAAAAATAAAATAAAATAAAATTTTAATTACTTGAAGTATCATAAGTTATTTATCTGATGCATTAAAAATTAAATGATAGAATTATTATCACACATTTTAATTAAAATTATTATTAAAAAAATAACATCATTAAAATAATTATTCAAAGAAATTTGCTTTATTTTCTGATATATACTGTCTGTATTATGACATAGTTATTACTAGATAAATAAAATGCATTGTAATAAAATGCTTTATGTCATTATTTATTAATGTAGATATATTTCTATTTATATTATCTTAAGCAAATCTGTTTTAAATACATTTACATTCTTTTGTAGTAAACCTGTAGTAATAAAAAAATGAAGATAAATGACGACCTTATGAATTACGTATAAAAATGTTGTTCCACATTAAAAAGAAAAATATGAGCATAATAATTGCTAATGTATAGTAATGACCTTTATAGATTTAGTCTGATAATTTAGACCACCCACAACAATAAAGCAGTAAATTGAATGAAAATTCATTTCATCGCATATGATAATTAGTAAAATATAATGATACTTGTCAAAACCAACAAAGATAAGGAACGAAAAATCTTAATACAATTGCTAAAATTTTGATAAAATATTTAATACAAGATATTCCATATTACTAAATAATGACTCTTTTTGTTAAATATGTTAAAATAAGTTTTTAGAAGCGATAGCATGAAATGTTTACTTCTAAATTAAAGTGATAAGCGTGATATTAGGAGTAATTCCGTATAAGGATTAAGAACATAACAAAATTATCAGTAAACATTAAATCTTTTAACATTAAAAATGAATTGCTTAAAAACATGATATAAAATCTGATTATGTTTATGCTTTCACCGGATCATTCAAAAATATTGATCTATGGTTATAATCTATGGTTGTATGGTTACAATGTATAGTTATAATCTATATTCTATAGCTAAAATGTGCCAAGCCGGAGGGGTCTATTAGTATTAATATAAGATTTACTGTTATTTATAATTATTTTATAATTAATTATAATTTTCTATGATTATAATTTTATGTTATAAGATAACTAGGGGGCCTACCCCCTGCGAGCTAAGCTCGCCAAACCCCCGCTCAGACTTCAAAGCCTCTAAAAACATGACAGCGTGCTTTGTTTTAAAAATATTGGTAAATCTGTAATTGGGTTGCCATGCTTTTAAAGTTTTAATAGGGCATTTTTTGATTACCATGGCCTCATACACAGCTGTTGCGACAACTGACGACTGTTTTTGGGATAGATAAGTAAAATCAATTACAACTTGAAAACCAACTTGTATAAAATGGTTAAATTTAAATTGTGGCTACCTCTCGGACTTTTATAACAACGATCTGTATTCTATTCTTCCTTTGCGTTTAAGGATGAGAAAAATTCCATCTGCTTGTGAATAACATTAAGAACCACGGTATTGAAAAGTACTGTTATAGACATTTTTAGTAACAGGTTTTAATTTTCTCTCTATTTTAGTGCACCATCATGCATATTTTCATGTTATTTTAAATATGTAAATTATTTATTTTAATTAATATGTATATACGAATTTTCTAATAATTATTTATCATACAAAATTAATTAAATATTTTGTGCATGCATGCCCGCATTTATTCGGCATTAATTGATGACATATTTAAACAAATTTTCTATCCGCGATAATTTTACACCTTGTTATGTCACTTGAATATTGTCCATAAGAAAACCAGGTACTTTTCCAGTATAGGATCCTTTGCTTTTAGGTTTAGCGTAATTTGAGATTCGAAAAGGGATAGATTCGTTAATATACATACATTTGTTGCCAAAAGTTATGAAAACAAACCCAATGAGCTTTTGGTGCTTTTCTATTATAGGGGTATTGACGCTTTTTTTAAAAGCTTGGCGCAATTCGGGCATCAGAAAGTGAGATTTGGTGCCAAATGACATAAACAGCCATGGAAATAAATTCGACGATTTTTTTGTTTATATGCGTATTTTAATTATACGTATATTATTATTGTTTTTTCTATACAAATTACTTCTGATTATATATAAAATAGGATAAATGACATTTTACGCTAAACAAATTGTATAAATATTTTTTTGCTCCTTTCTTTTGCGTTTACATAAATGACGTCATTTGGACGAATTTATTCAAAATATTTTCAGTTTATAAATTAAATTAAATGCTGACAGACGATTGAATCCTGACGATAGAAATGTGATTTTTTTTTTTCAAATTTTCCTGAAAAACATTATTTAATCACAATCTTGTCTTCATTATCGATTGAAATAAAAGATAAATTCAATTTCAATTTGAAAATGACGAATAAAAAGAAATCAATAATCCCTATCGGGATCCTTTTCAATTTTTTTCCCTTTTTTGTCACAAAAAAACTGAGTAATTAGTTGCCATCATTACAGAAATGTCATTAAAATTAGAAAAAAATTAATATCTCGAAAACTAATTCCAATTTTAAAATTCTATTACCAGTTTTGACATCCGCGGATTTTTATGGACAATTGGTATTAATTTCACCATCAAGCGTTTAATATTTTATTAAAAATAGCCCTGAAACATAATCAGTCGTTTAATCAGTCGTTTCATAAAATCGTTTCATAAATTCGTTTCATAAAACCGTTTCACAAATTTGTTTCATTAGGATTTTATATATATAGGGTAGATTTAAAATTACTATAGCTGTTAAATGTTTTCTTTGTATTTTGATTCATTTACTTTATTTACTTATTTATACATTGTGGAATTCAGAAAACAAACCGTCTGTTTTTGTGTTTCTCTGTCTGGCACTCTGTCCGTCTGTCAGGGCTCTAACTCGCGTGAATATTTTCGGATTGTCATATAATTTTTATATGTTACTTAGGTTTAGTATAAGATGTTTAAATCTATAGAACTTATAGTTTGTTTACAGGGACACACAAAAGAATTTCACTACATTATATTCCATGGGAAAAATCGTTTGCAATGCATTTTGTTCATGTTGCGATATTTCAAAAATGAAATAATAAACTCATTCATTTACTTTGAGAAGAATAATTGTAATACGCCATGATTTGAGAAAAAGTATAGTTCTTCGTCATTTAAAAGGATGCTTGTGATAACTTTTGCAAAGTAGTGAGTTTAGCAACCGTTTAAGAGTCCAGAACTATTGACAATCAGTATTTGTAATTTTAGTTTATATTTTCATAAATGTTTGAAAGAAAGCAGAATTTTTTTTATGTATATTTTCAACTGCATATTTGGCAAGAAAATCAGCCATTTCATTTCAAGTAATAGTGGAATGTGTTTTCATTCACTTCAAAACGATTCTCTTTCAAGAACCCTGTTCAAATCACGCATTGTCACATTACAAGAAACTTTTGGGAATCGAAATCTTCTAATATTCAAATCTCGATTGGTTGTCCTACAAATAGGAACTTTCTCAAATTTCCTCTTATCATACTGAATAAAATTATTACCAATGTATCCTGGCATTTTTAATTTTGTGTTATATATATATATATATTTACATTTTTATATTTGCAATAGTTCTGGGTGTATATGTAATATATGTGTATTTTATTAATATTATTACGAATATTTATTTCTGTTTTATATATTTGTCCGTAAAAATTGATATATCAAATACGGATGTTTGTTTTAAGATATTCTAAAAGACATTTATATGTAAATTATATAAATCTTAATTTAATTTTACAGTTAGAAAAAGGTACAATTAATAATAAAAGTTTCTTTTGTATGAATTACGGTAAACAAATAAAATACGTAATTCATTAAATGCATTCACAGGTATATTTATTCAAATCCGTGAAAGTAAATTAATAATTCAATTGCTCTTTCATATATTATTATTATATTATCTTTATATTTTCGATAATTTATGCAGACAGTAAAAGTTAGAGAATATCTTCTTTAATCTTGAGTTAACTATAAAACATGATCTTCAGCTATTACATGACCAATTCCAGGAGAAAACATTGTCGTTTAATTAATGGATAAAATTATCCTTTGGAACATTATAAGATCCAGATAGAATTAGTAAATTTAAATTGCAGATCGTTCAACCCGATGGAAACTAAGTGCTGTGATTTCAGTGTGTAATAAAATAAAAACAAATATAAAATTCTGAATTATGTAAGGGAAGTTGATATCAACAAAAGTATCACATAACATGCGGGAATCAGCATTGCATTATTTTGTGTCTTATATGTTAATAACTTTATATAAAATATTTAAAGGAATTTAATTTTCTTATTTGTCACTATGTAATGGCTTAAAATATTATTTTTGTTTCTTTAAAAGTATTTTTAATTTACGTTTATTAATCAATTGAAATAAAAAAAATATATATATTTGTTATGCATTGTCAAAATTAAACAAAACTTATAATTTGCATTATGACTCCACATAAATATTTTTAAATCTGCCGAATGAATGAAATACTTCAGTTCAAATTTAAACGTAATATTTTATTAATTAATACAGACAGAAAAAGTTACAGAATACTTTCTTAAACCTCCAGTTAAGTATAAAACATGATATTATGTATAAAACATGATCATAGCTATTGCCTATTGGGTTTAATTTAAAGGATTAAATTATCCTTCGAAACTTTATAAGATACAGATACAATGTGTAAATTTTAATTGTGGATCGTTCAAACCCTTGAAAATTTAGTAATGTGATTTAACTGCTTACGGCGAAAAAAATCAAAATCTGATTTATGCACTGTAAAAAATGACCAATGTTTCTTATTTTATGAAAATATGCTATAACCACGAACGAAAACATAATATAATCTACTGAGTTATCCGAAATTTCAAATAACATGTTACATTGTCTTTTGAATCCCCAGAAACGAATACATTTTCAAAATTTAAAGAATAATTTATAAAAACAAATTATTTTTAGCCGCCCGAATTTTTCAGTAACGTTTCCGAAGGGTTTTTATAGTGTATTAATTAGTGTCCTCAGGCTGGAATATCTGTTTTTCGAATATTATCCATTCTCAAGTACACGTTTTCAGCCGCATAAGTTAATTTATACATGAAAGAGTAAAGAAATAATCTTAATTTTAATGTTATTGTTAACGCTGCTAATTTTGTATGTTTGTTTGTTAAACATTTTTTTTAGCATGAAAATGTTTACTTCAGAATTGATAGCATTCGAAAAACAGGTATTCCAGGCTGAGGACACTGATTAATGCACTATAAAAACCCTTCGGAAACGTTTCTGAAAAATACGGGCAGCGAAAAATTCTTTGTTTTTATAAATAATTCATTAAATTTTGGAAATGTATTGCTTTCTGGGGATTCAAAAGACAATGTAACATGCTATTTGAAATTTCGGATAGCTCAGAAGATTATATTATATTTTCGTTCGTGGTTATAGCATATTTTCATAAAATAAGAAACATTGGTCATTTCTTACAGTGTGTAAGGGAAGTTAGTATCAGTAAAAGTGTCGTATAACATACGGAAATTAGCCATTCTTAATTTTAATTTCTTATAGATATCTCATAGAAGCCTTAAAAATATTAGTTAAATTTTCTGTTTTTCACTATGGCATGATTTAAAACGTTTTTTTTGTTTCTGAAAATGTATTTTAATTTATGTCTGTTATTTAAATTAAATTTTAAAAATTTCTTTCTTATGCATTTTCAAAGTGAAATAAAATTTCTAACGTATATTATGACCACGTATAAATATTTTTAGATCAATAAATAGATTAATTATTTCACAATTGAATCCACAATTGAATTCAGTTCAAATTTAAACGTAATGCTTTATTAATGATAATAGAGAGTAAGATTTATATCTCTTTTAATACTAAATTAAACATAAAATACGGTTTTCAGATTTGACATAGTTATTGCTAGAAGACTGTTAACTCTTTAACTTTAAAGTATACAATTTGAAAGTTTATACGATTCAGATACATTGAGAAAATTTAAATATAATTTTTTTAACCCTTTTGAAACGTATTAAATTAATATAATGAGCAAAAAAATAAAAAATTCTAATACTGAATTGCATTATGAAATTTAATATCCATAGAAGTACTGTTAAACATGTGGTAATTACCATTGTATTATATTTATATGTAATTTGAAAAAATTTGGAAACATTTCAAAAACATAAATTTTCCTATTTCTTATTCTGTCAAATTTAAGTAATGTTTAAAAAAATATATTTATTCCTTATAAGCATTTTATAATGCATTTATTGTGCAATATAGTTTGTAAAACTTGTTCTAAAAATTAATTAGTCAGATAATTAAAAAATATATATCTACTAATTAGAATCATCCAATGAATTTTTATGAACAGACGAGTATTTATAATTCAGAAAAAGAATTAAAAATTTTAAAAATTAACATATAAAAATGATTAAAATATCCTGTTCTATCTGATTACTGTAAATAAATGTATACATGTTGAATTTAAAATTGTGGAATGATTTGTTATGTCTTATATTTATTGATGAAATGTTCTTTCTTACAAAAATATAATTTAATTTAATTTAGGGTCCCGCAGTGGCGCTGACGATTAAGCTTGGTTCCCGTCAAGATCACCGAAAGTGAAGCCGCATGGACCATGGTCAGTGCTTGGGAGGGTGACAACCTCTCTCGACTACGGCTGCTGTGGTACCGTGTACGTTAATAGGAGCTGGTGCAAGTAAAATCTGTTCGTAGCTCTAATGTCCTCCAAAATTGAAAACGATACCTCTGGGGGTGCCTATACAGGTGCAGATCTCTCATCTGGAATTGGTGCAAAAATTAGGAGACCAGCTTTAGAAGTCCAACCTCTCTTGAGGCTCTGGCACCCCTTCTTTCAGAGATGTGCCATGGCATTTTCTCTGACATGACAATAACAACAACAACAACAACAATTTAATTTAGAAGCCTGCGTATAGTTATTCAATTCTGGCAAATAATTAAAAAAGTTCAGTTTAAATATCAAATCTAATGACAAATTAGGTAACATTAATTAATGCAGATAGTAGAAGTCACATTATATTTTCTTTAATCTTAAATTATCTATAAATCATGATCGATAGATATTCCATACTTATTGCTAAAAAATGGATTCATTAACTTTAATTTATTGAAGAAAATTATTCTTCAGATTCATTTTAAGATTCAGTTACATGGGGTAAGTTTAAACTGTAGATCGTACAACGACTTCAAATTTAAGTAATGTAAATTAAATGCATAAGAAAGTAAATTTCTGAAATATGTTAGGAAATGTAATTGCTAAGAAATTGTTCATGAAATATGTGATATTTAGCACTGCATTGCTGTTATCTCTTATTATAAATCTTATACAATATATTTAAATTACTTAAAATATTGAACAAACTTGTGTGAATAATTAAAGGGAAAATAACTTCTTGATAACGATTACATTTTTTATTCTATTCTATTCTATTTTTATGGTGTTTTTATGAAGTTATTTTCCCTAATATTTAAAGGATAATAAATTTCCTAATTTTTGCTGTGCAAAATTTAAAACTGTAACAAGTTATTTATACCTTTTTTAATTATAAATTAAATGTTGAATACTATTTGTAATTATTTTAACGAAAATGATTAATCCCCATTATGATTAATCATCTAAAAAATAAACAAATAAGATTTATCACCGGAATAATAATCATAATTCGGGAGTATTGGAAAGTGTTAAAACATAAATAGATAAATAATTTATAAAAATATATATCATGTATTTATTTTGTTTAGTTTTTCTTAATGAATAAATCAATAAACATTATTGTGAATAGTTTGGAATGATTTGTTGGATTTTAATAATTACTTTTGAAATGGTTTTTATTATGAATTACGAAAATAAAAGAAAATTTATATTTATTTTAGGACTACGCTTATAATTATTTAAATCTGTCAAATAATTTAAATATTTCATTTCAATTTTAAATATATTACTCGAAAAATTAATATAGAGTTTAAAAGTTAATCTCTTTTAATCTCCAATTAACTTTAAATCACGACTGTCATATATAAGATGTTTATTGCTAGAAAAATTTGTATTGATTAATAATTAAATAAATTACGTTTCGAAACGTTATAATGTTGAAATACATTAAGGAATTTAAATTGCAAATAAAATTACTTCTTCGAAATTAAATAAAATGAATATGAAAACACAATCTCGAATTCCGAACTTATAATAATCATTTAACATGCAATAATTAAATTAGTATTATTTTGATCTTTTATTATAAATTTTATGTAAAATACATAAATGAGTTTATATGTTGAATGGATTTATATTTTTTTCTATTTTATACGAATTTATATATTTCTTTTTATGCCAGAAAAATTAGATAATGTTAAAGCATTAGGTATTTTCAAATATCTATATATACTCATAAGTAGCTTTAAATATATTTTTCTTATATTATAGAATTGGTAAAAACTTCTGCAGAAATTAATTAATTGCATTTTTTAAAATATCAACTAATGATAATCAATGGAGGGGATTTTATCTAAGGACGACTTATCATTCAATATTATTAAGAAAGTGTGCTAAACAGCCATTATATTTAGCGAACGAAATACATATTTATTTTTTATTTCATTATTTTAAATTGATCTAAAAACTTCACGGTTATATATATATTTTTTTAATTTGTTATAGTCTATAATTAATGTTGCAATGTTCTTTCGTGTGCATTACAAAAATATAATAAAATCTATAATTTATTTTTGGAACATGTACATATTTAATAAAATCTGTAAAATAAATAAAATATATAAGTTAAAATGTAAATATATTTTTTTCTAGCAATGACTATAAACTAATTAATTCTTCATTAATTAATACAGGGAATAAAAGTTTTATACATCTTTTAATCTCTATTTAACTATGAAATATGACCGCCATATATTACAATGCCGTTGATAGAAGAATGTGAGCTCATTAACTTTAATTTAATCAAATAAAATATCTTTCGAAATTTTATGCAATTCAGATACATTGAATTAATTTAAATTCCAGGTCATACATCCTCTTCGAAATTAAGTAATGTAATTTAAATGGGTAAGAAAAGCATTTCAAATTCTGAATATGTTAAAAATTTTATTTTCAGCAAAGTATCATTTAACATGTGGGATTAAGCATTGCATTATTCTTATATTTTATTAAAAATTTTATGTAAAATATTTAAACAAGTTTGATTTTTTATATTTCTTTCAGTGACAAAATTAAAAAATACATATTTTACTCTTTAAAATACTTTTTTAAATTCTACTTGCTTCATTAGAGTATGTTAAGTTATCTTTGTTACGCATTACAGAAAAAAAATTGCAAGTTTTAAAAACACCATTCATATATTTATTTAAATCTGACAAATAATTTAAATATTTTAATACAACTATTAATTTTGTACATCATGAGAACTTATACAGAGTAAAAGTTAGATGACATCTCAACTTAACTCTAAAAAACAACCGTAAAAAAATACATGGTTATTTCTATAAGAATGTGAACTCACCAATTCAATTTAATGAAACATTCTAACCTTTGAAACTTAAGAGGAGTGAGATACATTGACTGAACATAGTTGAAGATCGTACAATCTATTCGAAGTTAAGCAATGTAATTTAACCTTAGAACACTATAATGTTTATATATACTGCAATCACTAGAGATGTGGGAAATTTACGATCTCTTTCAAAATTCGTCGTATATGCTTATGATTTCTGCAATGAGCTTTCACCCGTTAGTGATCATGTTTCTTCATACCTTGTATATTTTACTGAAATTTACCAAATTTATATTTAAAAGCAGATTTGTCATAGATATCTTTGTAAAGTTGTTTTTAAGTAATACAAAACAGAAGATATAATTAGAGGAAGGAGCGAGATACTTTCAACCACAATAGATATCAATTGCATTTTAACTGATTTATTGTATGTTTTATATATTGTTTTTTATACATGTTTGTTTATCACGATGCAAAAACACCAAAAATCAATTCAATAAAATGTTAAGATTATTTTTCAAAAACTGATATTACACCAGTAAATACATAAAGAATTCTACTGTCTCTTTCAGTAAGAGTAGGGTCTGGCAAAATGTTAATGATTTGTTCGTGACAGACTGAAAAACGCCTGCCTAATTTTCCTCAACTGTGAATTCTATTCCAATGCTACTCAAACGTTTCATGTACACAACAACATCTTCTTCGCCATTGTCGTCGTCTATGCATATTTTCTATACACAAGTGGTGTACATACTATCGAATTAAGTTTTGAATTTCTTCCATTAATAATACGAACACATTTTTTCCTGGAATAATATTTTATTTTTTTTAAAATATGTAATTGTGTTGTACTTTAAACCAGTTCAAGGTACAACACTTTTGCTAGGTTCAAGTTACAACACTTCGTGACTTGAAAAATGAGGACTTCTCACCATTTACTAGTTATGCTTAACATAATTTGAAACTCATGTTAATAATGCACAATAAATACTCTTTCATGCATAACTTTTAATTCTAAGCAAATAACTGTTGATAACGAGATATAATGAAAAGTTGCAGCTTTAAAAAATACTTTTTGATGATATTTTTTTTTACATTTTTGTGTAATATGTGCTGACTATATTAAAGAAACCAACTGTTAAGGGACATTTAGTTTCATATCTCATAGCTACATTGATTAGTTTTATAGAAACCCAATAGATAGAGTAAAAACTGTGTAGGTCCAAGGTAGATATATTTTCAGGGTAGAACACTTTCCCCTATTTTAGAAGAAAATAAAAAAAATACACAATTTTCAAAAAATAAGCATGGGATTTGTTTCTACATGTGGATTTACACAGAGTTATTGGAAATTTTCATAAAACTTATTATAACAGTATTGAGATGTGAAAATATTGAAAATCTGAAAAAGTGCTCCCACTGTTACGGAATAAACATAGTTATCTCCCTCAGATATATGCTTTTCTGAACACCAGTCACAACGTTAAAGTAAAAACACAGACTAAAAATAAGAAATCATTCACTATATAATAATTCCGTATTTAATAACTGCGTATTAATTCTAATATAAGGAACATCAATAGTGTAGCATCTGACTGACTGTTAGATGAATTCAGAGCGGTTTAACTTATAGCGATAAAGCAGATGTCACGCAGCACGCCAGAGGCGAAATAAATTTAAAAGATTATCAGAAAATAATCTTATAGTTAGAAATTGAGGAATCAAAAGTACAAATTAAAATACAATCCTGAAGATATTTCAATCTAAAATATTTTTTAAACCATTTAACTTTTACTAGTATTAAATTTATGCTTAACATAAAATAAAACTCTGACATATCGTTTATTAATTTTAATTTAACCCAAATGCAGTATCGTATGGTTAATCCGATTTTTTTTTGTTCTGGGAAATTTATTTCTTGCTAATGTATACCTTTTACTAAAATATACGTCAAACAGCATTTTAAATTTTAAGTATTGTTAGCTTCATTATTATTTTAATTATAGCAAACTATTCATAAAAGTAAAACGTTAATGTACGTTTATAACTATGTTTCACAATTGTTTTTATAATTGAAACCCATAGTTTTATTAAGCAACGCAGAAATTTTAGATACGATTTTCGGCGTATCGAAAAATTGAATAATTGAAATAAATAAATTCATGCAAAAATTAATAACGAGAAGAAATAGAATAAAAATACTCGCTAATTATTTCTTTTAATCATGATTACATATTTATTGAATGTAAAATTTCCATTTAAAAATATTCGCTTGATTTATTTTTCACTTGTAATTACTCTCAAATACAAACACATAAAAACTATTGAGCATAGATTTATCCTTCATGGCTGCCTACTTTAAATGAGATAAAAAATCCTTCAATATAATTCTTTTAGAAACGATAACACAGAATTTTATATTTAAATAAAACTGGGAAGAATCTTATCAAAAATGTATTCTTACGAGAATTAAGAGCTTAACGTAGTTATTTAAATATCAAATGTTAGTCTCTTGGATACTTTTTCATGTTTATTAAAAATGAGTAATTAGAATTTCTAGTTAAGTTTTCACGTGTAATGTAATTTAAAGCGTGCAGGAGATAATTATTGTAGAATGAATTTCTATTTAAATTGTTAAAGACATATGCAGAGTATCGACAAAATTATTTTTAATTAGTATCCAAGTTTATTTTAATACATTAATGTAAAAAGAAAAAAACATAATTATTTATGTGGATATAACACTTAAGGAGGCGACAACTATTGTGCAATTACATGTAACACAGCCGACTTTGATGTACACATTTACCGGCAAATACTGAAGAAATTTCAACACCTTTTTGTATTATTTTCTTATAAGTTAAACTGTAAATTGATCGTTCTTCAAAGAATAAAAAAATACAATAGTTACACAACTTTGAAAACTAAAAAAATCTCAAATTAAACAGCTGACATTTATGTACCCCTTTATCGGTAACTATCGGAGGGATTCCAATGTTTTTATAGTTTTGTCAGTAGATAAACTATAAATTGATCGTTCGCAATAAATAAAAATAAAAATATTCAGAAGTCACACAATTTTACATGCACTTAAATAATTAAACTTTCCATTGTAATCTAATTTCTAGATAAAATGAATCAAATTTAAAAGTTAGTTGAAAAGGCATCAGATTGTATAATTTCTATAAATAATTGAATCCCGAAGTACTTAATACTCATTATAATGAAAGTAATTGAGAAGACGCATCTTGTATGTGTAGCGCGTAATGACGTTAATTGAGTAATTAGGGGTAAAAATGCGTGCATTAATTGTGACATTTAATGTAATAGAAAGGTTATTTTTTGTTTGAAAGACGCAATATTTTAGCACTGCAATTACTTTAAAATAAAATATATTTAATTTTGGATTCTATTTTTTTTTTATGTAAACTAAATTGTATTCTGATAATTTGTATTCTTGTGTTTTTAGTATTCTGACGATAAGTTTATACAAATTGAATGACCATAAATACTTTCTTGAGAAATCATCAGAAGATCATAGAAGAATATACATTTCAAAACGTTTAACATATAGAACATAAACATTTAAAAACTGTCATTAATTTTGAAGTTTATATATTTCTGTAAAAAATTAGTATACATTTTTGCATTTATGTTCTCTAACTATAAAAAAAATAGAAAATCTATTGCGAGACTTGAAAATTATCCCTTTAAAATCGTCATTTAATACAATTTATACTTCCAAATCGAGTATACTATTATTTAAAAATACACGGAATTTAATAATAAAATATGGAACATATACTATAAATTTATCCTGAAATCAAAAAATTGTTTTTGGCTCAGTACTAAAACTGGCATTGAAAATAAAATAAAAAACAGTGCTATCCAGTGTAATCAGAATCACATACACAGGGATAAAAATGTAATTTCGATACTGACCGTAGTTTTTACTGAAGTCCAAAAATGGTACTTGTACTTTCTGATCATTGAAGTATATGAAATGTATATTCCTTATACTTCGTACTTAATTTAATTTCTTACTAAGTCATAAAATAAAATTAAAAGATTTTGTTATTGATGTTAACCTTTCACAAAACAAATATTAATGAAAAAAAAATACTTTTGTTAAAATATGTCTTCTGTAAGGTTTATAATAAATGTATTCCAAAAAATTATGTCGTTAAAATTAAGTACACCTGAATGCTTTCTTTAGGAAAAAATAATTCACACAGTAAAAAAAAAAAAAAAAAAAAAAAAAAAAGACAGATGTTTCTTAATCTAGAAAAATATAATATAGCCATAAATAAACTTATATATTAACCTCTTCCAAATACCCCATGATGCCGAAAAGTGTGTTTCGTTTTTATAAAACTCTGAAACCAATAGCTTTCCCAGATGTGGAAAATGATTTATAAGACAAAGATTCTTTTGCTGCCACTGGTTTTCTTCATTACTTTCGGGGACTAAATTCCTGATGTCAACTAATGATTTGCCAACTTTGATATTTTAAGGCAATAAGAGATAAGTGGCACATTTTATTAAAAATTTCAACAAAATAACTGGCAATAATAACTCTGTCTTCTTTATTCCCAATTGACAATTCCACACCTTTACTTAAAAATACTCAAAGTAACTTTTATAAAGGGCATTTTCTCTACTATTTCACACATAGTTTGTATTTATGGCAAAATAATCTTATAGTGAAACGGTAAATATTAATTTTCTGGCGTATTTATTTATTATTATTATTTTAAATTAACAAAAGAATTACGCAATAGACATTTTCTACATCGATAAATTAATTAACCTATAAATAAAGAAAAAATAAATAAATAAAAGAGAAAAATTGTACTTTCACGACTTTTTTATCAAATTATTCATCAGAAATAAGTGATAAATACTAAAATAATGAAATGTTATATACGTTATTCTATGATAAACATTCTATGACGATCGCATTATAATAATAAAGGGTAAAAATATAAAATCTGCATATTTTTTGATTTTCTGTCAAATTTTTACTGCAAGTAAAATTTTATTTAAAACGTACGCTGTAAAACATGTGCAGTAAACTGTCCCGTCATACAACCGTTTTCATAGAAAACAGATAAATAACCGTAATTTAACTGTATTCTGACCATAATATGGGCAATAATATGGTCAAAATAATGTAAAATTATGGTTATCTAACCGTTTCTATAAAAACGGTTGAATGACTGGACAGTTTGCTGCAAACTTTTAACAGTGTAATGTCTTTATTTCTTTCAAATTAGTGTAGAATTACTGTTGAACACAGTAAAATAAAAATGTTTCAATAGGAAATTAATCTTCTATTTTTACTGAGATACAAAGAATTTTTAAATAAGCTCTATATAGAATGATAAAAAAAGACGTTTAAATAAAACTGACCAGAAAATTTCAGAAATGTAATCTTAGGTGGTTTAACATATCACTAGATGTGTCGTTTAGTGAACATCACAAAATTTACATCTCTTGAGTACTTTTTCATTAAGGTGGGGCGAAAAAAAAATTGTTTGGTTTTTTTCATACGCTATACCGCAGAAATCTTGCCTATAGAGTAGCTTAGTCAAATGCAAAAGCAAAATAAATACGTGTTTGTATCTGGCGGTAGCGCATCCGCACTAAAATTTGAAAAAATATACTATTTTTATCATTTTTCTAGGATGGGCTGAAAAAATATTTTGTTTTTTTGTTTTTTGATTCTCTATACCGCGAAACACTTGCCTGTTGGGTAGCTTAGTAAAATGCAAAAATAAAATAAATAAATTTTTATATCTGGCGGTAACACATGGTCCCTAAAATTTGAGAAAATACATGATTTTTATCATTTAACTAATAAATGAATATAAGTCAAATAATTTCTATAACAAGCAGATATAGACATATTTTAGTAAAACAAAGTATAGAAATTTTAAATAAATGAATAAAATAACACAATTTACAATTTATTAATAGCGTATTACGTTTAAAAAAAAACGTTTTTTTTTATGGCAGATTTCCATTGAATTTCCAGACATTTTCTACATCAATAAATTAATTAACCTATAAATAAAGAAAAAATAAATAAATAAAAGAGAAAAATTGTACTTTCACGACTTTTTTTCAAATTATTCATCAGAAATAAGTGATAATTACTAAAATAATGAAATGTTATATACGTTATTCTATGATAAACATTCTATGACGATCGCATTATAATAATAAAGGGGAAAAATGTAAAATCTGCATATGGATTTTTTTCGATTTTCTGTCAAATTTTTACTGCAAGTAAAATTTTATTTAAAACGTACGCTGTAAAACATGTGCAGTAAACTGTCCCGTCATACAACCGTTTTCATAGAAAACAGATACATAACCGTAATTTAACTGTATTCTGACCATAATATGGGCAATAATATGGTCAAAATAATGTTAAATTACGGTTATCTAACCGTTTCTATGAAAACGGTTGAATGACTGGACAGTTTGCTGCAAACTTTTAACAGTGTAATGTCTTTATTTCTTTCAAATTAGTATAGAATTACTGTTGAACACAGTAAAATAAAAATGTTTCAATAGGAAATTAATCTTCTATTTTTACTGAGATACAAAGAATTTTTAAATAAGCTCTTTATAGAATGATAAAAAAGACGTTTAAATAAAACTGACCAGAAAATTTCAGAAATGTAATCTTATGTGGTTTAACATATCACTAGATGTGTCGTTTAGTGAACATCACAAAATTTACACCTCTTGAGTACTTTTTCATTAGGGTGGGGCGAAAAAAAATTGTTTGGTTTTTTCATACGCTATACCGCAGAAATCTTGCCTATAGAGTAGCTTAGTCAAATGCAAAAGCAAAATAAATACGTTTTTGTATCTGGCGGTAGCGCATCCGCACTAAAATTTGAAAAAAATATACTATTTTTATCATTTTTCTAGGATGGGCTGAAAAAAATATTTTGTTTTTTGTTTTTTGATTCTCTATACCGCGAAACACTTGCCTGTTGGGTAGCTTAGTAAAATGCAAAAATAAAATAAATAAATTTTTATATCTGGCGGTAACACATGGTCCCTAAAATTTGAGAAAATACATGATTTTCATCATTTTTCTAATAAATGAATATAAGTCAAAGAATTTCTATAACAAGCAGATATAGACATATTTTAGTAAAACAAAGTATATAAATTTTAAATAAATGAAAAAATAACAAAATTTACAATTTATTAATAGCGTATTACGTTTAAAAAACATTTTTTTTAATGGCAGATTTCCTTTGAAACAAAAAATCATTTTTCTGATTGTGTAAATATTCAGTTTGTAATGAAATATAGTCCTTTACTTGACTTTACTTTCTTTTTGGTAGTTTCAAGTAAGATTTCTTGAAAACCTAAGCATTGACGGTCTTGAGATAAGTGTAGTTCTTATAAAACCATCCCATGAATTGGAGCCGACGACTTTTTGTGATGCCTCGGTTACCAGCTTCACGCATCATTTTACTGCTTGGGTGTGACATGAAAATTGGTCAATGTTCCACTCAGCGGCTATTCCACCTGATTAGACTTTAAACTTCTCTTGATCGGTGCTTTTTCGCAGCAAAAGTGGTGGTGAAAGAGCAGTGGTGTTCGAGTGAATCATTTCGATCTAGTAGTCTATAGCTAGGAAATTAAATTTGGATTGAAAACTCCTGATTGACTTTCTTTTATGTGCTACGATTCTAGCCTCTATAATTCTTCTGAAACATGACTATCTTATATGATTCCTATCATCTTGAGTGTGAAAGTGTGACAGACTCACGAACAGATAAATGTTCAAAACAGCTAGCTGCCTGACTTTATAGCAGATCATATGTCCAGCATGTACTTCTTATCTGTGTCCGTGTCATGTTTCACCATCTTCTGGGTCTGCTCAAAACAATGCCAGAAGCTTTCTTATTTGATTGACGCTGCATTTTTACTTCATGAACTGGACGGAATTGGACGTGATGCCACCGTTACTTATACGGGGTGGAATACCAGTGTTATTCTTGCAATTGAAGAACAAGTTAAAAGACCATAACAGTGTTAGGATGTGCCTATTTTATTTCAATGAATTGACATTCCTGAATTTGTTTCAAGCTTTAGATGGTGAAACGATTGGGTCAAAATCATTTCGTGGTCTAATTGGCATACAGTTCAGCAAATGTGAAAAACTCCCAATGGTAAATTTTGACATGTTGGCCGTGAGATTCCAAAAACTAACAGAAAATTTTTAAGCAAACATCAGCTGTACCTGCTGCACATAAGTTCTACTATAAAATCAGTCAGTTGTCCTGATGCTTTATATGTTCGTGAGCTTGTCACACTTTCCCACTCAAGTTGGTTAAAAAAGACGTCACAAAAATCGTTGGTTCCAAAGATGATTTTATAGGAACTACACTTAGCTCAAAATCGTCAATGTGTAGTTTTACAAGCAATTCTTATTTAAAGCTACCAAAGGAAAGTAAATAAATGTAAAGGACTATATTTCATTACAAACTGAAGATTTACATAATAAGAAAAATATTTTTGGTTAAAATGCAAATTTGTCAATTATTAAAAAAAAAAAATGTTTTTAAAACGTAATACGCTACTAATAGAATTGTAAAATGTAATTTTTTCCCTTTATTTAACATTTTTATACTTTGTTCTACACAAATATGTCTGTATCTACTTGTCACAGAAGTTATTTGATTTATTTCCATTTATTAGAAAAACGATAAATATCGTATATTTTCCTGAATTTTAGGGACGATGGCGTTCCGCCAGAGGCAAAAATTTATTTTGTTTTTGCATTTTACTAAGCTACCCGAGAGATTCTTTTTTTTTTCGGTGTTGCGAATCAAAAAACAAAAAACAAAAAAAATAATTATTCGCACCCTCCTAGAAAATTATAAAAATTGTATATTTTCTTAAATTTTAGGACCGATACGCTACCACGAAACGTAAAAATTTATTTATTTTGGTTTTGAATTTTACTAAGCTACACTAGAGGCAGGTTTTTCACTAAACATATAATCTATAAAAATTTAACAAATATATTTTGAAAATCTTCAATTAAGCGAATCCAAAATTATTACATCAAGTAGTTTTTGAATTATTCTTAAAAAGCTACCCGCATTGCAATTTGTTTTGCATCATTTAAAATTAATTTAACATTAAGACTTCCAAATTTTAAACCATCATATTTCATAAACCACTTGACCAAGTGATTTCTTATTTTGTATCCTTGGGAGAAATTTACCGAAAAAAAACAAGTATAATTTCAAACTTAGGTATATGTATTGAAAAGTTGGAGTTTGGTACAATTTAAGAATGAAGATGACCCCCTAAGCTCATTTTTTTAAACCTGATACTGGAAGAAGATAATTTTCAGTCAAATGGCTATTTCTGTTTTTAAGGAGGGGTGGGCAATATTAGGATTAAAAAAGATAGGTTTTGTATGTCCTTTGTTTTAGAAATATAGCAATAGAAATTCTTTCCAGCGACAATAAACTTCAAAATACTTGCATACACTTCATATGCATGGAACATGTTTCATACTTGTGCTATACCCAGTGGAATAAGTTTGAGCTTTGAGTATACAGGTTTGCTCTTTTTTTTAGTAATATTGAACATTTGTTTGGCACAGTGTTGAATTCAGGGGGTGGACCGTTGGAAAATATATAATATATTCCTAAATGGAAATATATAATTCCTTCCCCCCCGGAGTGACAGAAATCCCTCCCACAGAAAAGTGTCTGAATTCAACACTGGTTTGGCATCACATGAATATTTAGTTCCTTGGGCAATCCTCTCCCATACACACTTCATCACTGGCTACAACTATGTATTGTCTGGCATCGATAAGTTGGCATATCTGTACAGGTCACTTAGTTATACACATGAGTAAATATTTCCGCATGATGAAGAGAACTATTTGAAGTTGAGAAACTAATCCTTTCAGGGAAATAGGAACATCTCAACAGATGAAAAGGATTGATTTGGATATAATTTTGATTTCTTTTTATCTCCCTTAAATAAAAGATTTTTTTTCAGGATACATAAACTCACATTCGGAATTACCAATAAAAGAAAAGTTGTAGAAAAAAAAGTTTCATAAACATAAAATCAGTTTCATTTACGCACTTTTTATTATATTTAAACACTTTTTTTCGAAAATTGTTTAATGCATCACCTTGAAATTTGCTCCTCCTTGTTGATAAAGATACTTATAATCTTAAAATGAATTTTAGCATAATTATATATATATATATATATATATATATATATATATCCCTAACATTCCTTGTATAAAATACTTATTTTAAAAAATGTTAATAACTATGACCTGAACTTATCAGTATACTTGTAAAAATTAATAAAATTTAAAATTTCAAGCTGATTCTGTATTGTAAAGAAACTTTTCTTATAAAGAGTAGCAACAATAACAGATAAAAATATTACTTTTGGACACTGCTTTGATTTCCTTTTATATCAATTAAATATTATTAAGGTCTTTTTTGAATACATACACACATTTTAAGTATTTTGTTATCATAAAATATATTACTAATGTAATGCATTTTATGATAACAATTCTGCGTCTAAAGATTAGTTTCCGAATCAAACATGAAAATTTTCCTGACGGAAAGGAAAAACTTTCTGTTTTTATTCGTATTTTATTCCATGTTGTTTGGAAAAGTTTCCTTACCGATAAGAGCAACTGGAATTCCGTTTCCTACCGGAAACATTTCCGATCTTTTTTTACAGTGTAGAAAAAAGTATTTTTAGCAGTAACGTGTAATGTTTTCGATTAAAAAGTGTTCGTTTTGGTCATTTTGCCTATTCAATTAAATTAGGAGCAAGGAATGGTATGTTTGTTATCATGTCTATTGGCTTGTCTTTTACCTTGCTTAATAGCATCTAACACTCGTATAAAATTAGCCAATCGTCTGAAAATTTTAAACAGGCTGTTCGGATGCATCTACATTTTTTTTAATATTCGTCGTTTCATATATAATTTTTGACAGGGACACGTCAGAAATTTTAACATATCAGCTGCGCTTCAAATGGGATTCATCAGATAGTAGGAATGAAAAAAAGAACGTGAGTCAAACTAAATAGATATAGTCATACAAGATTGCCATAAAACACTCTTTTGTACAACATCGTCCTACGACTATTGACAAGCAATAGGAAAATAACTGTGAAATTATGTAAGACACAAATTCTTGGAGTCAGTTTTATTTATATCTTAAAAATCACTCGTATTCGAAAAGCTGTTCTCTATAGCTTACAGAAATGTTCAGATTCAGCAAAACACACTTCTCAAGATTTAAAGTGTCAGCTGTTACATACGATTTTGAACATATGTGTAATATATATCAAGTGCATACTGCACTGTGTCTGTTTTGAAATTTATTGTATTTGTGACAAATACGATTTACTGTCTTTAACAGCCCTCAGAATTTGAAAATTAAACTTTGATAAACATGTATAATATTATTTTTTATAACGTTTAAAATGTTTTGTTAAAAACTTTTAAATATTAATACTTTTACATAGTTTCTCTCAGTAAAAATATGCATCTGCTATTTGTGACATAAAAAAAATTATTGATGGTATGGAAGAAGAATAAGGAATATATTGTAATAGTGAATTTTTAAATATTTTAAATTATTGCAGTTGTGATTGAAATAGCAATTAACCCTGCACAATTTGTGCATCTGTTCTTTAGGTCAATATTCTTTGAGAAGAGAATCAAAAATATAAAATAAATTAAACATTCTTACTTGTTCTTTGTTGAAAAATAAGAGACTCATACTACTTGAAATAAGAACTCGTTTAGGTTAGGATCCAATAATGTTTATTACATTTTCTTGAAGAAGTAGGAAGGATGAGATGAAAGCTGCACATCAAGTCCTTAAAAAGTACTGGCTCAAATTTCGTAAAATTCGAAGAATCTTTAAAATATTCCTTCTGGCAGAATCCAATAAGGGATGTAGAATTAATGACGAATTAATTAAATTACCAGTTGATTTAAAACTTTTAAAATATTAAACTTAAAATTTACAACAGCATTTTTATAGAATAATTAAAAACTGAAAACGCGAAATTGATCTCCAAAGAATCCGCGCATGGCGATTCTAGGATACGAGCGCCGGCATAGGCCTGGCCTCAGATCAGACGACGTTTTGCATAAAATTTACAGCATCATTTTTATCAAAATTCTGTTGGAAAAATGCGCAACATTAGTATAAATACCCATAAGAGGGGTGCACAAATGTGAGAGCAAGATTAATTTAAACTAATTTGATGATTAGGAATTACGTGAAAATTAAAATAACAAATCAGAAACTAATTAACATTTAAAATTAAAAGAACCATTCTAATTTGTATTTGAAAGACACGCCCCTTTCGCATGCAGCGCCAAAACAAAACAGCTCCCGAAAACATACCGAACAAGAGCGGCGGTGACGCATGCGCACAACGGAGGAGCGGGGTGAGAGCCGCTGAATGACGATGACGTCACAGCTCAGCGCCGATTGAAATGAACGCAGAATGCCTTGCAGAGAAAACAACATACAAGGCGCTCGATCGCTGGTAAAAGGCATTTTAAAAGAACAGCGATTAAACTGGAAGGGCTATAAAATAGAAATACGTTGAGCTGAAATAAAAAATAATTAAAAAAGATAAAACTGTGATATATCTTTATCACACTATTTTGTTCAAAAATATGCTATATAAATAATTGCAAAACATATTCTTATTAAAAATGAAAATACTTTGAATGATGTGTAGATTTAATAATTTACTGAAGTGTTATTTAGAAACTGCTAAAAAGTATCTTACATTGAGCATTTTTAAAGGAAATTTATATTAATTAATTTTATAAATTATTTTAAAACATAGTGAAAAAAATCCTTTTAATCACTTTTAAAATTATTTTTGAAGAAAATAGTTTTATTTTTAGTTCCTAGTTTTATTTTTATTAATTCAGGATGAGAATCTTAAAAAGTTTTCTATATTATCAAACTTGAAAAAAAAAATAAAGAACATTAAAACTATATGAAAGGGGGTACATGTTTTGGTTTAAATGTTATAACCAATTTCTTTACCAATATTTTCAAGCATCATATCCTAATTCCACTGAAAGACATGAAGTTGTCTAGTTTCTTCTAAATCTCCTATCTAGGAAAACTTTACAGCTTACGAAAGCAATTCTGGTAGAATTAAACATTATCTAAAGCTATTTTCGGAAAATCCCTTTGAAGTACGATAATACTAGGAATGGATATCTTATCACAGATGCTCGCAATTTTAGAGTAAAACTAACATGTACATGTTTTGAAGAATACTAAGACTTTTAGCAAATCAATACATAGACAGCCTGATGCTTTAGAAAAGAATGAACACCGATAACTGAGATTTAAAGAACGAAAATTTTTGTGATTCAATTATCTTATATATGTGTATATAGATATATGAAAAAATGAAGGGAGAATTAAAAATCAGCCATAATGAATTATCAAGGAAATTACCGTTTACTTTTTATACAGAGTTCCATTAAAGATATATATATATGCTTACAGTCAGGGTTCAACTTTTGTCGCGTTTAAAATAGATAAAAATTTGCAGTAGATTCCTGGTAAATGCCGTGAAGCTTTCGTGAAAAAAAATAATTTGCAAGCATTTTTAAGTATGTGAGTGCATTTCTTAAAAAAGGTTTTAAATTGAGTTATGAATTAACAGGCTGAACTCTGTTTAGTAGACTAAAAGATGTTTATAAAATATAAATTAAATCATATACAGAGCCACGCAAAGAGCTCGATTGTGCATGAATGATAATTTTTAGAAGTGCGTTCTCCGTAGTTTTATGTGAATTTAGCTTGAATAATATTTTAGCTTAATATGTGGCTTGTATAAAACTCTATAAGTAATATACAGGGCAGCAGAAACAAAATTCAAGTCTGTTTCCGTCTAGTGGTAGAAATTGCTGAAGGTTCATTTTGAAGTTAGCATTTTAACGTATTATGCATATTTTCTTACAAAACAAAGTTTTCGCATACTATGTAGAATGTATATAAATCTATAAATGAAATACAGAACTGCACAAGAAATTTGAAATAATTTTCAGTCTATGGACGGTAACTAGTAAAATCTGGTTTTGGAATAAGTTATGTGTTTTCTAAAAAATGCTTAATTAGATATCTTATTTACCGTATAAACAACGAAGTTTTATTACAAACAAGGCTTGACCCATTATTTTTCTTTTTTATTACAGTGTATTTTTAAGTTATTAAAATGGAAAATTGATGTAAAATGTTATGTTTGGATAAATTAAACTTATCTTATCATTCAGCAAAGCATTTGTGTTATTTGACAACATTATGTTTTGTGAAAAAAATTGTGACAGATGCTTCTTTAATGAATTATATTCTTGGTTTCCGTGACAAAATAATTTTCTACAAAAACAAAAAAAAATATGTAATGTTCTTTTAGCTTCATTTCAAATTAAACACAATTATTTTAACTTTATTAGCTCAATTATTCATCAAAAATACAATTACGAAATGCCATTATTAAAAAATATATACAATTTTTCTTTCATATCAGCAAATTTTTACTTTAATTAGAAAAATAAAAAAGGATGGAATTCACTAAAACTTTACATTTCTCTAAATTGCGCAAAAAAATAATTTTTTTTTTGCTTGAGTTTTAAAAAATCTAAACACATTCAAAAATACTTTGATAATTGTTGCATAACAGTTTCAGAAATTCTAATTCAAATTCAAAATATATAGAGAGTAACTTACTAACAGTGTTGAATTCAGACGCTTTTCTCCGGGAGGGAGGAGATGATGGATTCAAACCCCTGTCGCGCTCGTCGACCTAACCATTTAGAGTTTTCCGTTGTTTTCTTTGAACCTTGCCTTAAATACTGGTTAGGATCCCTTAGAAAGACCTCCACGGAGGACACTCCCCCACAGGGCCTATATCCTCTCGTGTAGGTAATCGGCCGTCATAAAATCAACAACAATCTCCGGGGGAATTGCACCTTTTAACACTTAAAAGCATAAAATCATAAATCTTCTGGGAGCGGACATTTACCATGCTCCAGGGGGATGTAAGCCCCGTGCCACACCTTGAATTCAACACTGTTAGTATGTTACTCTCTATATATTTTAAATTAGAATTTCTGAAACTCTTATGGACTCTAATAAGAACACTTTTAAGAAATTTATTTAATTTAAAAAAAAAACAATAATAACTGCAATTATATTTTAGTTTTTAATACTATATTAATCTATCAGTGGTGTATCTATAAATATGATATCGGGGGTTGGGGTGGGGTGAGACTGAGATAGAGTAAAACTTGCTTAGCTAGAATTGCAAGTGATTGAGGAAAATTCCGTTTAAAACATTTATTTTTTCATAGCAGGCATTAATTCTGCATTTTTTTTCATCGAAACCATAAAAATGTAGGCAAGATTTTGTTATATGGAAACTTCTGCTTTAGTATCTAACTTTAATATAAAATTAAACTGTAAATAATTTTTTAATAACTGTACAGAATTATTTAAAGTCGTCTCCTAAACATTTTTTCAAAGTTAAAAAGACGGCACATACATCCCGTTAGGTACAAGGCCCCAGTGCGAACCTGTTAAATAGCAGTGTATAAAAATATTTTTACTCACATTGGACTCCAGCCGCACCCGTTTGAGGCTGACCCTATCACTGTATCACACAATATGTAGAAATATATATGTGTGGTAAATTTGATTTGTTGATTAGAAAATATGTAAGGCAAATATGGCAAATATGAAGACAAATTAATCTGGTTCAATTTTTTAGATTAATTAAAACTAGGTAGTGTATATAATTTTTTTTTCATATAACATTCTGGCAAGTCCAATTAAGAAATTAAATTTGTTTACTTAGCTTTTGAGCTAAATTATAAAAGATTTTATGCCCATTATTGATAGATTTCTCTTTTTTTTAATACTCACATAAACATGTATTCAGTAAAACAAATTTGAAGCTTTATGCTATGTATTTATGATAAGCAGTTGCACAGTGAAAGATAATTTAGGACCCCCACCTACTTGCAGAACTTTCACTCTTTTACATTACATCAATTACATTACATCAATAAAATACATCAATTTTTACATTTTTATAAATAGAAATTTTAAATTAAAATAAGATAAATTAGAAAACTTGACAGCTGAACGGTTTAAAAGATATCTGTAAAGCTCGCACTTAAAAGGCTTACTGAACTAACCGTGGTCGAAAATAAACATCGAACAAGGAAAATAAAACGCCAACACTTAGCCAAGCGCTTTAGGTTTACTAGAATTCCAATCCCAGAATTCCAGGCCGAAATGAGAACGAAAGTAACTTCTCATGCTCCTTCCAGTAGTCTCTTAGTTCGATGGACCCAACTATTTAGCAGCACCGTGAACAACCAATGTAAACGCTGATTGGTTCGTAAACCTGTGCCTTGCAGACGTTGTACGATTTGGGTGGCTGTATATGAGAGTGGTGACATAAGATGCACAGACAGATAGATGCATTTGTCCAAACTATGAGAAACCCAGGCGTTTTCCATTCCAGAAGTTGGCGACACTCGACTGGACAATATAGATAAAGCCCGAGTGAGACAAGTTAACAAGCATTAGCTTTTCGATAATGGCAGGTTTGTCAAGATGCTTGGCGATTAGCTTTTTTTCAAAATCGTCTCAATCAATAAAATTATATATCCCGTATTTCACCACTGTCATATCGGGAGACGATTACGCCATTATGTAAAGGTACCATTACGAAGATCGGTGGCTCTTTTTGTGGAAACAATGTACAATAATGGCAGGCCCTCCAAGACGCTTGGCCATTCGTTTTTTTCAAAAAACTTCAAAATTAATCAAAATTTATATACTGTATGTCGCGACTCTCATTTAGGCGCACCAAAGTCTCACTCATCTAATCGAACTTGCCCAGAGGGGTTTTGCCAGTTTCTGGAGTCTGTACTTGCCACAATTTTGACAAAAACTTCAGTCTTGAGTCTTTGTTTGTATATCGCCACGCACTTATATTACCACCTTAAGGGAGGAACGTCAACAAACATTTACTTTTTGTGGTAATGGGACTCATGTCAAAATGCTTGGCCTTTCGTTTTTGTCCAAATTGTTCTCTTCCAATCCAATTTTATTTGGTTTATGTCGCCCCACTTCTATAGAGGCAGTTGATTATCGCAATGCTTCCCCGTGATATTAGAAAACATGCATAATTTATTTTTAAATTCTTCTCATTTCGTGAAAATTTCCTAACGAAAAAGAAAGGCTACCGTGGTGCTTTACGCAAATCTTTTTTTACAGACCGCGGGAGTCACGTGATGCTCGAATGCACCAATACAGGTGTACGAAAAGAGTAATACGTCACTCTAGCGGTCTGTAAAAAAAGATAAGTGGAATGCACCGCGGTATCCTGTCTTTTTCGTTAGCCTCGGATATGAGAGTGATGATATACAATGCTTACACTGTGCTTAGACAGACGCGTTTGTCCAAGCTATGACAAATCTAGGCATTTTCTATTCCATAATTTGTCGATACTTGCCTGGACGATTTCAGTTATGCGAGTGAAAACAAGTTAACAAGCATTAGCTTTGCGATAACGGCAGGATTTCCCAAATACTTGGCGATTCACTTATGTCCAGAATCATCTCAACCAATCAAATGTTATACCCCGTATGTCATCTCTCTCATATCTAGGTTTCCTACTATAGAACCGAGTTTGGAGCCTAGCAGTGTAAAGTTTGGAAAAATGATAAGTTATTATTTTTCAATATTTACTTAAGTTAAAATTAATTTGAAACAATATTAACAATTTATGTAACATGAATCTTTAAATATTCGTGATAGTGATTGCTGTTTTAACGAAACTTTGAACCTGTTCTGCGTAGGGAGCCATGTATGAAAAAAAAGACATATGGACAAAATTGAATTTCAAAGCACCTTGGCGATGCTGTCATTATCGTCAAGCTAATGCTTGTTGACTTGTCTCACCGCGACCAACGAAATACACAACCGATTCAACAGATATTTGAAAGGCGATTGGCCCACACGGATGGACGCGCCACTTTGTACCAATCGCCTTGTAAAGGTAATCCACTCTGTGTGATGTTTTAAACGTCAAGAATCGCACACATAATCGAACTCGTCCAGGTGAGTAACGCTAAATTCTGGAATAGAAAATGCCTAGATTTGCCTTAGTTTGGACAAATGCGCCAATCTCAGCATCGTATATCGCCACTCTCATAGCGACCTACGTTATACACGGTTCGTGCATGACGTTTAAAACGTCACATGCAGTGGATCATTTTTGCACGGCGATTGGTGCAAAGTGGCGCGCCTCCCTTTTTGCACCAATCGCCGTATAAAAGTGATCCCCTTCATGTGACGTTTTAAACGTCCTGCACCGGCCGTATATAACGTAGGTAGCGCTCTCATAGCGTGACCTACGTTATACACGGCCGGTGCATGATGTTTAAATCGTCCCATATAGTGGATCGAGGCTAACGAAAAAGAAAGGCTACCGCGGTGCTTTACGCGTATCTTTTTTTACAGACCGCGGGAGTCACGTGATGCTCGAATGCACCAATGCAAGTGTACGAGAAAGAGCATCACGTCACTCTAGAGGTCTGTAAAAAAAGATAAGTGGAATGCACCACGGTAGCCTGTCTTTTTTGTTAGCCTCGTAGTGGATCATTTTTACCCGGAGATTGGTGAAAAACGGTGGGCGTGCCACTTTCCACCAATCACCATATAAAAATGATCCACTTCATGTGACGTTTTAAACGTCATGCACCGGCCGTGTATAACGTAGGTCGCGCTCATAGGCATGCTAGTTCTGACCACTGTAGGCAGGATTCGATATCCAAAAATGTCGTCGGTGCTAAAGTGAGCAAGGGTAAAATTAATTTTGTCCATGGATTCTTCCTGATTCTGAGCGCTATCAGTAAGGCTTCGATGTCAAAAATCGACATTCATATTGGATACAACAATACGCTTGATTCTGAGCGCTCTTGCTACGATTTCGATATCGTTGGCGCCGGATAAGTAAATCAAAAGCATTGTCTGTATGGAAACAACATTTTCGATATCGAAATTTTTAATAACAGCGTTCGGAATCTGGCGTAATATGCAATGAAAGGTGTTGTTGCCATGGAAACTAACGACTGTCTTCGGTATCGAGATTTAACGACTGCGTTGAGAATTATGCATCTTGTTTTACTGTAATATATGACAAAATAGGAAGTAAGCATGAGCACGTGTTGACTGATTAATAGAAAATCTTTGGGTGACATTGATGTCGTGAAAGCTCTTGCTGACGTTTCTGAAGATAGTTGTTTTTAAATTTGTGGTGTAAAAATTCTGCTACTTAGAAGCAAGCAATTTTTTTACGTTTAAAGTGGGAACATTATAAGGATCATGACGGAACTTCTGTCAACTGGAATATTAGGACACTACCTATTAAGATAAGTTCATTTTTGATGATTTTGTAGTACATTATCAATATTAATATTCTTGTAAAATGAGTGGTTTAACTTATTCGGTGATTGCTTAATTTAAATGTGTTTTATTTTAAAATATCTCTGTAAGAACCATTTTTAATTTGAACTAAAAATTTTTAAACAAATTTTAAATTTAAAATCCTTTTTCAAATACAAGAAGAAAACAAATAATGTATACGTAACATTTTTTTCATTTTACAATGTAGACTATGCAGAAACGCACATGTGGTTAAAATTTTAAAACTGTAGCGTATATATTTTGAATGTAACAGTGCGCGCAAACTCTATTTACTAATCTGAGAAAATTAATCTTAAAAGTTTCAATGTCCACTCCCATTTAACTATACGAACAGTCTATAAATGATTGTAACTCAGACAAAAAAATCAGATTTTTTTGCATAGTGTTAAAAAATGTTTAAAGATTGAAAATAAACGAAAACCGAAAATTGATTTTTCTCAAGTTTAAAGGTTCTTTATTTCTGGGGTGCACTAATACATGCTTTCTGTAGAATATGGAGTAGAAAGCATTTATTGTTCATTTACAGGGCCACACAAGTATTTCGTTACACAATAGTGCACGAGGAAAAACTTTTTTGCAGTGTATTTTGGTTATGTTATGTAATTTCAAATATAATGAAATTGATACAAATTACTGAAGTTAATACAATATACCTGTTGTGTAATATTTATGTGCGTAGCATTTATAGTTCATTTACAGGGACATTCAAACATTTCGGATACAATCTGAAGTATTATCTATAAGCAATAATTTCTGAAAGTGCGCTTTCAGTTAGGTATGTGTTAAATAAAATTTTTGCATACTATGCGGCATGGATAAATGCTATAAGATCCTATACAGGAGGGCTACACAAAAGGATTCGTAAGCATTACTGTGTATCAGCGTAAATTGCTTAGTGTTTTTTTTAGTCGAGTTATGCATTTCGAACGTGAATTATATTTAATATTGTACGAGATGTTTGTAGAATATGAATAAAATCATTTACAGGGCCAACCAAAGAACTAGATACATGGCCGCCTATGTATGATCATGTCTGAAAGTGTGATTTCAGTAGTTTTCAGCGTGTTTTTGCCTTATCGAAACTTTATCTTATTAGGTGGCGTGTATAAAAATCTGTAGGTAATATACAGGGCTGTACAACAAAATTCAAGGTTTTGTCTAATGGTAGAAATTGCTGTAGGTGAATTTTCAACTGTTTTATGAGTTTTACTACATTTTAGCATACTATTTAGATAAACACAAAAGTAAATAAACACAAGAGATTCGTTCATCGTGAGTCATAAAAATAGTAAATCATCGAGGTAATCATTCGCAAAGCAAGATCTCCATGGTGAATTTTGCAGCGCTGTCTGGTGTCGAAAAAAACATTCGCATGTATAATAGTTCTGATTCCAGATATTTGCACATTAATTCTAATAAATACATTATATTTGACATTGCCTCACACCAGTTCCACTAGTTTATCTGTTTCCACCAAATTGTTATTATGTCGTGTTAAATTTCTGCAGGTCTTATACCAGACTTTGCAAAGGAAATCAGACATAATACCGTCTAAGGACGCTTATTAAGGGGAAGTTCTAGTGCTTTGTCCTAAAATTAATGGGATGTTTACGATTTTTTTTTTTTGGTTACAAAGAGAATAGATATAACCGTCAGGGTTTTACATTATATTTACCGATATTTCACTTTAATATATTTCAATTTTTGTGCGTAAAAAAAAAATGAATATTCCCTTATGCGACGTGGAGTAACTGCCGCTGCGCGCCGGGCGACCACTTTTATCCGGTCACGAGTATCTGAAACAAATTGGATCATCCAGTTATGAAAGGACATTAAAGTTTTTAGAGCGCACACCAACATTTAATTTTAAAAGTTTGTTTTTGATAAAATGGAGATCATTTGAACAAAATGTAATTTTTTCGCCTTTTTTTTCTTTTTCATCACTTGTGAGCTCGAAAAAAAAATCGATGAAACTATACTTTTCGGCGATATAAGCTGCAGGGAAAACGATCATCTGTCTTTTAAATTAAAAATGAAGGAAATCGGTCAAATAGTTTTCGAGAAAAAGGGTCGCCCACTTTGAAAAACATGGTTTAGAGAAAGCAAGTTTAAATTTTTACAATAGCGTAACATTCAACAAGTAAGAAAGATTGTAAAGAATTGTAATATCTCAAAATCGGCTTGGGGGGAAGTGGGGTGGGGGGGGGCAATAATCCACACCAAAATCCCCACAAAGAATGCAAAAATTAAGAAAAAAAAAATCTCAAATTTTGACCCATAGAATTAGAACTTCTTCCCTTAACTGAAATAAAGTTTAATGCATACTTGCAAAACTCCCGCTAATATTCCGTGAGATATGTGTTAACACAGGTTAACGTTTAGAAAAATGTGATTGGTCTTGCATACTGCTGTTTATGTTTTTCAGTTTCACAGGTCAGCTTCTAACTTTCAGTTTAGAAAAACTGACATTTTTGTTTATCATGGAGCCCAGAAACTTCTGAGTAGATCTATTTTATTAGTCCTTTACGTAAAGATTAGTATTAGAAACAGTATCTTATCAGTTAATAGAGTATTTTATTAATCCTTAACTGCTGTTTGCAGTCTCGCAGACCGCTACTTTTTTAAGTTATCACAGTATAACTTGTAACTTTCAGTTTAACTCTAGGTACTTGTAAAATTGTGTTTAGTTTGGAGTATCGTCGATAGTCTTCTGAATGGGCTAATTTTAATTAGAATAGAACTGTACATAAATTTTAGTGCAGAAACAGCATCCCATGTGTAAATTATGATTTTATTCATCTTTCGAACAAGCGGAAAGAGACCGCTTACAGTACCTATGCGACAGTTTTTGCCACAACAGTTAAGGACTAATATTTCGGTCACGCGGTCTCCGAGACCGCTAAGACCAACTATGCAACAATTTCTGCGACAACATTTAACCCCTTCGCGACGAGCGTCCTTTACAGAATTTTTAATCTTTTACCACCGGTTTTTCAAAACAGAAATTTTCGCCTAATTGAATCGCAGAAATGCTATCTTTAAATAAGGCAAAGCTTACAATAAAAATTAACTGGTGGGAATAACCGAGGATTCTGAGCATTTTATGCGTCACGTATACGTGTCGCTAAAGACTTCTGAATAGAAGCATTTTATTATAATAGTCCTGTGCATTAAGTTTAGTATTGAAACAGTATCCCTTGAGTTAATCAAGCCTTTTATTAATCTTTCGAACAAGCGAAAAGAGACCGTTGAGTTGACTATGCGACAGTTTTCGTCACAGCAGTTGAGGGCTAATCTTTCGAATACGCCGTCTTCGAGACAGCTCGTAACAACTATGCAACAATTTCTGCGATAGCATTTAAAAGTTAAACGCGTTTCGAACTAGAAATAATAAATGAAATTAACCCTTAACTGCTGTTAGTGGTCTCGCAGTCCACTGCCTCCCCCCCCCCCCAAAGTTTAACTTATAATTTTTAGTTTAATTATGGATACTAGAGGAATTTCGTTTCGTTAGGAGCCTTAGTACTATCGCTAAAAACTTATGAATAGGTGAATTTTATTATAATAGTCTTGTGCATTAAGTTTAGTGCCGAAACAATCCTGTGAGTTAATCGAGCTTTTTATTCATCCTTCGATCAAGCGGTCTCACAATACCTGTACAACAATTTTTGTCGCAGCAGTTCATAGTTAAATATGTTCCACATATAAATCCTGAATGAAATAAATGATATCTGAGATAGATTTCTAAACTTGGTTAACTTGTGTACAATTAAACGACATTTTAGAAACGGCATCTTATGAGTCAATAGTATATTTCATTAGTCTTTTGATAGCTCTATCTTGGAGATCGCTCAGAATAGTTATGCAACAATTTATGTGACAGTATTCAAAGGTTACACTTTTGGAGACAAATTCTTTTAAGAAATGAAGTAAGTTCACGTTAAAACATGAAATTAAATAAATGATACCTCGAATGAATTTCCTGCTATGAAACTTGGTTAACCCGAGTCAAATCAACCTTACATTTTAGGGAAGTTATGTGGGAATTTGGAAAGCATGTTTAATGATTGATTACGTTTCTAAGGTAAAGGAATTTTGTTTAGGATATATACTGCCTTGTAGTGTGTATAGTTATTTTGCTGAATTACGTGAAATAATACAAATATGTATATTATACAAATATGTATATTATATATGTATATGGGGTCAAAAAGTGTGATTTTCAAATACGGTTTTAATGCAGTGATCCTGAACCTTGGTTTGGGCATGCCCTACCTAAGCCCCTCTAAAATTATGACCCCCCCCCCCACCCCCCCCGTAGTAACATATAACTCTTATTTACGCGGAAAAATCCTTAAAAAACAATGTTTTCCCAGCGATATATACTCAACAAACTTCTAATTTTTAGGTATCACCTTTATCAAATATATTACTTTTTTCTTTATTAATCGACTTCTGGTTCTAACTCGAAGCGTATTTTTTTTTAAATTTAATTATGTATGTTTACCAATTACACCGAAACTACGCCACTGATTCATGCGATTTTTTTTCCTTATTATTGAAAGAGGATACTCTCGAATGAGTTCGATTTAAACTTTCTAAAAATTGGTTCAGTACTTTTACAGAAATTCAACAAAATAAAAATATTTAAAATATTTGAATTTCTCATTTCAAAAACTACATAAGTCAAGATTTTTCCAAATACTTTTTTGTTGCAAATGCTTCCTTAAAGGTTGAGCCATGATCTGTGTAATAACCACACAAGTAAATGTACTCCTTCCTCTTCAGGCAATACTTTCTAATTTTTGTTCACATACTTGAACGGCATAAGGTCAGCGACGTAAGTAGTTTTTGCATCCAATACCAGATTACATGCGGATACCATATTACATTACCATATTACCATTTGCATACTATGCTATATTAAAACATAAAAATGTTCCTGTATAAGTGCTACCTTCATTCATTTTGATTAAAAATGTTTAATATAACTGTTTTGTTCAAATTAAATACTACCTAACTTTATTTCTTTCGAAGAAAAACACAAGTCAGGAACTTTTTTTCTGTTATTCTTAGCCCCACCAGTGACTGAGACGTTCTGTTCTCAAAGCTGGTAGACGGGAGGTGCTGGGTTCAAACCCCTATCACGCTCGTAGACCTAACCGTTCGGTGTTTTCCGTGGTTTTCTTCTAACTTTGCCGTAAATACGTAAATCCCTTAGACATACCCCTATGAAGGACACTTTTACCTAGGGCCTATATCCCTCGTGTAGAAAATCGGCCATCACAAATCAACCAACCATATACTTAAACGGCATAAAGTCAGTGACCTAAGTCGTTTTTGCATCCAATACCAGATTACATGCGGATACTATATTACATTACCATATTACCATTTGCATACAATTCCATATTAAAACATAAAAATGTTTCTGTATAAGTGCTATCTTCATTAATTTTGATTAAGGGGACAGTACACCTTTAAAATGGTCAAAAATTCAATTTCAAGGTTTTGATGTCAGTAAATAGTGCATTTTATTCTGAGTAGAAAGGTACCAATGTTTTTCAGAGGCGATAATTATTGACGAAGATATAAAGTAAAACGCAATCGTCATTCTTTGTTTTTGAATGAAGAGTGAAAACTTTAAATGCATTTAATTCACAACAATGATTTTCAAACTTGCGCGCACGATTTCTCCAAAAATAATTTAGATAGAACCTAAATTTTTTTCAAACTTATTAATGTTGCAACAACGAACAAAATGAACTAGAATCTTTTAATTTGATCCATAAATTAAAAAATAATTAACTGTAATTAAATTAAAAACGCATTTTGAATGCGCTTTTCGATGAATTACAGTTAATTATTTTTTAATTTATTGACCAAATTAAACGATTCTAGTTCATTTTGTTGATTGTTACAACATTAATAAATTTGAAAAAAATTGAGGTTCTATCTAAATTATTTTTGGAGAAATCGTGCGCGCAAGTTTGAAAATCATTGTTGTGAATTAAATGCATTTAAAGTTTTCACTCTCCATTCAAAAACAAAGAATGACGATTGCGTTTTACTTTATATCTTCGTCAATAATTATCGCCTCTGAAAAACATTGGTACCTTTCTACTCAGAATAAAATGCACTATTTACTGACATCAAAACTTTGAAATTGAATTTTTGACCATTTTAAAGGTGTACTGTCCCCTTAATATGTTTAATATGACTGTTTTGCTGAAATTAAATACCCCCCTCCCCCCCTAACCTTATATCTTACTAAAACAACATAATTCAGGGACAGTTTTTCTGTTCCTTTATTATTCATAAATTATTAAAACTATTAGATATTTAATAATTGAAGTTCAAATCTATAATCATCACTCAAACAAAGCCATAAAATTTCGTTTACTTGTGAATAATGCAATTATTAATAACCCATCATACGTAGTATAGGGTAAGTCTTATGATCGTTTAAAAATCGAAAAAAAAAATTGTCTGATTTACACGTTTCAAACACTGAAGATTACTAAAAACATATTTTTAGAAAAAAAAAATGTCGTCCGTCTGTCTGTGCGTGTGTGTCTGTAAACGCTCTATCTCACGAAAAATTTCAGATAGAGACGTGAAATTTGGTATGTACTTAGTATGTAATAATGATAAGAAGCCTATTGAATTTCAGTAACCTCGATTATCCGGAACTATTTTTTTCGGATTCCTGAACTATTCGTTCTGATAAAAGGTATATAAAAATTTTCGAATATGTTTATTTTAAGGAGTGAATATAAAAGACAATACAGAAACATAAATTTTGCATAAAGAATGAAGTCGATCGGATCATGAGTTGCCGAGATATATGGAATCCTATTTTCCACACTTTTCGATTTTTCATGACACTGTGTTTCATTCAAATTTTAATTCAAAGATATATTTTAATTGGAAATGAGATGCTTCATCCGACGCAGTAAACTGTTAGTTAATAGATGTATCATTTTTGGATTTATAAGGATGTTTCTTTTCCGCAATTCAGTAATAGAGCATTTAAAGTTTAGGACGCCGTCAAGCCACGATTTTAATCGAATTGCAATACATTTTATTAGTAGTTTACACATGTTTTATTTTCATATTTTATATTATGCATATCCATGATGGGTAAGTATTACGGTGGCCCCCAACGACTAGTTTATTTTTGAGAAGTTCTGATTCTGTGACTTATGCGGTTTTTGAAACGATTCATTTCATTTTCAACTATTTTTTATCAAGTGACGTAGCGCTGTCTGTTTGATCGAGAAAGTCGCTACCTGGCAGTTTTCTTCCCTCTTTATACGGTTTTGTTTCTAGGAAACCAAATTCTTTTAATCGTAAAAACTTTTATAACGTAAACAATCGGTTAAAAAAAAATTCCCTGACGGCTCGGCCTATAGGCTAAGGTAGATTTCGAAGACGTAGATCGTGCGGTGCCTGTTTATTGGGAATTGCAGAAATTATCTTTTTGCCATGATGTGGCTGTTGGCAACGCCCACTTCGGAAACTACCTGTATCTGTAGGTGCAGCCGGCAGGGATTTTTTTATTTGTTCTAAGGGTTGGTCCTATAAAAAACTTGTCAATATAAAAGTTGTAGATACTATTAAGATGATTTATAATAAATTTAAGCGGATTTGATATTTTGTGAATTGACAAAGTTAACAATTTTTTTCTTCTTAAACCCCTGTTTTTCGCCCCTTGAGACCATTTTTAATGATATTAAAATTCTACCATACATAAATTTCGACCATTTTTCTAGAAGTAATAATAACTTAAGACTGATTCGATACGTATCATAATTAAGAAGTTATGGGTTTTTTTCTGTTTTAACAAAAAGCCCTCTCCTCCAATTTCGATTTTGCCCATTAACAAACTTGACCGAGATTTTATGCCCCTCGATTTTATATATCAGTTTGGAAGAGATTTTTGCAGAATTATTGAAGTTATCGCGTCCATAAAATAGTGATATAGATAAGTAGATAGATAAAGTTTTGAACTGGGGGGGGGGGGGGGGGGTTGGGTTCTCGGACTCATGATCGGCGTAGATCTGCAAAAAATTTCCAGAAATTCCAACATAGGGAAGAATGTAATAGATAGTATTTCTTACAAAATGTACCAAAAAATTGAAATTGTAAGACGTTTCAATTCACCCAAGATTTCTGCAGTAACACTCGCTTCATTTGAAAGACTATTTTTTTGATGGGGGGATTTGTACGCTGTTACAGGATGGGTCAAAATTCCATGATAAATTTTTGAATTTAATATAAAAACCAAGTAATTAGCGTGCGATGAGTGCGGTTGACAAAACTGCCAATTTAATAAGTTGAAGTCTAATATATTTTTTGTTAATAGTTACTTTTTAACCTTTGAAAATCAATGTTTAGATAAGGGGAAAATTACAATACAGAATTAGTGTTATTCTATTTAAAAGATTTTGTGCATCTTTAAAGTCTCCTATAATTGAAGCTCATCGCAAAGAGTAACAATGTGAAGTGTCAACTTTTTTTTAGCTTATTAAAAATATCGTCAGAAATATATTTCTAACATAACTCTATAAATTCAACTAAGCAATACATCTTCAGCGTCATATCGAAATTAGTTTTTTAGCTCACAGGCCACCAAAGCCTGAGAGCTGATGTGCCCACAGTTTTATGTATGTATGTATGTACGTGCAGCGATAACTCTTGATAGAAATATTCGATTTGCTTCAAACTTTGTATATAAGTCCATTCTGATAAGGCGCTTCCCTGATTAGTTTTGGGGGTGCATTGGTTAAGAATAAAGGGGAGAACGGAGGTCTGATACCTTTAATTTAGATAAATGTGTTTTTCGAGCAGAATTATCGGATTTGCTTCAAATTTTGTATATATGTTTATTGTGATAAGGCGCTTCCCTAATTAGTTTTGGGTGTTCATTGGTTAAGTATAAAGGGAGGGGTATAACAAGGAGCTAATGCCCCCTTAATTTGTCAGTTTCTTTATTTTTCGAGAGGCATTATTCTTTGAAATAAGAGTATAATATACATTTAGTGTGAATAGCCTGTGAGTTCAATGCCATCAGTTTAACTGGGCACTTTTCTTTTTATTTTATTTTCCAGTCACTTGAGTATGAAACAAAAGTTTGATATAACCTGCAACTTAATTTTCACAAAATGTTTGGAAAGATTCATATATTGGGCATTAAATTTGATAGCATCAATACATTTTATAATTGATTCTAGTCTAATTTTAGAATTTGTAAAAGTTTTCGTATATATTTTCTGGTAACATTTCCCAGATTTGAATGCAAAAATTTTAAAATCTAATAACTTATTGTGAACATTTTCCAACATAGCTTAAAATTGTTTATGAATTCGGTTTGTCTGTCCGTCTGCCTGTCCACTAACTCTAACTCGCGAAAATGTTGTCGGATTGATATATAACGGATATGTTATTGAGATTTACTATGGCATGTTCGGTACTGAAAATGAAGTGTGTAGCATGCATAGTTCATGTACAGAGACACTCATAAGTTTTCCGTTACATTGCGGTCTATGGGGGAAAAATCGTTATCAATATATTAAAAGTATATCAATTTCAATATGTCAGAAATAATTATATTGTCGAGGTTCATAACAAAGTGTTTTCTATTGAATCTAGTTAGCATAGCATACGCGTTTATATACGGGGACACCCAAGTGTTCTGTTATAGTACTGTCTATGAGCGATAATTGCTGGTAGTGCGTTTTCAATTGTGGTACGCATTTTTACATATTACTTAGTGTTTATAAATGTTATAGATCCTATACAGGGCAGCAACAAAAGATATCGAATGCATTTCGGTTTATTGACTGGAATGGCTGCATAGTAATTTTTAACTGTTCTATGCGTTTTCTAACTGAACTCAATTTTTGCATACTGTGTAGCATATATGCAAATCTATAAATATACAAAGTTGCAGAAAATAATGCGGAAATTTTCCGAATAGTGTTGGTAATTCCTGAACTTGGACTACAGTGACGATTATTTATCAGGCTATTTGTAATCTAAATTTATACGTACTTCACACAGAAAATGAAATTTGTCAAGATTAACATAAAATCTTAAACGTAATACCCATACACTAACTATATAAAACTAGTTTAAAGTTAAATTTATGATTAATAAATATATTTTTATTTCAACAATTGCATTTATCAAGTCATAAAGTTACGATAGTATATAAATATGGAGTCTTTTTTTTTAACTTTTAATTTTGTATTAAGTAAAGAAAAAAAGTATCATTTTTAACGAGAAAGATTTGTAAAAACCTTCAGAATGTTTGTATAAAACAATCGTTAGAAAATGTTACAAATTATTTTTAAAAGTTACACCTTAGTATAATTTGAATCTTAGAACTCCCGTTTTTGTTCGTAGGAATGTATTAATTTTTAAAAGCATTAATGATTATAGTCTTGTGTTTATAATAAGATAAGCATTTTAAAAGGTTATACTCGTTCATTATCGTATCTAACCTTATGTTAAAATTTTGTAAAACGGAACATAAGAATTTACATTAAACTGTCATTTCTAGTTAAATTTAGTAATTTAAATCCTATATTTATTTTAAATGCTGAAAGATGTAAATTAACAACAAAATAAATACGCAGTGAACTGTATTTTATTATTTTTGATGTAAACAAAAATATTACGTCTGAACATATTTATATTTTTATTAAAATCATTAAAATTACAGACATTACATCACAATTACATAAAACATTAAAAACATATTAAAATTGAACGTTTCGGATTTACATGAAAAACCCTCATCAACAAAAGTTTTTTCTTAACGTAAGTCACAGTTCAAAAATATCAACACATAGAAAATGCAACGTATATACGTTGGATACTTTGCATTTTCTATGTGTTGATATTTTTGAACTGTGACTTACGTACCTTTTAGCATTTAAAAAGAAATATATTATTACAAGGTGTTCTAATTTATTATATTGTTAATTTAAATCTTTTCAAATTTTCAAAATTCTTTTCTACTTTAATATAAATAGTACGGATAATTACACATTCGTTTTATTTTCCCACCATTCGAAAAAATTGCACAGATTATTTTAAATCTCAATCTTCTCAAATATCCTTTTAGCTCTTTAAACTATTAAAAAAACTAGGGCATCCAACCCGGGCTTCCCGGGATTGAGAATATGTGTGAAAACAATTTACCTTTCATTTATTAAAAACTCTAATAGATTTTTACATTTAATATTTTTAGATCGCGATCTAATAACACCAATGAGTTTATATGAAATATGTCAATTATATATTCAAATAAAATTTTAAATTTATTAAAAGTGGTAATTTCGTATTTGTCTCGAGCCAGGAGTTAATAGTGGAAGAAATCGCTAAAAATTTCGCTGTCTACGGCAGTGTTTTATTATTCCGATAATTTCAACGGTTTTTAAGCGCTTATTTCAATTACATGTCTGTTAAATTTGTGTTTTATTTATACTATTTTATTTATATTTTAATGAAGTTTTAACTTCGTTATCATATATTCTAATACGAGCAAATCTTGTGTGTGTGTGTGTGTGTGGTTATGCAAATTTTATATTAAAAACGGTTCTAATGATTTTGACGAAATTTTGCATCCTACCGTTTTGGGGCACCAGAAAACGATTGGGCTAGGTCACATGTTCGATAAAATTCGATTAGTGGGTCATTTTGGGTCATGGTCAAGCTAATTGTATCTAAAAAAACGGTTCAAACGATTTTGACGAAATTTTGTATCAGACCTTTTTCGAGCACGAGAAGATTATTGGGCTGGGTCACATGTTCGAGAACTTTCGATTAGTGGGTCATTTTGGGGTCAACGCGGGTCAAATTAATTTTATCTAAAAAACGGCTCTAACGATTTTGATTAAATTCTGTATCCTACGAGTTTCGGGCACGACAAAACCATTGGGCTAGGTCACATGTCCGAGAAAATTCGATTAGTGGGTCATTTTGGTCATGGGTCATTACGGGTCAAGCTATTTTATCTTAAAAACGGCTGACTATTTACACTAAATTTTGCATCCTATGGCTTTTGGACACGAGAAGGCTGTTGAGCTAGGTCACATGTTCGAGAAAATTCAATTAGTGGGTCATTTTGGTCATGGGTCATTATGGGTCAAGCTATTTTATCTTAAAAACGGCTCAGACTATTTACACTAAATTTTGCATCCTATGGCTTTTGGACACGAGAAGGCTGTTGAGCTAGGTCCCATGTTCGAGAAAATTCAATTAGTGTGTCATTTTGGTCATGGGTCATTATGGGTCAAGCTATTTTATCTTAAAAACTGCTCAGACTATTTACACTAAGTTTTGAATCCTATGGTTTTCGTGCACGAGAAGACTGTTGGGCTAGGTCACATGTTCAAGAAAATTCAATTAGTGGGTCATTTTGGTCATGGGTCATTAGGGATCAAGCTATTTTATCTTAAATTAGCTCATCTTAAAATAGGTCATTTTGGTCATGGGTCATGATATTTGAACTCAAATTTAATTTTGACCGAACATAGCTCGGTCTTCCCTGCTCGTTGAATATTAACTGGAAATAAATGCTGAACTTTTTATTTTGTTTAAAGTGAAAATGGATTTATATTTTGTAATCGTCTGCAAGCGATATAGATTTTTCTTTAAAAATCACGCTTTAAATTTACTTTAAATGCTATAATAAATCAGTCAATTAAGATAGTTTTCAAACAAACCTCATTTGGAAGTAGATTTTTTTCCCTTACATAACTATGTAAAAATTGAAAATGTGCGATGTTTAGAAATTAAAAAAATTGCAGTAGCAAAAATCGCAAAACTGAAATATCACCCTCAAGTGTTACCATTCGCAAAATGACGTCAGCGTTACGCACGGGTGTGTTTGTCCTTTATAATATAGATTGAGAGGGTTTTTTTTTGCATTTAAGAAATTGATTTTCCACAATCAAACTATATTAATAATCAGTTTCTATTAAAAATTAGAAATCTTATAGTCAAAAAGTAATAAATTTTTTAATAATGATTTGAAAAGATTTGAAAACGTTAATCGCGTTTCGTAAAGTTGTTAGAATTTTCTAAAATACATTCAAGAGTTTAAAACCCTCTTATATTTAGGTGGGTCTTGTAGCCCCCCTCCTTTATCAAGAGAATTGCTCTATAAACAGGACAAAACATCTTTATGTACAGTTTAAAATTTAAAACATAGTTTTCTGAAAAAGGATATATTATAGACATGCAAAAATGCATTAAAAATTATTGAAATGTAAACGTTTTTGAACTTATATGCTATTTAAAGTAAGTAAAAGTTTAAACTCTGAGGGATTTAATGAAATATGTAGCCCTACCAGTAGCTGAGAGGTTCTGCTTTCAAAGCTGGAAGTGCTGGTTTCAAATCTTTGTCGCGCTCGTCGGCCTAATCGTTCGGAGTTTACCGTGATTTTCTTCGAGCCTTGTCGTAAATGTGTGTTAGGATCCTTTAGAAAGATCTCCACGGAAAGCACCGCCCTCCCACCCCTAAGGCCTGTATCCCTCGAGTAGATAATCGGCCGTTATAAATCAACCAAACAACTATCAATAAGTTATGTTTGATGTAATACCCGTTCTTCTCAGAATTACAAAGTTCACATTACATTTTACAAAGTTTCAAAGTAACACTTTCCAAAGTTTACATTACACAGTTGACATTACATTGTCCTTAGTGAAGCAAACCGAGATAGTTAAATTTACATGAAAGGGGATTTTTTTTTCTGTATAACGTATAAATGGCATTTTGCATTAATATGTGTCTTCCGACAGTGGACAAAATGCATTTTGGGGCCCCCCTTAAAATGTGGGCCCTTAATTCATGCCCTGTGTGCTCCTGTAATGACCAAGCCCTGCTTATAATACATCTCTTGTTTCTTTTGTGGTATAGGTAGGACTTCTAGGTATTGGTAATCAGTTTTATTTGCAATAAATATTTAATCCAAATGTTTTCACGCTCAAAATATTTTTTAATTTTGAAGTTTTTCTGAAAATATATTTACAGCTATTCATTTTTCCAGCAGAGCTGAAATGTTATGAGCCTGAATGCAGAGCTGTTGTGCTCATGATTGACTTTCCATCTTGTGCTGCGTGGTTGTAGCCTTACCATATAAGAAATTAATTAGTGTATAAATATTCACCTTTACAGGGTATAATTTGGCTTATGCATGCCAACAGTGTTGTGCTCATTATTGACTTTCCATCTTTTGCTGCGTGGTTGTAGTCTTACCATATAATAGTGAGAGAATGCTAGACTGTATGTCGTCTGGATAGCTTAATTAGTAAAGCACTTGGTGTGCAATAAGGGATCCGGGATCGAACCCCGGTCTGGACATTTTATCACTCTAATGGTTGCACGCTCTTTAGTAAAGTGATAATTCATATCTTTATATTTAGAGCGATTACTTTGTATATATTTTTGCTGAATTATGGTAGTTACATGTACTAAGTAGCAGTAGAAATGCATATTTAAGGATAATGTTGAAGGAAATAAAAATTAATATTTTTAAATATGCGTAAATTAAAAATTCAGAAATAAATGCTAATTCTTCCAAATATGAGAACTGTGCTGCCAAACAAACATTTTAGGAACTATCAAATTAATTATACTGAATTTCATTGAATATTTTAACATCCATATGCCTTTTACCCGACACACCTGACCACAGACGCGAAATAAAATACGTCGCCGGTAAAATTTAAGTGTCCTGTGCCCTCACGCGAAAACATCCGCACGCTAATGTTAATCCTATGGGACAGTTATTTTCTAATATCTCGTTTGCATTTCAATATTTTTAAACTATTTTTTTTTGCATTGGATAGCTGAGATCGATCTCTACAGCGTCTTCGTTTAATTTTTGATTTTCTTTTGAAGATTTTTTTACGAAGGTACTTTTACTTTCAGATCTGGTTTTGAAAGCGAAAGTATCCCCATTAAAAAAAAGTCCTTCCGACCTGTACCGCGAGGAAAAGGTAGCTTTCATAGTCCCAGTATTTAAAAATTAAACTCATTTTACTTAAACACCCGAAGCTAAAATGCTTGGAAGCCGATTATAGAAGATTCAAACTCTGTTTTTGATAATACTAAGTTTGAATGCGAATTACAGCATAACGGAAATCGGATTGTTTCAAAATGTCAGCCACAATAGAATTTTAAACTTCTCTATCTCAGCCATTTTTTAAGATAGTGCTAAAACAAAAAATGTTCCGAAATGCTTGTATCACGATCTAACACTTAACGGAAACATTTTTTTTTTATTTTAGAATGTTTTCGTGCATATTTTTAAATTTTTTAACTGGCATTTTGAAACAAGATGGCGCATGAAGCTGGCCAACGAACTCTGTCGAGAGCTTGATATACCCTATAGATATACTTAATCACATCCTAATCGGTTCATAAATAAAAGAGATACAGCATGACAAATGTCAGATATATATATATATATATATATACACAACAACTGGGAGTATCGGGGTCTGGGAGTCAGGATCGGTGAAAATATACCAAATTTTTTTTTGGATTTACTTTCCTCCGAACGGTTGCAATAGGTAGTTTTTTGTAATAAAAGCTACCCAAAAATCTGCGAAAAAAATCGAAAAAGTAAAAAAGATTCGCTGTAGAAATCAATTTTAGCTAACCAATGGAAAGAAAAATCGTTTATAAATATTGAAATGCAAACAAGATATTAGAAAATAACTCTCCCATAGGATTAACATTAGCGAGCGGATGTTTTCGCGTGAGGGGAGAGGACGCTTAAGAAGCAGATTCAATAAGTTCAATGCATCGAAAAGCGGGTTGGAACGGACCCAGGCCCCTAAAGACTTCGGAGGACCGCTGTGGTTGCGAGCTCATCATAGCTCTAGCATCAGTTATATAATAATATTACATGTTACTATTACAATAAAAGTTTAATCAACATTAGTTTGAATATTTGAAAGGTTGAACAACATAAAAAACAATAAGCAAGCGTAAATTTCTAAATTTGATTCTTTCTTTTTTAATGTTTTATTATTTTTATTAAGTTCTTAAAAGTTTAAAATAATTAAAAAACAAAATCCAATCATAAGATTTATTTTTGCAATTTTTTTCTAAATATTTTTATTTGTGTCAACACTTTTTATAAATGCTAAATCCTATTATGTTTTTATTGATCAGCGAATGTGCACTGCTAACGTTTATTATAGCAAAATTCAGTTCTTACTCTCACATAATTTCCTTAATTACATTGAAGATAAAACATTTAAATTCTCTGTTTCGCAATCATGTTAGCTTTAAATGATTAATATTATTAATATACAGATATCTATAATAATAAAAGAAAGTTTCGCTCTGTGTGTGTGTTTGTCTGCGATGGCCAGCAAAATCTAGCCCAGCTAGAAGTCTGTAATTTTAGGTGTGGATAGTCCAAAGTCTGTCCATGTGCATCTGATTCTCAGAATTTTAATATTTTGATAATTACTCAAGATATTAATTAGATTCTCATTAAACATCGCTTCTAAAATGACATCTTTTAAAATAAAAATGCCGTAAGAAACGAACAGGCGCATTGAATTTGCAAGCGGAAATGAATGAATTCGAAATTATTTTACTAATAATTAGCGAATTTTAAGAAAACGAATTGAGATATCAATTTAAAAATTTCTGAGCATATGTAAAAAAAAAGAATTCTGCATTTGACTATGTGATTTTTGAAAAATTTGGTCGGTAATTTTTCTTAATTTATGCAAAAAATGCCAAAAAAAGCCGGCACAAGTGAAAACAATCAAAGAAAGTTTCAGACAGGGATCTGCTTTAATTAAAAACTGAACTACAAAGAGATCTGTTTCTCTGGCCGATTCCTCCATTTAGTTTGCGAAAATGAAAGGAAATAATTGCTAATTTTTACTAATGAACAAAAATTTAGGTAACTAATTAAGATATAGATTTGAAATTGAGGTAGGAAAGAGTGTCATCAGCCGGCTATTTTAGCGTAGCGTCTTCGTTATGTTCTAATTATCAGAAAAATGTAATTATTTTTTTAATGATCGCGTTAATATAGGTCACGGGGGTTTTCTTGAACAAATTATTCATTATATTTGTAGGTATGGGGAGAGAGGGGGTTAACGCCTTTATCTGAGATTGTAATTATCTCGGGCGGGTTAGCTAGTTAATAATATAAAAGTTTCATTTTAGACTTATGTGAAATAACTTCTCCCTCAAAAAGTGAGTTATACGTTTTATTACCAAAATGTAATTCGAATAAAATAGAAAAGAAAATTATTGTTCGAATTATTTTAAAAATGTAATTAATTTTAATGTTACTTGTGTTAGAATGCAATATTAAGAAACGCAAACTCTAACTGCTTTTATTATTATAATTCTAAGTAATAGAAATTATATTAAAATAGTTTTACATATAAATATTTTAAATACAGTTGAAGACATAGTATCTCAAATTTTTTTAAATAACTTTGAAATTTATTAGCTTTTCAAATTTATTATGCTTGTGATAAAAATAAATTAATGAAAAAAAAATAGTTTTGTAAAATTTCTGAAGTAAATTTTTTAAATTAAGTTTTACTATTTGATTAAAATTTGTTTAATGTTCTCCTAGTAATAGTGTCAATAAATTTAAGTTATCTGATATTTTTCAGAAAACAATGGACGTTAACACATTGAAAAAGTAGTTTTTTCTTTAAATAGGTTAAAATTGAAAAAATAACAATATATCTCAGTACAGTTGGCAGAAAAAATTTCTGCAAGATACTTACCTTTAAGAAATGCATGAATGGATTTACTAATAAAAAAATATGCAGTCTGTTTCAAATGCATTTCTCTCAAAACAAATTTTTAGCAGTTTATATATGTGTAAATGCTCCATGCGTTTTCCTTTTTGTTCGAAATTTTTTACGTGCACTATATGTGCTAAAAACTAATAAGTGTGATTTTTGGCTGCTGGTTTTCTGCTGATATCTGATTTTTAAAAGTTTTCTGCTGAAATTGAATTTCTATTAACCACTGATATATTACTGAATAATTAGTACATGGGAACAAACTTTATTAAGAAATAAATATGATATAGCTGTTTTTATCGGACAAAACACAAATTGTAAGGGGCAGTAGTGACTTTTTTTAGTTTTGCTACTTTACTTAAAAAAGAACGTTTGTAGAATGTTGTATGCACTGTTTTCAAAGACATATAAAACCTAAGATTTAATGGCTAGATATTGGTAATTATGTAAATTTCCGCAGCTTAAATAATATCGTTGGTCACATTAACTACACAATTTTTAAATTCAAAATTTAAGGGGACTCTGTATCTTTTTAAACTTTTTTTAATTAGTTTTTTATAATATTTGTTAATGGTTTAATAAAGGAAAATGATTAAGTCAAGAAAAAAAATTAAATTCTTCCGGTAAAACTTGAAAAATTTAATTTGAATTCAGAAATTCTTAAACCACACTTATCCTTTGCATATTCTTTTTTAAAATGTACTCTATGACTGTAAGGACCAGATTTCTAAACTAATAATTAGTTTAACAAAAAAAATGTCATGACATTGAAACTATAATGAAACTATAATTATTTACGTAACATTTTAATTTTTAAAAATTAAACTTATTTATATTATTCTTAATTTTACTAAATGCATCAAAAGGAGGGTCCAGAAAAAATAATGGATACAGTGAAGCGCTTTTTACAAATATTATTAACAGTGGGATCTTTAAGCCATTTCTTGAAAATATACGACTAAATTCATTTTAACCATAAAGTTTGAGAACTACTATTTTCGTCATTTTTCGCAAAATGAAGGTTACAGATTCCCTTTAAAAATGGTTTTAAAGTTGTCTCCTTAATAAATTGTGTCCTGGCTGCATTTTTGTAACGTTCATACAAGAGATTTTATAATTTTTGTGCTATTTTTTAATATTTGCATAAATGTATTCAATAATATAAAATTTCAAATTTGTATTAAATGTACAACTGCAGTGATGGAACAGTGGCGCATTAGAGAACAAAGTGGCGTCGTTAAAGTTAAGTAGTAGGGGACACAGTGGGATAATTTGCACTTGTTTTATGATAATTTCGTCCCTTTTAATTAAAAAAATAAAACAAATACAGAGCAATATTTTGACAACTTTTAGCTTTCGTTGTAATATTTTTCATAATTTATACTTATTTTATTCTTTAAAAAAAGTAATTTTCAAAAAGGACTCAAGATGTCCCATTGTGCCCCCTGACGGGGCACAGTGGGACAGGGAATGGGGTACAGTGGGACGGAAAGTAAGGCAAATACAAAATTAGTTATATTGTCACAGCACATTTATTATTATTAAACACAAGTTTAGATATTGAACATAGACGATATGAAAGCCATTTTCAAATTATTAGACTTAAAAATAGTTATAATAATGAAACACATTTAAGAGTTGAAAAATTATTTGCAAAAGAATGTATGATGAATTGAAAATAAGGTAACATCAAATTAAACATCAAAAATCAAACCTAACAAAAAGTTCTCAACGAAAGTTCATTTTATAATGGAATAACCTTGGAAGTCTACAGGAAATGATAATTGTCTCATTGTTCTTTCTGTCCCTCCGCAAGCCATTGGTTTTGGTAATTTCATTTCAATGTCAGCAAGAACAGCTGAATATGTTGTCTCATCATCAAAGACAAAATTGTATGCTGACAAAAGTATTTTCATAGTAATTTTCATACTTCACTTCAATTTCACTTTTATTTATGATTTCTGCAACATAATAGCATATGGCTCCTTTCTTTTTCCCACACACTTTGAGTAATAGAAAATCTCCAATATTAATAGAAACGCTTTCTCTGTCTTCCATATCATCCTCAAAAATACTTTCTCTTTCTTCCACCTCATCGTCAGAAACACTATCACTTTAAGAGAACTTCCAATCTGTCTTTCCCATAAATTTTTAGTTAAAATCTTTTTTTGGTTATTAAATTCGAAACATTAGAAGAATACTTCTTTTTACCTTTATTTTGCTTTTCAATTCTTTCAAGTGTTTCCTGCCCTATTCTACTATTTACAGATGTATCAGTCAATACTTATGATTTCCTCTTCCTTCGGCTCCTCTTAGTATTATCAGGTGCATGGCATTTTGGAAGAGGCCTTATTAGTTCTGGTGACTAAACGGGTTCATCTACTTTCTGGTGTTCCACCAGAAATAAATTTAAATTGGAGCACCATGGTTGTGACTCTTCTGTGAATGGTCTTCTGGACGTGTCCCACTGTACCCAACAAGGTGTATTTTTAAATCCAAATTCAAAAGTTTCGCAAAATGTATTAATAGAATTAAGAACATTGCACAAATGTAATGAAGAAAGTTTAAGCTTTAAAGTAATGCAATGATATTCATTATTGGATATTATTTTATTGCTCAAATCCAAGAAAGTATAATTTACATGATTTTTCCAACAGTGATAGTAAAAACAAACATGGCTTTAACTGCCCTACAAAATGAAATGTGACTGAGACTAGTTTATACAGTGTTGCCATACAGGTTAACTAAATGATGCATACTTTTCTAATTGTTGAGTATTTGAATGGTTGGAAAAATGCCTTTTGTCCCACTGTGCCCCACTTTACCATATTCTTACTCTTATTTCAGGGATAGATTTTGTGATTTTTTTAAGGCGAAGTTTAAAATTTAGTGGTGACAATCGCCCAAATGGTGCGCCACTATTCCCACCACTGTAACTGGTAATGTTGTTTATAGTTTCTGTTATTTTAAATTATTAACTTAATGTCATTATGCTATTGTAAATTAATGTCATTATGCTATTGTAAATTAATGTCATTATGCTATTGTAAATTAATGTCATTATGCTACTGAAAAAAAATATTCTGCAGCACAAAAAGAAAAATTCTGCAGCAAAAAAAAAAAAAAAAAAAAAAAAAAAAAAAAAAAAAAAAAACTGCAGTGCCAAAAAAAAAAAAAAAATCTGAATTGCAAAAAGAAAAAAAAATTCTGAATTGCAAAAAGAAAAAAAAAATTCTGCAGTGCCGAAAAAAAAAATCTGCATTGCAAAAAGAAAAAAAAAATTCTGCAGTGCCAAAAAAAAAAAAAAAAAAAAAAAATCTGCATTGCAAAAAGAAAAAAATTTCTGCAGTGCCCCCCCCCCCCCAAAAAAAAAAAAAAAAAAAAAAATCTGCATTGCAAAAAGAAAAAAAAATCTGCAGTGCCCAAAAAAATAATCTGCATTGCAAAAAGAAAAAAAAAATTCTGCAGTGCCAAAAAAAAAAAAAAAATCTGCATTGCAAAAAGAAAAAAAATTCTGCAGTGCCAAAAGAAAAAAAAAAAAAAAAAAATCTGCATTGCAAAAAGAAAAAAAAAAATTCTGCAGTGCCAAAAAAAAAAAAAATCTGCATTGCAAAAAGAAAAAAAAATTGCAGCCAAAAAAATCTGCAGTAAAAATAAAAGTAAAAAGTAATCTGCAGTAAAAAAATGTATAGTTGATCACACAAATGACTGCGTAATATTTAAATTGTGAATTTTTTAATTGTTTTAAAATTATCTGTATAATCAGATATTCTGTGTGCATATTTTTAATACTCATATACGAAAAATTTTATAAAAAGATGTTTTAAGCTTAAATTTTGATAAATGTATAAATATACTAAATAATATAAAATTTCAAACTTTATCCACCATTAAATGCACACTGCTATTATTATTTGTGGTTTCTGATATTTTAATTTGTATATTTAATGTCATTATTATAGTATTTATATATTGTTAATTTATTGTTCTATAATTTAATAAAAAATACTGGTAAGCTTAAATAACTGTTAATTTATATATAAACTTTTAGTATATATGAAAATGTTTTAAACATTGGTACACTGCTACTAATAATTCGTTACTTGTGTACAGTATGTCAGTATATATGTAATAGTTTAACAAAACGTATAGTGAATGAACTATTGCTGAACAAAATTCGTGCAATGTATTGAACATGAAAGCTTTTAAATGACCCAACCTATGTAATCATCTACAATTTCTAATAATATGAAATGTAACATTTATCTCTCTTTTTTCCACGAGAAAACTTTGTTAAAATGGCAAATTTATGCATCTTTCGATAGATGTAAAGGTGTGATAAATACTAATAGAGTGTATTTAATTATTTGTTACCTCTGTATATACAGTTATTCTCGATTCAGTGTAATTCAATTTTTTGAAGATTATAAAATATAATTTTTGCTAAAAGAAACTAAAACAATAAGTGACATTTTTATCAGATAAAAGTCGTCCATAGTGCTGGGATGAAATTTTTTTAATGTGTATTCTATGTGTGTTTATCTTACTATTGGGAAAAGCAAACTTTATTTTATTAAATTTGTTCCTTTCATGAGAATGTTTTCGTACATGTTAAATTTATATATACATTTTTGATACGTGTAAAAATGTATTGAATACTAAAATAGTGCTTCTAATGTTTGGTTGCATCAGAATATTATTTATATAATTATATAATTTTTGCTAAAAGAAACTAAAACAATAAGTGACATTTTTATCAGATAAAATTCGTCCATAGTGCTGGGATGAAATTATTTTAATGTGTATTCTATGTGTGTTTATCTTACTATTGGGAAAAGCAAACTTTATTTTATTAAATTTGTTCCTTTCATGAGAATGTTTTCGTACATGTTAAATTTATATATACATTTTTGATACGTGTAAAAATGTATTGAATACTAAAATAGTGCTTCTAATGTTTGGTTGCATCAGAATATTATTTATATAATTATATAATTTTTGCTAAAAGAAACTAAAACAATAAGTGACATTTTTATCAGATAAAATTCGTCCATAGTGCTGGGATGAAATTATTTTAATGTGTATTCTATGTGTGTTTATCTTACTATTGGGAAAAGCAAACTTTATTTTATTAAATTTGTTCCTTTCATGAGAATGTTTTCTTACATGTTAAATTTATATATACATTTTTGATACGTGTAAAAATGTATTAAATACTAAAATAGTACTTCTAATGTTTGGTTGCATCAGAATATTATATTGTTGGTTTCCTTGTCTTATCGTTTTTTTAACATTTCAAAATGTAATATTAAGAAATAAAAAGAAGAAATTTTATCCAACAAGGAAATTGTCAAGTTTATCCAAAATAAAAATATTTTTAAATGATACATTTTATGTAATTATCTACAATTTGTATTGTTATATAAAGTAAATTTTATTTTATCAAATTTGCCATCTATTAAAAAGTTTTGTAAATGGCAAATTTATAAATTTTGGATGCATGTACTACTTCTTATGAATTGTTATCTCTAATATACTCTGCATATAATATTGCTTGTGTTGCTTGTCTAAAAATATTAACATTACAAAATAATAGCATTAAAAACAAATTATTAAAAAATGCTAAGACTTAATTGCATATGTATATTTTCAATGCTTTTAGTGACTGAGTATTGTAAAACTAACAATAGTTCAGCACAATTGAAAAAGAAAATGCTATTTCTATATTTTGGTTGAAAAAAATGAAAAACTTAAACTAATATTTTTTGTCTTCAGTTAATTGCATAAATTTATTCTTACTGGAATCCGTAATAAAATACAAAGTAAACAAATAATCAAAAGACAAAAATTATATAATATGAGGCACTATTGTTACAAGTATTTTGTTGAGGAAGAGGTTGAACAGGCGAGTATTACGTAAAATTAAGGAAATAGGCGAAGCCGTTTTATAGGCCATTTTATAGGCCATTTTATTATTACATATTATATAGGCCATTATCATTAATAGGTCATATTTTAATCATGTCCCAGCCCATGATTAAAAGATAATCATTAGCTTTGGGAAAGAGTTTATTAGAATTACTATTTAGTGTTCAGCCATATTTACAACAAATGCTAAAAGAGTGCCCTTTCACATCAATAATGTTAATGATATCTAATATTCAAAAATAAAAACCTTCCATCCATTAAATATAGTCTACTTTCTTGGAATGTTCGGGGTTGGGATATAATTCCGATTAGAAGGAAATTTATATAGGATTCATTTGGAAGGCTTCACCACATACTAAATTATGAATAAAGTATTGTCACAGTACTTACGTGGGGGCAAAAATAGTTCAGTCAGGTTTTATTATTAAAGTTTCATTTCTACCTTGACTCGTTAAGTTCTCATTTGAAATACTTAATGTAAGTTTTGGGGAAATTATTCCAAATTACTAACGGGCGAAATTTCTATTTTGTGACGTAAGTACTGGCTGCGTCCCTTATATTATTATTTTTTTTCAAAATGGAATATATGTAAATCCTTTATTAATCGGAATTCAAAAATATGAATGAGGGATAAGTTAAAAGAAAGGAAATATTGAATTAAAGTGTTCATGTATATTTTCATGAATACTTTTAATGGCTGAACGCTGAAAGTCTAAGATGAGTTTATCAGAATCAAAAGGCCTTATTTCGATTATTTAAAGATTATTTTTTGTATATATAATAAATGTAAATATTAAAAAAATACTCAATGAATTTTTTTTTTTTTAGTTGATGACCTTTTTTAATACATAAATTATATAAATAATATAACTGTTACTATTTTTCTTTTCAAGCAAAGGCAAGTGTAATTAAAAAAACTGATTTAACTGACAGATATCAGTATAACGACGAAATGCGTATCTACAATAATCTTACATAATCGGATTCGTAGCCAAATGGCAAATTTAAGCAAATGTGACTTAGCGATTTTTTTATACCTTTTAATGGTATTCACTTTCACATTGAAAGGACATTGTTGCCAAGATGGCAAGACTGGCTTAGGACTAGATCAAATTACGGGAAAAATAATGGAATATTAGAAAATTACCCTTTTTTATTTTTCTCTTGTTAATCAATTGCCATTTATGGTACCCTGCCATAAATTACTTTACGTTAATGGAAAGTAACTTAGTGTGATATTATTAACTGAACTGTGTCGGCTGTGTTACCGAACAGTTAATTCATGTTGACTAGCAATGGCCATGTAAACTGGTTCTGTATTAGATTCTCAGCCTATACACTTTTCCCTCTGTTAAGAAAGAAATTGTAAAATTATATATGTATTGTTTTGATATGTGTAGAAACGTACTAAATTCTAATATAGTGTTTCTAAAGTTGTAATTCTGTATATACATTGTTTGTGTTGCTTGTCGCAAACCTTTCACATGTTTGTTTATTTTTTATGACTACAAATCCTTGAATGTAATTATCTTCAATTTGTATTTTTATAAGAAAGTAATATTTTTTTTATCAAATTTGTCATTTATGAGAAAGTTTTGTAAATGGTGAATTTATAAATTTATGATACATTTAAAAATTAACGATATTACAATTTGCATTTTTATAAAAAGTAAAGTTGGTTTTGTAAAATTTGTCATTTTTGAGAAAGTTTTGTAAATGGTAAAATTATAAATTTAAGATAATTGTAAAAATGTGCGAAATACGAAAAACACTGCTATGTTATCGCTTTATATACTCGTATATTTCCTGTCTTGCACGTCGTAAAAATTTTTAACATTCCTATGTGTAACATTTAAAAAAATAATTTGATTTAAAAAAAAAATGATAAAAAGAAAACTAAAACATTAGGTTGCATGCGTGTACATCTCATAATTTCTTATAATAACAGATCACTAAAAAAACTATAATTAGTTAAGCGCAATTGAAAAAGTTAAAAAAAAAATAAAAGTAAAAAACCGAAAGAAAAACAAAGCACCTTTTATTTTTCAGTCTATTGCTTAAAGCGGCATTTTTTTTTTAAATCAGTAAATAAAATTGAAAAAAAGTTAGTACTAAGAAAATGTAAATTCTAATATGAATCAATCTAGTAGACAGGATGTTGTTGGAGAATAGGGGATAAACAGGGGTAGCATAATGCAAAGTTCTGAACATATGGGTGGAGTGAACCCATGACTTATAAAAACTCATTAGCTTTCGGGAACAGTTTATTTATTAGAAACCCTTATTACACGTTCAGCCATTTTCACAGCAAATGCTTAGATTATCATATTAATTATAACATTCAATATTAATATAATCAAATATTCAAAAACGAAAACACTCTATTCATTAATATAGTCTACTTTCTTAGAATGTCGGGGGTTGGGATGTTATTCTGGTTAAAAGGAAAATTATATAGGATTCATTTTGAAGCATTTACCACATACTTACGTATGATTCATGTATTGTCGTAGTACTTACGTGGGGGCAAAAATGGTTCGGTCAGGTTTTATTATTAAAGTTTCATTTCCCCATTGACTCGTTAAGTTCTCATTTGCTATAATTAATGTCACTTGGGGAAATTATTCCAAATTAATAACGGGCGAAATTTCTATTTTGTGGCGTAAGTACTTGCTGCGTCCCTTATGATTATCAATTTCTTCAAAATGGAATCTATGTAAATCCTTTATTAATCGGAATTCAAAAATATAAATGATGAATAAATTAAAAGAAAGGAAATATCGAATGAAAGTGTTCATGAATATTTTCATGAATACTTTTAATGGCTGAACGCTGAAAGTCTAAGATGAGTTTATCAGAATCAAAAGGCCTTATTTTGATTATTTAAAGACTATTTTTTGTATGTGTAATAAATGTAAATATTAAAAAAAAATACTCAATGAATTTTGTTTTTTAAGTTGACATTTTTAATACATAAATTATATAAATATAAATGTTACTATTTTTCTTTTCAAGCAAAGGCTAAGGTAATTAAAAAACTGATTTATTTGACAGATATCAGTATAACGGCAAACTGCGTACCTACAATAATCTTACATAATCGGATTCGTAGCCAAATGGCAAATTTAAGCAAATATGATTTAGAGATTTTTTTTAAATACCTTTAATGGTATTCACATTCACATTAAAAATACATTGTTGCCAAGATGATAAATCTTGGAACTAAATTAAATTATGGGGAAAATAATGGAATATTAGAAAATTGCCCTTTTTTAATTTGCTCTTGGTAATCAATTGCTGTTTCTGGTACCCCGCCATAAAATACTTTACATTAATGGGAAGTAGATTAGTATGATATTTTTAAAGTGAAGTATGTCGGCTGGGTCGTCGACCAGGTAGCTCAAGTGGATGAGCAATGTCTATGTAAGCTGAAGGTTCTGAATTCGACTCCCAGCCAGTACAATTTTTTCACTCGATTATAAAAGATATTGTAAACTTAATTATTCTTTCAATGTGTGTAAAAGTGTACTAAATTCCAATACAATGTCTCTAAAGTTCTACTTCTGTATATACATTGTTTGTGTAACTTGTCCTTTGTCATGTTTGTTTATTTTATTTAGCGAAGAATGTTTGTTAAACATTGAATGCAGTTATTGAATGTAATTATCTGCAATTTGTAATTTTATAAAAAGTATACTTGGTTTTACCAAATTTGTCATTTATGAGAAAGTTCTGTAAGTGGTAAAATTATAAATTTATGATGCATTTAAAAATTAACGAAATACTAATATTTCAATTTGTATTTTTATAAAAAGTAATGTTTGTTCTATCACATTTGTCATTTATGAAAAAGTTTTGTAAATATTAAATTTATAAATTTTTGATACATGTAAAAATATACGAAATACTAATATTAAAATTGGTATTTTTATAAAGAAAATCTTGGTTTCATAAAATTTGTCATATATGAGAAAGTTTTGTAAATGATAAATTTTTTAATTTATGATACATGTAAAAAATTAACGAAATACTGATATTACAATTTATATTTTTATTAAAAGTAAAGTTGGTTTTGTCAAATTTGTCATTCATGAGTAAGTTTTGTAAATGATAAATGTATGATACATGTACAAATATATGCAATATTAATATACTGCTTTTGTTATCTCTGTTTATACTCGTACATTTCCTGTGTTGCATATCGTAAAAAATTTTAACATTCCTATGTGTAACATTTAAAAAAATAATTTGATTAAAAAAAATTATTAAAAGGAATGTGAATCATTAGGTTACATATGCTATGCATATATTTCATTAATGCTTATAACAGAGCACTAAAAAACTTTAAGTAAGCACAATTTAAAAGGAATTTCTATATTTTTGATTGAAAAAACAGGAAGAGAAAGAAAAACAAAGCACTTTATATTTTTCAGTTTATGTTTATTACTTAAAGCGTTAACATTTTTTGAATCAATAAATCAAATAATAAAAAAAAGTAAGTATTAAAAAATAAAATGTAAATTCTAATATGAATCATTGTAATAGACTAGATGTTGTTGAACATGGGTGGAGTGAACCCATGACTCAAAAAAACTGATTAGCTTTGGGGAACAGTTTATTTATTAGAAACCATTATTTGATGTTCAGCCACTTTACTACAAATTCTTAGAGCACCATATTAATTATAACTTTTAATATTAATATCATCAAATATTCAAAAACAAAAACCCTCTTCAATAATATATTCTACTTTCTTAGAATGTCCGGGGTTGGGATATAATTCTGGTTAGAAGGAAAGTGATATAAGATTCATTTTGAAGACTTTACCACATACTAACGTATGATTCAAGTGTTGTCACAGTACTTAAGTGGGGGCAAAAATAGTTCGGTCAGGTTTTATTATTAAAATTTCATTTCCACCTTGACTCGTTAAGTTATCATTTGCTATACTCTAAGTCTGTTTGGGGGAAATTATTCCAAATTAGTAACGGGCGAAATTTTAATTTTTTGTGGCGTAAGTACTGGCTGAGTTATTTATTATTACTGAATTCTTCAAAATGGAATCTGTTTAAATTCTTTATTAATCAGAATTCAAACCATTAATTGATTTTTTGTTTTCCTTCAACTTATTTTATCATTAAAGTGTTTATGAATATTTTCATGAATACTTTTATTGGCTGAGCACTGAAAGGTGAAGATGAGCTTATCAAAATCAAAAGGTAGTGTCTGATTTCGATATTTTAGAGATTTAATATTATTATTATTGATCATTATATACGTTAAAAAATTCTCTTTTGGAGTGCGTGACTTTATAAACACAATGTGCCTATAGAAAAACAAATATGTGGTTAAATAATGCGTAATTTTTTTTAAATAATTTAATTAAATTTAATAATAAAAATATTCAAAGTATAAGTTATTATTTTTTTTATATTGGCTGTCATTCATTAACACAATATTAAATTAATTATATAAAAAATAAAAGTTAAATTTTATTTTCAAGCATAGGAAAATGCGATTGAAATCTTTTTAAATGTGGTTCGTAGCCAAATGGCGTATTTAAGAAAATGTCATTTGGCGAAAATTTTAATGATATCCACCTTCATTTTAAATGGCATGTTGGAAAACTTGAGCATTATTTCAAAAAAATAACAGGATGTTAGAAAAAGAGGAAATGTGCATGTCTTTATTTATTCTGGTTAATCAATTGCCAATTCTGGTGCCCTGCTATAAGTTATGGTTATGTAACAAAAAGGTGCTGGATTAGACTTCTCGCCTGGACACTTTTTAACTTGATTGACAACAAAATTGTAAATTTATATATATTTTGATATGTGTAAAATTGTACTAAATTGTAATATAGGGCTTGTAAAGTACTACTTTTGTATATTCATTGCTTGTATAGCTTTTCGCTCATCTTTTACAAGTTGGTTTACATCTTTTTATTATTATTATTATTCAGCAAAGAATTTGTATCGTGCACTGGCAGAAATATTTTAATGAAATTTTATACAAATTTGTATTGGTATGAAAAATATACTTTTTAAATTCTTCTTCCATGAGTTTTGTAATAAGAGTAGTGATTTTGTAAATGGTAAATTTATAAACTTTTGATGCACGTTGTTATTACTATTATTACAGTTTAACAACAATATATATATAGAACATATATTATTTTGATACCACTTTATATTGCTTGTGTTTATCCGACTTTTTTATAACGTTTCAAAATGCAATAATTGTTTTTTAAAAAACTGAAATTTTAGTCAAGGAATTCGTTTAGTGCATTGACCATAAAAGCTTTTAAATTATCTATTCCCATTTAATCAATAATGTTTATCCTTTGTATCTTAACATAAGGCTTTACTTTTATTAAATTATAATATAGACAACAAAAGTATGACTTACGTTAATTATTTTCAAAGAAGACGAACGTCCATTGGTTTCAGTGGAAAGAGTGTAGATAAAAAGAAATTGCATTTAATTTATATTGGATTTTTATTTTAAATATTTAAAATACTAAACTTTAGTAAAATTTTGTAAAAATGTTAATATGAGTCATGTCCGTAGACTTCTCTCTAGAGTAGCATTAGATTATTTAGTTTTTGAAGGAACTACGAAAACGTTATACATCAAATTAAAATTTTTAGAAATATATTTTTTTTAATTTATTGGGCTTAGGGAGAGGAGGCCACTTCCAGCTATATTTTTGTGACATTACTCCCCTAAACTGCTTGACATATGCCTACCCAATTCAGCACCGTGATAAATGCCATGGCCGGCAGGGTTCTTTTTGAAAAAAATGTGACACAATTCGTATCCTTGAGGAATAATTATAGAGCATAGGTGCCATAAGCTTAACGTTAAAAGCATAAATTTAAATCTGCTCCCGCGATTGTTTATATAATTTAGAACGCTTGCGCAAGGGCTTGTGGTAAAAATGTATGGTTGCGAATGAACTCGCTCATATAGATTATTCAGATAATGCGCTTCCGGTAGTATAATATTCCGGTAGTATAAGAATAAATTTTGTATAAAACACTCACTTTTAATATTATTAATGATCTATATGTCTTCTATGAATTGTCTACAGTAACATAAGATACAATTTAAATTAAATCTTCAACGTGATTAACAAAATTCTGTTATACTAAGAATGATTTTTTTTTACAATAAAACTTTATTAGCGTGCATTCAATAGTCAATAGAAACATTTTTAAATTATTTTGTAGCTTTTCTTTAATTTTTTTCAAATAGAAATTACATGATTGGATGCTTGCTTGAAATTTGTTTCGAATTATTTACAACTTTTAACTACTAACCGTCGCAAGACAGGGGATCGAGTATTGTTTTGCAAAATCAGTTACACTATATGCATGTGCATTTTTAACTCTTTCCAACATAGTTGAAAAGTGTTTATGAATTTGGTCTGTCCTTCTCTCTGTTTGTGCTCCAGCTCGCGTAAATAAACTGATTTCCATACAAATGATACATGTTATTGAAGTTTACTATGGAATTTTCAACTGTCTATGGGTTTCGTAACAGAATTAAAGTTCATCATGCTATTTATTACATATACGTGTACAGGGTATATAACTGCTCTACAGATGATCAGCCAATTCAGCACCATGATAGATGCCATGGCCCGCATGGTTCTTGTTGAAAAAAGTGTGACACAAATCGTACCCTTGAGGAATAATTATAGATCAAAATAATTAGAGCATAATAATTATAGTACACTTATAGACGGGCATATATACACTTATGCGTGTTATGCACATATTTTTTCCTACAATAAAACTTTACCAGTGTGCATTCAATGGTCAATAGAAACATTTTTTAAAATTATTTTGTAACTTTTTTTTTCAAATAGAAATTACATGATATATCCTACATATATTCTACATTTCAATAGGATATATACAGGAATACCTTTATAGTGTATATTCTCTGTATATACGTCATGTACAGGGCTGCACAAAATATTTCGGATCTTTTTCCGAATATTCTTGGTAATTGCTAAATTTGGGTTTCCAACTATGTTCTGCGTTGTTTATAAAACAACGCATTAGTTATTAGATGTTTTTTCAACTTTATTATGTAAATTGTTTAGTTCTGCATCATTTTTCACCTTATTAAACGGGGGAGTTTTGATACAGTGTTTCAGAAGAGCTGGAAAGTGTTTCATAATCTTTTCTTGACACATGATTTTTCGTTCTTTTCAAGTATGCGCATGTTTTTAGGAAAAAAAAAATCTAAACTAGAGTTTTGTGTGTTGCTGGCCACTAAGTTACCACTAGTTTTTAATAGAAAGTTTTGTCTTTTATAATGAAGAGCTTTGCGATTAAATAATAGATTACCTTTCGCAATTTCGACTATCAGGAAGACTGTTATTCTAAACTTTGCAAACTATTGTTATGCAAAATACATTTCTAAGTTGAGAAATAATCATGACACAAAAATTTCTAATTACAAAAATAGAGGTAAAGTAAGAATAAAGTTTATATATTAAAGCTTGTTTTTTGTGTTATTACATATCTTAAATATTCGAACCTATTATAATCAAACCTCGTTAGTACGTCACTATGGGGTCCACTTAAAAATGACTTACTAAGTAGAGCGACTTCTTAAGTGGGGTTTATATTAAAATAGCGGCCCTTCCCGGCTTCGCGCGGGTGGTCGACTACAATGTATTTTCCTTTTAAGAATGTCTTACGCAAAATATCCAATCAAAAATCAGCAATAGTTATCTTATTCATCTAATCTTCTATTATCGGGTTCATGTCCGATGTTAAACCGATTGGTGAATTTCTAAAATCGCTGAAGTACGTGTTTAACTATTTTTTAGTAGATTTGTTATTCTGAATTTCATGCTCCTACCGAAAACTCATCTTGAGATATGGCGAAATGACCTAAAGCGTTCCTTTCCCCCTTTTAACCCCGCTCTCTTAGAAAGTGAATTTATAAAATTGCTGAAATACATGTTTAACCATATTTTTAGTAGATTTAGTATATTTGTTATCCTGAATTTCAAGCTCTTTCCTAAAACTGCTGCTGAAGTATGGCGAAATGACCTAAAACGTTCGACCACCCATTTAACCCCCTTCGGAGGGGAATTTTCAAAAATCCTTTCTTATTGCTTGCTTACGTCATAACAGCAATATCTGCTGTCAAAATTTCATGATTCTAACTTACGTCGTTTCAGCTGGGCGTTCATGAGTCATCCAGTCAGTCAGGCGTTTTCTCTTTATATAATAGTAAAGATTTAAAATGAAATTCCAAATCTTTATACATTATGTATACCTATCACTAAATCACATTATAAATTATATAAATTTAGTAAAAAAAAAAAAAATTAGAATTCATAAAAACGTATGAGAAATTAAGGAATCAATAATAAGTTATATCCCACAGTATTTAAATGTACAATTCAATACGTATCTATTCATTACTGGGTTACAAAAACAAATCTTCCGTATTTGTTTGACTGTTTTCTGAAATCAATTTTTTTTCTCTAAGGAATATATTTTTCTCTAAGGAATATATCCGAACTATTTTTTTCGGACTCTCGAAATAGTCGTTCTGATAAAAGGTATATAAAAATTTTCGAAATAATTTATTTTAAGGAGTGACTATAAAAGACAATAAAAAAAAACATAAATTTTGTATAAAGAATGAAGTCGATCGGGTAATGAGTTGCCGAGATATTTGTAATCACATTTTCCACACTCTTCGATTTTTCATTGCCCTGTATTTCATTCCAATTTCAATTCAAAGCTATATTTTAATTGGACATGAGACGCGTCATCCGACGCAGTAAACCGTTAGTTAATAGATTATAAATTTTGGAGTTATAAGGATGTGTCTTTTACGCAATTCAGTAATAGAGCATTTAAAGTTTATGACGTCATCAAGCCACGATTTTATTCGAATTGCAATGCATTTTATAAGTAGTTTATACATGTTTTATTTTCATATTTTATATTATGCATATCCATGATGTGTAAGTATTACGGTGGCCCCCCATCAACTATTTTTATTAGATGTTAAAATATAACAAACGAAAAAATAAGTACGCTTACATAAATGATTTTATAAAGATAGTTAATTGCTAACTTTTTCCCCCTTGAAAGTATAAAACGTTGTTTTATTTTAATAATGGGTCGTGATTGAAAAAGCTTGTTTCTATTTAATATATAAATAATTTCTTATTTAAAGAAAAAAATTAATTATAATTAACTTTTATTAAGTGTACAAAAAAAATAAATTAACAATTCAAGTTTGCATTGTAAGCGAAACTTTATATTCAAGTGTGGCGGAAAATAATAAAATGAGCCTTTATTGAAAGTTTTCCTTCAATATTTATATACAAACTAGCAAGCTACGCCCGCTGCGCTGGTCGGTTTCTACAAATGAACCTTGAATCAAACGAAATATATCGTTTAATTTGACCTTGGATTTGAAAGCAATCTGTACATTTACCTGGAATATCCTTCCACATTACTGAAAAATGACGCGATTGCTCTGTTATATTTTCTAATGTGCAGTCAAAATTTTAGCTAGTAAGGACCAACTCTTTTATTTGGTCATTTACAGTTAGGGTTTGCTAAAGAATGATAAAACTATATGCAATATACTAAAACCATCACTAAAAATCATCGAACTAACAATTCAAACAAATTAACTAACAAAAACCATCCAGTAGAAGTTTTTATAAAGGTTAATCCTTGATAATCGGGTTCATCTGATTATAGAACTTTTCCACATAATTCTAAGACTAACAGAACGATATGAAATATACTAAAACCATCCTTACAAATTATCTACTTAACAATGCAAGTCGCAAAAAATACGCCCAGTAAAAACTTTCAAAAAGGCTAATCTTTCGGAATCGGGTTCACCTGACTATAAAACCTTCACACATAATTGTTTGACTAAGCAAGGCAGAACAATATGTAGTACACTATAACCATTTCTGAGGTAGCATCTAACTAACAATACAATTCTCATCAAAATCCGTCCAGTACAACATTTTCAGAAGGTTAATACTTCATAATCGGAATCAAATATTGAAAAGGCTAATATTTGATTTAAAAAAAAATGGTCACCCGACTTCCGAATTTCCCCCTGTCATTCTAGAACTAAGCAACGTAGAATGATATGTTATATAATAAAACTTTCCATAGAAAATAATCTAACAGTGTAGGTTCCATCGAAATCCATTAGGCAAAATATTTTAAAAAGGCTAATATTTCATAATCGGATTGATCTGATTATAGATCTTCCCAGAATAATTCTATAACTAAGCTACGTAGAACGATATGTTATACATTAAAACCTTCCCTTAAAAATTATCTTAGTTTAAGTTCTGCGAAAATGCATTCAGCAGAACTCGAGTTATAAGCAGCCGGAACGAAATTTCATATATGTAGAAGTAAATAGAAGTATATTGCCATTATTATAGTTTGCATTTGAATTAAAAAATAGAGGTACTTTTCGGTTAGCCGGGCGCCAGTTATATTTGTATATATTCATACATATAAGTGTATATGTATAAGTGTATATATGTATAAGTGTATATATGTATGTATATACATGTATTTGTGTAGATATATGTATGTATATACATGTATTTGTGTAGATATATGTATGTATATACAGCGTATATATATAGCGTATATATATATATACAGCGTATATATATATATATATATATATATATATATCACTGGCGCCCGGCTAACCGAAAAGTACCAAAAAAAAGGTACTGCAAAAATGCAGTCATACACTTAAAAAAAAACACCTTTTGGCTTAAAACCACTCATCAAAACTGTTTTTCTTTTTTTTCTTTTTTTAAATAAAATTAGTAACAGTTTTTTATTTTATTTTTCCAGATGTATAGCCATTTCAATTCTTTCTGCAACAAAAAAAGACATCTTTTGGCTTAAAATCAAATCGTTTGGGGTCAAAAGTAAAATCAAAATCGCCAAAAACAAAAGATACATCGCCAAATGTTGTTTCAATATTAAAATCTTGCCACTTGAATAATTTTTTAAACATTACGAACATTCCCAATCATGTTTAAATTAAATATTTTCGTTTTATATTATTCTTTCATCATAACTCTTTTTTTTCTTTCTCTTTCTTTTTCTATCTCTTTCTTTTTCTTTCTCTTTCTTTTTTCTTTCTTTTTCCTTTTTTTTAATAAAATTAGTAACAGTTTTTCTTTTATTTCTCGATTAGCCTTTTTATTTCTTTCTGCAACAGTAATGATCGCCAAAAAATTAGCAATGGTAACCTTTTCGGCCAAAATAACAGAACTTTCTATCATAATTCTGTAAGTAATGTATGTAGAACAATATATTATACACTAAAACCTTCCCTGAAAAATTATCTATCGAACAACGCAAGTCCCATCGAAATCCATTCAGCGGAACTTGAGTTATAAAGGAACGGAACGAAATTTTCGTTTGTGTTTTATATATATAGTAGATGTGTTTTTCTTTAAAATTTGTATAAAATGTCATTATCAAACTTTAACAACAATACAATCAATTAAATATATTATTCTGAAACGATATTTTGAAAATAAGCCACATGCTGTAAAAATATACTTTAAACCAGGGCATGAAATTTCATTTGAAAAAGTACCAGCCAGACTAAAAGTTTTGGTCGCCACTATTTTACATTCATTCAGACAGTAACGTCGGCCACCACACCTGTCCAGAAAATGAACTATTTATGACAAACTGAATTGAAATTGACCATTGTTAGAAGGATCTGTCTGTTAAATCTAGAATATTTTACATTCATGAAAAATATGGATAATTTTTAAAACGTTAAAAATTTGGGAGAAAGCTAATAATTTTTTACCGTGTTTCAAGCAGCTGAGCTGAGGTGGCGAAACCCGATTTACTTCGTACAGGAGTGAAGAGCGATCAGACTCTGCCTCGGAAGCGGAAAAAAACAGCCTTGGCGCTTGCGCGGTGCGAAAGTGAGGAATTAATGCAGACGGGTAAGCTCGTTCCTCCGTAGGAGAGAAATGGAAGTGGGTGACGCCGCATTTTTTTTTTCTTTTGGAAGATAAATGCCTTCGCTTGCTTTTAAAACACATCCGCGTGTCGCTAGATTCAGGCACGATATTCTGAGCGTATTCAGTTTCATTTAAAGCACAACATTTCAAAAGACGAAACTTACTCCCCAACCTTAAATATTTGCTCGCCATGGCGAGTTGGCTAGCGGAAATTTCGATCCCTGCTTTAAACAAAAGATATAATGAGGAGTTAATTTTCATATATTTTAGGAAATTCAATTATAAATTTCAGTGGATCTTTGGTGTTTTTTGAAATGTAATATTTATAATTTACAAAAAATAAATATAAATAATTTTTAAAGTCTAGTTCTGCGTAATCAAATTTTACCGAGACAGGAATTTTAGATATTTCTTGTAACACGTATTTTATGCCAATATTTTTAATGTCTCTACAACCGTTTAGCTTTCTCATGAACCTATTTACGAAATTTGAAGCAAATCTAATAATTCTGAATTAAAAAGCCATCTAGCTAAATTAAGGGGGGAATTAGCTCCCGCTCCTCCCCTTTATACTTAACCTATGAACCCCCAAAACTAATCAGGGAAGCGCCTTATCACAATGAACCTACGTACAAAATTTGAAACAAATTTCATAATTCTGCATGAAAAACCCATTTATCAAATTTAGAAGGGGATTAGCCCCCGTTAATCCCCTTTATACTTAACCAATGAACCCCCAAAACTAATCGGGGAAACGCCTCAACAGAATAAACCTATATACAAAAATTGAAGCAAATGGGAAATTTCTATCAAGAGTTCCCGCGTTACGTACGTAACATACAGAACCTGCGGGCACATTAGCTCCCAGGCATTGACAGCCTGTGAGCTAAAACTTGAAATTTTTTTGAATTCGGTTTGTCTGGCTGTCTGGTCGAGCTCCAAATCGCGTTAGTATTTTCAGATTCCTGTGTAATGGATATGTTATGGAATTTGGCTGCAGTACGATGGCTATTGAAAATGAAGTATGTAACATTCATAGTTCGATTACAGGATCATTCAAAACCATCCCATTACATTATAGTTAATATGGAAAATTTGAACTCATTTTGATGAAGTTGCGATACTTCAAATATAATGCAATTGATATTCATCAATGAAGTAGACGCTACGCACTTTTTAAGTAGTATTTATAGTTTGTTTATAGGAACACACAAAATAATTCCATTACATTATGATCTATGAGAAGGAAATTGTTTAGAGTGCATTTTAATAACGTTATATTATTTCAAACATAATGAAACTGATAAACATTATCGCGGTGTTTTTAATACTTTCCAACCTAGTTGAAAAGTGTTTATGACTTCGGTTTGTCTGGCTGTATGGCCGTACTCTAACTCCCGTAAAAATGCTCGGATTGCCCAGCAATTTTTATGTCATTGTCGTTATCTATAACATGTTCCATATTTCAAGTAAAGTGTGTAGAACTTAGTTTTTTTATAGGGACACTCAAAAGAATTCAGTTACATTACGGTCTATGGGGAAAAATCATTTGCAGTTTATTTTAATGATGTTACACAATTTCAAATACATTGTAATTGATATATATCACTAAGGTGCATTACAAGAAGCTTAATATGGAATAGGGTGTGCATAGCACTTATACTTACTTTACAGGGACAGTCAAAAGAATTCCGTTACATTACGTCTATGGAGAAAAATCGTTTGCGGTTTAATTAAATTTTTCACTATTTTAAACGTATTGAAATTTATATCACTAAGGTGCATTACAGGAGGCTTCTTACAGAATAGTGTGTGTTTAGCAGTTATCGGTCATTTACAGGGACACACAAAAGAATTCTCTACTGTCTCTTAACAATAATTCCTGGAAGTGCGTTTTAAGTTGCTGAACGCGATTTTAAATTTAACTTACTTTTTGTCTATTACTGGGTGTGTACAAATTCTGTAGATCATATACAAGGCAGCACTAAAGTTCGCGAACTCATTTCCGTTTATAGACAAACTCCAGAAGGAGAATTTTAAATTGTGCTATGCGTTTCTTAACTAAACTAAAATTTAAGTTAGCATCCTATGTAGTATATATACAAATCTATAGATCATATACAGGGCTGAATAAAAGTATTCGGATAATTTTTCCGAATATTGTTGGTAATTCCTGAAAATGGATTTTTAAATATGTTATGCGTTTTTCAAAATTGTTTAGTTAGATATCATCTTGCACCTTACGGTAAAGATTTTTAAAATTATTTTGGAACTGTTGGAAAGTGTTACATAATCTATGCTTGACGCATGATTTTTCGTTCTTGTTTTATGTATTATGAAGTGCGTAGAGTTTGTTTACAGACTCTCCCAAAAATTTCAGTTACTGCTATATGTGCGTTTTAACGCCTTGCCCGAACTCGGTTTGTACAATGCAAGCACGCCAATTTTGGAATACCCGATCTGAGTTCGGGCAAGAGGTGGTTCAATTTTATGGAGCCCGAACGCAGTTCGGGCAAAGCAAATGCGCAAAATTTAAAAGCCCGATCTGAGTTCGTCCAAGAAAAAAATCGGTGTTTCAATACCGTGAAGCCCGAACACAGTTCGTCCAATGCATGGTATGTGATTTATCATTTCCCCAATAAATGGCGATATTTTCCCGTGAAAAGTTCGGCAGTTTCGCGCCATTTGTCGGATATTTGTAATTTTAGTAGTTTTTTAATAATCTAACGTTTTGATGATAATACAGAACAAAATGAAAGATAATTGTTTTTTTTTTTTTCATTTTTGGTACGTTTTTCTCATATTCCACAGGCAAAGGGGTTAAGATATGTTTTCCATTTTTAAATTTAAATATTTTGTTGTATATTACGAGGTGTGTATATCATATGAAGCGCTGAGTGGACGAATTCATACATATTACCACTAATGGCTGAAAATGTTTGTTGTTTTTATTGCGTTATGTATTTTTTTAAATTGATTAGTTTGATGTCTCATTTCATTTTGTATGAAAAAATTATGTTTCTAAGCAATATTTTGATAGTATTGGAAAGTGTTTGATAATGCATGTCTTGATGCAAGATTTTTCGTTTCTGTTAATTCAATTGTTAAAAAGATGAATTAAAATAAAGATATTTACATAATTTAATTTTCGTCTTTAAAAATTTTTGAAAAGGCATACGCAAATTTAAATCAGAAATTGTGTATATTTTAATTGGAAATGGGACGCTTCATCCGACGCAGTACACCGTTAGGTAATGATTATCATTTTTGTAGTTATAGGGATGTTTCTTTTATGCAATTCAGTAATAGAGCATTTAAAGTTTAGGACGTCATGGAGCCACGATTTTATTGGAATTGCAAAGCATTTTATAAATAGTTTTCATTTTCATATTTTATATTATGCATATTCATGATGGTAAGTATTACGGTCGCGCCCAACGACTAGTTTAATTATGCTTTTGGACATTTAATACATACTCACTTTCTTTAAACATAACACATACGGATACTTATTATATGTAAAACGTATGAAGGAAATATTATGGATATTAACACCTAGAAGGAATTTCAAATATAAAATGTTCACATTTAATTTAGATGCTCGTTTAAAAGCTAATCATTTGTTCCTAATAAGAAAAGTTTTATTTTAAATTATAATAATTCTGCTATAAACATAAAAACTCTGAAGAATAATTCTCATATTGGAATTGAGCGATAGTTTATTGAGTAAAAACGTAAGCATGATAATATACCTCTAGAGAAAGAACTTCTATGATCTAAACTTATCTCATTCAGAAAATTTATTGACTTTACTAAAACTAATTTATGAGTATACCGGTTGTATTTTTATGTAAGTCTTTATACATGTTTCACATTAAATACACAGTTGAAAACTTCAACAGTTAGGAGACATTATACTAATGCTTCTGAATTTCGATTATGTATATTTCTAAGTTTTGTAACGGAGTCGAATATATCAGCGAGAACTTTTTACGTAACATTAATGTAGAAACTATTTGAAATGTATTATCTATAACATTCAATCAAAAAATTGATGTGTTTTTTTTCCATATTGTGTGTTTATTTCTACAAAATACATGATTTTTCCTTTTCATTTAGTAGAATTTTTAAGATAAGAGGATGTACATACATGCCCGAGATTATCCATACACAGATGAATGGATATAATTCACATACAGTTGCACACATACATACTTATACATTATATAATATATGCACGAACAAATACATACATATACATTCATATCTACGCACACATATACATACACGTTCGGCGATACATACATTTATACACATATACACCCACGCATATACATTTGAAAAACACATACATATACACATGCATACGCCTTCATATAGATACACATAAGTATACATACACGCACACATACATACGTACATACACATATAAATTCCCACATACATTTATACATATACATTCATATATACGCACACACACATATGTATGTATGTATATATATATATATATATATATATATATATATATATATATATATATATATATATATATACGCTCACAAATACATACATATACTTTCATATATACATACATACACGCGATATATACATACACATACACATGACATTCGTTCATATATACGCAATCGCACACATACATATACACACGAACATATATAGACACATACATACTCCCACATACATACACAAATGATACCTATACATTCATATATAATATACAGACATACATATACATTAATATATCCACACTTATCTATATTCACATACATACAAACACAAATGTATCCGCACACACACACATACATACACGAGAATATATACATATACACATGAATGGATTCAATTCACATATACTTGCACCCATACATACTTATACATTATATACATATGCACACACAAATGCCTACATATTCTTTCATATATACGCACACATATACATACATTCGGAGATACATACATTTATACACATATGTACACGCACGCATATACATTCGAAAAGCACATACATATATTCACATACATACACATTAATATACATACACATACGTATACATACACGCGCACATACATACTTACACACACATATAAATTTTTAAATACATGCATACATGTATACATATACATTCATATATATGCAAACATATACATATATATATACGCACACAATTACATACATATACTTTTATATGTACGCACACACATACATCCACATTCAGAGATATATACATTTATACACACATGTAGACACACGCATATACATTGTATATATATGTACATATATATGCACACACACATACATACACATTCGGAGATACATAAATTTATACACATGTGAACGCAAGCGTATACATTCGTATGTACGCATACATATATATTCACATACATAAAAATTCATAACATACATACACTTACGTATACATACGCGTACACATACATACTTACATACACATAAATTCTTGCATACATGTATACATATACATTCTTATATATATGAAACCAGATACATATATATTATATATATACGCACACAAATACATACATATATTTTCATATGTACGCACACACATGCATACACATTCAGAGATACATACATTTATACACACATGTACAAACACACATATACATTGTATATACATGTACTTATATATTCACATACATACACATTCGGAGATGCATACATGTATACACGCATATACATTCGTATATACACATACATATCTATTCGCATACATACACATGAATAGACGTACACATATGTATACATGCATGCACACATACATATACACATATAAATCCTTACATGTATACATATACATTCATATATACGCACACAGTTATTTGTATATTATATATACACGCACATACTTACACATTCGCACATACGTATATACAAATAATACATATACACATGGAAACCTATACATTCGTGTATACATATACTCATATACATGCACAAATATACATACACACACATGTAAACAGATACATACATAAATACATATATAGATGCATACATTTCCATGTATACACACATACATATGTATGCATATAAACATACGTTCACATACGCACATGTATACATACATTGAGACAGGCCCATACACATATACATAAATGTACACTCATGCATACATATATGCACACGTATAAACATTCGCACCAACGTGTATACACACGTACACATACATTCCAGTGCACACATACACAAGTGTACGTACACACACAATAGATATATGCCTACACATAACTATACGTATGCATACATAGATGTACGTACACATGCATACATTTATACGCATATATATAATATATACATATACACACATGTACTAGTGTATATACATGTACACTCGTAGATAGATAATGCATATAAATACATCTACACCTAGTTACATATATACAGACATATATACATATACAAAAATTTAAATATACATGTATAAATACGCATATATATATATATATATATATATATAGACAAATACGTATATATACATACCTATATTCATACTTACATATGAACATATATACATGTATACACATATATTCATTATATAGAAATTCGTCCGGAAACCGGTTTGTTTAGAACAGAATTCACCCCTGGCGGTGGTATGGGGAAATACAAGATTTTTTGGAGCGTACGAGTATGCCCGGTAAACGATGCAGAAGCCATTGTAGACCATGGCCAGAGTTTCACTTTTTAAGAGATTTAAGTTTATTACAGGGGCTCGGGCAACGCCGGGCGGGTCAGCTAGTATACATATACAAAAAATATACCAAAATATAAATATACACATATAAATAAACATACAATTATATAGACACATACGCATATATACATACTTATATGTATACTTACATAGGTGCATATATACATGTATACACATGCACAAACATTACATGCGCACACACACACGCATACACATGCATACACATTTACATGCATACACGCATACGTACATTTACATATACACATGCATATATGCATCCGTAGACATACGTACATATACACACGCACACATATGTACTTACCTATATACACAAATATATATACATACTTATATATACCTATCACATACATATATGCACATACATACACGTTGTGATAACGTGGACACATGTATATATAATTAATGAAATCCATTTATCGTTTGAAACGAAAAAACTTTATTTTAAATTAACACATTAAAAAAAACAAAAGTAAAAATGAAAAAATAGGACAATCATCTTCGTCTTGTAAAATTACGATGTCCGAAAAACTCAGATTCTCACGTCCGCTCAAAAAAGAACCTTTCTCCCATCTCGTTCAACCTCCAACCTCTTCAACATTCAACTGCCGTCCGCAATTTCACTTCCCAGGGGCTTTCATTGCATCCCAGGAATTTCTCAGAAACCATTACCTCCACTACCACACCTCCAGTACCACCACCTACCACAGTCTGCTTATCTCCAGGTGACAATGACAGACCCCAATCTATAGTTCTATCTTTCATTCTTAGGAGATTATCCCCTTTTTCCAAGTAATTGATTAGTTGATTCACGTCCACCTGTCACCCATCTGTATAGCACTCTTACTTGAATAGTGGCAATTCACAAAAGGCCTTTCATTCCTAAGACATTATCTTTATCTTCCAGGTATGTGAGCATGTGAAATTTTCAACATGTCACAACGTATATATACATACACACAGACATACGAATACATATATATTCATACATATATGCATATGTACACACTTATATGCATATATATATATACACTGTCACATACATATATGCACATACATACACGTATATATGACATACATATATAAATACCCGTACATATACATATATATTCATACATATATGCATACATATATGCATACGTGCACATATATGCATATATATTCATACATATATGCAAACGTACACAAGTTGATATATCCACATACATATACACAAATATCTATACATACATGCATACATGCGTATTAAACTTTATGTTGACTTGTAAATAGTTTTATAATTTTATAACAATTTGTATTTATTTCAATCAATAGGAAAATTTGTATATAATGGAAGAAAGTTTTATGTAAAAGTTGAGATTCTTTTTTTCTAGCATGTAAATTTCCTTTCAATAGTTGAATCGTCATTTTAATATTTTCTTTTTCAATAAGTTATAAAAGTATAATTTAGTCATTGAATAACATAAATTTATACCTCTTCACTTAAAAGCTCTAATAGATAAGATTTAATAAGCATTCATTTTGTAGAAATAAATACACAGATATGAAAAAACAATTTTTTTTTTTTAATTTGAAAGTTTTAAACAAAGCATTTCGAATAGTTTCTACATTAATGTTACATAAGAAGTGCTCGCAAGTCATACATAGAACTCCGTTCAAAAACACAGTAATCAAATGACACAATCAAAATTCACAAGCATTAATATGTTTATCATCTGTTGAAATTTTTCACTTTTGTTAAACGTGAAGCACGGATAAAGACTTGCTCTGTTGACTAAAAATACAACCGTTACATTCATAAATTCGTTTTAGTATAGTGAGTAATTATAATCAATAGATAACTTAAACCATAATGCATGTTCGTTTTTGGAGGTATATTATCACGTTTACATTTTTGCTTAATTGACAATGGCAAATGTTTTGTATACATATGATGAATATGTTTCTTATTCAAATCATAAGATTTTGATTTTAAATTTTGTAGTTGATTATCACTTAATTCAATATAAGAATGATTCTGTGTTAAATGTGCATAGCAGTATTATTGTAATTCAAAACTAAAATTGTGTTATTTGCAAAATATGATCTTTTATATCTTAAACTAAATGCAAGCATTTTATATTGAATTTTTTATCGGGTGTTATTATCCATAATAATCCCATTTTTGTTTTGAATATTCTTCTCTGGTTAACACATTGGATTTAAAATCTCTCATGTGTGTAATACTGCCTATTGTGTAGCTTTAAAGTTAAAAATTTGCTGTCACTGAGTTATCACCCGTATTAATTGCGTGATTTACCGTTTTAAATGAGGAATGGTATTTGTAGAAGGGGTTATGTTCTGCAATTCGTGAACAGTACAGGAAATGTTACTTGCATAGTTTTATAATGGCACATCGAATAAAATTAAGGTACTAGCTGGGATTTGAGTGTTGAAAGAACTCTAAATTCTGAAAATCAAAGTCTTTAAAAAATTCATTCAAAAAATCCTTAACGCAAATGAAGTAATAGCAGGAATCGGGGAAAGATATTCCATCATCGTCACGGATCATAAATATAAGGCTTGGAAAGTCCTATGTGATTTCAGATTCTGTAGTAAGTATGTCACTGGTAGGATATATATCACAGGATCTCTGTCAAACAGTCAAAGTCTATATCAGAAATTTCTAATCTTGTCATATTTAATTTATTCGCGTAGGTATTTGAATTTTCCACAGTTGCTTCTAAACGTTATTCTTTGAAGAAGAAAACACTTCTTCGTGGGAATTTTTTCTGCATATTTTATTCACAAGCCATTTTTACACAATTTGACTGGCAAACAATTCGAGATGTGGTCTCGACAAAAATCGGCAATAAACTGAATACAAAGTATGAAAACATTCAATAATATAGATTAACCCCTTGAGGGGCGGTGATATATATTATATAGCACCTAATTTTAAACAGATTTAAACCAGAAACTTTTAATTAAATTTTACTTTTTTATCTTTGATGGGAAAATGTTGAAAAATTGCTTTTCCATATTTTGAACTAAATTATTTAGTAAATTCCGGTGGGAATTCACCGTTACAAGAACACAATTGCTTTCCCCTGAAAGGGTTAAAAAGATCCTCGGGTAGAATTTTACATACAAATTGTACGAAATTTAAACCAATCACGATACTCTAAAAAATAATGAAATATGACGCCATACGTTTTCCAATTAGTTTAACTTTGTTTAGTTGTGTAAAGTGCAGACAGCATGTAAATAAACACACATGTGATTAATTACTTCGCTACAGTGATTAAATTTTTTTAGGACATATGAGCCTGCCTATGATTTTGTTTGAGAGACGTGTGAATTCAGCTAAGCTTTAATAAGTCGTACTTTTGTAAGGACCAAAATATGAGTTTTTTTGAATGAGTCTTGATATGTCTTTGTAAATCATTCTTTTGATTAAATGTTTTTGCACAATTTAAAAATTATAATTAAACATGTGATTTATTAATTAATACAACATAATTTTTAGATAGTGTCGTGATATACGTTTTAAAAGTATCCATATGCGATATGTTTACAGAAAGTGCGCAGGCTTAAACTGTTAAAAGCTTAATTAAAATATATCTAATAAGCACTTTAATCAAATTAATCTAAAAGTAACACATAGCATGAATAAGGTGATTTAGTGCGTAACTCTGTAACGCTGAAAGATAGTATTCATATTCATGTATGTACTACGAGGCCCACTCACCTAGTGGTTAGCGTGTCGACCATAAGATGAGAAGTATGAGCATATGTTTGCCAGTACAAAACCAGCAGGTGGTGCTTGGCAATATTAATTTCTAAATTATTAATTCTTTCAATCTACCATCCAGAGAACGTCTTTGAATAAATTCTTCAAATCACTTCATAGTCTTTTGAATATCCGCATTACTTAAAAAGGTTTGCGAAAAATTAGGTTACACTATAAAAGCTTTAATATTTTTTGTTATCTCTAACATAGCGAAATTAATATACATTAATCAGGTGTGCTATAAAGTATTTTGTATAGAATAGTTATGTAAGAAACATTTAAAATTATTCTACAGCGCCATAGAAAATAATTCCGATCGTATATCTAGTGTTTCAATCTCAACGCTATTTCTATAAGATGTGTATTTAAATTAAAGATATACTAAATCGTATAAAATAATTCAAATGTGTTATACGTTACGAGGTGGGAATTTCTAAAAATGCACTCATGTATATTTAAAGATTTGTCAAAGAATAAGACTATCCATTATGAGTAGATAATTTCTAAGATGTTTTCCTCTTTTTTTTTCTAAAATATGGAATTCATATATTTGAATTACATGTAGAATTATTAAAATATAATAAAATATACAACAATAACTTATTTTATTTCATTATTTTACATGAATAACGGGATTCATTCATCATTTGGAACTTGTATTAGAACATCAATGTTTGGAAGTTTATGTGGTCAAACAAAATTGTTAAACACAAATTGTTATTATTAAACAAGTCAATGTTGGTTGAATAAAAAATATGTAGATCTTAAGAACAGTGTATTCCTATTTGATAAAACAATTTTTAATTATTGTTTATATCATTTTGATAAAATGTCACTAAAAAGAACGAAATTTAATAACTCATATTTTTGGTAAAAGCATAAATAACGCAATATTTCATAAAATACTATTATTTTGTAAAAAAAAATAAATAAATAAATAAAAGTGAATTAAAATAGTTAATTGATACCAGCGGGGAAAACCCATTTAACGGTAACTTCCCTTTCTGTGGACTGTGGTTGGTTGAACCCTGATTAATTATGCATTGCAAATTGTGGTTGGTTAGTTATTCTCCTATTGGAAATTTCTAGAAAATCCTTTTAGATTCTGAAAGCCAATTTTTTTTTGCCAAAAGTCGCAAACGGCGACATTCTTTCAATTGGGGTCAAGCATGTGTTTTGACATTGGTAATCTTGAAACTCTGTTTTACCACCAAATATCGCAAAATATGGCCAAATTTGGTGAAGTGTTGGCAACTTTGGGACTTCGTTTACTGCTAACTGTTCAAAAACTTAACACATTGACGGACAGTAGGAACAAGTGAAATTCGAAAATTGACACTATATGTTTTTGTAATTTTTAGAATATTAGAAGTATAGTTTTACTCTTTCTGCTTAAATAAACTTAATTTTGATTAATTCATCATCTTTAATTAGGTTGCACTACTCCCTTCACAACCACGTTAGGGTGGCTAGTGGTCAGGGAAAAATACAGTAAAAAAATGAAAAACACCAGTATATTCTTATAGAAAAATTTATGTTGATTATTCGATCAAATAATAAATTTGAATTTTTCTATAAGAATATACTGGTAATTATCATTTTTTTACAGTATTTTTCCCTGACCACTGGCCACCCTGCACGTGCATACTGAAGCTGCAACTCGTATAACAGGTGGAAAACGAACTTCAACCTAAAAAATTGTTTCCAAAACATGACACTGGGCTTCTACTTGTACGCCGGTAAATGCACATTTGTGCTGCTATAGCCGTAGTGTCTAAAAACGACAGTTTCGTTTTGGGCGGCTATAGCCGTCATGCCACATTGTGAACTTCGCATTGGCGGCTATAGCCGCAAGTGTCCGTCAACGTGTTATTGTTTCAACCTTCATTCCCTTTGAAATGCATTGATCCGTAGTGATCCCAAAATGACCCACTAATCAAAATTTCTGGAACGTGTGACCTAGCCCAATCGTCTTCTCGTATCCCAAAGCAGTAGGATACAAAATTTAGTCAAAATCGTTAGAGACCTTTTTAGATAAAATTTGAATACATATAAACACACAGAGACGACATTTGATCTTATTATAATATGATATATTTTAATTAAGACAATACATCAGGAATTATTTATTAATTGCTAATACAAATTCCTATTCTTCATCGGCCTCTCCTTTTTTACGACAGGCCTTTATGTGTTCCTTCACGTGAGCATTAGCCAGGGTAAATGATTCATTCAGACAAGATTTCTGAACAGAAGTAATAGTTGGATTTTTCTGATAATAGAAGTAATAGATAGATTTTTCATAAGATATTTTCTGTGATATTTTCTTAAAATATACTACATTGGAAAGGTTTATATTAGTGCTCCCGACGCGATACGTATTTCAGTTATACGTTCAACCGATTTACGTATATACGTAAAATACGCATATTTGAAATATGTATACATAAAATTATACGTTTAAACGTATCTATATACGTGTAAGCGTATACCGGTTAAACGTATAATTCAAGTATACGTATATTTCAAATATACGTATTTACTTTTAATGCGAATGGACGTCATCAGTCTTACGTCACTGAATGGAGAAAAAGCTGGAAATCGTGGCTATACCGTAGCAATCTGCATAATATGTTTCATACATAGGTTCTTGTTATTTTTCCCTACAAATATTTTAATTTATGTTACTTCTAATTTTTATTGAATTAAGTGATAAAAAGTTATATACATGTGCTAGAGCAATTTAAATTGTTTATATTTCTTAAATTGGCCATTATGGTTGTTATATGCCATTGTGAATGCAGAACTCTAGAGGGGGTTTCTCAATGTCTCTGATCCGCAGACCAGCAGGAGAAAAATCATATTTTTTCACGCAATGAATGAAAACCGTTTAAACGTTTAACCACTTTGGTAAGATCCGTATATACGTTGTACCTCATACACTGTTTCGTATAATACGTATAACCGCCTTGGCCGTATCATACGTATCCAAAATGAGTACACCGTATAATACGTATTATACGTATACTCGTATAAACGTTTAATAGGGAGCACTAGTTTCTATTCACAGAGAAGTCGTGTAAAATTGAAAATACACCACATAAGGGGAAACCCTCCAGTAACTGACACTATAAGGATTCTTTCTTGTTCACATCACTATTACAAAAATTTAAATCTATTTTGTACTTACCTTTGCTTTTGAAAGGATAGTAGAGATATATTTAAAAAATATTGCTGGCAAAATTTTGAAAAATTGTATATTTTATTATTAAAAATAAATTTTATTCATAAATATGGCTAAAAACTCCAGTAACTTACACCATCCCTATTTTGGAACACCCACAACTGACACAAAGTGAACCAGTGACTGACACTTTATTTTAAAAGATTAAAATGCTTTAAAAAAACTTAATTCTTTATTATAAAAACAAAATATTTATTATAAAAAGTGGGATTTCGTAAGCTGTATTGCATTTTTAGTAATGCACAGCATATAGTAAGAGTATATAGGATTAATATTTAGTTCTGCATTATTAGTAATGCTGATATCCAGTAACTCACATTTATGAACCAGTAACTGACATCTGGTGTCAGACACCAATTAAACAACTTCAATTTTAGTGGTGTTTACTGCAAAATAAATTTAATTTACTAATTATGCATTTTTAAACAGTTCAAATAATTGATTTAAACTTTCTTTAATATATCCAATAACTAACACCTCTGTCAGAGACTGGTGAAATGAAATTCGAGGAACCAATAACTGGCACCCCCATTAAGCTAAATTAAATAACTATAAATTATAAATCATAGCCCTAATATATCATATGCATCTTTAAACTAATTTCTACAAGTATAACTTTAAGAAAAAAAGTTTAGGATGGTTGCATTACAAATAGATTTAAAAAATACTTCCTTAATTTTAGAAATAAGATGGTTGCTTCAAAATGTTAGTTTTTGTATTCTCAAAAATTTATATCTTATTAAATATGTTCTTGGCCCTCTAGTGGTGAATAAATTGACTCCAAAATAAAAATAAGTGTCTAATTTACCACTAGATGACATTACTTTGTAGAATTTTACAACAAAATGGTTAGTTGAGTTAGATTTTCTCTCAAGTGTCAGTTATTGGTTAGGTGCCAGTAACTGGAGGGTTTCACCCTATAATAAACGACAAATAGTGTTCCGTACAAAAGCCGTTATAGCATCTTGACGACGTGAAAAATAACAGGTTTTTTCTTTTTCATAATTCATATTACATTTCGTAGAGCGATTAGTATTGCTAATATGTTTCAACCTTAATTTTGTTTTATATAGTGTACATCTAAATTCTATGACTATGTTACCGTGAAAGACCGAAATTGGAGAATGTCGAATTTCACCGGTGAATGTCAACTAACACCAAGTACGTCGGTGAAAGATCGAATATTTCATTACATTCTTGTACATTCGGACTCTCACCGGTGTATGTCGACAATCACAGATATGCTCTGGTGGAGGTCGAAAAGAGACGATTTGAATCACATAATTTAGTAAGTTTTTTATTACTATTATTTTATTTGCTCATTTAGAAAGTACTGTATAATTAAGTAAGTTTTTAACTTCTATTATTTTTCTTTTTGATTTTGAATGTACTGTATAAGTAAGTAAGTTTTTAACTTCTATTATTTTCCTTTCTCATTTTGAATGTAGTGTGTGCTTTAAGTTCTTAGTCGATAATAACACTGACTCTCAGAAAGAGAGGCGAGATATTTATCGTGACTGAATTACGGAGAAAAAAATATAAATCTCGGACATGTTCAACATTCACCATTAGTGCATGGTGAATGTCGACATTTACCGGTGTAAGTCAGAAATAAGGGTATTTAGCAAATATTTCGGACATACACCAAGCGACTATGTGTTTGTTGACATTCACCGGTGAAAATCGACATTCTCCAGATTTCGGTGTTTCACCGTAACAACTATACTGAACTAAATCCATACTAAATACTTGGAAATTTTTCCATAGAACATTTCTCACGCCATGCATTCATGATATTCAAATTTTAATTGCTTAAGAGGCGTAAAGCCAACATAGTGTAAAGGTACCCAAGCCGGTACTCAAACCCGGGTCATCAGTATAGCGCACTGACGTTCTACTAACTGAACCACTTGGGAACGATACTCAGCCTGGAGCTTTCTCATTATAATATGTTGGCAAGGCTACAAACGCAGCACAAGATGGAATTTTTTTTTCCGGGAGCTACCAACCCTGGGGAAAACGCGAAACCAAAGAAAATCCAGCATCGATAATTGAATAAATCCATAGTTAATACTTGGAAATTTTTCCATAGTATGGATTTATTCAATTATCGATGCTGGATTTTCCTTGGTTTCGTGTTTGCCCCAGGGTTGGTGGCTCACGGAAAATATTCCATCTTGTGCTGCGTTTGTAGCCTTGCCAACATGTTATGGTGAAAAAATTCCAGGCTGAGTATCGTTCTCAGGTGGTTCAGTTGGTAGAACGTCAGTGCGCTGTACTGATGACCCGGGTTCGAGTACCGGCCTGGGTACTTTTTCACTAAGTTGACTCTACGCCTCTTAAGCAATTAAAATTTGAATATTATGAATGAAAGGCGTGAGAAAATTTCCATGGAAAAATTTCCAAGTATTATATATGGATTTATTCAATTATCGATGCTGGATTTTCTTTGGTTTTGTGTTTTTCCCAGGGTTGGTAGCTCACGAAAGAAAAAAATATTTCATTTTGTGCTGCGTTTGTATCCTTGCCAACATGTTATAGTGAGAAGGTTCCAGGCTGAGTATCGTTCCCAAATGGTTCAGTTGGTAGAACGTCAGTGCGCTATACTGATGACCCGGGTTCGGGTCCCGGCTTGGATACTTTTTCACTATGTTGACTTTACGCCTCTTAAGCAATCAAAATTTGAATATTATAGTAAACTATCCAAAATAATTCGAATATATTTCATTTAATGTTTGAAAATGTCTGAAAATGCGTTTAATTTTTCTTTCATTATATTTTGTCTTAATAACTGGTGTGAGTATGATATATGAATATACAAATACAAAAAAACATAACAATTATTATATGACTATAGCTTAGCGTTGTTGCGTAATGTTTACTTTATATTGTAACATGTTAATCATATTTTGAGTGTCCAATTTAAATATTCTTAAAAATGGAACAAAATGTTCATTTATCAAACCTATTTTATTATTATTAATTTATTTTTCCGGTGTTAAATATTTATGTTAAGTACAATTATTTATACGTCAAATTGCATTTCAATTAAATTTTCAGTTTACTATTTTTACATTGTTTCTCAACACATACAATTTACATAGTTGTTTAATTTTTACATTGCCCAGGTTATTTTCTCCTTTCCATATTCGAGAAATTTTTTATTTTGTTTTTGTTATTTACAACATAGTGAAATTAATATACATTATTCAGATGCGTGATAAAATATTTTATGCAGAAAATTATGTATGTAATAATTAAACTTATTCTACAGCACCATAGAAAATATGAACTACACATCCTGTATATGAACTACACATCTCATAAAGCACAATAAATATGTTAGTTTTAAAATTCATATTGCAGCTGAAAGTGCACATCCAGCAGTTATGGATGGATAGACCTGTAAACAAATTCTTTTGAGTGTCTCAGTAAATAAACAAAATGTATGTTTGCACGTTTGTAACGTACACCAGTTTCATTTATGTTTGAAAGAGTTTAACATAATTAAAATACACTGGAAATACACTCTATGGGGAAAATATTTCTTCGACGCATTTTAATGACGTTGCACTATTTCAGATAGAATAAAATTGAGATGCATCATTGAGTTGGACGACAACATGTTATCTGTAGAGTATGGAATGAGTAGCAATTATAGTTCGCTTACAAGACATGCATAATAATTACGTGGACTTTCGCTATTGATCAAAATATAATGGAATTTTTTGTACGTCTCTGTAACGGAACTATAATTGCTATTTATGCGATACTCCGTGGAAATCATTCACCTCAGTGAGACATATTTATTTCATTATGATAGAAACACTGTAACGTTATTATGGTGCACTAAAAATGATTTTTCCTCATTGACTGTAATGTAAATTTAGTTGTTGTTAATGGCATCATACAGTTGTATTTAGTATTTTTAGCATAATTTATCATTGTTTACTCTATTATTATTATTCATTCATTATTGTTCATTTAGTACTTACTTCTATCCATTATTATCTACATTCAGTATCTTACAGTATCATTACATGTAGTATTATTGCTCCGTATCACATAGTAGTATTTAACATTGCTCAGTAAGATTGGTAAATTGTATTTTCAGAATTTTTATTTTTGGAATCTTGTATTTTCAGAATTTGTATTTCAGCATTACACAGTATAATTATTGCTCAATATCACAAAGTATGATTTAGTAATGCTCCGTATAATTAGGTAAACAAACCTGCTGGGTGGTGCTAGTTGAGCTTAACCCGAAAGGTAGGCCTCGCTTGGTTTGACCTTGACTGTAATGTAATGGAATAATTTTGCGTGTCTTGCAAGCGAACTATAATTGCTACTCATTCCGTACTCTACAGATGACATGTTGTCGTCCAACTCAATGATGCATCTCAATTTTATTCTATTTGAAATAGTGCAACGTCATTAAAATGCGTCGAAGAAATATTTTCCCCATAGATCTTAATGTAACGGTATACTTTTGAGTGTCCCTGTAAACCAGGGGTGTCCAGATATGGCCCGCCAGATACCACTATTTTTAAAAAGAAATAGTCGACTTCTTGAATCGCAGAAATTCGATGATTAGATAAGGCATTACTAAAAATTTTTAGTGGTATCTGGCGCGCCACAGTTTGAAACCCCTGCTTTAACTAGCCTTAAGTGGTACACACTTTATTCTAAATATCGTAAACTGTAAATTTACCATGGAGAATCTTTTGTTTATTTACTTTAATGGATTGAGATATTCGGCTGTTAACCTAATTTCCACTGAAGTTATATAAGAATCTATACATTGTTTAATGTAACTCATCTCTCGAGGAAATAATTTTTTTTGCAGGAGCTTTCTAAAAATGTAACTTTTGTGCAGTTTCATTCGAAATAATTTGGAATAAAAATGGCCGCTTGGCCTATGGAAAAAGATGTGATCAACCCGTATTTGTTTTCCTCAGTCACGACTTGCGTTTCTACAGTATACGTTACAGATGATAGGGTTTAATGGAATACAGAAAACTTTTATTAATATCTTTTTTAAGTTTTGGTTCGATTTTCATAAAATGTGAATTGACTCTACAAAATTCTGCAACGATTGCAGATATTAAATTTCGAACCATTCGGTTGGGTAATTTTTACGCTGTTGTATGCGGATAGACGGACAAACCAGAAGACGACTATAGGTTCTACGTATTTATATAATTAAGAACGCGCCTAAAAAACCATTTCAGGAATTACCAACAATATTCGGGTAAATATCCGAATTATTTTATGCAGCCCTGCATATGATAAATAGATTGATATAGATTCTACACAGAATGCTAAAATTGAATTCAGTTGAAATGCATAGTACACGTTTAAAATTCCCCTTCTGGAATGTCCATAAATAAACTGAAATGTGCTAGAGATTGTTTTTGCTGCCCGATATATATTATGTATAGAATTTATACACACCAAGTAATCTGCAAAATATTTGTTACAGTTAGAAATACGAAACCGCGAAATGAAAACTTATTTCCATCAGTTATATTAAAACATCATTTACTTTATAACAAAATTCTTTTGTGTGTGTCTGTAAATGAACGATGAATGCTGTGCACTCAGTATTCTATATTAAGCTCTTAAGTAATGAAACTCGGCGATATATATCAATTTCAATATGTTTGAAATAGTGAAACAGTATTAAAATAATCGCAAACGATTTTTCGCCCTAGACCGGAATGTAACGGAATTCTTTTGAGTGGAATTCTTTTGAAAGGCATAGTACACGTTTAAAATTCCTCTTCTGGAATTTCCATCAATAAACTGAAATGTGCTCGAGATTGTTTTTGCTGCCCTGTATATATGATTTATAGAATTTATACACACCAAGTAATCTGCAAAATATTTGTTACATTTAGAAATACGAAACCGCGAAATGAAAACCTATTTCCATCAGTTATGTTAAAACATAATTTACTTTATAACAAAATTATTTTATGTGTGTCTGTAAATGAACGACGAATGCTATGCACACAGTATTCTATATTAAGCTCTAAGTAATGCAACTCAGTGATGTATATCAATTTCAATATGCTTGAAATAGTGAAACAGTATTAAAATAAATCGCAAACAATTTTCGCCATAGACCGTAATGTAACGGAATTCTTTTGAGTGCTCCCACACAGAAACTATACGTTCTGTACAGACACTATTCCTTAGTAAGCCTTTAAGTGCTCCTCAGTGGTATATAGCACTGAATATAATTAATTTCAATATATTTGAAATAGTATAACAGTAGTAAGAGTTTATTTAAACCTTGCAGGAAAACTATAGGGAATTTCCTAAATATCATAGTTTTTGAGAAAAACTAATTTTTCTGTTACACACAAACTTTACTTTTCAAGCGGTCAGCGGATGGACAGTCAAGATATCTATCGACGCAGAATCATCCAAGGCTATTTGATAATGATTTTCGAAAATAATTGCTAGTAATTACCCGAGATCCTTAAAAAAATACTTTATTTTTATCTATCGTGTAGGGTATCGTTCAAAAGATCTCGCAACATCGAACTCAAAAAAATATTTGTTTTTATTTTAGGTATTATATTTTCAGAGATATCGTCGAAAGTATACTGGAAAAATATGTCCCCCCCCTTTCCTATTTCCGAATCTACTGAAACCAATATTATGAAAAAGTTAGGGGTAGTAGTAGTTTATCTAAACTAATATTAAAAAATAGTAAAGATTGTTTTTTTGTTTGTTTGTTTGTAGGGGGTAACCTCTGGAACTACTGAAGCGATTTCAAAAGTGATGGTGGCAAATTGATGGTGACAATCCCTTCTCCAACATAGGCTATATTTTATGTCAGTGCCACTACCCCCAGGGGGATGCAGGAGCGAAAAACCTTGTAAAATTTCGATTTTTTTTTTATACTGAAGGAGCTAGAAACATGAAATTTGGCATAGTAGTTAGTAGTTACTTATAAGATGTAAATGCTCTCAAAGGACAAATTCTAAAAAAAATCAAAATTTAAAAGGGTGAGATGAGCGAAAAGCGTTCTCAAAACATTCTAAATTACAATTTCTATGTGATCTCTGGAACTACTGAACCCTTTTCAAAAGTGATGTTCGCAAATTGATGGCGAGAGACCCTACTCCAACATAGGCTATATTTTATGTCGGTGCCACTACCTCCAGGGGAGTGCAAGAGCGAAAACAGTTCTAAAATTTCCAATTTTTTTTTATACTGAAGGAGCTAAAAACATGAAATTTTGCATGGTACTTACTTATAAGATGTAAGTACTCTCTAAGAACAAATTCTAAAAAAAAATTCGGATCTTAAAATTGTGAGATGAGCGAAAAGCGCACTAAAAACATTCTAAATTACAATTTCTATGGAATCTCTGGAACTACCGAACCCTTTTCAAAAATTATGGTAGCAATTTGATGGTGACAGTCCTTGCTGTAACATAGGCTATATTTTATGTCGGTGCTACTGTCTCAGAGAGGTGCAGGAGCAAAAAACGTTCTAAAATTAAAAAAATGTTTGACATTAGTGTGGTTTAATTAGTAATTTAATAATTATGTGTGGCATTAAAATTTCCTCTAATGAAAATAGGCCAACGAATACCACTTGGCATTTTTCAACAATTACGAGAGCTAAGCCGCGGGTTTTGCTAGTTAATTAATAAACAGTAATTAATAAGTTTAGTGTACGGAACTCTTTGAGCGCGAGTTATACTCGCACGTAACCGATTTATTTAGTCATCAGAAACATATTTGGATATGGTTTTAAAAATGTCATACAGGATCCCCGATGAATATCCCCAATGGTGATGATCCCCTATAACAATATTTGTTACTTTTAGTCTTCATATATCTCTGAACGTTTATTGTAGTTTATCTATCTAGTATATATTTTGGTAGTATATAAAGATATACCAGTCCCTACGTTGTATAGTTTTTTACAAAGTCTTTTTATTCTTTTAGCAACTTTTTTTGTAATATTGTAGTTAGTATTTAATAAATTTGCGAAGTGGAACCCATCAAAATTCGACGTTAAAATAAGTTTCAAAATACTTAAATAAAAAAATATTTAAAACGTTCTCTTCAATTATTGTTCGTTTCAAAATCATATCTTTTCAAACGCAACCATTGTTTTAAGCTAATCAATTTTTATGTAAAAATGGAGAAATTATTTTACAATCTACTTATAATAAAATCCGAAGGCAAGAAAATGTCTGTAACGATTCCATGCGCGACCACTCTGGTCTTCGAATCAACCATAGTTAAACGCCATGCTAGGCTTAATGAAAAGTCTATGCTACATCCGATTCTGCTGTTAAAATATTTTTTAAAGCATATTAAAGCTTTTAAATATTTTAATTTCGTTTAAAACCTTCAAAAACTATTTCGTATAAAACATGTATATCAACATTTCTGTAAAAAAATGTTTCTGTAAGCACTTTTTTTTTCAGAAATAGTCGTGATTTCTTCCATAGAGAGGATTTGAGGTGATCGATCCAGTATATTGGCGCCTTCTACCGGCGGATTTTAAAATTTTGCTACCATCGTACATAAAATTATTCTTTCTTATCAAACGTAATTAAAATATAAGGAATACATAGTACAGCGTAATTTGCATTTAATTTTGCTTATGTAATCAAACAATGAGTTATGTGTTGAGTCAAGCTGTTTAGAAATTCATTGATAACACTTTTTTACAAAAACTTTCGCACATGGATTATTTGTTAATAGTTAATTTGAATGTTTTTTCCAATCGTTGAACTATTTCAGAAATTTAATACTGAGTAAAAATATATATATATATATATATATATATATATATATATATCCTCATCATTTTTATTTGTAGAAATCATTTGTCACTTTTAAAATGTACTTTTCTACGATACAAACCTTTCAATAATAAAATCTTCATGCTGTTTGTTTGTATGAAGTTTTGTGAAAATGAAACACAGATCGACAATCCGTCATTTTTGACGGGGTTATATAATAGCAATATATAATCTGCATATGAAGTAAATTTTTAATATTCTCAAGTGTTATTTCTTTGTATGGTTTGTTCATATCCTTTCCATAATTGGGATGGCTGTCCATTTTCCGCTATCGGGGATCTTTTCCCTCTTATAAAATGACATATTTAATGAATCTTTAAAAAAAATAAGAATATAAAATTCCTAGCGTATTCTGATGCAACACATACATAAACCAATTCAGCATGATATTAATTTTATGTTCAACATATACTGGAAATTTGTCTTTTTGTTGACAGATTTATTTCAGTTTTGAACCAGAATACTGTATCTTATCGGTAATATGATTTAATGATTTATGTTTACTTATTTATTTATTTATTTTGGAATCAATTTCCAATTGTGGTCTACTTTATATTAATGTTGCAAACACATGGTAACGCTTGAGATAGATTTAACAAATAATTTATGCTTGAAAATTATTTAAACAGTCGCTAAATTGAGCGGTATTTTTCAAATAAATTTAATTTTAAAGTTAATTATTTTCCTATTCGTTCATGTAAAAATTTAATTTGTACGGTATTTATAACAGCGATGAAAGTGACAGCGCCTTTCGCTGTTACAATCGTTATACATTTCTAAACATTGCAACTGGGTTTTTGGCTGACTTGCAAAAGTAGACTACGATTTTTTTCAGGACGACAGAGCAATCAACAGTGAAAGAAATATGTGTCTGTCGCTAATAAGGAACTGTTAAATGAATATAAATTTACAGTAAATCTATAAAAATAATTCCTATAATATACCAGCTTTATTGTTTAATAAATAAATGTATTATTTCAAGCTTTTTTTTTTTTTACCGTAACACTATCTGTAATACTTTTAATTTTCTAGAAATACTTTGCTTTTCTGAATACTTTATTAAAAAATTAATTCATCTGACCTACAATTTACTTTTTATAAAAAGCAATCTGTAACAACCAAGGTATATAATCAAGATGAAATAATCAATGAAGGCTCCAATCAAAATTTCCTATATATGTAGTGACTATATATGTAGTTTTGGCTCAGATTCAAATCTTTATAATTAAGAATGAAAAATCAGTAAAAATTACGTCATGTGGACCTAATTATATAAATTTTTCGCTATAGTTTTATCAATATAGAAATACTTTTCATGCTAAGCATAACGTCATTTTCACAGGCTCAAGCTTTTCACACGTACTTTTATGCTTAACCACCTTGTATTCAAATAAAAAAATATATATTTAATTGTAATGAAAAAATGGCAAGATGAAAGTTATAATGCATAAAGATGAAATACACCCAATGCACAACATTCTCGTGACATCACAATAAATATTATTTTTTATTCGCTTATAAAAATAAAGTATATGTGTATAAATGTTTTTACCGAAATATTTATAAACAAGTAAATTTATATTATAAATTTACACAAGCTAAAAAAATTCCTGCTGGCTCGGTCTACAGTAACAGGTAGATTTCGAAGTTGAGTACTAATTCACCAACAAAAACTAAATCAAGATTGGGGATAAATCCTTATTGGGAATTGAAGAAGGATCTTTTTGCCATGATACAGCAGTTGAGACCGCCCACTTCTAAATCTACACGTGTCTGTAGACGGCGCCAGCAGGGATTTTTTGCTGTAAGAGTTGGTCCTATCAAAAACTTGTCAATATAAAAGTTGTAGATAATATTAAGAGGTTTATAATAAATTTAAGCGGATTTCATATACTGTGAATGTTTTTCTTTTTAAACCCCTATTTTTTGCGCCCCTTGAGTCTATTTTTAATGATATAAAAATCTGTCATGCATAATTTTTTGTCCCTTTTCCTAGAAGTAATTAAAACTTTATAAACTCATTCGATATGCATCATAATTTAGGAAGTCATGTTTTTTTAAGTTTTCACAAAAATCCCCCCATCCCCCCCCCCGTGTCCTATTTTGCACATTAACGAACTTGACCGAGATTTTATGCCCTTGATTTTATGTATTAGTTTGGAATAGATTTATGGAGAATTATGGAAGTTATTGTGTACATAAAAAAGTTATATAAAGTTTTGAACTGGGGGTGGTTTAGGGTTCTAGGAGTCATAATCGCCGTAGATACGCAAAACTTTTCCAGAAATTCCAAGATAGGGGAAAATGTAATAGGTAGTATTTCTTATGAAATCTACCTAAAAATACCCACAAACCACTGAACATCCAGAAATCCCACAAACCACGTATCTAAATATTTTTCATTGTTTCTCTTTTCTCTGCAACAGTGGAAGTAATTCGATTGCCACCAATTTGAAGAAATTTCACGAAAAATACCTTTTGAAATTAAAATATGAAAAGGTAATCTTTTTAAATTAACAAGTTCGGACAGCTCGGACAAATGAACAGCTTTCATTAAAAAAATAATTAGAAAAATCGGTTCAGTAGAAAGCTCAGGTCAGTTGACTAAAAATAATAGCCGTGTGTTTTAACTATATAGATTGTACGGAACCGTCTGTGAGAGAGTAAAACTCGCACTTGACCGAAAATTTATTTTAATTTATTTTTGTTCATCTTCATTTATTCTTATTCAGACATTCATTTTGATTTATTCATTTCCATTTATTTTCTCTCTTTTATTCTTTCATTTCACTCATTTATATTCATTCATTATCTTTCAATCATTCATTTTCAAATATTCTTTCACTTTCAATTATTCATTCATTCTCAATAAGTCAAATTCGTTCATTCAGTCATTTATTTTTCCATTCATTAATTCATTTTAATCATTCATTTTCTTTAATTCATTAATTCTTTTATTCATACATTCTTATCCATTATTCATTAATTTTCATTAGGTTTTATCCATTCATAAATTCATTTTATCATTCATGTATTATTATTTAGTCATTCATTTTCTGAATCAGTCATACATTCATTTTTATTCATTCATTTTATCATTTATGTATTCTTATTTAGTTATTCATTTTCTGATTCAGTCATTTTTATCCATTCATTTCCTTTCTCATTCATTCATTCATTTTCTGATTCAGTCATTTGTATCCATTTCCATTCATTTATCCATTTGCATTCATCCATTCATTCTTAATTCATTTCATTCATTTATTTTTCATTCGTTAATTCTTTCGACTATTTTTTCAGTCACTCATTTTGTGATTCATTCTTAGCCATTCATTTATTCATTCATTTTATGAATCATTATTATCAATTTTCGTTACTCATTCATTCATTCTCATTCAACAATTTTCATTCATTTATTTCGCTGATTTTTCATTCTATCGGTAATTTTTCATTTCTTTTTTCATTTCATTCATTTATCTTCATTTATTCATTCATTCGTTTATTTTCGTTTTCGTTTATCAATTGTCTTTCATTCGATCATTTTATTCTTATTCAGGCATTCCTTATGTGATTCATTTATTCAATTTAAATTATTCCTATTCGGTCATTCCATTTGCAATTCATTCCATTTTTATCAACTTACCTATTTTTAATCCTCCATTCACTTTCATTCCTCAATTCATTTTCATTCAGTTTCCATTCGTTTTCGTACTTCCAATCATTTTCTTTTATTCATTCATTTTTTAATTTATTCTTTCATTTCTTTCATTCATCTTCTTTTATTCATTCAATTATTTTTATGCAGTCAATCATTCTCTTTTTCAGCTATTCATTTCCATTCAGTCATTGAATGAAATGAATTGAAAAAAAAATAGTCTTTCATTTTTCACGCACAGTCATTAATTTATTTTAATCTAATATTCGTTCGTTCATTCATTTTTTCATTCACTCATTTAACGCATATGCTCATTTAAATTTTTTTACTTTCATTCATTTGTATTCATTTACATCCATTTGTTCATTTTCATTTATTTTCACTCATTCATTTTCATCACATTTATTTTCGTTCATTTGTTTTATTCATTTTATTCATTCATTAAACATTTTATTCATTCATTTTCATTTATTTTTATTTATGAACTGATTCATTTAATTTAGTCAGTCATTCCTTTTTTCAGTTTTTTTCATACATTAATTCATTTTTTCATACATTAATTCAATTTAAGTCATTTTCTTTCATTCGTTCATTTTTTTTTAAATTCATTCATTTATTTTCATTGATGGATTTATTTTTGTTAATTCATTTTTGTTCATCCATTCAATTTCATTCATTTTGTGATATTCCATTCATTCATTTTTCCTTCATTTTCGTTTATTCACTCATTTAAATTTATTCATACATTTCAGTTGATTCATTCATTTTCATTCAGTCATCCATTCATTCTCATTCATCATTTTTTCATTCTTTCATTTCATTCAATCACTTTCATTTATTCAATAATTTTTATTTATACATTCATTTATTCTATTTCGTTCAATCATTTTGTTCATTTAGTTTTATTCATGCCTTTTACTTTTATTCAATCATTTTACTCATTTTCATTCAGTCATTCATTTTTAATCATTCTTATTTAGTCATTATTTTTGTGGTTAATTTCATTCATTCTCAATTCATTCATCAATTTCATTCTCATTCATCCTTTCGTTCAATTTTAACTCATTCTTTCATTGCATTCATTCATTTTTATTTATTCATTATTTTTTCATTTATTTTTGTTCACTCATTCATTTATTAATTAATTCCTTCATTTTTATTCTATTTCGTTCATTCATTTTGTTCATTATTGCTTTTTTCATTTAATGTTTTTTATTCATTTATATTGACATTTATTTTCATTCATTCTTATTCAGTCATTCATTTTGTAATTGATTCATTCATTCTCATTAATGTTTTGATCCTCATTCATTCTTTCGATCATTTTTTCATTGATTTTCATTTATTCATTCATTTATTTTCTATTATCATACATTTATATTTTATTCTATTTCATTCATTCATTTTTGCTCATTTTTTCAGTCATTCATTTTCAAACATTCTTATTCCGTAATTGATTTTCAATCATTCTTATTTAGTCATTATTTTTGTGATTAATTTCATTCATTCTCAATTCATTCATTCATTTCATTTTCATTCATCCTTTAGATCATTTTTCATTCATTCCTTTTTATTTATTCATTTTTTCATTTATTTTCGTTTCCTCATTCATTTTTTTCACTCATGCATTTTTCATTCTATTTCGTTCATTCATTTTCCTTCATTATTGCCTTGTTCATTTAATGTTTTTATTCATTTATACTGTGATTTGTTTTCATTCATTCTTATTCAGTCATTCATTTTGTAATTGATTCATTTATTCTCAGTAATGTTTTGATCATCATTCATTCTTTCGATCATTTTTTCATTGATTTTTCGTTTATTTATTCATTTATTCTATTTCGTTCATTAATTTTTGTTCATTTTTTTCATTCATTCAATCATTTTTATTTAATTATACACTAATCTTCATTCTTATTCAGTCATTCAAGTTGTGAATCGTTCATTGCCATTCATCTCTTTTTTCGATCATTTTTTTATTCATTCATTTTCTTTTCTTTTAATTTTCGTTTATTCATTCATAAATTATCGTTCATTCATTTATTCATTCATTTCTTTTATATTTCGTTCATTCATTTTTTATCCTTCCGATCATTATTTATCCATTTTTCATTTGATTCATTCATTTATTCAATTTTTATTCATTCATTTTTATTTTTCATTGATGTTAGTTTATTCATCCATATTTGTTTCATTCAGTTATTCATTAACCTTTTTATTTTAATTCTTTCATTAAATTTTGTTCAGTTATTTTCATTCATTCCTTTTTTTCATTCAATCATTTTTATTCATTTGACTTCAGTCATTTATTGTCATTCTTATTAAATCATTTCGTGATTCATTCTCATTCATCCTTTCGATCATTTTTCATTCATTAATTTTTTTATTTACTCATTTTCGTTTAATCGTTCATACATTTTTGTTCATTCGTTTATTTCTTTTATATTTCGTTCACTGATTTTTGTTCATTGATTTTCTTTCGTTCAATGATTTTTATTCATTTACACTCGGTCATTCATTTTGATTCATTCTTATTCAGTCATTAATCATTTATTTCATGATTTTTTTTTCATTTCATTGATTCATTATTTCCCTTTCCTTTATTTATTCATTCATTATTTTTTATTCTGTGTCGTTCATTCATCTTTCCATTTATTTTTTATTCCATTTCGTTCTTTCACTTTTGTTTATTTTCGTTCATTCATTTATTTCTTTCATTCATTTTTATTCATTGTCATTCATTTTCATTTATTCATTCAGTCATTCATTTTGGGATTGATTCATTCTTTTCCATGCTCCCACTCTCATAAATTCAATTGCAAATAAACTCCTCACTCCAATTCGTTTTCATTATTTCGATCACTTTATTCATTCATTTTTTCATTCGTTATTCCATTTCAATCAAATGCTATTTATTCACTTATTTTTAATTCAATTTCCTTAATTCATTCATTTTCATTCTTTAATTCATTTTCATTTTCGTTCATTTTCGTTGATTCATTCAGTTTTAATTTTCAGTTAGTCATTCATTTTCATTCACATCATTTTCATACATTCATATTCAGTCATTTATTTTGCAATTCATTATTCTCATCCATTCATTTTAATTCATTCTTTTTATTCATCCATTTTCATTTGTTTTTCATTCATTCGTTTTTCACTCATCTTTTATTCATTCATTCGTTTTCATTCGTTTATTTTCTCTTTCATTTTCTTTCAATCATTTTCTTTTTTGTTCTTTCAGGCATTCATTTTCATTTTTCCATCCATTAATACATTTTATTCATTCATTTTCTTCAATTAATTCATTTGCCACTCTCATGTAGAGGTACCCTCGTTTCAACGAATTTATTTACTGTAAAACCGCACTTTCTTCATAATGGCAGGTTAACCTTTTGAACCAATCAAATTTTCTTGCTCACATGTCGCCAATCTCCCAAAACAACGTCCTCTAAGGTTGTATTATGAAAAGAAAGTAGCATAAAAGCATTATTAACTCTTAACTGTGGTGCCAGAAATTGTCGCATTGAACTGTGAAAGGGCTGAAACCGCTTGATAGTAAGGTGGATAAGACGTTCCATTAACTCATATGATACTGTTTTTGTGCTGTACTTTTTTTACAAAACTGTTCTTATTAAAATTCACTTATTCAAATGTTTCTAGCGATAGTACTACTGTTTCAAAGAAAAAAAATTCCTTAGTATTGATAGTTAAACTGGGTATTACAAGTTCACTGTGAAACTAAAAAAAAAGACAGTGGGCTGTGCTAGACAACGGGACCGATAACAGCGGTTGTGGGTTATTAATACAGTCAAGGAATCGCCTATCAAATTATTAAATACTCTATATATTCAAAACGCTAAGAGTTTTCTTTCTACCTCCCGTGTGAACAAACTACTTCAACAAATTATACTACTCGTATTTTAAATGAAAGATATTTGGCCGCAGACTCGTTATAGTGCATTTTAATAATTAGCAGAATTTAAATTTTAAATGATTTTTATTACTTTCTTAAAAATGGTGGCAATCGTATTACTTCCATTGTTTCAAATTCACATTGTCAGAGAGTTTTGAGAATAAATAGAGATGAAATTTTTACGTTGGCGTGAGGCTGAAAATGCAACACTAAAGTCTGGTGGATTGGTTTGAAAACTTCTTCCCCGTCCAATGAGGTCAGCCCTTGGGCCTAATGATTTGAACGATAACAGGCTTGCTTCATATTGCCAGTAGGTTTTCCCATATTGCAAACCGGCTTCATATTGAAAGATTGCTTCATATTGCAAGCTGAATTTACGGTTCACTGCCTCTCTATTCCTTCTCGTTACTCGGTGATTGTTTCAAGGATAAAAGAGAAATAATGAAAAATATTCAGACACATGGCTTTATGGCCGAAATATTTAATATGCAAATTAAATTTCGGTAACAATATTTATGCACGTGCACTTTTTATTTTTATTTAAGCAAAATTATTATTTATATTTAAGCAAAAAAAAATTCATATTTATTGTGACGTCACGGGATTATGGACCCTATTCTCTGCATTTGTTCGAGGCTACAATTTCCCCAAAACAGGTGACTCAACGTCATAAAAATATGGTCCGTTACTGCTCTATGACATGCATCCTTGTTTGCGAAATGAATCGTTGCATAATTAAGGCCTACAATATTGGAAATGTTTCCCCAAAGCACGTGACTCTGACGTCAGAAGAAATAGTATCCATTGTTCGTTGGGTTTATTTTATCTTTATGCATTATAACTTTATTGATATTTTTTCATTGCAAATAAATAAAAATATTTTCTTTATTTGTATACATGGTGGTTTGGTTAAGCATAAAAGTAATGTATATAAAGTACGTGTGAAAAGTTTGCGTCGGTGAAAATGATGTTATACTTAGCTTGAAATTCACTTTTACATTGATAAAAATAAAGAGAAAAATTTATATGATTTCGTCAACATGATGTAATGTTAACTGATTTTTCAATACTTAATTATAAAGATTAGAATTTAACCCTTTATTGATTGCTTCATCTTGATTTCAAACCCGGATTACATATTATCAATTACTTTTTATTTGTAAATTATAGGTTAGAGGAATCCATTTTTTAATAAAAAATTCACAAAAGTAAAGGATTTCAGGAAAATTAAAATTATAAAAAATAGTGTTATGGTTTTATATATATATATATATATATATATATTGAAATATTTGTTTTTTGAGTTAGAATAAACAATGTAAGGCTAATATTTTATAGGAATTATGTTTTTAGGTTTATTATAAGTTCAATTAATAGTTCCTTATTAGCGACAAAGTCATATTTCTTTCACGGTGGATTTTTCTGTTGACGCCAGAAAATGGTAGTCTATTTTTGGACGCCAGCTAAAACCCAGTGGCAATTTTTATAAATGTATAATGATTGTGACAACAAAGGGCGCTTTCGCTTTTATCACGCTTACATCGCTTCTAAATACCGTACAATTTCAATTCTTACATCAATTACAAAGATGTTAGCTTTAGAATTAAATTTATTTGAAAACTGCCGCTTAATTTAACAATTTTTAAGTAATTTTCAAACATGGATTATTTTTTTAATCTCTCTCTAAAATATGGTCATCTGTTTGCTTCAATAATATAAAATAGCCCCTGGGAAAGTTGCCACAGTTAGAAATTGATTTCCTTAACCAACATAAAAAAGTGAAAAAAATGATTAAAAAGGAAAACTTAGAGCAGTTTGGCACTAAACTGAAATCTCCCAACAAAAAAAAGAACAATTTTCCGTTTATGTTGAAAATAAAATTGATATCATGTTGAATTCGTTGATGTATGTGTTGCAACAGAATATGCTAAAAATTGTATTTTATTATTTTTTTTTAAAGAACCATTGGGTATTTCACTGTATAAGAGGGAAAAGATCCCCGATTGTGGGAGAGGAATATTCATTCTGATTATGGAAAGGGACAGAAGAAACCATCAAATAGTTTACACTTAAAAACGTTAAAAAATCTGCCTCATCTGCAGATTGTATATTATTATTGTAAAAAAAAAATCTCCATCCTTACATAAAAAATGATTATCTTAAAACAATGGATGCGTTTTAGAAAATATGGATTCGAAATTAACAATGATTAAAGAAGATATTTTAAAACTTGTTCCCTTTAACGTCGAATTTCGAAGGTGCCTTTGGGCAGATGCATTGCACATGCGTATATGAGCTTTTCGGTTGCATTATCGCAGGAGGAGAGATGTATACTTTATTTACTATGTTCTTTTACTTGCTGAATGTGATATAGGCGTAGGAATATACTGTTTGTATGATACTTCATAGGTCGATGAAACTTTCTTTCTTGCAGTGGTGAATAATGCAGTAATATCGAACTGATTTGCATGACACAGATGTTTACGGATTGTTTGTTTGGAGTTTGAATCAAAAATAGTAGTGTATTTCACTGGGGGGGGGGGTAAAACTTTTAAAATATAGAAACTGTTTCATACTCTCCCCCTCTTAAATAATAAAAAAGCTTATTTTACTGATATTATCATAACTTTTTTCAGCCAATTTTTGACAGGTTTCATCTAGTAATTATTATAATATATATACATATATATATATATATATATATATATTTTAATTTTCAATGGGACTGAACTACACCATAAATCTTTAAATAGCACTACGAAGGATGTGAATTTTCTTTTGACTTTGCTTAACAGCGTACAACTAATTGGAATGAAAATGTGTCCAGACTGGGGATCGAACTCAGATACCTCGGTATAGCGCACAAAGTGCTTTACCAATTAAGCCATCTGGACGACATTCAGTCTGGCACCTCTTTCACTAATATACGTTGGCAATGCTGCAATTCCACAATGCGAGATGGAATTAGCACACTACCAGTGGCGTTACATAAGACTAATAAATTCGCAGCATCGGATAATATATATTTAAATTTCCAATATTACTGAAAATAAATTTCCAATAGGACATTCCATCTTGCGCTGCGGAGTTGCAGCCTTACCAACGTATATTAGTGAAAGAGGTGCTAGACTGAATTTCGTCCAGATCGCTTAATTGGTAAAGCACTTGGTGCGCTATACCAAGGTATCTGGGTTCGATCCCCGTTCTGGACACATTTTTCCCTCAAGTTGGTTGCACACTGTTAAGTAAAGTGAAAAGAAAATTCAAATCCTTTGTAGGATATATAATTGTTTCGCTATCTAGAATCAGACCTTAAATGTCTGACTATGGAGCCTTTTATTACATTTATGTTTTGAAGAAAGACGTTGCTTTCCATAGCAGTAATATTTTTATATGATGTTGTCTTCGATATCAGTGCTTTTTTTCGACCTCGAACCCGTACGACAGTTCTCAGAATCATACGCTGAACTGGAGCGGAGCTCCCCCCCCGCTCCACTAAACCCCGACTCTGGAAAAAAAAGTGTTTTTAGTCTAATTATGGGCACATTTGGGCCATTTCTAAAGTATCACCCCTGTTCACATCCACCCCGCACCCTAAAAAAATCTTATTTGCCTGTTTCTGGAACTCTGTTGTAAAATTCGCTATTCAGATCTTACCCAGAAAACGAAACAGACCACGATAATTTCACGACTCCGGGCTACCACGTGATCAAGATATATTGTTTTCATCAATCATCGAACATCATGTGATCAAGGTAGACTGAAAAACATCTGAGGCCTGTCTCTTTCATTGGCTGTTGCTGTAAGTAGCTTTTCGATCGCTCGGCCCCGATTTTGAGCACTGTTGTTATGTATTTTTTATCGAAGAAAACATTGCATCTCTAGCAACAATGCTTTTCTCTATTGCCGTCACAGACACCAACAACATCGACATCTTGACGGACTGTGCAATCAGTTGAAAGCATCTGACTCTACATTTTTTGAAAACTGTGACATATTCGCTTGTGCGAAAATGTTCGCTAACAAAGCGAAGCATTCACTTTTTCAAGTATAATATTTTTTCATTAATGCTATTCATCGAAAACCTTCTGTCATCAAAAAATGTAGATAGGGGGCAATGAGTAATCTTCTTCAAATCCATCTAAAAATCTTGGGTCAGCCAAATAAATCGCAGCGGGGGTGCATTTTTCTCTTTTATAAAACTGCTTCAATCCAGGGTGCCTTCAACTTCTGCCAATATTTTAAACTGCTGCCAATTTTTTAAGTGCTGCTAATTTTCTGCTGCTGTCAATTTTTTCAAGTGCTGCCAATTTTATGCTGCTGCCAATTTTATGCTGCTGCCAATTTTATGCTGCTGCCAATTTTTTGCTGCTGACATTTTTCTGCTGCGTACATTTTTCTGCTGCTATCATTTTTCTGCTGCTGACATTTTTCAAATGCTGCGAGTTCTTGAAATCCAATGCCTGCCTGCACATACTAGCGTTCCAGAGTCCATAAAAAACTTCGCCTGCTAGCCTGACTGCATTCTTCAAGCTATATAAATATGTACATTCCTGAGTCCCTGACTGCAAGTTTATGAGTATCTATATGCCTGTTTCCGACGTCCAATTCCTGTCTGCGAGTTTCCACTTCCTGACTGAATTCTTCAAGCTTCTACGAGTTCCAGTATCTGTGTACGAGTTTCCAGTTCCTGACTGAATTCTTCATGTTTCTACAATTTACAATACATGTCTGCGAGTTTCCAGTTTCTGACTGAATTCTTCAAGCTTCTACGAGTTCCTGAATTCCAGTACCTTTATGCATGTTCCCTACTTCCAATGCCTATCTGCGAGTTCCCAGTTCCTGACTGAATTCTTCAAGCTTCTTCGAGTTCCTGAGTTCCAGTACCTGTCTGGAGTTTCCAGTTCCTAACTGAATTCTTCAAGCTTCTACGAGTTCCTGAGTTCCAGTACCTATCTGCGTTTTCCAGAGTTCCTGAAATCCAGTGCCTGCCTGATACCTTCTTCAAGCTTCTACGAGATCCTGAGTTCCTGTCTGCAAGTTCCCGAATTCTTGACTTCAAGATTTCTATTCCTAACTCCAAGTGTCCTGTTCCTGAGTGTCAGATTCCTAAATCTAAGTGTGCTGTTCCTGACTCCAAGTGTGCTGTTCCTAAATCCCACTTTTTATAGCAGACTAGAACTAACATTTTATGGGTTTCCTGTTTCAAACTAAGAACAGTTTATGAAGTGGTGCAGTTTCTTCAAACCAAGAATGTTAGTTGTGGTGGTGCTATACTACAGATTCTTCAAAAGTCAAAGAACATTTGATTTAGTGGTGGCGCGATACTACAGATTCTTCAAAAGACAAAGAACATTTGTTGGGGTGGTGCTAAAATGCAGTTTCTTCAGAAAAAGAACATTTGTTGTGGTGGTGCTAAAATGCAGTTTCTTAAAAAATAAAAATAAATGAATTCTGAACTAAGAAAAGTTAAAAATTCAGAAACACTTTGAATGCATATGCAGTCCTGACTGACTAAAGTAAATCCTGCTTCCATGAAAATACTTCAGTACATTAATATTATGAAGATTTTTAAATGAATGCACTCACTTAGATAAAAGAGCTTTCTGCAAAATTCTTCTCAAATACTGGAATGCTATAAAAAATATAGCAGGTGGTGGAGGGCCCAGTTAAAAAAAATATATATAACTATTTACTTTTAAGTTGCATTTATTTCCAAAATTTTCATATGAGAATAATAGTTTTCATGTACGAAACATTGAATTAAAAAAGAGCTTGCTGCGAAATTCTTCTCAAAAACTGGGGCGCTATAAGAAATATAGCGGGCGGTGGAGGGCCCAGTTTAAAAATAATTTTTTTTTTCTTCATAAGTTGCATTTCTCTCGCCTAAGTGCGAATTTTTTATATGAGAATATTAGTTTTCATGTACGAAACATTCAATTAAAAAAGAGCTTGCTGCTAAATTCTTCTCAAAAACTGAGGCGCTATAAGAAATATAGCGGGCGGTGGAGGGCCCAGTTTAAATAATAATTTTTTTCTACAGAAGTTGCATTTCTCTCGCCTAAGTGCGGATTTTTTATATGAGAATAATAGTTTTCATACACTCTTGAAAAAAACAGCTTGCTGCAAAAATACTGGGGCGCTATATAAAAAATATATATAGCGGGCGAAGGAGGGCTCAGTTTTAAAAATATATTTTCTTATATCATAAGATTCCTCTAACACACATTTCAATTTTTTGAAGGGATATTTTCATTCAAACAGGGAATCCTACAATTTTTTGTGAAGGGCCCGGGGCCTTTTTATTAGAGTAGGGCACGTATCCCATTATTTTATGAAAGGTCCCTATAGTCTAAGTCCTCACTTTGTAAATGAACTGAATTTATGAAAGGTTTCCGTAACGTGAATCTATTGGATTTTTTGTGAAGGGTTTCAATATATTTTTCCAGTTTCTTTCGAAGAGTCCCTGCCATTTTTAACTATTTAATTTTCTGCATGCTATACTTAAAAATGCATTCATGTAGAACCTATTTTTATATTTCAATTCATTTGAGAATCCTACATGTTTTGGCTATCAGTAGGGCAAAGCTTTTTCTTGAATCCGTTGGATTTTTGTGAAGGGACCAATATTTAAAACTTTTCTAGTTTCTTAACCCTTTAACGTTCATTGGTTTCCCTAGGAAACCCAAAAATTTTAATTACGAAATTCAACAATGACAGCAGAATTTTAATAGAAATGTTTTCCATTTATTATATATGTGAAATATCGCTTTTTTTTATATATAAATAAATTTGTTTATAATTTCTGGTGTCAGTTATTTATTCCAACATTTTATCAATTGAAGTGCTGCATCCGTTAAAGGGTTAAAGGGTTTTCAAAGCGTATAATCATTCCATTCGAAGGCTTCCCTGTAACGTTTAACTATTTTTGCACGCTATACTAAAAATGTATTTCTTTTAAACCTATTTTTATATTTCATTTGATAATTCTGTGTGAACAATTCATATGAGCTATGTATTTTTTCATGGGCCTCATGCAAATATCATGAAGGTATGGGCCTTCAAGATATGAATCACATGCGTACAGAACATCGCATGCAATTTCTTAAGTTCCCATTCCTATTTTTTGTTCATTTCCTTAATCCCTAGTCAAGCGCAGTCAAAAAAATCATATATCCTCCAAAAATATCCCTTATCGTGCTATAAGACGCTTCTTATCACTGAAATACACCCTCAAAAGTGACACATGCCTATTATCTTATCTAACACCGCACGCTTCTTATCTACGCCACCACCGCACGCCACCAAGATCCACCCTCAAAAGTGGTGGAGGTGTACGCGCCACCACCAGAACCTCCTCCTCTCAAGTGGCCCCATATTCCTGTTTTGCCCCTGACTATTGAAGCGGTTTGGAATCGAAATATTTGTACCTTGTTCTGTCTTAACAAGAAGAAAGTATAGGATTCATGAAAATTTTCGACTTCTGCTTTTGGACGGATTTATACATTTTAGAAGGTCCTGAACACAATGTGACCGTTTTTACAAAATGTCTGTCTGTGAGTCAGTCTGTCTGTCTGTATGTGACAAAAATTTTGTGGGCTCTCTATCTCAAGAACTATTACACGAAATTTAATAAAACTTTTGATTCAGTTAGTCCCTGATATAGTTAGTCCCTGCTGCATTTTTCGCGATTTCCGCAATAACTATCTCAAGAACTAATGCAGTTATTTTCATCAAACTTCAAATTCAGTTAGACCTTGACATAAATAGATGCTGATTACGTTTTGGTGTAAATAGCCAAACAGGTTGAGCTGCTATGCTACTTTTGTCATTATTAACACGTTAACTATATCTCAAGAACTAACATACGGATGATCATCAAACTTCAGATTCAGTTAAACGTTGACATAAGTTGCTGTTGATTAGGTTTTGGTCTAAATCTTCCGACAGGTGGTGCTGCTATTCTACATTTTTCGCGATTTTCGAAATAGCTCTATCTCAAGAACTAATGCACTGATTTTCATCGAACTTCAGATTCAGTTAGACCTTGACATAAATATTAAAAAATAAATGACAACGTGAAATAGCACAAATAAAAATATATAAATTGGCAAACAGCTGTTTCGGAGCCCCTAAAGCTCCATCATCAGTGCCAATTCAAAAGATTAAAGCCGATTTAAAAGTTTAAGCCATGTAAAATATGCTTGCGTATTCCGCACGCGCCAAGATGGAATGGCGGCGACATTTTCAAAAAAAAAACAGTGGAGTCAGGAAAGACATGTGGCGCAGAGACCAATAGGAGCGCCCTGCCAGACCGGGCGAGTTTCAGTACAGATCAGATAAAAGGGAGGAGGGGGAGCGAAGAGAGTGAATTAAGTGAAAGATAGCCAGACATTTGAAAAAATTGGTACAGAGGAGAAAAAGGGGGAGAGGGAACGAAGAGAATGAGTTAAATGAAAGGTAGCCAGACGTTTGAAAAATTTGGTGAACTGGACATATCATTAACAAAGCTGCTTGAATTCTTCATGTATGATAATCCTTTCAAAAATCACGGTCGTAAATAGATGAGCATTTCTGAATTAATAAACTCTCTGAAAAATTAAAACTGTGATTTTAAGACCAACAGTGGTTAGCTATTGCAGAACATTCAATGTCACAATTTTTAACATAGTTTTTATGTCCCACCAAGCGGACCTTAAAGGGTCTCTTGGTTTGACCTATATATATTCTGTAACACTCGCATTCGTTCTGTAACAAACACTCATAAATTTTCCAGTGTGAAAATCTGTCTATTGGATGTTTGAGATCAGTAAATTTGATTTTGTTAAATGGTGCATAAATTATTTTAAAGTCGAATCTTTTCAAAATTCTAGATATTTGATGGCTTTTTCTCGGAAAATATGAAAGTATAATTAAATTTTCATTGCGAACATTGTTAACGTTGGAATATGTACGTTTATTTAGTTTATTATGAATTGAAAGACGGTGTGGCGTTAATGAAACTGCGAATGGTTTACACAAAAATGTGGTTGGAAATGAGTCATTTTCGCGGTAAACCTTATCAAGGAAAGGTAGCTGGTGATTATTTTAAAATTCACATGTAGAGTTCATAACAGAAAGAATATGAGGAATATCTATATCACTAGATTCAAGTAAAGCGAAGCAGTCATCGACATAGCGGGTGTAAAATGGAAAATTTAACTTATTGGAAAGGTTTGACTCGAAATAATTAATGCATATAAAAATCCCTGAGAACTAGGCTCAGGAGCGCGCCCATACACAAGCCATCGGTCATGCGATAAAAATCACTGTTAAAAATGAACGTGCTTTGTGATAGACAGCTGTCATTAAGGTTTAATAATTCATCTATTTGAAACTGTGAGTAGTGAAACTCCTGAAGGCTTAATTTGATATAGTTTAAGGCACTCCGAAATAATCCCCCCCCCTAATCAAAAATTGGCTGCTTTTAATACCTATGCTTTACCTATGTTAATATCTATGAAAATTTAATTATACTTCCATATTTTCTGAGAATAAGCCATTAAATATCTAGAATTTTGAAAAGATTCGACTTTAAAATAATTTATGCACCATTTAACAAAATCAAATTTACAGATCTCAAACATCCAATTGCCAGATTTTCACATTGGGGAATTTATAATATATCTTTCGAGTATGACAGAATGTATTTAGGTCAAACCAAGAGACCCCTTAAGGTCCGCTTGGGGGAACATACAAAGTATGTTAAAAATTGTGACATTTAAACTTTCTGCAATAGCTAATCATTGTTGGTCTGAAAATCAGTTCTAATTTTTCAGAGGGTTCAATAGTTCAGAAATGCGCATCTACTTACGACCTTGATTTTTGGGAGGCTTATCATGTATGGAAGAATTCAGGCAGCTTAGTTCATGATATGTCCAGTACACCAAATTTTTCAAATGTCTGGCTATCTTCCATTTAATTAATTCTCGTCCCCCCCCCCTTTTTTTTTCTCCTCCGTACCAAATTATTCAAATGTCTGGCTACCTTTCACTTGATTCATTCTCTTCGTTTCCATCACCTTTCATAGCTGCCAACTTTTACGCTTTTTTGTTACCACTAAAAATTAATAGAAATTTTTGCCTCATGGAATCGCGTGATTTGGGAGATTTAATAAGGTAAATTTTACTATAAAATTTTAGTGGTAGGAAAAAAGCGTAAAAGTTGGCAGCTATGACCTTTTTTTCTCCTCTGTACTGAAACTCGCCCGGTCTGACAGGGCGCTCCTATTTGTCTCTGCGTCACATGTGTTTCCTGACTCTGCTGTTGTTTTTGAAAAGGACGCCGCTATTCAATCTTGGCGTGTGCGAAAGACGCATGCATATTTTACATGGCTTAAACTTTTAAATCGGTTTTAATCTTTTGAATTGGCACTGATGATGGGGCTTTAGGGGCTCTGAAACATTTGTTTGCCAATTTATATATTTTTATTTCTGCTATTTCACGTTGCTCATTTATTTTTTAATGTAACGGCACAAAGTTTAATCCACCTTTTGGGATTGGCACATCCGACTAGTTTGATAAATGAACTACTTTTCGAGTAATAAGCAGTTCGTATCACGTGACAACTCGTTTTTCTTATTGCTTTCTACGATAAGGTGTGAATTTGGTTCAAAACGTCGAGTTTGACAATATTTGCTGAAAGATCTTTTGCCTTTAGCAAAAAATTGAAAACTTTCGATTACATTTCTGAATAAGAAAAACTGTCAATTCCATGCATTCACGAAGTGAAAAAATAAGTTAAAATATATGTTAGAAAGTTGTCAGTTTGGATTTGAGGACAGCCTTAAGCAGTGTGTGTACATAGGAGTGGAGCTGTGATCCCACCCCTTTTTCTGAAAAATTCCATATTTCCTAATCAGTTACAATGACTTATTTCAAAATGTGAGTCTCTTTTTTTTCTTGTTTTCAATCTCTTAAATACGTAATTAAATACGTTACTCTTAAACACGTTAAAATTAGTAACGTTCAGACACATTATTAAGAAATTAAGGAATTGGATATCGTACGCAAAAACAAACTTAAGTACCCTTTTAATTCCTGCGACACTTTTTATAATCTCGTATGTTTTATTTTATTATAAAGGATCGCCTATATATAAAAAATTTGCACCGATTTTGAGTTATTTAAATAGTAACACCCCCTTTTGACACCCTATTTCAGTTTCTTGGATAGAAAAGAACTGTTCTGAGTGACCCACGATTGCGAAAAGCGTTCTTTTCATATAGAAATCTCAGAAACGAATATAAAATCGGGATTTAAATAAAGCATTATAAAAACTGGGTTTCTTTTTGAATTTCGGAAACGTTTCAGGGTAGTTTTTACAGCCTATTCATAGGTGTCCTCAAACCGTAATATCGGTTTTTAGTATGGCATCAATTGTCAACTAATTATTTTCAGCTTGCATTTATACATGAAAGAGGAACTAAGTAATATTAAGGGGGTCACACACCTTTTGAAATTTTTCCATTGCCAGTAAAAAATGATGTTGTTTTCAGCTCTCATAAATTTTTAAATACATATTGAAATCACATAAGCCTCTGTAATAAATTTATGCCATATTTCAGGCTTTATAATGTGTAAAAAACAACACTTTTCATATAATATAATAAAAAATGAAGTTATTTTTGTATCGCAAAATTTTTTCATATGGTATGTCACAATCCGCATGATAACTTAAAATGAATACATCAACATAAAACTTATATTAAAATGACCTTTAAACTATATTTTATAGAATAAATTCATTGATAGAAACTATTTAAAAAATTCAATAAAATTTCAAAAATAGGGAAAAAATTTAACTAAATTAAAGAACATTACATTTGTAAAAAAAGAGGTAAAGGTTTTGGTTTAAGTCATATAACTCTTTTCTCTCCCAATATTTCCAAGCATCGCATTCTAATTCTACTGAAAGACATATAGAATTCCAATTTTTTTAAATCTCTTATATCGGAAAGCTTTACAGCTTACGAAAGCAATTCTGGTGGAATTAAACATTATCTAAAGTTATTTTCGGAAAATCCTTTTGAAGTACGATGTTACTAGGAATGGATATCTTATCACAGATGCTTGCAATTTTGGAGTAAAACTAACATATACATGTTTTATGGAATGCTAAGCCTTCAAGCAAATCAATACATAGACAGTCTGATGCTTTAGAAAATAATAAACACCAATAAATGAGAGTTAAAGAACGAAACATTTTGTGAATCAAGTATCTTATTTTTGGGTATATGTATATATATATATATATATATGGAAATATATATTCCATATATTATTATATGGAATTAATAATTTAATTCCATTTAATACTAATTTTGGATATTATATATATATATATATATATATATATATATATATATATATATAATATATGAAAAAAAGGAGGAACAATTAATAAAGAATTATCAAGCAAAATACCCTTTACTTGTTATAAAGATTTTCATTAAAGAGATGTATGTATGTGTATATATATATATATATATATATATTTATATTTATGCTTATAATCAGGTATCTTTCGTCGCGGTAAAAATAATTAAAAATTTGCGGTAAATTCGTGGAAAACGTCGTGATGTATTCCTGAAAACCAAAAATAAACCAGCCTTCAGATTTTTCTATTTGCAAGCTTGTACACATTAAAAATGTCAGAAGTATATACTTTTGTAGTACGTCTAATAATACTACTTGTTTCCCATTTTGAACACTTTCCATTATAGTTGAAAAGTGTCTATGACTTCGATGTGTCCGGCCGTTTGTCCGTTCGTCCGTGGTCTAAATTCTTGTAAATATACTCGGATTGCCCTGTAATTTTTAACACTTTCCAACCTAGCTGAAAAGTAATTGACTTCGCTTTGTCTGGCCTTATGGTCGTCTGCCGTATGGGCGTCTGTCCGTGCTATAACTCCCGTAAATATGATCGGATTGCCCTGCGATTTTTATATATTATTGTCGTTATCTATAGCATGTTCCCTATTTCAACTGAAGTGTGTAGCACTTAGTTTTTTTACAGGGACACTCAAAAGATTTCCGTTACATTACGGTCTATGGGGAAAAATCATTTGCGGTTTATTTTAATGATGTTACACAATTTCAAACATATTTTAATTGATATCTATCACTAAGGTGCATATGGAATATGCTGCGCATATCACTTATAGTTACTTTACAGGGACAGTCAGAAGAAATCCGTTACGTTACGTCTATGGAGAAAAATCGTTTGCGGTTTATTTAAATAATTTTTCACTATTTTAAACACATTGAAATTTATGTATATCACTAAGGTGCATTACAAGAGGCTTACTACAGGATATTGTGTGTATAGCAGTCCTCGTTCATTTATTGCCCCACCAGTGGCTGAGAGGTTCTGCTCTCGAAGCTGGTAGACGGGAGGTGCTGGGTTCGATCCCAATCGCGCCCGTCGGCCTAATCGTTCGGAGTTTTCGTGGTTTTCTTCGAGCCGTGGATTTATCCATGCGTAAATACGGGTTAGGTTCCCTTAGAAAGACCCCCACGAAGGGCACTCCCCCGGGCCTATATCCCAAGTGTAGATAATTGTCCGTCAATAATCAGCCAGCAGTCAGTCAGCATCGTTCATTTACAGTGACATACAAAAGAATTATCTACTCTCTATTAACAATAATTCCTGGAAGTGAGTTTTAAGTTGCTGAACGCGATTTTAAATTTAACTCACTTTTTGTCTATTACTTGGTGTGTATAAATTCTGTAGATCATATACAGGGCAGCACAAAAGTTCGCGAGCACATTTACTTTCATTGACAGAAACTCCATAAGGAGAATTTTAAACTGTGATACGCGTTTCCTAACTAAACTAAAATTTAGCATCCTATGTAGTATATATACAAATCTATAGATCATGTACATTGCTGAATAAAAGTATTTCCGAATATTGTATATGTTGAAAATATATGTTGGAAATTCCTGAAATTACGTTTTTTATGTTATGCGTTTTCCAAATTGTTTACTTAGATGTTATCGTTCAGCTTATTAAACGGTAATGATTTGTAAAATTATTTTGGAAGCGTTGGAAAGTGTTACATAATCTATGCTTGACGCATGATTTTTCGTTCTTATTTTTAGTGTTCTATGCGTTTAATATACCACGGTTTCTATTGAAAATGGAGTGTGTAGCATTTATGGTTTGTTTACAGGGATAAGCAAAAGTATTCCATTATATTTCGTCGATAGGTAAAAGTCGTTTCAAGTACATTTTAATTATGTTACACCATCTCAAACATAATGAAAGTGATATGCATTTATGAAGTACATTAAATAAAATACGGGGTTAAAATAATTTATTATTCCTTTACAGCACCACACAAAACGATTCCATTACGTAATTGTGTACGGGGAGAAACCGTTTGCAGCGTGTTTTACTTTTGCTACACTCTTTCAAATATAATGAAGTTGATATACATTAATAAGATTTGCTACAAGATGCTTGTTGCTAAATATGATGTGCATAGCATTTATCGACCATTCACAAGGATACACAAAAACTTTAGGATAGAACACTCCAACCGAAGTAGTGTCTAACAGCGATAATTGCTGGAAGTGCGTTTTACAGTTTAACTAAATTTTTGCATACTACATCGTGTGTATAAATGCTATAGATCAAAATACAGGGCTACACAAAGGAATTAGTAAGCATTGATGAGTTTGAATATGAATTTCTTGAAAGTGATTTTAAATTGAGTTATATATTTTTAAGCTGAACTCTAATTAGCAGACTAAAATATGTTTGTAAAATTTAAATAAAATCATATACAGGCCCACGCAAAAAGCTGGATGCATAATTGCCCTTTGTTGATAATTTCTGGAAGTCTGTTTTCAATAGTTTTAAGCGTGTTTTAGCTTGAATTCAATATTAGCTTAATATGTTCTTGTATAAAAATATGTAGGTATCATACAGTGTTGTAGAAAAAAATTCTAGTTTTATAGAAATCTAGTTTTTAAATTTCATATGTGTTTTCTGAAATGTTTATTTAGGTATGTTATTTACGTTATTAAACAGTGAAGTTTTGTTAAAGTACTCTGGACGTGTTGAAAAGTCTTTCTAATCTATGCTTGATCCATAATTTTTCTTTTTTGTTACAGTATATTTGTAAGTTATTAAATTTGAAAACTGATTTAAAAGGTTATATTTGGATAAATTATTCTTATTTTAACTTAACCTATCATTCAACAACACATTTGTTTTACTTGACAAAATTATACTTTGTGAAATAAATCCGTGACAGATGCTTCTATAATGAGTTATATTCTCTTTTTACTTTATAAAATAATTTTAATTTAAAATACTTAGATGCTTTTTTATATTTACACCTCTATTTAACCAACCCTAAATCAATCATCATTACCTATATATTTGTTTGTTTTAACCTTTGGAAACAGAAACCTTTGAATAGCGGAAAAATTCAGCGATAAATTTAATGTCCACTATTAGCTGTTTCCATACCAATTTAATTTCTAGATTTTTGTTTACATTTAAAATTTACCTTTTTTAAAACTTTCCTACATAGATGAAATATGTGTATTCGGTTTGTCAGTCTGACGTTTCATCATACTCTGGTAAATATACTCCAATTACCACGTAATTGATATATGTTAACGAAGTATACTATGACCTGTATTAAAAATATAGGTATTGAAATTGGGGTATGTAGCATTTATAGTTATTTTTAAGGAACAGCAAAAGAATTGTCGTTACATAACGGTTAAGGGAAAAAAATCTTTTGCGATGTAACACTACTTCAAATAAATGAAATTTATATGCATTCCGAAGTACACGAAATCATGCTTTCTGTAGAATATGTAGTGCATAGCATTTATCATTAATTTACAGAGTCACTCAAAAGAATTCGGTTGCATTATGCTCTACGAGGAAAAAGTATGAGAGTATTTTTAAAATGTTACATTATTTGAAACAATGAAAATTGTGCACATTATTCAGTTGCACAACCAGATGTCTACTGTAGAATATGGATTGCATAACAGTAATCGTTCAGTTACATGGTAATAGAAAAGATTTCTGTTACAGTACTTTCTATGACCGAAAAAAGCTGGAGGTGCATTTTCCGATATGGTATCCGTTTTTACGTTTAATTAGATTTTGGCATACTAAATAATGTGCTGCAGATCATATACAGGACTATACAAAACATTTCGTAATCTTTGCTGTGTATGAGCAAGAATTTCTTAAAGATGCATTTTAAACCTCATCTAAACTATAGGTATCATGCTAAGAGATATTTGTAAAATATAAATAAATTCTTATACAGGGCTGCACAGAGAACGAGATACATTACCGTCTATGGATAGTAATTTCTCAAATACGTCTACAGTTGTTGTAATATCTGGCATCAGATAATTAATATGTTGCTATTGGTAACGGTACGAGGTAAAACAAAGTACGATACTTATTATTCGAAGATAAGATGTAACTCAATTTTCAATGTCATTTTATTCTATCTGTGTGTAAATGTTATGTCCGCGTATTGAAATGCATAGTGTTTGTCTATAACTTTAAGATGTTTTCCCTACCGCATTCTCATCCAGTCACAACAGTTTTTGGAAACGAGGTGAAGTTTGTTTTTATTTGATTTCAAGTGTAAACCTTGTAATTTACTTTAGTCCTAAATTTATTCATCATGGATGCGCATCAGTTTAAAGAATTCATGGCGGCATTTTCAGCTTAACAACAGCAATTTTTCAAAAGATTTTTGCCTATACAATCTTCAGATGCTTCAACGCGGAATTCAACTACTGAAACCGTGCAAGTAAATCCAACTTCATTACAGTCTTTTGAATGTTTTGATACTAAGAAAGAATCCTTTACATACTATATTCAGCGTTTTGAAAATTATCTTCAAATGAAAAATATTTTTTCTAATAAACAATGTTGAGAACAAATTTTCCTTAATTCTATAGGAGCAACAAATTACATTGTTATCGGCATTGGTATCTCCTAAAATACCATCAGAATTAACTTATACGGAACTAGTAAAGGCTTTCGAAGAACATCTTTGTCCGAAGAAAAATATAATTGTGTCACAACATAAGTTTCTTTAAACACATCAGGGTGAAAATCGAACAATTCCAGATTATATTGCTGCACTTAGACGTGATATAGTGAACTGTGAATTTATTTCTCCTTGTGATTGTAAAGTGTCTATCGCTGATATATTTTTACGTGCTCAATTTATTCGCGGCATTTACGATGCTACCATTCGCAAGCGAATTGTACAGTCAGACGTCAGTACATTTGATGATATAACTTAAAAGAGCTATTGCTTTAGAGGTTTCCAGAATTTATAATCGTGAATTGCCGAAAAAGTTAAATATTGTAACCGATACAGGTGAATCTAGTGCAAGTGAAATTAAAAAGGTTTCAAAATATCGATGTTCCAGATGTGACTCGAGTAATTCATCCTCTTTTCAACGCTCTAATTCTAGACCAAAAACCCGTTTTAACCAAAAATCAAGTTCACGGTCCCAAATCGATTACGAAAAATTGGGAATAAACAATTTATTCCTTCGATTCGCTAAAAGTAATCATACGGCTAAAACATGCATGTTGGATCGAAATTCTATTAAATGCAGTGCATGTAAGACAACAGGTCATATTGCAAAAGTTTGCATTTGCACATTGTTAAGCGGAAAAGGGAAGACTAACACAGATAAGATAAATGCTGTGAATTGTATTACGGAAAAAGAAATATTTTCTCACTATGGCGTAAATAAGATAATAGATGTTATTTAAAATAAAAAGGGAAAAACTAAAGATCTTGAAAACTATTTTGCTACATTGAAGGCCACAAGGTACCGTTTGAAGTGGATTCAGGTGCAGGTTTGACTTTTATTCCCCGAAATAAATTTTATAAATGGAAAATTCCTGTCCAACTTCAAGATCCAACTATTGCTGTCCGATCATACACTGGTGATGTTTTTCTTCCAAATGGAAAACTCGCTGCAAATGTAGAATACCAGGGGAAAAACGTCACGTGAAGAACTTTATATCGTTCCAGAAATTTGCGATGCTTTGTTAGGATGTGTATGGATTCAACGTCTCGGAATTAGCCTTCAACAGATTGATTCGAAAGAGCCAGAAAACTCCAATAATTCACAAGTAAAAACTATAGAAAGTCTCGAAGATGTTATTTCTATGTATCCAGAAATTTTTGAACAGAAAGTAGGATGTATTCCAGATGTGAAAGTGTCATTAAAACTCCGTGAAAATAGTAAGCCAGTTTTTCATAAGGAAAGAAGTTCGGTATGCTCTTCGTGAAAAAGTTGAGAAAGAATTAGATACGCTTGAATCTCAAGGAATAATCTCTAAGGTAGCTACTAGCGATTAGGGATAGTCTCTGGTAGTGATACCAAAAGCTGATGGAGGTGTACGACTCTGCATCGATTACAAAGTTGGAGCAATTGAAAGACTTGCAAGTTTTAATTATCCAATTCAAAGAATAGATAAAATTCTTAATAGCCTCCGAAATTCAAAGTATTTTTGTCGCTTAGATTTGTTCAAAGCTTATCTCCATGTTCCTGTTGACGAAGAAAGTAGCATTATTCAGACAATAACCACACACATCGAGGGACTTATCGCATGTATGGATTGTCGTTTGGAATAAAGACTGCCCCTAGCGAGTTCAATCGAATTCTAGATCAGATACTTCGAGATCTAAAGTATTTCGACGATATTATTGTGCATGGAAAAACAAAAGAAGAGTGTAGAAGAAATCTAGAATTATGTCTTCAAAGGTTAAAAAAATATGATCTACATTTAAATCGTACCAAATACGTGTTGTTTCAAGAACAAATAGAGTATTTAGGTCATGTTATTGAATTAAATAAAAGTTCAAAGAATCTTGAAAAAGTAAGAGCAATTAATGGCATGCCAAGACCTTCGAATGTGGAAGAACTACGGATGTTCCTGGGAATGGTGACTTATTCTAGTATTTTGCCACACAATTCAACAAACACTTATCCTCTTCGACAGCTTCTTTGCAAAAACATTAGGTTCCGTTGGACATCAGCATGTGAAGCAACCTTCATCAACCTGAAAAATGAAATTTCTAGTGAGCACTCTCTTGTTCATATGATCCTAATTTACCAATTAATCTTTCTTATGGTGCTAGTCCTGTAGGTATCGCCAGTGTTCTATCACATATTATAGATGATCAAGAACGATCTATTGCATTTGTATCAAGATCCTTAACAGCAGCCGAACAAAATTACTCACAACTCGATCGACAAGCTCTAACCAATGTGTTTTCAGTTAATCACTTTTTCAATTATTTATTCGGAAGAAATTTTAAGTTAGCTACTGATAATCGACCTCTAGCAAGAATTTCCCTCCTACAAGTAAAATTGCTTCCCATGACTTCAGAACGATTGCTCAGATATGCTACATTTTTATCAGCATTCGATTATGAAGTGGTTTTCAAAAAGGGTAGTGATAATGTAGAAGCAGATTGTTTTTCTAGAGCTCCAGTTGTCCAAAAAGGAGTATCAAGTGATATGGCCACCAACAATGAAATAAATGAAATTTGTATGCCATCAGTTAAATCAATTTCAACAGAATTGCTGAATTTCAAAACTATACGCAAAGCAACAGACTCTGATAAAAATTTAAAAAATAAAGAAAGAAATCAAAGAAAATCCAAATCGTGCATATGAATTTACTCTTGACGAAGGAATTTTGTTTAAAGCACAACGGATAGTTATTCCAACAGTACTTCAGAAATTAGTTTTAGAAGAATTACACAAAACACACATTGGAATTACTAAAATGAAACCGTTATCACGTCGATACGTTCACTGGAAAGGTATTGATAGAAGTATGGAACATCTGTCAAAATCATGTGAAGCGTATGCTGAAATTAAGAAAAATCCTTCAAAAGTATTCCATCCCTGGTACGAGCCAGAAGAAAATTGGGATCGCATACATATGGATTATGCAGGTCCATTTCAAGATAATTTCTTTCTAGTTATCGTCAACGTGAAATCAAAATGGGCTGAAGTTAAAACATGTCTCAATTCTCCAACTTCTGCCTCTACCATCGAAATGTTAGCTAATATCTTTTCAACCCATGGTTTCCCAAGAGTAATGGGCCCAGACAATGCAAAAAGTTTGTTAAGTGAAGAATTAAAGTTATTTTTTCAAAGCATGGAATTTTTCAAAAATGTATTGCCCCAGGTCACCCAGCAACAAATGGATTGGCTGAGCAGCATGTACAAATTCTGAAGACTCGATTAAAGGCTATGAGTAAAGAGTCTACGCATACAAAAGTTCGTGAAATATTATTTCGTTATAGAGCAACTCCTTTATCAAATAACAAAACTCCAGCAAAAATGTATTTACAACGCAATATTCGAATTCAATTTGATGTCATTCGACCAGAAAAACATATGAAAAATCCCGGTTATCTAATTAAGTCCCGACAATATAACGTGGGAGAAAGAGTTCAAGTTCGATGGTTCAATAAAAATCAAGTTACATGGAAATTAGGCACAATTACGGAAAAATGTAGAAAACTCCATTACAAAGTAACTTTAGACAATGGATATATGTTAAAAATACATATCAATCAATTGAGACTGTCGGTAATAACAAAGAAAGCTGTTTCGTTTGCTCCAGACATTGATACAGAAGACAAATCAATAGAACCAGCTTCCGTGCAACATTTGTGGAGAAGATTCCCGGCTTTGGGTGCAACAGCATAATATGCAGATAACTCCAGCACATTTACTCAACCCGAAAGACGTCAACATCAACAACTAACTGGCCAAATATCTCCTGTTCAACGCAACATCGATAATTTTATTCGAAGATCAATCCGTCAGCGTAGACTGCCGTCTTATTTGCATGACTTTGTTATGCGCTAATTATCGAAACTGTTTTGTTCCTGTTAACTATATTTTCAAGCGTGGGATAATTTAATATCTGGCAACAGATAATTAATATGTTGCTATTGGTAATGGTACGAGGTAAAACAAAGTACGATGTTTATTATTCGAAGATAAGGTGTAACTCAAGTTTCAATGTCGTTTTGTTCTATCTGTGTGTAAAAGTTATGTCCGCGTATTGAAATACACGGGCGAGAAAAATTAAAGGAACAACTATAAAAACTCATCCAACTTGAATAACTTTGTAGATAAGAACATGAAACTTTCACAAGATATTTATTTTGTAATGCCTGACATACATTCAAAATGCAGAACTGCCTATTTCTGCAATAAACAATTTACCTTAAAAACATAGGACTGTGTGATAGAGATGAGACGGGCTCATCCCGAGCCCGAAAGCCCGAGCCCCAGCCCGGTCCCGACACGGGCTCGTGCTCGATTTTTATACCAGTCTTCGGGCCCGGGCGGGCTCGGGCTCATTCTTTCCGAAACTGACAATTTTATTTATTCTTATATAGAAAAAATAAAAATAACTTTATTTTTCTCCTAAAAAAACTACAAAATCTTTTTCAAATCATGTTAATGCTATTTTGATCAAAATGAATAGAAGAAATGTTTCTAGTATATTAGAATGCTACCTTAAAAAAAAAGATATTTGCAGATTTATGTGTGGCATTGACGCGACGCAATGACTGGGTGGTAGCACCAGCGGGAAAATGCGCGAATAATTTGTTTGTGACGGGATATTTTTTTATTGGAACGTTAATTTAATTTTATTTTTTCAGAGATCTAGCGCGAAATGAATATTTTCTTTTATTTTTAGTCAATCAGCATAAGCTTAAGGTTTGCAAATTTTTAGTCTAATACTGTGTTCGTGACATAATCACTCTTCATATGAAAATAACGTTAATGAATCTATTTTTCATAGTGAACTCTGTTCGTGCTAAAGCTCTGATCTGCATATTTCCCAAGTCACTTCCATTCATAAATAAATATAATTGTCATTTATTGTTATTTCGATAGAAAACAATCGAACAGTGTTTCCACTTTTCCTATAAAAGCATAGGATCTTTCAGATAACGGTGTAAAATTTTTAATTTAAGCTGATTTTCAGGAACACGAAATATTGTTTTAATTAAGGGATTAATTATAATTTACGATATACACTTTTTATGAGAAGTAGAAAAACGTTGTTCGATTCTTTTGCATAGAAATAGTAATTTTTTTAAATTCCATGCCTTTATTCATAAAACTCACTTCGTTAATGTATCCATCATATTTGCTTGTTGGGAGAGAAAAATATGAGAATCCTTTTAAGGAAGTGTATTTTTATTTGCTAGAAAACTTCTCTTTTGATAAGATTAAATGTAAATTTCCAAAAAAATAATTATGCACTCATGAGTAACAGTTATTTTCATGTATAAAGTTATTTAAAAATGGTATATTACTTTTGAAGCCATTTTTAAATATTATGAAATTTTTTCGGTATCGGGCTCGGGCAGGCTCGAGCTCTGATGACACAAAATGTTTCGGGCTCGGACGGGTTCGGATTCCAAAATCGTCGGGCGGACGTGCCCGGGCTCCAGAAAGAGAGCCCGAACTCATCTCTACTGTGTGATAGATGATGGGATAAGGAAATTGTACTGTTACAATACTTTAGAGACACACAGGAAAAATCAATAAGGTATATGGTCACTCCTGATAGAAATGAAAGTTTTACAGTGATTTTCCATACTGTGGATTAGATTAACCAGAAATGCTTACGGTAACAATGTGTATTCAAGATCAATAGTGCTCCGAAACTCCTGGAGAGTGCTAGTTGGGGGTTGCCGAGATGAAAGTCGGCATACTGGCGCGTCCCACACGTGTTCTATAGCATTTAAATCCGGAAAATATGCAGGCCATTCTATTCGATGGATTCCTTCGCCATCTAGATAATCAGTCACTAGTGCAGCACTATCAGGTCGCGCATTATCATCCATTAACAGGAAGTTATTACCGATTGCACACCCAAGCAACTTGACATAAAGATCATTAACCTCATTTCTGTATATTTTAGCATTCACAGTTGCATTGATAAAATGTGTAGGTCAGTGTGGCCATTCAAAATGATGCCCGCCAATACCATGTTTCCAGGACCTTTATATCGATACCTTTCACGGATATTTGCAGCCTTATTGCGTGTGTTTTTTTTCTCTCCATATGTCAACAAGTCTGAAATTACTCTCCAAACAAAATCGGGATTCATCCACACAGAAAACTCGGCTCCAGTGCGTGGTACTCTAATGAAGATGATCTCTGAGCCACGTTAACAGGGCGCATTTCGCTGCCGGAGTTAATGGAATACAAATCATGGGTTTCCTTGCATACAGCCCTCTTTTATGCAGCCTGTCACTCTCAATAAATCTGGACAGTCGAGTTCCTGTTGCTGCGGTGAACTCTCTTGCAATCTGAACTGACGTCAGTTGCCTGTTTCTTTTAGCAATCGTTGCCAAATAATGGTCCTGATAGTCTGTTGTGGCATGTTTCCGACCGTGACCTGGTTGTCGTCGCATATTAGCAGTGTCTTTAAACTGTTTCCAGGGTCTTTACATGGCGTTTTTGGCCATTTTAAAGTCTTTCCAGACCTCTTTCAGTGTCTGTCCTGCTTCCATTTTCCCTTTCGCACGCCATTTCTCACAATCGGTCAAATGTCTTCTGGATGGAATATTCCACCAACTAAAAGTGAAATTTTTATGCAAACACACATAAAACCTTTGAAAATTAGACTTCAAATCACCCACGTGTACTCCTTTTCAAACGTGCCGAAATAACGGGCTCAAAAATTTGCATATTTTTCTGTAGCAAAGGTTAATTTTATTGGACTACGTGATAACGTTAACATTGAGTTACAAACCAATCACCTTTCATTTAAATTCCGCAATAGAATTAACATATAGCACCTTTTTATGGTTGTTCCTTTAATTGTTCTTGCTAGTGTAAATAGTGTTTGTCTATAACTTTCAAGATGTTTTCCCTACAGTATTCTAATCCAGTCACAACAATTGTGTTTTTTTTTCATGAATTAAATTTATTTTTATTGTGAGAAGTGTACAAAAATCTGTAGGTAATATAGAGGACTGTACAAAATTATTTGAGTGCATTTTCGTCTGTTGGTGGAAACCACTAAAAGTGAAATTCAGACTGTGTTATACGTTTTGTAACTAAGCTAAATTTTAGCACACTATTTGCGTGTGTGTGTAACTAAAGATCTGTAGATTATAGACAGAGATGAACTAAATAATTCCAGCAACTATCCGGCTACAGACGCCAATTTCTAAAATCTGTTTTCACCTTTTTAAACGGTGAATTTCCGTTCCGGTATTCTGGCAGTGTGGAGAAGTGTTTATAATTTAGCCGTAATACACGGTTTTTCTTAACCGTCTTTATTATCTTGGGTGGTTAAGACTGTGTAGATTACCTCAAAAATGCAAAAAGTTTCGCGCAAATGTCTCGTTTCACAAGTTTATTGAAAAATCCAAGTATCGGGAATATTACAGAATTTTATTATTTTTCTTGCTACCAGAAACGAAAAAAAATTCAGTCATTTATGATAATTAGTAATGTTTTTATGTAAGTATTATCTAAATTACAGTACATTACAGAATAAACAAGGGCTTCTAACGACTGCAGAAAAATTAACTGTTTCATTGTTTTTAGGTGCGTTCGTAATTATATAAATACGTAGCACCTATAGTCGTCGTTTGGTCTGTCCGTCCGTCTGTCTGTCTGTCTGTCCGCATGTAACAACGCAAAAACTACCCAACCAAATGGTTTGCAATTTAAAATATATTATCTTTGCAGAATTTTGTCGAGACATTTCAAATTTTATTAAAATCGAATCAAAACTTTAGGAGATATTAATAAAAATATTTATTAAGAAATTTGAATTTTTTTTTTTAAATCGGTGCTTTTTTGTTATAGGAGCTTCCGAAGTTTAATCGTCAAGCGACCGAGATACTTATTTTATGACAGAAATGAATCTGCAGACGATGTAATTCATTTCACAGAATTAAAAATCCTCAAAATCTGAATATTTATATAACTAGCTGATACATATATATCTGAATATTTATATAACTAGTTAAGATATTTGTATGAACAGTGTCATAAAATATATACTTAACTAGCTGTTTAACCCGTTCTACGCACGGGATATCATGAATTTAATTCTAAAACGTGCGTACGAACGCACCTCTTTTGTAACGTTTGACGTACAATTTCCAACTTGTTTTAAATAATATTTTTAAATTAAAACACTATTTTAAAATTAAAATATTTCATAATTAAAACAATATTTTATATTAAAAACAATATTTTATATTAAAAGCAATATTTTATATTAAAAACAAATTTTTAAAAATTAAAAAAAAAATTAAATAACATTTTAATAGATGAAGAAAATAATGAATTACAAAATTTCTTGGAAAACTTTATAGACTATATTTCATTATTTTGTTCTGCCTGCATTATATGTGCTTTCTTCGCTAAGTGACAAATAATATATGTTTATAATTAATAATGCTTTCTTTATTTTCAATAGATATTTATATTTTTGTAATAAAAGTACATTATTACATAAACAGAATTCCAAGAGAATTCAGTCTTAAAAAAAGTAGTTTTAAGCACGTCCTTTTTTGCATTTATTTTAAAGTATTCTCAAAATCTACTTAAAGGTTTCATAAAACGTTTTAAAAAATCATTAACTATATCTGAAATATTCATGGAATGCAATTTAATTGAAACAGGACATTTTCTTGCGTGATATTTATCTAAAATATTTGCATTTTTTGTGTATGCTGTATCTGACTCATTAAAAAAAAGGAGGAAATTACTCTTACTAATGTATCTTTAGAGAGTTATATTCTAATTTTGCGTGATCATTTAAATTTAAAGTAATATATCCTGTTCTCATTTTTAAGGTAAGCTTTATAAAGCTTAATTTCTTTGATTGCGATTTCTTTAACATAAAAAAGAAAAAAGTTTCATATTTTCGTCGAAAAATTCCTTGCAATGTAGAAGGACAAGAAATATTTCAGAAATTATATTATCATTTATTTTTAATGCAAATGAAATTAGTCATTTATAATAAATCAGGAATGTTTATTTTATAATTAATTCTGAATGTACATTGCATTATGTAAAAGTGACTTTTTTTATCAAACGTTTCTAAACATAATAATTGTTTAAAAACAATACAAAATGTCACAAACATATATGCATCATTTAATAAAAACTTTTACTTTGGTGTTTTAAAACATACAAAACTGTATTTCACATTATAAAACCCAGCGCTTTCGAGCCGTCCTGTCTCATCATCAGAGTTAAAAACATTAACACGCAGATACACACACAAAACACAAATTGTCTGAAACACTGTAAAAATCTCGTTGTCTGCTAAAGAATAGGCCAAACCATTATAACAGGTCACTAGGGGTGGGAAGCATAGGGAGGGATGTGCCAATCTTATTTAATCTTGAACTATCTGTAAAAGAACATCCCTCCCTATGCTTCCCACCCCTAGTGACCTGTAATAATGGTTTGGCCTATTCTTCAGCAGACAACGAGATTTTTACAGTGTTTCAGACTATTTGAGTTTTTTGTGTGTATCTGTGTGTTAATGTTTTTAACCCTGATGATGAGCCAGGACGGCTCGAAAGCGCTAGGTTTTATAATGTGAAATACAGTTTTGTATGTTTTAAAACACCTAATGTAAAAGTTTTTATTAAATGATGCATATATGTTTTTTTGTGACATTTTGTGTTGTTTTTAAACAATTATTATAGTACAAAGGTGAATTTGATTCAATTGAGGGTTGTGTTTTTCATGACTCAAGTTTATTTTGATTCTAAACATTATTTAAAAAGTTCTTCCGGCCTGTACCGGCAGAAAGAGGTACAGGCCTACATCTTCGTTTTATAAGTTTAGCTAATGTTACTCGAAAGTAGCAAGCTAAAATGCAAATAATCCGATTATTGAAGATTCGTTAATACGGAATTTAAATAAGAAATTCAACAAATTAGTCAACTACATCCAAGTTGGCTTCATTTATGGAGACTTATTTTTGTCGCCATGTTTGGCGATATTTTGCCAAGTGTTGCCACGATGTAAGAGAATTTGACGCTAACAGATATGAATATACTTTTATGCGTATGATTGGGGAAATTATTACAACAATGAAAGATAATAATTGCGAGAAATCCCGTCCATTAATACTCCTAAATTAATCCCTGATTTGTTTTAATCTGATGTCTTGTTTCAAAATGTCAACCACCGCAGAATTTCAAACTACTATATCTAAGCCATTTTTTAAGATACAGGCAAAAAAAAAGTGCTATGGAATCCTTGCACCAAGTCCTAATACTTAACACAAAACATAAATTTGAATTCTGAATATTTATGTATTCTTCTTTTTTAGATTTAAATCTGTTGGTGGCTGCCATTTTGAAACAGGATGGCTGACCACGCTGGCCAAGGAACTCGGTCGAGATATAGGTGAGCTTAGTACACTGGCTTTGCTTCATCCAAAACGGTACAGATAATACAACTAGAGGATGGAATATCACATAGCAGTGCATTTTCGGAAACCCTTTCCTGGCGTGGTAGTGACGACACAAAACACAAGAAAAGAAGTACACGAACAGGGTGAGAAAACATTTTTATAATTCTTAGTACAGCAAAAACTAAGAAATAAGAACAAAAAGAAACAACGCGTTATCAAAGAAGGTGTTCGAAATTACAACCCCGGGACTCGCATCTCTGGCACATGGAATATCTAATGTTTTCGAAAGTATCGAGCGTGTCCCATACTTCCCCAGTATTTATTATACAATTATCCTAATGTCTAATGTCTACATAAGTCTGCATCAAAATCATTTTTGTGTTTTGAATTATTTTATACCAAAGCATGTAACTGGCCCTCTCTCACCGCTATTGTTGAACATAAAATGTTATTTAAGAGGATTCATGTCCGTCTATGTTCTATAATCATACAGGATTCATTCTTTCATTTTAGGTCACATGAACAGTGATACAAATGTTGAGATTTTACGCAAAGACATGATTTTAAACTAGGAATTAAAACCAACAAATCTGTGCTCAAAACTCATGCAGATGGAAGCCAGAACAAGTGTGGTGTCCGGGCAGTTAAAAACAAATCCTAACGTTTTAAGGAATGGGCTCTTGAAATCAAACTCAAAAGTGACAGATAAATTTTTACCAGTTGAAGCGAAAACAGAGGAGAATCAATTCTCCACAATCAATTTTGATGCCAAAAATTAACAAAACTATAAACACAAGAATTATTAAAGTTTGAATGTGTAGTTTTGTTAATTTTTAGAAAAAAAATCGATCGTGGAGAATAGAATGTCTAATTTTTTTCTGTTCTTTCTCTTAAAACATTTGTATTTGTTTTGAACTTTCCGAACTCTTTTCCTGGTCCCCAGCTGCTGAGTTTTGAGGACAGCTTTATCAGTTTTAAGGCATAGTTTAAAATCATTCCTTAAGATGCATAAAATCTCGACATTTGTATCACTCTTTATGTGACCTAAAATGAAAGAAATAAGTCTGTGTTATTATAGAATATAGAGGGCTATATATCCTCAAAAATAACATTTTATGTTCAGCAATAGGGGTGATAAAGTGTCAACTACATGCTTCGGTATAAAAGCATTCAAAAACGAAAATACCTTTGACACAGCCTAATATAATAATGAGTAATGTGTTCATAATTGACATTTCTGAATAGAGGATATCTCTATTTACTTCTATTTAACCTGGTACCATAGTGGTCAGCCCGTCGGACTACCACGCTACAGTCCCTAAGTTCGTACCAGATTTGGCAACGTTCATTTAAACTTCGGTTCCCGCATTAGATCACACCTGATCCGCATATATGGTATATAGCACCTCAAAGCGAATGATTAGGAAAGCAGTGTTTGTCACTGCCAGCTATGTTTCTTAATAGATTATACTACAAGAAACCTTTTAGTTTAGTTTTAATTTCTTAGACTGAGTATATAAAGTTGTTACATAATTCTTATACATTTATTTATATATACAGTAAATCCTCCATAATAGACAGCTTGGAATAGCGCAGACTTCTATTTAGCAAGCACTCTTTCAATTCCCAATACCTCTCTATATTTATGCTTGTATCTCTAAAAAACTGACACCTCGAAATAGTGGATAATTTCATGGCTATATAAAAAATTCATTAAATGTTTCTCAAATAATTATTAAATGCAATTTAATTAAAATAAAACAGTTTTTACGTGTTGATGATATAATGCATTTGTACTTTTTTAATGTAAACTGCTTCTTTAAAAATGGAACTAACAGCGACTGATGCTTCTGCACCAAGTTGTATTCTAGTTTTGCGTGAATATTTTAATTAAATCTAAACTATTTACTTTTTTGTTTATCTTTATTTTATGCGGATTAAATAAGTTTCGGTTAATGGAAACATTTTTTTTTCTTTTGTAGAAAGATATCATTTTCTTCACAATAAAAGAGCAAAAATTATTGCAGTATTGTTATTTTTTCCTGCTTAGAGATAAAACTAATGCAATTATGATGTTTAGTATTTTTTTATGCAAACATTATGCAAATTACATTGCATGATACAAAAATGAAAACTTTGATTTTTTTTCGATTGGTTAATTTTTTTAATGAACATAAATGCGGAATAAACATAATTAAATTTTCCTTAAATTATAAATATACATATACTGAATTTATTAGGCTGTGTATATAAAATATTTAAGTAATTTACATGCGTTTAAATTAAACTATTCATAAAAGCTACATAAATACGTCGTAAAATTCCTTGAAAACTCATTATATATTTCTCAACAATTCATTTAATTCAGTTCAATTAAAACAGAGCAGTTTTTGGCATTTTCTTTATCTAAAACACTTTAATTTTTTTTTTCGTATACACTATTTTTTTTTTACAAAAAACAATTTTCCTTAACGATTGCTTCTTTACTGAGTTATATTCCAGCTTTGCGTGATCATTTATTTTAACGTGAAATACTTAGATATCTTCCATATTTATCTTTGTAAATTTTATCTTCTATCGGTTCAGATCAATTTACTTTAACAAAAGCATAATGAAATACAAAGAATGAATTATCACTTTGCTAATCAGCGTGCAACCATTAGAGTGAAAAAATGTCCAGACCGGTGTTCGATACCGGATCCCTTGGTATAGCGCACCAAGTGCTGTACCAATTAAGCTATCCAGACGACATCCAGTCTAGCATTCTCTCACTCTTATATGGCAAGGCTACAATCACGCAGCACAAGATGGAAAGTCAATCATGAGCACATCGTTGGCAGGCATGAGACAAACCCAGTATCGGTGAATATTTATACACCAATTAATTTTCGTCAGAGCTGAAAATTAATTGGTGTATAAAAGCATTATGTTTCAGAATTTCGTGAGAGATGTCGCGTCGTTCCAAAAGTTCCTTAAAAATCAGAGAAGCAAGAAGAGTTAGAGAATTTCCATTTTCATTTCTCAGCCATGTGCAATTATTAGCAGTGTTTTTACCTTTTCCCAGTATAGTTGTAAAATGTTTATGAGATCGGTTAGTCTGTCAGCTTGCCCTTCTTCCCGTCTGCCGTTGGTATAATTCACTTAAATTTGCTGGGATTGACATGTGATTTTTATACCTTAATTAGGTTCATATTAGAATGTTGAATTGAGGTGTTTAGAATTTCTAGTTCATTTTCGAGGACACAAAAAAAATTCGCTACATTATGCACTGTGAAAAAGACAAATGTATTTTAATATAGGAAAATATAATATAACCCCAAATCAAAATATAAAAAAACCTCTTCCGTGTTATCCAACATAACTAGAAGTTTTTAAATGTTCAGGAACATTATTAACTTATAGAATTTGGTGATTTAAAGAAGCACTAATAAAAACAAAGTTTATTTCGCTACAACTGATTTTTGGAAAGGTTTCCTAGTAGTTTTAATAGTTTATTAATATGTTACCTCAACTTGAAATATCAGTTTTTCGGGTATTATCAATTCTCATGTTATCATTTTTATGTTCAATAAACGTATATATATATATATAAACAGCATAAATTAACAGCATTAATATAAACATTACAATTATTATGTTTTTGTTACTCTTGCAGTTACAAATTTTGTTACGCAGCTGAGAGAATTGCTTACTAGATAAAGCTATTTCAGTTTGTGAAAACTTGTAATACACCAAAAAAACTACAGGAAAAGTTCTAGAAAACCAGCGTTAGCAAATAGAAGATTTTATATCATAAATCCTTCGTATTTTAGCGCCCTCCCGATTTACCATTATGCAAAGATTGCAGTTAGGATTTCACCAAAATTATAGCAAAGCTTATATATGCCTCATATACACTTCTAATGCTCCTATATGTGCCCTATACGCCATTACATACATATTATTTACATCTTATATGCCATATATACAACATACACATCTTATACACATCTTATATGCCATATATACATCACATATCTTATACACATGTCATATATATATATATATATATATATATGTCACATATAACTATAAATAAACAAAATTCGTCACGAAATGTTATATGCATCCTATATTATTATAATGTCATATATGTTTTATAATTTGGCGAGTAAGACAAATCTTAGTCGCTTAGCGGTTCATCTTAGGGGACCCCTATAATACGGAAGTACCAATCCGTCTTTAAATCTTGATTATATATTGGTTTCTGAGGTTTCTAACGATAAAGAACACATTTCGGAATCGTTTATAACTCAGAAGAGGTTAGTGAAATTGTTCGTAAGCATTTATATGATATTTTTGTAGATTAACTAACATTTGCCTTTTTTTTAGTGTTGTCTATTAGGAAAATCGTTTGCGGTTCATATTTTTTATATGGTTTATTTATATATTTCCATTGTATGAAAAAATGATGACATTCCTTAATAATATTCGATTAGTGTTGGAAAGTGTTCTATAATATGTGCCTGATGCATAATTTTTCGCACTTGTCATAAGAGTATTATTGATATTATAGAGTCTCAAAGAACAAATCACTAATATATGAAATGTAACTATCCGTAAGACAGATATGATTTTTTTCTAAATGTATGAAACCCAAATTGCTGTACTTAAAATTGATTTTAAATCAATTGTTATAAACAAAAAATATTGACTTTTTAAAAATCTTACATTACTATACAAAACGAGCATCCTATACTGTTTCAGTACACTAAATGTTGAAAATGTTTAATCATTGAAAAGATTTTCTTATAAACAGTATTAATTTTTACTATGAAAATATTGTTTTAATGACATAAAATACAGACTTTATGTGTTGTATATCTAACATAACTAAACCTTTTACTGTGTACGACATTCTGCTGAGTAAAAAAATGTGTCTGTTGTGCTAGATGCGTCTGTATCGATTTACATTCTTGGTTTAACTGATAAATTAAATTTAATGTGAAAAACGGAGTTCATATTAGTGTTGTTTATCTTAATCGGTTTAGATTACTTTAAAAAAGCAAAAGTTTTGGCCAACAATCTCGTTTCATAAGTATTGAAATATTTAAAACCAGGGATATTACTGAATTATTCTTTCTTTTTTTAATAAAAACGAAACTAATTCAGTCATTTATGTTTATTAGCAATGTTTTTATATGAGTATCTTTAAAATTACAGTGCATAAGAGAAAAAAAGTAGATGCATTCGAAACATCACATAAAAACCAACGGTAAATTACTTTTGAAAACAATATTTAATATATATATATAAATAATATATATATAATAATATTTTAATAGGTAAAGAAAATAATGGCACAAAAATTAGGAATTCTTTTGCAAAACATTATAGACCATTTCTAGCGAGATATTATCTGTAACTATTTTCTTCTACATGCTTTAGACGTGCGTTCTTACACTATATTAAATATATAATATATATTATAAATAATATTTCCATATTATCAATACATCTTGATACTTCTATAATAAACATACAACGTTGAATAAACAGGATTCAAAGAGCCTTCAGTCGTAAATTTACTCATACTGTTTTCTTAGACCGTCTTTGTCATTTTCATACAGTTATCTTAAAAGATAAAAACAATAATTAATTGATAATTAAAAAGATAAGTAGGCTTGAAAAAAGTTTTGAAAATTCATTTAAGATATCTAAAATATACATTGAATATAATTTAATTGAAACAGAACAGTTTTTCTCGAGATGTTTATCGCTAAATCATTTTCATTTTTTGTGTATGCAATATCTGATTCATAAAAAGTAGAAAATGCCATTACTGTTGCTTCTTTACTTGGTTATATTCTAGGTTTGCGTGATCATTTAATTTATTTTATTTTATCTTGTGCCGTTCTGAATGCTTTACGAAAACAGAAGTAGAAAGTATTCTATTTTCGTGCAAAGACATGGTTTAATGAGTTTTATATAAAAAACGCATGCATAAATAATTTCTTTAAGTAGATGAAAAACGTATCTTGCACTCAAAATATATTTAAAATGTATTATTATAAACACATAATGTTGATGTTTTAAAATAAACGTGGTACACCTTAGGAAAAATTAGAAAACAAAGTCAGGCTTTTGTTTAGATCCAAGAGCAAACATTCTTTAAACAAATCTTTGGTCTGAGGTATATTTTCCAAATGAATATTCGAAAAGAAAATAACTGTCAGCTATTGATGTAGTACTGTCTTACAAACATATAGAGGGTGTCCGAAAAGTCTGGAAACGGTCAAATAACTCGAGAAATATACATCGGATTGAAAAACGGCAAAATGAATGTTCAATATTTTTGAAAAATCTATTTAGGGATATGAAAATTGCCCCCTCCCCCGGGGGGGAAGGGGGGCAAGTTTGAAATCTTAAATGATGATTCCCATTATTTATTGCAGATTCGGATTCTACGGGAAAAAATACGTAACTTTTGTATTGAACATTTTTTTCGAAACATTGTAGATGGCGCTGTAATCGAGTGCAATGCTGTGAGAATCGTTAGCATTGCAATGTCTGGAAATGCTCTAACAACTCGAGAAATATACATCAGATTGAAAATCTGAAAAATACGTGGTTAATATTTTAGGAAAATGGCACCTTTGATATCCCTAAATAGATTTTTCAAAACTACTGAACACGCATTTTTCCGTTTTTCAATACGATGTATATTTCTCGAGTTATTCGAGAGTTTCCAGACATTGCAATGGTAACAATTCTCATAGAATTGCACTCGATTACAGCGCCATCTACAATGTTTCGAAGAAAATGTTCAGTACAAAAGTTACGTATTTTTTTTCCGTAGAATCCGAATCTGCAATAAAAAATTGGGGTCATCATTTAAGATTTCAAAGTTGCCTCCTTTCCCCCGGAGGGGGAGAAGTTAGGGGGGGGGCAACTTTCATATCCCTAAATAGATTTTTTAAAAATATTGAACATGCATTTTGCCGTTTTTCAATCCGATGTATATATCTCGAGTTATTTGACCGTTTCCAGACTTTTCGGACACCCTGTATATACTTTTTCGAAAAAATTTATAGAGGGTTAGAAGTACAAACTTCTCGGAGATGACCATCCCAATCAATAACTTCATACTTGCTTAAATCCAACATTTTTATTTTTTACCCATTTTGATGCCAATTTATCTGACCAGCCTTAAACTAAACCTTAATTCAATTACAAATGATTTTGAAAGACTGCTAACAATAGTCCCTTTTCAAATACTATTTGCTTATAACAGTAACAGTTATTCACATTACACCACCACTGTTTATCCGGTTGAAGTTAAACTCTCATATCATGCCCATTAATACACGCTTTTTTTATGGCAGAAGAAAATAATCTTAAATCTAGGTAATCTCGTCAAGTTCTGACGATGGAAGATCACAAGTCTTCACAATTTTATTTTCCAAAATGCGTGAGAAAACAGAGGAATGGCAGTTAACTTATATGCTACATTAGAGAAATTCAAAATATTTATCCACAAAATAAATAAAAGTAAAATACGCACTTAACGTGCTAACGCGGCATTTCAAATCAAACGTGACGTCGCGCTTTTTTATGACTGATGTTAATTCTCATTGTTTCGCGATAGTTTTATATTATAGAATAAGATAGATCGGGTTAATAGACCAGTATTATTTGTTTATACTTTCTTCAAATGTGCTTTCTAACATTATTTGTAAGAATATTAAAATTAATCGTGTTTTCAAAATATACAAACAAATGTCTCTGTAGAATAGTAAACATAAAATTGTTGAATTCTATGAATTATTATTACCTACCATTAAAAGATCAAACTGCATCATTCAAAATATATTTTTAAATTTTAAATATAAATTATTTTCACAACCAAAATATTTATGTTATGTCTCAAGAATTTTATCATAAATGCTTCATAAGTTGAAAAAGAGAATCAAAATAGTTTACAAAATATCTTGATTTGTATGTTGTTTCAATAATAATGTCAGAATGATTTATGATGTAATTTAATAGTGATCAATCCATTGCATCAAATATAAATAAATAAATAAGTGGTTTGTATGGAATATATTAGAATATATCCATCAATACAATAATATACAAATACAATATGGCAGTAAAAAAAGTAGGTACAAGGATAATGTATTTTCTGAGACATCAAATGTATAAGAATAACTCATAGTGAAAATTTATATTTAAAATTAAAAGTTATCCTTTGTAAATAAGGTTTTATTTTTACAAAATCGATATTTAATACAATGTATACTTTATTCCATTTTATGTGAATTAAATTTATTAGTATTCTGTAAAATAGTTAGTCGAAACTTTTGTTTAATTTCCTTTAACCTTTCGTAAGTATACACATAATTTTGCATAGTAGAACTGTTGATAATAATATAACGTATATTCGGAAATATAACGCTCACCTTTTGAAACAAGAAAATTGATAAAATGTTACAGTGGAGCCTTATACGCATGGCATAAAAATAAAATATTAAAAATTAAACGTAAGAAACGGGATACCATGTACATGCACACCATATTCTACAGTAAGAATCTTGCAGTTCACCTGAAAGATCTACGTATATGAATTTCAATTTATTTAAAATAGTGAAACATTAGTAAAATATAGGGTGATTTTTTTTTTTTTTAGTTGTGAAAGTAAATCCCTATAACAAAAGATCCACTGAACCAAATGACCTGAAATTGCACCAGTATGTTTCCAAAGCAATGGGGATTTTTAGACGTGGTTGAAAAGAAAATCGCACCGACAGATGGCGCTGTAAGTTAACAGAAATAAATAATATCGTCAGGAGAGGAAAACAACGAACAGTACTTTGAGAAAATAAAACTTTATTACGCATATCAAAAACATACAGAAAGCAGTAATTGGTAAAAGGAACTGCAAACACCTTCGCAGAAACAGAACGAAATAAAAATATGGAGTAAAGTACGGAACAGCGCAACTAAGTCGAGATTTTCAATGTGCTGTGATTAACATTGCGAGGATATCCGTAGAATTATGAACACGAGGTATGCGTGCTTCACACTTTTACTGCCACTGTGCGCGTGTCGTACGCAAGCTCATCTGCCGACTTTACTGCATATACAGCGCCATCCGACGGTGCGATTTTAAGGGTTTTTTAATTTACGCCTAAAGATTTCCCATTGCTTTGAGAGCATACTAGTAAAATTTCAAGTCATTTGGATCAGTGGTTCTTTTGTTATAGGGTTTTACTTTCACAACTTAAAAAAAAATCACCCTGTACATTGCAAACGATTTTAATCCTTAATTTGTAATTTTGTGGAATTCTTTTGAGTGTCCGTGCAAATGAACTAAAAATTCTACAAACTTCATTTTCAATAGAAGACATGCCATATTAAACCTTAATAATATATATGAATTTCATTGCAATCAGAGTATATTTACCCGAGACAGAGTAAAAAGAGACTGACAAACGATCAGACAAACCGACGAAATAAACCATTTTCAACTATATTGAAAAGTACTAAAATAGTACTGTTTCACTTCTGCCTCGTCTTCCCCCCCACCCCTTCTTTTTTGTCATACTGAAGTTCCATATATTTAGTTTATTCAGAGGATATAAAAATCTTATACTTTTTCAAAATATGCATTTCAAATAGGTATGGTGTGAATATTTTTAGAAATTTTATATACGAGAAATTATCAAAGTGATATATTTTTTAATGTAATACATATATTATGTTTTTTCTGTATTGAATAGCTAATTTTATTTAGATATGTTATTTAAGAATTTGAAAATTTACAATTCTTTAGGAATGAAGTTAAAAACTATTTCGCTTTCTATAAAACTCAGAAGATTAGAATAAGCCTCTTATACATCATAATGTTCATGAATTTTGTCACTAATTATTCAATAAAAATTAAAATACAGTCTACTAATAACTAGGTTATGAAAATATATTAATAATACATATTTTACTTGTTTCATTTCTGAAAAATATATAAACTGTTTGCCTTTCGAATCGTCTAGAAATTGCTAAGAAATTAATTAATAAACGGTATGAAATAGTGTCTTCTTTTTTTTCAATTTGTGTTTTGAAATGTCCTTTGAAATTTTTCATTTGACGATTCGTTTATAAAAATATAAAATCTTCTTTAACAGATAAATAACAAAAATTAGTAATTAAAAATTATTAAATCAGTATTTAATGAATAAAGTTTCCATTAAACATCCTAAACTAAGTATAATAAATAATGCTTAGTGATATAAAAACAATTGATTGAAAACAAACTGCTGTGCAAAATGTATTGATTTATTAATTTTTAATATATAAATATATTTATTTAGATAAGCTAAAAGAATTATTATTCAGACAAAAATTTAAATAAATAGCAGTCTTTTATATTTTTGAAAGAGAATTAAAATGTATAATAGCTTAATAAGTCTCAAGTACAGGGTAATTTAAAAAAAAAACTATCCCGATATATGAGTCCTTAACTGTCACACCGTTCACAGAAACTGACTGAAATTTTGGTTTTAAGTATTTTGAAGTATGCGCTCAAAAATCGTATGAAAAACAACAGGTAAACTCTAACAGTTACGCTTACAGTGACAAAATTTTGAAAATTTTAAATGGCAACACCTATTTTTTTGTTATTGGAATGTGATCTGCATAGTGAAAAACCATAAAAAGCGTTGAAACGGAACCTGTAGCACGAAACATTGCCGGCGATAGACAGACTAAGAAGAAAAGGGAAAACAACGAATAAGGACACAGAATCAACAGAAAACAAAACATTTTATTGTGTTTCAAAAATTTTCCAAGTCGCACACGAAGACACGTTACATGCGGCAGATGGTGGATAGCACTGAATAATAAAATGTTTTACTTTCTGTTGCTTCTCTGTCCTTTATTGGTTGTTTTCACTTTTCTTCTTAGTCTCTCTAGCACCGGCAATTTTCGTGCTACAGGTACCGTTCCAACGCTTTTTATGGTTTTTCATTATGAAGATCACATTCCGATAAAAAAAATAGGTGTTGCCATTTGAAATGTTTGAAATTTTGTCACTGTAACCGTAACTGTTAAAGTTTAACTGTTGTTTTTCTTACGATTCTTGAGCGCATACCACAAAATACTTAAAACCAAAATTTCAGTCAATTTCTGTGAACGGTGTGATAGTTAAGGACTCATATATCGGGACAGTTTTTTTATAATCACCCTGTATTTTAAAGAGAAACACATTTGAAGAAAAAAAAGTTAAAAGAGAAAAATATATTTTGAAAAGATAAACTTGGTGCATAATATATATGTGCACCATTGCTTAAAAACAATATTTGAATAGAAATATTATTGCAGAGAGAGAATACATTTCTTTCCAAATTCCACCCCATTATTCAACGAAAATCAATCTGAAATAAACGTTTTGCTCATATTAGCCGTGATCCTGCTTTTGTAGATCATAAAAAGCGTGAAAATCGTAATATACTTTAAAGTATTAACCATTTTTAACAAGAAACTTACTGGTTTTAACCGTGCTCGTATTAGGCGAGTTAAATTCTATATAAAAAATATATATACATCTACACAATAAGCAAGAATCCTAATTAATAATCAAAACACTATTATCATATATATATATATATATATATATATATATACATACATACATACATACATACATACATACATATATATATATATATATATATATATATATATATATATATATATATATATACAGTGTCTCACATAAGTGATGGGACACTTGTGCTTTACAAAAGGAAACTAATCAAATAAATTAAAAAAACATGTACACATTTTTTTGTGGGTGTGTTTCATACTTAAATTTAGTAAAGATTATTACATAACTTACATTTTGTCAAAATATTAAAATATTAATTTAATAAAAATACAAATGTTTAGAACGGAGCAAAAAATAGCTCACATAAGTGATGGGACACCATTATATATGCAACAAAAATCGTCTGAAATAAGCAATAAAAATATTTTTTGGGGTTTTATTTTTACTTAAAAGCAATTGGCAATAATTTATAAAATCGTCTGCAGTATTTCTCTCCAGTTTGTTTTGGAATTTTTGTGTTTTTTAACTCTGTGTAGCCATGAATGCTAAACGAAAAGAAACTTCGCTTGAAATTCGAAAATTAGTTATTAATTTGCATATTGAACGTGGAAAATCTATTAGAAAAACTGCTGAAACAGTTAACTTGAGTCGTTCAACAGTTTTCAATATCATTAAACGATATAAAAAGAATCATATGATTCAGGATAAAAGAAGACCTGGCCGACCATCAAAGCTATCCAATAGAATAAAGCGAATTATCGTTCGAAATATTAAAAAAAATCCAAGAATTAGTGCTTCAAAAGTTGCTGCTGATTTACAAGCATTATATGGAATAATTGTTAATCCTGAGACTATTAGAAGGGTAATTCGATCTGCTGGATATCACGGTAGAGTAGCCAGGAAAAAATTCTTCGTAAGTGAAAAGAATAGAAAACTCAGACTAGCTTTCGCAAAATCCAACATAAATAAGAATTCTGATTACTGGAATAAAGTTATATTTGCTGATGAGAGTAAATTTAATATATTTGGTTCTGACGGTAGAATCTTGGTGTGGAGAAAACCCAGGGAAGAATTTCGCAAACAGAACTTGGTACCAACAGTAAAACATGGTGGAGGAGGAGTTATGGTATGGGGGTGTATGTCGTCCGCTGGAGTTGGTAATCTTGTTTTTATTGACAGTATAATGGATCAGTACAAGTATATTAATATTTTAAAGCAAAATTTGAAATCTTCAGCACGAAAAATGAACCTTCATAACGATTTTAAATTCTACCAGGACAATGACCCCCAAGCGCACTGCTCTGAACGTTAGACTCTGGCTGCTATATAACTGTCCTGAAATAATAAAAACACCACCACAATCTGCAGACTTAAATCCCATAGAGAATATTTGACAAGAATTGGAATCAAGAATTCGCAAACACACCATTTCTTCAAAACAACAACTAAAATCGGTGCTTCAAGAAAAATGGAGTAAAATCACTCCAGAAATCACAAAAAAATTAGTCGAATCCATCCCAAAAAGATTAAATCATGTTTTAAAAGTAAAAGGAAATCCAACAAAATATTAAAACCTTTTAAAAAGTAAAATTTTTGGATAAATATTTGATGGAAAAGTAAGTGTCCCATCACTTATGTGAGCCATTTTTTGCTCCGTTCTGAACAATTGTATTTTTACTAAATTAATATTTTAATATTTTGACAAAATGTATGTTATGTAATAATTGTTACTAACTTTAAATATGAAACACACCCAAAAAATTTTTGCACATGTTTGTTTATTTATTTTATTGCAGTTTCTTTTTATAAAGCACAAGTGTCCCATCACTTTTGTGAGACACTGTATATATATATATATATTTTTTTTTTTTTTTTTTTTTATCATATTTGTTTTTAGTGGATAAATATACAAAATATCCCACGTAAACAGTGATATTTAATTTATTGTTACAGTAATTAATATTAAATTGAAAATACAGTTAAAGATATCGAAATTATAAATTTACTAATTATTGTTATTTTTTTAAGTTATTCTTGTAATAAGTTTATGGAAACGTAACATTATACTGTTTCAACTCGAAATTTTTTTATTTATACACTACTTCTATAAATTGTCAAGTAAGCATTTTCGTGTTTAAGAAACATGTTCAACAACCAAACATGATAAATTAAATGTGTATAAAGGACAGTTATTTATTACTAGTGTACGTATAAATCCAGATACGCAGCTGAAAATGTTCATTTGAGATTTTGTAGTATCGGAAACGCCTATACTTTGTGCTCGCTTCGTATTCAGAAAACTTATGGTAACACTGTATTGTGTCAATGTAAAAACTTTTCGAAAACGCTCCCAAACATTACGGTCAAAATTTCGTTTCAGAATCTCTTCTTTTAGTATTGTAGCTCTAGTGTTTTCGAAGTTTCTGGAAATAAAGTAACGCATTTCGAACATAACGAAAAATTCATTATATTAAATTTACATAAACCTTCTTGCGAAATTAAGAGGCATTTCTATTTTTTTGCAGCGTAGGCAAAATTAAAATGATCACTTTTAATTAAAGCGATCTTAGCAAAAGCAGCGAATATTTATCGATTATGATATTCAAAATAGTTTTAAAACATAAGAAAAAAACAAAATCATATATCATTATTATTATGCTGAAATAATATAAAAACCTTTATCAATAACATTTCTTTCTCTATTTTCAGATCATCTTATTTGGGAATAATTTTTTTAAAAAATCTTCTCAACAGAAAATTGGGATACTTATATCACGCATTTTGCAAAGATCGTATTAAAATTACTTTAGTTAATATCCTGTCCCTGTAATGAAGTTCCATAAAAAATTTTAGTACTGATTTGTCTAAACAACAGAATAGAGTGAAGTACAGGGTGAAGTTGTGAAAGTAAAACCCTATAACGAAAGAACCACTGATCCCAATGATAGGAAATTTCATTAGTATGCTCCCAAAGCAATGGGTATTTTTTAGGCATGGTTAAAAAAATACTTAAAATCTCACCGACAGATGGCGCTGTATATGCAGTAAAGTCTGTACGAATGTTCTACTCCATATTTTTATTTCGTTCTTCTTCTGCAGCTGTTTGCAGTTTCTTTTCCCAATTACTGCATTCTGTATATCAAAAACATGCAGAATGCAGTAATTTTGCAAAAACAGAACGAAATAAAAATATGAAGTAAAACATTCGTACAGAACTGCGCAACTAACGCATATGATTTTCAGTGTGCTGTCCGATGTTTTCAGCTACGAGTTGGAAACGTGAAACCGCATGTTCCACAACAGAGTGAAGAGAATCCACTGTGCGTGTGTCTTGCTCAAGCTCCTCTCCCGACTTTACTGCATATACAGCGCCATCTGTCGGTGAGATTTTAAGTTTTTTTTTAAACATGCCTAAAAAATACCCATTGCTGTGGGAGCATACTGGTGAAATTTCCGGTCATTTGAATCAGTGGTTCTTTCGTTATAGGGTTTTACTTTCACAACTTTAAAAAAAAATCATCCTGTACATGGGAGGGTCAGAAAAAGTTGGGTAGACATCAGCATATTCTTTACCGGGTGTTTTAGTCTCCATTTTCCAAATTAGCTGACACCGATTTTATTTTGTATGTAATTCTGTTCCTGTGACGGTCATATTCATCACTTAGGTGCCTAACTATATGTTTTTAATTGTGAAGTTTCCTGATTGCTATTTATTAAACATAATCAGTTATTTTGGATTTTAAATATAAATATTGACAAAAGTGGAATACAATATATTTTATTTGTAAAGTAATATTTACATAGCTGCCAACTTTTACGCTTTTTTGTTACTTCTAAAATTTATTAGAAATTTTTGCCTTATGTAATCACACGATTTTGATTATTTACTATCAAATTTTAGTGCTAGGAAAACAGCGTAAAAGTTGGTAGCTATGTATTTATACTACAAAATATATTTATATTTGCCTAACAGTTTTATAGATACAGAAGAAAACTCTTATGATAAACTGAGTGTAAAACTAACACACTTTTTTCTCAGTCTATCTTTTACATTGTTCATCACATTTGCAATACTCTGTGCATGTCAAATATTGCAATTTACATTTACACATACGAATAGCACATGCTGTACAACTGCACTGTTTTAATAGTTCAGAAGACATTTTGTTAAGGCACAGATCAAACTTTAGTACACCATTTGCGTCTTTGTACCATACATAATCTGTTAGCTGCAGTCTTGTATCAGGAAAATAGATTTGTGTTAGATTTAAGCTAGATTTAAGCATTCCCGTTAAAAAAAAATACATCTTCGGATATGGCCATTTCTTATTCACAAAGATTAGGGTGTGAATATGTGTTTCTGCTTATGGAATGAATAACGAAGTTCAACATATGTCTTACATTTTGATGATGGATGTAAAACTTGAACATGCTATTCTTCTGATTTGTCAAGAGAGTTTCTTCAGACAGAATATTATCTTCTGCCAATCGAAGTAGTAATGTTTATCGCGATGCTTTTAGTGCAGATGGTTTTGTTCCCATCTTATTTGTGACATCACAAACTGTACGTATATGGGCCTTAATTAAAGTGTTGCAATGTGCAGTTCACAGTTGCCTCCCAAGTGTGTGTAGAGACACATAACACATTTTATCACCCATTCCCACTTTGATCCACAATACTTGCAATCTGTTACTGAATAGTTCAAATATACAGTGTGCAAAATGCTATCTATCGCCGACCTTTAATTTCTCAACAGTTGGTTGTAGACAAATAGTTCCAATTACAAAAGTGTTTAAAATGAGGTAAATATTTATGTTGAGGCGTTAATAAAGTAAAAAAATCGATTTTATAAAAAATATGAAATCTAACTTTTTATACGGTCCCCCGGTCCCTATAATTATATTTAGTAAATGTTTGCACCTATCATAACAAATACAACACAAAAAGTTTGACTTCTGTACGACAAAAATTGACACAGTTATTAAATTTCAAAGTTTGAGATTTTTTTCACATGATTTTGTCTTTCATTCAGGGGTCAGTTAAAAAATGAATTTGAGTAATTCGAGATCGAAACCAGGGTGCAATGTCCTTTTTACGGCGAAACAACCTTTAGCCGGTATGGCTAAATCGATGTATCACCAAAGAGGGTTATTTCATCTAATAATTTGAGCTGACTTTCAGGGGTCGTATACAAAACAAAGAATGATATGTGAAAATTAAACAAAAAAAATAAATATCAATTTATTATCATATTAGAAAACGGTCTACTATAAAAAATGAATACATCAAATACCGGAATCTACTAGAGATACTGCTCAAACTGTTCTCCGTTGGTGGCAATGCACAATTGAATGTGTAACATTACTGAGTCCTGGACACGTGGGAGCATAGCAGGTGAAACTGTGCGACAAGCAAGGATGATGCGCTGCTTCAGATCAACCAGAGAAGTAGGCTCAGTCACATACACCTGTGTCTTGATGTATCCCCAGAGGTAGAAGTCCATGGAGTCAAGTCCGGTGAACGCAGTGGCCACTCTATAGGACCACCATATCCAATGATCTGTTGACCTCGCCCGCACAGTACGACACCAGGTAAGCTGGTCAACGAACGTGTGGTGCGGTATATGGGGAACTCAGATTGTTGGACCCATCTTCTACGATGGAACCCTAACGGGCGAACTTTACCTGAACCTACTACAAAACACGGTACGTGACTGGTATGAAGAGCTACCTCTCCGAAATGCATGCCACTTGTGGTTTCAACATGATGGGGCCCCTCCGCATAAAGCATCAAACGTCCGTGCGTATCTGGCCAACGAATTTAGTCAACAGATCATTGGATATGGTGGTCCATTAGAGTGGCCACTGCGTTCACCGGACTTGACTCCATGGACTTCTACCTCTGGGGATACATCAAGACACAGGTGTATGTGACTGAGCCTACTTCTCTGGTTAATCTGAAGCAGCGCATCATTCTTGCTTGTCACACAGTTACACATGCTATGCTCCCACGTGTCCAGGACTCAGTACTGTTACACAGTCAATTGTACATTGCCACCAATGGAGAACATTTTGAGCAAGTATATCTAGTAGATTCCGGTATTTGATGTATTCATTTTTTATAATAGACCGTTTTCTAATATGATAATAAATTGATATTTATTTTTTTTGTTTAATTTTCATATATCATTCTTCGTTTTGTATACGACCCCTGAAAGGCAGCTCAAATTATTAGATGAAAACCCTCTTTGGTGATTTAGCCATCGATTTAGCCATACCGGCTAAAGGTTGTTTTGCCATAAAAAGGACATTGCACCCTGGTTTCGATATCGAATTACTCTAATTCATTTTTTAACTGATCCCTGAATGAAAGACAAAATCATGTGAAAAAATCTCGAACTTTGAAATTTAATAACTGTGTCAATTTTTGTCGTACAGCAGTCAAACTTTTTGTGTTGTATTTGTTATGATAGGTGCAAACATTTACTAAATATAATTATAGGGACCGGGGGACCGTATAAAAAGTTAGATTTCGTAATTTTTATAAAATGGATTTTTTTACTTTGTTAACGCCTCAACATGAATATGTACCTCATTTTAAACACTTTTGTAATTGGAACTATATGTCTACAACCAACGGTTGAGAAATTAAAGTTCGGCGATAGATAACATTTTGCACCCTGTATATAGAAGGATGCGAACAACCACATCAGTGTCATTTTATAGCACTATAAGGCATGTTATGCCCGACTAGATAGCAGAATTACAACCCCTCTTTTCTATGCTGTTTACTTCTTCAACAAAGTTTCGAAGGTCCGAGAAATATTGAATTTCTTTGTTCATTACTAATAATGAATCGTTGCTGTCATTGTCTCCTGTGATGGTTCCACTTATCACTCTAGTGAAGCTAGTCATTTTTACATTTCAATGAAAGTGACAGCAGAAGTCAATTGGAGCAACTCTTTGTTTTTACCTGAAGACCAGAATCTGCCCATCTTTATAGAAATAAGAGTTACGTGTTTTATTTTATCAGTTCGATTGAAATATATGTGTTTGCATTAGGAGGGGTGTCAGCATTCGGCTACTTTACCATATATTTAGAAAAAAATCATAGAAGAAGCAATAATTTATATAACCGTATTTTCATACAAATTAAAAAAAAAGCAGTATAAATTGCATTTTGAGAATAGTAAAACTCTAAGTATTTGCTTATGTGAGATTAAGGTATGACAATTTAAATTATTACATTGTAATTGATGTCAATATATACCGCTGTAGCAGTATTCTTTAGTTTTAATCAACTCGTATCAATTTTAAAATATCTTTTATCACCTATACTTATAACATTCTCTTTTAAGTTAGGTATGGGATTTTTTGGAAATTGAAGTAAATATTTTCATTCCTAATTTTTTTCTCGATGCGTTTTAATTTTGTTCATTGAATTTTCATTAGACATCGTTGCCTTTATTGGAGCATGTGTCGTAATCATATATTTTTAGATAAATCGCGTCTTTGAAAATAGCTATTATACGCTTTTTAAAATTTTTAATATTTATTTTATCTCATTTTTTCTTTTATTAAAACCTTAGCACAAGGCCTTTTTAACGTACAGGCCAACTAGGTCAGGACAATGGACACATCGCTGATGAAATCCGTATAATGAGAAAAAAAGCTTTTAAAAAGATTCTTAAAAATGCAGTTTTATGCAATTATTTGCACAAAAATTGGAAAATATTTCGGTTAATTGGCAACCGTATCTACACAAATCACAGTTAATATGCACAGTTGTACAAAGTCTCACTTTTTATTCACTACGAGATCTTCGAGTTAGAATTGCATACGCGTGCTTTAACTTGGCTCCCAGTGAACCTTTATCAGGAAATGGCTTATCCTTGATAGCAAGCATGTAATTCATTCCCAAGTTATGTGAAATTCAATCGGACCTACAGAATTTATAGAAAGTAATATTTTAGAAGTTAATTTGGTATGTATTCATTTTCAGTGTGTCAGTATATTTACATTTTCATATTAAAACATTTACTCTGGTCTTGGATTTGATTAGACGACTCCCCGTATTTCATTTATTTTTAAATCATTCTATTTTACCACGGTACGAGATATTTGTAATAATTAATTATTCTTTGATTATCTTATTCGTTTCAATGAAAAAATGAAAAAAGTGCCTTTAACTGGTAAAAAGAAAATAACGTTTTATCAATATTAATAATCTTTTCTGAAATTTATCCACAAACTGGAAATAATTTAAAGTAACCTTTAAAAAAGAGTGGATACGATTAAATGTGCTATCACTCTAATTGGTCTTAAAATTTTGGTAATGCACTTAACTAAATATTTTTTATATCGTTCAATTTACATCTTATTTAACTAGAAATTATTTAGCTTATATCAGGTTTTTCAAATGTTTTATAAATATGATGTTTTACTGAAATTATGCTTTTAAGGATTGCTTTTGCAATATTTTTTAAAAAAGTAGAGCACTTCACTTTTCTCTTAAAACTAGCAAAATTGTATAGCACTTCTTTTTGGATAATTATTCAGTTTATATCAAGATTTTTCTAAAGTTTTATGAAAATATAGTTTTACAGAAATACTTTTACAAGATCTACTGGATCTGCATTGTTTCTTTAAGAAGTGGAACATTTCAGTTTTTTGTTAAAGATCTTATGTAATAAAGTTGTACAGCACATCTATTGAGATTAGCGAGTATTAATTCCTATTTTCAGAAATGGTTTTGGTATCAGTAGGATATTCCAAGAAGTACATAATCTATTGCGGCCCATTGTGAAATACACGGGAATGAAGCGACTGACCAACTAGCCAAAAAAGGAACTAAAATAATACAAACACCAAGCAATGAAATACCTTTCAATTCAATATCAAGAATTATAAAGAGAAAAATGGATTATCAACATGAAAGAAGAAAACTAAGTGAAATCGAAAATAAAGAATGGAAAAATGCAATATCTCATGTCCTTACAGCACCAAGAAAAACAAGTGTTGCCTTATTTAGACTTGCCACGGGACACGATTGTTTACCTAATTACCTTTTCAGATTTGGTATTCTTGAAAGTCCAAATTGCCCTATTTGTGGAGAGGATGTAATCCTGAAAGCACAGCATTTACCAATGTGCCCCACACTATCAAGTAACAGAACATCTGACAGATATTGGGAGGCCAGGGAACTAATGAGGACCTCAGAACATCAGCCTAATTGATTGTATTACTGTTTACAGTTGACTTTTTGTTTTCTCTAAAGTCTCTATATGTAACTCTTGTTTAGTTTGTTGTTCTGTTTATTCTTCAATAGATTTGGTGGCATATAATACTGTATAGATGTTTGTCTAAGTGCTATTTTAAAGGTAAATTTTTTCAATTTTGAAGGTAAGCTGTGATGCGTTTATGGTGTAAACCACTTTTTCCGATGTCCAAAAGATGTTTTTTTTTTCTTTTTTCGCGTAAGGTACTTTTATACGCTAAAATATCATATTTTTTAATTCGAAATCGATATTAAATGTAAAAAGAAATTTTTCGAGCTGTTGAAGTGGAACACGCCATAGCAAATAAACCGTAACGTTTTATTTTTATCAGAGAAGAACTTTCAAAATCGTTGGACACTCTACCTCCTCCAATTTGTAATCAATCAATTTTATGTTTTTTGAAAATTAACTGTCACATATTGTTTAGCGAAATAATAGGTTTTTCGGTGTATTTCACTTTTCTATATGTAATCTTAAGTAACAAAATGTTTAGTTGAAAATTTACATTTTACTTTGAATTGGCAACATTTCACTAAAAAATGCATATTTTGTAAAATTGCTAATGTTTCTAGTAGCTTTTGGACAAAATAAAAACTATTTTGTTTTAACTCATTGTTCTAGATTAAGTCTATCGTGACTTGTCGAACCCTGAACCAGAGCTTGTTTTTTCGTGTCGCTTTCGCCAAATTACTGTCCAAACGTCTATTTTTAAGTCAACTAATAAAAATTCAAATTCTCTACTTTAATACATGTATAATAATTAAAGGTAAATGGATTTGTATATCATTAAAATTCATTCCTGAATAAAAGTTAAATTATAAGGTGCCAAAGTGATGTTATCTCTTAATACATTAAAACAATGAGCGACATTTTTGTGGAGATTTAATTTTTATTTTGGGAATAACTCTAAATGTATACTATAATATATTTTTTAATAAAAAACTTGATGTATCTGATAGAAAACAAATATAAATCTCATTAAGTATGTATTAAATTTAATAGTGCATTAATATATAAGTAATATTTAATATATAATTAAAAATTAGAAAACTATTTTAACGACCAATTATTTAATGTACAGGGTGTCCATAATTAAACGACCCTACTTTAAAGTTGTCTACAGACAAAACTATTGGTCAGAAAGTTGTGAAATTTTATGGAGAACATAATGAAGGGATGGGAATTTGTTTGAGCGAAAAAAAAATTAGTTCAAAATTTCGCCACCAGAGGGCGTTTTTGTAGATAATTTTATAGATAATTTAGCGTAACATTTAGCATACATTTACGATAGTTTAAAAATTTTATTAGAACATATGTTCCACATTACGGACATCATTTTCAGCTACCATCTGGAATCGTAAGATAGCATGTTCCACAGTCGTCCGGAGTGTGTTTTGGGAAATGCTAAGAATATGTCATAAAAAAGTTTTTTTGAACATCTTTTGCTGTAATAAAATTTGTAAACTATCGCAAATATATGCTAAATGTGTAATTCATTAAAAAAAACGCCCTCTGGTGGCGAAATTTTGAACTAATTTTTTTCTTTGCTGAAACAAATTCCCATCCCTTCATTATGTTCTCCACAAAATTTCACAACTTTCTGACCAATATTTTCGTCTGTAGACAACTTTAAAGTAGGGTCGTTTAATTATGGACACCCTGTACTTTAAATTTATTTAACATCATAAAACTTTTAATGTGCATAATATGTGTTTCTTCCACTTTAAAAGAAAATATGAATTAGAGTGTTGAAAGCAAAATGGAAATTCGTTTTTAAGCTATACCTAACTTAAATGTAAATATAAAAACAACTTTAAGGTAATGTTTTTCTTTCCATTAACGTTTAGAGAACATATTAATCAAAAATCGATATTAACTTACGTAGTGTTAGAAACATTTTATATTGCAGTAATTTGTCTGAAGGTGGAAAATATAAGAAATATAATTTTTTCTGTAAAATAGTATTTTCCAGGAAAAAAAAATAATAAACAAGTAGATTATTTAAGTTCGCTTTATGAGAATAGAAATTTGAATTGAAATTGGCTGTTAACATTCGAAACATTGTCTGAAGCACTTCATTTTTATATTGAAAAGTCATAGAAATATAGCATTTTCTTTTGTACAAGTTTCGTTTCAGGGGTTGTATAAAACATTTGAATGGATATGGCTGTAAAGGGAAAAATAAGAATTGGCTTTAAAAATCTCAACTGTAGCATCCATTTTTTTTTAAGAATACATGAAAAGAAGATATTTTGAGATATACATAAGAAATTCCTGGTGTCGAAAAAGTTATTATCTTTCGAATATAGAATCAAAAACAGATAAAATATTTTAGTGCGCGAGAGAAATATTTTCACATTTATTTATCTAAAAAAAAATGGATTTTTACGTAACATCTTATTATATAAAAAGAAATGTCCCATGGATGAATAAAAATGATTTAGACATCAATATCAAGAATCGGGACATTTGTAAGGTATGTTCAACCTTTCATTATATGTCGGTAATGTTTTGATTGTAAATACTTTTGTCGCTTCTATAAAGCTTTCCCTTTGATTTAGGTTTAATTTTGTTTTCTGAAAATTTAAGTAAAATAAATACAGAAAATACATTTATAACAACTGTATTTTTTTATGCGGTGTTTACTTTATATCTTTTTTAGGTAAAATTATTGATTCAACATATGTTCAGTTGACTTGCAATAAAGTGGTAAGACTGGTGGGGGTAAGACTGGTTTAAATAACTTTAATCCGCCGTGCAGTAATTCTCTGATATCATACCGATATCAAAAAGTTTTATCATAGCTGCCAACTTTTACGCTTTTTTGTTATCACTAAAAATTAATAGAAATTTTTGTGTTAATAAATCACAAGATTTCGGCGATTTAATAAGGTAAAATTTACTATGAAATTTTAGTGGTAGGATAAAAAGCGTACAAGTTGGCAGCTATGCTTAATTATCTTTTAATATTATAGATTGAATATCATAGCACTTTCACATTGCAATAAACATAAAAGAATTGAACGGTGTGAATAAAGCTTTTCAAATAGTTGTATTTTGGGATTGTAGAAAAAGTAGTTCAAAGAGACCTGTAATTATGTTCAGATTTTAAATATCCATACAAATTCAGCACATGTGTGTATCTGAGTATAATATATACCGCCAGAGTCCCAAAAAAGGGGAAGGTTTCGTTTCAAAAGATTCAAATAGTCTCGTTAGTCTGTTCATAGTTCCAAAAATAAAAACAAATCATGAAATTCGTATCTGAGTGCGGCTTGTACTATAGGACTTCTCAAAACGTGGAAGTTTTCGCGGAAAAAGGAAAATGAATGGTTCAAACATACCCCTTAGTCTGTTCACATTTTAAAAAAGTCACATAAACATATAAGAAATCGTTGTATAGGAGTGGGTTTTTCTCCATAAAATTTGTCAGAAATGTGGAAGTGTATGTTGCAAAAGAAAAATAAATAGTACTAAAAGACCAATTAGTCAGTTCAAATTTCAAAAATCATAAAAATTAGAAAATATATCGAAGTGCAGTTTGGACCATAAGACATATCAAAAAGTGGAAATCGTCGTGGCAAAAGAATAAAATGTTCAAATAATCTCATTAGTCTACATTTCAAAAAGAAAAGAAAATTTCGTCATTTGGAGAGTAGTTTGAACTATAAGATTTGGTAAGTGATCTAAATGTTTGTAACAAAAAGAGCTAAAAAATAATTGAACTAATTGTATATCTTTTTTCATAAAATCTTCATTTTGACTAGTCTTTTGGTACAATCCGTACTTAGATACAACAACATCGTTATGTAAATGTACTTATTGGGCTCCTTTTTAATTACAGAAAAAATACGGAGCAAAATATAAATTCGTTTAAAGTTATTTTACAATACATGCATTTTATGCAATTTTATATGGAAGTATTTTATATTTTTTTCTTTTTCTGGTGACAAGAAAAATGATTCACATAAACTGTTAAAAATATTTTTCAAAATAAAATAATAATATTGCGTTTGTCTGTCTTTTTCAAAAGCAATCACACATATTTAAATGTATTTGGTTATAAAGCAAAGAATGAGAATAGTTATGAAATAAAGTTCCAACTGTTGCATCAAGTTTTTGTAAATTTCGGGAAAAGAACATTCTTCTTGATAACTGTAATGGCCAGGAGACCGTCAATTCTGAAACAGTTATTATATTTTCAATCTTTCGAAAATAGATGCCCACACATATTGTACAGTATTTTAATGCACAATAGATTTGTTTTTCCTTTTCAGTTATACAGAAAAGCAATGGGAAAGAATCTCTTCTATTTTTGGCAGATCCCCAATTTGAATTTCGAATTGTTTCTTGCGTAGAGAAACACTGTATAGCCGCGAATCTTAATTTCTTAGTTCACGCTGACCCCTTTTCGCATTTACTTTGTCTACGCGGACCCTCAGGATGTGAAATTGAAATTTTTAGCACATTGAATATGCACTAAAAAAGATATACAGTCAAATGTGTGAAAGTGAACCCTGTTTATAATGGGATCCTGTCTTAAACATAAAGAAATCATGGTCACAACGAATGGAAAAAAATAAAATTTTACCTAATAAGACGGAAACATGTCTGAAATGGAAATTTTTTCAAGCGTCCAGCGATTCCGTTTTCACACTTTTTACTTTCTTCTATATTTACAAGAAGAAAGCATTGGATACATGAAAATTTTCGACTTCTGGTTTTCGACGGATTTATACGTTTTAGAAAGTCCTGAACACGATTTGACTATTTTTAGAAAATGTCTGTCTGTATGTGACAAAAATTTGTGGGCGCTCTATCTCAAGAACTGATGCACGAAATTTAATAAAACTTTAGATTCAGTTAATCCCTGATATGAATTGATGCTGATTAGATTTTGGTAAAATTCTCCCATTAGGTGGCGCTGCTATGCTGCATTTTTCGGGATTTCCGCAGTAGCTCTATCTCAAGAACTAATGCAGTTATTTTCATCAAACTTCAGATTCAGTTAGACATTGACCTAAATAGATACTGATTACGTTTTGGTGTAGATATCCCAACAGGTGGCGCTGCTATGCTACTTTTTTCCTTATTATCACGATACCTCTATCTCAAGAACTAATGCACGGATTTGTATCAAACTTCAGATTCAGTTAGACATTGACATAAATAGTCGCTGATTACGTTTTGGTGTAGTTATCCCAACAGGTGGCGATTCTATATTACTTTTTCAATGATTTTTACGATAGCTATATCTCAAGAACTAATGCACGGAATGTCATCAAACTTCAAATTCTATTAGACCTTGACATAAATTGATGCTGATTACGTTTTGGTGCAAATAGCCCAACAGGTAGTGCTCCTATGCTACTTTTATCATTATCACCATATGTTATATCTCAAGAACTAAAGTACGGATTTTCATCTAACTGCAGATTCAGTTAGACGTTGACATAAGTTGCTGTTGATTATAGGTTTTGGTCTAAATCTGCCAACAGGTAGCGCTTCTAAGCTACATTTTGCAGGATTTACGTGATTTAAGAATAGTCATGTCTCAAGAACTAATGCACATAATTTAATTCAGTTAGACCTTGATATAAATTTCGGCTGATTCTTTTTAGTGTATGCGAAACGTGTGTGAGATGCATGAAAGTTTTGGGATTGGCACATCCGGCTAGTTTTGTATAATTTAATGATACTGTATTACTTAGAAGTGTTTTTAGTTTCTTTGATTTCGTACGCAAGTCCTTTCTCAGGAGTTATAAAAATTTACACTGAACAGGAGACATTCGCAGACACTCTAAAAATAGGTTATGGATTTCCTGAGAACCACGGACCACAGTTTAAAACGGCTGTTGTAGAAGATTCAGACAGCAAATTTAAGAGAACACATACTGTTAAAATTAAGAAAAACGTATTTGTAACAAAACCCTGATAAATATATTTTACATTCTTAGATTTTTCACCTTTTAGAAATATTGTAAAGTACGTTTTTCTATAAAATATTATTACTTTCTTATATCTTTACCAGAAGAAAGTATTGGATTCATGAAAATTTGACTTCCGGTTTTTAGAAGGTCCTGAACACGACTGGAATGTTTTTAGAAAATGTCTGTCTGTGAGTGTCTGTCTGTATGTGACAAAAATTTTTTGGACGCTCTATCTCAAGAACTAACACTCTAATTTAATAAAATTTTATGTTCAGATAGTCTCTGATATAAATTGATGCTGATTAGTTTTTAGTAAAGATCGCCCAGCAGGTGGCGCTGCTATTCAGAAATTTTCCCGATTTCCGCAATAGCTCTATTTCAAGAACTAATGCTCGGAATTTAATAAAACTTTATATTCAGTTAGTCTCTGATATAAATTGGGGGCCGATTAGTTTTTGGTAAAAAATCGCCCATCAGGTGGCGCTGCTATGCAGTATTTTTCGCAATTTCCGCAATAGTTGTATTTCAAGAACTAATGCTCGGAATTTAATAAAACTTTATATTAAGTTAGTCTGTGATATAAATTGGTGCTGTTTCTTTTTAGTGTATGCAAAACCTGTGTGAGATAGAAGAAAGTTTTGGGATTGACACATCCAACTAGTTTTTAGTGGCAAGGTGAAACATTTCAATGTATTTGATTTCAATGCAAACAATGAGAATAGTGTTAAAAAGTCTCATATTACCATCAAGTTTCCGAAGAATAAGGAAAAAGAACGTAATTTAGATGGTTTGTAATGGTTAGGAAACTGTCAGAATTCAAACGGTTATTCTCTATTTTATCTTTTAGTACACGAAAAAAACTTTTTCCGTTCATTTAAGCGGAAAGAAAATAGGAAGAATCTCTTCTATTTGCGATTAGGCCTCATTATACAATAGAAAATGCTCGATGCACGAGGGAAACATACAGATAATTTAGATAGCAAAAAAAAAAAAAAAACTTTTTTAAAAATACGTTTTTGTCATTATCTTTTTGAAATGATTTTCTTTTCTTTTTTTCTAGAACAACATTTTGGATGGTGGGGTTTGTCAGAATATTTAATATGTGTTAATATACATCATTTAAGATATATTTACGTTTTTCAATAGATTTTCATTAAATGATATTTTAATTAACGAAACAGATACATATAAATAAATCAAGAAATAGTGTAAATTATCAATAATATATATACCGGGTATCCCAAAAATGACTGATGGATTTTAAAATTCAATAACTAGCAAACGGTGACAGATATTTAAAAAATTCTTGCAGGAGAGTTATGTATGATGTCGGGAGTTTTTTTACTGTGATTCTTGATTTTAGTTCTAATTTCAAACAATAGAGGGCGCTGACAGCGGTTAGGGCTCATTCGAGGCCGAAACTGACGTCCCTCAGCATTGATGCGAAGAAAAGAGATTAAGGCTATGGAGTGGGTATCATTAAGCACAATCTTGCTCTTAGCCCCGATTCTGAACTCATTCGATATGATTTCAATGGAATGCGTTGTTGCCATGGAAACAACAAATTCTTCGATAGTGGAATACAGCGTTCAGATCAGGGCATGAATTTAAAGAGCAGTATTCGAGTTGCAGGCAATTTTACATTTATGAAGTTTTATTTTCCCGGTTTAATTACTTTTTATGGCCTGATTTAAAGAATATTTTATTCAGAGTATTTTAAAACTATTAGATGAAATGAACCATTTTCAATAAATAGTGTACACTCTTTTAAAAGTACTCAATTGCGTAGCAAAATAACGAATGAAAACGTGACGGACTCGATTCCTGTGCAGCTGTCACATACCTGCATTGCCGTCATTTCGCAAAACTAAATTTTCATATTGGTTAGATAAAATTCCTATAAATACTGATAAATGTAAAATCGCAAGAAAACTTGAATACTGCTTGTTAAATTCATGCCCTGATCTGAACGCTGTATTCCACTATCGAATAATTTGTTGTTTTCATGGCAACAACGCATTCCATTGAAATCATATCGAATGAGTTCAGAATCGGGGCCTAAGAGCAAGATTGTACTGGCGAATGAGACCCACTCCATAGCCTTAATCTCCTTTCTTCGCATAAATGCTGAGTGACGTCAGTTTCGGCCTCGAATGAGCGCCAACTGCTGTCAGCGCCATCTATTGTTTGAAATTCGAAATAAAATCAAGAATCGCAGTAAAAAAACTCCCGGCATCATACATAACACTCGTGCGACAATTTTTTAAATATCTGTCACCGTTTGTTAGTTATTGAATTTTAAAATCCGTCAGTCATTTTTGGGACATCCGGTATATATACTTACCTCAAAAAATCAGTTTGTAGGAAATAAAACTTTATGTAAAGGACACATCTATATTCTTTGACACATACTTTTTACTTTCTTCTATCTTTACCAGAAAAAAGTATTGGATTCATGAAAATTTTGGAATTCCGGATTGCGACGGATTTATACGTTTTAGAAGGTCCTGAACACCATTTCACTGTTTTAAGAAAATGTCTGTCTGTGACTCTGTCTGTATGCGACAAAAATTTTGTGGTGCTTTACCTCAAGTGCTAATGCACGGAATTTAATAAAACTTTAAATTCAGTTAGTCCCTAATATAAATTGGTGCTGATTAGTTTTTGGTGAAAATCGCCTAACAGGTGGCGCTGCTATGCTGCATTTTTCAAGATTTACACGGTTTTGGCGATTGTCATATCTCAAGAACTAATGCACGGAATTTCATAACGCTTCAGATTCAGTTAGGTCTTGATATAAATTGGCGCTGATTCGTTTTTGGTGTATGTGAAACCTGTATAAGAAAGCAAAAAGTTTTGGGATTGGCCCATCTGACTATTTTTATTTGTTGTTGTTGTTTTTTTGCATTTCTGAATCTGGGATTAAATCATTATTTTTGAATCAACATGTAATTTGTCCGGAAAACAGAAATGCATTCATATTTTTCACCTATTTTTATTGTTTGCACTTTTATATGGAATTATTATTTTTTTAAGCTGTCGAGGAAGAGATAGATGATTCTTTTGATACTAACACATAGTTATCTTACCCCTACTACTTTTGTTACCTTACATAGTTATTGTACCTTTACTACTTTCTAAAGGTATAAATACTAAATGAAATATTACATTTTCTGTGAAAATTGTTTTTCTAACGGCAATAAAATACATTTAGTTGTAAAGCAAAGAACGAGAAAAGTATTAAAAATATCCCAAATGTAGCATCAAGTTTTCTATACTTCAAAAAAGTCATTCCTACAGATATATTGTATTACAGGAAGCCGTCGGTGTTGAAACATTTCTATCATCCAAATATTGAATTCAGTACAGATTGTAAAGTATTTTATTGAACATAACAATTGTATTTCCAATCCAATCATATAGAATGGAAAAGAAAACAAGTGGGTAAGTGTGATCGAAGATCGCTCAAAGGGTTTCGTTTAATATTCCTTTCAAAATACTTTATCCTTTCTTTAATAAATTCTCTAATAAATTCATCCAAATTTCATTTAGGAAAAAGGAAAAAAAGTCATGTTTTTTATAAAGTAAAAATTTACCGGTCTATTTTTTTTCTTTTTTTCGAATATCTAAACCATTCCGATAGCGGTCTAAGCCCGCTGTTCTATTCTCTCACTGTAATATCTGCCATGCGGACTAAATGCGATATTTAAAAAAATAATTTCAAAATTAAACATGTTGTACACCTTCAAAATTTTGAAATATGCGAATATTTCCATAATCGGATTTTTATCACGATTCAATATGTTTCTCAAACTCATATATTTACTATTCTCTGTTACTCATATTGATACACGCTTTGTATTATTCTGAAACATTTGAAAAATTCGTTAAACTTCCAATAGGACGTCAGATTTTCTTTTTAATTCTATAATGGCGTGATATTAATCTGTTTTGTGCACATACACATACCCCTTCTATTATTGAGAAATCTTTCCGTTTTATGTTTTACTAGCGGCCCTCCCTCGCTATGCTTCGGGTTAACCTTGAAAACCTTCATCTCTTTGTGTTTTCTGTAGACCTTTTTAATGTGTACAATAATTAGTACATTATTTTGATAACTCTTGTAGGGTTCAGCCTGCGTTTGCAATGTATAAGCGGAAAAAATGAAATTATTTACGATATCACATTAAAAACCTCAAAAATAACTGTATTTCTCCACTATTTAATGGATGTTATTATACATATAAACCTTCCTCTTGAATCACTCTATCTATTAAAAAAAACCGCATCAAAATCCGTTGCGTAGTTTTAAAGATTTAAGCGTACATAGGGATATAGGGACAGAAAAAGCGACTTTGTTTTATACTGTGTTAAGATTACCACTATGACGTCAATCAATTTTATTTCATATTAATCTTTTTTTCAATTGTTGATACTTTTTATTTCATTTTTCACGGGGAAATCGTCTGATAGAAAAATAATTAATGTAGAAAGATTTTCATAGTTGATTTTTAATTTTTGGCAGCGGCTATAACGAAAAATGTTTACATGTAATAGGAAAAGGCTGTTAGAATTTTGGTTTTATATCTCTATTTATTAAAATAATACGAATTTTTCAAATTTTAATATTTTCAGCTCTTTACAGCAGGTATTCTGATTTATGCACAAAGTTTCAACTCTGTAAGTTAAATAGTTTTCGAGATTGGCTCTGTGACAGACAGACAACGGAGCGGGAGCAATAGGGTTTCGTGAGATGAACGAAACCCTAACAAAATATCTTCTGTTTGCTCAGGATTGCCTTATAGAATTCAAAATATTCGATGTACTTACAAACGATGAAAATGCTATATACTGCAATTTTTAGAAATATTATCTTTTAAAATAAACTTATATCTGTCATGCATCTGCAACCTGTCATGAATTTATTTCTCTCGTTCTAGAACATGTATCTAAAGATTAGGTAGGCAGGAGGGGAGGGGGGGTAATAACGTAATATTTCAAATTAGTCAAGTTATGATATTGAAAAATATACTTACCTTTTTTTTTATCGTTATTACAACAAATAAAGGTACATTTATGTTAGCAGGATGAAGGTAATATTCAAGAATGATTGAACCCATTGTCACCTTTCATATCGCATTTATTTCATTTAAAATATAAACTTTTCAGTAATTGCATATAAAATGCATTACTGCTATTTAAAATATATTTATTACATACATTTAAAACCTATGCCTTTCTCTCATTTCACTTAAAATACTATATAGATATATATATATATAAATAAAAATAAGAACTAAGATATGAGAATTAATAATAATAAGGATATTATTATTATTATTATTAAAACATTTTATTTTATTCTCAAAGTATTGTTTTAAAAAATCATATGAAAAAAATGCTATCTGCGAGATTTATGAAGGGCTAACAGAAAAGTACCCAAATAAAATTGAAAATCATATTTTACCTAATTTTCTTTTGCAATCCTATTCATTCAGCATAAATATACTTGAAAATAAAACAAACAGCATTAATTATCTGCAAAAGTGAAAATCAACATTTCAAAAAAATTCACAAGAATAGAGTAATCAGAGTTGCCAAGTCTCCGGCTTTTTTGACACCGGTATTTTAGTACAGAAAATGTTGTTTTATGTAATCGGAACATTCTGCGATTTAAAAGAACAACATTTTCTGTAGGATAATACTGGTGTTCAAAAAGCCGGAGACTTGGCAAGTCTGGAGTAATTCTTTCCCAAAAACGAAAATTTCACTTTAAAATATAACTCATCTATGCAGCTTGTGACATGTCCTTCACAACTTCCAATTTGAATGAAAGCCGTGACACAACAATTATTTTATAACTTTAAACAAGGAATATTAGTAGTGGAATGGGTAGATAACCTTAAATTAGGAAAGACTGAGAGAAGGGAAATCCTTTCCCAAACTTTTTACACTATAACTCGCTTAATTCGGCTATCAATGTCATCACCGTTCATTATGCAGAAACCTATGAAATCCACTTTTGAATATAATATGAAGTACAAATGGAATCTCGTGGATCCTTATGCTTTTTTACTTGTAGAAAAACGCAAAAAGATCATCAAATAGTTGTTAAATCTCAGCCGCCGATTGTATCGATAACTACTTTTCAGGAACTCCACTCGCATTCTACTCGTGACGTAAATCACACGAGAGAATTCGATTACCCGTATGCTAGATTTGTTCAAAATGCGCTGAATCCATCTACCTCCGCACTATATATAGCTACTACACAACCTAATTAACATACCATTGCAATAATAACCGTGACAATGAGGTTTCCGGAGACACATACGTATTTTGCGAAACTTCAAGAATGACAGAATAGATAGTTCATTCGCGCACAAATATTAATATTTTAGGACGATGCAATCGCACGAAAAACCTCAAAACTCACTTTTCAAATAGACGAAACTTCATACAAGTGTAGCTGTGCACTCTGTCAAAAGCCTGCAAAGCAATGTCATAGTATAGTACAAATTCTGTAAAATTTTAAATCTATGACAAAAATGAAATTTTCTCTACACAATTTTTTGCTTTGGCAAATAAAAACGTTCGAAAATATCTTGATGTAAAACAAAAAAAATGAGATTAATATTTACAAAGCCTCAACCGTTTCATCAAGTTTTTACAGGATGCGGGAAATAAAAAATTCTTCTAGATGTTTTTGACACATAGGCAACTGCCGCTGTTGAAGCAATACTCGTCTTTCTATTCTTCGAAAAAAAGAATTCAATGCAGTTTGTAAAATAGTTCAGATCACAAAAAAGAACATTTTTCCGCTCTAGTTATACAGAAAAGCTTTTTCTATATAGAGACAGGATTTTATTTCACCTTTCGAATTCTTCTATTGTTAAGAAAGCACTGAAGAGGATTTAGACAACTGTCTTAAGAAGCGCGAATTATTTAAAACATGTTCATGTTTTTATTACCATCCTATGATATTCTTATAATTTTCCAGAAAGATTCTGTAGAGGATGGTTTAGTTTTTTTTAATGATATGGGGCTGAATGATATTTAAAATGGGTTTGATTTTTTTCTTTAGTTACGAGTATAGCAAATGAAATTTAAATAAATAAGTATATTGACATAATTATATAAAACAAAAACTTTTTCATTATCAGAAAAAGTGTAAAAAAAATATTAACACATATATAAGATAAGTACAATGTTGTACAAAAAAAGTCAACCTCCCTCCTTTATTTTTTATAATTATCTGGATTTTAAATGTAATAGTAGGCATAACACCTTTTATAGTTACTTAAGATTTCAACCATATAGTAATAGTTTAACTTTTAAAATATCAAGCAATCATTTTTTGTTAATATTAAGTGTATCCATAATGTTCATCGATCCTTAGAAACAATTAAAACATATCTACATAGCTCACGCAAAACAAGGAGCATATGGCTTTAAACAGATTATGCAAATATTTCCACTGATAACTAGTGTAAATCAAAACAGCCATAGTCTAAAGTCTAAAGTATCACAAAAAGCAGAAAAAAGAAAACACCATTTCTAAATTAACATTCATGTTTTGTGCTAGAAAAAGTAAATAAGTGCTGAAATCGCGCTTTCATAGAAAAAGATTTAGTTATCATAAACACAATTTTTCACCTACTCAAAATTTTCTAACTATTAAGCTGATTACTTTTTCCGAATATATAATGCATTAGATGTTATTATTTATTTTATCAAAAAATGAAGAAATCCACCAAATTTCCATTGTTTAAATTTTGTACTTAGAGTGATATTTTAGTTAGGATACATATTAGTAACTTAAGTAACTTAAGCTAGTTAGCATATATAATAAAAAAAAAACAGAAAAAAAATTAGTTTAAGAATCTTAAAAGCCTACACTAGTAGAAACCCACAAGCTAATGTTAAACCTATAGGTGAGGGGGTGAGGAAGATTTTCAAATTCCTCGCTTGAATTTATTTATTTTTACATAGGATAACTAGGGTTTGCGATACTTTTAAGTGGATACGTTTTTACTTTTTCGATTTTGGTTGCAGATTTTATTATAAAGTTACTTTAACTTTTGGAACCCGGTTCCTAAGAATAGTACCCTCATTTTAAAAAAAAGAAGAAAAAAAAACTTTAATTAAAATGGGAACAGTTGAAACTTACAACATTAGTCATCGAACCCAAATATCGTACAACAAAAATATTTCACAAATCTTAAATAGTAAGAGAGACATTTTAAAAGAACGCTCCTATAAGTTTAACATTAGCTTGCGAGTGTCTTCTCGTAGCTATTGTAGGTCCTTAAGAACCTACAATAGTGTTATTATTCTATAGTGTATGGTCTTATTCTAAAGTCAAACTTTTAGAGAAGAAAAGGTGACCGATGTAAGGTCCCTATTTTCGTTTGTAATGATTTATATCTACTTTCACTGTAAACAGATTGAATGGATGTTTTAAGAGCATCATTGTTGAGAGTTTTTATGAAAAATTAGCATACTATCAATTTATACACGGACTTACGTTTAGCTATGAAATAAATTTTACGAATAGATTAAATCTCAACCGTACACAAAAACTTATTAAACTATAATCATAAAGTTTAAAAATAGAAAGGGTTTGGACGATATCCTAAACGTGGTGTATTTAAGCTATTACAAAGCAAAAGGTCTCTGTTACTCGAATATGTTTCACTCACAAAGCAATATTTTAATTAAAAAGAATGTTATTACAAAGCTAACAACAATTACCTAAACATTCGTATATTTTTAATGCTTAATGTCTCCTTTACTTAAAACTGATTAATAAAAAATATCAATAATCAAGCCCTGTTCTTTCCGTAATTACTGCAATCCCTTGCAGGTCTAAGTTGGGAAAAAACTTCACAATTTCCTCAGATTTAACAAATTATTGTTTCAAACATGTTGAAAACTAATATAATCAATTTCTTAAATATTTAACTGCTAAAGAAATATTTCTTTTAACTATTTAAATAAAAGTATATTCTTCTTAAAACAATTTTTTAAATATTTCTTTAAAAAATAATACAAATTTTTAAAATAGCAATTTTCTACTAATTTGTAAATGATTAAGAATTTTCACATTCAGCGAGTACTTTGAATTAATCTAACGAAACATTCTAAATTTAAGTGGATCCAATTAAATAAATTTATTCTAGATTCAAAATTATTTACAATAAAAGTCAATGGTACAAGATCTCTAGTTTAGGTTGTAAAGATTTATATTTGCAATCTCACTGAATTGCCTGGATAGACGTTTTAAGGGTCTCGTTGAAGATACTTCCTAACTAAATTACAATGCTATAAATTTAATCATAGGCTTATTTTTAATTATGCAAAAAGTTTTAAGAATCGACGAAATCTCAATCCATTTCAAAATTTTGCTAAATTAATATTTAGACGGTTTAGAAATAAAAGCGTTGATATTTTCAATAAAAAGCAATAATTATAAAAACATTTATATTTTCTATTCAAACCAAATTTCATTTATGTTGCTATCATTTAGTTAAAAATTAATTTTTACAAAGTTGAAAGTACTTTATCAGCTAAGCAGAAGTTGAGAAATCTAGAGTTAATCAAATTTCGAAAATGATTCTTTATTTGAAATAATTACTTTTTGTAGTCTTTTTTAAATAAAAGTCCATCATTTAACACTGTGAAGCTTAAATCCTTAGTTACTGTTAACCCCTTTATCCCTCTATGATTGAGTACGACAATATTTAAAAGTGAAATTATTGATACAAGCTGTTTTAAAAAAACGGACGCAAGACTAAAATATCATTCTCTAATTGAACTCCCATAATATATGTAATTAAAGAAAAGTAAAAATAAAAAATAAAACGAATATAATATGTTGTTTCTAATCCTAAATGATCTAGGCAATAGGCTAGACAAAGTCCATGAGCCCAAAAATTTGGAGTAAGTCCAAAACGATGAAAGGACACTCCAAAAGGTCACCTCTAGTCAAGTCCAAACAGGATAGGAGATGGTCAGGGGTGGATGGCGCAGTCTTGAACTTTCCACAAATGGAAAAAAATCTTGGTACCGTTGTCAAATTTCAGGCATCTCAAGTGTCCACTCAAAAATCTTGAAATAGCCGACTGCTGGTCACGGCTACCCCCAAGAGCAATAGTTCCTCCAGGCTTTTTGCCACAGTACCAGTTATGAACTGGAGGGGAACGCCAAGATGTGTGGAGAGAATATTTGGCTCTTGAACAGATCTCCAGGAAAGTCAAGGTGAAAGTGTGCGGTGTCAAAGAGTGTCCTCTTTGATGTGCATGATTATGAACACTACGAGAAATATCATTTAATGTTATTTTATTGGCAAATTCCAAAAAAATGTATTTTTTATTTTAAAAAGTCACAAATCAGTTTGTCCCATAATAGTACACAATAAAATGTGTACTATATAAAATCTTAATGTTTAACAACATACTTACAAATGTGAATACGTAATAGTATTTCTATTCTTTCTAATCATTTCAAATCCTTCATTGTTCATTTAAATCACGAAATTTCTCATAAATACTAGCGTCAGTTCATTCCATACTTGCTGCTCCGCAGTTCTTCTTCAAAAAAGCAGATCTTATACTCAAAAACTTTATTTTAATTACCTAAAATCACCATTTTTTTTATTTGAGGAAAACAAAAACATATCCCCATGACTATAAATTATACATCCATACTCAAAATATTATTATACCTAATTTGTATATCTAAACATATATAGTAAGTGATTATTAAGAAAGAATTCCTTTTTTAAAGATGAAAAACAACACACAGGAAACTGTTTTACTTTATTTGCTTTATTTCTTACAACTAACAGACAGAGTGCAAACAAGGGTACAAACCCTGCGGTAAGCATTGGAATCGCTGTTAATATAAGCTTATTATTTTATTATGGTTTTAGCAATAAAAAATAAAGAATGATTTTTTTATATCTGTCATATTAGATTACTCCGATTAAATTTATTTCAAAGTAAATTTTATCTATTAAAAAGGAAAATTATTACAAATTCAATCTTCTAAATATTTTTTCTTTTTGTTTATTTTCTTTCTTTCTTTTTTAAACTTATGCAAGTAAATCAGATTTTTGATTATTTGATTAACATAAAAAATTATTTCAATTTAAGTAGTTAAAGAAAAACTGGAAATGCCCATTAGAAAACATTTTGTTTACCTGTTAGTTTTCATTCGATGGAAGTGGAGCTTCTTTAGTCTATCCCCAATCTTTAAAAACATCTTTATAAGCAACCTTTTCCTGAAATGTTCTATTTCAGCGCTGCATTTGCATCTTTTCTGTATAAGATGGGCTAAAACTGTTATCGCAGAACTACACTGCATAGAAGAGTACTTCTGTTAGACGGAACAAATATTGTTCGTTATTTTCAGAAATGCTTTCTGATGTGAAGGAGATATTCAAAAAATAAATATAATATTGTAGATATTTTAAATTTTGAAGAATATCTCTGACGCTCACCTTTTATAACTGTAAAAGAGTTATAACTGTATCTATTATTAATGAGTTAACTTTTACTAGCAGATAACTGTACATTTTTTATGACTGTGTATTTGAACATTTAAAAGACAACAAACTGGATTATCGTTAGTAATAAATCATTAAAATTATGTGTTATACATTTGATTATGCAATATTATAAATAAATCATAATTGGTGCAATATGTTTTTAACGATTGGATTTTCTGTATAGTGTTTAAAGAAAAGTGATTACCAGCTAACAATTTTTCAGTAAAAAATCGTTTAACAACGGCTGGGGAAAATGTCTAAATTTAATGTTGTGCGTATATTATTAGAAATAATGGCCGTCTATATATTAAAAAAATTACTAACTTTACTTTTTCAAATGACAACGCAAACTTTTGACATCATATTTATGTTTCTTGGATCAAAGCAGCTCGAAAAAGACTATGCTTTCTGAACTTTTCATAAATCTGCATAAAGTTAAAAAAAATATATGATGTGTTGACATAATTTTGAAAAGTAAAATTAAGATGACAAAGAGAAAAGACCAAAAACATTTAATTGTTAACCAGAAAAAAATAACTGAAAAAGGAATTTATAAAATAAATCGCACACTTTTTACATTTCAACTTCTTTACTAGTAGTTAGTTAGAACTACAGCAATACCATTTCACTTTCTTTCAATTTATTAGACTCTATCATTAATCTCCTTCGCTTTACTTTTTTATTCCAGATTTATTATCATCTCTTTTCTTAACTTTACATCTATTATTTTCCTTGTAATTGTTCTTTGTAGTTAATACTACATCTTAACATTTCCCAACGGCTCAATTTAATAAAGGATACTCTACTCACTAATAGACTGGGCGTAAAGTTGTCTGCAACTCGGTTTTTTGGTTGGTTTATTTATGATGGACGATATCTACTCGAGCGATATAGGCCCTCAGAGTGAGTGCCATCCGTGGGGGTCTTTCTAAGGGATCCTAACCCGTATTTACGGCAAGGTTCGAAGAAAACTACGGAAAACTCCGAACAGTTAGGTCGACGAGCGTGACAGGACTTTGAACCCAGCAATTCCCGTCTATCAGCTTTGAGAGCAGAACCTCTCAGCCAATAGTGGGGCGTCTGCAACTTGGAAACCCCTTAACCGATCAAGATTATCAAGCAATCTGAATAAACAAATAAAAAAGTAGCGAGTTGGGAACACTGCTGTCAGTTGCAAAATAATTATATTAGAAAAATGTTGAAATGATTGAATGTCACCAGAATTTAGAAATAAATTGGTTTCAAAGTAAAAAAAAAAAAAAAATACTTTCTTTTCGTAGATTATAAAAGCAAAATTTCAATAAAACATTAGGTATGCTGTTTGGTAGTTTGAAATTAAAATTTAGTGGTATAAATTATATACAACCGAATTTCAAAGGTTAATTCCCAGTATATTGTTATCTAAATTGTTTTCATACGAATATTTAAGCAGAATCAATATGGGATTATTTTTTCTCCAGCACTGTACATTATTAACCACATTTTGCATAATAAATATTGCAAAATATTTTAATTCTATATGTTATTAAATGCTGTATTTTTATGGATGAAGGAAACTTAAAAGCATACAATAATTGTATAACTACTTAGGTAAAATTACAATTCTTGTTACAACAACAAATATATATATATATATATGTAATAATAAAAAAATTTCGCCATTTTTCCTTAGTTAAATTATTCCAAATTCTTACAATTCTAATTTTTCCCTCTCTTTTAAAAATATCTCTTAAATCTATTTTATATTTTATTCTATAACTTAATCAAAATGTTCTTTTATTTATCATTCTAAAAATCTTAATCTGTTAAAAGCTACACGTATTTATTAAAATCTTATTCTATTAAATTGCAACACTGCCTCTAAAACGCACCTGCCTAGTTTCTTCTTTTGAGACATTGAAATTTTATTCTTTGGAACTTTTGTAATACCATTTTTATTTCTATTTAATTATCATTCGGCATCCCAGGATTCCTGGCGTTTTCGCGCCAAAAGGCTTTTTTACCTTTTTAAATTGCCGCTTCTGATAGAGTTTTGGTCATACGTCAGAGACACACCCTCGTGGCCTCATTTTTTCATCCATTAGCGAGCAGGCCCCGCCTTGTTTATCCCCCTGGCTCCCTCCGAACATTGATGTGAGTGGGCCAGATTTTTTTGCACGTTTGTCACTTTGGGCAAGATTTTGGAAGTATTTATACGGTTACACTGGCTTCGGAGACAGATTTTTACACGAATTAATTGTTGTCATCTATAAGCCGTCATTGGGGAAGTCTACACTATTTCGTCGGTAGTATGTTCTTCAATTTCTTCTAATTCTTCAATACTTAATGTGTTCAAGTTTCTAATGAAGCGAAAGTCGGTGGAGTTGCTGTCATCTCTGTTCTTATAATAACGTTCTTGCTCATCTATTAAGTTTCCTTAATGTTTTTGGGAAATTTCTATTGGAATGAACTGCCTCTACTCAGCTTCCACGATTGCATTATAATATGATGTTCAAATATGATTAGTCTCCGAGAATTACCTTCATAGTGATTAAATCGGAATAATACCCTCGCCGAATGTCATGACTGTATTTCCATGATCTCGACTGCTCCTACATCGAACTGATTATACGGTAATTTTCGTGGGGTTCGGACTGATATGTCATCACTGGAGTATGATGAAACGAACGTTTCTAGTCGACAGTAATAGCTATCATCAATAATGTGCCAATCGTAACAAAAATGTGTCATATATATATATTCTAACAGCAAGATTTATATTACTTATGTGTTGCACAGACTCTAGTCTTTCGTAATATTATTATTTAATATATTACCATGTATGATTCAAAATCAAGATAAAACATGCCTAAATTGTTAAATTATATCAAATACACGATTTTTTACATTTAAGGTAAAGCCAGGAGAGATGGCGTGGTCGGAGAGATTACGAACATAGAGGTTCGGGAAGAAGGAGTAGAGTGAGCGCGCAGTGACTCCAGGTAGTTGTACAACAACAGTAGTGCAGTGTCTACTTGAAAGTGCAGGTTGATTGTTTTGAGCGTCTAAGATAAAACATTGCTGTTTTGTTTTGTTTTCCCAAAGTAAGTGCTTGAATTTTCACAGCTATTCATCAGAATTTCTATACAATGTCAGTAGTACAAAATATTTTAAACTTAAACGATTTCTGATAAGCTACTATTCTAGACTAACAACGTAAACATCAATGGCTCATTTTAGTAGCGGCCATGTTTAAATAAAAGGCAGCGCAATCTCTCCTACCGAAGTTGGAGAGTTTGCGCATCTGCTACTTAGGAGAGATGGCGCATTGTTCCCAGTAGTTTTCATGCTAGGAGAGATTACGCAGCTTATTAGTAAATTTGCTTTAAAAAATGAAAAAAGAAAATGGACTAATTTTAAGTTAAACGTATTATCAAGTAACTTAATGTTATTTTGTAATCTTATCTGGTCTTGCTTTTTCTGAAATATTCACTCCTAATACAATATTATTTGTTCACAAAAACCTTACAACAATGTCATTTATGTGTAATTATTATTGTTAAGAATTTAGCTGTAGTTATTATTAGTAACAATCTCTCCTACCCATGTTCACAATCACACCAACACTGTAAGGACAGATTGCGCAAAATAACTTTCTTGGTTTTATTACAACTGTTCTATTAAATTGCATAACAGCAAAATAGCAATGGAAATGCATAAAAAACAAATGAAGTAAAAAATTATTCATGGATAGTTTAGCAAAAAATTAATATGTAGTTTTTTTTATTGTTATTCTTTTGAAATGTGCGCAGCCTCTCCTACCTTTACCTTAATTATTTTTTTGAATCTCAGAAATACTAGATTTTATCGCAATTACTGATGAATATACTCTATGATACATATCTTCTATCAAATTACATGAGATATCTTTTTTTTTTTTTTAAACACAATCTTTTCAGCAGCAAGCAGAAATGTTTAACGCCGCGTAATTCAATGCAAAGAGTAATATTTGAATTGAAAAAGTCGCGAGCATAGCATCAACGATTTGTGGAATGCAAGGAATGAATATTGTTTTATGTGCATTTTTATGTATGAAAACTTTCGACGCAGACACAGTTATTATATTTATACAAAAATAAATAAATAAATAAAATAAACAGGGTACAGCGCGCAAATTCTAAAGTATTTTATCTCTCATAAAGAAATAAATCTTCTTCAGTTATACAGAGAAAATATTTTTTATGTTTGCATCCAAATTATTTTACAAATCAAAACGGTTGAAACGAGGTACTACAATAAGCTCATGTATTTTAAAATACTAAATTGATAATGAAAAATAACAGTATTTTTATATAATTATAAATTCATCGATTAATTCTGTAATACAGTTGCTTGTGATTTACAGACAGATCCTACTAAAGGCCGGTTACACCTGTCAATAAAAGTCTATCACTATACATAAAGAAAATAAGGTGTGGGAGTGCACCATTGCCATCACTCAGTAATTATCTATAGGGGCTTCTGATTGCAGAAGACTCCGTGATCGTCGCCTAATTAGATACTAAATAAATAAATTTTTTATCTAAAGAAAATTAATTGTTGCGTTGTGTTCGAAGAATATCTAATATATTGTTTTGTTGCTCTTTTGTTTTGGATTGGAGTATATAGAGTTCCAAAAAATAATTACCAAAACACCCTAAAGATAATTTTAAATAAAAAACATTCTAAGATCCAAGTTAAGAAAATTAAAGAGAAATATTTAGGTTTTCTAAAAAAACAATTAAGCAAACACTACAATTAAGACATCTTTTTTAAACAAAAAAAAACAATTACTTTATTTACATTAAAAAATAAACATTTCAAAAACATAGTAGAGATATATAAATCAACCTTTTTATTACAATTTAATTTAATCATTAAACATTCTCAGTTACTGAACTATGCGTTCTCCTGTCGTAAAAAAACAATTATATTCGAGCGGTACACATACACATTTTAGGTTGGTAATTTTATAGTAATTCATCATACCTGAATTATAAAAAACGAACTTAACTCCAGGCATTAGGGGATTGACTGATCCTAGTTCGGAAACTGGTGAAGACTATTCAAGGGGCTTCCTTGTGAGCTTAACTTCATCGAAAAGCACTGTAGCACATTTTATTAAGACTATACGCAGCACGCTTTCACATTTTTTTTTTCAACGACCGCACTGGTCCACTTTTTTCCTTCCACACTCTCTTTGACAAATTCTTTTCAACTGCCCTCATTCACCTTTTTTTATCGACTGTCCTTTTCTCAAAGTTCTAGCTTTTTACCAGTCGGCGGTGGTACCTCCCACTCTACTTGAATTTTTTACAACCTTGTGCCTCAATGACCCAGTGTGTCAATCACCACACCCACCTTCGATGCTCATTGGAGAATTGTTCAGCCAATGGCCACAAACTTTTGGCCCCCTTAATTTAACAGGGCACCTCTGTGTCTTCCCTGAGTCCCCTAATTTCGAAACTCAAGGTACCACACACGAAGCGTAATTGTCAACCCCCATAAATTTACAGTCATAAAGATTTCAAAAGTGGCTCCAGTGCACCTTTAGCGCCAGACAGCGCTCATAAAAATGCCAGTCATTTGATGGTGAAATTTATACCAACCATTGTACCGCTCTGATGTCTAGATAATTACAGTGTAGCATAAAAATGTATATAAAAAACACAGTAATTACTAATTATACTTATATATATAAATGGAAGGAGAAATATTTACTTGTAATAACTATAGAATTTAAAACAAAGAACACTCAATATATACATATAAATTTCTAAGTGTGTAACACAAAAAGATGGTGAACACTTTCCACCAACAGTAAAAAAAAGAATGTAATAATTTTAAAAACTTATTTTTAGAATATACAATATTGGTTTAATTAATAGTATAAAAGTTTAAATGTTTATTTAATTTAGAATGAAGGCCGAATATACGGTTTGCATTCATTAATAAATTATAATTTAGAAAAATTTATAAAATAGCCTTAATGAACTAAAAATTATTTTCTTAACAATTGCGAGTCTATGAAAATTAACTATGAAATAAGAAATATCCACCAAATGTAATATAAAATTATTTAATTGTTTACCTTTGTAGAATACTGAAGCAACGGAAATATAAATTACAAATAATGTTTACATTCATAAACTTTTTTGACGTTAAAAATTTCAAGAATGATTCTTATTATGGGGGTTCTTTTCAAGAGCAAAAAAAAATGTTTAAATGTATTTTGTCGTAACATAAAGGTAGGAAATATAATATTGAAAAAGTCGCCACCATATCGTCAAATTTGTGTGGAATGCAAGAAAAGACCATTTTTTTCAGACGGATTTTAATGCATAGAAAACTGTCAACGCTCAAACCGTTATCACATTTTTTTTTTCCTTTTTTTTCTTTTCTCTTTTCAACAGAATTCAACACATGTTGTAAAATATTTTTCCATAAAAAAGAAATGTTTGGTCACCAGCCCCACAATAGAAGGTCTTTTCGATTTTAGGGGAGATAACATTTTACAACTTTTTACAAGTTTCAAAACGTCTTTTAGAAGAAATTTTTTGTAACACTAGCATACTTAGTATATTATTCCTATTAAAAATAAATATAAAATCCACTAGATATTTTATAGCAGTGGAAAAACGAAGAATTTTTTTTTTCTTAAACAGATTATTTTCAACAAAAAGCAGAAGTGTTTCAATATGTAGTTTTAACGCAAATGTTGTGAATAGTATTGTTAAATCGAGACCATAGTCTCCAATTTTTGTAAAATTCAATAAAATAACTTTCTTTTCGGTCTGTTTTATTGCATAGCAAACAGTCGACGCTTTAACATTTATTTATTTTATTATTATTTTTTTCGGAAAGAAGATCTTAAGCGGATTGTACAAAAATTTAACTGACAGGATAAATGTTTTTTATCACTTAAACAGATAAATCATATACCATTTGTGTCGGGTATATCATTTTATAATTTGAAAAGTTCCGAACATAAATGAAACAGCTACGTGAATTTGTTCTACAAATTTAAGAAGCATAGATTTTATTTAAAATAAAGTATTATGTTAAAAACAATTGCTATTTTCTTATACGATTCAGTGATTCATCCTTTGTGCTAATCATATATTCTAATACGAGCAAATCTTGTGTGTGGTTATATATGCAAATTTTATCTTAAAAACGGCTCTAACGATTTTGACGAAATTTCGTATCCTACCGTTTTGGGGCACCAGAAAACCATTGGGCTAGGTCGCATGTTCTAGAAAATTCGATTAGTGGGACATTTTGGGTAATTTTGGGTCATGGTCTAGCTAATTGTATCTAAAAAACGGTTCAAACGATTTTGACGAAATTTTGTATCCGACCATTTTCGGGCACGAGAAGACTATTGGGCTCGGTCACATGTTCGAGAACTTTCGATTAGTGGGTCATTTTTGGGTCAACGCGGGTCAAATTAATTTTATCTAAAAAACGGCTCTAACGATTTTAATTCAATTTTGTGTCCTACGAGTTTCGATACGAGTACGATACGATACCTACGAGTACGATACGATACCTACGAGTACGATAAAATCACTGGGCTAGGTCACATGTCCGAGAAAATTCGATTAGTGGGTCATTTCTGGGTCATTGTGGGTTAAGATCTAAAAAGCGGCTCAATTTACACTAAGTTTTGCATCCAATGGTTTTCGGGCACGAGAAGACTGTTGGGCTAGGTCACATGTTCGAGAAAATTCAATTAGTGGGCCATTTTGGGTCATGGTCAAGCTAATTGTATCTAAAAAACTGTTCAAACGATTTTGACGAAATTTTGTATCCGAATATATTCGAGCACGAGAAGACTATTGGGATGGATCACATGTTCGACAACTTTCGATTAGTGGGTCATTTTGTCATGGGTTATTATGGGTCAAGCTATTTTATCTTAAAAACGGCTCAGACTATTTACACTAAATTTTGCATCCTATGGTTTTCGGGCACAAGAAGTCTGTTGGGCTAAGTCACATGCTCCAGAAAATTCAATTAGTGGGTCATTTTGGTCATGATATTTGAACTCAAATTTGATTTTGACCGAGCATAGCTCGGTCTTCCCGGCTCGTGACAGATTATGTATGTCAGAGTATGAATTTGATAATGCTTACTTCTGATTGTTTGTTTTAAAAGTTGGATCTAAAGGCGGGAAATTTAGAGTACCGTATTTAGAATACATTCATGGCTTTTTCAGGGTATTTAATAATGTCAATAAATAGAAACAAAACAGTCTGACTAAAGTTTATAAGACGATTAAACACATAAATATTGTATGCCTTTGCTAAAACATAATATTATTTACATTATTTTCATGTATATTAAAAAGTAAATTTAAAAACTCTTTCTTAATTTGTTAAGAAGACTCTAATGTCCAACATTTTACTTCTGTTTTATTTTATTTCTATTAATTATTTCATTAATTATTTTTATTTATTTATTTATTTATTTGGTTTTGGTTTTTCTGCACCACAGGAAAAAAAATGTATTTTAACACAAATAATGACGATTACGTTTCAAATTGTTTAACGGTAAAAAATTGAAAAATGTTTACTTTTTTATTGAAATGCTTCTATTGAATGAAAAGTTAAAAAAAGAAAAAAAAATGTTTGAATGTATGTAGTCTCGAAACTAAGATTGAGAGTAGTATTTAAATATCAGAGTTTTGTGGAATATAGGTAAAGAACATTCTTTTAGATGCATTTTGATGTGTAGAAAACAGTTGCCGCTGAAACATTTCTTCTTTTTTTTTCGAATAGAGAATTTGACGTAGATCGTAAAATCTTTCAGGGCACAAAATAATTCATTTTTCGTCGGTTTTACAAAGTTGTTGCATTTTTTTTTAGTTTGTGGCAGAAATATCGTTTTACAATTCGAAACATGCGAAACGTCATAAAACAGATATGGTTATTCGTATTACAGTTTTAAGAAGCACAAAGTTTGTAAACAATTGAAGTATGACAGTAAAAAAACTATATTCTAATTGTATCTTACATTTGTTGATTTTTCATTATTGCAAAGCAAAGTCAGTAGCAAGATTACATATTTAGCACTGACACAATAAATAGTATAAAATTAAATATTTATGTAATATCAGAAAAATGCTAAATATTGAGGCTTGTTTTATCTTTAAATTAAAACTGTGTGTAGACATGTTTAAATTCTAAGATTAAGTAATTTTTTTTTAATGTGGAAATTAATTGATGAAAATTAACGAGGGTCAGCGGAATAATATTTTTTTCTCACTGTTTTTTAAAATTTTCAATGCTTTTTGAAACTGTTGAATTAAAACAATTACGAGCTTCGCCCTCTATTTTTTAAACCTTTTCAACGAAGTTAAGATAGTGATCCAGAAATATCGAATAAAAGTTTTAGCTGAATAAAGAGACATTTTTTAATTTAAAAAAAAATATGTACCTTTCGCTTGGCTTATTTTGTTAGTTTATTAAATAAGCTTTTCTTTTTATATTATTCTTTTCGAAATTTCGTTTAGAATTTTATTTTGTTTGCATTGCTTTTGGCGTCTTGTACTAAGCAACCCGCATATGCCTGGTATCATGTTGTATAGTGTGTGGTACCTTTATGTCTAAATTAATTTAGTTTCATGATTAGTACTCGATGCGTGTTGAAAATGTACATGAGATAATTTTTTTAGTTTTATTTTTCCAAAATCAGCATAGAAAATTAAATCAGTGTGGCAAAGTGTCATATTTTGAGATTCTCTTGTACCAATACCCTTAATATTTGAGGAATTATGCTGAATGGTTAATGTAACGCAGATATCTTCGCTACCATGTCAAACTATCGAATGTGAAAATATGCATTTTTCATTACTTTAAAAACTGGGCCGATTGTCACCACTAAATTTTAATATAAAGTTTCAGGGTTATAACATAACCAGGGTTGCCACATTGGTCTACTTTATTATTCAGAAATTTCGAATCCATACCAGAAATTTAAAATAGAAATTTTTGCTTTATATAATGACAGCCTATTTTGTGATTACTTAAAATAAAAAAAAATTCTCTGAAAATTTCCGGTATGAATTCGGTATCTCTGATGAAAAAAGTGTTGCCAAATTGGTAACCCTGTTCTTCACAGAAATTTTATTGTATTTTTACCAGGCGAAGAATTCTAATAAAATTTAGTTGTGACAGTCGGCCCATTTTTAAAAGTAACGAAAAATGCATTTTTTCATATTCGATAGTTTGATATGGTAGCGACGAATGTCTCATTATTTCGTTTTATTGGTTTAAAAAAAGTTTAAATGGAAGGGTGAGGGAATTTTTTTCTGGCTGCAACTTCCCCCTTTGTTATGACTGACTATGTGCCACACCTATTTTCTGTTTTCAAACATATTATAACTCATTTTGTCAACTTGTCACCCGAAATAATTTAGTTCTAGACTATATTCGAGTCTATACTATATTTCCTACTTTTGAAACTACTTTTTTAAGGAATTGCAAATTGGTAACAACTAAACATTTTTTAATACAAGAAAATCTTTTTTGTTGTTGTTGTTTTATAATTTATAGCCAACTCGAAAAATTTTATTATAATTTAACTATTAAATAACAAAACGGCAAAATGTGACTAAACTACAAAAAATTGTCAATTTGTTGGAGTACCTTTTCTTTAAAAAAAAAAGTCTTAAACATTTCCCCAAATTTAAAAGGAAAATAGCATCAAAAGAAAGCATAACTTTCCTAAATATAACCGGATGGCAGTTAAGAAAACTTCTTGAAAACTTATATTAGAAAATATAGAAAATAAAATTTATCAATAAATTTTTTTCATAAATTCCGTGCTGATTTTAGCTGCAGGCACAACCTTATTTTAATGTTTTCCCCTTTGTATCAAAGAAAATGGTGTTGTCATTTACAACAAATAAAAACAATCTAACACAGTCAAAAAGCAATAAAAAATAGAAACTAATATACTTTGCCCTCTCACTTATACGCGATGTTCAGTAATTACTTTTTCGAGCCACTATTTTAAAATAATAAAATTCCATTTATAAATTCTGCGATTGAATAAGGCAAAAATTACTTTAAAAAAAAACTGGTACTGAAAAATAATTTCCGTGTATCGCGTGTAAGTGAGAGGTCACTGTATATATTGTCTCTTACTCCTTCCAAAAAACCAGTTGGATGTGTCAATCCCAAATCTTTCTTCTATCTCACACAGGTTTCGCATACACTAAAAAGAATCAGCACCAATTTATATCAAGGTATAACTGAAACTCAAGTTTTATTAAATTCCGTGCAATATTTCTTGAGATATGACTATCGCTAAAATCGTGTAAATCCGTCAAAATGCTGCATAGCAGCGGCACCTGCTGGGCGATTTTTTCCAAAAACTAATCAGCACCAATTTATATCAGAGACTAACTGAATATAAAGTTTTATAAAATTCCGAGCATTAGTTCTTGAGATAGAGCTATTGCGGAAATCGCGAAAAATGCTGCATAGCAGCTCCACCTGCTGGGTGATTTTTACCAAAAACCAATGAGCACCAATTTATATCAGGGACTAACTGAAACTAAAGTTTTATTAAATTCCGAGCATTAGTTCTTGAGATAGAGCGCCCGCAAAATTTTTGTCACAAACAGACAGACAGAGTCACAGACAGACACTTTCTAAAAATAGTCAAATCGTGTTCAGGACCTTCTAAAACGTATAAATCCGTATAAAACGTAAAGTCCAAAATTTTCATGAATCCAATACTTTCTTCTTGTAAAGATAGAAGAAAGTAAAAAATGGCACACTTTTACCCATCAAAGTTCTTATTTTTTAATTACCACTCAATAAAAGGTAAACAAAAAGCATACAAACTTTGACTTGTATATAACATCTGTGATAAATTAGGAATAAAAAACTAAACTTTTTTTTTTTTGTTTTATAAAGAAGCACACATTCCAACCGGTGCAATGGAAATACGTCATTTCATAGAAACAGTGAAATTACCTATGTTAATACCGTATACGCTGAAGCACTCACTGTCATTTGAAAGTCTAGATTATCTAGCTAATTTTGATATAAAAAGAAATTGGTTGAAACCGACAGAGATCGCTTTTATTCAGAAAATGCACCTGTCACCATCTAACCCTTAAAGGCACTAATTCACTCAGATTCACAGTATTTAAGAAACTTTCTACACTTCCAAGAAATAAATTTCATTGTACATATATGTAGTCGTAAATTTTGTTTGACAGTGATCCTGCGCACTGACATTTCTGTCAAAATTATACACCAAAATGACAAACAGACAAAATAAACAAATGTGTATACAAATATTAATTCAGTTTTAGAGTCTCACCGTGTACAATAGATATGATTAACAGAATTTGATTTTTTATTTATTAAGATACCACTGTTATTTGTAATTTTATAAGGTCACGTTTTGCGGGAAAGTAGCAAGAAACACTCATTTATCTTAGAAGATATTATTCCTAGTGTGAGCATCCCATTTTCTATTCACATACAAAACGCATAACTATGAATGAATTCGAAAAGTTTTTGAAAATAATTTTGACATAGCAAACTGACATTTCGATAAAACATGTTATTTGATTAAAAATTGCACTTAATTAAAAATTAATTTTTACCTACATAAAATGAAAGATTTTCTCAATACAATGTTGCCACAAAATATACCGTAATATATAAACCGTATATTACGGAACTGTAATATCATATCAACAATTACTATTAAAAATTACAAAAAAATATAAAAGAAATAAATTGTGACGCGTTCGCACGAAATTATTTTATATTTATAATTAAAAAGGTAAAATTCAAATTCAAATATTTAGAATTTTTTTTTGCCATCAGTTGATAAAAGCAGTGGTGTTTAGTAATTGGCCTAAAATGTATGCTTTCATACATTAAATGCTAACTTAAATGTGTGTAATTATTTTTCTCCCGTATTTTTACCGAAGAACATGGTGTCATATTTTAAAGCAGTTGAAATATGATATATATTCTCGGGCGTGTCTTTTGCTATCCTTGATCATTTTTGACCGTGCGCTTGACAGAAAAATGAGATGATATTCTGGTTTAATCAGTAACTGCTGTGAGGGGGGTCTCAGAGACTAATCGGTTTTTTTCAGTTTTCACAGTTTAACTTGTAATTTTCAGTTTAACTATAGATAATGGTGAAATTTGTTTCCCTTTCAGCGCCTTGTACTATCGCTAGAGACTGAATATATGAATTTTAATTATACTAATCCTGTACTTGAAGTTGAGTATATAAATAATATCCTTGTGTAAATCGAGCATTTTATTCATCGTTCCATCAAGCGGTCTCAGAGACTGCTCACAATAGTTATACGACAATGTCTGTCACAGCAGTAAATGGTTAAATAATGAAATTTGCAAATGATTCTAATGTTGTTGTTTTTTTTTTTTATATAAACCTGCGTCATAAAAACATAAGACATTCTTACGCATTATTAGATTGCTTGATACGCATTACTAGATTGCTCTGCGAAACTCTCGCACTCTTCCATTGGTATAGATGTTAAGTGTAACAAACTATCGGTAGTTAAATAGTAATTATGGGTTTGCTTTATAAAATAGAGTACAGGATATTTTTTAAATATTTGAGTGAATATAAGAGCTTGTTTATCAGTTATACCAACAAGTAACGGTAAAAGAAAATAAAACTTATATTCTGTATGTTCATATGTCATTTTCTTGTTCATATCTTTCGATGTGCAGAGAAACTCTGCGAGAGATTTAGTGTGATTTTGAGAAACACGCTTTTTTTAAAACACGTTCAGACTTTTTTACCTGTGTGTTATGATTTTATCTCTTTTCTTTCAGAAAATATGTAAATTTTTATAATCTTGGCAATGTTTTTAAACGAGTTGAAACATAAGTTTGAATAACATTAAAATAATAAAATATGTCAATTTTTGTTTAACAATTCATACAAAATGGAATGAATAAATGACTATGTCTACACAATAGCAGCAAAATCAAAAATACATATATATATATTTTTAATCATTAACAGGAGATTTTTATTAAACAAATTATTTTTAATTTATCTTATAATTTATAAAAAGTGGAATAAAAATGTAAAAATAAAGAGTAAAAAGAGTATGTCTAAGCTATCACATTAGAATCGTTAAGTAAAGATAAATGCAACTTGTTTTAGATTTCAATTATTTCACAGAAAACTAACTGAAATGAGTATTTATTTTATTTTATTTTGAAAATCATAATCCAGGAGGAAGTCTAAACTATTTCACGCTGTAAAAAAAGACAAATGTTTCTAAATTAAAGAAAATATAATACAACCACTTCCAAGTTACAAACGATTCCATAGAGTATTCTTTATAGGTAGAAACTCCAGAAAAAAATATGTTCGAGAGTTCAAGAATCAATTATAAAAATTGCCACTGATTTTTTAAAAACGTTAACGAGTAGATATTACAGTGTATTATTCAGTTTTCTTAACTCGGAATTTAGTTTTTTTTTTTATGCTATGAATTCTCAAGTAAATATTTTCATCTTCAAAATAAAACCTTTTTTCAGACATGATACATTAACAGCATCAACATTAACAATAAATTGAAAAATATTTTACTACTTTTCCCTATATAAATTTAATTATGTAGCTAAAAAAAATTTAATCGGATTTCAAAACGTTCTACTTAGATTTGAGAAAACTGATTAATACATTGTAAAAACTACTCGGAAACGTTTCCGAAACTCATTGCAGCAAATTAAACTTTTTTTTTGTTTATAAATGATTATTTAAATATACAACATATATTGGTTTCTGGGGTGTCTTATGATAAAAAAACGCTTTTCGGAATCACGAATAACTCGAAAGAACGTATTATATATTTTCTTTCCTGGTTATATAATATTTTCGTACATTAAGAAACATTTTTTTTTTCAGTGTACTATACAAAAAGAAGTTTATTTCTTCGATTATACAAATAAATAAAAATACAATGAAAAGGAGATTTTTTTTTCTGTTGCCGAAAGATATTGCATTTTACAACTCGAATAGTTTGATACATAGTGAAAACCTGGAAATCATTTAGGCATGAATTGCATTAAACGAATATTAAAAGTGAAAAAAAATGGATTTTGACAATTGTAAGTGATGAATCGTGTTCCTTTTCTTCTAAAAGTATGTATTTTTTTTAAATCATAATATTTTTAACTAATTAAGATATAAGTTTAGATAACCTTGTAAATTTGTTTTAGTTTCTTTATCAGTTTATAGAAAATGAACTCTGAAAAATAGTTTTAAAAAATCATATTATCTTCTTCAGAAATAAAACGCGTAACATGCAGAGTTGCCAAGTCTCCCGCTTTTTGCACACCAGTAATTGTTTAGAGAAAATGTTGTTCTTTTAAATCGCAAAATGCTCGAATTAAACAAAACAACATTTTCTGTACTAAATTACTGGTATCCCAAAACCGGACACTTGGCAGGTCTGAACATGTAACATGCAAAATAACATGTACTGTGATACATCATATATATATATATATATATATATATATATATATACTAAAAACATCATTCAAAGAAAATAAGTGAAATCTATCAGAAATACACATTTCGCATTGCACAGTTTTCTAACGATAGAAATTTCAAGGAAGAATAAGATTTCCTTCAAAAATTTCTTTTTTCAGAGGAAACCAAAAAGAATTGAATAAATATAGTTCTAACGCAAAGAATCGGTATTAAAAAACTTTCAACCGTGCTGTCAAGTTTTCGAAGAATGCGGGAAAAGAATATTTTTTAGCTACATTTGAATGTATAGGAAGTTTTGTTGAAATAGTTGTACTTTTAACTTTCTTTTTACAATTGTTAGCTTTTTTCAGCGCACAAAATAAATGATTTTTTTTTTCAGTTATTCGGAAACAAGTTGGAAAAGGAAAACCTTTTTAATTTGCAGAAGGATCTCATTTTCATGATATTTTGTTTTTTTTATTTTGATGATAATTCCTCAAGAGGCGTATATTTGTGGAATAAGTACAGTTTTTGAAGCTCCGTAAAAACCTACACTCTTCTCCCACTCTCTGTAGGGAATTTTCTTTAAAAAGAAACAGGAGGATAAAATCATTTTTAATAAAAAAATTATTTCTCATTGCTACTACTAAATATTCTGTATTGGGTAACTGAAAAGACTAATGCACCTGTAATGCAAAATAGAAACAGTAATTGAAATAAAAACGCATCCCACTACTAACTCAGCCGTAAATCATGTTACTAAAATCTGAGTGGTACCAATCGATTAACAGTAACATCTACTCTTCTGTTCTATACTTAACAAAATAATAGGTCGTCTACATATATAAATTTACAAAACATTTAAATTTTCAATGCAAACACTTATTTTTTGACGTAACGTTTAGATTTTCGGTAAATTTGACCTTGGAATACGAAACAGTAAGTCATTCGGAGCAGTACTTTAGTTATAAGAAAGTTTAAAACTTAGGAACTCTTAATATTAAATATATTTTTAATCGTTGCAAAACAGATTGCAATGCTTGCAGTTTTTGAAGCAAAATTAAACAAAACTATTTGGCGGAATGAGCTGTAACATTTAAATCGATTATTTCAAGCTTCTAGAAATAGATTTATGTTAAAATTTTCATAAGTTATAATTAAAAAAAAATTTAAAATTATTTTCGATATTTTTCAACAAAAATCAACTTTTAGAAGATTCAAATATAGAAATCCATTTTTAAAGCTCATTCCATTAAGTAGTTTTTCAGTTACATATTAAATATTACACCTTTTATGTTAACGAGTTTCAAACGTTAAAGCTGCCTAAATTACTGCACCAAATGACTTACCGTTAAATATCTGTAGGTAAAATTAAAACATCATATAAAAATTCGTATTGAAACTTCTATAAGTTAACGACCCAGTAAACAAAATTATAGCATTAATTAGTAGACATTATTATCAACTAAATGGTACGAGTCTCATCATTTTTATAGGATGTTTTGTTGCAGGGTTGATGGGGATCCGGAGTTTATTTTTTAGGACTGTACATTATGGCAGGTAAAAAAAAAAAAAAAAACCTAATTTTTTATAATCGAAACTTAATAGCTCGGGAAAGTTGCATTTTGTAGTAAAGAATAAGTTCGTATAATATTACAACGATCGGTTAATATTTTTTACCGCCGAATAGTTCCAAGGTTCCAAAAAAGTCGCAAAAACATGGTTTTTGCACTTTTTTTAAAGTTATTTTAATATAGCAATGCAGTTTCTAACAGAACACAATAGATACATCAAGATATCAGAAATGTCTCCGTCATAGTTCATTATGGCGAAACCATATATTTTAGTGCCGCAAAAAAGACCTTTTTGGTCAAAAATATAAATTTTTCGGTTTTTTTTTTTTTAATTTTTATAATTATGTCTAGAATTAAATAAAATTTATTTGTATCTATTAATATATTTTAAATGTCAAGTAATTTTAATAACTATTTGTAACAGACTGGAAAATAAAACAAGTTGGTAAGTGTGATCGGAGATCGCTCAAAAGGTTTCGTTTAATATTCCTTTCAAAACACTTTATCCTTTCTTTAATAAATCCAAATAAATTTCATTTAGCAACCAAAAAAAAAAGTTTTGTTTTTTGTTTTTTTTATAAAATAAAAATTTACCGGTCTATTTTTTGGTTTTTTCGAATATCTCAACCAGCCCAGCCCGGTAGTGGGCGAAGCACGGTATTATATTCTGTCATAATAACATCTGTCATGCGGAATAAATGCGATATTTAAAAAATAATTTCAAAATTAAACATGTTGTACACCTTCAAAATGTTAAAATATGCGAATATTTCCATAATCTGATTTTTATCACGATTCAATATGTTTCTTAAACTCATATATTTACTATTCTCTATTACTCATATTGATGCTCGCTTTGAATTATTCTCAAACATTTGAAAAATTCGTTAAGCTTTCACTATGACGTCAGGTTTTCTTTTTAATTCTCTAATGACGTGATATTTATCTGCTTTGTGTACATACACATACTCATACTCCTTGTATTATTGAGAAATCTTAGACATTTTCCGTTTTATTACCACTATGACGTCAATCAATTTTATTTCATATTTATCTTTTTTTCAATTGGTGAAACTTTTTATTTCATTTTCACTTTTCACATGGAAATCGTTCAATAGAAAATTAATTATTGTAGAAAGAATTTCATTGTGGATTTTTAATTTTTGTCAACGGCTATAACGAAATATGTTTAAATTTAATAGGAAAAGGCTGTTAGAATTTTGTTTTTTTTATCTCTATTTATTAAAATAATAGGATTTTTTCAAATTTTAATATTTTGAGCTTCATAGCTGGTATTCCGCTATATATACGGAAAGTTTCAACTCTGTAAGTTACATAGCTTCTGAGAATGGCTCTGTGACGGATAGACAACGGAACGGGAGTAATAGGGTTTGGTGAGATGAACGAAACCCTAAAAATGTTCTCACTCTTTTTTTGACGATTGCTTCATTGTGCACCACAAACCACAAAATGATATAAAATGAACAAAATAATTTATTAATTGAAATACAGATATGCTAAGCCGAAACCCGTTAAATAATCATAAAATAAAAAAAGTAAATAATTTAAATTAATATTATAATGTAAATTGCTTTCAAATGAAGCCATTATTCCTGGAGAAGCTAAAGTTGATCTGATGTAACCCTCCCTCTGTTCTGATCCACAAACTTTAGAAGATGCTTCGGTGACTAATTTTACACATATTACTACTGATTGAGTGTAACAAGGAAATTTATTACCGATGACATCTTTAATCGAATTTTCCAGCGTTCTGAGAGTTTCAGTCGACAGAGAAACCGTAACAGGGGTTTTCGTTAGATCACAGTTTTGCCAGTCGATTAAATTGATATAATTTTCAACTTCAAAGTTCAAGTCTGGAATGCCAAACTGTCGGATTAAACTATTCTATTCATTAGAACTTAATACTTTAGCAATTCTCTAAATGGCTAGGGTCCTTATGATCGGTCTTTCATCGTAATAACGCATAATCTCTCCATAAACTGTCTCTTCAATCAAGTCATTGTTTATGTTTCCTTTTTTACCAATAAAATCAGCTAATTTGTATGATTTTGTTGTAAGTATTTTTCTCGGGTGTTTGTGTTTTTGTAAAAAAAGACTGCTGTTAGGATAACTTGCTCTCTAACTATTTTGTTCGTACTTAATTCACTATTTACTGGGTAATGTCTATTAAACATTAAATAGCACTCGAAATTATAACATTTTACAGTACACTCTCAGAAAAAAACTGTAAATTTATGAGCGTTTGCCCTTAAATTTTCACGGGCAACAGCCTTATTTGATGAAAAACGTTCTGATCCACCAAATAAGCGGCCTTATCCGTTAGATACTTAGAAAATTAAGAGCAATCCACATATTCTTACAGTTCTAGCCCATATGTTAGTAAAAATACGGTACGACCCCATACATTGTCATCCGCTAGGGTGTAGCCCTTCATGTTACACGTGTTTCGAAAAATTTAACCCGCTAAAAAACAGCGATTCTGTGATGATTGTCTAACGTGCTACGTGCTACGGAACAGTAAGCAAAGTGTTATTGTGTTTTAAAGTGCATTATATCCTGTGCATTATAATGCTATATTACTTTGCCCCGTAAAATTACGGGTTGCACAATATAATGGGCGTGTATTTTTTTTTTGTTGTTGTTGTTTACGGGGTATGACTGGAATCTCTTCTGCCGGCCTCTGCTCGTAATTTTACTGCATTTTTTTTTTTACAGTGTATTACGTTTGGATTGGAGAAGAAAACAACTTTTTTTTTTCACTTTTATCGACCCGTATTTACCTTCGTACTCACTCTGACAAAGGTACACCCCATACTGATTATGTAAGCAGAGTAAAGCCAATCTGAAACTTATGGTATTCTAAATAATAGAAGAGATTCATTCACACATAAAGAAAACGGATGGAGCAAGTGCATTGACAATCACTTTTTAGTCAGCTTCAATTTGTTTCCCATAAATTATCTTAAACGATAGCTATTAGTAGTAGCTGTTACACAATAGCTTTGCCAAATATTTCAGAATCAAGAGCATAATCATGTTAATTTTCGATAATGTGAAAAAGAAATATATATATCTGCATTCCCACCATTTAATGGGATTCCTTTACCTGCGACATATACTTTTTTTGTCAACGTGGCAGACCGGATGCCATTGTCAAAATGTTGTCTGAGTGCATTGTGTCGAACGGTCCTCGTCCCGGGTACCTCAACTGGTAAAGCCTTATCAATTTAAAATCCAAATGTCATGTGTTCGATTCTTGATCTGGACACTTTTTCTCACCTGTTGGAAAGCTTTGTATTATAGCTTTACCAATCGCTATGAGTGTTATAAAATAAAAATAAAGTGATGTTTCACGTTGTTTTATAGTGATTTTGCAAAAATTTCTGTTAAGTACAGTTTCGACATAATTCGAAAATTTCTTCTTTACCAACGCTAATGTATAAATACACCACAACATCCAATTCGTAAATTGATTGTAGTTGTCAACACACCTAAATGTACTATCCGTTGCCTCGGGATAATATTTTAATTGTATATAAATATTGTAATATGTTGTAATATGTGCTGTACATTTTCGATAACAGTATTTAAATGTTGTAAATACTGCATTAAATATCATTTTATTGCTCCATTTACAAGCGTAATATAAAAATACGATCTGTTGAAGTGTTGTAACAAATTAATAAAATCAAACGATTCTTACCCACTTAGAAACCACGAGTAGTTCACTGAAATTTTGATATGCAGTCTCCTGTTTCACAATTTTTATACACAGTAGATCACATTTTTTAATCAAGATTGTATTCACTATTTTCAATATTTTTAGTAAAATCTGTCAAAATCTTTTACTACAGAATCCTGTGCAGATGCAGTTTCCGTCTTAATTTTTAATAGATAAAATGAGAAGATTTCACTTACCGATGTTTAAACTGAGTTTTGTCTGCAATTTGGGCTCACATATAACACATTCTGAAAAGTATTTTGGATGTTATGTAATTTCCAAATTTTCTAAATACAGTGCCGCCTATCGCGAAACAAAATTTTCATTTTTCTCGAAAGATTTGTTGAAAACCTTAAAACTTGTATTTATAAGGAAACGAATCGGTATTATATGAATCTTTGATAATAAAGATAAGCGTAAAGGCAGGCGTTCGGGCGATGGATGTAGATTGACCGTCAGCGATGTTTGGGAAATGTATCGCACGTAGAGATCTGCAAATTTGGTCCCGGATAGAGGAACACATATTTTAATGCACTTGAGACCCAGATTATGAATTATGTGTTTAAAAGTTCTTTTAATTTATATTATTATTATTGTTATTATTATCCTTTTTATTGCTTTTCTGGAGTTAATTGTGTTTTGTGGCGATTTTTTTTTATAAGGAAGATGTAGTTTACTTTCGTAACAGGTATCCGTTATCAATTTTTTAGCGCAATATGGCAATTTTTGTCCTTTTTTCAAAAAGGGTTGTTCACGATTTTTTTAAAATTATCTTAATATATTCTATAAGTCCCACAACCACCCAAAATGAGGAAATTGTATGTCTATTATCGAATTTTATTTGTAATCTTAGTCATCCAATCTTGTTTTTCATATCACTATATGAAGGAATCCTTCAAGATAATTTTATGAAACTGCTGCTATTTGTATGTGGAAGTAGGTAACGACAGCATATATATTCTTTCCAAAGGATGAAATACGAAAAAAAAAACTTGTTGAACTTTGCATTTTTAATATTTTATGTGTATTGTGCCAAAAATTATTTAAAACAAAAAAGGCATACACATTATTTTTTATGTAAATTTGTCTCAGAATCCACTTTAGAACATACCATAATAATTTCGATTTTCGCTCGGGATAGCTGAGTAGGGAGAGCGTTGGTACGGCAAACCAAAGTACCCAGGTTCGAGTCCTGGTCCCGGCATATTTTCGCTCTGTTGGAAAAATCTCAACTATGATAGTCCAACCATTGGATAAAATTTACCTAGTTGAATATACACTGCTCAAAACAATTAAAGGATATTTGAAGTTTTATATAAAATAAAGATATAAACGTTTTTTGCCGAAAATAGAAGGAGAATCACAAATACAAATTTTTCTGGTTTTCAAACTGTGGAGTATGCAAATTTTGAGTTCGACGTCAAAAACGTCGCTTCAGCGGCAGCGAATGAAATTTGACTTTCAACTGGCTAAAAGAGAATGAAGACAAGGATGATCGGCATTCAGTGATTGCTTTGTTTCGATGAGTACGATGTCTCAGCGAAGTCATTTGACAGATTCAGAAGCTTGGAGAATTGTTGGTAGGTTAGAAGGGGGCCGAACTCAAGCCGAAGTAGCGCAAGCCATTGGAGTGTCACAAAGTGTCATTTCCAGGATCTGGAACCGTTTTTTGGAGAGTGGATGTGCAGGCCGAAGACCAGGGCAAGGTCGTAGACGGGCAACAACGCCCAATGAAGATCGGTATTTAGCGTTAACAGCTCGGAGACACCGAAACATGAACGCTACTCTTCTCTAACAACACCTTCGCTCGGCTACAGGCAGCACGATTTCAACTCAGACTGTCCGAAACCGGCTCCATGCTGTAGGTCTGTATGCTCGCCGACCGATGGTATGTGTTAGATTAACATCAAGGCATCGTCGAGACCGCAGGGAGTGGGCAACCGAGCATGTCAACTGGAGGAGAAATGAATGGAGCAATATTCTGTTTTCTGACGAGTCCCGTTTTTCTGTGCATCCGGATAATAGGCGTATTTTCATCTGGAGGGACCGTGGCAGTAGGAATAATCCTGCGTTCGTGCACGAAAGTGTCAGATTTGGCGGTGGAGGAGTGTTGGTGTATGGTGGCATCTCCATTGACGGGCGCACTGACCTCTACATCATTCGAGATGGAGCTCTGACTGGTCGCCGATATAGGGATGAGATCCTCAGACCTATTGCAGTCCCTTACGCTGCAGAAATCGGAGATAACTTCATTTTAATGGACGATAACTGCAGGCCACATCGTGCAAACCTGGTGGAGGATTTCCTTTTCGAGGAAGGAATCGTTCGAATGGAATGGCCAGCGTGTTCTCCAGACATGAATCCAATCGAGCACGTTTGGGACGCTCTAGGAAGACGAGTTTCTGGTCGCCAACAACCCCCACAAACTCTCCAAGAACTGGAAAGAGCTCTTCTGGAAGAGTGGGGCAGAATACCCCAACTCGTCATTAATAGCCTCATTGAGTCCATGCCTCAAAGGTGTTCAACGTTGCTGGCCGCCCGTGGAAACCATACCCCCTACTGAAAATGATTTTCTTTGAAGAAAACACCTTTTCTTATTCTTTTTTTCTCATATGCACAAATTGTGTTTTTTTCCTTTTGTACACAAATGCGCAATAAAATGCATTTTTTTCTGCCGAACATGTGTAATTTATTCTCATATAACCTACTATATCTGTCTACCATGTATCAATCAGCTAAAAAGTTTCCCAGATACAAAATCCACCTAAAACTGCAATATCCTTTAATTGTTTTGAGCAGTGTACTTTCCTCTGTTCATTATGATCTTCAAATACCGTTTGTACAAATAATATTTAATCAAACATTTAGAATCTTTTATTTGAAATAATTCACTTCATTTGTTTTTTACTTCAAAATAATTAATATTTTTTTTAATTATAAAATAAAATGAAGGTATTTTTCAAAGTATTAAAATCATTTTAAAATTTGCAATTTCAAGCTTTTAATTAAAATAAATTTATCTCCAATTTTTGAAGTCTTGTAAATTATTACCGGATCAGTTTCCCTTTACTTGTATTCAATATTAAAACTATTTGACAATATTAATATTTTAATATTCTGTAAATTATCTAGAATAAGCCTATTCAAAATCTAACTGATAAATATTTTCAATAGCATCGCATTAAATGAGTATATTGAATTTAACTGAAAGGCCATTTAAAATATAAGTAGAACCATTTGAATGGTCCTATTCTATAGTCAAATTTATGTAGAATAAAGGACAATGGCGTTTGCTCTCTAATTTAGTTTGTAAAGATTTATATCTAGTATGACTATAGATTCCCTGAATGGAAGTTTTAAGAGTCTTATCGAAGATATGTCCACTCGAAAATTACCATACTATCAGTTTCATTAGGAACTTATTTTTAATTCGAAAATCCGATAATTTGAAACCTGTTCGAGAATATATTAATCTATTAATTAAAATCTTTAAAAGTAGAAGAATATTTAACGATATTTTGAGTAAAGATATTACGAAAAATATGTAATCATTAAAATTTTCTATTCGTGCGAAATGTACATCAGGAGAGACAATCACATCTCAAAAATAAAAAAAATACTTGAAATTATCATAAATCTCATGAAATACTAATGAGAATGAAAATAAATCTATACACTAAACACGATTTTATGAAATATCGACTTAGAGAAATTATTATTTTTGGCTAATTTATGAAATTTTATGTTCACATAAATGCTTACAAATCTATCTACAATGTAATGAAGTGTCTTCAGTTTAGTCAAACCGTCAATGTTACACAAAATTCGTAAATTTTCAAATACTCACAAATCACTTTTTGCTGTGTAGTCGCTTTGAAAAAATACTTCTTATGAATAAATGAAGTGACGTAAATATAGTTTGTGTCCAAATTTTCAAACTGCACATTAGAGAAAATTAAACTTTAGTTCATGCTTTCGTATGCGTTTCATTTGAAAAAAAATTCTGCCGACTTTGAATTATTTTAATGCACAACACTTATAAATTATTGTATTTTTATAATGTATAAGAAGAGTTTGGGAATACTATTACCAACATTTTCACCACACAAAATACATACTGTACGTTTCAGCGTATAACGCAAATTATTTAAATAAAAAAATCGATCAAAATTTGTAGGTGTGCGTTAAATGCCAGATATAAGAAATGAAATATTTAATATAAATATATATATATATATATATATAGGCATAATAATTGAAATTTTTATATTAATAAACACAAATAGAAATTGTGATTATATTAACCCATAACGTACCTATTGTTTTCAGAAATCTGTTTAAAAATGACCCAATTTTTTATATCTTTTTTGAGATATATTTAAGAGGATGGCAAGAACTAATTTTAATTTTAAAGCAAAAAATAAAGTAGATAACCGGAATGCGAAAAGATCTATATTTTTATGCCGAGTTAACTCGGGCACGACAGAAAATATACGAGATTAAAATTACAAAACAATTTGTTTAACATGTTATGAATTCCTATGAAAAATAAATAAATCGGGCTTTTTAGTAAACATTTATACATATAACAATAAAAAAATATACATATAAAAAGCGGAGTTTCAGTGGTGGCCCGAAGTGACCAATACATTTGTAGTTCTGGTTTCTTCGCAACTTATTGTAAAATTGAAAAGGAAAAGAAAACTTACATGTTCCTCTCATGTTCGAGGAACAATTTTGGAACCAAAAGTAGAAGCACACTGCTTGAAATAATTGTAAGTTTCCTTTTGTATATGATCCACCAAACTCGTCAAAATAATGTTTAAACATTTGAAGTAAATCATTACAATGATCAACAGTAGGACATGGGTTCACAGAAAATGGACATCGAGGTAAAGCGGGAGAAACGTTTTTTCTATGAACATCATATAACACTCTTACGTGAGACAAATCTGTATAGCTGTCATCATCAATTTATTCTTCACTTGTAGAAAGATAAAAAGAGTGGATACCAGATTCTGACATTGATATAACATTTTCATTATAAATATAAAAATCGTCTTCACTATCCATTTTTATGCAAATTGACGGAATAGCTATTATACTCACTTAATTGCTGACTTTACTTCTCGCGAAAACGTACATACGTAAACAGACGTAAAAATACGTAGTGACATAAAGCGCATTTCCAGTTGCAAAAGCGTAGCGAAACTATTGTTCTCCTAAGTGGACGGATGTCAAACAATAATCTTACGAGAAATCATGCGTAAGGAATGTATGAAATTTCTAAACACGAGTTATCTCGAGATATTATTTTGAAACAAAATTAAGAAAACCGAGTTAACTCGGGATAAACTAAACTACGATTCCCACAGTTTTCTGAAGGATAACACTATGTAACACAATATTTGTCCTTGGCTTATAAGTGTTTTTCCGTGGTTGTTTACGCCTCAAGCATGTATAAAATGACAATTATGTTTAACAAAATATGTATTTGTAACCAGGAGTTTGATACATTTAAATTTCTAAGTAGTATTTCGTTGTTTTAAAATTAAAATCTCTACATTTCAAATATGTTTGTGTTTTGCAATTTCTTAATGTGAAAAACACTTCAAGAGTCACAAAAATTAAATGTTAATCTTTTTCCGAGATTTACGGCTGATATACATGTCACTTTTAAAAATAAGCCCCCAAATATAGTATTCCATCACATTCTCGTTGTAGTGTCTTTAATAACGACGTTCAAAGTCCAATATAGCCTGGTGGAAGCGTTCGCCTTGCTCTTTCGATTACGCTCCCATGTTTGCCTTGAATTTCTCAAGATGTACATATAGAATGTGGACTTTAAGTGACTTTATGCAGCCCATCTTACAAAAATTCTGTATCATAGTTTCACCAAGTTCCACATAGTTTTGGCCTTTGTGATTGCCGAAGAAACCCCTTACGACTGCAATAAAACTATTCCGGACTACTTTCTCTGTCTCAGTAAGCACGGAATTATGTACGCTTCATAATCTTCTTTAGCTGCGGTCTAATGAATATGCCAGCTTTTAGTATTGCCTCAGACAACTTAGGGTAGGAGTCTCTAAGGTATTGGAAGGGTTATGACGCCTTAGATAAAGCTTTAACGAATTGCTTCATAAGACCCATTCTGATGTGGAGTTGTAACAACAACACTTTACTGGGATGTACTACTTGGGTTCCTACTTGATATTATTCTTTCCCACAGAAAACTCCAAGCGCTATGGCCAGTGTCGTCTGTGATAGCGCGCCTTGGTATACCCACTGTCCCAAAGGAAAAGATAGCAAGGAAGTTTGGTAAACCCGCCATAGGGACCCATCAAGAATTCCACCATTTTAAAATCTCCAATAACTTCCCAACCATATTCAGAATATTTCAATGTTATTAGTAGGTTCTTGATGCTATTGTACTTCTCATTGACGTTCACAGAATTAGCCAAGGGGAGAGATGGATGTGTATTCCCATTACCATGTAACACGGCGTCATGAATTATGGACGAACTGTCAATATACAAGGGCCACTAATTTGGTTTGCATTGTATGCCAATGGCTTTAAACAAACCGAACATATTTTAATAGAAACACATCCCATCCTGACAAGTATAGAAGTTTGAAAAGATATGATAACGTTTCCTCTGAGTTGTGACAAGTACACTTTTATCTAGCAAGTCCCACTGCGTTAGCCTAGGATTCAAAATTTCAGCTCTGGACTTCGTAAGACCAAGGTCTCTGACCAAGTCATTAAGGTCTTTCTGGTTAGAGTAATAGGGACTTCTCTCTTCATCCCTTATTTTCCGACAGTATTCAGGATCTACAACTTCGTGTTCACTATCTGAAGTGGTGGTGTTTTCTATAAATGCTTGCAGCAGACATTTCGGGGGAGTTGTCACTTGAAGGTCAGGGCGATGTGGGACCGATGCAATAGATGAAGGTATATGTGGATAAATCACAACTTTTGTATATTTTCCTCTGCGACGTTCTGAAAGATCCACCATGCAAAAATAGCAATTGGTTGAATAATGATCAGTAGGTTATCGCAAAATTATCGGGATTCCGAACTTCATTGCTCTACCCCCCCTCCTACTGTACTATCGTGTATAAAATAATAGTGTTTTCATATGGCTATATACTAGTTATATTGATTTACTTAAGCAAACAGGAATTTTAATACTATAAAAAGTACCTCTCACCCTCTAGGGTTCGTCTGCAGTTTTCACAGTTGACATTAGGTGCCCACTGATCATCAAAATCTCCAATAGGAATGCCAAAATACGACTTGTAGGCATCACACACAACACTACACGTTTTTAGGTGGTACTTATTTGCCCATGTCTTGATAAATTTTCCACATACATAAAAACATACATCTGCCGAATACTTGCAGCGACTTGAAACAGTGACATTTACCGCTGAACTGACTGCGTATTGAAGACTACTGCTCTTACTGTATACAGGTGAAAGATTCTTAGAAGTTCTGGATTGTTTTTTAATTCACTGATAAATTACATCCACACCAACCTAGAAACATAGAAATTCATTATATCTCCACAAAAAATTTCAGCATATTGAAGTACTGGGCATGAAAACAAAGTTCGTTGAAAAAAATTCCCATTTTCTTAAATAGTAAGACATACAGTAATAAAGGCTTACAATTATTACCCAAGGACCACAAAAAATATTTTTGTTGCATAGTGTAATGTAAACAGATAAGGTTTGGAAAGGTCTATTACATTGCTTCGCGTTTGCTTAATTTTCTTTACGTTATTATAATCTGTTGTATTTATTTATCCAATATTATCTATATATTTCATATCTCACGAAAACGTGTTTCCAAATCAATGGTGCGAGTTATACAGCGAATATACCTAAAAACAAGAAAATATGTTCTCAAACGGTAGGTGCGAATTCGGAGTGCTTTATATGCTGGGATATATAGTAAATATTTTCAAAACTTTTCATAGATATTGTGTATAATAAATAGGTCAATACATAACCTACATACGACACATAAACTCGCATAGGTAAGAAATTAACCCTTTAACGTTCATTGCTTTCCCCACGAAACCACAAAACTTTAATTACGAAACTCAACAATGACAGCAGAATTTTAATAGAAATGTTTTTCATTTATTATATATGTGAAATATCGCTTTTTTTATTATATTAAAATAAATTTGTTCATGATTTCCGGTGTCAATCATTTATTTTAACATCTTAGCGATTGAAGTGCTTTATCCGTTAAAGGGTTAGAGTAGTGCGTGTTATGGAATTTAGTGGTATGAAACACAAATTATATAATTTCTGCATTTCATCAAAAGGGATAAAAAGTGTGACTGTTTTGTAGAAAAAACTTTTAATAGAAGTTATGATTTTCCTTAAAGAAAGCAACGTTCAACATCTGTAAGGTAAGGATGTCTATTCAGAGGTATTCTGTCAAGTATTCTGTCGCAGTCTTCTTGAAAATATTTTTCCTGCTTTTGCTCCGTTTGTGGACAACATAATTGTCCAGCATGTTAGCCAAGTTTTTCCGGGAAAATGGAATGTTATAGTTACATTAATGTATGCTGTTCATGTCTTTTGGAATTACTTGTTCTTTAGAGGCTACTGTTATTTTAGAGCAAAGAAAATTACACTAACAAACGTATGAATGAATATTTTGTGTTAAATGTATTATATTAATTTAATATTTGGATTAAAATGTTGGAGTACACTGGTAAAAAAATTGCAGTAAAATTACGGGCAGAGGCCGGCAGCAGAAATTCCAGTCATACCCCGTAAAAAAAAAAATCCATGCCCATCATTTTGTGCAGCCCGTAATTTTACGGGGCAAAGTAATACAGCATTATAATGCACAGGATATAATGCAATTTAAAACACAATAACGCTTTACTCACTGTTCCGTAGCACGTAGCACGTTATATAATCATCACAGAATCGCTGTTTTTGCGGGTTAAAATTTTCGAAACACGAATAAAATGAAGGGTTACACCCTAGCGGAGGACAATGTATGGGGTCGTACCGTATTTTTGCTAACATATGGGCTAGAACTAAAAGAATATGTGGATTGCTCTTAATTTTCTAAGCATCTAAGGGATAAGGCCGCTTATTTAGTGGATCAGACCGTTTTTCATCGTAAAATATGAAGAGCAAACGCTCATAAATTTACAGTTTTTTTTCTGAGAGTGTAATTAATAATAGTAATTGGTTTAATATGAGCATTTTTTTAAATAATTTTATTATCTTCATGAGTATTACAAGAAACAGTTAATACGAGAAAATTTTTAACTCCGTTGCTTCTCGCATTAATCGAGTTCGATTGTACGTGTATCTTTAAAAATTATTTCCATCTCTTTAACTAGATGATACATGTAACTCGGCATTTGATCGACTCAATTTACAATTTTGCTTATAAATAAAACTTCATCAATTTAATTATTTCTGGAACCTATACAAATGTGATGTAAATCTCTGAAGTGTTCTTTTAGTTTATTTTCAGAATTTAGATTATAACCTGATTTGGAGAGAAAATATTAATTAGTTAGATCTACATGAATCCTATTTTCGTTGTTGTAAAATATATCAAAATATTTAAGGCTGCAAAATAGTTCTTTAATGATTTTGCTTAACCCTTTGGGGACGAGCGACGTGCATACGTGACGTATAAGATGCTCAGAATCCTCGATTATTCCCACCAGTTACTTTTTATTGTAAGCCTTGCCTTATTTAATGATAGCATTTCTGCGATTCAACTAGGCGAAAATTTCCGTAGAGGAAAACCGGTGGTAATTGATTAAAAATTCTGTAAAGGACGCTTGTCGCGAAGGGGTTAAAGCATATTCAGGAAGTACTTATAAATAATTTCCAATTATATCTAACCAAAAATTTTTTTTATAAATTTTTTACACTGAACTCAAGTGAAATAAAAATATTTGTAAAGTATGTGCATAAAATGAATTATTAAAAACATAACATTGCACTCTTATATACTCTAACTTATCTAATATACTTCGTACTATGGTACGAATTCTGTGCATCGCCAAAATATGTTAAAAAACTTCTCTACGGAATTTAAAGAAAATGCATAGCAATACATTGATAGATTTTTATTTTGTTTTCTAATTTTTATATATAGTTAAGTATGGTAGGACAAGATTGGATTAAATGGAGATTAACTAAAAATACATTTACACGACAGCATGTGTTGCATAATATTCGACTACTTTAATTAAACAATACATAAAAGTTTGACTTTTAATTTTCTTAGCTTGAAATTTATTGAGAACTAAAACTTATCTAACTTATCTAATATCTTTCGTACTATGGCACTGCACAGTGTAAGATTTCGCAAATCTAGCGGGGAAAAAAATCAGAAAATCGATTTTAAGTAATTTCAGTTTTAGACATTTTAAATTACATCTAACACATTGAAGAGGAAAGAGATAAAGTGCAAGCAGATTTACTCCACAACAACACCATCAAAAGTCGGCTCAAAATCAAGTTTTCTGTAAACCTTTTTAGAGCGGCGATTGTTGTAGATATAATTGCAAACGATGTTTATGGCTAAAAATATACTTATTTTGTAAATATTGTTTTATGATTGTATGGAATCGTTACAAGAAAGTATTTACTTTGTATTTTACAATTACGATAGTTATTTAAAAGTGTTAAACTTAAAAATAAACTTGTAAGTTAATATGTAAATTATTTGAAAATTTAATAGCATATGATAAATTAAAAAAGCTGCCAAAAATTTTGTACACTCTGGTACATTGTAAGGTAAATTTTTTTGTAATTATATATGCATATACATATAAAATAAATCAGTTTCAGCTGCAACTATTTGCAACTTTTGAATATAAGTAATTTTTTACAGGTATTGAAGTGTTAATTTCGAAAAGAGAATTCTATGAGATATTTATAAATTATGTTACTGGAGATAAATCATTGCCAGTGAATTCTAAAAATATCTTGATAGATAATGTATTACACAAATATAAACTTCAACATTGCTCATATGTTATGTTAGACCAGATTAAGCGGCTGAGTCATTCGTTTATGATTGACATTAACCGAAGATGGAGAAATTGCCATCGCACAAAGAACGTATTTTAAAGAAAAATAAGAGATGGCTAGATTCGAATATAGCAATCAGTAATCTCAATATACCAGACAGAAGTAATAATGACTACGCGAAAAAGTTGGACGTCCAAAGAAAATTTTGTTCAAGTGGACCGAAATCGGAAGAAAAAGGTTTATCCATTCTTCTCAGAACACTCACTAAAAGAACTCACACATGCCACGTGTTTATAATTAAGACAATTTGGACGAAAGGATGCCGCGGGTATGTTAAAGCAAATATCTGTAAGCCCTAAAAAAGCAACTAATTTAAAAAAAAATTGTTCCAAAAGCCGGATACACGATATTTAAATATTCTCTTGAAGAAGCGTTGGTATTAATAACCACTAGGAAATTTAGCTGCCGAAAATACGGGATTATGAGAAACTCTGCGTTACAAAAAGTTTTGATCATTTATCCATCCTATGAGCAGGTAAAAGATGCAAAAAAATGTGCTATTCATCCCAAGAAAACTGTATATTTTCTTAATCATTTGCAGAAGTTAAATTACAATCTTTTGTAGATTTAACGATAAAAAGACTTTGTATTATACAAAAACAGATATTAAATACTCTTACTAAAGAAAAAGGGTCTGTGTTAAAAAGTATAACAAAGATTTTTAAATGGTTGTGGGGGGGGGGGGGGGGGTCGGTGGAAGCGGTAGACAAAGTAGATACAAGCAAAAATCAAATAAAAACAACTTTGAAGATGCAAATATTCTAATCCCATCTGTGGTTCCTTTAAAAATATATGGTTGTGATGAAGAAAATCAAAACTTTATATTATGGCAAAATGCACACCCTTCATCTACTTCCTACTGTAGACCCATAAAATTTCAGTTCACCAAGGAAACTGATCAGTCAATAACGGAAGAATTTGAAAATGTCAGAAATCAAATTACTGCTCTTGTGCAAACAATAGTAGAATTAGATGATCAAACATAATGAAATACAGCTCAGATTTAAAGAAACAATTTTAGATGGCAAAGTGTGCAATATTCTATCTTTAAATAAAGCAACCCAAAAATACTATATCTTTAACGCAACTTCTAAGTTTATGAATAATTTGAACATATACGAGTAATGCTCACACATTTTCTTGGGGCTTATCGACACTACATGCAATGATAAAATTAATGGAATGTCTTTGACGTATTGATTATAGATTGGATGTTAAAAAAAAGGCAGTGCCGAAAACATTAATGATGACACTGACAGCGATGGCAGTATCTAATAACTTAATTACTATTTACTAAAAAATAAACTCTTCTTGTTGTAAAAGTTAGGTATTGTATATTTTTTAAATCTGCACCGAATAAAATAACACTGCGTAAAAGTCAATAAATGAAAATGACGAAAACTCTTTCTATTATGATTATGATAATGTAATAATGATGGCGTAAAATGTACAATGTGACGAGTAAATATATATTTTTCCATAATATAGAAACATTTTATCTACAGTAACTGCAATTTTATTTAATTAATATCAGTAATTTTCATAAATTGAATTTTGACCCGCTAGATTCGCAAAATCTTACAATGTGCACTGCCAAAATATGATTAAAAACTACTCAATACAAATTTAAAGAAAGGACATAACCATACATTGATAGATTTTGTTGTTGTTTTCTAATTCCTATATATAGTTAAGTATGGTATGATAAGATTGGGTTAAATGGAGTTTAACTAAAAATACATTTACATGACAGCATGTGTTGCATAATATTCGACTACTTTAATAAACTTTACATATAATTTTGGCTTTTAATTTTCCTATCTTGAAATTTATTGAGAATTAAAGCTTTAAGAATTAACTATCCTAATAATATTATAAATCCGATTGTGTGCAAATGTTAGGCTGAAGCCAGCGTCAAAATTAAGACTTTAATTACCCTGTATATTTGCATATAGGTTGATTATAACCCGGGAATGAACATAGGCTTGTTTTTGCTTATTTTATTCAAATATTTTTCCTAATAATTCAAAATTTCATTACTTTCATACAGAATAAATAGACATTTTTCCTTTTAAAATTTTAAAATGGTTAAATTTACTTTATTTTGTTAACATTTTATCGTTTCCAACACTGAATCAAAACCCGATTATAATTACAATAACAACAATAATAATTTTTACTCAATAGTTTAGTATCAATTGAAAATTTTTCACGTGAAAAATGAAAATGAAATAAAAAAAAATTAATAACAAAAATTAAATAACATTACTAGAAATAAAATGTACTTTTTTTTAGATTTTGATAATAATACAACGTTTCAATATCGGTAACTATAGGGAAAACGCAAATATGACGTCATACATCGAAAATAAAGCGGATATGCTTTATGATGTTGAAATAAAATGATCTTGGGGTTTTTTTTTTCTTTATTTTTCTTTCTGTATGGTAACAATACTTGGTGTTTTATCGTCTGCTCACGGCTAATACAAATATACCGTACTTTAGGTAGCTTTCAATACTAAAAAGTATAAACCTACCTATTGCAGCCGTTCGGAGGAAAGCAGTTACGGAAAATTTCGATATATTTTCACCGATCATGACCCCCAGACCCCAAAACCACCCTCCGCTCAAATGTTGATTTATATATATATAGATATATCCATATATATATATATATATATATATATATATATATATATATATATATATCTGATCTATGTCATACGATAATGCTCGTATTTATAAATCGATTTTGATGAATCTAATTGTGTGTATTAAGCTCACCAATGTCTCGACCGAGTTCGTTGGCCAGCTTGGTCCGCCATTTTGTTTCAAGATGGTGGCCATTTAAAAATTTAAAACTAAAATAAATATACAAAAAATCTAAAAATTAAAATTTATTTTTTAATTACGTGTTAGGCCTTGATACAAGGATTCTAGAGAGCATTTTTTGGTTTACCTCTATCTTAAAAAATGGCTGAGATAGAGCAGTTTTAAATTCTAGGGTGGCTGACATTTTGAAACAAAACAGCACATTAACGCCATTACTTGCAAATTATTTTCTTTCATTGTTGTAATAATTTTCCCAATCATACGCATAAAACTATATATTCATATCCGTTAGCGCCAAAATTGGCGACATTGGCGACGAAATTGGCAACAAAATTGACAAAATTGGCGACATTTGGCAAAATATCGCCAAAATTGGCGACCAAAATAAGTCTTCATAAATGAAGCCAATTTGGCTATTGCTCAATAATTTGGCGAATTTCTTATTCAAATTCAGTATTAACGAATCTTTTGTAAACGTTTCTTTGCATTTTAACTTGCTGTTTTCGTGTAACATTAGCTAAAATTTTAAAACGAAGATATAGGAAAGCTACCTTTTCCTCCCGGTACAGGCCGGAAGGACTTTTTAATTTAAATTTTTAAAAAGTAAAAAGAAGTTTGAAAAGAAAATGAATAGCAAATGGCAATAATATGCTCCGCAAAATTATCCATGTTGAAAATGACGTCATGGATAGCGGGAAATAGTTTTTTTAATCTTAAAACTAAAAAAATAACAAGATTACTCGAAAAAAAAAGACTAATGTTAATAGTTCCATTTTTGTTGATAAAACCTAAAGATTGAATATTATTTCGTTAAAGTAACATAATTTCCCTTATTCCAGTACTGAAATTAAAGCCCCAGAGCGTGAAGTATATTGTTACAATCAAGACACATTGTAAATCGTGGTTTGGCAACTGGATTTTATTTTCACATTTCTTTTAGTTTTAAAAAAGTAAACAATTGTTGTCATTTTAGAAGATAACTTTTTGAAAGCTCATCCTAAATACAATAATATAAATCTGATTGTGCATGTGAATGTAAACGTCAAAACGGAGGATTTAATAACCCTTTGTATATAGATAGATTATAACCCAGAAATGAGCATAGGCTAGATTTTATTTCTTTTTTCAAATGATTTTCTTAATAATTAAAAATTTTATAATTTTCATAGAGAATCAAAGAATATTTTTTCTGTAAAATTTAATTAAACATTTTACATTGCTAAGCATTACCGTTGCCAATAAATACAAAACATGGAATATTTTTTCCTCAACAATTATTTTTCAATTGAACGATTTCCACGTAAAAAACGAAAATTAAAAAGACAAAAAAAGGTAAATTTCCATGATATTTGAAAAGGAAATATGGAGTATTTGTTATTATACATGAAGTATGAATATCGGTTAGGTTGAGAAGACATTTTTTGTCAAAGACTGTGTTATAATTAGAAGGAAAAATGAACAATAATTATTTTATTAAGAAAATATTTCGCTTGGACCATGTAACTATGAAAAGAGTCGTCTTTGGCTTGGACAAATATTACGTCATAAATAAAACATGTATTTTCAAATATTCGTAATAATACAAAGAGCATCAATATCAGTATATAATGGAAGTAGATAAATAATGGACGTCATATGGAAACCCTGAAATATTTTGTTATCGATACTGATTAATAATAAGCTTGAATATCATTTACATACAAATGTGTGCTTTCTGCTAAAATTTACGCCCTGATTGCCTGGAAAAGAAAACGAATAAGAATTATGTCGTTAAAAAGGGATTTCTCTGGGGGAAAAGTGACGTTATATTTGAAACAAAATGGGAATTTTCCAATATGTTTTAAAGGGAGAGTGAATCAATTCAGTACATTAATAATACAAAGATCAGTAAGTATAGAAAGTAGACGAGTTTCACCCCATATTTAAAATGAAAAATTTAAATATTTTTTTAATCTATACTGATAATTAAGCTCGAGTAACCGTTATGTACAGATGAGAGTTTTCTGCTAAAAATCACATCACAGTTTTAAGAAAAGGAAAACGAACACGAATCTATTATATTAAAATATGTGTTTGTATTTCGCAACTACTATTGAATGCAACACGATTTAATTAACATCGGTAATCATTGATCCGAGGATGTCACACAAACTGTCAAAATTGAACAGGTAGAATTGAATTTAAAGAAAAAGCCTATGCTATTTCCAATTAATTATTTTTGAAGGTTGGCTGTTAAAACGTTTAACAATGGCGTTAAATGTAAAATTGTTTATCAGGTAAAATTGACATTCCCCCCCCCCCCAATTCGTCTATTTCCACGATTTTATTTGACCCTCCTTTTTGCATTGGTTGCAATTTCATTTTTGCGATTATTTGGCACAAATTTTCACTTTTTAAAGACCGAGTTATGTCAAAATCCTATAACAAAAATACCGAATGCCTGCTATGAAATGTGATAAAGATTTAGTTAATTATTTACGTTTGTAACTATTGGGAGTGAAATATTTTGCTTAATTAATGTATTTCTTCTTCTTTTTATGTTGCGTGAACGAAGCCACGGGTAACAGCTAGTTTCTGCTATATACCCAAATGAGATACAAATCTCTGAAGCATTCTTTTAGTTTATTTCATGAATTTAGATTAGATTGTGATTTGGTCTGAAAACTTTAATTAGTTAGTCTTGAATCGCATTTTCGTTTTTCTGAAACTGTATTGGAACATTTTGAAAAGTTTAATTATTTTGTTCTGTCTATTCTGATTATATGATTTCTTTAAAAAAAGGCTACAATAAAAAATATTGACTAAACTCTTATTATTTAATAATTACTATTTATATATTTTTGTTAAATAGAGTATTACACAGGATTCTAATTGAATGAAGTATTAGTAAAGCTTGTGGAAAAAAAGAGCTATTGCAAAAATAGTGTTATACTTTTAATAAAATTTTCAAATTATGCTTGAAAAACATTCTCTACGCTGAGAACATTTTTTAAAAGAAACTCTATAAATTTACATAACGTAAACACTCGTTGTTTATTCTGGTTTACATTTCCATAAGTAATTAGGTATGACGAGATTAAATCATAGTAATTAAGTATGACATGGCGAGATTAAATCAAAGTAATTAAGTATGGCATGGCGAGATTAAATTAAATGCAGTTAAACTAAGAATAAATGAAATTTTGTAGTTGTTTAAATTTCGAACATCTTAATTAGATGATGTCTATATCTGTTTATACTACATTTTATCGTGAATTAAGGTTTCAGAAATTGAACTATTTCTGGAACATATATATTGATGTCATATAAATCTCTGAATCGTTCTTGTAGTTTCTTTTTCCAGAATGTAGATGAGACCCAGATTTTCTGTGAAAACTTTAAGTATTAAGAACATCTTGAATCGCATGTTCTTTATTTGAAAATGAATCAAAATATTTAAGATTGTTAAGAAGTTTTTTTTCTGCAGTTTCTTATTAAAAGTGTTTCTCTCTCTTTTAGTGTTTTTTTTTTCTTTTTTTTTTACAAAATTTAAATTGTATCTGAATATCGAGTAAAGCGTTTTTAGTGAGGGTTGCTTAATCTTATTTCCGTTATCTGGAAAATAAAAGGATTAATTAAAGGTGTGAAATATCCTTTGGGAAAATGTGTAAACAAAATATAAATAGTTTTGTATTCTTTAATTTAATTTCTGCAATACAAGTGAAAGTCAAATTACATGGGAATTCAATGGTGAAAAAAAAATATTGCAGAAGATATTTGCAGAAATGAAACCAATTGCAATAAACAGCTGTTTTACGTATTTTATACTACAATCTTTTTTCAGTGTATTGATTAACAATTAAAAATGTACAATACAAAATAATAATAATAATAATAAAACAGAAATAGCATAAAAATAATATCATTAATTTGCTATTACAATTTGAAGTATTAAAATGTCGTTTCAGAATTTCATACCATATAACAAATATAAGTTAAATCCAGTTTAACGATCAATACATACACTTTTATCGCTTATTATTATGGCACCCTTAATTAGTCGATACGTTGGCGTATGATTTGCTTAAATTGCAGTTTATAGAGAATTGGAGCTTAAGGAATTTTCACTCTTTCTGAAAAATATCTGAATGTGATATAAATCTCTGGAGAGTTCTTTTAGTTTGATTGCAGAATTTAGATTAGAAACTTATTTAGAGTGAAAGCTTAAATCAACTTTTCTTGAATCGTATTTCCACTAACTAGATAAGAACTAAAATATTTAAGTCTGTTAAATTGCTTTTTCCTGATATTCTGTTTAACAGATTTTGAAAACAATAAGGGAAAAGTAATTACAATTTACCGTTTATATAATACCGAATATTGGTGAAATCGAGAATTATGCTGCACTCGAATGAAATGAAAATATTAGTGAAGCATTTGCATAAAACATGTTCCCCAAAATTGTCTTATACCTTTATTATGATATTTATCCAACGTTGGGGAATATCCCATTGACTGCCAAAATGTCTTTAAGGAAGTAATTACACAACGAAGATATGCGAACAACTGGTATTTTCATTCTTGAACGTAAATAATCATGGTGTTTTAAAGTTAAAATAAATGCAGTTTGGTGAGGAATAAATCCATTTTTATATATTATTATTCCACTGCCTAAATTGGATTATTTAAGGAAAAGTGTTGTAAAACCGCATATCATATATTTAGTTTCTTGTTGAAGCCAGAATTTCCAACAGGATTTAATGTAACTTTGCGTGCATACTCTGCACTTATCCTTGTACAAGAATAAAACTCTAAACACATAATTAGCTCATCATTTTATTATTATTATCATATTAATATATTATCATCATGTTCTTATTTTTCCCATTGATTTGTAATAAATGAGTATTTATAAAAAAAAAAAATCACCCGGTTTTACACCAGCGGTGGAGTAAATCAACATATATTGATATTACACACAACATATATTGATATTACAGAAAAAAAAGCTACACATCGTTAAACATTTTGTGCAAGGTCGAAGGAACTTTTGATGCTACAGAGGCTGCAACCATAATGCGGTGAATCCTCGCTGCTTCATATACAGCTGCAATTGTACCAAATGTTGGAACAATATTTCACCATTTGATGTTTGCAGCTACTGCAGCACCAAAAGTTTCTTTAACCCACAATAATATTTTCAACACTATAGACATTATTTAAAAATGAAACATTATATTGTATTTTAAAACATTAACTAAATAACTAAATTATTAATATTTCAATTATAAGTCTATTAATTAATTGTCTAAAAACAAAGAAAGATAATAAACAGCATTGCATGCTTAGAAATTACAGAAAAGTGTTTGCAATTTTATTAGCTTTTAAAATATCATAATCACTCTTTTCTATGTAGTTTTGATTAAATTTTCTTCAATATTGTTTACAAGTTTTTAAATATTATTTTAAAAACACAAATTGCACAAATTGTGCTTATTAGTTGCTAAAATCAGTGTAAAAATTGTTTTAAACTCATAAAAGAGCTAAAATCCTACATGTTTCGGCTTTAAACTTAAAGCCATCATCGGGGAAGAGGAACAACACAAACGACTACTGATCTTTTAATTTTCGACACGAGAAAATTGAAATCAACAGTATGGAAAAATTTAAATAAAATAAGCGGGCGCTCTCTGTTGCCAAAGAGCGAAAAACAAAACAATGAATTAACAAGGGGTTAAAAATGTATCCCATAGACTAGGTATGTTGAAAGAAAAGTTATCATTACAAATACAGTAAGTACTAAGTAAGTTAAGTTCAGTAAGTTCAGTAGTCGTTTGTGTTGTTCCTCTTCCCCGATGATGGCTTTAAGTTTAAAGCCGAAACATGTAGGATTTTAGCTCTTTTATGAGTTTAAAACAATTTTTACACTGATTTTAGCAACTAATAAGCACAATTTGTGCAATTTGTGTTTTTAAAATACTAGTTAACAGTGTAGTGTCCAAATGGATTCAATTGTTTTTAAATATTGTTTTCCAATTTCCTTTTTAATCCGACTTAGGATATCCTATTTTGTTCTTAGAGAATGAAAGTCGGGTCAAAAGGCATTTATAATTTGCTTCTATAAATGCTAGCAACAATTTCATTGTGGGAAATCTTATCTATTAAAAATGCTACACATAAGAGTATAAAAAGTTTCAATAATTTAAATGTATTCATATTTAGGAATTTTCAAAACTAGCAAATATTAAAACAAAAAAATGATAAAATAAATTTCCTACACAGCAACTACACAAATTAACCTGAGAGCTACCAAGTAAGAGCTACCTGAAAGGCTACTTCTTCTTTTGCTTAGAGCTAATTATTTAAATCGTTAAACTCTAACTAGTTGATCAAATTTTGTAAAACTGGGGTATCCGGTTTTCATCCTACTAAGCGTTTTTACTATTATTTTCCTTATATATATGCTTATCTTAGCTTTAAGTTTCTTGAAATTTAAGGCTTTAAGTATTTAACCATCTGTAGAACATTTACAAAGGTTATACAAATCTCTGAAGCGATCTTTTAGATTATTTCCAGAATATAGACTAGAATATGAGTTGGAGTGAAAAATGTAATTTTCCAGATCAGTTTTAATCGTATTTGCGTCATTTTGAGAAGAACCTGAAATTTCTACCTATGCAGATCTGAGATGAAACGTTTAAAATAATTAAATAGCCCCAAATATACATGTTCTCACGAACGGTGAAATAAAGAATTTTGAAAAAATACAGTTGCATCTTTAATAGACTTTTAATGTTTTGTTGGAAACATTTCCAAAACTTAAAGTCTTAAATTATTCAATATGAATAATTTTTAAAAACTATGACATTAATTTTTTATGTTAACAAGATTAAATTAAATGAATTTTATTGATGAATACATGCAGACTTTGATCATACATAATTAAAAGATACATACATCACTTTTTGTTTAAGTTTTGCTGAGATTTAAAACTTCAAAAATTAAAATTTTTCTGGAGCTTATTCAAATCTGATCAAATCTCTGAAGCGTTATTTTAATTTATTTTCAGAATATAGATTAGAATTCGATTTGGAGTAGAAATTTTAATTATTTAGTATATCTTTAATCATATTTACGTTATTTGTAATTTTTAAGGCAGTGAAATATCCTTTGTACAAATTGTTAACCAAATCAAAATAGTTTAATGTTTCATTATTTACATTGTTTAATATAAGCGTAATAATTAAGTCACATAGGAAATTACAGTAAGAAAAATATTGTAGAAGACGTTTGCATATCAGAAAGTCAATACAATAAAATGCTGTTTTACTTATTTCATACTAATAAAATACATTTTTCCGTGTACTGCTGAATAATCTTAAATGTGTCTTTCAAAATGGAAGAAAAATGAATAACCGAAGAGTTATAAAGATTTTTTTTTTGTCTGTTGTTTTAATTTGAAGTTTCAAAATGCATAGCTGCCACGTATCCGGAATCATTAGTGTTACTATTGTTCAATAGAAATATTTGTATTATTTATGGGTCTGGGGTAATCTGTCTTTTTATTTTATTAAGTATAACATGACAAGATTGAAATAAATGCAGTTTAATGACGAATAAATGCAGCGGTGCCAATAATTGTTCGACCTCTTTAATTAGACGAAACATACATTTCCTTACCTTACAGTTTATTGATAATTAAAGCTACAGGAACTAATCAATTTCTTAGTCTAACCAAACATAATATAAATCTGAGAAGTGTTATTTTAGTGAGTTGCTTAGAGGTGGTTTTAATTGTGCTATACATTTTCTACCTTAAGTAATTGCTGGAAGTGCAATTTTAGTTATGTTATGTGTTTCCGAGCTGAATTAAATTGTAGCTTAATATGTGTTTTTGAAATCTGTAGATTATTTACAGAGCTGCGCAAGAAATTTCTAGTTACCTTTTACTGGCGGAAAATGTTGAAAGTAAATTTCCAAATGTGTTTTAAGTTTTATAGCTAAATTAAATATTATCATGTATGATAAATGCTAGCAATGTACAGAATTTTTTTCGATCATATACAGGACTGCTCAAATCCAATCAAATATCTTATTGACTATGTACGCTTCTTGCTGAAAATGGGTATTGAACTGTGTTATACATTTTCTAAATTGTATATTTCGACATCTTTTTTTCACCTTATTAAATATTGAAGCATCTTTATAGTATTCTGGATGCGTTAGAAAATGGTCACAAACTATGCATGATGTTTCTTTCTTGTTAATTAATCATCTAATTGTTTAAAAAGTGAAACGTTGATACTCAATAAAGTATTTCTTTCATTATATTGCATGTGCCTTCTGCAAACTGAATAAAATTTTATTCACAAAATATTTTTAAATTAACACTTCAAATTACCTTACACTACTGAAAACAAGGCTATAATTCCTAAATGCGCATTTTTATTATATATAATACAAAAAAATATTCGGGCGAAAAAATTGAAATTGTCAAATGAAATAATGTTGCTGATGCATCTAATAACAAGTTAAGCCTTTTTAATCCCTCTAAGGATACAATTCTGATATGAATTTTGTCAGTTTTATTTAAATGTAAGCCTTTAGTATCATCTTTTTAGAAAGGATTATTTAAAGTATTTTGCATCTCAGATAAATCTGGCAACAAAAAGAATATATTGAAATTGAAATGGCTTTATTTCATTGTATGTGACACTAATTCTACAATAAGTAGGAAGAAATGAAGCGAATAGATGATAAATGGAATTTTATTATTTGCATTATATAGTTCGTCGAGATGTAAAAAAATGTAAGCTGTTTTCTTCTTCTTTTCTTTTTGTTATGCTTGTTTAAGTGATATTAATCCTGTTGAAAACCTGTGAAAATAAAAAGTTTGTCAGAATTTGCCTTTAAAATTTTACAGTTTATCTATTTACTTATAGGTAAAATATTTTATCTCAAAAATTCTATTTTTCTAATTCTACTATTGCGTTCAATCGTGAGATAAAAGTACATTTTTGTTTTCCATTTCAGTGTTTAACTATTTTGCTATAAATAAAATCTATTTAAGTTAAAAAAGTAAAGATTTTTTTTTTTAAAGAAATCACTTTAAATCTATGACTCAAGATGTATTTTATTAGAGATAATGCTATTAATTATATTATTGTTATTTTAAGTATTTTATAAGGAAAGAGGACAAAATAATATCCATTGATATTCTTATTAAAAACAATAATTTTGTCGTTAGAATTATAAAATTATCTTACTTTGCGCAAACAAAGATGTCAGCAATTGGGTGAAAGATATTTTACATAAGCTATTCAAGAATTAGTATATATTTATTATTTATATGTATTTATATGTTTTAATTATAAGGATTTACAAACTTTAAAAAAAGGAAACTACTACAGAATTAACAATTTCATATTTCTTTAAATATAATTAAAAAATGTTTAAGATCCGGTGATTGACCAATTGATAAGTGAAACAAAAGTTTTAATTATGTGTATAACATGATTAATATTAAGTGCTACTTTTTGCGTCTTTGATGAAGAATTCTTATTTGGGTAATTTGGTAAATTGTTTCACACTTTTAGAGATATTCTTTCAGAGGAAAGTGACACAATTATTATTTTAGAACTCCGAGGATCTTGAAAACCATCCACAGTTACTCAGAAAGATCTTGGTCATCGTTTTGTTAACCGTTTTAGAGATGAATTCTTATCTTTTTCGCAGCCCGAGTCCGACAATTTTAAATCCGAGCACAGTCGAGCCCGATACCGAAAGCAGTTTGCAGAAAATCCTTAATAATGCTTTAAAATTGTTTCAAGATTATATTTTCTCATTTAAAAATCTCTTTTTACATAGAAATAATTATTAATCATAAATACTACCCCATGACGATGTTTTGTGACTTTCATACTACAGAAAATCTGCTTAAAATAGCAAATTTGTTATTTACCACTGGCAGAAATTTGTTAAAATAACATTTCTTGTTCTTTTAAAGTGTCATTTCACAGCTATGACAGAAAAAAAGTGAGTTCTGTGTCCCATTAATTTTGCAAAAGAGCAGAAAGGGATGAAAGCTAAGGGATAGGACACGGTTTCTTTTTGTTACTAACACTTACCGTACAGTGGTTTTAGATGCAGATCTTATATTCCATTTCAAAAAAATTCTATTCATTTTTAAACTGTTTTTTAAAGATTGTAAAACACTTTAAGAAACTTACAATTTTTGTTTCTCAAAAAGAAAGTTTGGTTTTCCTTTTTCCAATTTGTGAAAAAAAAAATGAAAATTTATTTTTGAGACCGTTCCCGAACACTGGTACAAAGATCGAGCCCGAGCTCTTCTCATCTCTACAACGCAAAACTAGACTGAGTGAAACTTTTATTTTTAAGAAGGATAAGTTCGTAAATTAATGAAAGTTTTAATACTAAACTATTTTTTTAAGTAGATATTTAATTCTATAAATAGCTCACAAAACTGAAGATTGTAATTCTTACAATAATTTTATATAAAAAAGTAAAAATACATACATTTGAATAAAAACCGACGAATTTCAATCATACGCAGGACCTAATTCATATTGCTTTTTATCATATTTATGAATCAAACCTTTTATATAAACCAGGATGCCCGATATATGACCGGCTCTATAAAACGTAGGCGAAAGGCTTCACTATTTAAAGTAACCTGTGTTATTTTGAATATTTTAATGTCTAAATGCGTAATTTGATTGCATATCTGTTCAAGTTGTGTTTCATTCATTTATTTCTGAAGTTTTAATTTATTTTGTTGATTTAGTTATGTAATATTACACGGAAACAAACAAAATCTGTATTATATATATTGTTTTTAGTGCAAACGGGATTATATTCCGCATTTGGGTTACACGCAGATTTAAAAATAGTCAGGCTTCAAAATAATTTAAAAACTTAAAAAAAAAAAACAGTACTTTGAGATAGTTTTTACACAAATTGCATTCGAAAGTACAACTTTTTACTATTTGACTATGTAAAAATTAAAATTTCACAATTTGTAGAAGTTATTGAAAACAAATGTATACAATATATATATTGTATACAAATTGAAGTAAAAGGAAATTTATGATCAAGTCATTACTACCATCAATATGACGTCCGCGTTACTCAAGGACGTGATTTTGCACCATAATATCGATAAAAATTGTCATATGTTTATTTATTTTACGTCTGAAAACTTTTGACCCGCGATCTGCACATAAAATGATGTATTGAACAGTAATATGTAAAACGTAATTTTTTATCACTTTTCCTTGCGATTAGGTTTTCTTAACTCATTAGTTAGTGCTTATTTTTGTATGTTTAAAGGATTAGTTTGCTTCAGTATTCATGATAGTTTATTAGTTGATAAGATATTCGTTCCATCGAATATGATAAATCAAAAGGATTTTCCGACATAGCTTCAGATTCTGTGTAATTCCAACGGAATTGCTTTGATAAGCTGCAAAGCTTTTCTAAATAACAGATTTAGAAGAAATTTGAAAACTCGACGCATCATAGTTAATTAAAAGAATTAACGAATTTAAATGTAATCATGTAATATTTTATTTCGTATCAAGTAAAGTAAAATTTAACTAAATGTGTTAGTTATTAATAGATATAATCTAAGTACAATACATTGCTTTACCAATACATTGCTAAGTACAATACATTGCTTTACAAAGTGATTATTATGTATTTTTAATTTTGTACTTGAGAAATTTAGGTCATTTAGCAAGATTTAATAGGACTGTTATTATTTTACAACCAAGAACTGGGTTTTAAACAGTGTCATGCTGTATAGTAAGTAACTGATTAGACATTTTAATTCCATAGTTGCCAATCTCCCGATTTTTTTAATACCAGTAAAATCTTGCAAAAATTTTCGCTTTATTAAATTGCAGAAATTGTGCGATTAAATAAAACAAATATTTTTACATAAAAATATTGTTATGAAAAAAAAATCGTGAGGTTGGCAACTATGTAATTCATAATTTACATCATTTTAATACAGAGAGGAAAGAAAATCTATAAAAATTTTGGGTACCACAAAGTCCTGCAGTTAGGTTTCGGGCCACCAGATGAGTTACTTTGGCAACTGTTCACGGATTCAATACCAGATGCTCTGGATGGGATCACTGTACAATGTTTTCAGGGTTTTCCTTGTACGAGAATGATAGTTGTGGTAACTTTATTTTCAAAAATCTTTTTTGAAGATGTCCTCCCTGCAGTAATAAGGCGAAATACGTCCGACGCTTAATGATAATCCAGACATCCTTGAAAAAAAAAAAAAAAAAAAAAAAAAACATGAAACGTGTCAAAATATGCTACAGAGTTTTGATTTGCACGAAAGTATCGACGGGATGCAGAATGCTTTCAAGAGAAAAAGAAGTGTATAGTACAAAGAGTCTTCGAGAAAAGACTCTAATGTTAATTCCGTAAGTATGCAAATAAGGGTGATTATGAAAGAACTGCTTGCTTCTCATTAGAAATTTAATCATTATTTCGGAATGCGAAGACATTATTCAGTAATTATTCCTTATGATTTTTTAAACGGATATGTATATGAATGCTTCATGAAAATTGCGATCACAAAATATCTAAAAAAGAAAATAATTTCCGGTACGCAGTAACATATTCTACATTCAAGTTGATGCGTGATCGTCAGAGGGTTAACGCATGCATATCCAAGCTTCCCCTTCAAATATTAACATTGCAAAACAATCATAAAAATGGTAGTAGGGGAAGGTAGCCTAAAATGATCCTAGCGTTCAAAACGATCCACATATGTTTTCTTCTAGACAGGTCGCGCTATCTACATGATAATACATAAACTAGTTGTAATAAGTGAAGAAGAAGTAATGGTGGTATTCAAGCTATCGCAGTATTACGCGTTTGAATAGAATTCTTTGAAAAATTGGGTTTTATAACATCTGTTATAAGGTAAGCACTACACCCAGAAAAAAAGGAATTGATTAAAACTACAAAACATGTTTTATTGAGTACATTTTGGTTGTTTTAGTAAAATTCAAGTAAAATTGAACCATTATACTTGAATTAACAAAACATTTTTTGCTGACGATACAATTTTTTTTTTTTTTTTTTTTGTAATTGCAAAAAAAAAATTTTTTTTTTGTTAATTCAAACAAAATTTCTATTGACCTATATTTAAACAAAAAGTTTTGTTGGGTCAACCAAATTTTCGTTGATACAACAAAACTTTTTTCTGGGTGTAACTTTCATTTTATTTAGATATAAAATCTTTCATGTACAGAAATATAACTTGGTTTACTTAAGAGAGTATAACAATATAATAAATTATAACACCTTGTAATAATATATTTCTTTTAAATGCTAATATGTGTAAATTAACAACATAAAATAACTTTTATTAGGTTGTTTGACATGTTTCGGCTCACTTGTTCATCACTATCTCCTTTGTTTGTGAAAATGGCTACGGAGTGAGCCGAAACATGTCAAACAACCTAATAAAAGTTATTTTATATTGTTAATTTACATCTTTTAGCATTTAAAAGAAATATATTAGTGGAGTATGTTTTTAGATGCGAATTACACTTTTCTTTTGTCATAATTACTTTTATATCGTTTACTTTGCCGATAAAAAACAATTTATAACTATTTTTAAATGAAGGATCATTTTGCCCCTTTGGTGAGGGTAAAATGATCCTTTGGACACATTCTAAAAAATATATTTTTTTCATTACTTAATTTGGGTTTAAATTATTATTAAAATATGTTTGTAATTCAAAACATAGTGTAAAACATTCTAGCAAAGAGCCAAAGATTTATTTAAACAGTTACGTTGTATTACACAAGGTTTTCCCTTAAGGGGGTCATTTTAGGTCACCTTCCCCTACTATTCGGTAATAGGATGCGATTAAAAGAAAGTTTATTCTAAAGAAGGAAAGTAGAATTTTTAAGTAAAATTGAAAATAATTAGTAGAACTATTTGCCAACATAGGAATTCCTATGAAAAAAAAAAATCCCTGCTGTAAATAATTTTTATTTGAGTTTAGGTAAAACATTGTAAGGATTTTACACCAACAAAACGCTCATTGTTGTTGCCAACATAAAAAATTATAAATTTCAGGCGAGTTAGAACATATTTAAATGAAATATTCAGCATATATATGTATGGATGCCCAAGACTTCATGCTAATCGTGTTCTTTATTAAAAAAGAAGGGCTAAAGCATATACTATACGAGAGCCATTTTTACTATTAACGCGATAACTAGAGTATAAGTCATTGGTTATGCTCTCGGCATTTTACTTTCATATTCCATAATTGAATAACTAGTATTATTATATGTTATTTACAGTATTATTACATACTATTAAATTATTTTAAGGATCAAGATAAACTTAATTTAGCAAATTACTTTATTTTTTATTTTAAAATTTTATTATTCAGATGAGCCAAACGCGTCTGTTTTGCGGTTACTTCAGCGGTTTCCTTGAAACTCTAAAACACCTAAACTTTTTCATCCAGTAACTATCTAATTCAGCACAGTTACCGTTTCCATGGCAATCATAGATTCTAAAAGAAAATCAGACAAAAGTAGTGTTTTTTAGAAATTACTATAGATTGAAAGTTGTATAGAATTAATGTTAATATTCACTATCTTTTTAAAATTTCCAAATCAATTTTTTACTTTCTAGTAACTGTTTATGAACAATATCTATATTACAAACTATTACAGCAAAAACCGTGAGTAACGCTGACGTCATAGTGACGATGCAACCTGAATAATAAATTTCGCTTACTTGCTAAGCAAATTATCAAATATATTAACTTCTAAACATTGATAATTTCAAATTTTACATCGTCGAATAGGTAAACAAAAATGTACTTTCAAATGCAATTTATTTGAAAATTGTATCTCCATACGCTGATATTTAATTGATTATAAAATTATTTTCAAACATAACTTTTTCTTTCTTTAATGTATCTATCATGCGAAGTCCACTTGTGGAAAATTTACATGTTTGCACTTCAAATAATATAAATAGTTCAGTATTTGTTTCCGGCTAATATTGCATAATGAAAAAATAAATAAAATAATAGCTAAACAATAAAGTTAATCGGTTTATAATAGAACTACGTGCTTAAAAACCGAAATAATCACTATCAAGACGGTTTCCTTAAATAGCGACATCTATGGCTATTTCTTTGGATACTATCTCAGACTGGCGACTGTGAACTTCTGAAAAATGACTTCCTTTTCATGTAGTCATCTATTCAGTTTTTATTGGTACAGCTGTAAATTTTCATTTAAAAATAATGCATACGAAATAGAATTTCATTAACTGCTGCGACATTTGGAAGAACGTTTTGCATTGTTTTCGGTATAGTCAAATAAATCTTGAATTTTTCTGTTACACACGCCAAATCAAACAAGCGTTCTCTTTTAGGAAAATGTTGGAATTTTTGTGAATGCGTCAAAGTCATTATTCCTGATTGTCGTTTTAACGATTATGGGAACAGGTACACAAAGCTCCGTTTTTGTGATCGCCGTATTTTTAAAACATTACATTTTCATTTATTTTACCAGAAAAGTGCCCCATTGTTAACACGGTGTGTTATGAAAATAGTTCGTTATTAAAAAAAGTCAATATATTGACAAAGAATTATAAAGTAGATTACAGCAAAAGATTTAAACAAAAAAAATACAAGTTTTAATAACGATGAAAGATTCCAGTTTGCCTACTGCATGTCATATTTTTGGATAGCCCTGAACTTTAGCAGAGATATTGCAAGTATGAAAATGGAGTTATTAAATTGGAATGGCGGTGGGTGTTTAAAAAAGGAAACTGCTGTTTTTAAACACTCACCGCCATTCCAACTTGGTCGTGAGCGGATACGCAAGCAAACTTACATGGCCTAAACTTTTAAATCAGTTTTTAATATTTTTAACTTTGGCACTGATTATGGAGCGTTAGAGCCTTCGAAACAGCTGTTTGCTATTTTATATATATTTTATTTGTGCTATTTTTACATTGATCATTTATTTTAATATAACTGCGCAAAATTCAATCCACCTATTTTAATTATTGCAGGTATATTTTTTTATCAATATATTAATGTTTATTTCAACTGTAGGGATTGTCAGTGTCTGTTCAAATACTTCAAATCAATGTTTTGAATATCAGCTCAATTTTGTGCATATTCCGCATGCTATCCCCTAGTATTACACATATTATTTCATTTGAAATGTAATTAGACCTGTGTTTCTCAACCAGTCAGGCACAGATCCCTTGGGAAGCGAAAAGGACCTCCAGGGAAGGCTCGAGCAGATGATATTTTTATCGATTACCGTAAACATTGTAGTAGGAAAAAAATAAAGCCTTTACATTAGTGCTACATGTAGACGAGGGAAGCTCAATAGTAAGTTAAGAGACAATAGAAAATAAACCACTCATAAATCATTGGATTATACTCTCTCTTTCACAAAACGTTAGATTATGCTATATACATATGCTTACATATATTAACTGATTACTTTATATTGAATGAATAATGTATCAAGATTATGAAATTAATCGCTTATTTTAAGATAAGATATATATTTTTAAATGATATACTCAATAAGAAGTCATATAACTTTTATAATGTTTGACTGTTTTATCCCCATGTATGAGTGTCCCATTTACGCTTTTTAACTCAATAGACTCTCCATAATTTTATAATATAAATTCTCACATCTTTGAAAAGTATAAAATACTTGGAAGTTGTATTTGAAAATTCCGAGTATCGGTGATGCGATATGCATTTCTAATAATATATTGCTTCAAAAGGATTCGCCGAAAATAGCATTAGATAATGTTTATTTTCAATGGAATTGCTTTCGTAAGCTGTTAAGCTTTATGATAGATAAAAGCTTTAGAATTTACTGAAATACTCGATGCCTTACATTAGAATTCAAAGCGCAGTGCTTATAAATATCTATAGAAAATGATAAACTTCTAAATTATTGACATTATAGGGGAAAAAAAGCACATTTTTATTACCATAAAATGGGCGTAATTATGTTTTATTTGAATGTGGCTTATATTCGCATCTGAAGAATCCCTAATATTAAGAACGGTAAACGTCTGTGTGTGTTTCTTTCTTTCTGTCTGTCTGTGCACTCCACCTTTGTACACGCAAAGGCTCCGGGACCAATCGACGCACCGACGCCGGACGCGGACCGAAAAATTCGCAAAAAAGGCGCGACGCTCAAGTTTCGATCGGGTCGGGATTCCGACCCGGACCGGGGAGTTATTAATGAATGAAAGTGTTTTAATTACCGACCGAAACCGAACTGGAAAAAGAATCGAAAAAAATTTCCGTTTTGATAATCGCAGACATCCAAATCGTCGCTTTTTAACGCATCATCGAATAAAAAAAAATGTACCGGAGGCATCGATCCGAAAATCGCGGCCGATTTTTGTCGTTCCAAAATGTCAAATTTTTTGAAATTCGGACCGTAACTTTTCTTTATTTCGGCCAAAAACTGACCAGACATCCAACATCGACCCCAGACGTAAAAAAAGGTTGCCGTAAAGAATGCAGGGTCGACAGATCCGAGATCAAATCGCCCCATTCCTTTTTGAAACAAGTGGAAATAATGACTCTACATTCGCGAAAATTTGCTAACACGTGTATAAAAAAATCGCGAATTCAATAAAAAAAAATTCGTAAAAATCGACCAGTAATTTTTAAAGATATCAATTAAAACTCATTAATGACACGGCAAATGAATTTATTTCTATTCCGAAGAGACAGCTGCTTTTTTATTTCAACATTCAACGCAGACAAATCGTCTGTGGATAAGTCATTTCTGAAAGAGATAAAATAGTCACTTGACTTTCAACTGCGTTTTTTCAGAGGGGAGGGGGGCATTTCCGAATCTAAGGGGCGCATTAATTCCAAACTTTGACAGGGCGACTCAAAATGGATTCTGATTTCAGAATATCTAAAAATTATTCTCATATCTTCATTAGGAGCCGATATATTATTTTATTGTATAATTAATCATCGTTATTTGTATAATTAAAGCAAAATAAAGATTTCTATTACAGTGCCGGCTAGATATTACGATTTTAAGAAGTAGGCCGCGTCTAAAAACTGCCATAACGAGTATCTTAAGTTTTTGTTTTAGAGTGGCAACCAGATATTATGATAGGGAAAAGCGGGCTTCGCCCGTTATCGATTATTTTTTTCAGTTTTAAGTTTTCCTACAGGTCCCTGTCTTTGAACAAGAAGTCCGGTAGTCTAAATAAGTTGTTTGACATCAGATTTTTTTTTCCGGCAGTCTAATTCAGTTGTTTAAGAAAAAGCAGTGTCCTCCCCCCCCCCGCTTCAAGTTTTTTATCTTAACTGTGGGGTTCTAGAGGTTCGTTCAGTTCGAGGTTTATCTTATTCGAGGTTTATTTTTTTCTATTTGCGCCACCTGGTGGCGGAAGGTGGAACTAACGTATACTGCTGCGCGTGCGCAGCACGACTGCTATACGGTGCCGCAGGCAGCGGGGACCCGAGCTGGAGGTTCGTTCAGTTAGATGTTTACACTATTATTTGTGCAATTTAAGGGATTATCCGGTGCGTGCGTAGCACGGCCGGTATACGGTGCCGAAGGCAGCGGGGACCAGGGTCGGAACAACTGCTATACGGTGCCGCAGGCAGCGGGGACCGAAATCACCCACTCGTGGACAGCCACCCGTGAGGTATAGGAACAATAAGTCCACGAGGGGAAAAATAAACGCTACCCGACACCGATAGCACCCATCCGTTCCAACCCCCACCGCATGAGGCACCTGTTTATTAGATTTGAAACAATGAATATAATTACATAACAATAATAAAATATAAAAGGTAAAAAATAACAATTTTTTGCAAATTGAAAGTTAAATAAAAAATATTTTCGAAGTACTATAAGTTCATGATGTCCTAAATTTATGGTATTTTAGTTCAGAAAGTCAATGGTCAGTTCAGTCAATTTTTTTAAAAATTCTTTCGTGATGAAAGAGAAATTTTTATTGAGAATATTATAATTCTCTTTTAACTTTTGAGAGTTTGAAGGATTGCAAATGATATTACGAAGGTTATATCTGAGAGTTTCGTTCTTATCAAAAGGGAAGAGGTTCGTTCAGTGACAGGTTTATACTATTCTATGTGCAATTTAAGGGATTATCCGGTGCGTGCGTAGCATGACCGGCATACGGTGCCGAAGGCAGCGGGGACCAGGGTCGGAACGACTGTTATACGGTGCCGCAGGCAGCGGGAACCCGAGCCGGAGGTTCGTTCAGTGACAGGTTTATACTATTCTATGTGCAATTTAAGGGATTATCCGGTGCGTGCGTAGCACGACCGGTATACGGTGCTGAAGGCAGCGGGGTCCAGGGTCGGAGATTAGTTCAGTTAGAGGTTTATACTATTCGATGGGCAAATTAAGGGATTATGCAAATTATGGGATTATCCGGTGCGTGCGTAGCACGACCGGTGTACGGTGCCGAAGGCAGCGGGGACCCGGGGTTCCGTTCGGTTCGAGGGGGATGCGAGCCAGAGAATACAAAAGTTTCGGGGCACCGATGTAGATTAGGGGCCCGCTGGCGGGCGAAGCCAGCTAGTCCCTAATATTAAGAACGGTAAACGTCTGTGTGTGTGTGCGTCTGTGCATTCCCGGTCTGTATACGCAAAGGCTCCGGGACGAATCGACGCACTGAAGGCGGACGCGGACCGAAAAATTGGGAAAAATGGCGCGGATGTCAAGTTTGGGCCGGGTCGGGAGTCCGACCCTGACCCGAGGTGTTATTAATCGACGAAACTGTTTTAATTACGGACCGAAACCGAACATGAAAAAGAATCGAAAAAAAATTCCGTTTTGATAATCGCAGACATCCAAATTGTCGCTTTTTAACGCATCATCGAATTAAAAAAAATCTACCGGAGGTATCGATCCGAAAATCGGGGTACACACGCGGCCGATTTTTGTCGTTCCAAAATGTCAATTTTTTTTAAATTCGGACCGTAACTTTTCTTTATTTCGGCCAAAAACTGACCAGACATCCAACATCGACCCCAGACGGGCAAAAGGTTGCCGTAAAGAATGCCGGGTCGACACATCCGAGATCAAATCGCCCCATTCCTTTTTGAAACAAGTGGAAATAATGACTCTACATTCACGAAAATTTGCTAACACGTGTATAAAAAAATCGCGAATTCAACAAAAAAAAAAATTCGTAAAAATCGACCAGTAATTTTTAAAGATATCAATTAAAACTCATTAATGACACGGCAAATGAATTTATTTCTATTCCAAAGAGACAGCTGCTTTTTTATTTCAACATTCAACCCAGTCTGTGAATAAGTCATTTCTGAAAGAGATAAAATAGTCACGTGACTTTCAACTGCGTTTTTTCAGAGGGGGGGCCCATCTCCGAATCTAAGGGGCGCAGTAATTCCAAACTTTCACAGGGCGACGCAAAATTTTTTCTGCTTTCAGAATATCTAAAAATTATTCTCATAACTTCATTATAGCCGATATATTATTTTATTGTATAATTAATCATCGTTATTTGTATAATTAAAGCAAAAGAAAGATTTCTATGCCAGTGCCGGCTAGATATTAGGATTTTAAGAAGTAGGCCGCATCTTAAAACTGCATTATTATTTTAAGTTTTAGTATTTTAAGTTTTTGTTTTAGAGTGGCAACCAGATATTATGATAGAAAAAAACGGGCTTCGCCCGTTATCGATTTTTTTTTTTTTTAGTTTTAACTTTTTCTACAGCTCACTGTCTTTGAACTAGAACTCAGGTAGTCTACATAAGTTGTTTGAGGAAAAGCAGTGTCATCGCCAACCCCCCCCCCCGACCCCCACTTTTTTCTTTTAACTGTCGTCCGTTTCTATACCTAAGAAACTATGTTACGGTTTTCCACCAAACTGATTCCAAACATCATAATTAAAGTAATAAGGACCCTCTATAACATTTTTAAAAGTTTCTGAGTTTATACCACTCTTTTCGAATAATATCAGATTTTATACTGCGATTTCACATTATCTCGAGTTCTACGAGTCCAATCGGAACGCGGTTTGGCTCATTCGATTCGATATCGATAGAGAATACTCGAGCTTATCGGTTTTAGTTCGTTTTTCACCACCAGGGGGCGTTTTATTATCTCTGTTTCTATGGCCCGGATTACGACGGGGTTTGGCTCTTTCGACTGGATTTCGACAGCTTTACAGATTTCGGTCATGTTCGTATAGAACACATTGCGCCCCCTGGTGGTGGAAGGTGTAATTAAAGGATTTTTCAGCCAACTCGGGTTCTATGGGTCACATCACGACGCGGTTTGGCTCAATCGACTCGACGTCGATAGAGGATACTACAGCTTATCGAATTTTGCTCCGAGTCTCACCACCAGAGGGCGCTTTCCTATCTCCGGTTCTACGGGCATGAAAACGACGGGGTACGGCTCATTCGACTCGGCATCGAAAGCCTTAACGATTTCAGTTATGATCGGTGGTGGAAGGTGGAACTAGCGCATACTGCAGCGCGTGCGCAGCACGACTGCTATACGGTGCCGCAGGCAGCGGGGACCCGAGCCGGAGGTTCGTTCAGTTAGAGGTTTATACTATTTTATGTGCAATTTAAGGGATTATCCGGTGCGTACATAGCACGACCGGTTTACGGTGCCGAAGGCAGCGGGGCAGGGTCGGAGATTCGTTCAGTTAGAGGTTTATACTATTCGACGTGCAAATTAAGGGATTATCCGGTGCCGAAGGCAGCGGGGAATAAACGGGGAAATCAGCGGGGAATAAACGCTACCCGACACCGATAGCACCCATCCGTTCCAACCCCCACCGCATGAGGCACCTGTTTATTAGATTTGAAACAATGAATATAATTACATAACAATAATAAAATATAATTACCGACCGAAACCGAACTGGAAAAAGAATCGAAAAAAATTTCCGTTTTGATAATCGCAGACATCCAAATCGTCGCTTTTTAACGCATCATCGAATAAAAAAAAATGTACCGGAGGCATCGATCCGAAAATCGCGGCCGATTTTTGTCGTTCCAAAATGTCAAATTTTTTGAAATTCGGACCGTAACTTTTCTTTATTTCGGCCAAAAACTGACCAGACATCCAACATCGACCCCAGACGTAAAAAAAGGTTGCCGTAAAGAATGCAGGGTCGACAGATCCGAGATCAAATCGCCCCATTCCTTTTTGAAACAAGTGGAAATAATGACTCTACATTCGCGAAAATTTGCTAACACGTGTATAAAAAAATCGCGAATTCAATAAAAAAAAATTCGTAAAAATCGACCAGTAATTTTTAAAGATATCAATTAAAACTCATTAATGACACGGCAAATGAATTTATTTCTATTCCGAAGAGACAGCTTCTTTTTTATTTCAACATTCAACGCAGACAAATCGTCTGTGGATAAGTCATTTCTGAAAGAGATAAAATAGTCACTTGACTTTCAACTGCGTTTTTTCAGAGGGGAGGGGGCATTTCCGAATCTAAGGGGCGCATTAATTCCAAACTTTGACAGGGCGACTCAAAATGGATTCTGCTTTCAGAATATCTAAAAATTATTCTCATATCTTCATTAGGAGCCGATATATTATTTTATTGTATAATTAATCATCGTTATTTGTATAATTAAAGCAAAATAAAGATTTCTATTACAGTGCCGGCTAGATATTACGATTTTAAGAAGTAGGCCGCGTCTAAAAACTGCCATAACGAGTATCTTAAGTTTTTGTTGTAGAGTGGCAACCAGATATTATGATAGGGAAAAGCGGGCTTCGCCCGTTATCGATTTTTTTTTTCAGTTTTAAGTTTTCCTACAGGTCTCTGTCTTTGAACAAGAAGTCCGGTAGTCTAAATAAGTTGTTTGACATCAGATTTTTTTTTCCGGCAGTCTAATTCAGTTGTTTAAGAAAAAGCAGTGTCCTCCCCCCCCCGCTTCAAGTTTTTTATCTTAACTGTGGGGTTCTAGAGGTTCGTTCAGTTCGAGGTTTATCTTATTCGAGGTTTATTTTTTTCTATTTGCGCCACCTGGTGGCGGAAGGTGGAACTAACGTATACTGCTGCGCGTGCGCAGCACGACTGCTATACGGTGCCGCAGGCAGCGGGGACCCGAGCTGGAGGTTCGTTCAGTTAGATGTTTACACTATTATTTGTGCAATTTAAGGGATTATCCGGTGCGTGCGTAGCACGGCCGGTATACGGTGCCGAAGGCAGCGGGGACCAGGGTCGGAACAACTGCTATACGGTGCCGCAGGCAGCGGGGACCGAAATCACCCACTCGTGGACAGCCACCCGTGAGGTATAGGAACAATAAGTCCACGAGGGGAAAAATAAACGCTACCCGACACCGATAGCACCCATCCGTTCCAACCCCCACCGCATGAGGCACCTGTTTATTAGATTTGAAACAATTAATATAATTACATAACAATAATAAAATATAAAAGGTAAAAAATAACAATTTTTTGCAAATTGAAAGTTAAATATAAAATATTTTCGAAGTACTATAAGTTCATGATGTCCTAAATTTATGGTATTTTAGTTCAGAAAGTCAATGGTCAGTTCAGTCAATTTTTTTAAAAATTCTTTCGTGATGAAAGAGAAATTTTTATTAAGAATATTATAATTCTCTTTTAACTTTTGAGAGTTTGAAGGATTGCAAATGATATTACGAAGGTTATATCTGAGAGTTTCGTTCTTATCAAAAGGGAAGTGGTTCGTTCAGTGACAGGTTTATACTATTCTATGTGCAATTTAAGGGATTATCCGGTGCGTGCGTAGCATGACCGGCATACGGTGCCGAAGGCAGCGGGGACCATGGTCGGAACGACTGTTATACGGTGCCGCAGGCAGCGGGAACCCGAGCCGGAGGTTCGTTCAGTGACAGGTTTATACTATTCTATGTGCAATTTAAGGGATTATCCGGTGCGTGCGTAGCACGACCGGTATACGGTGCTGAAGGCAGCGGGGTCCAGGGTCGGAGATTAGTTCAGTTAGAGGTTTATACTATTCGATGGGCAAATTAAGGGATTATGCAAATTATGGGATTATCCGGTGCGTGCGTAGCACGACCGGTGTACGGTGCCGAAGGCAGCGGGGACCCGGGGTTCCGTTCGGTTCGAGGGGGATGCGAGCCAGAGAATACAAAAGTTTCGAGGCACCGATGTAGATTAGGGGCCCGCTGGCGGGCGAAGCCAGCTAGTCCCTAATATTAAGAACGGTAAACGTCTGTGTGTGTGTGCGTCTGTGCATTCCCGGTCTGTATACGCAAAGGCTCCGGGACGAATCGACGCACTGAAGGCGGACGCGGACCGAAAAATTGGGAAAAATTGCGCGGATGTCAAGTTTGGGCCGTGTCGGGAGTCCGACCCTGACCCGAGGTGTTATTAATCGACGAAACTGTTTTAATTACGGACGTAACACGTGTATAAAAAAATCGCGAATTCAACAAAAAAAAAATTCGTAAAAATCGACCAGTAATTTTTAAAGATATCAATTAAAACTCATTAATGACACGGCAAATGAATGTATTTCTATTCCAAAGAGACAGCTGCTTTTTTATTTCAACATTCAACCCAGTCTGTGAATAAGTCATTTCTGAAAGAGATAAAATAGTCACGTGACTTTCAACTGCGTTTTTTCAGAGGGGGGGCCCATCTCCGAATCTAAGGGGCGCAGTAATTCCAAACTTTCACAGGGCGACGCAAAATTTTTTCTGCTTTCAGAATATCTAAAAATTATTCTCATATCTTCATTATAGCCGATATATTATTTTATTGTATAATTAATCATCGTTATTTGTATAATTAAAGCAAAAGAAAGATTTCTATGCCAGTGCCGGCTAGATATTAGGATTTTAAGAAGTAGGCCGCATCTTAAAACTGCATTATTATTTTAAGTTTTAGTATTTTAAGTTTTTGTTTTAGAGTGGCAACCAGATATTACGATAGAAAAAAACGGGCTTCGCCCGTTATCGATTTTTTTTTTTTTTTTAGTTTTAACTTTTTCTACAGCTCACTGTCTTTGAACTAGAACTCAGGTAGTCTACATAAGTTGTTTGAGGAAAAGCAGTGTCATCGCCAACCCCCCCCCCCCCCCCCGCCCCCCACTTTTTTCTTTTAACTGTGGTCCGTTTCTATACCTAAGAAACTATGTTACGGTTTTCCACCAAACTGATTCCAAACATCATAATTAAAGTAATAAGGACCCTCTATAACATTTTTAAAAGTTTCTGAGTTTATACCACTCTTTTCGAATAATAATATCAGATTTTATACTGCGATTTCACATTATCTCGAGTTCTACGAGTCCAATCGGAACGCGGTTTGGCTCATTCGACTCGATATCGATAGAGAATACTCGAGCTTATCGGTTTTAGTTCGTTTTTCACCACCAGGGGGCGTTTTATTATCTCTGTTTCTATGGCCCGGATTACGACGGGGTTTGGCTCTTTCGACTGGATTTCGACAGCTTTACAGATTTCGGTCATGTTCGTATAGAACACATTGCGCCCCCTGGTGGTGGAAGGTGTAATTAAAGGATTTTTCAGCCAACTCGGGTTCTATGGGTCACATCACGACGCGGTTTGGCTCAATCGACTCGACGTCGATAGAGGATACTACAGCTTATCGAATTTTGCTCCGAGTCTCACCACCAGAGGGCGCTTTCCTATCTCCGGTTCTACGGGCATGAAAACGACGGGGTACGGCTCATTCGACTCGGCATCGAAAGCCTTAACGATTTCAGTTATGATCGGTGGTGGAAGGTGGAACTAGCGCATACTGCAGCGCGTGCGCAGCACGACTGCTATACGGTGCCGCAGGCAGCGGGGACCCGAGCCGGAGGTTCGTTCAGTTAGAGGTTTATACTATTTTATGTGCAATTTAAGGGATTATCCGGTGCGTACATAGCACGACCGGTTTACGGTGCCGAAGGCAGCGGGGCAGGGTCGGAGATTCGTTCAGTTAGAGGTTTATACTATTCGACGTGCAAATTAAGGGATTATCCGGTGCCGAAGGCAGCGGGGACCCGGGTTGGAGGTTCGTTCGGTTAGAGGTTTATACTATTCTATGTGCAATTTAAGGGATTATTCGGTGCGTGCGTAGCACGACCGGTTTACGGTGCCGAAGGCAGTTGGGCAGGGTCGGAGATTCGTTCAGTTAGAGGTTTATACTATTCGATGTGCAAATTAAGGGATTATCCGGTGCGTGCGTAGCACGACCGGTATACGGTGCCGAAGGCAGCGGGAACCCGGGTCGGAGGTTCGTCCGGTTCGAGGTTTTACAAGATTCGAGAATTTCTACAATTCGAGGCACCGATGTAAATTAGGGGCCCGCTGGCGGGCGAAGCCAGCTAGTTTTAATATGAAAAGTCGTGAAGTATTTTAGTACATAAAACATTTTATTCCCAAATCTATCATATACCATTTTAGATACATACAAAATGCGTTACTGAGTTTTAAATTATATTTTATAGGATTTATGTAGATATCTATATATTTAAGATTGTTCACTAGTAACAAGAATATATTAGATAGCTAATGTTATCATATTAGGAACGTTCTTAAAAAATCTAGTTTGCATTTGAATATTTTTCTATTATTCTTTTTGTATAGGACATCCGAGGGCCGATGGCTCACATTGTAACTATATGATTTTTCTATTTTGGTGGCAATTACATTCTATTGATTTCATTTTCACACTTTGAATTTCGGAACACAAATGGGTTTGTTGATTATAAAATGAAAAGTGTTCTCAGACTGGAACTGCTGCCAAAATCGAAAATATACTAGTAGAGTATTAGACATCGAGTTCAAATATCCTATGCAAAAAGAATCAAAATATAAATAAAATGCTTAAGTGGTACAAAGAGGAACACAAAAAGGCTTATAAAGACCGTTTAATATAAAGATCGACATCTATTTCAACGCTCCTACGACACCATTATAAAAATATACAACGATAAACAAAATATTCTCGCTATTTTTTTAAATTAAAATTGAAAACCATCGTTTATCGGGTATATCTTGATAATGGCGCCGTAGGAGCGTTGAACGTATGCCAACTTTATATTAAAAGGTTTTTTATAAGGCTTTTTGCGTTTCTTTTTTTTGGCACTTTATCTATATTTTAATTATTATTAGTGATCTTATTATAACAAAAAGAATATTTTTAAATTATTGTAATTTAAAAAAAAATTGCAAAGAGCGCCTCTACTAGTTTAACATTAGTTTGCTAATGTCGTCTCGGGAATTGTTTTAGGCTCAAAAACGTAATCCACGCGGAAATGTTTATTGTTAAAAAACCTCTAAATACCTCTTTTGTAAAATATTTAGTTTGATAAAAGACACATTTTCCTATTTATTAAGTGCAAATTTCGCACATGCTTGAGATACGCAGGTAATGTAAAATGCAAAAGTATTCAAAATAAGGGAACAAGTTTATGTTTATGTAATAATTCCTACATTAATTTCCAAAAAGTTACACTTTTAATTTTTTCAGCTACTTCACTTGACAAAATTTGACAAATTAAAAATTTACTTTTTTCTCCAGCATGATCATTAAGAAAATACAGCTTACCTAAATCTTTAAAATTAACTCAATTTTAATAAAGGGGAAACGTAGAATTACGCCATTTTAGTTTTGTATTATGACGGCATTGACAATGGCAGACTGTAATTTATTTTCGCTCACACGGCCCATGGAACCCAGGATCTCATCGTGTCATACGGTTGGAAAAAATTTCATCACCATCTGTATAGCCCAGATATAGTGAAAATTGACTACCATTTGTTCTTGTACTTAAATAAGCACCTTGGAGGACAGCGGTACAGCGAAGATGACCACGTCAAAATGACAGTGATGCAGTGGTTGACACATTTGGTGGCCGATTTGTATGAGGATGGTATACAGAAGCTGTTCGTACGCTACGATAATTTCCTTACTTTAGGCGGACATTATGTTGAATAGTAGATTAAGGCTTCAATGTAAAAATAAAAATGTTTAAAAATGGTCTTCTGTTTTTTTTTTCTATTAAAACGTCACTTACTTAAGAACATTATATGTATGAAATTGTATGAATATGTATGAACGTAATTAAGCCTTATATGTATGAAATGTTTTAATGTCTTATAAGGATGAAAAATAAAAATTTTCCGGAGAAATGTCATGTCCGACATGTCGCTCCACATAAGGTATAAGATGAATAATATATAATAGTGCACCAGGACAGGTTCCGCTACTTATGACTGAACGGGAGAAAACAATATTCATGATCTTATTCAGTGTGCCATCTTACCCACTGCGTTATCTTACCAAGTGCGTAATTTCACCGTTCTTTACCCTAAATAACCAGAGAGTAAAAAAAGATTATATGGAAAATTTTCACAAATCTTCCCCTTTCAAAAGAAAAATGAAGTTTAATATAATATTTAGTATAATATAATACAATAATATTCACCGTGTAAAAACATTTTTCATTTTCACATCTCCAACCCCATAACAGAAGTTCATTACGTAACATGTAGCAATTAATGTATGGTGTTTAATCTTTAATTACTCCATTAAAGTAATTAGGAGCTACACATATATTAGACGTCTTTTTTCTTATTTTTATTTTATTTGGCATTAAATTCTTTTAAATGCATCTATTTCTGGAATACATCTAATTTGATAGATCCTGTTCAATGATTTTTTTTCAATTTCATTAAAAATTAAGTTTAATATATTTCTAAGTGATTTTAAATAAATAATATTCTCAGTGTCAAAAACAGAAGTTCATTACATAACATGTAAAAATTAATTTATGTAATTTTATCTTTAATTACCTCATTAACGTAATTAGGAGCTAAACGTATATTATACGGCTTTTCTCTTGTTTTTATTTAATTCGGCATTAAATTCACTTAAATGCATCTATTTCTGGAATACAGCCAATTTGATTTATCTTCGTGAATGGTTTTTTCAATTTCATTAATGTTTTGCGTAATTTTGGGTGAAAATGTCTTTGAAAATATTCTTTTCTTAAGTTTTCTTGAATATCATCCTAGCTTTTTAAAAACATATGGAAATATACTCAATCTACCAAATTAACATTTTGTGATTATTATAACTAAACAGATTCACATACCCTAAAATAATCTGTATTTGATAAAAGCATGCTAAATACTTGTTTCTGACCCAGATATAAATGAACTTTAAAAGAACTATGCATAGAAAATAAATTCCAAAATTAGTATATATGTTATATATATGATTATAATTATTAATTATTAGCTAATGTAAATCAATTTAGAAATGGTGTTTAAAACAAAAAATTAATTATTTAAGTATTTTTCAATTTCATCTCAGTTATTTTAAAATGACATGAAATAATGTTGAATCTTTTGCAGTAAGTCTTTGTGCAGTTTTTGACTAAACAGAATTTAAGAGCAAAATAATAAATTATATTTAAAAAATTATTTAAAATATTTTTTAGTATTTAAATACAATGTATTTTAAAAGTGATACATAAAAATAAATCCAATTTATAAGAGGATATATTCCAAATCATTATAATTATAATGAAGGTGATAATTGTGATCAACAAGGCACTGGAAATTAATAGTTGCGTTAAAAATAATAACGTATTTTTAACCCACCTAACTGTAAAGTGTAATTTATATATCAAGTTTCATAATCTCAAATGCATTTTTGGCAAGATATTTATGTATGTAATATATTTTAGGATTTATTTTCATTGTTTACATTAAGTAATATAAAGGTGATTATATATATATATATTTTTTTTTTTTTTTTGCTTTATTAAATAACTTTATAATTTTTTTCTTATGGAACATCTTTTATTCCCGTGTTATTTGCAAACTAGATTCTTAATTTTTTCAAGTTTGAAAATTAAAATATTCATTAGAAGTAGTATTTTTTCTAAAAGCTTTTTAAAATGAAATTATGTGATATGTTTTCAAAGAATATTGAAATGAAATCAAGGCGAGTGTAGCCACAATAATTGAAAATTGAATAGAACAAATGACAACAGAAAATGACTTTGATTCTTATTCTTATTATTTTATTCACGTTATCATTATGTACAGAATAAATATGAATAGTAAATTATAATTAAATGTATTTAATTCAAAAGTCATTACAGTACCAAAATGCTTTGCGATTCAAACGTAATAAAAAATGTTTGCTGTATTAAATTTATGAATAATTATATAAACATTTACCCATATTTCCACGTTAATAGTGCATTATAAATTATTTCTGATATTTACATAAGGTTGCATTTCTAGTGCTAATAGTTCCAAAGAAATCGTAATTTAGAACTTTCTTAGGAACATTTTTGGTTTGTTTGACACTTTTAGATTTCGACTTTTTTACCACCGCTGTTAGCAAGCTTTTACATCTAAAAGGTAATAAACGAGTCAAATATCCTTTTTCTAGGCTCAATATATTTACAGATATCATACGTTTAGTACGCTTGTTGACCTTGCATACATTTTACAGCAGTTTAAAAAATATACGAAGTAGCTTAGATTGAAGCAGAAACTGTCAACAGTACTGTCCTGAAATAATTTTTTAAATCGGTTCGGCAGATCCAAAATAATTATGATTTTACAACGGTTTTAGCTTATTTTAGATTTTAAATCTCGAATTTTTTAGAGAATACACTTTTCGAACTTTTACGTTTTGAATGTCAAACGGATATAAATTTTAAGATTCTAGCCCTATCAATTTAGACAGTTTTTATAAAAATTTTGGATCATTTCATTCTTTTAAATTTCTATGTTTTAGAAACCGTTTTTAGTGAGTGTTTAAATGTTAACAGTAACCATCCTTCCAGTTTTTAGCTCCAAATGTTTCACAGGAATCGCATTTTCAGTCTTTTTTTTTTGTTCTACTCACCCGGGGCGATAATGGTACCTATTGAAAATATAGAGTATGAGTTCAGTAGCTCCAAAAACGACCCCTACAAACAAAGAAATAAACATTTCTTTCTAATTTTAGTATAAATGATGATTCTTTAGTATTTTTATAACTCCTATCTTTGAGTATCATTTGTGTTTTTTTTTAATTTAGATTAGCAATTGTGTATAAGTATTAAGTTTAATTACTTATTCTTTAAAAATATAGATTTTTTGAAACAAGTTCCTATAATGATGCTGGTTGTGACTAAAAATGTGCCATGCATTCCCAATATAAGCAACGAATACAATGGGATTTTAAAACGTTGTATCTCACAATATAAAACATAATTTTTTATAACTTTGTGCAATATTTTACTGCAAGGGAATAATATTTTATAGCCAATCTTCACTGACTAATAAAAGTCTAATAGCTATATCTTAAGACTGAATCTAAAGTTGTTTATCCCCCCCCCCCACCACAAAAAAAGAAATGTGCATAGATAATATACAAAATAAAAAAGAAAATGCAATACTTTAAAAAAAATTAGCTACTTTTTAGAAATGTCAATTTTGTTAAACAATACATTATGTTCAGTCTTCAGATATCCTCTACATAGGTAAAGAGTGTATGTGAAAATATTAAGAACTTCAAGAGAAATGCTACCTATATTTTTAAAAAGCACTTTTTTAAGATTTTAAAATAAATCGCTTTAATGTATTCTTTAAACATTTCTTAGATTGAGATTACCTTTCACATTTTTAGTCATAACTAGCGTCAGATGTAAAAATCTGCAGCGAAGTATATAGTCATTCAACCGTTTTTGTAGAAATTGGTAACATAACTGTAATTTATCTATATTCTGACAAATTACAACGCTTAAAATTATAGACAAATAGCTGTTATCTATAAATACTGTGAATGACTGGTTCATATATATAGATTTTTAAAAGCTTTTTAAAGATTTAAAAGTAGTATGCCAATTATTTTTTTTTAATTACAACTCAGTTTGCTTAAAAGAATCAGGAAAAATTAATAATCTAAAAAATTAATGCTTGTAAATTTTTAAAAATTCATGTTTAAGAATAAATAATATTGGAAAAACACGTTCTACTTCATAAACAACTCCGTAAATTTACGAAAATTCCGTTTGAAGTGGATAGTCGAAGTTTAAAACATAAACAAATAAACGTTTGAATTCTAACATTAAATGAGACTTTTAAAACAATTAAACTTCGTAACATAGTACTAAATTAGAATCTTTCTGTACATTTGCATTTAAATTTCATCATCTGTGTACAAAGCTATTGTAGAATTTGTAATTTAAATTCACTGAAGGTATTTGTATCTTTAAAACTTTTCAGTCGTAAATTAAATGAGGAATTTCAAACGAAGTGTTACTTTTGTGTTACAAATATTTATTGGCTGGTAGAAACTTTGACAATTATTTTAACAAAAAACACATTTGTACATTACTTTATGCATGCCGTTTACTGTTAGAAAACTTAACTAAAATTTTATTACTTTAAGATAAGAATCCATGGATTTAATATAATTTTTAAATTAGAATTTCATTATTACACTTTTAATGGTACTAGCGTAACAGTATTTAGAATATTCAAATTAATTTACGTGCTTACATCGTTTTATATAACTTGGGATTCTATAATTATTTTCGGTCAAACTTTTAAATATTTGCCAACTCCATACATCAGAAATGAAGTTTTAAGTTTTTATTATGCCGCACTAACTCTAAAAATGAAACTGCTTATTAAAAATATATAGTACACACTTTATTTTTATTTATATATTTTTTTAGGTTTTTTTAGTGTTTAATGTATATTATTGTTTCAGTTTTACAAACAGTTGTCATATTTTTGGTTGCACGGTTTGGCGCATAATTAACACCATTGTTGTTGAAAGTCGTATACAGTTGTAACCCTAAAAATATTTGTCAATTTATGATCTACGCCCGGATAACGGAAGAATACCTTAAAATTTATTTATTAATGTATAATCAAGTTCTAGAATTAAAAAATATATTTTTATGTCATCGAAAACACACTAGTGTATTTTTTTTTTATAATTCTAGCATTTCACGAAATGAGTGAAACATTGATTACAAAATTCGATCTTTGCATGCATGAACTAAGTTAAGGTCAATAAAAGAGTATAATAAACATAAAACATGTTTATTGTCTCATAAAATACTACTTAACGAGTCTATAAAACGAACAATACTTTTATGAAATTCACAGTCTGAAAGTATTGCACATTAGAATGGAAAAAAATAATGTGTGAGCTTAAGATGACATTGTTCATGCGAAAACAATTATAGGGATCATAATTATTGCGAAATAATATACAGGGTGTCCGAAAAGTATGGAAATAGTCGAATAACTCGAAAAATATATGTCGGATTGAAAAAAGGGAAATATTTGTTCAATGTTTTTGAAATATCTATTTAGGGATAACAAAGTTTCTCCCCCCACTCTATCCCCTTAGGGAAAGGGGGGGGGGCACTTTGAAATCTTTAATAATAATCCCCCTTTTTTAATTTCAGATTACGATTCTACGGGAAAAAATACGTAACTTTTGTATTGAAAATTTTTTTCGGAAAATTGTAGATGACACTGTAATAGAATAAAATGCAGTGAGAATCGTTTCCATTGAAAAGTCTGGAAACGGTCGAATAACTTGAGATACATGCATCGGATTGAAAAACGAAAAATGCATTTCAATAGTTTTGAAAAATCTATTTAGGAATATCGAGGTTGCACCCTCTACCCCCCCCCCCCCAATTCTGCTCCTCTGAACCAAAAAGGGGGCAACTTTGAAATCTTAAATGATAATCCCTTTTTTTTATTGAAGATTTGGATTTTACAGGAAAAAATACGTAACTTTTGTATTTAACATTGTCTTCGAAAAATCGTAGATGGCGTTGTAATCGAGTAAAACGCAGTGAGAATCGTTTCCATTGAAATGTCAAGTAACGGTCAAATAACTCGAGAAATATACATTGGATTGAATAACGGAAAGATACGTGGTCAATATTTTAGAAAAATGGCAACTTTTATATCCCGAAATAGATTTTTCTAAAATATTGAACACGTACTTTTCCGTTTTTCATTCCGATGTATATTTCTCGAGTTATTCGACCGTTTCCACAACTTTTTAATGGAAACGATCCTCACTGCATTTTACTCGATTACTGCGCTATCTACAATTTTCCGAATAAAATGTGAAATACAAAAGTAAATTATTTTTAACCGTAGAATCCGAATCTGAAATGAAAAAGGGGAAGGTTATCATTTAAGATTTCAAAATTTCCCCCCTGTCCCCCCAGCGGGCAGAGATTGGGGGGGGGGGGGGCAACTTTGATATGCTTAAATAGATTTTTCAAAAATATTGAACAAATATTTCCCGTTTTTCAATCCGATGTATATTTCTCGAGTTATTCGACTGTTTGATACTTTTCGAACACCCTGTATATAACCAATGCTAATACGAAGTAATAATTCTATGTAATACGAAATAATATATATATTCCAAATTAATATTATTATGGGTGACATTATTTATCTTTCAGCACATACACGTATAACATTACATTTTATCAAAAACATATTAATTCGTTATTATTGTAAAAAAAGTGTAATTAATAAAATATGCGTTTGTGGCTTCAAATACAAAAAGAATTATCTCATATCGGTTTCTGTTGTACACAGCGAACAGTATCATACAGTAGACATACCCATATACTTAACTTATATTCGAAATTCATTTTAAATAATTATTATTCCAAATAAAGTATAATTATTAAAAAAGTAATAAAAACTATTCTGTGACATTAAAAAATTAAACACGGCCGGACACAGCAGAAATGAAATTTCTCCCACGTGCAGCTGGCTGCTCAAACCGAGTGTTCCCGAATTAGCTTTTCACCTCGGAGCCTGAGGAATCTCACTTATTAACTGCTCATGAAAAATTGTGCAGAATGGCCTACAGGCATTTTTAATCTTTTAAATGCTATTAAACAACATGCATATTAAACAAATAATAACACTTATCACGTATCGGTTTCTGTTGTACACATCAAACTTTACCACACTATATACTTAATTTATATTCGAAAAAATTTTAGCTAATTAATGTTCCAAATAAAATATAGTTATTAAAAAAGTAAATAAAGTATTCTGTGACAATAACAAAATTAACACGGCCAGGCACAGCAGAGAAGAAATTTCTCCCACGCTTAGCTGTCTCCTCAACCCGAGTTTTCCCGAATGCGCTTAAATTTGAAAAATGTTATACAACAACATTGCTCTAAACAATATCGTACAAAATAATTTAATAAATACACTCTCAGAAAAAACTGTAAATTTATGAGCGTTTGCCCTTCAATTTTCACTGGCAACAGCCTTATTTGATGAAAAACGGTCTGATCCACTAAATAAGCGGCCTTATCCATTAGATACTTAGAAAATTAAGAGCAATACACATATTCTTACAGTTCTAGGCCATATGTTAGCAAAAATACGGTATGACCCCATACATTGTCCTCCGCTAGGGTGTAACTCTTCATTTTACTCGTGTTTCGAAAATTTTAACCCGCCAAAACAGCGATTCTGTGATGATTATCTAACGTGCTACGTGCTACGGAACAGTGAGTAAAGTGTTATTGTGTTTTAAAGTGCATTATATCCTGTGCAATATAATGCTATATTACTTTGCCCCGTAAAATTACGGGCTGCACAAAATGATGGGCATGGATATTTTTTTTACGGGGTATGACTGGAATCTCTGCTGCCGGCCTCTGACCGTAATTTTACTGCAATTTGTTTTACAGTGTATTGCGATGAGAGTTTATTTTTGGTGGTTTAAACATCATCAGCAATAATCTACTCAGTTTACCATCTTCCAGTAGAGAGCATCACCAGAGCGTTTGAATGGTGCCTACGTACGTTTTGTCCATGTCATGAAAGTCTAGTGGAGAAGTAAACGTAGCTCAGAAAAAGGAAATAAACGTGAGGAAAAGAGGACATACGCGTGACATAGAGACACAGTGAATGTTTCCATTTCTGCTATAGAAGATGTTGCTTACTTTTATTGTAAATAGTTCTTACCTGTACTCCCGCTGACACCGTTGCACACTCTTTGGGGGAGTTTCCCGCTGTATTCTTCAGTAATGTCTACTTTCTTGTGTCCCTTCGGTCCTCATCAAGAAGATATTTGTGATTGTCGAAGTCCAGTGTGTGTTTCTGTCAATAAAGAAAATGTATGGATCAGTCAACTTAACAGCCTGAGCAGCCATAAGTCTCAAAGCAACCCTCCTTCAAATGTGAAACTTGTACATATTTAAGATTTCAATATATATTGTTAATTAATTTTCTGTCCACGGACTTACAGGATTGGGCTGAGACTGCCTCATCTCTAATGAGTACAACTCCTTTTAAAAGATGAAAAGAAAAACTTTTTTTTTTTAAATTTACTGATATTAAAAAGAATAGTTAACTGGAAATTTACAGATCTATTAACTGGAGAAATGCGTTTTTCGTTATGAAACTGTTTTGTTTTAAAACGCTTTTCCACTCTTTGTACACAAATGACATAGCATTGAATAATATAAAGTTATATTTGAGAATATAAAATTAGATATTTATTTTTTTGAGTTTTTTTTCCTTCGAAGCTATTTCTGATTATAACGAGTACGTTGCCAGCTATAAAATAATAATATAAATACAGGTTTACCTTGTTTAATTAATACAGAAATATTACAGCACTAATCGCAAGTGTGTGTGTGTTGTTTTTTACGGCCGATTATCTGCGTGAGGGATATAGGCCGAGGGAAGGGATACCCTCCACGGGGGGTCTTTCTAAGTGAACCTAACATGCATTAACGCAAGGTTACCCAAGGCTCTATGAAAACCGTTCGGGAAACTCCGAACGGTTAGGCCGATAGGCGCGATTGGATTCGAACCCAGCACCTCCCGTCCACCAGCTTTCAAAGCAGAACCTCTCAGCCGCTCAGAACTAATCGGAACATAGTTTCAATAGGACAAACTGCAATAGATCCAGTGCTTCCTTTGTCAAAAACCCAACATACATAAATAGACAATATAATAATATACTACGATGTTGTTGTTGATGTATCACTGTTAGAAAGCATATATTTCAACTTGACTTGAAAGTTTAAAAAAAGTTCTAATTCTCTAATTCTCTAATAATCTAATTCTCATGAGCTTCCATCAGTATAAATAAGTGAGCCAATTTAATAAGTAAGCATTAGAGAAACGTTGAAAAGTCAATTTTAATTTTAGTTCTGCATTACTGTAATTTTTAGGTTATTGCTGTAAACTTACTTATCAAGTGGTTATTTTTTAAAAAATATATTATTTCAATTAAATCTTACTGGAATAGAATTTGATTATTTCAAACTTACATAAATTTTAATTTGAAAACTTTTTAATTTCCAATTCAACAGATTTTGCTTCTTTTGGCAGTACATCTTGCGGTAATGCAAAATTTGATTTTCAAATGATTTGTGCACTTGCATAGTTCCACTTTTGTCTGTATCTGTATGTAAAATTGCTGTCTACTTTTTGATGAACTTCTTAGAATTATTATAAAATAGTTTTATTCCGACATTCTCTGCAAAATATCATGTTAAAAAATTCGTTAATCGTCATGTTAAAAATATATGTATTTATTTATACTAGTAAAAAATGGGATGTGTTATTTTATTTTCTTTTAGTATATTTCCACCACCAGTATTTATTATTATTATATACAATATACCCTTCAAATTTCTAAATTCAATTCAATTTAATATTCCAACATAGCCCTAAATTTCATGATGAAATTAACAAAAACAACATAAAGATACGAAATAAACCTTAATTATAGATTTACATGATATGTTTTAAGAGTGATTATATTATAAAACTTTTATGAATTTTACATTACATTAATCTTAGTATATCATGAATGCCAATTTAATGATTCTCCCAGCTACTAGAAAACTCATTAAATTGTGATTAAATATTCATTGAATACTATTAAAGAAAATATTGTATTTTTTTTTTTTTCATTTGTATTAGGCGTTCAATATTCCGTTAAGTGGAACTTTTCGTGACAGTTTCATTTTCCTACTGTTCAATTCCATTTTTGGGTGTTTCATTTAAATTTAATATAAAATTAGCTACGGAGCAACAAGACGCTATGCATTTGCGCTGTTTAAATTCTGTTGTCTTTTTTTTTCGGGGGTGGGGGGGGGGTTAAATAAATGTAAGTGTATTCTATTTATTGTTCAAATATTTATAAAATTTATTTTCTGAAATTTATTACTATAAGTAACTGAATATTATAAAAATTTCATTACCTAAATTACTTTATTTTGATGAAATTAAAGTACAGTGTTTTTATACGAAAGTATTTATAAGGCATATAAACAATTAAAGTTGAGTGGCCGAGAGGGTTTTGGAGAAAAATTGAGAAGCCTGTCGTTAGCTTGAACTTGGTGAACCTGCATTTATCGCTAAACTAATGCTTGTTTACTTTGCCCTTTCGTCGAAGGGAACTTCTCCAGGTGAGTAATGCTGCGTTTGCATGACAGCGTAACGGTCTCCCCGTGTCTACAAGATCTGCGAAGCACATGTTTCCCAACAATCAGCATGTTCATTGGTTGTTTTCGTCGCCTTAAAGCCTGGAATCCCAACTTCTAAGACTGTAGAGCCATCATACAAATGGACATTATTGCAAAGTTTTGTAATTTGGGTTGTTATGTTTTGAGCATCTACACTAAATATTTGTCACTACTCTTTTATGAAAACACTTCAAATTTTAGTAAAACTTTGCATATTTTAAATGTGCTATTTCAATAACTTAATTTTGAAATGTGCCATCATTTGGCAGAAACATTTGTCCTGTGAATAATTTCTAAACTCTTCGAAAAAAAAAATATGCACTTATACAAAAAAAAAAAAGCTAGTCGGATGTGCTAATCCCAACACTTTCTTCTATCTCACACAGGTTTTGCATACACTAAAAAGAATCAGCAACCAATTTATATCAAGGTCTAACTGAATCTAAAGTTACATTAAATTCCGTGCATTAGTTCTTGAGATAAGACTATTGCTAAAATCGTGTAAATCGTGCAAAATGCATCATAGCAGTGCCACTTGTTGGGAGATTTAGACAAAAACCTAATCAATAATAATTTATGACAACGTCTAACTGAATCTGAAGTTTCATTCTATTTATGTCAAGGTCTAAAAGAATCTAAAGTTTGATGAAATTCCGTGCATTAGTTCGTGAGCTGTAGCTATCGTAAAATTAATAAAAATAGTGGTATAACAGCGCCACCTACTGGGAAATATACACCAAAATTTAATCAGTGTCATTTTATGTCAAGGTCTAACGGAGTCTGAAGTTTGATGAAAATAACTGCATTCTTTCTTGAGAAAGAGCTATTGTGGAAATCGCAAATAATGCATCATAGCATCGCCACCAGTCAGGCGATTTTCACTAAAAACTAATCATCACCAATTTATATCAGGTACTAACTGAATATAAAGTTTTATTAAATCTCGTGCATTATTTCTTGAGATAGAGCGAACACGAAATTTTTGTCACAGACAGTAAGACTCACAGACAGACTCACAGATTCACAGACAGACATTTTCTGAAAACAGTCAAATCGTATTCAGGACCTTCTAAAACGTATAAATCCGTCAAAAACCGGAAGTCGAAAATTTTCATGAATCCAATACTTTCTTCTTGTAAAGATAGAAGAAAGTAAAAATCGATTTTAATAAGTAAAGTAAATGATGTTAAAAATGACGCTTTTAGCAAATTTTAAACCATTTCACTTGTAGCATACTTAGGAACAGTTAAAAATAACATATATGGGTAGTATGCATATGGTGGTATGATCGCGGTATTAGAAATTTGAGAAAAAATTTCGTACGTAATATTTCATATGCCTTCATTTGTTTGTATCATTAATATCTGTACTGAGAACTATGAACGTGTTATATGGCAAAAGTCATTCATTTACATATTTTCAAATTCGGAATATATTATTTCACACGTATTAATACGATTGTAATCTTTCACCTTTTTGGTAAAATTTAAGTAAAGGTGAAGTCAAGACGCATAAACATTCTATAAAAAAAAATCTTGGTCAGAAAGACGCCTAAGATAAACTAAAAACCAGCAAATCGAGCCTAGTTAAACAAAAAACTAAAACCTAAAATACGTATTCAATAGTTTCTATAATAGACGATAGATTTTGACATAATATTTAAATGAATAAAATCTTTTTTTTGTCATTTTACTATACATGAGGAAATTGAAACAAAAAGGTATAATAACTCCAATATTTCTTATTTTATTTCGACAGCAATAAAGTAATTTAGCTGTCAATTTACTAAAATTTACAAAATAAATTAATATTTTTTTAAATTCTGAAAGTTATTACGAGATTCTAGTATCTATACGAATAACTGGCTTTTGTTTCATCGCAAAATATGCAATATTCTAGGAGGGTAGTTGTGAAATATAAACAGACAGACAGAGTTTAATATAATAGATATTTGGTTACTTTGTATTAAAAGAAACCGCCTCCAAGGCATTATTTTTCCTTCCAAACTTTTTTCCTTCCAAAAATCACGGGTTTATAATTTATTAAGAAATACTTTTAAAAATAAGCAATAGATATAAAATGCATTTAATTTTTTATTTTAAAAGTAGAATTTTTTAACTTACAATGAAAGTCATCATTCGTGTTTCCAATATATTAAAAAACTTAAAATGCAAAATGATAAATGTGGAGCAGTTTTGAAAATACTTACGGAGACCGCCAAACATGGTGCGCACAGATTTTGATGATTTTAAGGTATGTTATAGAGATCAAACCCCTAACTATCCTGGTCAAAGGTTTCCTTCAAATGGCCCTTAGTTTTTGAGAAATTCGGGGTTAAAGTTCAGCATACGTTTATAATACCCAATAAATTGCTACTTCGAGCGAGGTCTCTGTGGTGCAGCGCTAGCATGCGGGATTTCTGAACGCAATGCAAGGGTTCTGTCCCCTCCTATGCCTTTTTTTTTTTAATGTTTGGCGCATTGTACGTTTCAAGCAGAAGTGGGAATTCTACGTTGAAATTTTTTATATATATTATATATTTTTTTTTTATATTTTTCCTAATAAATTATAGAATGTTTCATAAAATCTTATAGCTTTGCAATTATTAAACTAATATTCTATTTACGGAACTCCAAGCTAATTAATGTATAGCTTTATTTATTTATTTAATATTATTTACTTTTTTATATTTTAAGCACAGTTCTGAAAAAATACGTTTTTTTTTTCCTTTTTTTTTTTTTTTTTTTTTTTTTTAATGTTATACAATTTTATTTTGTATAACTTATACAAAATAATTTTCACTTCGAATCTCCCAAACGTATGCGAGATTAGATATTTTCAAAGAAATAATAAAATTTTAAAGCAGTAACACTTATATTTAAGTTTTTTCCAGTTGTATAAATATTTAGTGCACTCTAAATACATTTATCATTAAAGTTCAAACTCAATATCATTTTTCAATCGCACAAAAAAATGACAGATTACATTTCAGATTCGTTTTCAATCTAACAAGTAAAAACACTGCCAATATCACGCATAAAAATTTAACTGGAAAAGCAAAAATCGTCTGTAAATGAGAGATAAAATTTGCAATACATACAAAAAATATTTTTTTTTTTAAATCGTCTGCTGCGACTTTCATGGAAATATCAGAATGAAATTATTTTCCTTGGCATAAGCTTTTTTTGCAGCCAGTTGCAATGTTTGGAGTAATGCTGTATATAGGAAAATTCTCTAGATTGTAATATAATGGAAGGAACAAGCACTGATATGGACAATTCTGGCTTGGAAGAAAAACTAAAATATGAAGTAACGAATGCTCTAAAATATTGCGAGACATTGTTAGAAAATGATAATCTCTTTACACATTCGCCATCTGTTAATATTTCTAGTGCTTCTATAGCAATGGCTGAAGAATTCCATAGCTCAATTTTAGACATATTGGACAGTCGGCAAATTATTTATTCAGATGAATTGATAATGATGAATGAAGAAGATGAACATAACGAATTTACAGAGGTATGTTTTGTTACTTTACCAAAAATATTCATTATATTTATTGTTCAATAGAAAAAATCGAAATCAAATAATTTAATTTTAATTATTTATTTATGTAGTGTCCGGGATTTCACGAATATGAAGCGAATTTTGTGGATGAGGAATTTTCACCCGAACCACGTGACTATATCCCATTGTGGTACAAAAAGAATGCGGTTGCTTTAGCTGAAGCCCATCCAAAATGGAGTTTAAAATCATTGCAAGCTAATGGAGCAAGTCGCTTAAAACAAAAGCATCTCTTACGTAGATGGAAAGATGATGTAAATCGTGGAGGTACTTATTTTGACAAATGGAAAAGCATCGATTATGAAACGTATGAAAGATTTGTTGAAGCTCGAAATAATATGGAACAGGTAAAACAAAACGAAATTTTTCAATTACTGATGTAACTGCAAAAAAAATTGAAAACTATTATATTAATTTATTAACTCATTTTTTATTACTAATATACAGGTCACGACACGGACTTTACAACAATGGGCAATGAGTGCGGCTGCTTGTTTTCAGTCGGATGATTTCCATTTCCTTGCAAGTCCCAGATGGGTAGAAAGATTTAAAAAGAACCATCGGATAAGACAACGTAAAGTGACGAAATTTGTCAGTCACAAAGAAATTACAACGATTGAAGAAATAATGGAAGCGGCTGAAAGATTCCGTGTACAAACAAAAGTGCTAATTAGTAAATTTGACTTGGATTACGTAATTAATACGGATCAAATTGGATGCCAGTACCAAACAACCTACAACAGATCACTTGCTGAGCGAGGAGCTAAATCAGTGTTTGTCAAAAAAATTTTGAATAAATTAACGCATTCTTACACAGCACAGTACTCTCTTACAGCATCTGGAATTGTTTTACCATTCGTGTTCATTTGCTTACGTGAACAATCTGGAACATTTGGTCCAATTGTTCAAAAGAAGGTAAGTGAATTGAGCGCCACGTTTAAGAACGTAATCGTTACGTGTTCAAAATCCGGTAAGTTGACAAAGCAAACCTATGCAGAATATTTAAAAACTTGTCTTCTTCCCTACGTTAAGAAAAATACTTTTCTTTTGATAATTGATTCGTGGGGAGGTCAGACAGATTCGACAATCTATAATGTGATTTTCGAAAATGAAAATGGGGAGGTATCATGCATAAAAAAAATTCCACCAAAATGTACCCCTGTTTGCCAGCAATGTGATGTCTATTTTTTTCGCCAAATAAAAAATTTCATGAAAAGGTTACAAAATGCAACAAGTTTGCTAGAAAACCAGAGGGAAATATCTTCACGAGAAGATATTATAAAAATACATTCAATTATATGACATCAATTTAGCTCCCCTCACTTCCGCCCTATGATAAGATACGCATGGTCTGCATCAAAATTAATAGATAGCAGAGAAATTTTCATAAATCTAAACGATTTATGCTTTCCAACAACATTGTTAAAAAAATCATGTTCGTGTAAAAAAGTTGCTTTTATAAATTGTGCTGTTTGTAATGTAATTTTATGTTTTGAATGTTTTTACGATAAGTATCATCCAACTAACTGTGTATTTACTAGTGATGATTAAGCATTTTTGTTTCTCATCTTTTAACGTATTTTTGACGTATTTACCGCAAATTAAGTTTTAAAAAGCATACATACTATATTCGTTTACCCTTTTTTAATGTATTTATCGTAAATCAAGTACTAATATATACATATATATTAAATTTATTTATGCTTTTCTCCAACAATGTTAAAAACATTCATGATCATGCAAAAAAGTCGCTTTTTATAAACTGTGCTGTTTTTAATGTCATTTTATGTTTTAAAGGTTTTTACAATAAGTATCCTTTATTAAATGTGTATTTATTTGGACTTATACGGGTGATAATTAGCATTTCTTTTCCAACTTTTAATGAATTTTTTAATATATATAAAAGTAGAGTATTTAAAATATATATATTATGTTAATTAAGGCATTCTTCCAACATTGTTAAAAAAATTTCATCTTAAGAAATTCTTTTTATGGCGATTTTTAATGCCATTTTATGTTTTGAATACTTTTGCGATATGTATCACCCAATTAATTCTATATTTATTTAATTAAAAATGCCAATGACGGTAATGATAAACATTTTTGTATCTCATCAGTTAAGATGTTGCAAGATGTTTAGAACGAATCAAATAATATTAAAAAGATATATTATTTTGTAAATGTTTTCCTCATCAATTACTTTTAAAAAAAAAATAGAAAATGCAAGTAAAAAAAGTATGTATTATTTTATAACTATGATAAATAAATAAATAAATAAACATAAATGCCAACAATAATAGTAAGTTAAAAAAAAGACGGGACTTCTAGGCTTTAATTATCTTGGATTTTCGTCGACACAAATATTAGTTTAATAATTGCAGAAAAACTATAAATTTTTATGAAACATTCGAAAATGTAAATATAATTTATTATGAAATTATAAAAAAGTTCAAAGATGCAAAATTCCCACTTCTGCTTAAAACGTACAATGCGCCAAAAATTAAAAAAAAAAAAAAAAAAAAAAAGGCATAGGATGGGACAGAACCCTTGCATTGCGTTCAGGAATCCCGCATGCTAGCGCTGCACCACAGAGACCTCGTTCGAAGTAGATATCTATTGGGTATTTCAAACGTATGCTGAACTTTAACACCGAATTTCTCAAAAACTAAGGGCCATTTGAAGGAAACCTTTGACCAGGATAGTTAGGGGTTTGACCTCTATAACATACCTTAAAATCATCAAAATCTGTGCGCACCATGTTTGGCGGTCTCCTTGTTAGTCTTATTTACTATTTCTTTATATTTTTTAACTATGATACATAGAATTAAATAATCTATAATCATAAATTGTAAAATACTTGTAATATTGCCGTGTAGTTTGTATCTGAAATAGAAATTTTGATCGTAATCATTGAAAACATTATTTCTTCAAAACATTATGGATCTATAGATTATTAAGAAATAAAATGAATATTAAACAATATCTATAAAATGTATTTTATTTATTTATTTGAAAAGAAGTATCTTCAAAATGCTATCAAAGTCAGTGCAGTGTTTTACAATCTACTGTAAAAGTTGAAATGTAAAATGAGATCTATGCAACAGTTTTCAAAATAATTTTATTTTCTGGTGTTTTCGTGTAGAAACGACATAAAAAAGATTCTACTGTTTACTAAAATTTTTACAACTTAAGTTAAATTCCATTTTAGATAGAAAAAGTCTTAAGATTTGACTCTTGTGTACTATAACAGAATCAAAAGAACTAACTTTCTTATTTACATTCAAAAATGCGTTCCTTTGCGGAATACTTTTTTATTTAAACTTTTGTTTTATTTCTTTCAGAGCTACCTGTTAGCATTTTTATTGTAGCTTATGAAAAAGAAAACAAAAACTTTGCGAGCAAAAGACAATCGTTCTTATCTTTTTAATTAAAAAAAGTAATGCTTTTTTTTAAATCATTATCTTCAGATTAAACGCGCTAAATATACAGTGTCTCACATAAGTGATGGGACACTTGTGCTTTACAAAAGGAAACTAATCAAATAAATTAAAAAAACATGTACACATTTTTTTTGTGGGTGTGTTTCATACTTAAATTTAGTAAAGATTATTACATAACATACATTTTGTCAAAATATTAAAATATTAATTTAATAAAAATACAAATGTTTAGAACGGAGCAAAAAATAGCTCACATAAGTGATGGGACACCATTATATATGCAACAAAAATCGCCTGAAATAAGCAATAAAAATATTTTTTGGGGTTTTATTTTTACTTAAAAGCAATTGGCAATAATTTATAAAATCGTCTGCAGTATTTCTCTCCAGTTTGTTTTGGAATTTTTGTGTTTTTTAGCTCTGTGTAGTCATGAATGCTAAACGAAAAGAAACTTCGCCTGAAATTCGAAAATTAGTTATTAATTTGCATATTGAACGTGGAAAATCTATTAGAAAAACTGCTGAAACAGTTAACTTGAGTCGTTCAACAGTTTTCAATATCATTAAACGATATAAAAAGAATCATATGATTCAGGATAAAAGAAGACCTGGCTGACCATCAAAGCTATCCAATGGAATAAAGCGAATTATCGTTCGAAATATTAAAAAAAATCCAAGAATTAGTGCTTCAAAAGTTGCTGCTGATTTACAAGCATTATATGGAATAATTGTTAATCCTGAAACTATTAGAAGGGTAATTCGATCTGCTGGATATCACGGTAGAGTAGCCAGGAAAAAATTCTTCGTAAGTGAAAAGAATAGAAAACTCAGACTAGCTTTCGCAAAATCCAACATAAATAAGAATTCTGATTACTGGAATAAAGTTATATTTGCTGATGAGAGTAAATTTAATATATTTGGTTCTGACGGTAGAATCTTGGTGTGGAGAAAACCCAGGGAAGAACTTCGCAAACAGAACTTGGTACCAACAGTAAAACATGGTGGAGGAGGAGTTATGGTATGGGGGTGTATGTCGTCCGCTGGAGTTGGTAATTTTGTTTTTATTGACAGTATAATGGATCAGTACAAGTATATTGATATTTTAAAGCAAAATTTGAAATCTTCAGCACGAAAATTGAACCTTCATAACGATTTTAAATTCTACCAGGACAATGACCCCAAGCACACTGCTCTGAACGTTAGACTCTGGCTGCTATATAACTGTCCTGAAATAATAAAAACACCACCACAATCTCCAGACTTAAATCCCATAGAGAATATTTGGCAAGAATTGGAATCAAGAATTCGCAAACACACCATTTCTTCAAAACAACAACTAAAATCGGTGCTTCAAGAAGAATGGGGTAAAATCACTCCAGAAATCACAAAAAAAATAGTCGAATCCATCCCAAAAAGATTAAATCATGTTTTAAAAGTAAAAGGAAATCCAACAAAATATTAAAACCTTTTAAAAAGTAAAATTTTTGGATAAATATTTGATGGAAAAGTAAGTGTCCCATCACTTATGTGAGCCATTTTTTGCTCCGTTCTGAACAATTGTATTTTTACTAAATTAATATTTTAATATTTTGACAAAATGTATGTTATGTAATAATTGTTACTAACTTTAAATATGAAACACACCCAAAAAATTTTTGCACATGTTTGTTTATTTATTTTATTGCAGTTTCTTTTTATAAAGCACAAGTGTCCCATCACTTTTGTGAGACACTGTATTTTCCTTTTGAATAATTTAATTTTCCTTTTTAATGCGTTCCTTCAAGTGATATTATTTTTTAAACTTTTGACCTATTTCATTTCAAAGTTATGTTTCCTTTTTTCTTATAGCTTATGAAAAAGAGAAACTTTTAAAATAGAAAGTCTTTTTTAATTTTCAAATTTATTGCACTTTTTAAATCATTATCTCCGGCTTATACACACTTAATATTACTTTATTTTAGAATAAAAAATATTTTTTTTTCATTGCGTATCTTCAGGTCATCATTTTTAAAATTACTTTTGACCTATTTCATTTCAAAGCTACATGTTTCCGTTTTTTTCCTGTAGCTTATGAAAACAAAATAACAAAAATCAACAATTCGTTATCTTCAGCCTAAACGCATTTAATATTACTTTATTTTATTTCAAATTAATTTTCTTTTTCACGCATTCCTTCTAGTGTCCCCCTTTTTTAAACTTTTGTCGTATTTCATGTTACTCTGTTGCTTATGGGAATTTTTATTATTTTTTTAAAGCAAAAAGTAATCATTCTTTCCTTTTTTTAATTTTTCAAAAGAAATACAAGTTTTTAACAATTGACTTCAGTGTAAACGTACATAATGATACTTTCTTTTTTTTTGAACTAAACACACAACAAAATGCAAAAAGTTCGTAATAAAGGATTCCAAATATTACGAGGCATATCATTTCTTATTAAAAAGAGATTCTAGGACTGATTTTATCACTTTTATGTATTTGTTGATTGTAAACATTTTTCACCTTATTCATGGAAACTTCCTGCTATAAATAAAAATTTAAAAAATAATGATTTAGTAATCAGTGAAGTATCAGTTAATTGTCATTATTGCAATAATGTGAACATTGTAATAACAATGTTTTAATTGCATAATCAGAATGAAAACATTCATCATTAAAAACCAGAGAAACAACATAGAATGGCTATTTCACTAAGAAATAAAATAATCATCAAACAACAAATCTATACATTTTTTTTGTTTAAAATCGGAATGAAAAAAAAAAATATTCAAAATCCTATGCAGTATTTTTGCAACATAGTGTGGAATTCAAAATGTAAAATGAGATATGTGTACCAGATTTAAAAATTCTTTTATTTAGTGGAGTGTTCACGTGTAAATAAAGAAAAACAGATTATTTGTTTGATATAGTAGTTTACAACCTGTTTTTAAATTTCAAGAGAAAAAAAAAAACCGTGAGATTTGACGATTTTTTGTGCACTAAACGCATGAAGAAGTATATCCTTTTCTTACTTCTACATTCTAAAATACATTGCTTTGTGTAATCCTTCATTTAAACTTTTGTCATATTTCGTTTCACAGCTAAAGATTTCCATTTCTCACTTTGGCAGCTGAATGTTATTATTATTATTTTTTTTTAAGTAACAAGAATTCATTCTTTTTCTTTTAACGCTTTCATAATTTAAATACATTTTTAATCATTATCCTTAGTCTAAACGTACTTAATACTGCTTTCATTTTTTTAACCAAACACACAAAAAATATATAATGCTCGTGGTAAAACATTCCAAACATTTGAAAAAAAAAATTCCGAGACAGCCGTCTAAGATAGGATTTAATTATTATTACTTCCTACTATCTATAACAGAAGAAAATATTGTAGTCAAAAAAATTTTTAGTGCCAGTTTTCAACGGACTTACACGTTTTAGTGGCCAAATATCCCTCCAAAAAACAAGTTTTTACAAAAACGTCTATCTCTCCGTGTTTGTATCATTGAAAAGCGTGTGACGTTATGTATAGAATTGAACCAAACATCCTATATGTGTTTCTGGCTATGGTCATCAGATCACAGTTGAAATTGGAGATATTCCGTCGGAATGGGTAGGTACGATACCGATTTTTGATTCCTTATTGTATCATTGGAAAGTGTACCAAGTTATCCATAGAATTAAACAAAACTTTATAAATACGTTTTGGCATTTGGACGCCAGGTTCCAGTTGAAAATAGGAATATTCTTTCAGAAAGGTGGGCTGTGATAGCAATTGTTTGCGATTTTCTCGATTATGGGCAGTTTAAGTCAAGAATTCGTGAATATTTCTCGACGAAATTTAGAATTCAGATGTAACGTAATAGTGAGAGGTTTGTATAAAGGATTGGGGAAAATCGGCTTGAGGATGACGCTGTGAAATGGAATTTTGTTCGGTTTTAGGAGGGGCACGGTAGCTGTTGAAAACCATCCAATTGTCCAATCTAGGCTTAATAGCCTTATTTGTAATAAGCAAAAATTTTCATGTTTTGTGTCATAATTTTTCTTTTTCCTTAATGGTTTTCAAACATTTATTGAAAAAAAAACCTTGAAGTATAATAAATAAGTGTATCATTTTTTTTTTTGTTTCCCTTATCATTTTTTGTTTTGCTTTTTTACTCATTTTTTGTTTCTAAAATAAATAATTAAAACAAATATGCTTTTTGAAGCATTAACGTGTAGGCAAAGAAAGTTTTGAGTTTGGCACATCCGACTAGTTATGTATTTGGACATAATTGTTTGTTTAAATTATTGAATAAATATTTGCAGTATAAACCAAAAACCAAACAGTTTTTAACTAACTTTAATAATTAATCAAATGTCGATAAAGCTATTATAATAATCATTAGGAATACATATTCTTCGAAAAAAACGTGAGTTTATTCTTTCATTAAGAAATAAAACAATCATTAAAGGATGATTATAAAATGGCAGTTTTTCTGTTGAAAAACGCTTTTAAAAAAAAGGAATCTAAGGATGTTTTTTTAAGTATTCTTGTATAAATGAAGAAAACAACTCATTCTGTTTGCTAAGTAATTAACAATATATATTAAGTTCAATTTTCTACAAACGAAAAAGAACTGTATTCCATGAAGTGTTGCATTATTACATCCTTTTTTCAGAAACAGTTGTCCTATTTAATTTCTCTTTTTTCTGTAGTGTTTGAAATAAAATAAGCTATAAAGCCATAACCCTTCTTTTCTTTAAAATTCTTTTAAAATTTACGCAGTTTTTTAATCATTATCTTTACCCTAAACGCACTTAATTTTACTTTATTTTTTAAAACCAAACGCACAATAAATGCAAAATATTCTTGATAAAAAAATTTAAAAATTAAGAGCCATATCATTTGAAATTAATAACTCTGGAGGGATTTTTATTCATAATTTTTTTTTTTTTTTTGTAACCTTCTCACTGCCGCGACCTGATATATCCGTTCGCTATGCTGTAGGATTCATAGCAATACAAAGTTTGTTTAAATTAATATAATTCTACAAATATAATGCATTTTTAAAACATCAAGTAATGATTGATACTCTCAAGGATTATACTTATATACGTAATTAAGTTTTGATCTCAAGTTTGAAAAATCAAACTTTTTAAGCATTTTAAAAAATTAAAGAGAAAAAAGAACAACATTATAAATTTGCCCTTTTGCTCGGCGCAGATTTTTTAAGCATTAAAAAAAAAAAATTACAGAGAAAACAACATTACAAATTTGCCCTTTTGCTCGGCGGTCGGGGGGTTAAATCGTTTAATAAACCTAACATAAATCAAAAACTATATTAATGTTTACTATTTTAGTGCATGCACTAAGAATTTTACATTTTTATTCAACGATTAGCCTAATTTGTGAATCATTATCTAAATCTAAAATTACGAACCAAAACTAATATTATTTATCGACACATTCTTCAACTTTCTATTAATTGTTGTAAGTCAGAGTATATTATAATCAATATTACACCATACTATATTAAAATGAAACACCTAAAAGTTAAATTAAAGAAATATTGACTGTTCTGTAAAAAATCGAGTATTGTTTGTTTATCTAGCAAGAAGGTTCTACGAAAATATGACCTCTTGTGATATACTAACGATTCCAGTAAGCGTTCCTTTACCCTCAGAAACGTCAGAAAACAATAGATTTCCAAAATATAAAGAAGTATTTCTAAAGCAAAATTTTCTTTTAAATCCTGTAATTTTTGGAATCATTTTCAAGTAGTTTTTGCAATATGTTGATCAGTCTGATTATCGGTCTTTTGAATGATTTCTTACTTGAAAGTATTTAACAAAATTAATGTTATATGTTTTTTACAATAACATTAGATTTTTATTTCTCCATCGAAAGATATCATGTGGTGTAATTGCAACACATCGTGTTGCCACACAGCAGTATTTTATGAAGTATTAAATAAATGAAAATGACGTTTACTGTTATTTGATGTAACGGAATAAATTTATTTTTCTGTTTATTAAAGGGTGCTTTTCATAAATAATGAAGATTTATACTATGTGTGCAGCCTCTAACTACACTGCACCATAAAAAAAAGAAAGACTTTACTTAACCTAGGACAATATAATAGTGAGTCCAACTACTAGTGAAATTATGCAATAATCTCCTTAAAGTAATAACGATTCTAAAAAGCGTCCTTTGTCTTTAGAAATATCAGACACCAATATGTTATCGATCGAGAAATCTAAATTTTCTTAAAAAAATTTCCAAACTTTTAAAGGCCTTGTATTTTAAATTAGTATAAATCAAAACTATTAACAGTTTAATACTCATACAAATGATAGTTAAGTTGTTATAATATTCATTAACCAGAAAGGATCTTTGAAACAATATAAAACTAATCTCTCTCTAAGAAATAAAATAGTGATTAAAGAAAAATATTAAAAGGATTCTTTTTAAGTTGAAAACCTTTTTTTAAAATTGAATCTTTATAATGTTTTACACTAAAAGTCAAAATATAAAATGAGAAATGTGAGAAGGTTTGAAAAATACGCAATTTTATTTTTTGAGGCTTTTTTTGTATAGTTGAAAAAAAAAAGTTACTACTATTTGCTGTGTATTTTAAAACCTAAGTTGAATTCCATTTTCGAAAGAAAAAGTTATAAATTTAACTCTTTTACAACAAAAAAGCAGGAGAAAAAGAATATTCTTTTTCTCCATTCTAGAATACATTTTTTTTTTTTTTTTTACTTTTGTCGTATATCTTTCCACAGCTAAATATTTGCATGCTTTTCTTCCGCTTCTAAATGGAACGAAATTTTGTAAGAGGGTATCTTTTTCGGATTTTTATCGGTTGTCATTGCTGTTCTAACATTGTTAACTACCCATTATTTATTTCTAAAATGCACAATTAAATTAAATACGGTTTTGTGAAGCATTAACACGTATGAGATAGAAGAAAGTTCTGGGATTGGCACATCCGATTAGTTATTTATTTGGACATAATTTTTTGTTTAAATTATTAAAAAAAAGGAGTTTTACTATAAACTTGAAACTAATCACTTTTAAACTAACTTTAATAATCAATCAAACGCTAGTAAAATTGTTATCACAAACATTAGAAAAAAAGTTCTTCAAAACAATAATTATTTATTGTTTCGTAAAGAAATAAAATAATCATTATAAAACAAATATAAAATGCCTTTTTTCTGTTAAAAACGGTTTATTAAAATAGAATGTAAGTCCTCTACGGTGTTTTTCTTTCTTCTTTTTGCAAAATAGCTTAAAATGTAAATATAAAATTAGACATGCGAAATGGTTTTAAAAATGCATTTATTTGTAGGTGTTCTTGTATAGATAAAGAAAACTGCTTATTCTGTTTGCTAAGTAATTAAAGATATTTATTAAATTCCATTTTCTACGGAAGAAGAAAAACAATTTTCGCTGCATTCCATAATGCATTGCTTAATTTAATACTTTTTTAATAAACAGTTGTCTTATTTCATTTCTAATTTTTTCTGTAGCTTTTGAAATGAAAGACTTTTTCAAGCCACAATCATTCTTTTCGTTAAATCTCTTTCAAAATTTACATAGTTTTTAATCATTATCTTTCGCCTAAACGAACTTAATGTTAATTTATTTTTAAAAACAAACACACTATAAATACAAGTTATTCTTGTTAAAACATTTTAAACGTTCAGTGTCATATCATTTAAAATTAATACCAGAGAAGTTTGATAAGTTCTCCACCTAACCCAGAGGTGGAACAAATATGACCAAAGGACAATCATGTTTGTGAAGTATGATCCTTTAGATGGCATGCTGCCTAGAGCTCCTATAATACAGGCTAACGCATCCTCGCAGATTTGGTGCTCAAATTGAAGTTCAGTCGAAAAACCAAGCTAATCAGAACCTGTTCAGCCAATCAGAACCGAGTATTAGGCAACCCCAACTCCGGCTGCGGTAGATTGATGCTGAACTGAGCACCAATAATCCGAAACAAAATGGATATGCGTCAGCTCCTATTATAGGTCTTAATGCTGCCGAGTTTCAGACGCATGAGTTTATTGGTTATTGCTGAGCGATAAAGTAAATAAACAAGTTTTGAGATATTCTAAAAATGGAAAAATTGCAGTTCGAGCTGTCATAAAATACTTTGTTAAAAAAGGTTTAACCCTAACGGACATACAAAAAAGAGTTGCATTCCACCGTAAAAGATCCTTGATCTTCATATTCGACGATAAAAAAGTGGACTGCTTAATTTAAACAGGTAGGAAATCAATTCACGATGATAAACGCTCCGGACGTCCAAAAACCACTACGACCGACGAAATCCTCTCAAAAATTCCCAATGCCAGATTGAATGATCGCTGATTGAGTACGCAAACTTACGGACATTGCAAACATGTCGATATACCGTGTCCACTACATTTTACATGATGTTTTGGGTATGAAGTAGCTTTCCGCTCGATGCGTTCTGCGTTTGTTGAACGTCGCACAGTGGGGCAAAATCCCGAAAAGCTGGCCAAAAGTCGAAAAATAAAGTTACTAATTTGGGAATTTTTATTATACAGTTGGATAGAATAATGTTTGGAGCGTCAGAATCTATATTTACAAATAGGTTTTCGCGTTTCTCTGACAACCTGCATCATTTCAAAAGTGATGCTTGGGCGAGTGTCATCTGAGGCACACAAAAAGCGCAAAACAACGCTTTCTTTAAACACCTGCTACATATTTCCATATCATCCGATTTTAATGATTTAAAATGGATTCACACGATAGTAATGTGTACATTATTTGGATGTGTTACAAAAATTGTTCTAAGCATATGAAAAATAATAATTATATGATTATTTTTGATAATTTTTTTTAAATAAATATATTATTTTTGTGCTTTCAAACATCAAAAAGGATAAAAGTTCCACGGTGTTCCGCAACGAAATTTAAGGAGATAATAGCCTGAACATAAAAAAAAACAGCTGCTAAAAACTGCTATTTTACGTTTCGTTCTGGTTTTTGCAACAACAAGTAGAAATGTCACTTTTACTTACCGTCATACGTAGTATAGGGTAAGTCTTGTAATCGTTTTAAAAATCGAAAAAAAAAATTTTTTTTGACGGATTTACACGTTTCAGACACTGGAGATTCCGAAAAACATATTTTTAGAGAAAAAAAAAATGCAGTCCGTCTGTATGTCTGTGTGTCTGTGTGTCTGTGTGCCTGTAAACGCTCCATATCCCGAACAAATTGAGATAGAGGCTTGGAATTAGGTATGTACTTAGTATGTAATAATGGGAAGAAGCACTTTGAATTTCAGTAACCTCGATTATCCGGAACTATTTTTTTCGGACTCTCGAAATATTCGTTCTGATAAAAGGTACATAAAATTTTTCGAAATTGTTTATTTTAAGAAGTGAATATAAAAGACAATTAAAAAACATAAATTTTGCATAAAGAATGAAGTCTATCGGATTATTAGTTGCCGAGATATTTGTAATTATGTTTCCCACATTCTTCGATTTTTCATGACCCTGTATTTCATCCAAATTTCAACTCAAAGATGTATTTTAATTGGAAATGAGACGCTTAATTCGACGCAGTAAACCGTTATTTAATACCATTATCAATTTTGTAGTTATGAGGATGTTTCTTTTACGCAGTTCAGTAATCGAGCTTTTAAAGTTTATGACGTCATCAAGCCACGATTTTATTTGAATTGCAATGCATTTTATAAGTAGTTTACACATGTTTTATTTTTATATTTTATATTATGCATATCCATGATGGGTAAGTATTACGGTGGCCCCCGACGACTAGTTATTAGTCGCTTCAAAAATTCTGAAATTGTAAAAGAGTAGTGCTTGTGTTAGAAGATAATTTTGTTGTCAGAGTTGCTGTGGTCTTCTTACAAAGTTGAGTGGCAGCAGTTCTTTGTGCAAAGTTATTTTTTCGAAAATGGCAGCGTTTTTGTTTTATTGACGTGTATAGTTATATTCTAAACAAGAGTTTTGTATAAAAAAAAAAAAAAAAAGAGGGTTTAATTAAAGTGTGACACAGTTCTCTTTTTTCTCTTTGTATAGTTCGAGCTCAAAGTAAGAATTTTACTTATTTACAAATTGAAAATTTTAAAAAAAATTGCTATTTGAACAAGAAGGTTGTAGTCTAAGTTTCTTAAAATGTTTTACAACCCTTTGAAAATCAGTTTGAAACGGGAATGAGTTGTTATTGATAAGAATATGAAGACAAATATTCTGTGTGATTCTTAAGCGTTTGCATGGTCGATATTATTAATATATAGAAACCGTGGGCTATCCCTTATCTACCCTTGCTTTTTATTTGACATTATTTTCCAGAATGACCGGAAAAAAGTGTTTGTCTTTCTGCCGCAGTTATACAATGATATTTTAAAAGAATAAGAATTTGAGTTTTGTCAGATTTCTGCCAGTGGTTGGGTATAATTAAAAAAGTTCCCAATTTAAACCGATTTTCAAGGATATGAAAATCACGAAATGTTGTCATGAGGGAATGTTTAAAATGAATATTATTACTACATAAGAAGAGATTTTTAAATGAGAAAATTATTCTTGAAACAATTTAAAAATGTTATTAACAATTTTCTACTGCATGCTTTCGGTATCTATACTAATTCGCCATTTTTGCTTTTAATTTTAACTTTTGAATCGTAATTAGCATTCTTCAAAGCACCTGTATCCGAAATTTCATACAAATTGAATAGCTTTAAAAACATTTAAATTTTTATTTCGCCATATTGGATTTCCCATTTTGATTTTTTAAATTTTAACTACGGAATCGTAATCAGCATCCTGAAAAACATCTGTGTATGAAGTTTCGTCCAATTTGAAAAACATTTTCATATTTTGGCCAGCTTTTCGGGATTTTGCCCCACTGTGCGTCGACCAGAAACACCAAGAATGGTCCTTTCCCAAGAGTCTTCTGAAATGTATTGTATTACAAGTGGAAAAATAAAATGATTATGCCTACAAACTAGCCAAATTGGAAAATCATTAACTGAATTTAATAAGAATTACCCAAAACTATCCTTGCTGTTTCGACACATTCTTCAATTTTATATCAATAGTTCAGGTGTTGTAGTCATTAGGGGTTGTAGTAATTAGGTGTTTTAGTCATATTACATTAAAATCAATATTAGGACATAACATATTAAAATAAAACACATAAAAGATAAATTGAAGTTTTTACTGCGCAGTAGAAAATAAAAAAATGTTTGTTGATTTGGCAAGAAGGTTCTACGAACATGTAACCTCTTCCTATTTATTCGTGATTCCGATAAACGTCCCTTTACCTCAGAAACTTTAGAATGCAATACATTACCAAAATATAAAGAAGTATTTTTAAAACAAAATCTTCTTGTACTGCCTGTAATTTTTTGAAACATTTTAGAGTATTTTTTGCATTGTGTTGATTTATTTTCTCAATCCATAATATAGGTGTTTCGGATGATTTCTTAGTTCAAATTTAGTATTTAATAAAACTATTGTTATAAGATTTTTCATAAATGGAGAATAATATTGAAAAACGTTTTCATGCGATGTAATGTTCATGCGCAAACCATCCGGTTACTATGCAGCCAGTATTTTATGATATGGTTTTAAAAGAATTAAAATGACGTTCACTGGGATTAAATGCAACGAAGTAGTTTTATCTTTCTGTTAATTAAAGGTAATTTTCATAAATAAGGAACATTTTATCTTTATCTGCAGCCTTTAAGTACACTGCAGTGTAAAAAAAGGCACTTGTTGCTTAATCTATTAAAATATAACTACCAACGAGAATAAAAAATAACCTTTCAAGTTACAACTATTTCAAAAAGCATTTTTTATTGTTAGAAACTTGAGACACTAATACAATTTGTTAAAACCTAACTACATATTCTTAGTAAAATTATTCCATACATTTAGAAACCTTATATTTTAAATTAAATAGAGACTGCTAGAATTGATTTTTGTCATCGTTATATATTTTTACTTACTTTTAGTTTATATAATTGTATAAAACATTATCGTATAAATCAAAACTATATAATACGTTGCTATTCAGACAAATGGTACTTAAATTGTTATCATATTCATTAAACACGACCGATCTTCGCAATAATATATATAAAATTAACCTCTCTCTCTAAGAAATAAACAATCAATAAGGAAAATTTTAAATTAATTGTTTTTTTGTTGAATACCAAACTTTTTTTTAAATTGAACATCTGTGCACTGCAGAGTTTTACAATAAAAGTTGAAATGCAAAATGAGATATGTGAAAGGGTCTTAAAAATACGTTCTGTTATTTTTTTAGGTTAGTATGTATAGTTGAAAAACTTATTTTATTCTGTTTGGATAGTATTTTATAACATAAGCTGAATTCCATTTTTAAGCGAAAAAGTTCTAGATTTACCCCTTTATTGAGCAGTCAAACAGGAGAAAACTACTATTCTTGTCTCCGTTCTATAATACATTTCTTTTTGTAATCCTTTTTTTTCCTTTTTCTTTTTAACTTTTGTCCTATTTCCGTCCGCTACTATATATTTTTCCTTTTTATTTCGCTTCTGAATGAAACGAAATTTTGGAAGAAGTAATCTTTCTTGCATTTTTATCTGTTTGTATTGTTGCGTGGTAAAATTTTAGCCCCATTATTTCTTTTCTAACCTTATGTACTTTTTTCAAAACAAAAAGGAGAAAAATTCCAAAATGTTTCTTTTTATATGTTCATAATATATGTTTTCTTTTTTCGATGTGTAAAAATCTAATTCAAATATGTTATTTCAAATAAGAAATGACATTTTTTTTATGACTCCGTAAAAACGACAAATGATTTGATTAAATTTTATATTTGTAATCAGAACATTAAAAGCAGGTTTGATATGGAAATTTATATCGTAATAACGTTTTATATATATATACATACATATATACAAAGTGCAAAGTACAGTCCAACTGCACCCAAATAATGCCGGAATTGTGCACAAAGTGTAACACACACTTTGTACACACAAAGTGTACGTGCAAATAGTAAATCGATACTCAGATGATATGATAGTAGCTTCAGGCCTTCTGAAGCAAAATTTAAAGTAGCAGCCATTGAAAGTTTTAGATATAACGAAAAATGTCAATTAGAAAATTGTATAAATTATATTCTATATCATTTAGCAAAAACACATACTACATATAAAATACTCTTTCTTAGAATTACATATTTGTTTTTTGTTCTGAGAAAAAGAGTAATAAGCCTTTTTTTTTTTTTTTGGTAATTTATTCCTAAAATGTAAATGAAATATTAAATGAAGTATTAAATTATTTTTTTAAATACTTTTTCATTAAAAAATTAAATATAATTTATATAAAAGCATTAACTCTTTGTATCACCATGTTGCATAGCTGCAACATACCCAAAATTCAATGTTACATATACTGTGGGCTTTAAAAGTGTATTTATTACTGCTATCTATCTTTACAGCAGTTAATAGAAATTGCGCATCCATTCTCAATAGAGGGCGATATTGAATTATTCTTTTCATACCCAATTTGTATTTATCAGTTGAGATGTTGCACTTCGTTATTTTTAAAATGCACTACATCAATTTTGTAAAATTAAAAAAGGCTACAGTCATCCCAAAAAATATATTTTTTACAAAGATAAGTTTGTATATTTTACAAATTTGTATTAGAAAACTGACAATATTTATGAGAAATATGATATATTCTGTTTGTTTCACGTATGAAAAAAGTTCTTTTTTGTCATTAATTCTTTATTTTTATGTTCTAAATTTTTAATTATATTTTACATGTTTTCTAAGGACATTTTCTAAAATAGGAGTAAAGAATTTTCAAATTGAAGTTGTGTAGATTCAAGGGGTTAAACTAAATATAAAAATCTCACTAAATAGATTCTCCAACGAAAATGTCTTTTACTGGAAAAATGTTGAGTTTCTGTTGAGATTATAAACATAATTTTCTTTATCTTAATATAATATGCATTCGCGAAAAACAGCTAAATAAAACTGCTGTCTAAAATAGTGTAACCCAAACTAAACACATTTTTATTTGTATTTTGTTACCATAAAATTTTCAAGTTAAAGAATTAGCTGACAATGATTTTTATTATAACGATATATATACACAGTACAATATCTCAAATCCGGACTAGCTGGTGTCGCGATCGTTCCGGATTTCGGAATTTTCCGGATTTTAGGTACTGCATATTAGCCCGCGGTCCGCCATTTTGTTTTTTAACGAAGTTAACATCTGGCTAAAAGACACACAGTAATCAAAATTTATATTATTTCATAAATACTTCTACGGAAGCTGTTCCAAATAACTAAAATATTTTCATAAATGTTATAAATTTGACTAAAATTATGCAAATCAGAAATAAGAATTTTTTCATTGAATTTTTATACCATACTCTCTGAAACAAAATATTCTATCATGTTATATCCAGAAAAAGTATTATCGAGGGAAAATGCTTTCTTATTTATCGAGGGAAATTTCTTTTTTTTATTTCTATATTATCTCTATAAGCGTGACAAACACATTGCCAAATTTTGCTTATATATTAAAACTCTTATCAATATCCAATAAATAAGAAATATAACATTCTATAACACTGGAAGTCCTTCTTTAAAATGTTTGGTATATAAAGATAATAAATTGAAGTTTATGGACATTGCAATACATAAAGTAACTATGATAAACACATGATTTTCTGTTTCTTTCAATTATTTTTCATATTGAAATTTGAAAATTGTAAATTTAAGCTTTAAATTTGTGTTTTCGCGAAGTTAACTTACTGGAAAGAATCATGTTAACGAAAACATATAGGATGTGAAAAAAATTATACTTAGTGTGATCATGATAATTAAACAACAAATTTTTAGAGAACTAATAACAGAAAACTAACAACCAAATGGTAATTAATATTTTCGTATTATAAAATAAATATAAAAGTTAAAATAGCTTTAAAAAATCTTTTATAGGCATTCAATGTTTCTATTGTAAATCACGCCTAACTGCTTTACTGCATTTCAGGATTTTTCCAAATAAATTCCGATAAAATGCGTGAATATGATATGGGCACCAAACCGACAAATTCCCCGCTTTGAATTACACGTGATAGAAATCGCGAGCTTGTGAATTTATTTAAAACAATTATGATTTTTGCTATTTTTGTTTGTTTGTTTAAGATATAGCAAAAAGGAAAGAAAAGCCAACATTATTTAAACTGTATTTTTAGGATTTCTAAATGAATTTCTCAACCAATAATCCTAATTTAATTCATATGAAACTATTACTTTTTAAAAGCATATTGTGTAATTATTACATGCTAATTTTTTATTTGTATTTTATTTTTTTATTTGTTTTAAATTAAAGATTGCAGCTTCATAGCCATTTAGTCTGTTTCAGCGAACGTGTAACTTATGTATAATTGTAACCCAGAAGAATATTTGGCGATTTATCACTTGCGACAGGTAAAAGGTAAAATGCCTTAAAGTTAATGTATTAATTTGTAATTAAGTTCTAAAAAATATTAAAATATCGTATTGTCGTCGGAAACATACCCCTATCTCTCTCTCTCTCTCTCTCAATGTATATATACATTAATTCTAGCATATAAAAGAGTTAGTAAAAAATCGATTAGAAAATTCCATCTTTACATACTAAAAATAAGTTGGGTTAAATAAAAGCGTGTAAAAGTGTTTCATTTATAACACTGAAACACTCTTTCACATCCTTACAACTATCGTAATGTTAGGAAAATATTATAATAACTAAACAGTATCATTTAAAAATATTTCATTCTAAATTAAAATTTTAAGATATACAATTGTATATTATATTTTTCCCTTATTAAACTTATTTTTGCTTCAGGGTTTATTTTGTCGAATTAAAGAAATATATGCACCTTAAAAATATCAATATATTGAAATGGATGATATATCAATTTGAGACATAATGAGGCTTTAGTGTGATATAAGAAATTCAAATTAGTTTTCATAGAAAAAACATATTCAATTTTTTTTAAAACCTTGCAAAATTCTGGCCAATTTGTCAGCATGGAAATTATTTTAATATTATTATCTAAATCTAAGGATTACTGAAAAGATTCCCGAGGTACACGGACTACCCTTAACATGACTAAAAATTTAGAAGAGAAATTTGTTTTAGTAAAGCCACCAGTCTTTTTTACAAATTTATTTAATTTAGTCCGAAAAAGAAATCGAAAAATTATACAAATTGAGTATACAATGGGAAGCTTGAAATATAAACAAATATACGTTTAAACTAACTTGTTAAATGAAACTTTTAAACAAATTAAATCTCGTAACATAATCTAGAATTAGAGTCTTTATTTACATTTGCTTAAAAATTTCATTTGCTACATACAAAGAGATTATAGGATTTGTAATTTAAATTCACTGAGTGTAATTTGCATCTTTATGTGTTCTCAATAGTAAATTAAATCGGTAATTTAAACTTAAATGTATTTTTTTTTAACATCAACATTTGTTAACTGATAAAAAGTAATTATGGGTATTTCAAGAAAAAATTAAAATTTAGACCTTTTTAATATAACATTTGTTCTAAAATATTAACGTTATTTCATAATAAATTTGTTTCGTTTACAGATATATATTTTTTTTCTCCGCTGTTTGTTTAAAAGTATTTACCTAGTTGTCAATAGTGCAGATGCATCAAGACGTGAACGTTAGAGAAAAATCAAGAATTTTCTGCTTTTTTAACACTTTTAAACATAGTTGAAAAACCTTTGTGAATTCGGTTTGTCTGACCGCGCTCTAACTGTGTTAATATACACTGGTTGCCATGTAATTGATAGGTATTATTGAGGTTTACTATGGTATGTTCAGTATTAAAAATGTGTTTGGCATTCATATTTCGTTTACAGGGATGTTAAAAATAACTCTTTTCCATTATGAGGTAGTTCAATATGTAACTTATTTTATTGACATCGCACTATTTCAAACTTATTGAAATTAAAATAATCACTGAAGTAATCACTACAAAATACTTAATGTAAAACATGGTGTGCATAGAACTTATCGATCATTTACAGGCAATCACAAAATATTTCGGTTTCAATAAGTCCTATGACCAATAATTGCTGTTAATGCATATATTCACCAGCGAAGCAATTAACAACTTTAACAATACACATATTCATCTCAAATTTGTGCAATGTACACACTCTCTCTGACTTTATTTGTGAGGGTACTTTATCTTATTTGTTCCGAGAATTATATCTTAAGATTCTTTGTACTTCACACATGCAACACTTCCCTTTGTCACATATTATTTATCCTTGGGTGCATATTTGGCATTTATTCTTGAACCATTGCTTGATTTTTGCTTGGAAGGAAAACTTCCCAGCACAAGTAAGTAATGTGAAATTCGTTGTCGAACACCAAACCTAGTAATTAGACTTCAGGCTAAAAACAAACAGAAAACAAGTAATATATATATTTTTTTTAAGTCAATTCCTACTTTTTAATCATAAATATATAAAATAAACCCTTGCAGCATTCATGTCCCACGTTATCTTTATTGAGCATTTTTTTTATAATCATCGTTCAGGTATTTTATTTTTGTGGCATCACTAATTTGAGGAAAATCTTACATTTCATTTATGAAAACAATGGGAGAATTTTTTTTCTCCCATATAAAACTAAAATTAATTTAATTTAATTAATTAATTAATATTTGAAAAAAACTGTATTAACATCAAGTGTCATCCACTACAAATTAAAAAAAAATGTATTTGAACTTGAGTGGATGAATAGAAAATATTTTATTAACGATTTAAAATTTGAACAAGATATATAAATATATAGAGATTGTGAGGTAATAGTAGGACTGGAAAAATGGTGTATTAAGTGGATATTAAATTTTTTTCACGCATAAGTACACTATTAAAAAAGACATAAATATAACTTAATCTATGAAAATACAATATAACCAGAAACGAAAGTTTACAATAACTTCCCATGATTCCGAAAATATTTTTTATCTTTAGAAACTCCCAAAATCCAAATATATTTTCGAGATTTAAATACGTTTTATTTTTCCTTTCATTGATTATCCAAGTAATGTATTAATCTGAACCTGAAAAAATGTGTTTTTAGATATTATCACTTCTCAAGTAAACATGTCCATGTTCAACAAACATGTTTTACAGACAAACATGATAAATTAACAAAATTATATTAACATAAAAAATAATTATATTTTGTTATTCTTGCAGGTATAAATTTTTTGAAGCTGAAAATGAAATGTTTCATTGTAAATTGAGAAGCAGTGTAAAAAAAAGATATTTCGGTTTGACAAAAACGGTTAATACACTATAAAAACTACTAGACATCATTTCCGAAAATCAGTGGCAGCAAAAGAAACTTCTTTTTTTTTCTTCCATTTCCTCGAAAATATACTGGTTTCTGGGATTTCAAAAGATAAAGGTTATTTTTCTGAATTGTGGGTGACTCGTAAGAGGTTATTGTACAATTTCGTACATGGTTATAGTACATGTTGGTAGATAAATGAACATTTGTCTTTTTTTTTTTTTTTTTTAATTCAGAAAAATGTTTTCTGCTGTGTTGCAATAAGTTTCATTTTACAAATATTATGCTTTGTGATGTCTTTAATAATATATTATAAAATAACTGTTGCGTAAAAGCGTTCGTTTAGATTATTAATTGTTCGCAAATACGTTCAAAGTTATGTGGCAAATTGAAATAAATTATGTAAAGAAATTGGTTCCTTACGTTTTGAATCTAATTTATAATATGTTCAAAAAGAATAAAAGCAATAATAACAAATAATATTAATGCATTTTTTCTTACAATATTAATTCCATAAATGTCACTTACCAGAAATACCGGGTGTCCAAAAAAAGACTAGACTGATTTGAAAGAATCATAACTCTAAAAATATTTGAGAAAATGCAATTCTTTCTTTTCAAAGTGCTCGTGAAATATCCAAGATTTGTTAGATGTAGCTGTTTTAAAGTCGTAACATTCAGACGATGCGCAGAATTGACGATGATATATAAATGCAAATCGCACCACACGTTCGCAATTTCTTCGATGATTCCGGAGTGGAAAGCGTGTAAGTCTAAAACTATTGGAGTTATGGGGAAAATGTCAATTAGAAATTTTTTCATCATCTTCGATTTAGAAGGAAAGGATCCACTATGTACACAAATAACCTAAGCAACAAGTTAAAATTGCGAATGTGTGGTGCGATTTGCATTTTCCGATCATCGATTCTGCACATCGTTTGAATGTCACGATTTTAAAACAGCTACATCTAACAAATCTTGGATATTTCAGGAGTAGTTTGAAAAAAATTATTGCATATACTCAATTATTTTTAGAGTTATGATTTCTTCAAATCAGTCCAACCTTTTCCGGAGACCTTGTATAACATAATATTTTCTATACTCCTATATTGTAATGTTATATACACATATTAAGGTATTATGCAATTAGATTCGATAAAAGTATAAATCAAAAAAGGCAACCTGGTTTGCGGTTGCAATAAGATAAAATAAAATAATTATAATAAAATAAATGTGGATACACTAAATGGTCATAGAATTGCTTAAAAATTTCACAAAAGTACATGGGTATCAAATATCAACAGCTAACATATCTACCATCTTCGTTTTGCTGTATGAGCAAAACTTGATATTATTTTTCTTTTATTTCACATTTTCTGTTTTAATATGAAACTTTGAGACATTTAACGAATATTTATTCGAAATAAAATAAACTGCAATTTGAAACATATATTTACGCAATTAAACTTTAAAATAAGTTCCTTCATTACTATTGTGCGCTTTTACATTTACTTTGTTAAACTCCAGAAACTGTATACATTTAATATAAAAAACAAACAAAAATAGTCAATCACGTTGAATTATACAACACGTTCTCTTCCTATCCTGATATGTCAGAATAAAGATTTATCCCTACTTCCCATGAGTAAATAAACTTTATTTTCTCTCACGGAAACTAACTTTGAGAACTAAATAAGATTGTTGGCTAAAACTGCTGAGTAACAGTGTACAAAAAAACTACACACAATTTTGTTTGAGTTGTGTTAGCAATAAAACTTTCTAAGTGAATTATATAACAATGATTTTTAGTACAAGCTTATCGATCTCTTCCATCACAATAAATCTAAACATTAGTTAGAAGAAATAAATATGTTTTCATTTTAGAACTATTAAATATTTTCTTTACAAGCGATATAAAATGCATTGTAAAATGTAGTATAAATCCATGAATGCTTTTAAATAAATTGAATTTTAAAATGCCATAAAACCAAGACAATTTTATTGCACAAGTTTGATAAGAATAGCTTTTATTCGATATATAATCATAAAAATACATTTGAAAAAATTGAAAAAACATGATTTTATGAGCGATAAATTTGTGTTAGTTTATCAGGGCCCGCTTCTTTCTATATGACACATATTTTTTCTAGCATTATTTTCAAACAATAATACACTATATGGCCAATGATGACCAGCGATTTCAGACTTTTTTTTAAATATCTGGAAAGATACATGAGGAATTATCCTGAAACTTCAGAAGTGTAAACAACATGATAGACGTCATATATTTCCGTGAAGATTTTATACCGAAACCCCATAAGGGGCTGTCAAAAAATTGAAGAAAAACGACTATCTTTTGGATAACCCTGTAAAAACTAATATCGTAAAAGCTTTGAAACGGTAGCACATGCTTAGGAGGCTTTTTTTTAATAGACTTGGTTCATTTTTATGAGGATATCCCGTTTACTCGTGGATAAATTGAGGTTTTTAAAAACAATCCCAAATTTCACTAAGTGTTTTGCTTATAATTTTCAGAGTTCTCAATATAAAAGAATGTTCTTTTCAGGAACAATGACAAACAACATTATATATAACACCCTGCAATCAGAAGTAAAAAATAATAAAAATTGTATGAAGTATGAGCAGGTTCACTAAATATTGTTTAACTGCGCATGCCCGAATTCAATCAAAATATACTGTGCATAATATATTAGCTAAATCTATAGACAATCTTTTGTAAAAGTCTCAAAAACATAGCTTGAATATTTTGATAGTAATCGTCGATAGAATAAGCTCCAAATTCTCTGTTTTCAAAAGGAAGCAAAAAGATGAGGGGTTGTATCCAAATAGACTAGCTGATGAAAGTTAAAATAAAAAGAATGAAGTGTCTCTCTTGTATATTGGGATACCGCCCCTCATCTTTTTGCTTCCTTTTGGGAACAGCGAATTTCAAGCTTATTCTATCGACTATCACTATTAGAATTTTCAAGCTATGTATTTGAAACTTTCACAAAAGTTGCTCTATTCAGAAAAGATGACAAAACGATGAAATTTAGCTATATTACGCACAGTATATTTTGATTGCATTCGCGCATGCGCAATGAAACAATATTTAGTGAACCTGCTCATTTTTCATCCAATATTTATTATTTTTTAGTTTTAATTGCAGGGTATTGTATCTAATGTTGGGCGTCATCGTTTCTGAAAAGAACATACTTTTATATTAAGAACTCTAAAAATTATAAGCAAAACACTTGGTAAATTTCGGATTGTTTTTATAAGAACCTTAATTTCTCCACGAGTGTACGTGCTATCCTCATAAAAATGAACATAGTTTATTAAAAGAAGCCTCCTAAGCATGTGCTACTCTTCCAATGCTTTTGCGATATTAGCTTTTACAGGGATATCCGAAAGATATTCGTTTTTCTTCAACTTATTCACGGCCCCCTATGGGGTTTCGGGAAATATATGATGTCGACTATGCTGTTTACACGCCTGACGTTTCCGGATAATTCCTTATGTATGTTTCTAGATATTTGACAAAACGTCTAAAATCGCAAGTGACCGGTCCTCATTGGCCATATAGTGTATTCGTATTAGATTATTATTGCACATGTTAAAGAAATCTACAAAGACGATTATAGTCTGGAAATAGTTGTGGTAGTAATGCAAAAAATGTCCCGTAATGCATTGTGACGTCACAATGATTTCACAATGACGTCACACTGTGACTTTTTGACCATCGACATGACGTAACGTGACGGGGATGTGAAGTCACTGTGACGTGAATGTGAAGTCGTTATGGTCTCTTTTTAGCCATTCTGTGACAAGATGCTGTGACCACTTTGTGAAGTCACCCTGTGACTTCAATGTGGAAAATGTGACATTCGTGTCGATTAGACGTTGGGTCGGGTCACCAATTTTTACCCAATTCTTATCCCGAAAATTCGGATCGGTATTTTCATCATTTGCTACAGGTATGCGTTTTTTGTGACGATTCTGCATCGGGTTGGGTGACCAGATTTTACCCGAATCCGACCCGTAAATTACAGATAAATATTTTGTGGCTACGGGTTTGTGACAATTGCGACGATTCTTCATCGGTCGATGATCATATTTTACCCGTATTCGATCCCGAAAATTCGGATTGATATTTTCTTTCCTTTTTTTTCTTTAGGTTTGAAAGACTATTCAACTTTTTTTTTCTTTTGACCAATTTATTGTTTTACTATAGTTTTTCAGATTAATTCGAATTCGAGCGTCAAGAATAAAATCTTATCCCGAAATCGACCCGAACCCGAAACAATTAAGAGTCCAGAACAACAACAACAATAATAATAATAATAAAACAATCATCGGTATACTTATTAGCTCAAACTGAATGGTTGAACAACTGGTCATGTCGGGTGCGGGTAAAATCGGACTATCCAACCCCTTTAGTTTTTGGTTGAGGTCCGATTCTTATCTGAATACGCTATCAGGTCGTGTAACACGATTTTGAGATGATTTTATTAAAATCCCGCAATCGAGTGAGGTAACCCGATATTGAGACGATTTTATTAAAATCCCGCAATCGTGTGAGGTAACCCGATTTCAAACGAACCTAAATCATTATTTACACCAGACTTGCCAAGTCACCGGCTTTTTGCACACTAGTATTATTTTAGAGAAAATGTTGTTCTTTTAAATCGCAGAATGTTCCGATTACACAAAATAACATTTTCTGTACTAAAATGCTGGTGTCCAAAAAGCCGGAGACTTGGCAACTCTGGTTTACACATTAAAAAGAAAATGTAGATATGCGTATTTTCAAATTTATTGTATTAAACTGGTGAATTGTATTAAAATTCTGATGTTTTATAATATAAATGCAACATTTTTCATATTTTCAGCTCGGTATTTTAAATTTTTAGAGAAATGTCTTTGAGAAAAACAAATAAGTACCATGTGATTTTGCTGTTAATGGAAAACTGTACTTTTCAATTTTAATTTTAAGAAATTTGATAAAATTTATTACTGCAAATTTTGAAATAAAATAAACTACACATTTATTTAAAATGTTTACAAAATTAAAATTAATTAATATTTTTTAAATTCCTGCTACTTTTTCAAGTATCGATATGTTTGTGATTTTCTTTTTACTTTTCTTTCTACTTTTCATTTTTCTTTTTGTTCATTTATTAAAATATGTTACCCAACACATGGATTTTTATATTCAATTAATATTAGATTTTATATTTATTTATCGCACTTACTCTATTTGGCGTCGAATTTGAAACTTTTTGTATGTTTTGCTGCAGATTTTAGATGCATTGATAGTGATATACAGCGTGTCCGAAAAGTCTGAAAACAGTCAAATAACTCGAAAAATATACATCTGATTGAAAAACGGCAAAATGCATGTTCAATATTTTTTAAAAATCTAATTAGGGTATTAAAGTTGTCCCTTCCCCCAAATTCCCCCCCCCCCCCCGGTGTGGAAAGAGGGGCAACTTTGAAATCTTAAATGATGACCCCCATTTTTTATTGCAGGTTCGGATTCTACGGAAAAAATACATAACTTTTGTATTGAATATTTTCTGAAAAACATTGTAGATGGCGCTGTAATCGAGTGCAATGCTGTGAGAATGGTTACCATAGCAATGTCTGGAAACACTCCAATAACTCGAGAAATATAAATCTGATTGAAAAACGGAAAAAATACGTGTTTAATATTTTAGAAAAATGCACCTTTGATATCCTTAAGTAGATTTTTCGAAACTATTGCACATGCATTTTTCCGTTTTTCAATACGATGTATATTTCTCGAGTTAATCGAGCGTTTCCAGACATTGCAATCGTAACGATTCTCACAGCATTGCACTCGATTACAGCGCCATCTACAATGTTTCAAAGAAAATGTTCAGTACAAAAATTACGTATTTTTTCCCGTAGAATCCGAATCTGCAATAAAAAATGGGGGTCATCATTTTGGATTTAAAAGTTGTCCCTCTTTCACCTCCGGGGGGAGGCAAATTTTGGGGGGGGCAACTTTAATACCCTAATTATATTTTTCAAAAATATTGAACATGAATTTTGCAGTTTTTCAATCCGATGCATATTTCTCGAGTTATTTGACCGTTTCCAGACATTTCGAACACCGTGTATGTATTTATCATATGATGCCGATGGAGGTTCCATCTCGTTCTATATTTGGTGACGTGGCAATAAAAACAATAACATGCTGTAATTCTGATACCATCATAAATAGAACAAGCAGATTTGACAGAATCTACCGTACAAGTTTTAGAATAAAGTGTGGGGAAACATTTAGGTATAAAGTCTATTTTAAATGTAGATAATCATAGTTACATCATGACCCAATAAAAAAATATATATATAAACATAGTATAAAATATTTAAACAGTTTTTAATGTGGATTCAGCATAAAAATTCAGACCACAACACATAACGGAACCACGTATTAGTTCATTGTCTATACATATTTTTACAGGAATAGATAATCATTATGAATAACATGTCCCTGTTAATAATAACTGTTTAATGATAGGGTATAGATATTTTGAAATTTGTAACTAAAGAATGAATCAGGAAATGAAATAGTAACAGTAATCATCTGCTTAGAATCGTTGACAATACTGTTATTTGTTTCAACAAATTAAACATTAATGTTCATAAACTTTACTTTCATAAATGTTAAACTAATGAAATATGAAGCTTTTGTAAAATACTCTTACGAAATTAAATGAAAGCGTTATAATTTTACAAAAATATAACAGGGAAAAAATATTTTTCATACCTATTTTTCTTTGTCATCATCTTCAATATTCTTTTGATCTAATCCAAATAGACAAAGCTTCTTTCAGAGACAAAATTCATCCAAATCGAGTACAATAACATTGACCAGACACAAATTTAACCCCGCCAAAGAAACTGTACTGTTCTCGGACGGAAATTTGTATAAAATATTTATTGGCAGAATCCTGTACAGGTTTTTCTTAAATTTTAATCCCACACCAATTATACACGCTTATAACACGTTTATTGTCCAACGAATTCACATTTAAAGATTAAATACACTGCTGTGTGTCTCTCTTATTCTGACGTCGATCGGTAGATGATATTTTTGCAAGTCTAACATCTGAGTGCTTTAATAGCAGGGCAGATGATTTTTTGCTTCTTCTTATATAGTTGATATTAAACTAGAAAGTTAAATACGGATTTTTTTTTTTTTTTTTGAGAGAGTGTCTCTAATTAAAATTTCTTATTTGAAGAATTATTTTTTATGCATTTCACCTATTTTTTTTATTAGTTTCAAAATAATTCACGTTTACATGTATTGTTCAGTTCCTTTTTTGTAAACTGGAACAATAATATTATTAATATTTATGGCATATCAAGTAAAAAATACAATATAACAATATAACATAGTTTAAATTTTAGAGTACATAAAAAATATTTTAATTGGCAATAATGCAAGATCTTTTGAAAAAAGAAGTAAAATTTGTAACACGCGTAATAAATGCAAAATATGGTCCTAAAAAAGAAAAATGTTATCCCGTGGGGGAGGGGGGAGGGGAAGAACATTTTTTTCGTTTTCTATGTTTCAATTTTTTTTATTAATTTCCTGTGCAATAAAACAACTTGTGAAATAGCAATATTAAAAAAAAAAAAAGAAATTTATGGTAAACGAAAAGATGAATAATTATTTATGTCATACGTTTTGCTAACATTTTGTATATTTCGTTTTGTATTCGGAAAATGTTAAATTTATTTAAAAAGTATGAAACAAGTAGCAAAACATATATTGGAAGTGGTACTAACAGGGAAAAAAATATTGAAAGTATACAAGTGTTTTTAGTACAAACCTTAATTACCTAATATGTATGTAATTTCCTGCCGTTTCCGGTGTTAAGTGTAATTTACAATTGATAAATCTAAGAGATCCAACCCGGGTTCCTCTCGGATTGTAGAATATAGCATATATATTTTCGTATATATATATATATATATATATATTTTACAACAGATTTGTTACATTAAATATATAATTTTAGATTCTCCACTAAAAACACCAAAACTAATTTTCATATGAAAGACATCAATTATGTATTCAAATAAATTTTTGAAATTCATTAGTGATACTTTCGTATTAGTCGAATGTCAGGAATTAAGAGTGGACGATATCGCCACCTATATATATTTTTTGTTATTACTCTAATACTTTTAGTGGTTTAAGCGAGTAGTTTTCTTTCATGTCTATTAAATTTGTGTTTTCAAAAAATATATTAATTCCTGTTTTTTATGAAGTTATTAATTTCGATGTTGAATATTAGTCGGAAATAAACGCTGAAATATGGAAATTGTTACGGCAACATTTTTTATTGAAATGAAAACGTTTTAATTGAAATGCATGCACTTGATTAAAAAAAAAAGTGCTTGAATTTTATTTTAAACCATAAAGAATAGTAAATTGAAGTACAAGTTTGAAACATATTGCATTTATTTGAAAGGAACCTTTTTCTTTTTTTTTGTTATTTAACGGTTAAAAATCGAAAATGTGCAAGGTTTAAAAGTTTAAAAAATCGCAGTAAAAGCATTATTTAATGTTCGGTTGTTGCCACCCATCAGCAAAACGTTATTGTTACTCACGAATATGCGTTTGCTCTATAATATAGATTGCTGCTCTTAGTTTAACAAAATTTGTTAATTTTTTATATAATAGGAAATGCAAATGAAAAACTGAAATAATTAGAGAAAAAAAATTATAGAGTATGCAGGGTTTTGTTTGTATTATAATTTATTTTTGCATATTGATTGAATTATATCTACTTATGAAGAATTTTCCTCTAGGTCGTTAAATAAATTAATTAATTAATTAATGACATTTCTAGGGATCATGAAAATCAGTCAGAATCAGATCCTTTAAGTTCATTGAAGCATTCCGGATTAATATATTTCTCCTCATTTCCAAATATACGGTGTGCCCACTAAAGTCCCTTGCCACCCTCTTAACTTCGGAACGGCTGCTGCTATATTTATAAAAGTGATGTCTAGGTATAATAAAGTAGCCATGCGCTACACAATGAAACTGCCTACAGCGCCACTATGACAAAGACGTTTGTCATATATCTTGCTTTCAGTTCAACCCCCCCCCCCTCAAAATTTTAACAAGTTAACATAAGCTTTTCCATTCCTCTTCCAACATCTAGCATACATGTATTGATTGCATGCTTCTCCTCCCCCCCCCCCCAAAAAAAAAATAGAGATAAAAAAAAATAAATAAATTCATAAAGATTTATTCATTCCCCCCCCAAATAAATAAATAATTATAAATAATTAAAAATAATAAACAATTATAGTTTATAGATTTTAAATGTCTGTAATCCCCCCCCCAAAAAAAAAAATTCAATATGTTAACTAAAACCTATTTCTGATTTAATTTAGATAACGAATCTACTTTCTTCATTCTAAAATGCAAGTCACTCGCATGCATCAGAAACCTCTCTGTCCTTAACTTTGCGGTTATGCTAAAAATAAGTTACAAATGTTCACATATTTCTAATTCAACCGTTTCCTTCTCATGAAATCAAAAGTGCATCTGTTTTAAAACTTAGACAAAATATATAAGCAGCTGTGCTCTACTTATTAATGTAATGTAACGTATAACCGATATTCTTTATGCAAGCATTAGCACTTCTCATCCGCTCTCAAAAGAATTAATTAAAAAGATTAAAACTGTAATATGCAAACTCATGTCTTTCACACCCTGTTATTAGATTCGAGTCATAAGTAACCGTTAATTGCAGCTGTCTTTTAGCAAAATCAAACGCCAATCCCAAAATTATTTTCTTTTCTTTTTCCTTTTCTGTCTCCATGAAAGAATCTTTACAACCCTTCCCCCCATTCTCAAATGAATGCATTATCATAGACAGAATCTAGCATTTATCGTTTTTTCCCATACGCTTCCGACATTGTCTCCTAAAACTCTCTCGCCAAGTACTGGCGATTTTATCATGCTTTCCGCGCCAACACCCGTACATGTAACTTTTAAAACATCATCACTTCGGCCTTTCTACTCGACCAGACCAGCTGTCAATTTCTTCTGCTGATTTTGTGGAGTACCTCCCCTTGCGCTATGTGTTTTTCATGCATAATACTATTCTTGACTATTGGTTCCAAATAAATCACCTTCATCGCTAATCATGCTTCTTCCTTGTGCCGTGTGTCAACTGTCTTCCTTCATATGCTAACCGTTATACGTAACCATCGACATTTTTTGAAATTATAAATATTCAACGTGACAATCACCGAAAGATCTTCTTTATAAGAATCCGAAAATCTGCTCTACAAAATCTGGTGCGTCTTCGCCGATGTCTCTACCTAGAGACCACCTTCTTCCAACAAGGGGAGGTACTCGTACTCAGGCACCGTACATCACTGCTTGAACATTTTTTTTCGTCGCAAAATCTCAGCCACCGTTCCTAATAGATACGCTTCAATCATCTCAACGGTGTTTTTTTTTTCCTGCCTCCGCGCGTGACCCCCCCCCCCCCCATCTCTTCGCAGCACGATGTACCTGACTCCGGCCTCGCTTCAGTTGGAACTCGTCATCACAGCCCCCCCCCCACCTGCCATGCTGGATCGCTTTTCTACCGGGAGTCCTTCTCCACCCCCTCATCTCTGCTGACAACCTGCTCTTTCTGGAAGTGCTGCACCCCCGCTCTAAAAGTCATCCTCCTGTCCTGCTGTGCTCTAAAAGATGGTTTCAATGATCAACGCCCTAGCTACCTACCCTCATCATCAACTGGCCGTGCTCGATTCGTGATTGTGTTTTGTTTGTGATACAAGTGCCTTGCCGTGCAACTTCATATGTGCAATCGTGTGTTTTTCTTTCCCGTGCAACTTCATAAGTGCAATCGTGTGTTTTTGCTTTCCCGTGCAATCGTGTGTTTTTTTTCTTTCTATGCAGCCCACCAGTTACGTGTACACCACTCCCGATAATTGTGAGTCAATCTACACACTTTATAAAATTTATATAAGTAACAAGTGCTAAGTGTTTTTGTCGATTTATCGTCTAGTGCTGTGCTAAGTGAAATTAAAAAAAAGAAAACGAGTGGTCGTGGTGTCTGCGGTGTCTCAAGTGTGTACAAAAAAACCTTCAATACTTCACTTACAAGAGTGAGATAATTACAAAATATTCAATCACTCATTGTGATTTTACATGGCATTATTTTTTTTTTAATTATCGCCGCGATAATGAATATTTTTTTTGTGGTCCATGGTTTTCAAATTAATAAGTATGAAGGATGAATAGAATATTAGTATATTGTAACTTTCTCTCACTCACAGTAAAAAATTTTTTCTTTAAATAAATAAAAAAAAAAATAAATAAACTGTGGCTTTGATTAAAATGCACATTTCAACCTTCATACTTCTCTTGTAATATAATTAATTTTTTTTTCTCTCTCAGTTAGTAGTAAATTTTATTTGGTTAAATTATTGCATTTCTATTCTTAAAAGAATATATTTAATAACAGAGTTTTAGTTTTGTTCGTTTTGTGTTTGCCTTTTACCAAAACCTTCTTAATTAAATATGCAGGTTGAAATTTAAGTTAATTTAATTTTTGAAATTTCACATCAAATATGGTATAAATATGATTATTTTATCTTGCTTTTTAGGTTGTTGTAAAATATGATATTTTTATGAATATTTAAGGCAAGATTGTTTTTTTAAGGTGTTTTGGATACAAATATTAATCTGAGTTTTTAATTTTTAGTAAACCAGTTAAAACTTAAATTGTCTTGCAATATTGGTTTCATTTTTTTTAAATGAATAAAAGAAATGTTAAGTTTCATTCTTAACAATTTAAATAATTTGCATAAATCTTTACTTTTATACTTGTGTTGATAAACCCCAGGTAAGATCTATGCACAGTATTGTTTGCTATACAAATTGATTTTAAAGTTATAAAAAAAAAGGATATATATTCTTCCTCTATTTTTCTCTCATTCATCGCTGTTTCTTTTTAAAAATGAATTAAAAAAATGAGCGTTAGGGATCTTTACGCTAAAAAGAAACAGTGATCAGTCATTATTATTTATTATGATATAAATCCAGTTTATTTTTTTTCTTTCATGTTATATTTATTATCTGCTAGTGTATATTGATTTTGTTAGTTATTTTATTGTGCATGCAGTGTTTCCTTGAATTTCATAGATTAGTTAACTGTATTTTTGGCCACCATGGCTTCTCGGCAAATACCAATTAATCTACCTGATTTCAATGGTGATCATGAATCACTCAAATTCTTTTTCGACCAAGTACGGTCTGTTAGTCAAATAAATAAGTACAGCCCGCAAGCAACAATTGCTTTACTTAAAAGTAAATTAAGTGGTCCTGCATTAAAATATTTAACACAGAACCCTGATTTATTAATCTCAAATGACATAAATGTAATCGAAAAAAGAATTTTCTAATTTTTTTTCCCCTCCTAGCAAATCACAGATAGCAGTCGAACTTGCAAACTTAACGCTCTTACCCGCAGAAACCATTAAAAACTTTGCCTATAGGCTTAATGTTCTGGCTGCAACAGTTTATTCGGACATTCAAGACGCCAATGCGCGTGACAAAATTAAGTACATGAAATTCCTGGAAACCATTCCATCCAATTTACGAATTAAAATACAAGAGGAAGGAATTACAGAGTACCAACCCGCAGTTTTGAGGGCCCAGGCGCTACAAGATATTTTGTACGGAGAAAAAATTTTGCATGCTTACCCCACCCCTTCCCCAACTGATTCAATATTTGCCGACCAGCTGAAGCAGCTAACCGAGAAAATAAACGCCCTTTCTGTAAATACGCAAACACAACCAGAAATTAAAGAAGACGCGGCAACTTACAAAACTAAATTTGCTGGCATGCACAACAAACGGAAATTTCAAAATCGCAATTTTAACAAACGCCACTCTCCACATAAATCTTACAACAAATTTAACCGCACTACTTTCCAACTATGTTTCAAAAGTGGTCACGAAGCGCAAGCATGTTTTAAGTGGAAACGCTTAAATACACAAAGACGAGGACAATTTCACAACAACAACAATCGACAACAGGAAAACTAAGTCAGAGGTGTAATTTTGCTGATGGCTTTGCACCTCACCCCACTACTGATTACACATCAGCCAGTTTTTTCCCAGATCCGTCCTTACCAAAAATTTCACTTAACAGACTAGTAAACTCTGTAAGCACACAAACATGTGATATTGTAAAAATTTCTAAGCATGAAACGACACAAACAAACACAGAACAATATGATGACACTACTACAAAAATTATTTACAATGTCATTAAAGACTCAACATCACTCCCCCTTGTAAAGGCCTCAATTGCAAAAAAGATATTACTCTACTTTGCGATACAGGAAGTACTATTTCGTTACTATCACAGTCTTTATTTGATGAATTAAAAACAATTTTAAAATATAAGAGATTATCAACTGGCGTCATCATCAAAACAGTCAATTCTGATGTAGATTTTTCCGCATGTATTAGAACCTCCATTAAATTACAACACAAAAACTTTAACCACCACTTCTATATTGTAGACATACCAGATTCATCTAGTTTCCAAGGTATTATTGGCTATGATTTCATCAAACGATTCAATATTGTTGTAAACAGTCAAAAACCTTATCCATATTGACAACACTTTATCGATTCCTTTGGTAAACAAACAAACTACTCCATCTTCTGAGATAAATCAATGTAGTACACAACCCACCTCCTTCAAAAATCAAATAGTAGCTTTGACTCGTAGAGTTTCCTTAAACCCTCAGGAACAAAAATGGATTTCAGTTTTCACAGATACTATTAGCACAGACAAAGATTATTTATTTCAATACAATTCACCCGTTGACAACTTAATAGGATTTGATGCTATAATAAAATCAAAAAATCCAAAGCGAAAAAGAAAAATTCCACAACAATATACATTTTTCCTGATTTCGGTTAAAAACAATTCTGATAATCACATTCACCTTCAAAAAAAAGCTAAAATAGGTCAACTTTTTGAGGTCGAGGAAATAATTGAGTACTCCCCAGATAAAATTAGTCAAGACAACTCAGATCAACAATTTTTAAATCTCATTCAAGCTTCTAAAGACATTCTCAAAAAAAGAAAAGAAGACTTATCTGCAACTGATTTCAATCTTGAACACTTACCATCCAATGAGGCTGAAATTCTAAAAGAAATGTTACTCAAATATTACCCTGTATTTTCAAAATCTCTAAATACACTTGGGCATACTGATAAAATTATTCCAGATTTGAAATTCATTAATGACTATCCTATAAAAACACTTCCTTTTCCAATACCTCAGGCATTACAAAAAGATGCATTAGATCAAATTAATCAATTACTTGAAGCTGGAATTATACAAAGACATTGCTCCGAATGGTCTTGTCCTATGTTATTTGTTAGAAAAAAACCAGATGGTACTGGTAAACAAAAATTTCGCCTCGCACTTGACCTTCGAATGTTAAACACTGTAATTCAAGGCTCATCTTACCCACTACCAAAAATTCAAAACATCATCGCTAATCTCTCTTCTTACACATTCTTTACAACACTCGACTTTCATCAAGCATACCATCAAATTAACTTACCAGAAAAATTTCACAATCAACTAACTTTTACCACCATGTTTGGATCTTTTTCCTACCGCAGACTTGTCTTTGGTTTAAAGACAAGTGCCTCAATCTTTCAAGCTCTAATGGACTCTTTAATTGACGAATTACACCTACAAGGTGTGTATACGTATCAAGATGACTTTATTATAGGTGCGAATTCTTTTGATGAAATGTGTTCTAAACTCGACAAAATTTTTAACCTCCTTTCCAAGTACAATCTCACTCTTTCACCTAATAAATGCAACTTTCATCAAACAAAAGTCAACTACTTAGGTTTTCAAATAGAAAATCATTGTATTTCACCAATCCATTCTAACATTATAAAAATAACTTCATTTCCTACACCAACTACAAAAAGACAACTAAAAAGGCTTATTGGTTTGATAACTTTCTATAAATCATTAATTCCAACATTTAACAAACTAGTGCAACCACTTATTGATTTAACTACTCCTAAAACTAAATTCATCTGGACAGAAAAACATCAGGACATACTTAAAACAATACAGAAAATTTTCTTCGGTTCACCCATGGTTAGGTTACCAGATTGGAATAAGAATTTTTATTTGAATACAGATGCATCTAACATTGCCGTCTCTTGCGTTTTAATGCAAGAACATAATGGAAATCTTCTACCTGTAGCATACTTTTCTAAATCCTTAAATTCCTCTGAAAAAAAATATCCTGCTTTAAAACTAGAACTCATGGCAATTTACAAATCTGTTATTGCATTCAAATATTACTTATACAACAGAAAATTCCTAATCTTGTCAGATAGCAAACCTCCAAAAAAATACAAAAAGACTACAAACCCAGCAGACATAACCACCCGTTGGCTAATTGACCTTTCAGAATATTCATATGATTTTGAACACATTCCAGGATCTTCAAATGTTTTAGCAGATTATCTCTCTCGCTGTAATTTTGACAACAACCAAGAAAATTTACTAACCAATCCTAACCTTATCCATGATCCTCAACCACTTCCAATAGTCGATCATGAAACACCTGATATTTGTAAATCTGTTAATAACAACAATTGTCAAGTAAATTTTCTCATCTCAGGTGAACGAACAAAACGAGACCCATTATTGGAGATATCAAATCAAACTTTTTGCACTGAACAACAAAAAGACCCTACCTTAGCTAGTATTTATGATCATATATTACAAAATGGACCTTCTTCAAAATTTCCGAATTACTTCATACATCCTGATTCTAAAATATTAATGTTCAAAAAGGAAGATATCATAAATAATACTTTCTCATATCACATTGTAGTTCCTGATTCACTTAAAAGTAAAGTTTTAACTATATCCCATCTGTCACACTTTGGTATGGCCAAAACTTATGAATTTCTTACATCCAAATATTTTTGGAAAGGCATCTATGTAGATACACTCAACTTTGTAGCTTCATGTGTCAAATGTTTACAGGCCAAACACCATAACACTCCACCCGCACCTCTTCAACCTACATACACACCAAGATATCCTGGTCATACAGTCAGTACTGATTTACTTGGTCCTTTCTCAAACAATAAACATGTTTTAACTGTAACCGATCACTTCTCAAGACACATTGAACTCTATCCTCTCACAGATACTTCTGCACCCAAAGTTGTAAAATGCTTATTTAGTGCTTATTAACGAATCTACTTTCTTCATTCTAAAATGCAAGTCACTCGCATGCATCAGAAACCTCTCTGTCCTTAACTTTGCGGTTATGCTAAAAATAAGTTACAAATGTTCACATATTTCTAATTCAACCGTTTCCTTCTCATGAAATCAAAAGTGCATCTGTCTTAAAACTTAGACAAAATATATAAGCAGCTGTGCTCTACTTATTAATGTAATGTAACGTATAACCGATATTCTTTATGCAAGCATTAGCACTTCTCATCCGCTCTCAAAAGAATTAATTAAAAAGATTAAAACTGTAATATGCAAACTCATGTCTTTCACACCCTGTTATTAGATTCGAGTCATAAGTAACCGTTAATTGCAGCTGTCTTTTAGCAAAATCAAACGCCAATCCCAAAATTATTTTCTTTTCTTTTTCCTTTTCTGTCTCCATGAAAGAATCTTTACAACCCTTCCCCCCATTCTCAAATGAATGCATTATCATAGACAGAATCTAGCATTTATCGTTTTTTCCCATACGCTTCCGACATTGTCTCCTAAAACTCTCTCGCCAAGTACTGGCGATTTTATCATGCTTTCCGCGCCAACACCCGTACATGTAACTTTTAAAACATCATCACTTCGGCCTTTCTACTCGACCAGACCAGCTGTCAATTTCTTCTGCTGATTTTGTGGAGTACCTCCCCTTGCGCTATGTGTTTTTCATGCATAATACTATTCTTGACTATTGGTTCCAAATAAATCACCTTCATCGCTAATCATGCTTCTTCCTTGTGCCGTGTGTCAACTGTCTTCCTTCATATGCTAACCGTTATACGTAACCATCGACATTTTTTGAAATTATAAATATTCAACGTGACAATCACCGAAAGATCTTCTTCTTTATAAGAATCCGAAAATCTGCTCTACAGCCACCTGGTGGAATGCTGTGGAGTTAGCATTCCTATCTCGAAAACGGAAAGAGATAGAGAAAGAAAGTGATTTACAAACTTGTAGAGTATCATCAATTTAGTACGAACAGACACCTTGTGGACATTAATGCGAAGAATAGAACGGTTAAAACGCGCATTTATTTTTTTGAGATTTCCTACACTGTGACGTGGCAAAACGATCTTAGAAAGAAAGAAGCAACCAGTTATGAAACAGCAGGTCTGTGCGACCCCTCCACAAACATTGCAGGACATTAAACGACGCTATTACGGACGCTTGTGCCAACGTGTCACCATCTATGCTCCAACATGTGCAACATGAAATTCAAACGAACATCCAATTATGCATTGCAGCTGACGGTGAGAAGTTTGAAAATCTAAAATAAAGGTATATTATTATAACTAGTTGTTTTTTTTTCTTTCTAAGATCGTTTTGTCACGTCACAGTGTAGGAAATCACGAAAAGACAAATGCTCGTTTTAACCGTTCTATTCTTCGCATTAATGTCCACAATGTGTCTTTTCGTACTAAATCGATGATGCTCTACAACTTTGTAAATTACTTTTTTTCTCTATATCTTTCCGTTTTCGAGATAGGAATATCCCACCAGGTGGCGCCGTAGGCGGTTTCATTGAGTAGCGCATGGCTATTTTACTATACCTAGACTCTACTTTTATAAATATAGCAGCAGCCTTTCCGAAGTTAAAAGGGTTGCAAGGGACTTTAGTGGGCATACCATATATTTAAAATTCACATTTTGGTCAAACTGTGACTTCATCACATAGTGGTCTTTTGATCACACAGGGGACATAACGTTTGTGACTTGCAGTAACGTCACAATAGCGTCACAGTAACGTCACAAATAGATAAAAATGTCAGGAAAATATTTTTTACACTGAATAACATATTTTGTAATGTTCTTGCAATTTTTGAAAGGTTTCTAACAAATTCCCATTTTAGTTACAATGAGACGTCACTGAGCGGTGCTATATCGGTCACAGATGTGACGTGACGTCCCTGTTACTATGCTTGCTATGCGGTGTAGTGTGCTGCAACCTCTAAAGTATTAAGGACTTTTGGCAATAAATCATAAATATTTATTTAAAAGCATTCAAGTAAAATTTTCAATTTAAACATTCAAAATTTGAAAAAAAGGAAAAATCTCTATAAATTTTATTTCAAAATTCATTCCAAAAGTTTTACGTTCGTTTAAATTAAATTTTAACCACGAAAAGAAACTAAGAATATTTAACAAAAAGATACGAATCCAAGAAAACATTCACGTTAATTTATTAATCACGTTCTCTTTTTGTCATCAAGTGTCAAAAATTTGTTTTATCCCTATTTCTCTAAGAAAACAAATTCTATTTTCTTCATGGGAAACTAACATGCCTCAGCTATCAAGAACTAAATATATATATATATATTTGCTAAAATTGCTCGCTAACCATGTACATAACAAAAATCGTAATTGTTTGGATGGTTTAGCAATAAAAATTTCTAAGCTAACCAGACAATGATTTTTAGTATAAAATAATTATTTCTTTCGGGATTTATCTAAAAAAGAAAAAGTTATATTACTAGAGTAAAATTCGATTTCATCTTTTATTTGTAAATATTTCTTTTAAAAATGACATAAAATATTTTGAGTAATATATACATGAATGCTTTCATGAAGATTGAATGAAAAAATATTTCCATAAAGGGAAAATGAATTTATTGCACATTTTTAGGAACGAAATTATATAAATATAACACTATATTCTAAAGATTAAATGGGAAAACATGATTATTTTTTAACCGAAAATTTGTGCCATAATATTACGTATTGTTTTCCCCTCTCTTCATCTCCAGATATGTAAGAGTAAAGTTTTATCATTTCAGTTTCTCCATACAAAAAATAAAAGAAAAGAAAAGAAAAATTAATAAAGAAAAAGTAATTTTTTATTTGCAAATATTTCTTTTAAAAACGACATAATTTTTTTAATAATATAGATATGATTACATTTATGAAGATTGAATAACAAAATATTTTCATAATGGTACGATGATTTTATTGCATATTTTAACGTATAATATCATACAAATATAACAATGTATTTCTAAAATAACTGCGAAAACATATTATTGTATTAGAACAAAGATTTTCTCTAATAAAAATATGTACATTCTGCCACTCTCTTCCTCTCCAGAAATATTAGAGTAAACATTATCTATATTGCTTTTAAGAAAATGTACTTTTTTCCCTTTCTCTCAGAAAATAACATGTCTTAGACTAAATAAAATTGTAGTCTGAAATTGCTGAGTAATTGTGTAAAAAAAAAAAAAAAAACTAGACGCAACTTTGTTTGGGTTTTGTTAGCAATAAACATTTCTAAGTGAATTGCACGCCATTGATTTTTAGAACAACCTTATAAATCTTTTTTATCGGGATACATCTAAAAAAAGAAAGAGTAATATTAATAGAAAAAAAATTTCGCTTTTATTTTTTATTTGCAAATATTTCCTTTATAAACGACATAAAATACTTTGAAAAATATAGGCTGACTTTTTAATATATAAAGCTTGATTAAGGAGCATTTTGATAATGGCAAGTTGATTTTATTGCACAATTTTACGATGTATATAATATAAATATAACAACATATTCCAAAAATAACTGGAAAACATATGATAAATTTGGAATGATAAATTTATAATGTAATACTACGTACATTTTGACGCTCTCTTTCTCTTCACGTATGTTGGAATAAGGATTATATGTATAGTATAACTCATTAAAAAAACTTTATTCCCTATCTCTCGGAGAATAAATTGTCTTACAATAAATAAAATTGGTGCCTAAAATTATTTTACTCTTTCTCTCAATATATGTTAGAATAAAGGTTTAAGGTTTATCCCCATTTCCCCTTAGAAAATATACTTTATTATTTTTCTCGGAAAAAAGCATGTCTCAGTCTAAATAAAATTGGTGCTTGAAATTTTTTATTCATAGCGTACAAAAAACTAGGCGCAGTTTTTGTTTGTTTTGGGGCGACCTTCTTAGCAATTAAAATTTCAAAGGGCAATATATCACAAATGATTTTTATCACAAGCTTATAAATATTTTCTATTAGGATACATATAAAAATATATACATATATGTGCATTCGCTTTGATACCTTTTATGAAGTTTGAATTAAAATCATTTTTATATTGGTAAGATTATTTTATTGCACTTTTCCCAATTGATATCGCATAAATGCAGCAATATATTCCAAAGTAACTGGCAAAACATATCGCTCACCCGCATGAAGAGTAACACAACTAAAAAATATTGAATTTTTCAGATGCGGCAAAATAAGATTGGCATTTTTTTACTGTAATGTAAACTACAGCACTTAGGTCTGCATGCAACTGTAAAAGCGTACAGATCCTAAGAATCAAGATATAGAATTGATAGAGAGGACTGAGTGTTTATCTTTGCTCTCTTTCTCTTGTGGAAAAATGACACATATCGTAATCTAGTTGTGTTACGTATAAGTACATTTGATGGTACATTTCCTGTAGCAAAACGCACCTAAGTTAGACGAATTAGTGGAATATGAATTTTCAAAAAATGATTCTTTTTTTGTGCGTGTGTTGTGTCACTGTTTTTGCGGCTGGTCGATATGATTATTTCTGAGCGATAAATGTTTTATAATATTGCGTACTTCTTGCTATTCCTTTCTTCTGCAAATACGTTAGAATATAGATTTATTTCTGTTTTTCCTTAGATAATATATTTTATCTCTCGGAAAATAAAATGTATTGGGGAAAATAAAATTGTTCCCTAAAATTGCTGAGTAGTAGTGTACACAAATTAGACGCAATTTTGTTTGGTTTTGATTAGCAATAAAAATTTCTAATTAAATTATATGCATATGATTTTTAAAACTGCATTATTATTTTTTTACAAATAATATAAATCTCACAACGCAAAATTGCGTAAAGAGAGAAAAGTCCGGTTGTATAATTTTTTTGTTATTAATAAATCTTTTATAAGAGGTATAAAATATCTTTTCGAATGTATTATACGACAATTGGTTTTATCTGATGTTGGAACGAATGAAAAAAATATTTTCATAATGCTAATTACTGAATATTTGCTTCATATCCTATACGAAAACAAATCAATAGATTTTAAAAATATACATAGAAAATCCCTAATTCTTTAAAATTTCTAACAACAAAAAAATATTTTTTTGTTCTTTTATTCGATTAAATGTAATAAAATAATTTTCTTATGATTCAGCCTAATGAGTTTTTGTTTCGTCATTGCGCGCGTTTTATGACAGATCAGGAAGATTTACTTATAATGAAACAAGTAAAATTTTCAATCTTATTTACGCATTTAAATGTTCAAAAAAAAAAAAAAGAAAGAAAGAAAAGAAAAGAAAAGGCCTATGTACACTGTTCTACTATTACATTGGAACTCACAGTGATTACATATATATATATTTAAAAAAAAAAGACTGCTGCATCAATTTACAGTAGATGCTGCTTAATGTGATCACGGTTATGGAGTTCAATCGCTTAAAGTTGTGTAATGGCGCTATCACACGTACTCTCATATCATAGTCAATATCAGATATTTCATCCGAAACATGTTTTTCAAGAGGAAAAAGCTCGAATTCGTCCCATTTGATAGATTGACTCTCGTAATTTCTTAAAGATCTAACGTACAGTAGTTTGTATCCTCTACGCTAGGTATCATCAGCTCAAAATCTACCAATCAGAGCTCTCTAAAATTCCAAGATGGCCACCGTCAGTAAGCCAACATCTTACGTTTAGCGTGGTCGTCGCAAATATTGAAACCAAAAATACAGAAGAATTAAGAAAAAAGCAAATCTTTAGTAACACAGGGACCAATTACACACGAAAAGAACTTTAAAATGTGCAGTTATTTTGTAATTAAGGAATTACATATGCGTCGATTGCATCTTCGGAGTTCGTCGTTATTTACACTCCCGATAAGAACTTTATTTACTAATTTAAAGTTATTTATTGCGATTATTTTATTTCAATTCCTTATATTATTTGCTATATGTTATAATTGTAATGTCGTAGTCACTTATTTACTTCTCAAACTGTAGTAGTTTAACTATTTTCAGCAGCTATATTTGGCGTTATTTCGTACTTGTTGCCAAATTATGTCGCCAAAGATAAAAATGCAGGTATTTTATTGCAATATAAATTATTGCCTCCTTTTAGCATGAATCAGAATCCGAAAGAATCCAAATTTTGTAGTGGAGGGGGGGGACAGAAAACTTTCTTATACTTTTAGAAAAATAAAATTTAATAAATGAAAATTTAATCTAGCAGCTATTTATAGTTAATTATATTTTACCTTTTAATAATTTTCTTTTAAAACAATCTTGATAATCTTTTTTTAAAGATATACAACTATTATACAGACACACATATTTATTCGTAAATCGGTGGAATAGTAAAAATGTATTCACAGTTGTTCGATCATCCAAGGCTGTCTGCTAGATGGTTGGCGACTTTCTCTCCAACATGGTTTATTAGTGAAAAATAGCAAATTCCGTATCAGCCAGAGTAGCTCAGTGGTCAGAGCGATAACCTGGAACGCTCTGGACCCGGGTTCGATTCCTGGCTCTGCCTAATTTTTCACTTCATGTTGGATTATTGTATTTAATGTATGTGGGTGATAATGTCCTCTTCAGTCTATTTTTCCTTTTTAATTATTGAATTTCAACCACCCTAAAGTTTGTTTCCCCCCTCCTAGCGGTGTACAAATTTTAAATCTTTGTATGTGTTTCAAATTGTTAAGTAAAATGTGCCTTTTTTTTATTTTGTACTAATAATAAATAACGCATATAACCCCCCCTCCAAAACCCCCTCCAGTTAAAATATTTTGCTTCCATTAAAAACAAAAAAAAAAAGAATTAAAATTTATATATTTTCGAAAAGAAAAATGAATTGTGACGTAAAACTTTCCTAACAGAAATAAATTTCTAGAATTTTCAAATATGCAAACCCAAAATTAAAACTCATTCCGCCAAATAATTTTTAAGTTATGCTTAAAAAGCACTTGTCTTGTAATCTATTTTGCGACGATCGAACATTTATTTAACATTAAGAGGTACAAACATTAAATCTGTGTAATTTCTAAACTACTTTAACGAGTGACTTTCAGTTTGATACACGAAGGTAAAATTTACCGAAAAATATGATGTCGAAATTAGGGTTTAGTACTAAAAGTTTTAGAATATGTTACAATTGCTAGACGTAACTTCATCCCCCCCCCCCCCGCAGCAAAATTTATGTACAGCATTATTATTAGATGTTATTACTAATCTATTGTTACTTGTGCCATTTTTATAATGATTTGCGGCAGAGTTAGTAGAGGGTATAAACCACCCCCCCCCCTAGGACTGTACACAATATATATGAAAAAAGGATTATGTTTTTGAAATGAAAAATATGAAATTCATTTAAACTTTCTAAAAATGATTAAAATCATCAAAACCAAGGAAGAAAAAACTGAAAAAGAGTGGGAACTATATCTAAATTCTATTACGTATTTCATTTTTATATTACATTCAATATGTAACATGAATTACATTTAAAATATGTAAAATATATTAACTAAAAATGTCATAATAGCGATTTTGGCAAAATAACTAAAACTTAATTTAACATCTTTCTTTGCGTTACAGATTTCGGCTTAGCGATATTGTGCGGTTCCAATACATGTGACAAAAAACTAGTTTTAATATCCTATTTTTTTCTAAATCACTTAATACTAATAGTTCAGAATTCTTAACATTTACAGGAAATGAAAGACGTAAAGTGAAGATATGGACTCTATAATTTAGAATTTTAATGTTATATTAGTTAGAGTATTGTTTTTATAATCTTGGCATTTTAAGTAAAATGATCACAATATTATATATATAGAACAGACACGAAAAGAAACTGCAATATATAAAATGTTAGTACGCGATAATGCTTCCTGTGTATCAGTCGAACTCTACATTAAATATTAAAACACCTGCTGCAATTATTCGCCAAATGTTACGCCCTCTCCTTACATTAGCAGATAACTTTCTATAGGGAAAATAACCCTAGTTGCAGTGTGAAAGTGTAGCTCGAGAGGCAATAGCATATACTTCATATCGTATGGTCGTCCGTGTGATAACAGCTTAAATCAGCCAGAATCAATTGCCTGTATTCAATTTTGCACTAAAATAAATCGTTTTGTGTGATTGGTTGTTTATTTAATATTGCCGTTGTTTCAGCAGAACAGTTTACGAAAGTGTGAAACTTAAATGAAGTTCTTCTATAAAGTCCATTAAAAGCACAAAATCAAATATCCTGTGTGTAATTAAAAAAGTGTTTGCTAGTGTGTATGATTCTGTGAACTTTAAAAAGATGACGAACTGCTAACTTTAGAAATTTCAGCAAACTTTTCCGATGATATGATGAAAGAATTTAAACCTTCTTAAGAACTTCAGGTTCTACAAAGATCATAATGGGGCTACAAGCACAACGATTCCATCTTCTTTCCAGAGGAAAACTGAAAATCGGAGCATGCGTTCAAATGCAGTATGGGAACGATATATATATATTGTTCGCACTGCATTAAAGCGTTGAACCCGCTCTTTTCACGGATAGAATGGATGAAAAAGAATACTCATCAACTCTAAAGTTATAAAGAACGCAACTCTTCCATTTTACTTACCCATCATACGTAGTATAGGGTAAGTCTTCTAATCGTTTTAAAAATAGAAAAAAAAATTGACGGATTTACACGTTTCAGACACTGGTGATTCCAAAAAACATATTTTTAGAGAAAAAAAATTGCCGTCCGTCTGTATGTCTGTGTGTCTGAAAACGCTCTATCTCCGGAAAAAATTGAGATAGAGACTTGATATTTGGTATGTACTTAGTACGTAATAATTGGAAGAAGCTTATTAAATTTCAGTAACCTCGATTATCCGGAACTATTTTTTTCGGACTCTCGAAATATTCGTTCTGATAAAAGGTATATAAAAATTTTCGAAATTGTTTATTTTAACGAGTGAATATAAATTACAATAATAAAACATAAATTTTGCATAAAACATGAAGTCGATCGGATAATGAGTTACCGAGATATTTCTAATCCTATTTCCACACTCTTTTATTTTTCATGACTCTGCATTTCATCCAAATTTCAATTAAAAGATATATTTTAATTGGAAATGAGACGTTAATCAGATGCAATAAACCGCTAGTTAATAGAATTATTGTTTTTGGAGTTATAAGGATGTTTCTTTTAAGCAATTCAGTAATCGAGCCTTTAAAGTTTATGACGTCATCATGCCACGATTTCATTTGAATTGCAATGCATTTTATAAGTAGTTTACACATTTTTAATTTTAATATTTTATATTATGCATATTCATGATGGGTAAGTATTACGGTGGCCCCCAACGACTAGTTTCAGTAAGACATCTGTAAAAATATATCGCCATATTCATCTATAAAAATGAAATTTATTACAATGATTGATTAAGAGGGAAAGTTTAAAGTGATCGTTTAAAGGAAATTTCATTTACACTATTGTATTTATTTCTTGATGAAGTTTTAATTTCGTTACGGAATATTCCCCGGAAACAAATGCCGAAATGTTTCTATTGTTTTCAATGCAAACAAGTTAATGTTTCGTTATCAGTCTGCCCGCGATAGACATATATTTTTAAAAAGTGCTTGAAAATTATTTTTCAAAACATAAAAAAAAAACTGTAAATTGATATGCAGTTTCCAAACAATTTGCACCGGAAATAATATTTTTCCCCTATTCGACGGCGTAAAAATTTAAATTGTGCGATGTTTGCAAATTAAAAAAAATGCAGTAAAAGCAAAATTTATTGATCGAGCGTTGTCACTGCTGATATGAAGTCAACGTTAGTCATGGAAATAACTTTTGCTTTATAATATAAATTAATGGATATATTTTAACGAATATTTCAACTGGCTTAAAGTGACACAATCCATGCCGAGCAACATTGAGACAGACAAGCCATACTTTGAAATGTAATTGACTGGATGTAGTTTCAAGTTGACAGAACAACTCTGTTGTTTGAGTTATTATCGATGTATCACAATTTATGCAAAACATTCAAAATATGTCCTTATTGATGCTAGAATTTCATTTCTGTTTAAGTTCAAAACAGAAATCCGGATCCAGATTTTAACGCGACGATCTGCGACTTTGTATGTTTCTCCCAGTGAGTACTGCTATTTCCGAATACGAATCGTCGACTTTCTTAAACACAGGAAATCATTCTTAAATAAGTAGAAATTTTCTCTTCGGAAATAGTGATTTCTAATTTCCTAATACTGATTAGTCGTGAAATGAACTAATGAACTATGAATTTTATACAGTAAATTTCGACTGTATATATTCCTACATGATATATGTTTGTTCCTGTATATGGTTGCCACTTTCATTTTATTACATATTTTAGAAAGACCCCATGTATAATTTATCAAAATAATAAATATTAGCATTATTACACAGTTGGAGTTTTTGGCAATTAGTGCTTTGAACTGCAAAGAAAATTCCCACTAAACCCTGACTAATTTCTTTATTTGTTGTATTTACTCCAAAAGTAGAAATATTTCTTTCAATTGTTCCTACGGAAACAGCTCTAGCTATGCTTAACATTTTGATACTAATTGGTTGTTTTTCTGTACATTCTTTTACAACTCCTGTTGAGAAGTTGGAATCATTATTTTATTCACCTTTAGCTCCAAATTCGTGTTATATGTTCATTTGAAAGTGCAGAATGAAAAAGTAAAAGGGTAATTAATTTACCTATAGAAATGTATTGTGCTTGCAGCGATTATTTTTTATTTATAAAAGAGTGAATAATTTCATTACTTATAGAAAATTAAGAAAATATGAATTATGATATTTAAATTAAATATGAGATTTAAATGAAGTCATTTTTCTACTTCATAAAAACTGTATATATGGCTGATAAAACTATATTTACAGACTTTATTGTTTATTTATCAACAAGATTAATAGCATTTAAAAGCTTCTTTCATTTATTTCACACTCAGAAAAAGGAATTGATTAAAACTGTAAAACATGTTTTGTTGAGTACATTTTGGTTGTTTTAGCAAAATTCAAGTAAAATTGAACCATTTTACTTGAATTAACAAAACGTTTTTTTTTTTTGCTGACGATACAAATTTTTTTTTATTAATTCAAACAAAATTTTCATTGACCTATATTTAAATAAAATTTTTGTTTAAATATAGGTCAATGGAAATTTTGTTTGAATCAACAATTTTTTTTTTTTTTTTTTTTTTTTTGCAATTCCAAAAAAACATTTTGTATCATCAGGAAAAAATGTTTTGTTAATTCAAGTAAAATGGTTCAATTTTACTTGAATTTTGCTAAAACAACCAAAATGTACTCAACAAAACATGTTTTGTAGTTTTAATCAATTCCTTTTTCTGGGTGCATAAGCTTAATATATTAAGAAACACACAAATCTTCTTCATCTTAGATTTTATAACTTTTTCACATCATTTTATCAACTAAAATAATTTATGATTTTAATCAATTGCCTTTTTTAGCAGGTTGCCTCTAGAGATTGAGACTAAGTGGCTATTTTAGCGGACATTTATAAAACGGTTTTCAGTTGTTATGAAGCAGCTTCACAATTCCCGATTGCGGCACTCTTGTTAATTTTATACAAGTTTTAATTTGATAAGTTTTTAAATGAAAAATATGAAATGTCACTTGTTTTTACTCCTTAAACGTCAAACTGAAATCACTAAATATGGCTACACGGAGTTCTTTTTTTAAATACATGGCAATAAAGTATCAATAGTCCGTTTCATCGCAATGTCTTCAATGAAAATATTCACAGAAAACATACTTCTGTGATATTGCGCCCCGGGAAATATTTCTTACACACATATCTGCATGCCATGACAGTCAATACGCTCAAAAATCATCTATTTAAAATCACGATTTAAATCATCTAATTGAAATAGTTGGCATACTAATGGTTAATTAAAAGTGTTATCAAAACATTTCAGTATCATACAACGTTTTATTTAACGTAAAACAACACTACATTTTATTCAATAGATATAAATAAGTGGAAACTTTGTGGAACATCATGTGCAACTTTATGCTACACCCTTTGTACCTTTATGCTACATCACAAACACTCAGATTAAGAAAGTTTTAGAAAATTGTTTTAAAATATTAAATGAATCGTTAAAGAATATTTCATTCTGTAGTTTAAATGCTGAGAATGAAATTTTAAAGTCTAAAAGAATATTTAAATCACTTGTATATTTTCGAAGAACAATCAATTTGAAAAAGTAATTCCAACTACGCAAAATAAAAAAAAACCTTAACTTCAGTTCCAACTGTCATCGTAACTAAACAATTTCTGAAACAAAATAATATATTCCACTTTAATTATCAAATGTAGCATTATAAGTTTCATATTATCGAAATAATAGATGGAAAATAAATTTAATTGCCTCATGAAACAATGCACCACATAAGTTTAGAAAATCCATCATTTCCATAAAATCATCAGCATTAATTAACTCTAGCAAATATTTAAAATCTATTTTTATTTATAACCCTTTTTTGCATTTTTGAGTACTTTGTAATCATTATTTGTCAAATAATCGTCTAATTAAATATTGTTTTCAATCTTTATCTTAATCTGTACTTTTAGACTCTTTTTAAAAGGGCTGTTATATACAACCTCCATTTATTTTAATTTTTGTGGTAGATAATAAATGACATTTTTAATTCAATTATAATATCTTTTTCAATGGTCTAAACTATATGATATTAGATATAATTATCCGCCATTATTTAATTGTAATAAGGTATGAGAAATTTATTCCCACACTTCGCCTATTTTAGATATATCAAAGGGAAAAAAATAGAAGTTCACAAATTTAATCACGAAAAATTTTAATCACGAAAATTTAATCACGAATAGAATCTTGTAAGAAATAATCTTTCTTGGATTTTTATCTGTTTGTAATGCTGCGTGGTAAATTGTCTCATTATTTCCTTTCTAATCTCATATACTTTTTTGAAAACGAAAAGGGTACAAAATCCAAAATGTTTCTTTGTAAAACATAATATATATATTTTTTTCTTTTTCCTCTTTTTTTTTTAAAGTTTAACGACTAAAAATGTAATTCCAATACGTTATATAAGAAATAAATTATTATTTTTTAAATTATTCCGTAAGAACGATAAATGGATTGATTAAATTTTACTTTTGTAATCGTAACATTAAATTACAGGTTTGGTATAGACATTTATAACGTAATAACGTTTTGTATCTATACATACATATATACAAAGTGCAAAGTACAGTCCAACTACACCCAAATAATGCCGGAACTGTGCACAAAAGGTATACCTATAGTAAATCGACACTTACATGAAATAATAGTAACTGCAGCGTTTCTGAATCAAAATTTAAAATCGCAACCATTGAAAATTTTTAGATATAGCGAAAAATGAGATATGGCAAAGATATGGCAAACAGGAAAGAAAAGCAAACATTATTTAAACTATATTTTTTAGGATTTCTAAATTGATTTCTCAACAGATAAACAAAATAATCAAAATTTAATTCATATGAAACTATTAATTGATAAAAGCCTATTTTTAATTATTACACGCTAATTTTTTATTTGTACTGTATTTTCTTCTTTTTTTTTTTAGTTTTTGTTTGTTTGTTTGTTTGAAATGAAATAATTGCAGCTTCATAGCCATTTAACCTGTTTAAGCAAACGTGTAACTTGTATATAATTGTAACTCCCAAGAATATTTAACGATTAATCACCTGCGGCAGGTACCTGTACTAATTTGCAATTTAATTCTAAAAAATAATAAATTATGTATTGTCATCGGAAACACACCTCTGAATATATATATATATATATATGCATATATACACTATATGGCCATTAATGACCGGCAACTTTCAATTTTAGACATTTGCCGATTATTTAAAAATATACTTGTCAGATTCTTCTGGAATTTTAGGATCCAAAAGAACAGATTTGACTTCATATTTATCATTGTTGATTTGATAAGGAGGACAAATAGGGGACCAAAAAAATTAAAGAAAAAAAATAATACTTGGGATCACTCTGTAAAATAAAATGCACCAAATTATCTATCGCTACAGAATATACATAGGCAGACATTGTACAATATGTGTATTCATTTGTGTAAGAATAGCATGTATAGTATTAGAGATATAGCGATTTCTTTTAAAATTTTAAAAAATCTTACATGTTTTTTGCTTAATACAGGGTTTTAAACCAAATTTAACGCCAGTTTCCGAAAAATTGACAAAATGTAGTAGAAACAATATAGTGGAATTGGAATATAAATACATTAAATATTTAAGGAAATATGGGCAGTTGTATAAAATAATTTTTATCTGCGCATGCGCGAACGATAACAAGGAACTTTTTGCATAATTTAATAGTCAACTCTATGGAGCAACTTATAAAAAAAAATCAGTCAAATATCGTAAAAATTCAAAGAGATATCGTCGTTAGAGTGAGCTGTTTTTTAGTTTCTCACTAAAACTCGCTGAATGATAAGGGATTTTCCACAAATTGTCATTTTTTATTTTATACTATTTTCCAATTTTTAATGATACTTTAGTTAACTTTGAAAAACTACCCCAATGAGCTTATTCGAACCAAGAAAGAATTATCAAAATCAAAGGATCCATTCCAAAAGTATTATAGCATGGTGCAATAAAGTTTTCCAAAGCGAACTAAACTATCAATAAAAAATGAAATATAGAATAAAAAATAAACATGACAATTTGTAGACAATCCCTTATCATTTAGCGAGTTTTAGTGAGAAACTAAAAATCTGCTCACTCTAACGACGATATCTCTCTGAATTTTTACGATATATGACTGATTTTTTTTAATACGTTGCTCCATAGAGTTGACTATTAAATTATGCAAAAAGTTCCTTTTTATAGTTCGCGCATGCGCAGATAAAAAATATTTTATACAACTGCCCATATTTCCTTAAATATTTAATATATTTACATTTCAATTGCACTATATTGTTTCTACTCTATTTAGTCAATTGTTCTGAAACTGACGTTAAATTTGGTTAAAATCCCTGTATGTTATAAGCAAAAAACATGCAAGAATTTTTTAATTTTTTTTTTAAATCGCTATATCTCTATTAATATACATGCTATTCTTACACAAATGAATGCACATATTGTACAATGTCTGCCTATGTATATTCTGTAGCGATAGATCATTTCGTGCATTTTATTTTACAGGGTGATCCCAAGTATTAATTTTTTTCTTTAATTTTTTTTGGCCCCCTAATTATACTCCTTATCAAATCGACGTTGATAAATATGAAGTAAAACCTTTTCTTTTTAATTCTAAAATTCCAGAAGAATCTGACAAGTACATTTTTAACTATTCCACAAAATGTCTAAAATTGAAAGTTGCCGGTCATTAATGGCCATATAGTGTATATATATATTACTTCTACGATATAAAAGAGTTAGAAAAAAATCGATTACAAAATTCCGTCTTTACGTACAAAAAACAAGTTTGATTAAATAAAAGCGTGTAAAAGTGCTTAATTTATAACAATGGAATGCTCTGTCACATCCTTACAACTATCTTAATATTAGAAAAATATGATAATAACTAGAGAGTATCATTTAAAAATATTTCATTATAAATTAAAATTTTAAGATATAAAATTGTATGTAATATTTTCTCTTATTAAACGTATTTTTGTATCAGGTTTTATTTTATCATTTTAAAGGATTATTAAATTATGATGTGGACAAATTAAAAATATCAATATATTGGAAGGGATGATATATCGATTTGACACATAATGGAAATTTAGTGTATTATAAAAAAATCCAATTAGTTTCCATAGAAAAAATCATATTCATTTTTTTTTAAACCATGCAAAAGTCTGGCTAATTAGTCAGCATGAAAATTATTTTCATATTAATATCTGAATCTGAGGATTACTAAAATTTTTCCCGAGGAAGAAACACTATCCTTAAGTTGATTAAACATTTAGAAGAAAAATTTGTTTTAGTGAAGCAACCAATCTTTTTTACAAATTTATTTAAATTAGTTGAAAACGGAATCGAAAAATTATACAAATTAACTATTCAATGGGAATCTTAAAATATAAACAAAGATACGTTTAAACTAACTTGTTAAATGAAACTTTTAAACAAATTAAATCTCGTAACAGAATCTAGATTTAGAGTCTTTATTTACATTTGCTTTAAAATATCATTTGCTACGTACAAAGAGATTATAGGATTTGTAACTTAAATTCACTGAATGTAATTTGCATCTTTAAGTGTTCTCAATAGTAAGTTAAATCGGTATTTTTCTTCTTCTTTTTTTTTAACTGCAATTTTTTGTTAGTTGATTAAAAGTAATATATGAGTATTTCAAGAGAAAATTAAAAATAAGAATTTTTAATATATCATTTGTTTTAAAATATGAAATTTATTTCATAACAAATTTGTTTCATTTACATATAGAATAATTTGTTTTGTTCGGTATTTGTTTAAAAATATTTATATGGCTGTCAATACTCCAGATACATCAACACGTGAACGTCAAAAAACATATCCAGAAATTTGTGCTTTTTTAACACTCTTAAACATAGTTGAAAAATCTCTGTGAATTCGGTTTGTCGGGCCGCCTGTCCGCGCTCTAACGGTAGTAAATATACACGGGTTGTCATGTAATTGATGTATGTTATTGAGGTTTACTATGTTTTGTTCAGTATTAAAAATGAAGTGCGTTGGAGATATATTTAGTTTACAGGGATGCTCAAAATAACTCTTTTACATTATGAGGAAATATAATATGCAACTTATTTTATTGATGTTGAACATTTACAGGAACACACAAACGAATTCGGTTACAATAATTTCTGTGAGCAATAATTGCTGTTAATGCATATATTCCCCAGCGAGGCAATTAATAACCTTACCAATACACAAATTCATCTAAAACATGAAATTCATCAAACTTGTGCAAAGTACACACTCTCTATGACTTTACTTGTGAGGATACCTTAACCTATATGTTGCGAGAATTGTATCTTAACCCTATCACTATGACCTGGGGTCCACGCGGAGCACAAGCACTTTCAACAAGTTGTCAAAAAAATCTGTCACTCACTGAGTAGTTTCAGCCGGTGACATCATATCATAATGTTTGTAACACACGGTAAAAATTAAACTGTACAAATATAAGTGGTACTTGTATTTTTTAATTTGAAAAATAGATAACATATTTGTCCTGGGCAACAACAGGGTATGTTTTGATAGGACATAGTGATAGGGTTAAGAGTCTTTGTACTTTACACATGCAATACTGTCTTTGTCACATATTATTTATCCTTGGGTGCATATTTAGCATTTATTCTTGAACCATTGGTTGATTTTTGCCGGGCAGGAAAAGAAAAAAACATTAGAAAAAAATAGATAAAACCAATGTATTAAGGGGATATTAAACTTTTTCCCCCTAAAATACACTATTAAAAAAGAGACAAATGTATCCTTAATCTATGAAAATATAATATAACCAGAAACGAAAGTTTACAATAACTTCCCGCGATTCCGAAAAGCATTCTTTATCTTCAAAAACTCCAAAAACTAATATATTTTCGAGATTTAAATAAGTACTTATAAAAACAAAGTTTTATTTTCCCTTTCATTGATTATCCAAGTAGTTTATTAATCTGAACTCGGAAAATATGGCTTTTTGGATATTATCAATTCTCAAATAAACATTTTCATATTTAACAAACATGTTTTACACGAAAACATGATAAATTAACAACAATATACATTAACATTAAAATTAATTATATTTTATTATTCTTGCAGGTATAAATTTTATGAAGCTGAAGTTGTCTCATTGAAAATTGATAGAATTGTAAAAAACGATATTTAGATTTCAGAAAACCGATTAATACACTATAAAAACTACAAGACATCATTTCCGAAAATCAGTGGCAGCTAAAGATTTTTTTTTTTAGTTTGAAAAGGTTTAGGTAGAAAAATTAACATTGTCTTTTTTTACTTCGGCAAAAAGAAATTATCTAAATGAATCGGTTCTTTACGTTATGAATCTAATTTATAATGTGTTAAAAAAAATTAAACATAAAATAAAATAAAATAAAAAACAGTAATAACAAATAACATTAATGTATTTTTTCTTACAATATTTATTTCAGAAATCTCATTTACCAGAAATATAACATATTTTTTTATACTCGTACATTGCAATATTAAATACTCATATTAAGGTATTATACAAATAGTTACGATAATTCCTATCAAGTATATGTCAAAAAAGGCAACCTGGCTTGCGGTTGTAAAAAATCTTCATTTTGCTATATGAGCAAAACTTGATTTCAATATGGAATGTTGAGACATTAACAGTAAAGTAAATAGCAATTTGGAACTTATATTTACGTAATTAAACTTTAAAATAAGTTCCTTCGTTAGTTTTGCGGGCCTTTACATGTACTTTGTTAAATTCCAGAAACTGTATACATTTAATATAAAAAGCTAACAAAAATAGTCAATCACGTTGAATTATACAACACGTTCTCTTCCTATCCAGATATATCAGAATAAAGATTTATCCCTGCTTCCCATGAGTAAACAAACTTTATTTTCTCTAACGGAAACTAACTTTGAGAACTAAATAAAATTGTTCACTAAAACTGCTGAGTAACAGTGTACAAAAAAACTACACACAATTTTGTTTGAGTTGTGTTAGCAATAAAACTTTCTAAGTGAATTATATAACAATGATTTTTAGTACAAGCTTTTCGATCTCTTCTATCACAATAAATCTAAACATTCGTTAGGAGAAAGAAATAAGTTTCCATTTTAGAACTTTTAAATATTTTCTTTACAAGCGATATAAAATGCATTGTAAAATGTAGTATAAATCCATATATGCTTTTAAATAAATCGAATTTAAAAATTCCATAAAGCTAAGACAATTTTATTGTACAAGTTTGATAATGGTATCTTTTATTCGATATATAGTCATAAAAATACATTTGAAAAAAATAGAAAAAACATGATTTTATGAGCCATAAATTTGTGTTATTTTATCAGGGCCCGATTCTTTCAATATGACACATATTTTAATTAGCACTATTTTCAAGCAATAATATTTGTGTTTGATTATTATTGCATATGTTAAAAAAATCTACAAAGACGATTATAACCTGGAAACAGTAGTAGTAATCATACAAAAATGTCCCGTACGACATTGTGATCTATGATATGACGTAACGTGACGCGGATGTGAAGTCACTGTGACGTGAATGTGAAGTTGTTATGGCCGCTTTTTAGCCTTTCTGTGACGACACGCTGTGACCACTTTGTTAAGTCACCCTGTGACTTCAATGTGGAAAATGTGATATTCATGTCGGTTAGGCATTGGGTCAGATGACCAATTTTTACCCGATTCCAAACCCGAAAATTCGGATCAGTATTTTCATCTTTTGCTACAGGTTTGTGACATTCGTGACGATTCTGCATCAGGTTGGGTAACCAAATTTTACCCGAATCCAACCCGGAAAGTTCAGACCAATTTTTTGTGGCTACAGGTTTGCGACAATGGTGACGATTCTTCAGCGGGTCGGGTGACCATATTTTACACATATTTGATTCCGAAAATTCGGATCGATATATTTTTTTTTCTTTTCTTTTCTGTTTTTTTTTTTTCTGACATACTTTTGAAAGACTATTCAACTTTTTTTTTTCTTTTGACCAATTTATTCTTTTACTGTAGTTTTTCAGATTAATTCGAATTCGAGCGTCAATAATAAAATCTTATCCCGAAATCGGCCCGAACCCGAAACACTTAAGAGTCCAGAACCACCACAACAACAACAACAATAATAATAAAACAGTCATCGCTATACTTATTCGGTTCAAACTGAAATGTCGAACTACTTACTGCTCATGCCGGGTGCGGGTAAAATCGGAATATCCAAACCGTTTAGTTTTTGCTTGAGCTCCGATTCTTATCTGAATACTCTATCAGGTCGGGTAACGTGATTTTGAGACGATTTTATTAAAATCCCTCAATCGAGTGAGGTAACCCAATTTCAAATGAACCCACATCATTGGTTACACAGTAAATAGAAAAATGTGGCTTTGCGTTTATTCAATTTTATTATATTAAACTGGTGAAACGTATTGAAATTCTGATGTTTTATAATATAAATGCAACATTTTTCGTATTTTCAGTTCGGTATTTTGAATTTTAAGAGAAATGTTTTTGAGAAAAACAAATAAGGAATATGTGATTTTGCTGTTAATGGATAACTGTACTTTTCAATATTACTTTTAATTTTAAGAATTTTGATAAAAAAATTTTACTGCATTACATTTTAATATTCAATTAATTGTAATAGTTTTAATAATATATACATAGGCATTTGAATAATATATACATGAATGCTTTCATGAAGATTGAATGAAAAAATGTTTCCATAAAGGGAAGATGAATTTATTGCACATTTTTAGGAACGAAATTATATAAATATAACACTATATTCTAAAGATTAAATGGGAAAACATGATTATTTTTTAACCGAAAATTTGTGCCATAGTATTACTTATTGTTTTCCTCTCTCTTCATATCCAAATATGTAAGAGTAAAGCTTTATCATTATTTCTCCATACAAAAAATAAAATAAAATAAAATAAAAATTAAAGAAAAATTAATTTTAATTTTTTATTTGCAAATTTTTCTTTTATAATTGACATAAAATATTTTGAATAATATACATGTGATTACTTTTATGAAGAGTGAATAATAAAATATTTTCTTAATGGTACGATGATTTTATTGCATATTTTAACGTATAATATCATACAAATATAACAATATATTTCTAAAATAATTGCAAAAACATATCATTGTATTTGAGTGAAAATTTTCTCTAAGAGAGGACTGAGTGTTTATCTACGCCTTCTTTGCTCTCTTTCTCTTGTGGAAAAATGACACATATCTTAATCTAGTTGTGTTACGAATAAGTACATTTGATGGTACATTTCCTGTAGTAAAACGCACCTAAGTTATACGAATTAGTGGAATATGAATTTTCAAGTTTAACGAATTTTTAAAATGTTTGAGAATAATACAAAGCGAGTATTAATATGAGTACTAGAGAATAGTAAATATATGAATTTGAGAAACATATTGAATCGTGATAAAAATCCGATTATGGAAATATTCGCATATTTTACCATTTTGAAGGTGTAGAATTCTTTTAATTTTGAAATTATTTTTTAAATGTCGCATTTAGTCCGTATGACGGATATTATTATGACAGAATATAATAGCGGGCTTGGACCGCTGGTTTAGATATTCGAAAAAAGGAAAAAAATAGACCGGTAAATTTTTACTTTATAAAAAACATGACTTTTTTGCTAATTGAAATTTATTTGAATTTATTAAAGAAAGGATAACGTGTTTTGAAAGGAATATTAAACGAAACCCTTTGAGTTATCTTCGATCACATTTACCCACTTGTTTATTTGTTGTGTTTGACCCCAAAAGTAGAAAAAATTATTTCAATTCCTACTGAAGCAGCTCTAGCTATGCTTAACATTTTGATACTAATTTTTTTTTTCTGTACATTATTTTACAACTCCTGTTGAGAAGTTGGTATCATTATTTTTTTCTCATTTAGCTCCAAATTCGTGTTATATGTTCATTTGAAAGTGCGGAATGAAAAAATAAAAGAGTAATTAATTTACCTATAGAAATGTATTGTGCTTGCTGCGATTATTTTTTGTTTATAAAAGAGTGAATAATTTCATTACTTATAAAAAATTAAGAAGATATGAATTATGATATTTAAATTGAATATGAGATTTAAATGAAGTCAGTTTTCTACTTCATAAAAACTGTATATATGCCTGATAAAACTGTATTTACAGACTTTATTGTTTATTTATCAACAAGCTTAATAGCATTGTTGATAAATGATAAAGCTTTGAAATGAGAAAATCATTTCAAAGCTTTTCTCATTTATTCCATAAGCTTAATATATTAATAAACACACAAATCCTGTTCATCTCAAATTTTATAACTTTTTGACATAATTTTTAAAACTAAAATAATTTATGACTTTAATCAATTGCTTTTTTTAGTAGGTTGCCTTTAGAGATTTCGACTAAGTGTCTTTTTTAGCAGACATTTATAAAACGGTTTTCAATTGTTATGAAGTAGCTTTTCAATTCTCAATTGCGGCACTTTTGTTAATTTTATACAAGTTTTAATTTGATACATTGTTAATTGAAAAAAATATGAAATGCCAGTTGATTTTACTCCATGAACGTCAAACTGAAATCACGAAACATGGCTGGGGATTCACGGAGTTCATTTTTCAATACGTTGTAACAGATTATCAACAGTCCCGTTTCTTAGCAATGTCTTCAATGAAAATATTCATAGAAAACATTTTCGTGTGATATGGCGCCCCGGGAAATATTTCTGGCACACATATCTGTACGTCATTGCAGCCAATGCGTTAAAAATCATCTGTTTAAAATCACTATTTAAATTACTGATTTAAATCATCTAATTGAAATAGTTGGCATACTAATGGTTATTTAAAAGTGTTATCGAAACATTTCAGTATCATTAGAGTTGCAAAGGCTAGAAAAAACCCGGTTTAAACCTGGGAATAAACCGGGTTTTTTGCGAATACACCGGGTTTTTTGGGGAATAAACCAGGTCTTTTTGGAATAAACATGGGAATAAACCGGGTCTACTGGAAATAATCCCGGGAATAAACCGGTTCTTTGCAACTCTAAGTATCATACAACGTTTTATTTAACGTAAAACAACACCACATTTTATGGAATAGATATAAATAAGTGAAAACTTTATGGTAGATCATGTACAACTTTATGCTACACCCTTTGTACCTTTATGCTTCATCACAAACACTCAGATTAATATAGTTTTAGAAAATTGTTTTAAAATATTAAATGAATCGCTAAAGAATATTCTATTCTCTAGTTTAAATGCTAAGAATGAATTTTTAAAGTGTAAAAGAATATTTAAATCACTTATATATTTTCAAAGAACAATCAGTTGGAAAAAGTAATTCCAACTACGCAAAATAAAATAAACCTTAACTTCAGTTCCAACTGTCATCGTAACTTAACAATTTCTGAAACAAAATAATATATTCCACTTTAATTATCAAATGTAACATTATATGTGTCATATTATCGAAATAATAGCTGGAAAATAAATTTAATTGCCTCATGAAACAATGCACCACATAATTTTAGAAAATCCATCATTTTCATAAAATCATCAGCATTAATTACCTCTAGCAAATATTTAAAATTTATTTTTATTTATAACCCTTTTTTGCATTTTTGAGTACTTTGTAATCATTATTTGTCAAATAATCGTCTAATTAAATATTTTTTTCAATCTTTATCTTAATCTGTACTTTTAGACTCTTTTTAAAAGGGCTGTTATATATAACCTCCATTTATTTTAATTCTTGTGGTAGATAATAAATGACATTTTTATTTCAATTATAATATCTTTTTACCATGGTCTAAACTTAATGATATTGTATATAATTACCCGGCATTATTTAATTGTAATAAGGTATAAAAGTAAGCTGCGCCACAGGCACCCTGAGGGGGCAACCTGCGCGTCAGACGACCACCGAACCCAAGTCCTGAGGGACTTATATCACGCCAGCTAGTTTGTGTCCCTGCGGTGCTTCGGCCGGTCAGAGGAATTTTTCCAATACGGACCCTCTAACCTGGAACCCACGTGTCGACGACGTAGGTCGTTGCGGTACGCAGTGAAACCACGGGGAGTCACCGCAAGACACTTGGAGACGGGCCGGCGTCCCCCAACAGCTTCGGAGCTGGAAACCCAAAAGGGAACCAGGCCCTAGGCCTTATGTCGGGATGTTCCAACCCGCACTTGCTCTACCACAACTCGAGGGGTGTGAAAACCTACAGAGGTAGTCACGGCTCATGTAATAAGATATGATAAATTTATTCCCACACTTTGTCTATTTTAGATACATCAAAGGGAAAAAATAGAAGTTCACAAATTTCATCATGAAAATTTTTATAATTGCATTCTGAGTTGTTGCTAATTTTAATTATTTTTAAAGAATCTGCGTATATGAAAAAAAAATAATAAAACACTTTTTTAATCATAAATCATTATAAATAATGTCATGCAGATTGAAATAGCTCTTTAATTTACATGTTAAGAATAGTAAGTTGAAATTTAAAATCAAATTAAATGCATTACATAATTTGAAAGTACAATCTGAACTCATTTGAACCATTAATTTTAATAATACAAAATAAAATAAACCTTAACTCTAGTTTCAGCTTTCACCATAACTACACTATTTCTGAACCAAAATAATTATATCCCACTTCAATTCTCAAATGTAACATTATAAGCTACAAATTAACAAAATAATATATAGAAAAGCAATTTAAATGCCTCGTAAAACAATGAGACCATTAATTTTAATAATTGTATCGTTTCCATAAAATCATCCGCATAAATTACCTCTAGCAAATATTTAAACTTTAGACTTTTGCTTTTTTATCACTATTTGCATAACAATACTATAATTAAATATTGTTTCCTAATTCTGGTTTATCTAAAATTTAGAGCAGTTTTTTTTTCTTTTAAAGCTGGTATATTTAATTTGCATTTATTTAATTTGTAGAAAATAAAAGAGAAAGTGAATTTGTAATATTATTTTATTTAAGAGGTCTGTATAACATTAAATATTCGGCGATATTTAATTGAAAACCCTAACAGAAATGTGTCTTTTATGTTTTACTTATTTTAGAAATAAATTTAAAAAAAAAACAGATGCCTAGAGTAATTTTATTTATAATAGATGGTAAATATGGATTTTTTGAAGCTGTAACTAACTATATTTATTTAATAAACGTATTTTTATGTAACGGAGTACAACGAAAACAATAAACTAGTATAATTATTAAGAATCCGAATTAATAATAATTTGATATTACTCAAATAATTGAAATGCTGCTGAATTCAACATAATACAGTTCGCAAACGAAAGCATACATTATTTTTGAATGCGAAAAAGACAATTCCATTTTTAATTATTTCATTTTCGGTATAGTATTGAAAACTAAAATTGAAATTTTTAAAATTAAAAACATGTGAATTTTATTGTTAAACAAATAGTATCATAAATAGTTTGGAGATAAAATTACAAGAGTCCATAAGAATTAAGTGATTATAGGTTTGTTTAGAAGTACATACTTTATGTACGTTATTTAATGTAAAAATAAGTTTTATTTGCGATAGTAAAATAAATTTAAATATTTAGAATAATAAATTGATTTAGAATATATATACAAAACAGAGACGAGACTAGTAGGGTTACCACAACTGAAAACTAGTCGTTGGGGGCCACCGTAATACTTACCCATCATGGATATGCATAATGTAAAATATTAAAATAAAAATGTGTAAACTACTTATAAAATGCATTGCAATTCAAATAAAATCGTGGCTTGATGACGTCACAAACTTTAAAGGCTCGATTACTGAATTGCTTGAAAGAAACATCCTTATAACTCCAAAAATAATAATCCTATTAACTAGCGGTTTATTGCATCTGATTAAGCGTCAAATGTTCAATTAAACTATAACTTTGAAGTGAAATTTGGATGAAATACAGGGTCATGAAAAATCGAAGAGTGTGGAAATTGGATTCCAAATATCTCGGCAACTAATTATCCGATCGACTTCATGCTTTATGTAAAATTTATGTTTTTTTATTGTCTTTTATATTCATTTCTTAAAATAAACAATTTCAAAAATTTTTATATACCTTTTATCAGAACGAATATTTCGAGGGTCCGAATAAAATAGTTCCGGTTAATCGAGGTTAATGAAATGAAATAGGCTTCTTCCCATTATTACATACTAAGTACATACCAAATTGCAAGTCTCTATCTCAATTTTTTCGGGAGATAGAGCGTTTACAGACACACACACACACAGACACACAGACACACAGACGGACGGCAAATTTTTTTTTTTTCTAAAAATATGTTTTTCGGAATCTCCAGTGTCTGAAACGTGTAAATCCGTCAAAAAAAATTTTTTTTTCGATTTTCAAAACGATTACAAGATTTACCCTATACTACGTATGATGGGTAAGTAAAATCATACCACATGCCATTTACAGTCCAGATCTCGGGTGTTGCGATTCCTGGCTGTTTTCCACGTTGAAGGAAAATCTTCGCGACAAAAAAAATAATACAGATTCTGAAGTTATTTCAGAAGTGCAAGGTTCTTTTGAAGAAGCTTCCAGAAAAAGGCTTCTGTACTTGTTTTGAAAAGTTGCTTCAACGATGAGACCGTTGCATATCATCTGAGGCAAAGTATTTTGAAAAAGAGTGATGTATTTTTTGCTGTATAACTTGATTTTTTATGATTTTACGCTCAGTTTGTATGGAACGTTCTTTGTATATTTGTTAAAGTTACAAATATGCTACTTCATGCGCTGTATGTTTGGAGCATATGTTAGTGATTATGCTATTTTGAATATAATTTTAAATACCATTTAAGGCAAAGGTGTAATAATTTTTTCTAAAATTCGTTCTTACCATGTAATTTTTTTTATGACCAATTTGTTCAGAGTTAATTCTAAAAGTTCTTAATGCTTCATTTAAATTAAGATAATATGCTTCAATATTTACGCATTTTCATATTAAAAATAACTATTTAGAGTAGCACATATCCATATCTGAAATGTAGCATGGTGCTTTTATGCCATCACTAAGAAAAAGAGAGATTTCGGTCTTGGATTTTTCGGTCTTGGTCTTCGGAGAAATTTCGTTCTCGTCAGACCAAATAACAATACTCCATTATTATGCTTCGCAGTTAATACAAGTTTTAGCCCAGTTTTAGTTTTTCAACCATGGATAGAGAGATAAAAATGGCTTTTTTGCCAAATTCTAGCATTTTTAACAAATCCTTTCAGTCTACGCCGAACGGTTCTTTAAGTCAACTTCACATTGGCTTGCGCTTTGTCACCTTGTATGCATCCAGTTGATTTTCTTCTGACAGTTGTGCACAGTCTCTTAGTTTGTCTATCATCACTTGCTGTCGCATATGTTTTCCATCCTTTGCAAATCTGGTTTTGTTGTGACATAGATTCCTTATACTGCTTCAAATATTAAAAAATAACACCTTTGGTTCTTTTTCACCTAATTTTCCTTGTAACTGCTTCATAACTGTAACGTTGTTCATTTAATAGTACTATTTTACATCGGTTTCTAGGTGACCAGTCAACTCTATGTGCCATTTATTTAATTTCCTTTGTTTTACATCCAACACTAATATAAATCAAATAAAGCAAAGACAAATGTCCTCGTCACAGTCCTCATATGTCCTCTAAAACATAACAACAATTGAATCCTACTTTTACCTGACTGACTTACTGCCAAAATAGGATGACACCTGTTTGGCTCTCCAAAAATTCATGCTCATTGACTGTATTGAAATAAAGGAAAGCTACTTCATGTTAACTTAAGCAAATTGTGATTTTTTGTTTAATTGTCAATAACCTTAAAATAAATACTAATAATTGGACAAAATTAATTTGATTATTTATTAAATTATCTTTCCACTTATTCTCACAACCAATTTTGTAGAATTACTTAAAACTAAACTGGTGTTATGATGCATGAAACCTAAAAGTACGCCTTTTTCAAAAGGTTTCCACAAATGTGGTAAAATACTGAATATTTTCAGTGGACGTAATTCTGAACCTTTGTCAAAAGTATTGAGCAGCCCACAAAGTTTGTTAGATTTTTTTAAAGTACTAGTCTCATACAAATGATTAAATGCATATAATTATGAATTTCTTTTTTTAGTTATTACAGTTTCTAAAATATAAGAGAAAACCAACAACTGAATTTTTAATTAGAAATCATAATATGAGTGATTCATTGACCATTTAATAAAAAGGAATGCATTCTCCAGATTAAAGTTTATGAGCACAAAAATTTATTTTAATAATTTAAAATAAATGTATAAAAATATGTCTAAGTGAATGTAAACTTTATTTCGAGACAATTATTAGACAAAATTAAATTAACTTTATTTGAAATGTTTAATGTTAATGCAATCACAGCATTCTCTTTCTGAGCCTGAGTAATTTTAAGCCACTTCAAATCTCCAATGTAACATTTGGTCTCAGTAATAAAAGAGTAAGAGAAAAATAATTTGAATGAGCTCGTAAATCACTCTGTTCGTTAACTTTAATAAAAGCATAATAAGAGGTGTTAAATCCTCACATGAATCGCCTGTGGTAATCGTGTAAACTTTAAACTTTTGCTTTTTTAAGTACTGGATTATAATGTTTTGTGCAATGATATTGCAATCAAATATTTTGCTAATTATGTCATTTTTTAGAATAATATTAATAATTTGAGTTATTAAAAAGCCGTCGAATTATGACATTATGATATCTGTAATATGAAAATAAGGAAAAAGCAAATTGAACGAGCTCGCAAAACGCAGCGTTCGTTAGTTTTAATAAAAGTATTGTTACAACAAAATCATCATTTAAATTGCATCTGGAAAACATTTAAACTTTTAATTTTTACCTTTTTAATTTTTGGTAATCATAATTTGCGTCATGATGATGCAATTAAATATTTTAGTAATTATTTTTGATTTCTAGAATGGTAATAATTTTTGGATTATTATTAAAAAGATTTAAAATTTAATTTCCGTTTGTTTTCTTCTGTAATATGGTTAATTATTATGAAAGAAATATATTTATGAATAAATTGTCTTCCATTTACATATAATGAGTTTTATAAAGAATTAATTATGCTTATATTTTTTTCTCACAAAGTAAGAAAATGTATTAATTACAAATTTATCATCATTTTAAAACTTTGAAAAAAAAAACTTTTAATGATTATTAAAATTTTGAAATAATTTATATTTTAAATAGTTAGAACAATTTATAAAATTAGGACTATAAAGACTGACTTTCAAAATAGTTTCTTCTACAGTGATAAATTTTAAATGAGAAAATTATTTTTATTAAGATATTGTTTGCGTGCCCTTAATTGTCTAAAATTTTAACTTCACTTAAATTTTTCGAAAAAAATATCAATCAATTTATTTAAATTAACAAAAGATTTGATTAATCCAATTTAAAAATTATTCACACAAAAAATAATTTTCATTAGGCAAAATTAAATAAGCCTTAACTTCAATTTCAAATGTTAATAGTATTGCTAAATTATCTTTCTTAATCTGAATAATTATATACCACTTCAATTCTCGAATGATGCCTGTAATAACGTAATAAGTAAAAAGCAAACTAAATAAGCTCGCTAAACGTTCGTGAGTTTTAATAAAAGTATCGTAACCATAAAATCATCTTTTAAATTGCATCTGGCAAACGTTTACACGTTTAACTTTTATCTTTCCAATTTATGGTAATTATAATTTTCGTGATGTTGATGCAATTAAATATTTTACAAATTATTTTAAATTTCTAGAATGGTATTAAGTTTTGGGTTATGGTTAAAAAGATGTAAAAATGAATTTTCGTTTGTTTTATTCTGCTATATGATTAATAATAATGAGATAAAAGATATTTATGAATAAATTTTCTTCCATGTAAGTATTATGCGTTTTATAAAGAAGCAATTATGCTTATATTTTTTCACAGATTAAGAAAATGTATTATTTGAAAATTTATCGCGGTTTCGAAAAATTGCAAAAATTAAACAAAAAAATACATAAATATTTTAGACATAAAAATAGTAAAATTTTTCTTTGTCACTTATATAAAAACTTTTCTTATAATATTTATAATATGTTTGTAAAATACTTACAACAATGTATTAAATTATGAATAAAGGCTCATTGTATAATATTTGTTGAAAATGAGATAGCAGATAAAGTTTCCAAAGGAAAAAAAAATGCAAAAAAAACAGAATGTAATGCTGAGAAAGTGGCACAGAATGTAATGTTTGCAAAAACCTTTTATAGATGCTGCTAAGCAGTGTTAACAATTGAACTTCTTTTTTTTTTTTTTTTTTGTTATTTTTATTCCAAGTTCTTCATTGCTGATTTTTTTTATTTTAAGTTTTATTTCACCATATTTTTATCTTATTTAATCTGTCTTTAAAAAAGGTGAAATTTATTGTTTAAAAAAGTGGTGGTAATCAAGCACTCTGAATAAATAAAATAGTGAACTGGCACTACTCCTGCTAGGCGGTATGAGCAAGATAAATCTCACGGGGCGCACGTACTCTATATTATAAAGTAAAAACATGTCCGTCAATAACGCGGACGTCATATCGATGGTAGCAAAATGACCGGCCTAACTATTTCGCATTTTTAGAAAATTTATTAACTTCTAACAATCGCACAGTTAAACTTTTTACACCGTCGAAATGCATTTTAAATACAATTTGTCTGAAAACTGCGCCTGAATATGCTGATTTTTTATGGATTTTTAAAATATATTTTTTAACTCTATGTCAAGCGCGATTACAACCAGATTACGGAAAAATAATCCGTTTGTACTTAAAATAATATAAATAATTCAGCATTTGTCTCCAGCTAATATTCTACAACAAAATTGAAACTTCATCAATAATTAAATAAATATATGTATAAATAAAATAAAATAAATAAAACCCAAATTTCACAGGTATGTGTAACCACGGACTTGAACACTGATATAATCAGAATAAAAAATGCTGCTGTAAATAGCGTGGTCTTTTTAGATTTCTTCGGATATAAACACTTGATATGAATCTAAAATGAAAGTGTCGCTTTCAATAAATGTCAAAACTTTATTTGTGAATACTTGATATTTTTTATATTAAAATGTTTTTTGTTGTTGTTAGTGAGAAAATAATATATATATATATATATATATATATATATATATATATATATATATATATATATATATTTACAAAATTTTATTTTTCCCGCAATCTGCTAAATTATTCTATAAAATATTTTTCCATTTAGTAATGTTCCGTATTTAACCCCGGCTTATTAAAATAATTCTTATTCTTAAAATAGTCTTTTACTATCCATATGTAAAGGCAGTTTATCCTAATCCACTTAATAATATTTATTCCAAAGTAGTTAGATCTAAAAATGGCGATAACTTCTTAAATTATTCTTTAAATAGCACATCTTTATTTTTTAATCCATTATTAAAATTCATTATTATTATTCTCGTGTAGTCGAATTGCTTTAACTTCTTTATTTAAATGCTAAAATATCACATCTCTTAAAATTATTCCATCTTAAAAAACCCTATTTCCGTAAATTCATTCTATTATCAAACGATATTAAATGTCTATTAAAATAGTTCCAAAAAGCTTTCGTTCTTTTTTTTCTACACCAAAGATTCATTTTCCTTTTTTTTTCTTTATGCGTATTAAATTCGAGCTAGTTTTAACCACACTCTCAAAGCAGAGACTTTGATTTGTTGACACGTCATGCAATCTGGGAGCAAGAGTATAGAAACTTGTAGAACATTTTTTACCGCCAGGAAATTGATTTACCTCAAAATAATTGCACCGGAAATGCGAATGAAGTTTTTTTAAAAACCTTATGATTCGACGAAACGGTGTCACGTGACGTATGTTGTAGACTTACTTGAAGGCAGTTAAAACCAGATGCAGACTCGATTTTTCGTGGAAAATTTTACGTTTGTTGTTGCTAAAGAAAAACGGGACGGCTTTGGGAGGGCATGGAATGTTGTCATCGAAGAGTCTATTAACTAATATGTTCTGCAGTGAGCAATGAAATTTTCGAGAGTTAACGAGAGCACCTCACCGAATTCGGACATGTTTAATAAAATAATGTGACTTTGTGTGTCATCTTTGTATTTCTTTGAAAGCAATCAACATATTACTCGGATGCAAGATGAAAAGTAATTTACGACTGCATTTAAATCAAGTGTGTGCAAGACATATCTTCAATTTTGTGACATATATACATGTCTATAAGAGTTTTCAATTATTGTTTTCTTATTATTTTCCGTACAATTCATAGTATGTTCTCCAACGTGGGAAGACCTGCATACATCTCGCAGTCTTCATAGTGGGCAATTACTGATTCATATACTACTTCAGGAACGTGTAGTTCCTGAAGTAGTAGTTCGATTTTTCTACAGTGACTGAGAAAAATCGAAATTCATTGGAGTTTGAAGTCTCCATCTTTGGAAACATTTCATACGGCATCCAATGTCACACTGTTAAAAGAAATATATATATATATTTAAATTTTTTTAATCTGCCAAAATATAATACAGGGTCATTCATAATTCCCTCCGGGGTTTCGAAACGTTATAGTAAAAAAACGAAGACGAATATGAAAAAAAGAAACATATGAAATTATTCCGAAACTATTCAAGTTTTACTTACATACATTACAGGTGTTCTATGTGTGAACCCTTGGTCACACAGCACACATCCATGCGATAGTCCAGTTCCTGCCATACTCCGTTTCTTTAAATTTCCGGTACCACACATGAATTGTTTTGTCAGTTGGTCCCTGTTTTCGATATTTATTACGAAAGGCCCGTTGAACTGACACCACTGATTCAGATTTAAAGAAACGGAGTATGGCAGGAACTGGACTATCGCATGGATGTATGCCGTGTGACCAAGGGTTCACACATAGAACACCTCTAATGTATGTAAGTAAAACTTGAATAGTTTCGGAATAATTTCATATGTTTCTTTTTTTCATATTCGTCTTCGTTTTTTTACTATAACGTTTCGAAACCCCGGAGGTTAATTATGAATGACCCTGTATAACCACGAACGATATATTATTTCTGTTGTCAACATCACTTTTCCTATACCAAACGCACAACCTGCTTCTTTTCTTTTGAACCTGCTTCAGACATAATACACTCCCATTCTTTTAAAATGTCTTTTGATTAAAAATTGCAGTTAATTAAAAATTAAATCAACACTGTTTTTATAAATGAAATGAAAGGTTTTTCTGAAATCAATGTTGCTTCAAAAATAAAATATCGCATTATATCATACTCAGAAGTGATTATACTAAAATAAATAGTACAAATAAGAGAAAATGAGACATTGTTGTTGCACAGGTTTATTTTCTATTTATAGAAAAATAGTAAAATTCAAATTCAAATGTTTAGGAGAAACAGACACCGTCGTTCAGTCGAAGCTATAGAATTTCATGTGTAGTCTAAAACGTATGCTTTACTATATTAAATTAAATTGTATTTGATATGCATTCAATTTTTTTTCACTGTCCCGTGTTTTCCCCGAAGCGGTTGACGTCGTTTACTAATACAGTTAAAATACGATTGTTGTTTTTTCCCCATGCGCCTTATGCTATCTTCGATGGGTTTTTACTTTACCTTTTATGGTATAAATGATATTTCTGGCTTCACTAATGATGTTTGCAGAATATTTGCAATCCTTAATTTTTCTTTAGAAGTTTAAACTTGCATCTAAAAAATATTAGATTGCAGTGCGAAATACTCGCCCTGTTCACTGGTATTACATATTGTTACATTAAGTTTTTTGTTTAAATACAGTGTATTGGTTTATGTTTGTTGCCAACTTTTTATCGACCATGCGTCAAATTGCATATCATATGAGAAGTTTGCTCGTTGCTCCTAAGTGTCTCTTACGTAATCTTTTTGAGATCTGTCAAACATTAAAATATATATTAGGGTTTACATGGGTGCTTTTAGGTAGATTTCGTAAGAAATACTACCTATTACATTCTTACCTATGTTAGAGTTTCTGAAAATATTTTGCAGATCTACGCCGATCACGACGCCCAGAACCGAAAACCACTCCCAATTCAAAACTTTATTATCCATTTATTTATCTATCTATCTATCTATGTATCTATCTATCTATATCACTTTTTATGGACACGATAACTTCAATTATTCTGCACAAATCTCTTCCAAACTGATACATAAAATCAGGGGGCATAAAATCTCGGTCAAGTTTGTTAATGGGTAAAATCGATCCAAGGGGAGGAAATGTTTTTTTTTTTCTCAAAACAGAAAAAAAACTCATAACTTCTTAATTATATGACGTATCGAATCCGTTTAAAGTTATTATAGATTATAGTTCTAGGAAAAAGGCCGAAAATTTATGTATGACAGCTTTTTGATATCATTAAAATGACCTTATAGTCCAGTCAAATTAGGCAGATTTTGGGTCATTTTGGGACATAATTACGAAAGTTTTGAAACTTGGAAATATTGTTTGGTAAGGTCTACTAATGAACATACTAAAAGTCCTGATGGGTAGGGGGTGAGCGCGAGAGGAGGAAGGTAAAAGAAGGTACCATTTTTCGGTTTTTTGTTAATATCTCGTAAGCTATAAGTCCTATGGAAAAATTGCTATTACAAAAAATAAAGATAATTAAATTGTCTACAAAACAGGTTTCATACATTTTTCTCTAGAGTCCATAGGTAACGAGATAATCGCATTCAAAAATGAAGAAATTTGTCAACAGTCACACCAGCGCAAGAGAGCAGGTCCACGGCTCTTACTTTATTACACCTACTTAACCTAAACTTAAACGGACATTAATAAATGTTGCGGTTAGAAGAATGGAAGCCTGAACAATAACTTTATCAAATGACATTTTTTGTTATAATAAAACATACAAAAATGAAAAATACGTAAAATACAATAATATAGGAATAAACATTATACTTCTTGATCATTAAGTTCTTGATCATTTTGATTACCCCGGGTTCAATGGGAAATTTCAAAAGATGTTGATTTATGTTCCATTTCCATTATGACATCCTTGAAATTAAGTATTCATGTTGGTACCCGGATATAGTTGTATTGTATTTTGTTACATTTGGGTCATTCATTCGGAAAATATAAAATATTTTATTTTGCGCTCTAATGCTTTGCTATGGCAATTCAGGCGATTTTCAAATTTCCATTTGGCGAAAGAATAAATTTTGGTGGAATTTCATACATGTTTTCGAATAATGTAAAAATACATTTACTTATTTGACATTCATTTTTTTCTTTTACTTTTATCGTTACTTAGCTACTGTTTTTCATAGTCTATAAAAATATTCATTCAAATAATCCCGATTGCGAAAGAAGACTAGTCGTTGGGGGCCACCGTAATACTTACCCATCATGGATATGCATAATGTAAAATATTAAAATAAAAATGTGTAAACTACTTATAAAATGCATTGCAATTCAAATAAAATCGTGGCTTGATGACGTCACAAACTTTAAAGGCTCGATTACTGAATTGCTTGAAAGAGGTTTTTCCTTATAACTCCAAAAATAATAATTCTATTAACTAGCGGTTTATTGCATCTGATTAAGCGTCAAATTTCCAATTAAAATATCTCTTTGAAGTGAAATTTGGATGAAATACAGGGTCATGAAAAATGGAAGAGTGTGGGAAATAGGATTCCAAATATCTCGGCAACTGATTATCCGATCGACTTCATGCTTTATGTAAAATTTATGTTTTTTTATTGTCTTTTATATTCATTTCTTAAAATAAACAATTTCGAAAATTTTTATATACCTTTTATCAGAACGAATATTTAGAGGGTCCGAATAAAATAGTTCCGGTTAATCGAGGTTAATGAAATGAAATAGGCTTCTTCCCATTATTACATACTAAGTACATACCAAATTGCAAGTCTCTATCTCAATTTTTTCGGGAGATAGAGCGTTTACAGACACACACACACACAGACACACACACACAGACGGACGGCAAAATTTTTTTTCTAAAAATATGTTTTTCGGAATCTCCAGTGTCTGAAACGTGTAAATCCGTCAAAAAAAAAATTTTTGATTTTCAAAACGATTACAAGATTTACCCTATACTACGTATGATGGGTAAGTAAAATATGAAACCTGGCTGAGGGAAACAAAACATTAGCTAATTTTTCGTAATTTGGTCTGCAACACAGAATTGCGTCAAATATGAACGATGTTATTAACATTACGGATTTGAATTGAATCTGTATACTTCTCGTATTAAAAGGCTATCACAAAAATACTTTATAGCTCCAAATCGCGTTAACAATTTTGTCAATTGGCAGTAGACATGATGATGAATGACTGTCCATTAAGTTTAAAAGTCTCCAAATATACCTATTTGGTGGTGATTTCAATAAGCTAATGCTATAGAGTAGATTAGGATGTATTTAGATAAATTCTTAGATCTAAATATTATAGAACGACAATCAAAACTGTTTTCGGAAACAAAAACTGTAAAAACATTAGATTTCCTGATCTGCAGATTTAATTGTAATTATAACAATTATAACTGTATTATCTTTATAATTATTAATCGCAGGTTTTTGTAATTATTATATTTAATGTATATTTATAATTATTAATTTAATTAAAATTTCTGTTTTTAAAATTCCATAGCCTTTTATTACTAATATTATTATTAATAAACCATATTAAATGAGTTATGTAGTGAATATATGTATGTATATGTACTTATACACATCTATTACATGCACTACCTACAAATATTTGCGTATTTATAGTGTTAATTATAATGTTATACTAGCTGACCCGCTCGGCGTTTCCCGGACCCGTGATAATAACCTTAAATATACCTAAAATCCAAAATTTGTTAGTTTCACATGCCACCGCCAGGGGGCACATTCTATTCTAAATAAACCTCTATCCCAACGAAACTCCATTATTCAACCTATCGGTAGATATGTTAGTTAAGGGAGTGGGGACTCAAATAAGTTTAGGTTAAGTAAGTGCAATGTAAGTGCCGTTGACTCGCTCTCTGGCGCTGGCTGATGTGACTTTTGGCAAATTTCTTGATTTTTGAATGCGATTATCTCGTTGACTATGGACTCTAGAGAAAAATGTAGAGAACCTATCTTGTAGAAAATTTAACTCTCTTTATCTTTTGTATTAGCAATTTTTTCGTAGCACTTATAGATTACGGGATATTAACAAAAAACCGAAAAATGGTACCTTCTTTTACCTTCCCCCCCTCGCGCTCACCCCCCATCCATCAGGACTTTCAGTATGTTCATTAGTAGACCCTCCCAAACAATATTTCCAAGTTTGAAAACTTTCTTAATTATGTCCAGAAAAAGATCTAATTTGACTGGACTATTAAGGGGGTGGGGGAAGTAGGGGTTTTAGAAGAAAAAAAATCATAACTTCATCAATTCACAAGATAGGAAATCCGATTAAATTTACTATAATTCCACTTAATATTATCTACTACTTTTATACTGACAATTTTTTTATATGATAAATCCTTACAAAAAAAAATCCCTTCAGGCTCCGCCTACAGACACATGTAGATTTCGAAGTGGGCGGTCCCAATTGCCACGCCATGGCAAATAGCTCATTTCTTCTGCAATTCTCAATAAACAGGCTCTCCACGGTCTGTGTCTTCGAAATCTACCTGTGCCTGTAGGCCGAGGCGTCAGGGATATTTTTATTTAGTATCACTACTGATGACTAGTAATATTCGCTTTATTTAATAACAGGAATTCAGTTTTTAAGTAAAACTAGTATTTCTAATCATAAATAGTGGTAAAAATAATAATTATGTATGTTATTTTGATCGGATATCAAAAGGTTAAACGACAGTCTGTTCAATTATCAAAAGCGCGTTATAGGATATTATGTAAAAGTCTCTTAGATATGTAAAAGTCTCTCAGATAGAAGTGTTTTTTTTTATTATTTACTGATACAATGCTAAACTAAATTTATTAATAATCTATTTTCCATTTATCTTAACGTTTATCTGCTTTAACGTGTTAAATTTTTATTCCTGTTAAAATTATAATAAACATGGTGGTCACTGTATATAAGCTTGTTTTATTTTATGGATTTCATTTTTGTTTCTATAAAATATACAAAATCATAAAATACTGAAGAATGGTATTTACCGATAACACCACATGTTAACCTTAATTAGAGAGAAAGAGAAGAAACAAACCGTCTCTAGTTAGCAAAACAATATTGGTTACATTCATTACTTTGAGGCTCAATATTGGATCAGCATTTCCTTCACCCGAAATAATCCCATGATATAAAATCATTAGTTAATTTACTGGTGGATATTTTATGTATTTGCAATGAAATCCTATGATTCCAGAAAAAATGGACTTTGCATTCGAATTTGCGATAAAATGCTATTATTACATAAGTATAGCTTTGAAGTGTAAATATTTGCTATGAGGCACCGATATTGCCGAAAAGGTATTTCTGCATTTGAATTTTTGGAAATTAAACGGATAAATATTTCTTCTAAAATTGGTGTTATAATGAAAAATGTAGTTCGTGTTAATTTTTTTTTTAATTATTAGTGATACACTTTCCATTTGTTAATAAATAATGCACTATCGCAGAAAACAATATGCCGATACGTTGAGCTTAGGCAATAAATTGATACAAAAATTTATTTTTAAATTTATATAAAAATATATAAATTTGTTAATATTATTGGTAGCAAATGTTTTTTCGTGTAGTTTGCATTATAAATTGTTTGCGACATTCACAATTTATGAGCTAGCTACAAATGCACTCACGAAATATGTCATTTTGAGCAATTTTAAAAATTAAAGAATCGGTAGCTTTTTCTACTCTGCAGTGTACAGTATGATAGGAATGCTTTATGTATTTCATAAAAATACACATTGAAGAAATGAAAAAAATATAAAACTGAAGAAATTTAAATGAAATTAATAGAATTATTTAAATTGAATTTATTATTGACTTTTATATTATTTTCTGTTTATTTTTATTTTGCTTATTGGTTTGGAATTAAATTTGTTAGAGTTAATTTAAGTTCCATATTACTTGATTATTGTATAAATATACAATTTAAGTTCACACATACACACTTAAACACACACACATATATATATATACATATATGTATGTATGTATATATGTGCGTGCCTGTATATGTGTGTATATGTATATAATTAACATTTATATAACTTGAAAGAACAATAAATTCATGTACCGTATGTATACACATTTATTGTTCATTCATTTATTCATTAAATTTTGAATATATATTCACATTTTACACATATGATTTTTTTTCTCCACATCCATTTTTTCATGTAATTCAATTGGAGAATTTTACATTAATGCATATATGTCTTTGTATTTTATTATGTACAATAACTGGTTGATACAAGAAACTGGTACAGAGATTAAAATGCGATTCTTTTTTTCTATAACTTTTATTGTTGCATTGCGTCTAAGATGTATTTTCAAAAATATTCCATACTTTTGCAACCAAAATAAACCGTTAAAGTATTTTGAATTTTATGCTATTTCAATGCTGTTTTGTACTAAAACGTTGTTTTGTTTTAATAGTGTCAACAATGTTAAGAATAAAAACCTATTACAGAAACAAGATATAATAAACAAAAATGTTTAAGAATATTGCAAAGGAAATTATTCTTAAATCGATACTGAATGAAGAATAAAACCTCATTCCCATGCGCCTCTTCATATCTACAGTATTAACCAATTAGAATTTATTGAAATCGGAGGATTCCAATCTAGCAACAGAACGTGCTTCCCGGTGTACAGAACTTAAATAAAATGCACTTTTTAACACTTTCCTACCTAGTTGAAGAGTTTTTATGAGTTCGGTTTGTCTGGCAGTATCGCCGCCGTATGGCCGTCAGGGCGTCTAGCCATGCTCCATATCGAGCATATTTACTCCCGTAAATATGCTCGGATTGCTCTGCAATTTTTATAGGTTATTGTTGTTGTCTATAGCATGTTCCCTATTTCCACGGAAGTGTGTAGCTCTTATAGTTTTTTTACATGGACACTCAAAAGAATTTCGTTACATTGCGGTCTATGGGGAAAAATCTTTTGCGGTTTATTTAAATAATGATTCACTATTTTAAACGCAGTGAAATTTATATATATATCACTAAGGTGCAATACAAGAAGCTTAATATGGAATATTGTGTGTATAGCAGTCATCGTTCATTTACAGGGACACACAAAAGAATTCTCTACTGTCTGTTAACAATAATTCCTGGAAGTATGTTTTAAGTTACTAAACGCGATTTTAAATTTAACTCGCTTTTTGTCTATTACGTGGTGTGTATAAATTCTGCAGATCATATAAAGGGAAGTACAAAAATTCGCGAACACATTTCCGTTTATTGACAGAAACTCCAGAAGGAGAATTTTTAACTGTGCTACGAGTTTGCTAATTGAACTAAAATTTAGCATCCTATGTAGTATATATACAAATCTATAGATCATATACAGGGCTGAATAAAAGTATACGGATATTTTTCCGAATATTGTATATGTTGGAAATTCCTGAAATTATGTTTTTAAATACGTTATGCGTTTTCCAAATTGTTTACTTATATGTTATCTTCGGCTTATTAAACGGTATGATTTGTAAAATTATTTTGGAAGCGTTGGAAAGTAATACATAAACTATGCTTGACGCATGATTTTTTGTTCTTGTTTAAATTGAAATCACTAATGGATTTTTTTACACATAATATATTTTTTAGATTGTCCACTAACGACAGCAAAAATAATTTTTATATAAAAAATATCTATTATATATTCAAATAAAGTTTTGAGATTCATTGAAAGTGATATAGCCTTTCATATTAGTTGCATGACACAAGTTAATATCCGAAGAAATCGCCAAAGCTTTTGCTGTTTACAGCAACCTTTTTGTTTCTGATTATTTCAGTTGTTAAGCACGTAGTTCGATTATATATTTATTAAATTTGTGTTTTATTTGTGTTATTTATTTATTTATTTATTTATTTATTTATTTATTTATTTATCAAATGTTAGTTTCGTTATGGAATATTAGCCGAAAAAGAACGCCAAACTATTTATATAGTTTTAAGTGATAGAAGTTTAATCTTCCGTAATCTATCTGCATGCGATAGAGACATATAAGAAAACATGATGGAAAATTATTTTAAAAACCATCCGAAGTGAGTTAACTGAGTTACAGTTTTCTAAGAAATTGAATTGGAAAGAATTTATTTTCCCTATTCGACAGTGTGTAAAATTAAATTATATGCGATTTTTAGAAGTAAATAAATTTTCAAATAAAAGAAAATGAATTTCTTCGTTTATTACCACCGTCGAAATGACCTCATCGTTATTTACGGGGTTCTTTTTGCTATATAACTTCATCTATTTGAATCTAATAAATGCTTATATATTTTGAGAATAACTTATTGTAAATGCAAATTAATCATAAGTAAAACATACTAACGTAATTTTTTGTAATAAAATGAATTCAGGGAACTTCTAAATTGAATTCCTCTATTATCAAAAGTATAATAGGTGTGCTGGAAACAATAAATCTTCCCTCGAGCACTTCATAACATACATTTCATAGGTAATGACACAAACGGAAATGGGCGTTGGCACAAATCTTCTAGAAATAAATGGTGCACTACATTAATGTCGTAAAATTCCCTCGTGGAAATTTGAATGATTTATTATCACACTTAAGTTAAAGAATTTTTTTCGGCATAAATAAATAAATATATATATATATATATATATATATATATAGCACATTATGTATTAAATGTATTCGGCAGACCCAGAATTCCGCACCATAATTAAACTAGGAATAAATAACAAACATAAAAAATAAACAGATATAATCTCAACAAGAAAAAATCAAGAAAAAAAAAACCAAAAAGTTGTTTTTCTTGGGTTTTTTTTTTTTTTTTTTTTTTGGTTTTTTCTTGTTCAGATTATATCTGTTTATTTTTTATGTTTGTCATTTATTCCTAGTTTAATTATGGTGCGGAATTCTGGGTCTGCCGAATACATTTAATACATAATGTGCTATATTTAATCTGTGTGATCAATTGCAGCTATAGCGCTTATCGCATGGATTTTATTTTTATTTTTATTTTTGTTTATTTTTAATCTTTATTGAGCATATATATATATATATATATATATATATATTTAATTAAAAGAAAAAAAATTAAATTGAAAAAAAATTAAAAGAACCTGAATAAGATTTTTAAAAAATGCATTTGAAATTTCAATAGATAAACAAATGATGCCAAGAAATAATAGTAATATTCTAAAATTATATATATATATATATATATATATATATATATATATATATATATATAATTTTAGAATATTACTATTATTTCTTGGTATCATTTGTTTATCTATTGAAATTTCAAATGCATTTTTTAAAAATCTTATTCAGGTTCTTTTAATTTTTTTTTTTTTTTTTACCAACATTAATTTTGTATTGACTTATGAATGCTAGGGGATTCTATATTGTTGTCTTTTGATGTTAGCTTGCTTAATGGGACTTTATGTATATATGTATATAGTTTTATAATATAGCCTTATTATATTTAATCAAGTATTAAAAAGTCAATCTTATTATTTTTATTTTTATTTTATTTTATTTTATTTTTTATGGATATTCAAGTACTTTATAACAATAAGGTTGATTCAAAACATTTTTTTATCTTTAAATATATTTTTATATGTATCTCTTGCAATTTCTATTGCTTTCAAACAATTATGGCAGTTATTAGTAAAATGTTAGATACTGGCAATTTAGGCCTTGGTGGATCCAGGACTAATGCTCGGTACAGGAAGATTATTAGGGATCTTCCTGGATCGTTATCAGATAACCTATTCTATTGTCCCAAGCCTGTACTATGTTTTCGTGAGTGTGAATCAAAGCGTTGCCTTACATGTCCATTAGCTGATAAGTCACAGATTTCAAATAATAACAATCTTAATTTGGTAAAATTTTGCAAAGCATACAATGTAATCTATTCATTGAAATGCAATTCGTGTAATATGGAATATATAAAACAGTCTCGACAAAAATTACATAAGCGGCTAAATTTACATCGTTGTCATATTGATAAATATAAAAAATCTAAATTTCAAACAACTCATAATATTGAATATACTCATTTCAAAATAATGATTTTAAAAATATTACTATTAAAATACTTAAAATACAAAAAAATTTTACTGAACGACTTTTTCTAGAATCTAAATATATAAGACATTTTAATACTACATATCCTCATGGATTAAATCAATTAGTATACAAAAAATCACATCCTGTATTTTCAGATTTAACTAAATATGAAAATTATAAAAATCTTTATTCAGGATTAAATTTTTCAAACATAAAAAAAACTTCAAGATCTGGTAGAGGTAAACATAATAACAAAAAATACACTGATGATATTGTGATTCAAAAGGAGCTTGGTGATCTTGAGGCAAAATTTTGTAATGATTATTGTTGGCTTGATATAAGAAAACATGTTTTTAGTATAAAAAAGAAATATTTGAACCAATATTTCAAGGTATTTAAAAAGAATCAATATTCTACACATTTTAGTGATATCTTTTATGATATTCTACATTATAGAGCAAACCTATTAAATACATGTCTTTCTAATAAACCTAAATATAAAACTAATAATACACAATTAATTATAATTTTTTCCAATCACTTATTTAATAATATCAATTTACACAATATAATAAACAACATTACTAACAATTTTCCAATAAAAAATTTTACCATTCACAAGACATACAAATATAATCGCACACTTGGACGTAAAATTTTTAATTACAATTCTTTTACAAAACAAATGGTCTCTTCAAATAATTACCCATGTTATTGTAATGACCCAAAATATCAAAAGTACATAAATACAACACATGGTCATATCATTACTGGTGATCTTAATATTGTAGAACAACCTATTTTACAAAACTTAATGCATAATGGAACAAAATTTCGCCTTCCATATAAGTGTAATATCAAATCCATAATATTGCAGTTTATTCAAGATATTGATTTATTTATATATAAAATTGCTACTGATTACAATAAACCAATCGAGTATTTTAGTGAATGGAGATTTTCTGTTATAGATAAAATGAAAAATGAAATTATAAAAAATTATCATCATATTACACATGCAGCTTTTAATAATATAAATAAACATATATCAGAATTACAAAACAAATTTACAATTACTTATGTAGATAAATCTCCAAATAATTATGCTATCATTTGTAAAGAATACTATAAAGTGTTAATTCACAATGCAATCAACACAAGTAATATTTTTAATAAAACTAAATTAAATATTGAAATAAATAATAGAAAATTATTAAATTATCACAAATTACTAAAAATCAAATGTAATAATTTAAATTATCCTTATCTTGTTATAATTCCAAAATTTCATAAAAATCCTATTAAATTTCGCACTGTTACCATCGGGTGTAACACATATAATAATAATGCAAGTAATTTACTACTTAATATTTTAAAGCAGATATATGATATAACGTTAAAACATAATAACCAACATTGCCTAAAAAACAGTTTTCAACTCATTAATAAAATACATAATATCAATCCGGTAAAATTCATAAAAACATTGGATTTTAATGATTTATTTAATAACATTGATATAAAAGACTTACATAAAACAATGTGTATATTATTTAAAGAATTTAAATCTCAATTAAAATTAAAAGAACATATTTCAGTAATTTTTTTTAAAACTTTACTAAATTTTACATTGCATAATAATTACATCATATATGACAATATTATTTATAAACAATGCCAGGGAATTCCGCAGGGCGGAACAGCATCTAGTATTCTCTCTGACCTTTACTTATATTATTATGAAAGAAACGTAGTACGAACAATGATTATGTATTTTATCGCTATATTGATGACATTATCATATTTTATTTCAATGAAAAAAATTGCACATCACCACTCAATTTTTATCCTACTCAACTTAAATTAAGCGAAAATGATTTAATTAATAATAATAATAACTTTCTTGACTTAAAAAACAATATTAATAATAATTATAAATTAATTTTTGATATTTATGATAAGAGATTTGATTTTCCATTTAAAGTAAATATTTTTACCAATTATGCTTCATGTTTACATAAATCTGTATATAAAAATATAATTATCAATTATCTACATCGTATAAAATACTTATGCTCAGATGTAAATAAAAACAAAAATATTAGATTTATTCGAGATCAAGCAAAAATATATGGTTATCCAATTTTTATGATAAATTCAATTATCAACTCTTTTAAATAACATTTATTATATCATTTAATTATTAACACTGTATGTAATAAATTTTTGTTTTAATGTGCGATAACATATAACAATATATATAATATTACAATTATAACATACATTAATACAACTATAACATATTAGGAAATTTAAAATTTGATTGAACATTATATACACTCTCTATAGTATGTGATTGTGCGTTGCCGATCACATATGTTTAGGGTGTCTTTGATGAGCAGTTTTCATACATTTATAATTTAACTTATACAATAAAACATAAAATTATACATGGATAACATTGGTTATTATAACTCACAAACATATCTATTTGCAAAGTGTATAAATATATATATAGTTTTTTATTTTTATCTATGAAATTAAATTTAATGAGTATTTTTAATTACTGCATAGCATAAATTTGATTGAAGCACAGTAGTAATAATAATAATTATTTAATTTGATATTAAATTAATCTCTGAAATCAAAAATATAATTAAGTATAAGTATAAACAATACATTAATTATTTAATAACAAGTCTAAAATATATTTAAGTAGAAGTAACAATAAAAAATTAATAATTTAATTATAAGTTTATAATATATATCAGTGGTTTAAAACAGCTGGCAGCATAGCACTTTGTTTTAAAATAATATCTCTTTTACAAAATATACTCTTCTTAAGAATATCTGAAATGCTGTGCAGGATGAATAAATTCTGTGTATATTTATTCATATTGTAGGATTTTATTCGAATTTAATGTAAAAACTACAAGGAAGTATTGTTTATTAAAATTTATATATTGATTAAATCTAATGAAGTGAAAATCTAATGAAGTGATAATGTTAATAATAATATGGATATGTAACTAAATATTAATTATGAATAATTATAATACCAACAGATGGCGACACTTTACGTTTTAGTTAGTTGATGATATTATAGATATTATTTTTAATTTAACTAAAGAGGGAGCTATTGCTTGTATATTAATTTTACTTTCAGGAATTAAAATTAGATGGAGTAATTATATATTCACGGATATAATTTTGTTATAAGAGTATTATCAACAGAATAGTTTTGTGTGTTTTTGAATTATTTTGTGTTGTGGTGTCATTGATCGAGTTGTGTTTAAAAAAAAAAAAAAAAAAAAAAAAAAAAAATGAGCTCTCAACTTGTCTTTCAAATCATTTCTCTCAACTCGACTCGAATGTCAACATGTTTGATACGTGCCATGTGGAATTGATCATTATGTAGAAGTTGATATATTTTGAGGATTCTGTATCATTCTTGTGAGTAAAACATTTTTTCTACAATTTAAGGGTTCTAATTTTAAATATTATTTCAAAAATGATATCTGGTGGTAATTTAGTGTGGTGATTTATAAAGATTTTAGGATAATCGTTGTAAGTGATATATTATATATTTCTTAATGGTTTTTTATTTACATTTTACATATTTCCAATTTAAAATTTTTCCAATTGTTGTCTGGTAATAATTCAGTATACTTGGCTGATTCTACTGTTCTTAGCATCATGCCAGTAGAATTATATGAAATACTGAATTATTTTTAAAACACATGTGGGTGCAGCCAAGCTGACGAGTACATCCACATATGTTTTTTCATATCCAATTCTTGATTGGTACTCTTGTGCTCCAGTTTTTCCACTGAATAATGTTCATAATTAATTTATTAATCCATTTGTGTTTACTTAATAGCAACTCCAATTTATAATTTTTTTTCCCCTTTCTCTCTCTTTCTTTTTAATTGTTCTTCAGGTATGAGTAAATTTGGCTAATTACCATTGAAGCACATGCTAAGGTAATTTTATGATTGCACAAGTTAATTATTAGCTATGTGGTATTCTGATTACACAATATCATTAATTATCTCTTTGAAGATTTTAGTAGAATGATATTAGAACTTGATATGTTTTTGAAATTCATAGATATTATAATTATATATATATATATATATATATATATATATATATATATTAATAAATGCTATTTAAACGAAAAAAAAGACAAATGTTTCTTAATCTACGAAAAGAGAATAAAAGCACGTAAGAAAATATACAATAGCCTCTTCAAATTACCCACGATTTCGAAATGCGTTGTCTATTTTTAAGAACCTCGAAGCCAATATATGTTCGATATTTAATTAAGCATTTAAAAATAATATTTTTGCTGCTCTTATTTTAAGAAACGTTTCCGAGTAGTTTTTATTTTTTATTAATCTGTTTCCTCAAACTGGAATATCAGTTTGTAGATTGCTATCAATTTCCAATTAAACATTTTAGATCATTAATGGACTTTATGCATGCAAGAGTAACAAAATAATTTTAATTTTAATATCAACAATTTTAATTTGTCGTGTTTGTCAGCAAAACTTGTTTTTTGAACCTGAAAATGTTTACTTGAGAATTGACAGCATCCGAAAATTCTGTTTCTTGTTTGAAAACTATTTAATACACTATAAAAACTTTTGGGAAAAATTAAAAAAATCGGTGGCAGTAAAAGAAACATTGTTTTAATAAATTATTTTTTAAATCTTGAAAAAAAAAATATTTTCCGTAGTTTCTAAAGAAATAAAAGTATTTTCGGTATCCTGAGTTACTAGACTGAATATTTTAGCTTCTGATTATATAATACTTTCTACGTTTTAGAATCATTTGTTTGATTTTTAGTGTACATGTATGTTATTTATTTTATAATTAAGTTTTAATATTTTTCATTATTTAGTTACAATGAAATTAATATAAACATATTTAAAGTATCAAATTCATTTTTAAATTGAATAGAAAATTATAAATCCATATTCTAAGTCTCGAAATATAAAATGGATTATAAGTAAAGAAAAAATTTAATTTTATGTAACATTTGAAACTAAATTAATACAAAACGAATGAATATTAAAAGAGTCTTAAACGAAAAATGAAGAAAAATAAATAAATCTTCTCATTAAATGCGCTTAGAAAATCTATAACTCTTATCATCAAATGTATAGTACTTTTTTCTCTAAATGAATCTCATGAAAACCATAATAGCGATATAAGAAATATTTATTATGGAATTTTTCTAGTCTGTTTCAGATAATATCAGGTAAGTTTTGATTTCATATACATGATTACGATTAACAACGCAAAAAAATTACATAAACATACAAGTCAAATTAAATATAACCTAAGCAACCAAATAAACACTTAGATGTGTTGATAATAATTGCTTGCAACTACAAAACAATCATATATAAAATAATAAAAAATATGTGTTTTTTTAGAATGAAATTACTTAAGTGATTTTGTAAATAGATTTTTTTCTATACAAAATAAAAGAAAAAGAAAAAGAAAAAAGAAAAAGGAAAAACTTAGATGTTCTAGAAGCAATTAATAAATTTCACAACCACTTCATCCCATACTTCATACTTCATAGACAATGATAGAAGAGGAAACGGCCGTTGGCACGGAAACTTTCAAATTAATGGTGCTATCCATTAAAGGTTTATAAGGCCTTTGTTTCAATTGTCGTGATTTAAATTTATTGCATTGCTAGAAGATACAAAAAAAATAATACCATGGAAAATAAGTCAGTCGAATGTTTTTTACATCATCGAGATAATTAAACGGTTGAAATGAAAATGCGCTGGGCGAACAGAAGACGACAAAACATTAGATGAAGTAAAAAAATCCTACGGACATTTTTAAAACTGATATTGACGAAGAGTTGCCGCTTGGGAACCCGGGGTAAAAAGATTGTACTATTTGGAACCTTGCGGGGCTATAGAGGCTTGCAAATATGGTTGGGGTGTCATTTGGCCTCTCACTGGGAGATTGAAGCTAATTTGGTGTCGTTCACTAAGTATTGGTAGAAATATGGCACCTCTCCGAGTGACTGGCACATTTCGTATGTGCTGTGGCATGTGTCCCTCTCTTTTCGGCGTCGGCAAGTGAAATCTGCGGCTGTAAGAGAATCAACATATGCAATTTCTAAACTGGCCATGTTAATTAAGGACTGACCACTGAGCTATAAATGGAACAGGGGTGAGGACTTATTCACTGCAGACACTTAAGTATCTGAATGTTAAATTTCAGACATCATAGATGTCTGAATTTAAGATACACAAGTGTCTTAATATGATCATGGAACATAGGAACTTAAAAAAATGTCTCAATAATGATTATGTGTCTGAATTTAAATCATTTAAAATTTCAGACATCATAGATGTCTGAATTTAAGATACACAAGTGTCTTAATATGATCATGGAACATAGGAACTTAAAAAAATGTCTCAATAATGATTATGTGTCTGAATTTAAATCATTTAAAATTTCAGACATTTCATGAATTCTAAAACTTGTATCTGGAATCACCCACGAACGACAAGGAAGCGGAGAAGGGTTTAAAAATATTTTAAAAATGGTAAATACGTTGGCCGATATTTACGAAAATTTGCAATAAACAATTCTTGCGTTAGTGATCTATAATATATTCGTCAAATGTGAGCTCAAACGGGAATACCTCTTGGTGCGTTATTGTGTTCAATCACAAGCAAACAAGTAATGATTACAATACCTTCCTTCCACTATTTTTTCGGAAGGATACGTGTAGATCGGCGATTAATGTAGAAAGTTGAAGAATCATAATTGTGATGCTATTAACCTTTAAGTATTACATTAAAGAAGTAAAAAAACTTACAATAATAATCTCTCCTTGAGAATTAATATCTACTTCTGCATCATAGTTCGTCTTTCTTGTACCCTGTATTTCTTCCGTTTTCTCATCGATTTTGCTTGAAATTTCCGAAATGTACAGTGACTTCTCACTTATACGCAGTACACAGTTTTTATTTTTTAGTACCAGTAATTTTTTAAAGTAATTTTCGTCTTATTTAATCGCAGAATTTATAAATCGAATTTTACTTTTTTTAAATAGTGGTACTAAAAAGTAATTTCTCAACATCACGTATAAGTGAGAGGTCACTGTAGTTTATACGGACGACTGCGGCGCTTCTGTCGTCCTTTTTATCAGCGTTCACAGACGACATGGATGTGCCAGTTATCGCATACATGATACGACGACTATTTTAAAAACATAAAATAGCATACATTCATAACATAAACATAATTCGTGGCGACCCGTTAATTTCGATCAAAGTTAAAATCTATAAAGTAAAAAAATACTAGAAAACAGACAGGCAAGAAAACATATAATTTTTAGTTTCTAATGAAACTGAAATAGAACCACCGCCTCTATGAAACCTGAATTGTGAAAATCATCGCATCCGTTCCAAAGTTATGCATACACATACATAAAAAAAACACATATATACAAACAAATCTATTTAGAGATATCAAAGTTGCCCTTTTTCTAAAATATTAAACACGTATTTTTCCGTTTTACAATCTGATGCATATTTCTCGAGTTATTGGAGCGTTTCCAGACATTGCAATGGTAACGATTCTCATAGCATTGCACTCGATTACAGCGCCATTTACAATGTTTCGAAGAAAATGTTCAGTGCAAAAGTTACGTATTTTTTCTCGTAGAATGCGAATCTGCATTAAAAAATGGGGGTCATCATTTAAGATGTCAAAGTTGCCACCCCCTTTCCCGCCGGGGTGGGGCAAAGTTGGGGGAGCAACTTTCATATCCCTAAATAGATTTTTCAAAAATATTGAACATGCATTTTGGCGTTTTTCAATCCGTTGTATATTTCTCGAGTTATTTGACAGTTTCCAGACTTTTCGGACACCCTCTATATGTTTGTAAGACAAACCCTCTTACTTTAAACATATTTCTAAGCAAATTATTAATTCAACCTTATATATCTTTTAGAGTTATACTATTATAAAAAAAAGAAAAGTTAAATGTGTAGCATGATACCAAGCTACTCAAGCACTAAACTAGCCTAATGGTCGAGTCAGTTTTGAAATTTGGCGTGAGATCGTGCTTTCCGGATTTATATTTTGTGCGTGAATGAGCAACCTATTCTGTCATTTCTTTAAATTTCGGAAAGTACCTCTGAATCATTTGGTAAATTGATTGCCACAGTTATTTCTTGCAATAATTTGATAATTTTGCATCTGTATTTGTTATATCTAGCGTTGTAGTTACTGGATTCGATGTATTTTGTCGCATCTCACCTTTTGGGTAATTTAGTCTGGATTTTGAACATGTTCGAAAGCACCATGTGTGAGTGCAAGCTTAAAATTTACAGTCTGTATCTGTTTCGTATGGGATCTATGCTTGGAGTATCGCCAGCGTAGTAAAACGTTACTGTTCGATATTTTGAATACAGTCCTGAAAATTAATCCTGGAAATTAATGAGTCTTTTGGAAAAGGACAGTCTTTAGTGTTTTGAGCTTAATTTTCGATCGTCTTTAATTAAATCTACCCGTTCAGCTGCCTAATCCCTCGTTATTTGTTTAAATAAATTGATATTGTTTGCTAAATTTATGTCATGGCTTCATTTCAAGAAACGTGTCTGGTAGAATACGCTATAATAAAATACCTGATAAGCTATGTATATAATAGGCGTGAAAATGATTTGCCAGTCGAATATCCCTCATAAAACTGTACCAAATAATAATATTTATCGAAGCAAAATTGATACCGGGATTTCCCATTAAATATTACCAAGTTTTCTAAATGTATTATATTTTAATTTTAGTAACATATTTGTTGCAACACATCAAGCATTTAATATCAAGCATGATTTAAAAATAAAAGAATACATTTTTCTACAAAACTCCACTGTTTGATAAAATCAATAAATACCATTTTTTTTATAAATAAATATTAAATAAATGGATTTTAATAAGGCATGTGTCCGGCCCTATTTGTAATGTATTTGTGTCTTTGACTTTCCAAAAGTTACAGAAGCCCATTATTTTCTGGTCCAGGTAACCTGCTCTCTTGGCCAACATAAATGGTCCAACTTCTGTGCTGTCAATGAAGAGGGCCACACAGAACGGATCGTCTTGCATAGTGTCCTCAATTGTGAAGACATCTATGCACCGCAGGAGCAGATATTGATATATCTGTTGCCTTAAGATTTCCCGAAATGACCTGAACCACAGTAGTGATGCTCACTCTTCTGGACAAAAGAGCTAGAAAGTGATCTTTAGCAGGGGTGTGTACCCATGAACGGTTTGGAACAAGTCTTCTTGATAGTGAATTTTTGATTTGATATTGATTGGATTCGAATTGATACTGAATCAAATTAATACGAGTCTTTGGACCAGAATTAAAGACACATTAAAAAATATAACACCATCGTGATAACCCCATTTCTACCCATACGATTGCCCGCCATCTTAATGAATCATGTAAACAACATCTTCTACATATGGGAAACTATATTTTCGGACTAACAAATGAAGATCAACAAGCATAACAAAAATTCGCTCAAATTACAAAAAAGGAACATTTGTAGTTTAACCCGACTGCCATGTAAGTGTCCAATTCATTAAAAAAATAGATATAGGTATAATTGTTGCTTAAGATTTTATTGAATATTATATTGAATATTAATTGATACAAACCATATTTTGTACATTTATTTTCATTCTTTTAAAAGTGAGAGTCGAAAAACGGGTTGTAACTTAATTTTTGGAGACCAGGGTATAATATTTGTTTCTTTATGTCCTTTATCGGCAGATAGAGCGACAAAGGTATTTAATAAAAGAAGCTAATTGATTATAGAAATTTAAAATCGAGATCTTATGAACTTTAAATTTAGCATAAATCTTAATCCGATTGAATGACAATGTATTGAATTTTTTTTTAAATACATTGCAATATATATTTTAATAGAACAGATTTGAATACTCATATCTAACTTACAAATTCAAAGGAAATAAAAACATTTTCTTAGGTTATAAATGTATCGTATAAAACACTTAAAAAAAATAGTAGAAATTTTAATTGGAAATGTTGTAGGTCCAAGCAATTATCTGAAAACTTTATTTAGCAGTTTGTTTTTCTTTCACTGCATAAAAATCTAAGAATTGTCGATAAGTTTTAATTGGATTTTTCTGCAAGGGATACCGATGGCTAAACTTTGATTTAAATTCCTTTTAGTCGCCAAAGATTTTATATTAACTTCAAAAGTGTAATTAATAAGGATACTTACAAAGGATATTTTTTATTTAAAATGTATTCTAAGTCACACGTTTTATGAAAAGTCAGCAAATAACGTTAAGTTTTAAAATTTCGCAATCTACAATGTTATGTCGATGATTTCATTTTTAATTTCCTTTTAATTTGCATGTTGAATTTTTCGTTTTGTTCTCTTAAAAAGCTATTGAAATGACTTTATAAAATCTTCATCGATTTTCATCAAAAGTTAAAGCAGTTGTTTTTCGTTCAATGTTAAATTTGTAGTTCATATAATCTCGGTTTATATTCCTATAATCGATTGGCTACTTTTATTCTGTATGTTCATCCATCACCGTTCATATTTCATGTTTATTTTCTTTAAATTTATTGTAATTTTTTAAACATTAATTGTTTATACCGCCAGAATTTCAAACTAAAACATTCAGACACTATTTTGTTTCTCTTTAATTATTTATCATTGTAATGGAATGACATTATTTACAATTCTTATCATTAGTCATGCATTGTATTCTATATGCCATAAACAATCGTTATATTTAACGTTATCTAAATACTTCATTTTAAAATGTTAATTCAACAAATAATAATTATTTATTTTAATTGTAAATTTCATCTTCCTGTTTTAAACTGTATAATTTAAATATAGCTGTCAAATGAAACATAACAACAGATGACAAGTACAGTTTTAGACAGTTTTCGAATATTTTGCCTCGCTATTAATTTGCTTAATAAAATGATATTCATTTCCGCGCTTATATTGAGAGTAGCCGTGGACATTAGATAATATTTCGGATTCATTTTTTTTGGAGCTCGAGCTCCTCTGAACCCGACAGTTTCAAATCCGAGCCCTTCAGCGACCAAAAAAATGTGTGTAATCGGAGCCGGTTCCCGATACCAAAAGTACGGAGAAGAAAGATTTTAATAACATTTTAAAAACTCTTTCACGATTAATTGTCTCTTTTAAAAATCTCTTCTTAGATATAAATAACTATCACAAATACTCCCCCCATGGCACGTCTCGTGATGATGATTTTCATACTCATGGATATCTGTTTAAAATAGCAAATATTTCTATATCCCAACCACTGGCAGAAATCTGCAAAACAATTTTTAGGGTATTTATATTCTGCAAAAATATTCTCATTCTTTCACAAAACATTGTACAACTATGTCAAAAAGGTATAAATTATATTTTCTTGTATTCCGGAAAAATGACTTTAAACATAAAACAAGTTGAAAATTGTACGTCAAACGTGACAAATGAGGTGCGTTCGTACAATAGCTAGATATATAAATATTCAGATCTGGATGACTTTTAATTTCGGGAAATGAATTATATCGTCTGCAGATTAATTTCTGTAATAAAATAAGTATCTCGGTCGCTTGATCATTGAACCTCGGAAGCTCCTATAACAAGAAAGGACCAATTTTATTAAAAAATTCAAATTTCTTAATATTTTTATTAATATCTCCTAAAGTTTTGATTCGATTTTAATAAAATTTGAAATGACTCGACAAAATTCTGCAAAGATAATATATTTTTAATTTCAAACCATTCGGTTGGGTAGTTTTTGCGTTGTTATATGCGGACGGACGGACGGACGTATCAGACGACGACAATAGGTGCTACGTATTTATATAATTACGAACGCACCTAAAAATGAGGAAAGACATGGAGTATCCTACTGCTTTTTTTATGTTACTAACACTGTCCATGCCAAAGCTTCAAAATCAGATACACTATTTCTCCTTATATGTCACCAATAACAATTCAATTTGTAAGAAAATCATTAAAAAACTGAGACATCATTTTTGTTTCTCAAATAGCAAGATTTTTTTAAAAATCAATTTATAAATAAACAAAATCTTCATTGTGAGTCTGAATCCTCTCGAACCCAAAGACAGGTATAAAAATCAAGCTTGAGGCCATTTTGGGCCTGACTTGTGCTCGTGCTTGGGCTGAGACAGTCTGATCGCTAGTGGCTACTCCTCTTGAATTCTCGGGCCACATTGCGGAGAAAACTTGTCTTAAACACCACTTGACTGAGGAAAAATCCCGGGTAAAACAAACACTGTACAAATACTAATGATTGTTGTTAAGAAACAAATGTCATATTTATTTCATTTCTTTTTAAACAGATATGCATTTAGAATAACTAAGCGGATGTGACTAAACACTAGTAAGCTAAGTGTAGTGCTAATATCTAATCAGTGCAATACAGAACATGTATTGATCGCATTTTTTCCGGAGTGCTACAAAATCTATATCTGCTGAATGTGGCATTCATGGCATAGTGAAACAGGAAAACTATTTTTGCTTATTTTCCTGCGGAAGTCAGTCAAATAATTCTCTTTTTATTATTTTAAAATTTGCATTTGTTGAAATTATTTCTACCTAATAAAAAATGCCGAAAAAGAGAAAAAATGCCGTTTGCAAATACCGCTAAGGGATTTGAATGAACGAATTTCCGTCGAAATCGAGCTCATACAAGTCGAAAAAATTATGCGCTCTCTGGGTGTAGAACTAAAACCTTTAAGGCAATCGAAAACCAAGTCGCGAATCGTCCAAACTCCGTTGGGATCGGGCCCATAGCACAGATAAGAATTGCAAGTCCTCAACAACAAATCTTTTACTTTGATTGTTGGTACATACATCAAGTAAATACGGGCTTTGTACTTTTATTCGGAACATACATTTAATTTTTACGAAAATCGTTATTTTAAATTTCCGGTATTTTCTATATATAACATTTATAAAACGCTACGGGAAAAGCTAAAAATGTTAAATTTCTTAAATAGAATTTTTTTCGTGCGCCTTTTTTTTGTATGTTAATAAATTAAATTGGCGCAAGGCGTTAACGCGCTCCCTCCCCATACCCGCAAATATAACGGGTAATTTGTTCAAGAAAACCTCCTTCTGCTACATTAACGCGATCAATAAAAAAATAATTATGTTTTTCTGATAATTAGAACATAAGGAAGACGCTACGCTAAAACAGTCACCAGATGACATTCCTTCCCATCCCCAATTCAAATCTATATCTTTATTAGTTATCTTAATTTTTATTCATTAGTAAAAATCGGCAAATCCTTTCATTTTCGCAAACTAAATGGGGGGATTAGCCAGAGAAACAGATCGATTTGTAGAAAGCAGATCCCTATCTGAATCTTTCTCGGAATTTTTGACTGGCGCCGACAGATTTTTGGCAGTTTTTTGCAAAAATTAAGAAAATTTACCTGCCAAATTTTACAAAACTTGCATTGTCGGAAATTATTCTACATTTGCGTAAAAAATTTCAAATCGATATCTTAATTAGTTCTCTTAAAATTCGCTAGTTAGTAAATGGATTTCAAATTCGTTCATTTCTGTTTGAAAATCGAGAACAAGTGTTTTTTCTTTAGCTATTTTGATAAAAATATGGCATTTTCGATGCGATGTTTAATGAGATTCTAATTAATATCTTGGGTATTTATCAAAATATTAAAATTATGAGAATCAGGTGCATCAGAGCAGGCTTTGGAATACCTAAATATGAATTTTCAGACTTATCGGTGCACTAGATTTTGCTGGCCATCGCAGACAAACACAGACACACAGAAACACAGAGCGAAACTTTCTTTAATTAGTATAGATTTCATTAATCATCAAACACTTATAAATGAATGTATGTTTTTAATTATCTTGCTGCTTTTTTTCTTTTCTGCAAAAAGTTAATTAGGGCAATAAAGAAAATAATAAATTAAAACTAAATAATTATGTACTCATTAACATTTATACATAACACACTTTTCACCACACATTTCTCTTACCAGAAATTGGCGAAGTACTTCTTTGTTTTTTTTCGAAACAATGATCATCTTGATAGTTTCTTTTTGACATGTTGCCGAAATCAAACACGAAGATTGTTGGTTTGAAGTAAAAGTGACAACGCCGAGACTTGCTTTAAATACAAATGAGTATGTTTGGTAGATTTTGACTAATGTCAATCTTTCCACGAAGATTATTGTTTTGAAATAAGGGTTGTTAGAAAAGGGACTACGCCGACAATTATTTTAAATACAATATAATATGTTCGATAGATTTTGACTAAAGTTAATTATTTTCCATTTTAATATAATGTTACGGGGGAAAAGTATCATCATTAACGTTGCTAGTCTTGGGGTAAATATATTCATATTTTCCCTTTGTTAATTTAAATGACTCGTGCTTTCGCTTCCCGCGTTCATATATATTTTTTTTCTCAATTTTCGCCATTAAAGACAGCGTGTTTGCATGATTATGTAGTCTAAAAAAACTCATTGAAGTGCTATTAATTTTGTGTTGTTCTATTATATAAAACTTTACCATGAATTTTTTCTGGTGTCAGAATTATAATTTTATTTTAAAATTTGTTAATAGGCAAATCTACAGTCAGTACCAGATTGTTGAATGCGTTGAGATGTCCTATTGTCTACAACATCTAGTAGACAATGAGACGAATTGTCATATATTTTTAAAAGCTTTTGTCCGATATTTATTTTTGGTGCAGCGTGTCCCTAACTGAACTTTGTGCCATAAAAGCCCATTCCACCAACTAACCAATTTTCATTTATGCGTAAGAGTAAACTGGGTTTGCCACATGCTCCCAATAAACGGATCTTTAATCCTTTATATGTAGCTGTTAATTAAAGTTTTTTTTTTTTTATAAAATCTGCCTCACTGTGTAAGAATTACCCCTCTATTTAAAAAATCAGATTCTGTCATTTGTATTATAACTGCAAATCTCAACGTATCGTTGTATTCCAAGCAGCTACTGATTTAACAAAGCTAGATAAATCTCAAACAATTTGAAACTCAGTGTTTATTGTTTTTTCCTTTTTTTTTCGTCCACATTTTAAACATTAGAATAGATAAACTGGAGATAATAATCAAGCATAACCTTTACTTTCGCAACTACTCTCCGTTGGCTTTCAGTAAAGCCGTTAATGAATACATTTTAAAAATGTTGTTATCCTTCAAATAACAGTTACAGTAACAAGATGGAATGCAGAAAAAACAATGGATAAGAGGCCGGCGTTATACCAGGTGATTGAAAATATAGGTTAAGACGATTTCTTTTGCCGAATAACTATTGGTCAATTTAGTACCTCTCAATTTTAAAATAAAGTAAATACTGCTGCTTTTGCAGCTGCAGTAAGTAATTTTATTGTGAACTTTTCATTGTCTAGGTTTATTCTGCAAAACATTCGTATGTAATTGGTAGTTGGTAGTTTTATAGAGGATTCTATGATGAACGCGTTGAATCGGACAATTTTTAATTCGAAGAATTATTTTAAGAGCTATTTATTGTTAAAGACGGCAAATATAGATCAGTTACGTAAGTTTTAGAGTATCAAAAACTATGCATAGAATTTTAACTATATTTTATAAACATGCACGTGACTGTATTGTGTTTTGCAATGTGTCCAATCACTTTTGTAATTAAAAAAAAAAATTCAAATGTTTTATTCAAAGTTTTATTATCTGAATACAGATTTAACTCACAGTTATGAATAGCTAATTTTATCTACTGATGCCAAATTTGAAAAAGCCTCCACAATAACACTTTAAAACACTTTTCATTTGCAAAATATGTATTAATACGTGAATATTTAGAAAAAATAAAACATTAAAATACTTAAATGAGTACTTACGAAAAGTATTTAATGGTGTAATGTACGTCATATTTAAAACGATATAATTAAAATGCCATATTTTAAACTATTTTTTATTGAGTTTAATAGAAAAATTATCTTCTAGACCAGGGGTTCTCAAACTTTCAGACCGACGTACCGCAAAATCGAAGTTCATACTTCCGCGTACCACCAGGTAACAAACGTAAAGCTAATATAGAAAAACCTGTCTAAAACGCAATATCTCTCCGGGTTTTTGTGTTTCCGTCATAACAGGTTTTACTGTATTTAAAATAACCGATTACATTACTAAATTGACTGCTTTAGAATAACATTCAAGTAAAAAGTAGTATCACCATTAAATTTTAATAATACATTTATCAAATTTATTTAATTTTTAATAATGCATAATTATCAAAATACAGTATTTTGATATAGTAAAAAAACTTTAATACTTAAGTACATATTGGCGCACACTGATTCATATACTGTTATAGTAGGCTGATGAAAAGGGTGTGCGTGTTTTATCAAGCACAACTTCCTCATGTCTGGCTCAATATTAGGAAGTTTTAGTCATAAGTCAGATTCGATGTTTAGTTTATTCTTGTATTTGTTTTTCATATAACAAAAGGGGAGGGGGAGCACATTCACAGAGGTATGTTGTGGTAAACACAAACAGACTTTGACGATATTAGACGGTATTCTGATATTCTCGTCAGCAAAAATTCTGTTACATTATTCTTTTGAATGTGGACTCCAGTAATCCATCACAGGAGAGGAGAGCTGAATAAGTTCACTTCTTTCCTCTATCGTGAGATACAGTGACAGGGTGTCTCAAATGAGAAACTAATTTCTTATCCAAAGCTTAGTTAGCGCATTTAACATAGGTTCAATACAACCGTATTAATAATCTGGATACCTTTAAATGTGACAATAATGTCGCTCATTAGGCAAGCACTTGCAAGTTTCTTCACACATTTATGAATATACCACCTCAATACATATGTTGATTCTATCTTAAATCCGCACTGCATATGACCACAGTTTTTGTTTGATTTAAATAACCTTACTCTCTTGACCATTTTAAATAACCTTATTCTCTTAAAAACTGATTTCCATGAAATAGGGAGAAACTATAACACTTTTTGTACAAGAGAAGAAAAATATTTCAATGAACACAATGAATTAATTTATGAATTATGTTTGAAATAAGACTTTCATTTCAACACCTCCTAGAAGCTCTTCTAGTACAAAGAGAACAATGGGTTATAAATTACGCTTGGAATGTTATTTTGTTTTAACTCCTCCTACTCACAATAGCTCCTCCTACTTCCAAGCATTCAGATTTTTCCTTCAGATAATTCAATTTATAAAGAATGCTTAAAAACAGTTCTTCCGCTAATTAAAAATACTTCATTCATATATTAATTTTAAAATTAGGTCTTTATTAAAAAATTCAATTTTTATGCATATAAATCTAATGATTGTGTTTTTAATTCTGAAAAACTGATTCTATCATAAGCGGTGTATGCGAATTTCAGCAAGTCTGCTATACCAAACATTTCTCGTAACAAAAAAATAGAAAAAGCGTTTACAGATCCTAAATCGCATTCGAAATTTTTTTGAAAACTTCCAAGTAAATAAAGACAAGCCATTTTCGATTCCATAATAATATGCTGCATTTTGTATTTTATTTCACGTACCAGTATTGGATTTCTGCGTACCAGTAGCCAGAGCTTCACGTACCAGTACTGGTACGCGTACCATAGTTTGAGAACCCCTGTTCTAGACATTATAAAAGTCTGGGAGGCAGCGACATGACAGTCTGATTTTCAAATGTGTAATTGATCAGGAATCAATCACGAATACAGACGTCAGCTGTCAGGACAGCGGTAGATATAGCTATAGGAACCGGCAATTGTATTAATAATTAGTTTAAACGATTAAATATTCTCATAAATATTTTATAAATTATCGGTAATACAAATTGTTCACTTTATTTAAAAATGACTGCTTTATTTCCTCTCATAACTTTTGAATTTCTAGTGCTGTGATATATAATTTGTTACTATAATTTAAAAAATTTACATATGAAGCATGAAAAACACACAAATGGACTTACTACTTGTTACCGACATGAGCAGCATATTCTCAGCAACGTGTGCGATGGGAATGTCTCTGTTCATTTCTCATTTAGAAGTGTCGGAAATTGAACTCATGAAGATGTAAAGATGGCGGCAGTATCATCGGCCATACACAAGCCAAGCCGCTTAATCTAAAAGAAAAAAAAAACAATTGCAACATGTTCAGAATATTTCAAAGTTTTAATGGGACATGGTACCTTTGCATATTTAAAAAATCGAATTTTCAAAATCATTTTTAAACAATCAGGCATAGATTATGAAACACATTCTAACACTAAAAAAAAATATTAGAAAATTTAATTTTTTATACAGTAAAATATATAATACAATATCTAAATACGCAATTTAAATAAAATTCGCCGTAAATGATTTCTCCCTATAAACCTTAATGTAACAGAGTTTGTGTGTCCCTGTAAAGGATCTACAAGTGCTAAACAGTTCCTTTTCAATTGCGAACATTTTACAGTGAATATATTTAACATATAAAAATTACATATCGATCCAATTATATTTAAGCGAGCTAGAGTATGGACAGACGAACAGACAGACAAACAAACCTAATTCATAAACACATTTGAACTATGTTGGAAAGTGCTAAAAATAAATCGTTAATTTACAATCATTAAAATTTCCAACGAGTCTGACACTCATGTTTTATCGAAATGCATTTAATATTTAAATCACATAATTTGTAGTCTCTCGTTTAATAGCAGAATATGTAATAGAATTTAACAGCAGCAATTTGTTTCTACGATTAACTTTCGTAGATGATTAATTGTATTCGTAGACAATTAGAAACTTTCTTTTCTAAAACTGTCATAAAACGTCACACAAACTGACTTTAGGAACATTTTAAAGCAAACCGCATCAAAATCGGACAAAAATTGCATATGCAGCAATAAAAAAAAGTTATTAACTGCGACTTGTGTGATTTCTAAAAGTAAATCTTTAAATTTGATTTTCTCAGTTTTTATTTTTTTTTAATGCAAGATTAATGTAGCAGTCATTAACGTAGACACAATATTTTACATTTATGTTGTACATTCTGTAAACGTCTAATTTGTTGCTGGGAGTAAAAGATTATATTGTACAGCATGAGGGGTATTATTATAAAGAATATTTAAATTTAAAAATTCTAAGATTTTTTTTTTTTTTTTTTTTTTTTTTTTTTTTGTGAAAAAAAACATTGGATCAAAAAAATATATAATTAAAAATTGACGCTCACTAAATAAGGCTATATTTAGCTTTAATTTGATATAATAAAATTCAATTTTTTTGTATATCTTAAAAATGTTATCTTGATGGAAACATAAGATAATTTAATTAAATATTTTACTTTTGTGTACATATTTGCTTAAACTATCTATATTTGCTTAATTGCAGTTTAAGTTTTTCAATTTAGTACGATGTTGCATACGTTGTAAAAATCTCAATTTAATATGAGTAAACCTCTTTGTTTATGATGAATCGGAGCAATATGTCAAAATGAGTTATGCGTCAATTCGTCTCGCACAATACATCGCGTAACAATTCATCGCATCATCAATTCGTCGCAACATCAATTCATTGTAGTGAAAAGGTTTTTGAAGGCCATGATAATAAAAGTAATTTTAGAATATTTAATGATAATATATTTAATTTATTTTATAGAAATAGAGAATTTAACCCATTAGGCGCATCTAATATATAATACCCATTTTCTTATGGAGTAGTTGTTTCTTCTTTATGAATTGGAAGTCAAATAAAATTCGAAAATTTAGGAGTAACAGCTTGCTCCAAAAATGGGAGTATTGGCGCCTAATAAGGGTAATTTTTTTGAAAATTTTTACTTATGCCCCCATGTATTTATGGCATTTTCTTAGTTTTTAGCTATAAAAGGGATAATATCATTCTGAAACTGATATTTCACAAATAATCTCTATAAATTAGTTCAACATCCACATTTATTATAAAACAAAAAATAAATTATCGATTCCATAAGCATTTCCATTATCCACCTCTTTAGTTTTGACCATTGCATCATTTTTGTCCTATAATATTTTGCATGAAAATGAGAGATAATTTTTATGCAGCATATTGTATTTTTCTCGCTTTCTGAAACTGGCTTTTTAACTTTTTTTCTTTTTGAATTTTGTTTAGTTTTTTCTATATTTCAATTGAAAGATTCTTCTGAACTTTCGTCTAAAATATATAATCTGCGTTTAACACGTTGTCTTTTTTTTACATACTAAATCAGATATTTCTTGATTGTCTGTTGATTTAGAGATTACGGAAAGTTCTACTCCACTAGATATATCATGGAGTAAATAGTCACATAAGTTATTTTCTATTACATCTTCTTCAAAGTAAGTTGAGACATATCTCCTTTGAGCTCTTTATGTATTCTTCACGCTCTGACTACAGCCATGTTTAAAGTGTTTTTAAAAAAGGGCCACTACCAATTTTTACCTTTGATACGAGGCCTGTAAATACTTAAAAATTTATCTACAGATCCACACCTCCTTTGTACTCCCATATACTTATTATACGATGAAATTATCTTCGGTTGAGTTAATACAATTTTCCTTTTTTCTGTAGAGCACTATATTTTAACCTGACCTAAGGGAGTCTCTTCAAAATTAAATGCCTAACATACTACGTTGTCGTCCCTTTATTTTACTACACATAGATTTTCTGTGACAATGGATTAAAAAGTTCCTCTTTAAATATTTTCCAATTGTTTGCATTTACTTAGAGGGCAATATTTCCACCTATTTTCTCTGATTGCGCCCGTCATACGAAAATTGTGCTTTCGCAGAGTGATTTCCAGAGATGTAAAAAAACTGTCCATATAAACCGCATGTTTTGGGGGATCATCAATGCATTTAATTAAGTCCAAAACTATCCTTGTTTCAAAGGGCTTAGTTTCTATTTAATTTTTTTCTTCAAATATATTTTTATTTTTTACCACATAAACTTGTAAATTTAGTGGATAACCTTCAGAATCAGAATCCAGTGTGTCAAAATATTCCAAGGCTTGTTTTCCTATTAAAAATTTAACAGGCATTTTCACATATATCGAATTTATTTCTTTAAATTTATCTAAACACTATTATTTTTCGACTGCCAAACGATTGAAGTACATTATACTTTTCAAAATAACAAACCAAAACGCTGTAATTTACAAATATATTTCACCGTATTGTTGTTTCTCCGAACCCAGGTATTAAAATTCTTCTTTTATCACTTTAAGTGGTTACTTTGCATCTTTCCTCCAAAGAGCGCATTCTTTTCTTTGTGAAAGCGTGCTCTCACACAAAGGGGAAGGTATATGCTACCAGAAAGTGCCTACGTTTCAACCTTGGGAACATTAAAAAAAATCTATTTACTCCGGGTTTTAAATATGTTGTTACTTGAAATATCGGTTTTAAAACCGGACTGTAGTTGAACAAAACTGAATTTTTTTCTTTAACTAATTTTACTTGAGATAGTCGGAAAACCGAAAATTCTCTTTTTAAAAAAAAATCTACAAAAAAATAGAAAAAAGGAAAATATTATTTTGAAAAAAATATTTTTTTTATACTCCATACTAATAACTCTTCTATAAAAAGATTATTTTTTTCTTAAATAGCTGAAACAAAAATTGAGAAAAAAATATATAAAACGCATGTTCCCGAAACGGGAGCGTTGGCATTCAATGGGTTTAAACTAACATTTTAAATGTCGGTTTTAGCAGCAGTTAAACATTTATATAGATATATTTCTCCTTTTACTACTTTAGTATAAAAATTTCAATTACTAAAGTAGAGAGGTTCTTCTTTAAATATGTGAATTTTTTAAAATTCACAATAACGAAATACATATTTAATGCACTAGACTATATCAAGTCATTTCTTATTTAAATTACATATAGAGTAGACATTACTTTTGATCACCGGAAAAATGGCGTGGAGTTTAAAATAAAAATACTAAGATCATGAAAGAAAAAGCAAAAAATAATCCTCGAAAAATTACGAAATATACATATATAAATTGGCATGGGCGTAGTAAGAGGAGAGGAGAAAGTGAGCTCCCCCTAACCTATAAAAAATTAAGAATTAAAAAAAGTACAGACAAAATTCTGTTTGTAATTGTGAATGAACTGACCATTGCATGATTTAATATGATTATATGGTAGTTTAGATAAAAATTTATTTTTTTTCTTTATTTGATCTCAAAAAGTAAATATAATGTATTATAACTAGATTCTTTTCTTTCACTATTTATGCTTAACATAATTGAATGTTTTCAACATTCTACTGAATGTTAGTGTTTAATGTCGTTAACATAAAAATGGAAAGAGTCGCCTTTAAAAACATTCTCGCTGCGATGAATTTATGCCACGACGAATTGACGTTGCAACGAATCGATGCCGCGACGAATTGACGCCGCAATGAATTGTCGCCGCGATGAATTGACACTGCGATGAATTGACGCAGACACGAATTGAAGCTGAGATGAATTGTGCGCTATGAATTTTTCCCCGACGAATTGACACGGCTCCGTCAAAATGCACATTGTTTGGTTACTTTGTCAACAGGAAGAAATAATTTTTTCCTTTTTTTTGAAAAATTATCTTCACTAATGTTAATTTGAAAATAAATGCAATTACCTAAATGTTTGCTTGTGTTTAATTTTACTTTATGGCATTTTTGATTGCATATATATCACCAAATATTTAACGATATAACATCGAATAATCTTGGTTGCAAATTAACTATTCCTATTCCTGAAATTAACCAGAGACTAAAACCACATCACAATAGAGCAATATTCTTTGCTGCACCGTTTTTCAGAAATGAATCGTTGAAATACCAATTCCATTAATTATACAAAATCAAACAAATTGTCAGACAGTATCTTTAAATAACGTTCATGCATGATTGTAATTTTGTTTTCTGATTAATATACTGGTGTATTACACTTTGGAAAATCAAATGAAACGTTTTGATTCGAGAAATATTTTCATAAAACTGCACTATATCTACATTTAAATATTAAATGATTAGATGGGAAGTAAGCTTAAAATGTTATTACATTTAGTTTTAAGATCATACTTTTGTCAGCATACATGCAAACACATTGATTAAACAGAGCTGTTTAAATTACATATATTTGTTTTGTCTTTCCTATATAAATGCACTAATTTTATCACCTATTTACGAATAATAACAATTTTTATTCTTAGTATTATAAGTCTCAATTCAAGCGATTTTATAAAACAGAGATTTGTTATGCAATTTTAAAGACTTCATGACATAAATTAATTTTGTTTTTGTTATTGTGTTATTAGTTGGTGTGTCACAGTGTGTCAATCTTTGTCTGCATATATGCAAACATATTAATTAAAGATAAACACATACTTTTTTTTTGTCTGTCCTTTACAAATACATTGGTACTAAATTTAATTTACGAAAAATAAAGATATTTTAAAACATATAAGACCCACTTCAAGATATTTTATAAAATCAGAGATTTGTATGCAAATTTAGAGATTATATGATAAGCTCTGTCTCATAAGTTTAAGCACAAGCATAAAATGTCGATTTTCAAAGAATTATAAAAAAGTTAGAATGAATAAAATTATTTTATTTGCAGATTTCGCAACATTATTTAAATAAATGATATCAAAATTAGAAAAAAAATAAATTACATAATTGTAAAAAATATAATTTAACAAAATGTTAAGAAAAAACAGTCTCAAAAGTTTATGCACAATGTCAAAAACAACCAGATTTATAATTTTTACAGAACTTTTACTTACAAATTATTTTTCCGTGATTTCGATTAGTTCAAATAAACGTGCGTCCATCGAAATTATTAGTTTTTGTAGGGTTTCTGGTGGCAAAGAGTACCATGCTTTCTCAATAGAGTCATACTGCTTTCCATTGCCGTAGACCTGGCGGGTAAAGTACCCCAGGCATTCTCAATCGGGTTTAAGTCTGGACTTCAAGCTGGACAGTCAAGAACTTTAACATTTTTCTGAGAAAGCCAAAGTTTTGTAGAATGTGATACGTGGATTGAGGCATTGTCTTGTTGAAAAGTCCATACAGGACCCCCCCCCCAAATGTCACTGAATGGAAGCAAATGTTAGTTTAGCGTCTCTTGATACTTTTTTGAATCTTGTCTTCCTTTTAGAAAAGCCAGAGAGGTCTGTCCATTGAATCCAAATCCCCCCCAAACCATAACAGATTTACTGCCTTGCTGCCTGCTGAAAAATATCCTTGGTTCCTTTCGTAAATCATGCCAATACGCGTCCCAACCATCAGGGCCATTTAAGTTCCACTTTTTCTCATCGCTGAATTAAACAGTAAGCCATTTGTCCCCGTAGGACATATGTTTTTAACCCAATTCATTCTTGCCTGTTTGTGATGTAATTTGAGAGACAGTTTGCGAACCATTTTCTTTATTATGATGTAATCACACTCTTTAATACGTCAATGTACAGTGTTTTTGGACACCTGTACACTGCGATTATTTTAATTTGCCGTATGGATATATTTTGTCTAGATACAAATCTGCGTATTCTCCGATCAGTCTTAACAGTCGTCATATATGGTCGTCTCGAGGCTAACGAAAAAGAAAGGCTACCGCGGTGCTTTACGCAAATCTTTTTTTACAGACCGCGGGAGCCACGTGATACTCGAATGCACCAATGCAGGTGTACGAAAAGAGCACACGTCACTCTAGCGGTCTGTAAAAAAAGATAAGTGGAATGCACCGCGGTAGCCTGTCTTTTTCGTTAGCCTCGTGGTCGTCCACATTTTTGTTTCCGCTTAAAATTATCATTTCAAGAGAGTACTTGATATATACCTCGCTTTGATCGATTTAAAACTTTTGCAATGTCAGAAATAGTTTTATTTTGCGATTTCAATTTAAAAACTTTCAAAATCTCACATTTTGTGAATTCTTTACCCTTCGGCATTTTTAAAACGAGAGGAAATCATTTTTCCACCTTTTATACTTTTATAAAAGTGCAATATGATGTCATACAACGTCATTACACACGGCCAATCCCGTGTTTCTAAAAAAATTTGCATAAAGTGCTTAAACTTTTGAGACAGCGTTTCTTCAAGAAAAAAGAAAAATTAAATAAAAATAAATATATTTTTTTTTTATTTTAACCACCCAAAATGGCTTATTTTATTTTATTTTGATTGAATGTCGAGTATTTATTGTAAATTAGAATAAAATATTTTCTCCTTCAATTGTTTAAATCCAGATTTGCAGAGTGCTTAAACTTTTGAGACAGACTATAGAACATTGTGGATCGCTGTTAATGTGTCAACGTGTGTCATTCCTTTATATTTTTGTTGCTTACATGCAAAGACTTTAATTAAAAAGAAGCACATGGTCAATTTTGTAATGCTTTTACCAATGCACTCTTACTAATTCCAATTTACAAACAATAATTTACTTCTTTTAAAAAATATAAGATTGACTTCGCACGATTTAATAAAATATAGATTTCTTACACAAATTTAAAGAATATATGATAAAACATTTGTGTGCCTGTATTATTGCAAACATTATTATAAATGTTTTTTTAATATAGAAACACATTAATAGATATTATAAGAACATATTAGTATTCTACTTTAATCTCAATTTAGTTGAAAATTAACATCGAAAAAAAAAACTCTCAATATTAAAATATTGAAGTAATTTGGATTCCAAGTATCTTTAAAAAAATGTTATATTTTAAGTAAAGTCCTTTAGCTATTTCAGAATATAAATTTTAATTATTAAGTGCTGCTACTTTGTTAAAACTGATTTGGGGATCATGAAGCGAATTTGATATTAATAGCTGGTGGAAGTTAAAAGGCGTAATAGATTTGCCATTAAATCATTCTGATTAATATTTTAATGGCTTTGCAGTTTGTAAAATCAATTGAAACTTTTAGATTGGTGAGGCAGTTTTATGAAACGGTAAAATATCTATAACAATTGGAATTGATCAACTGAGAAGTATAGATGAATGTGTATATTATAAAGGTCACGCTTTCGCCTAAATATGTGAAAGCATATTAATGATTATCTATAACCATATGAAGAATTTATGCGAGCAATATATATATATATATATATATATATATATTATGTAAAGCAGAAATGTTAAGATGTATGTGAAGTAGAATTGAAATTAAATGTTCAGTAATGAAAATAATTTACAATGACTAAAATTAAAAATGAATATTAAGAAAACGAAATAGAATTAAATTGATTTGCCCGATCTTTTTTTCTTTCATTTGAATTATTTTACATAGCATTTGAGACTAATTATAGTGATTTTCATTTTAAATTTCTGACGGAGAAACCTTTTTACCCATTACTAATCTCCACGTGTTGTGAACGATCGGAAAGAACGCATCGCCCATCACTCAGTGCATACTTGTAAACATCGCAGCAAAAAACACTAAATGTTAAAAACCAGACTCCAATTAACTCTAGCACCTCAAGTGATAACCGCAGATGTAAACCAAACTGAATATAACCAGATGGACCTTATGTCGAAACTAACAACTCAGAAAAACTCCAGATTGCCCCTCTTCAACCTGCAACTGATCCCGCGTGCGTGTGCACTTCATATAAACTCTTTTAGTATGAAAAATGTAACTGTACTGTAAAGACGTCCGTGTGAATGTGTGAATATTTCTTAAATTCAATGTAAAAATGGAGCACTTATATGCTAATAATATTTCTACTTCCAAAACAGTGATCTTATGAAGAATCAAAAGGATAAGTATAAAGATAATACTGTGGATATAGTCTTCGCGCGATGGTAAATTTCACGTAAGCTGAATTAGCTTTTTACTATTATCAAAGATGAAAATGAAAATTAAAGTATCAAAACTATCTATCTAACAATTTATAAGAATAGAAAATTATTATGCTACCGAAGGTTATAACAATTTCGATGGGTCATAATACTTTCATGTCTAATGACATCTTAATTGAATATGTTTTTTAAAACTTTTATGGAAAACTCTTGCACGATAAAATTGTAAAAGTCTATATTTTGCATTTAATTGAAGAATGCATAGTTTCTGAGAAAAGAATAATTATGAAGTTGTGTCAACACCAACATATATGAATAGGCATGTACTAGCACTTTTCATTCAATAAATGATTAGTCTTACAATTCAGTTTTAAAAACATTTTGTGCTATTATAATTTCGCTCCATATAATTTATAGTTTAAAACATTTACACAAATTTAGTATTAAGAAAAATAAAATTTCACAAAAGCAAGTTTGCATAATTCGTAGAGTGATTTGAATAAAATTGTACTACAGTTTTACTGTCGAAAAATTAAAAATATGAAAAAAAAAAAAGAAAATAAGAGAAAAAGAGGAAAAAGAAAAAGAGAAAGAAAGACAAGAACGAAAAGAAAAGAAAAAGGACAATAAATTAGAAAATAAATAACATTAATATTACAAATACATGAATGACACTGGTGTATATTTTTATTTTATATACGCATCGTTATTTACAAAAATATTACTTTATCTCTTGAAATTTTACTATTTTCATAAATATTTTTTTAATAAGCGAAAAGAATAGAAAATAACAAAACAGTCGACACTGTCTGCCTTGGAAAAATACTTTTAATTACGCCTTAGGTCAATCTTACTTATAATAAAATCCAAAGGCGAGAAAGTGTCTGTAACGGTACCGGGCTGAACCACTCTGATCTGCGAATTGACCGTAGTTAAACGCCATATTAGGCTTAATGAAGAATCTGTTCTAACATATAACAACTAAACGATAATTTATCCTACTTGAAATCATATCTTTCAAAATAAATTAATGTTTGTAAGATGACTTACACTAAATTTTATGTTTATATTCTGAGATAACTTCAGTTGAAATTAGGTTTATTGCTCCATGAAAGTAAACAAACAAATGAATCATTCGTCGTGAACGTTTAAAATATTAAACCATAAATGCAACCATTCGGAAAGCGATCGCAAACAGATGAAGTTACTTTCCTCCGTGATACTCGCGTCGCTAAACTACTTTGTTCATTCGTTGTGAGCCTTTATCGCCATCTATCGGAGATTAATATAAACCAAATTTTGAATTGAATACAGTAACCTTTCACTTATACGCGATACACTGTAATTATTTTTCAGCACCAGTTCCCTTTTAAAGTAATTTTCTCCTTATTTAATCGCAGAATTTATAAATCGAATTTTGCTGTTTTAAAATAATGGTACAAAAAGTAATTACTAAACATCGCGTATAAGTGAGAGGTCACTGTATTTCTTATAAAATGTAATTAGAATATAAGGAACATCTAATTGTAACACCGTGTACTACATATATTAGTTATATCAATGAAATAAAATTTTGTATTTTAGCATAGTAGAAACTTTGTAGTGAAAATAAATTTGTAATTTAATAAGAGAATTTAAAAACAGGGCAGGTTTAAAAGATCGAAATGACGCAGATTGCCGAAATGACTCGAAATTTTTAATGTCCCTTAAAAATCGGCCTGGTGAAGTATTAGAGCAGCTTTTTACGGGGTTTGTATGCAAGTCACCGCCCCGATGTAATTAGGGGTCCGCTAGCGGGCGCAAGCGGGCCCGGAGATGTGTTAACCCAGCAATGGGTGTTTAAACAACTTTGTTGATCTAAACAATGTTTTGAAGATTTGATCGTTCTTAATCTTTACAGAATCTTTTTATAGTGAAATCTTTAAACTATTGAAGTTCAATCAAAACAGTTTATTTCCTTCGGGACTGTCGTTGTTTATATCAAAGGATTGAATATTATTTCATAACAAATGCTGTTTGTTTGTATGAAGTCTTATGAAAATTAAAACGTAACATTCCGTCATTTTTGACGGGGGTTATATACGTTAGAAATAGCATTAAAGAATAGGAGAACAACATATTTAATTGCAGTATAAGAAATCTATCTTTTAAAAATTAATTAACTAAGAAAATAAATCTAGAATCAATGATAAGTAAATGTAGAAATTTAGTGTAGATTAATTTATGTTAATTTACTGAAATAATATGTACTTTCTTAAGGAAAAGTAAGACAAATATGATCTTTAAATCACTATTTTAGCATATTTATTATTATTATTATTATTATTATTATTATTATTATATTTCATAAAATATTTTTTAAGCATTGCTCATACTTTGTAAAAGTTATATTTTACGTGTAATGCAATTATGTATATTTGTATTTTATATATAAAATGTAGCCCAAAGGAGCTTAAAACTAATTAAATGCAGAATACAAATTTAATTTTCATAAAGTAACTGATGGCCACACAGTCACTCTTATTTGAAACTAACATTATGATGGTAGTGGTACATTTAAAAGATATTAAAAACACGCTTTTAAAAGTGCTATCAAATTAATGAAGTCTGGAATACATTAAAATAAAATATGAGAAAAGTGATGGTAGAAACAACATTATGCAATTAATCATAGAAACGTATTTTTTAAATTAAAAAAAATTCTATTTTTACTGTAATTTTACTATTAATTTTACTGTTAATTTTACTGTCATTTTATAAAAATACGTAAATATGTATATTTATAAAAATACAGTCCTTACTAAAAAATTACTTTATTTTTGACAGAATATTGGTGTATTTATAAAATGTTAGTTACATTTTATATAAATTTAAAAATAATAATAACAAATATTACAGTTTTCATATTAACAATAATACAGGGTGTGATCTCTGACCGTTGTCCAATTTTTAAATCCCTGAATAGCTAGTTTTCAAGGAATGGTTCGTCACAATAGGTAGTTTTTTTAAAACGTTTCTTGAGTAATGTAAGGAAGGTAAACTTTTTTCACGTTCTAACCTGTAAAACAATAAAAATTTCATTTTTCCACTAAATCTTTCCCTGTCATGGCACTTTGGATTTTATAAATTTTCAGTGTTTTCTGGCTCTAAAAACAGAAAAACTAGTTCAACACAGTCCCAAAAATGCCTGTAATTGAGCACGCATCTTACCCCTTTGCTTATAAGGAGTCACAAACGACAATTTAAGACCTTAATTAATCGTTGGAAGAAAAAAAGATAAGCGCCCAAAAATTTTTTCTTATTTCCATCCTTTTGTATGGTGAATCAGCAGTCTTTTTAGTATTATTGTAAAATATATTGTAATTTATTACAAATTGAAAATTTATATACATTATAATATAGTTTTATATAGCAACACTTGCATTCATTTCAGTTTATAGATCCTTATAAAGGGTGTTTTACTAGAAAGCAGCCCTCCTAAATGGTTGGACGTACATGAATATGTATTTCAGCTGTGTTTGGAGGACCGGTGAAGACATTACCAGCAGCTCTTTGGACAATTTATTTGTTTCGTACATTCATGTTATAGAGGCCCCCACAACTACGATTATGCCAAGATTACAGTTATGATTTTGCCAAGATCATAGCAAAGCTTATATATATATCGTATATACGCATATATATATATATATATACTTCTTATGCTCATGTATGTGCCATATACGTCATTATATACGTATGATTCACGTCTTATATGTTATATATACATAATATATATCTTATACACATGTTATACATATATGTCATATATGACTATAACTGGGCAATATGCGTCACGAAATGTTATATATATAACATATTGTTATAATGTCATGCATGCTTTATAATTTGGTGATAAATCTTTGTCGCTTTGCGATTCATCTTCTTCGGCCGCTATAAAACGAAAATACCCATTTTATATCAGAATGTAACAAATATTTACAGAAAAACCTCCAAATATCGGACACTTTGGGACCGCAAAATTCGTCCGCTATTCAGATAAAAATAAACAAAAATAATATTTCAGTTGGGAATTAAAAAAGTGGTCACTATATAGATGTATCCGATATTCGAGCGTGAAAAATCGGTCGCTAAATAGAGTTGTCCACTGTTTGGAACTGTCCATAATATAGATTAATTAATTTTTCTGTTGTTTAATTTCCTTTGGTACTTTTTTTTTATCTTCTAGTGAGAGGTCATGTGTAACTTCATTAAAAATATATACAAACATTATTGTTTCTTTACATACTTATGAACTAAACGAATTCGAAAGCTAAATTTTCTAATCATAGAAATTTAGAAAATTTTTTACACATTAACAATATATTTAGAAATATTGAAATATTCAGTTAATGCTGTTGAAATATAATTGAACACATATAACGCAGCTTTGAATGATAAAATGTATAAATGTAATAGTAAAGTAATATAAATAACTGTGTATAGTCATATAAATAAAATTTATTACAGAATTTGTATTAGTAAAGTGTACATTTTTCAATTTACAGAATTTTATGTAATTATTCTTAAATATATATATACAAAATATATTTAAGAGTTACAAAATATATTTAAGAGATACAACATATCGTTCTGTTTTATGATCAGATTCCTAATATTGAATATTTTAAACACAGAACTTTAGAAATTGTTTACACCACAAAAATATATTAAAAATGTTTAGAAATATTTAGTTAACGCAGCTGAAATGAATTTTCTCCTTGCGTGCAACACTTTGTTTAGAGAAACTGGATCCTCCCGCTTCCTTTAAAATGATTAAATTTCAAAAATATTCTAGAATTTTCCATTTAAGTGAGAGTGAATCAAAAGTGTGAGTTACATATACTTATGAATTTATACGTAGATGCTTTGACATTGTGTACAAAACATTTTCTTTAAATACGTTTTACGAAAATGAAGATATTTTTATGAGAACTAATATATTAAATACTTTCATCGTCAAACCTTGCAAAGAGGATAATTATCGTAATTAAGTGTTATAACGAATAAAATATTAAGGGGATTATAAAAATATTTTTTATTATTTATATTATTCCAAAAAAAAATGTCTTAAAGGACGATTTCTGTACCATGAATTCAGTAAGTATTTTAAAAACGAAATATTGAATATTTCAATATTTTAAAGTTTTTAATTAGTCATTTTTAATAATTTAAATGTTCCATGTATAAGAATTTACAGAATATTTTCTTTATTATTCCCTTTTTAACTTATAACGGCTTTATTAAAAACTATCTGCATCTATTATTTAATTCAACTGAAATCCCGCAAGGATCGGGTTGTACCCGACCAGAACTTGAAATTTCTGCTTAAATTAACACGGAACTCGATCCGAACCCAATAAAAAAAAATTCTTGACACGAAGCTCAGCAAACTTCAACCTGAACCGAACTGAACCAGAAATATTTAAATCCGAACACAACTTGAAACCAAAGTGAAAAAAGAAATACATATATTATCACAATTGTGTAAAACTGGTCTAAAATATATCTGTAATATTAATTTTTATCTTTCTTCTATAAAAATAAACACATATGCACTCATTAATATCCAAGCATCTTTTTTCTTGAATGTTATAAACCAAATGAAAAGTCCGCATTTCAGTCGAAACTGTAGGCGATGTAATATTTTGAGTATGTGCTTCCGACATCAGCATAAAACAAAATAGATAAGCTGAAATAAATAAGTAAAATATCTTAAGAAAGGCTCAACACTTTGAAGTAAAATCTTCTCGCTGACTTGTATTATCAGTAAAAGGGAGTCGAAACAAGTTTTTAATATCAGGAAGATGTACCAAAGTGATGCTCTTTTTTAACCTTCTCTAAATATGATCTATAAACTGAAAAAAAAAAAAATCATTATTATTATTTTATTATTTTTAAGAAATAAAGATGATATTACACTGAGAAATATATAGCTTGACAATGTTTCCGATCGATTTTTTTTTTTTTTTTACCTTTTTAGCAATTCCGATTAAAAAATTAAATAATAAAAAGAGAGATTAAACGAAAACATCTAAGTAAAATGTTTTGGCATTATCAAGTGTTAATAATTAAACAAAATTTTATTTAGCAAAATAAAAAAAAAGTAAACATTTTCCTGTGAATAAATATTTAGTTTTTTGTAATGTTTGTGAAATATTTTGAAACATGTTACGAGGTAAAATTTGATAGAGCCACATTAATTTTAAACTCTTCATACAAGATAACATTTAGTCTAATCACAAAATGTTCATAAAACTTTAACTTTCCCATTTAAAAATCCTGTTTTTTTTAAACTATTTAGCATAAATTGAACTCACATTCTCTATTGACAGATGAAAAATAAATAAATAAACAGAAATAATTTAATGAAATTGAGTATTATCGGAAAAACAGAATGAAATGGAATATTTCATATGTGACACATATTTTTAGCCATTCTTGATCACGTTCTTCAAATTGAAAAACAAAAACAAAAAATATTAAGTTCTTTTATTTCGTTTAAAATGATAAAATTACTGGGAAGGAAAAAAATCGCTAATATTTCCTACGGAAGCTTTTGTCTGTTTTTTTTTTCGAATAAATAATTACAGAAAAAGAAGATTGAAAGGATATGCATAAGCGAAATGGTTTGGTTTTATCAAAAGGAAATAATTAAGGCAAAACTTTCTTTTCCAAAAGAAAAATAATTTCACGTGCATAATTATTTAGTTAGAATTTTCTTTAAGCACTTTTTTATTTTATTTTTTGACCACGAGTATTGGCAAAAGTTTAAAATGCATTGTTATTTTCAAAGAAAAGTTCGTAGAATATTTAATCTAACTATCAATGGATGTTAAATAATGTATTTATATATATACAACCTGTGGCCAGAAAGTTCGGTGAAGGAGCCTGTAGAGGTCGCTGCTGTACTAGTAGACTATCAACGCGCCGCGCGTGGTGAAGGTCAATATCTGTTTGAACGTTTGGCAAGGTTCCAAGTGCGTTTACTCCCTGTTACGTTAAACGCCGAGCGTGAAAGGTGTATTGTGTATTGTCGCGGTAAACAAATTGGATCAGAGAATAAACATGTTGTTTTGTTTCAAACTTCGAAAATCGGCAAAAGAAACTCACGAAATGCTCAAAGAAGTTTATAAAGATGAACCGTCACATCAAAGAGTGTTTATGAATGGTTTAAGCGTTTCCGGGAAGGCCAGACCAGCTTGAAAGATACTGCCCGGCCACACACCGCCTTGGTTCTATGGCAGTTCCTGGCCGCGAAGGGAGTTATGACACTTGATCACCCCCCCCCCCCACTTATTCACCTAATTTGGCACCTGCAGACTTCTTCCTCTTCCCCAGATTGAAGTCAGCCCTGAAGGGAAAGAGATTTACGGACATCACTGACATTCAACGGAACGTGACGGCCGAGCTGAAAGCCATTCAGAAAGAACTGTTTTACATGCGTTTCCAGGACTTATATACTCGTTTCCAACAGTGCATTACCATCCATGGAGATTATTTTGAACGACAGTAAATTGTATTTGATGCTGTACAATACTGTATTTGAAATAAAAATTCATTCACCGAACTTTCTGGCCACAAGTTGTATATACATATAAACAGAATTCACGAAAAGGAATGCACGGTATGTTTAATTTATCAGGGCAACACGTTTTTATAGACAGTTTCTTTCATATATTTGATATATTATAACTAAACTTTCATACATATTGTAGGTGTATGAGGCAAGCAGAGTTTGCAGAATAGCACGACATAAGACATTTATTTACAATTAAACGAAGACAAAATATATACAGCTCGTATGCGACTGAGCGCCGACATCTTTCTTAAAGTAACAACTGCTCTCGCTTCCGGAGCATCATCATCGTAACTGTACGCGCATGCGCCATATGTGCGGAGAAGAGAAAATGAACGTTGTATTCCAACAATTCCCCCCTTACAACGTGCATTTTCTTAACAAGGCATTAATTACTCTCCTATTATGCAAATTACAGAGAAACAAAATATAAAATTACAATTACAAACAGTATATACTTTAAACTTATATGGAAAAAGGATACAGAATAATAACATTGAATGTTTTTAAACACTTAGTCCTATTAAATCACAACATTTCTTATGTTTATAGGCACTTAAAGCTTTTGTTAAAATGTCAGCTGCCATATTTTCAGTTTCTAGATATTTAACTTCTATATCTCCATTCTCATATATTTCGCGCACAAAGTGATGGCGAATGTCAATATGTTTTGTGCGAGAATGATAAATTGGATTCCTTACTAATTTTTGAGCAGACTGGTTATCACAGGATATTAAAGTAGGTGCAAACACTATTTCAGGAGAAAGTTCATTTAAGAACCGTCTGAGATGTAAAGTCTCTTTAGCAACCTCTGATAAAGCCAAATATTCTGCTTCAGTCGTGGATAATGCAACAGTTCGTTGCTTTCTCGATTCCCAAGATATAGCACCACCGGCATACTTAAAAATGTATCCAGTATAGAACTTTCTATCATTGACATCTGAAGCCCAATCAGCATCAACAAATGCAACTAAGGACTTAGTATCACGTTTAAAAATCAGTCCTTGATCTTGAGTACCTCTTAGATATCTTAAAACTCTTTTTGCAGCTATCCAATGAGGTTTGCCTGGATTGTTGTTGAATTGACTTAGAAAATTCACAGCATGAGTTATATCAGGTCTAGTTGCTACAGATAAATACATAAGAGAACCAATTAGTTGACGATAAGGAATATTATTCATTTCAGACTTATCTTCTTCAGTTTTGGGACACATATCTTTAGTAAGCTTCACATTGTTATCAAAAGGTGTAGATATTGATTTTGATTCTTGCATATTAAATTTGCTCAGAATATCTTCAATATACTTCTTTTGAGTAATTTTAATACTGTCCCCGTTTTGCATAAGTTCTATGCCCAAACAATACTGTAACAAACCTAAATCTTTCATTTTAACAGATTTGGCTAATTCATCTCTAATATATTCATAATCTTGTTTACATTTATTAAGAATTATGAGATCATCAACATAAACAATGATGATAGCTTCAATTGGAGATTTAGAAAAATAAACACATTTATTAGTATTTAGTGATTCGAACTTCATTTGTTTTAATTTTTCATCTAATTTATTGAACCATTGTCGACCTGATTGTTTTAATCCGTAGAGGGATTTTTTTAATAAACAAACTTTGTCAACATTAGATTCATTTTTAAAATCTTCAGGTAAGTCCATGTATACTTCTTCAGTTAAATCACCATTTACATAAGCCATAATAAAATCTAATTGATAAGCTGTAAAACCATTTTGAATACCATAAGCGATCGCAGTTCTGATCGAACTTAATCTGGCTACAGGCGAAAAATTTTCTTCAAAATCAGTTCCAGGTTTTTGAGAACACCCTTTTGCAACTAATCTCGCTTTAAACTTTTCGATTGACCCGTCTTGTTTATATTTAGTTTTTAAAACCCATTTACTTCCTATAATTTTCTTATGTTTTGGCCTATCAACTATTTGCCATGCATTTTCTTGCATTAAATAATTAAATTCTAATTCCATTGCATCTATCTATTCATGTTTAAAAGGCCCGTTTAAAGCCTCAGAAAATTCCGGACATGAGTCAGAAAATAAATTTTCCATTACAACTTGGGATTTTTCTTCTTTTGGAATTATCATTTTAAATTCTTTCCTGGGTCTACCTTTTTTACCAGTTTTTATTTTTCTCGGCCGGCCGCGCGCTCTTGTAGGGGAAGTCAGGGGGTCGGAAATTTCATCCGATTGCATATCAACATCACTGTCGCCACAGCTGTCTGGTTCATTTTTGACGGGAGGAAATATTTCTGATTCTTGCGTAATTGTTTTATTTTCATTATTTTGAGAGAAGGGAAAAATTAATTTTATTTCACTGTTTGAAGGTAAATCGTTTTCAAATTCGATAATAAATCGGACGTCTCGGCTTATAACAATTTTTCTGGAATTCTTATTCCACAGCCTGTACGCTTTTGATTCATTTGAATATCCAACAAAAATATGCTCTTCTGATCTAGGATCAAATTTTCCTTTACTTTGTCTTTTATTTAGTACAAAACATTTTTGCCCAAATATTTAAAAATATGATAAAGTTGGCTTGATGCCAAAAAATACTTCGTAGGGTGTTTTGTTATCGCTTAAACTTCGTGAAGGACAGCTATTACGTATGTATACCGCACAATTAATAGCTTCAGCCCAAAAAGATTGTGGGAGATTGCTTTGTAATAGTAAACACCTCGCCATTTCAGCTAAAGTTTTATTGGCCCTCTCTGATGTTCCGTTCTGTTGCGGAGTTAGTGGTGAGAAAAATTCTCGTTTTATACCGCTTTCTTCGATATATTTATTAAATTCTTCTTCGAAATATTCTTTACCATTATCCGTACGAAGAATTTTTATTTTCTTTCCTACACGGTTTTCAACTGCTGCTTTGTATTTAACAAATGCATTTTTAACCTCATCTTTGGTTTTAAGAAAACTGACTTCAATGTAACGTGATTTATCGTCAATAAAAGTAACGAAATATCGCGATCCTCCGTGGGATGGAACTCTCATAGGACCACACAAATCTGAATGTATAAGAGTCAATAAATCGTCACTTTTAAAGTTTGATTCTTTAGGAAAAGAACGCACAGTTTGTTTACCTTGAATACAAATTTTACAGTCTTTAAGAGACTCATTATCACTGAAATTTAAATTTCTAACCATATTCTTTGATTTAAGTCTTTTTAAATCAGACTCATTTAAATGACCTAATTTAAGATGCCATTTTAGAAATTCACTTACCTCTGCTATCGCAGCTCTCTCGATGCTTGGGTATACGTAATATAAATCCCCATGACGGACAGCATGTACTAATGTAGAACCATTTGGCTCGATGATTTTAGCGTATCGTTCTTTAAAAATCACTGAACGATGTTGACAGCAAATTACACTTTAATTCTGGAACGCATAGAACGTTCTTAAGTGTGAGATTAGTAATTCCACTCGCGTTAGGTACTATAATGAAGACTGTTCCTATTCCTGTAATTTTCGCTGTTTGATCAACTGCAAGCTGTATAGTAGAATTCGTACGAGGATGAAACTCTGAAAATAAATTTCTATCTTTACACATATGAGATGTACACCCACTGTCCAAACACCATGCAGAAGGTTCTTGATATGCGTCATTAAATGCCATACTAGTCGGATTTTTATAATTAGTGGCTATCATCGATCCTTGATTTCCTTTATTTAAAGATGTAAGCTTTCTATCAGCTATTTTCTTTCTACATTCGGAAGCTTTGTGCCCGATTTTCGAACAATAATTGCACTTGAAATTCCGGTAACACCTTTCCAAGGAAAATTTTTTATTTGGATTCATTTTCCATTTTTCATTCTTCTTCTGTTCTTGATTATTTCTTTTATTTTCTATATAATATGCGTTTTGTGAATCTTGAGTGGATTTTCCTTTTCTAGCATCCCATTCTTCTAGCATTTTAATTTTCAAAGATTCGGGTTTAGGTAACTCATCTCTGGATTCTATAGCGCATCTAAAATTTTCGAAGTTCTCAGGAACACTATATAGAAGTAGAATTGATAATAAATCATCCGCGATTTCTATTTCCATATTTTTCCGTTTATCAACTATTTCGAAGAAAATATTTAAATGATCAGCCATCGTTTCATTTATGGACATTTTTCTAAACAGAAGTTGTTTTAACAGAGTTGCTTTCTTTGCGGGTCCCCTCGATTCATAAACATCTTTCAGCTTATTCCATACGGCACTTGCAGTCGTACAATGCTTTATATGACTCAGTTCACTAGGATTTATAGAAAGAATTATATCTGCACGAGCTTTTTGATCAGCTTGGAGCCACTTCTTTTCTTCGGCGGTTCCTTCAGCCGGTTTAATTTCTTTACCAATTACGTTATCCCAATGATCATTTTTGATTAATACAGTTTCGATTTGAAGCTTCCAGCTATCAAAATTATCTTTGCCGAGCTTCTCAATTGTCGTTACATGAGACATAATTATGCAGAAATAATGCAAATGATAAACAGAATGAAGAACAATTCTTACTTTCGATTAGGCTTAAGAGTTCCAAATCCGAATGTTCGAATTAAAAATAATTTCTCCTAATTATAGCGCAATGGAATAGCGTTTCTGGTTCCATAACCATTTGTAGGTGTATGAGGCAAGCAGAGTTTGCAGAATAGCACGACATAAGACATTTATTTACAATTAAACGAAGACAAAATATATACAGCTCGTATGCGACTGAGCGCCGACATCTTTCTTAAAGTAACAACTGCTCTCGCTTCCGGAGCATCATCATCGTAACTCAACTGCGCAGATGGCGCATGCGCCATATGTGCGGAGAAGAGAAAATGAACGTTGTATTCCAACACATATACAGAGAATCCTTTGGCGAAATATATCTCTCTGTATTCTAAAAAAGGTATCTAATGTTACTGTTGCTGCAGTAATTGAATAATTTATTGTGGCTATTTTACTTTCTCAGTGTATCCTTAAAAACTATTACATATAAAAACACAAAAACTGGTAGATTTATAGAGATATACATGATAAACACGTCGAAGCAGACAGTTTTAAAATTGAAGAATTATTTGAAGCTCTCTTTAATGTTCAAATCGACCAAGGAAGTTTATTTACAGGTTTACAAGTTTTACAGGATAGAAGTTTTATAGGATAAAACACTATGCATAGCAATTTAATAATCTTTTGAAAGCACATTCTCGACTAGATTGTGATGTACAGCGTTCAAATATTTTTCTACTTTGTCAAGTTTATGTTTTCCAATTTTGGTTTCAAATTTTCATTACTTAATTCATAGTTTGAAAATTACATTTGTATCTATTTCTGCCATATTTTAAAAAAAGTGCAAATAATAATGCTCCCAAATATTTTTTGTTTCAAAAATATACTAACATGTGAATATTAAAAAGAAAAAATACTTTACAATAATCAATTTATTATGTGCGAAAAGCGTTTACTGGCGGTATAATATTACATAGAAAAACGCGAAAACTGGATTTCATTCTATTTAAAACGATTTTCTTATAGTGTCTAAATGAAAACTTTTCTTCTAAACGTCATAAAAGTCTGAGCGGGAGAGACGTTTTTTACTTAACCACATTATACAAATTTATTTTCAAATGCGTGACTGATAAATCACGAAAAAAGCAGTCAGATGACGCGACAACGATGTATTCAGCCTTGGGAATAGAAAAATCTTCCAGTCAAAGATAAATGAATGGCAACCCGATTACAGAAAATCGCCACTGATCCTGATAGCATCATTCTATGTTCTGTAATACAATTTTTTTTAAACAGAGCAAATTAGCTTATTTTTAGAGCCTGCCGTATCTGGACGAGGGATAGCAAGCGTAGATCGTAGGGGTCAGAGACCTCTAGTTAACAAATAATAACAACATTTTATATTTCTCTCTAGCAAAATATTATTAATAGTATTATTATGTTAAATTTAACAAAATAATTCTAAAAAAAGATAGTCCTAAAGGGAAGAATGCAAAGGGGTACACAAATTAAACAATCAATTACCGTCTATTAGTACCATAACTAACAAGAAGTTATTTTTCATTTTTTAACACAGAGTATAGTAAATAAATGAGAATAAACTATGGTACTACGGGAACTTATCGTAAAATAACTACCAGAACTACAATATTTAAGTAGTATAAGGCAAGCATGCAAATACGTTATTTTTTTAGTTGTAAATAGTTTTGTTAAAAATGTTTTCCTCCCGGAAAAAGACATGAGCATATATCAATTTATACTATCCACAATTTGAAAGAAATTTCTACAGCTTAAGATTTTAAAATGCTATATTAATAATTATAAATTAGATGCTTAAATGAGTATTATATTTTGACTATTGAATCATGCGAGGATTTCCCACTTCAGTCTAACATTTTTTGCAATATCTCATATTACTTACACATCATACGTAGTATAGGGTAAGTCTTGTAATCGTTTTGAAAATCTAAAAAAAAATTTTGACGGATTTAAACATTTCAGACACTGGAGATTCCGAAAAACATATATTTAGAAAAAATTTTTGCCGTCTGTCTGTGTGTCTGTGTGTCTGTATGACTGTAAACGCTCTATCTCCCGAACAAATCGAGATAGAGGCTTGCAATTTGGTGTGTACTTAGTATGTAATAATGGGAAGAAGCTTATTGAGCTTCAGTAACCTCGATTATCCGAAACTATTTTTTTCGAACTCTTGAAATATTCGTTCTGATAAAAGGTATATAAAAATTTTCGAAATTGTTTATTTTAAGGAGAGAATATAAAGGACAATAAAAAAAACAAATTTTGCATAAAGAATGAAGTCGGTCGTATAAGTAGTTGCCGAGATATTTATAATCATACTTTTCCACACTCTTCGATTTTTCCTGATCCTGTATTTCATTCAAATTTCCACTCAAAGATATATTTTAATTGGAAATGAAACGCTTAATCCGACGCAGTAAACCGTTAGTTAATATAATTATTAATTTTGCAGTAACAGAGCATTTAAAGTTTCTGATGTCATCAAGACACTATTTTATTCGAATTGTAATGCATTTTATAAATAGTTTACGCATGATTTATTTTCATATTTTATATTATGCATATGCATGATGGGTAAGTATTACGGTAGCCCCCAAATACTAGTTTTTTAGATGCAGGCTTAAATTTTTAAAGAAACATTAAGGATAAAAATATGTGCATACAACATTAGTCAAGCCAGGATATCATCTCATTCATTTCATCAAAGTTAAAGTAAAAATTGATCAAAAATAGCAAAAAGGCACCCGCCAGAAAAAAAAAAAAGTTATTTTACGAATTTTAAATAGATTAGAAAATGATGTCATCCGCTTCGGGAAAAAGATTAGAGAAAGAAAACTAAATTTAACGTATATAAAATACAATTTAATCTAATACAACAAAGCATAACTTTTAGGCTACACGTGAAATAGCGTTGTATTTTTTTCTTTTAAACGTTTAAATTTATATTTTGTTTTTTAATTATAAATTAAAAATAAATCCATGCGCGAAACCACACTTTACCTTTATTTTACTGTTTATTTTTTATAATCATTGCTGAACATGGTATAATGTGGTATTTTATTTTTGAAGCTGCATTGATTTTAGAAAAACCTTTCATTTCATTTATGAGAACAATGCTGGTTTAATTTTTTAATTTACTGTAGTTTTTAATCAAAACACATGCGTATGATGTGTCGACTACTCTGATTATAAGAGTCGGCGAAGTTTTGATTGCGAACGTACTTTTTACCCAATAATTGTCAATGTGCCTAAAAGTTATCAAGGCTATCTTTCTCCAACTGTCGATGAAGGAGTGTGAAAACATTGGAACTTGTGATTTTTTCCTTCGTATCGGTATCAATGCAAATTTCTACATCTGGTCAATCGATATGGCAGTATTTTAAGCACTGGCATTCGAGGGGCAAGTGGAACTTTGGATCAAGTTCTTCTCCCAGGGAAGTGCTCTTATATATGACTAGTGAAATCAACTATCCGCAGCTGAGAAGGAAGAGAATCTGTTGGTAAGGTAGATTACATTACTTTGTGCTAATTAAAATAAAGACGTTTGGTGCTCACGGACTGTCGCTTTCGTTGTTATCATAGGCGGACATCTTGAAGTTGGGGTTGAAGTAGTTTGCATAGTGGACATTCGATTTTTCTGTAGGTGCCTCGTTCAAAGTTGTAAGTGACATTTTGAGTTATATCTAATTGATATTTGAAACTTTATTTTTCTGAGTGAAGTTTTGTGGGAACTGATTTCTTTCTGGCCTGAGGAAAATTTGTAGAGCTTTTCTCAAAACCCCGCCCCTTTTAAAATTTTAATAAAAGTGACATTGGTTTTATACATCTTCTGCTTATTTCCGACTAGCTAGTATTGCTCACTATCAATAACAGCGACATGGCTGCTACAAACGAAGCATGAGTGTACTATGTCATAAGCCGTTTCAATAACTTTTCGAATGATACCTCATCCATTGTTGTACATTTTGATGTTGATAATAGAAATAATATATATGATAAAATGGATATTTGATGTTTTTTAGATGCTCACTAGATTTATGTATGTTTGACATGCTGTTTATTTGTTGTGAATAGTTAATTTCATGTCACTTTAACGATAGTAGATTTGTAGCATTTAATATACGTATATATATATATGATTCCATTAACAATAAATCAGTTTTTAGTGACAATTTCAGAAGTCTGAAGAAATATTTTACAAGAACTGAATAATTAAAATATATTGTATTTTCATGATCCTCGTCATGTTTATTTTGATTTCACGTTGTTTCATTAACAGCAGCATAATTAATCTATGATTGCAATGAAATATGTGGAGAGATTTGATGGATTTTCAAATTCCCAGAACAATAATATAAGAAAACAGATTTTTTTTCAATTATCTCAACTAAAATAGTTATTGTAAAGATTTCTAAAAACAAAAATATATAAATATTGCACAAAATTGACTGTGATGTATAATATAATATTTTGTTAAGTTTGATTTTCAATATTCATTTTTATTTATGAGCATATGATTATAAATAGAAGCTGTGGCATTTTATTAATATAATTAGCATTCTTCTAGCCATACAATTTAGAAAATGAATTGAATCTTTTCTATTAAAGAGGCAACTCCAAATAATTGTAATATATGTATTGCGATCCACTGCGGAATATTGATCATTTGAAAGTATAGGGTAAATATGCACATTCAAACTTCCCCTTTCTCTTCAATAAATGCGCATATATCAATTTAAATTATTGACAATTTTAAGGCAATTTCTACAGTTTAAGATTAGAAGCATGCATAAGAATTATAAATTAGAATAGGTAGGGAATGTGAAGTTTGACTGTTCGTTGTTTAATGTTTATTTGTTGTGTATTGTTTTATATTAAGGCATATTGATAATTGCGTCATTTCAGTTTCCAAAATGTATGATTAATTTAATTTATTATAAACTTTAATGCCAATTTTAGAAGCTGGAAAATTACAGAAAAGTGAATGAAACTTTTAAATTGCACTTTTTTTAATTCGACTGATTTTGGTTTAATAAATCAAAATCAGCATTTATATATGACTAGTCTCTTTGAAATAAAGCCTCTGCCTGATTAAGGATTCCAGATTATTAATCAATCTGATTAATAATCTGCTAGCTTTACAGTTTGGATAACCAAATAAATATTTTGTATTAAAAAGGGAACTTCGAATAATCATAATATATCTACATAAAATATAATTTAAAAAATGAAACCATTAAAATGGATCACAGTTTGTGTAATTACTAAAATAGGTGTAAAAAAAAGTAAAAAGTTTAAAAACATTAAAACCATTTCAAGATGTTAAAAATATCCATCGGAGTCCCGAGCGCTTTCAACCAGAAAACCTGGCCATCATCAGAGGGTGGAAATGAGAAAAAATTCTGTAACGTCCGGAATGTAAGCTGTTTAAATAGTAGAAGGCGAAACCACATATGGAGAAGGGGGGGAAGGGGAATGGACTAGTCTACTGAGCGAGGTGGGTTATCCAACCCAAATTTACCATCCACATCAAGTAGATTATACCAGATTTTTGGCACGTTGTATGACAACATATCATTACACGATCTTCCACCACTTGTCAGGATTTCCACTGACTCCCTTACAATACATGTATTATAGTCGTTCATTTGCGCGATAATCTTTACTTTACTAAAATAGATATCAATTTCTGTTTTTAAATTTAACCGTGAAAGTGCAGTAGATGGCTTTCCTTTTTCTATGTCTGATTTTTTAAATCTTACACAAAGGTGAATTTTGTTCCAATTTTAGAATATTTTTCTATTTATTAAATAAATTATAATATTTATTGATTACTCTTGAAGAATACGGAAAATATGCGTGATTTTGCTACACAACTTCCCTCTCCCCTTTACTGAATGCGCACATATAAATTTGTATGGTTAACAATTTGAGAGGAATTTTGTACAGTTTATGATTACAAATATGCATGTGAATTATTGTAAAATAAATCACAATATAGAATGTTGTAATTTTAAAATTCTGTTTACTGTTGTGAATGGTTTTAATTTTATATCATATTTAAATTGGTTGCATTGCAATTTTTTATTTTTTTTTCTTCTATATATCATTTTTTATGGCAATTCCAGATGTTTCAAGATATATATTGAAAGAACTGAATCACTAAAAAATATTGCATTTTCGCATTGCTGGTCATGTTTATATTTAGATAATGTTGTTCCATCAACAACAACAGATTCATATTCAAACAAGCAGGGGAGCCTACCGCATGGCTGGAGGTCTACAAGCCCTGCTTGGGAAGTTTATTTAAAATAAAATTACAAATGAGATCTATGCCATTAGCATTTTACTTAGTAATACATTTATTAACAACAACATAATTAGTTTTTAACAGCAATGCATTATATAGCAAGAATATACATAGAAAACAAATCTTCATTCAGGCTTTAATATTAAAGTCGCGAAACAAAAATTCAGCATTGTTTTTTTTTAAAAATGTTCAAATAGAAAAATATTCTAATATTCCTAAATATCAGAACTGTTTAAATATCGTAGAAAAGTGATTACAACTTTAAAATTACATTATTTTATGAAAATAGATTTTTTGATAGCACACCAATAAAAATATTAATATATCAAGAAACGTTTCGAAACAGAGAGTCCAGCATTTAATCAATTTGGTTAATATTCTGATAGTCAAACAATTTGAAAAATCAATTAAAATTTCTCATTAAAGAGGAATCTTGGAATAGTCGTAATTTATCTGCAACAAATGAAATATTTATTGATTGTCGTATTTATTAATACTTGTATCTGCAGCAACTGGTATATTTATCGATCATTTTAGAAGTATGGGGATAAATATGCAAATTCCTTACTTCTGTTTCAAAATTTCCCCTTCCGTCTCAATAAATGTGCGCATGTAAATTTATATAACTGACAATTCGAAATGAATTTCTACAGTTTAAAATTACAACTAAGCCTAAGGCTTATAAATTAGAATCGAGGTGTAATGTGAAATTTGAAATGTTGGATTGTTCCTTTGTTGTGTATTGTTTTAATTTTAAAGTACATTAATTGTTTCATTGCACTTCCCAATATGTATAAATCCTTTGATTTCATATAAGTTTTTAATCAGAATTTTAGAAGAAGAAATATTACAAAAAAATTGTAACTTTTTAATTAAACTACTTTTCTGTCTGATTTTTTTTAAGGAAAAAAATACATTAATATATAAAGAGCAGATTTGAAATATATACACTGTCAATTATCCAATCTGGTTAGCGTTCTACTAGTCATACATTTTCAAAAATCAGTTGATGCTTACCAATTACAAAACAAAAACTCCGAATAGTTGTAATGTATCTACAACAACTGGAATATTTATTGTGCATTTGATAGTTATAGGACAATTATGCAAACTCCTTACATAATAATAAAACTTTTCCTTTCGTCTCAGTAAATGTGCACATATCGATTTATGCAATTGGTAATTCAAAAAGGAATTTCTACAATTTAAGATGAAAAATATACATAAGAGTTATAAATTGGAATAGATTCAAAATTTGAAGTTCGAAATGCTGTTTGATAGTTGTAAATTGTTATAATTTTAATGTATAACAAATCTCTCCCGGGCAAAGTCATTCTATTTCTAAAGTGTTTAAATGATTGATCGTCTTCATAAGTAAGTACAAATGTATTTGACATTAATTTGTTTTTTCTTAACACTCCTTAAAAAAATCAAAAGGTTATGAAAAACGTCTGATTGTCATAGGACAATTTGAAATTAAAATTAAGTATTATGCATAATATACCACCGGCCTTCAGGTGGTTAAAAAAATTTTCATAGCAGTTTTGAAGGAATTTGATTCTTTCAATTTAATATCAAACGTTAACCCTCTGAGCGTCTGAGAATTTCCTGTATTTTTATAGAAATGCTTGTAAAACTAATGTTAATTTAAATTTTCTTTCACTGTTTTTAATACACTTTATATTTATTTATCTTACATATATCTTAAGATACAATTCTCTTAAAAAAAATTGTCTACAGCCGATATAAGTTGTTTTTGGGAAACGGAAAAATACGGCAAACCACTTAAAGTGAAAATCAATTTTAAAAGTATTGAATAGGGAAAACTGTGGGATGGTTCATCCACTTTTTCTAAAAGAATCATAATTTGTGTTTGAAATTGAGTAGCAACCTATTCTGCCGCATATAAAGAGATTTTTAAGGACTCTAAGTGTAATTGTTTTTTTTATATTTTACTATATAATCTTTTTGTTTGGCTTAGGGTGTAGTTCTTTACATTATATGTAATTCATGTTGTATAGTTATTGAAATAAATTACTGAATTATCATTAATTTTGTTGGTAAGACATTTTTGGTAAACATGAAATATTTTAATATTATTTTCTTAATTTTTTAGAAATTAAAAACCATTCCATAAAAATGATATTTTAAGCAAATGAAATTGTCTTTTTACACTCTGTTATTTAATTAAACATGGTTTTTGTATGTAAAGAGATAAAATGGTAATCGATTACCCACTCATTATCTGATATGCTAGAACTTTACAAAATTTTTTACATAGGTGTGACAATACAACATTTTAATATTTTTAAGTCTTAATTATAAATTAAAATAATTTTTAGGGATTTATCCGATCGTCGACCGCAGGTGACAAATCTAAAACAATTTAATAAATTCCAGTATAATCGATAAAACAGAATGGGGAAAAAAATAATAACAAGAATAAAGAACTCGTTGACACACTTTTTCAGTCTTCATACAATGTGATCTATGATTTTCTTTTTTAAATGTTTTCCTAAAATTTATTTTATTATTTAGAAAAAGAAGAAATTTCTCGGACAAAAATACACCTCTGTAATTTTTCTGGTGAAAGGTTTTATGTGTGAAATTTTCAAATATAAATGATAGAAACAGAGATTTTAAACGGAATTGAACAAGAAAGATGGTACGGAATTATCAAGAAGAAGCAATTAAGGAAAAAAAAACTTTTTTCAAAAGCTAATAATGTCATGTGAATATTTATATAATTAGAATTTTGTTTCTGTACACTTCATATAATTTTCCTGAATTGCAATTTACAAAAAAAAAAAAAAAAAAAAAAAAAAAAAAAAATGCTTTCTCAATTTGAAAGTAAATCCCGTAGATTAGTGTTAAATAAAAAAGTTAAAAAACAAGTAATTTGTGAAAAAACAAAATAAGAACGATTTCAAGTGACTTTTTAATTCACAATTGTGTAAAAATACTAATGTTATAAACATTGCCTATTTTTCTTAATCAATTTACGCGCTAGTTAGAATGTTTTGTGAGAATAATTTGGAGAGAAAGGAAATTATTTGCAGCAATTATTGTGTTTCCCACATTTAATTTATACTGTATTGTTCCTCGTAGAGCATCTTTATAAATATGAGAGTTGCGACATGCGCAATCTCAATTGAATGCTTTGTCCAAACTGCAACCCATATTAAAGAACATAGAAATATTCTCCACAAGTTCGACTACAGGTGTGAGACAAGTCAACAGATATAAGCTTGGGAATTACGAACAGGATGGCCAATTGTTTTCTCAAAGTCATCTGGACTAATCTAATTTCATTGCTAGTATGTCGCCGCTATTTTAGTTTTTAAAGGCCCTCTAATATCGGGTATAGTCTACGCTTAACTGGAGAAGACAAACCTATAATAATTTTTTAATACTTCCCTGTAAAAATAATATGCACTATTTTTAGCATCAGACTTTCTCTGGTGTACATACTGTTCATAGTATAAACTGTTACAGTTGTTGAGAAAATTAGACGCTTATGAGTGATCCAAAACACACAAAGCAAATAAAAAATTAATATAAAAAAATATAGACAGCAACAAAGCTGCATAGGTCAAATGGTGATTTAACGGCCACCCCAAACTATAATATGCTGGTTGATGTGTTAAACGTATTTAATCTAGCGTTTAAATGTTCCCTGTGGTAGCTTTCGTTATTGGGTCTGCTACCGCTTTTGAAGGAAGGAAAGGAGGAGATGGACGATTCCGCCTGTTCAGCGAGTGACAGCGGTCAGCAATATACGGTTTGGAGATAAAGACACAGAAAGTCATAAAATATTTTTAGTGTAGTAAATAAAAAAAAAATTTTGACAATAAATTACTACCAGAATAGCATCACATTTCGCCGACAGTCAGAACTGTAGCTATACCAAAGCTGCTGTGTATGAATTTATAAACGATCATGTGACAGAAATCTCAACAAAAATCATTTTCAGCAGAGTATTTTTACAGATCTAACAGCTATTTTTAGTAACAGCATCCGTCATTTGTATCCGATCAGTTGTGTTCCTAATTGTATTTTGAACTATGCTGTGTTGCTATATAAACCAGGGTTTCCCTTTTGGATGCTTTTTTTAATCAGTAATTTTGAATTAATTCCAGAAATTTCGAATAGTACTTTTTTATATTTTTAATGACAGACATTTCGTGATTATTTAAAATATAAATTATTCTTTCGGAATTTTCTGTATGAATATAGATTTTCTGAGCAAAAAAGGACGCCAAACATAAGATTCTGGTTCAAACTGTTGATACAACTAAAACACTACTTTTTCTAGCTCCATATGTTTGCGTTTTCTTTTCTTTTTTATACTGTTTGCTTATTACGTTTTCTCTTTATTATACCTGAAAAAAGTTTAAAAAGTCAAAAATTAAAAAAATATATTCAAGTATTCATGTATTTTTGTTATAACTTGTAAAAAAAAAAAAATCGTTTAATTTTTTATGTATAGTTTGTAGAGAAATTATTTTCCTTTACAGAACGAAAAAAAAGTAATTTTGTTAAATTGTTCAAAAATCATCTAGGCAAGCCTGCTGAAAAATAGTATTTCGAGATAATTGTGTTTAAAGTTTTGCTTTCGCAAGTATCACCGCTGTGCGCGGCTCAATGACTACGGCTCGTACGACCGTACTTTTAGAAAAATTTCATATCGAACCAACTGTACAAAATAATTAAAGGTTCAAACAATAATATATATATATATATATAATAATAAATATATTTATTCGGTAATTCAAACCTTCGTGGGTCCGCTAAGGAAGCATATTTATTTATATATATATTAAATAAACACAATAATATATTTACTCTCAAGTTTTACTCTCAAAAACTCTATTATTAGGGGGAGTATGTTATATTTCACAATTGTTTGTATCTAATTTAAACGCATACTCTGTAGAAAAATTGTATTTCGTGCAAAGTATTCTTTTGAATATTATTTATTGTTGTAATAGAGCCAAAATGGAAAAAAATAGTCTTGCATTCAAAATACGTAACATATGGAAAAATAAAAACAAATTTGAAGCATTTAATGTTTTTATACATAATATAAAGAATATTATAATAAAAAATAATTTTTTATGGAATTCTTTGTTGGAAATATATTCAATTTAAACTGTTTGCAATGCTATTATTGTGTAAATTAAAAAACACGTCTAACAAATTTCGTTTGATATAATATTGCTTTTAGAGTAATACCAAACAAGTAATAAGTTTGAATTATTATATTCCGAAAAAAAAATCTTATCTTGGATTCTATTGCAAACATTATAACTAATGTAGTATCTGTGCAGACACTACTTTTTTTTAAATTACAAAATTTACCTTTTTATTTAATAATAATTTCCATTTTTTTTCTCAAATTATATTATGTTTGATCACAATAACTAATTAAATCTATCATCTAGTTTAAACGTTTCTAAAAATTCACATCCTAAACTTCTTAAGAAGACGTGTCTCTTATCTTCTTCATTATAAGCTTATTCACATGCATGAGAATATGTTAACTTTCCCACGCAACATCTTTTATTTATATTTCTGCTTATTTTTTATTCATAGACTAAAATATATTTCAACACGATGTATATATATAGTTTGTTTAAGCAAAAAGGTAAGTACATTCTAAAGAAAATTATCACCATATAAAAATGTTTTACTATAAATTTAAATATTTGATGTATAAAATATAAAATAATAAAGTAGGTGTAATGAAAATATCAGCAGCAGGCCGAGAAAAGTATACTTATAAATAAATATATTATCAAAAGAAACAAAAACAGAATCATTCTTTTCTAGATTTTTTAAGTTTATTAGAAAATTTCTTAATATAAAATATATTTAATACATTTATAATGTTTATATTTTCTTCAAATAAATGGCTTAATGTTCTGCTGAAGTAGAAAATTAATAAATAAATGTACATAAATAGTGAAATCGCCTTTAATTAAATTTGAATTTTAAGTATGGGTATAACGATATATTCATATAAATAGATAATTATTATTATTATTTTTAATTTAGCGAATTCATTAGTGGTTAAGTTTAAGAAAACCAAAAGAATATTTAAATTACTCAAAATAAATATGTCAAAAGAAGGTGCATCAACAGTTTGCATTTAATTAATATATCCAAGTTTAAAAATAAACAACAAAAAGTTTCATTGAAAAAAAAAAATTTTTTAATTGAAAAATAAAATATAAAGAATGTAGTAAGCTTCGTGTGTGATTTACAAAACAAGCTACTTAAATCACATAAAATGTATTCAGATTTTTTTTTTAATGCATTAAAATAATAAATCCGGAACTTGTTTAGCTATAGGAAGATGATGCTGGACAAATATTGGTAAATATCATAACCTAGTTGTTGGTCATGTACAACACTATTTTTAGTTCATTAAATACATAAATATAAGATAGAAAAATACATTGACAAATACATTGCGCTTAAGCAAATTCAGTTGTATTTTGGCTCATTTTTGGGAGTATACTAATTTATACATTTATTGCCTTAATTATTATTTTTCAAAAAAAATATTGTTCTTACTCACAGTCGATAAAATAAAATAAAATTAAAATAAAATTTAATGAAAAATCATAGCATTGTGTACAATTAACGAAATGAAATTGATGTTGAAGTATCACTTAACCGTTTAACGGATAAAGCATTTCAATTGCTATAATGTGGAAATAAATGATTGACACCCGAAATTATGAACAAATTTATCTGTATTTATAAAAAAAGCGATATTTCACATATATAATAAATGGAAAACATTTCTATTAAAATTTTGCTGTCATTGTTGAATTTCGTAATTAAAGTTTGGTGGTTTCATAAGGAAACCAATGTCCGTTAAAAAATTAATGCCCTATGGAATTTACAGCTTTGTCTGTCAATTGTTTCTAAAATTTTGTATTTTATTGTCATACCATTAAAATAATAATAAATAAACGGTTTTTATATATTTAGCCTCATATATAACTAATCCCTCGTCTATTTTAGAATAAAATGCTTATAATTATGTTAAAAATGTTCCATTGAAAACATTTAGCTGAATACATTCTAATTTTCATTCATATATATTGTCCATATAGTAGATATTTATTTCTTAAGACAAATACTCTTTTTTATAAAAATATGAAGAATGTCTTATAACTTTTCTATTGAATAACAATAAATTCAGCTAAATAGCTATATTAAATATACTTCTAATGGAATTTTATTCTGTATGGATTCCATACGCATGGAGCATAACCTCAATTGAGGCGTAATCAAAAGTCAAGAATGTAATCATATTTGTCTACATCCTAAAAAAAATAATAATCTTTCCACTTTGTCAATAGAAATGAAATTGCTTTTCTTAGTCATGCTGTCACATTTTTTCCTATGAATCTTTTTGTACCTACTCAAATCAGGAAATAAAAAAATTACAAAACTGTAACCATAAGAAAATAGATATAAAAGCATTAAAAACAAAATAATTTTTAAGGATTGTTGTATTTTAAGGGCAAACAATAAATTTGTCAAAATGAAACGGATTTTCACAAATTTCTTCATTTGTGTTAAATTCTAATAGACAGATACTCTTTTCCGCTGCTGCGATAGGTGACTGTGAAGTTCGAAAATTCCACAGGAAAGAATTTGCACTTTTGGACCAATAATTTTCATTTTGGTTCTCCGGAAGAGACCCCCCCAGGACAATTTCGAATTCATCCCTGGTTTCCTATATCCCCTAAATCTATGTCTGCATCACGTCACTGTTCTAGTGAGTACATGGAGAGTTATGTAAATCCAAACATTCTAAATACAGTACTGTCAATAATGAAACAAAACATTTGTTCAAAAGTTCCACAATTTTCTCAAAATCATTGTCGAAGCATTAAAAACATTTTTATTTGAAGTCAAGCAACATTGTCATAATCAGTGTTGCCAGATCGGGGAATTTTTTAATTAGGATTATTTGACTATCACCACTTTTTTAGAATAATATAATTCGCCTTATTTTTCAGACTTTTTAATCTATTTTTAATTAGGCCGAATATTTCTATTTCAAAAAAGTGGTGACAGTCAAACAATCTGAATTAAAAAAGTCCCCAATCTGGCAACACTGGTCATAATGCACATTACATAAACCTAATAACATAAAAAATCTACTTTCGGAAATACATGACAATATTCAAAATCTATTCATTTTTTTCCTTTTGAATTTTAAACACTTCACATATCAAAACATAACGAAACCAAATTTTTTTCATTTTCTTTTGAAACTTTATCTACATTGTGTGGTATTTAAAGAAATCATACTCATATTCTTAAAACTCCTAACATAACTACTATCAGTGCAATAACGCTAATACACATAAATTTACGCATATTTTGTGCTTACAAGCCTACAAAGAAACTGTCAGTTTCAGCATTTGTCATAATGACATAGGTGCTATTTTTCTGACAAAATTTATTTCATGATAATTATCTTTTCAATTTGCTATGTTTTATTTAATATGTTCGGTTGTTATAAGAAAATTTAGTTTACCCAAAATAAATAACATTAATCATCGTATACTTTCTTTTAATTTTTAGCCCTTTGATTGCTATCGTGTAAATAGAATAATTAATATTTCCGCTAACTGTGACAAAACATTTCTTGTAAATACAACAGATAATTATTGTTGTTATTTTCAAATTTTTGACACGTTTTTATTAGCGTTTAATTTTTTCGATGTTGTTGTCGTACATGTCTTCTTATGTTTGTTTTAATGTTTTCATTATTTTACCCTGCTTTCAATTTTTTATTTTACTTCTAAAACTCAGTTTTTAAAAACTACAATGTCCGGAACAGTACTGTTATAAAAATAATAATAATACAAATCATTTCACAAAATAATAATATTTCCTGGGCATGAATACATACATCAGGACATATTTTTATATTGTGTAATGTCTTAAATTATTTAAATATTCCTGATTTTCATTTAATCATATACCAGCATTTTCAAAATGTAATATATCAGCATTTTTATATTAGCATTTCCATTAAATTTTATACATAATCCAGTAAAAAAAAAAAAAAAAAAAAAAAAAAAACATGGTAATCTGAGATTAAGTAATGTTTTCATCATTTTAATTTTGAATAAAGGACTGCTTGATTGAAAATAGTTATTCCTTAGACCAGCGCTTCCCAACCTTTTTTCTTTCACATACCCCTTGTTTAGGCTTTTCATTTCGAGAAGTACCCTCTCCCCCATCTATCATAAACACCCACCACCTTCCTCTCCTTCCACCGCAAAGTATTAAAATTTTCATCTCTGGTGAATGAAAATCCATGTTTCAAAAAATATTCATCATTATATTTTCTAATTTTCTATTCTTTAAAAGAGCACTGATATTTTCAGTTTTATTTAAAATTTTAGGTTTATCAGTTATCAAAACAGTCCTATTAACAGCTACGCTCTTCTTAATTCTAAAAAATCAGATTGGTTCTAAGAACTTGTAACTCCCAAATCATCAGGTTAACATTCAATCGCAGTCGTTAAGTGTTCCGGATTTCAAGGAGTTATCCATCTTAAACATAAAACCAAACCATTCAAATAATAAGTAAATACTTCAAATTAAATACTCTTTAAAAGGAAGGAAGTTTTCCACTTAATATATGTTAGTGATATAACTCCGCCTATTCGAAAGCAAAAATTACGGTCGCCTGCTTTTCAACACGTTTTAGAATAAAACATTAAAACTAGAAGCTCTGGCGTAATTTAGGCATTTTGCAATTACTATTAAAAACGAAACAATAAGAAAAAGCGTTGGGAAAAAACATAGTATAATGGTCAATGGCAGTTTTCGCGAAGATTGGGGAATATAAGTAATCAGGCAATATGATTAGACTGGGCAAGGCTCGTGAATTGAATTGTCAATGAATTATTATGCGTAGTAGGCATTTAGTCTCATTTTGAGTGTAATATATTGGAGCTATATATGAGACTAACTTTGTAATCCAAAACTATCAACCTTCTTAATGTGTTTTCAGCTAAGCCGTTTTTGTGAATTCCGCCATTTTCGATATTATTTTCACGTACCCCCAGCAGGTTCGCCACGTACGCCAGGTTGGGAACCGCTGCCTTAGACAATGAAAGTGACAGATTATATTAAAACTTCCGAGCCAAAATTTCATATGCATTCTGTGTAATAACCAACACATGACTGGAATACTAAGTATTTGTTACAATATTCTTCAAATGTTTTAAATTGTAAAAACAAAATTCTATCGAAATAATTTGGGAATTCTTCAAAGTAAAATATTTTCTTAAATATAACAGTTAAACACAGAGTGACTCAGCACCAGTGCACTGTGAAACAAATACTAATAACGTTAATTGGGAGTTCAATTTCTGTATTTTTACGGATTTTTTCTTCCGATGAAATGGTTTCATGAATTTGTCAGGAGGTAGCAAATATGGATTTAAGCAGCACTGATTTAGGTCCTCCACGATTCGCAATGTAGTTTACACTACATATGAGTCACTGCCCTGATTACAGTGATATCATCCAATTTTGCTCGAAATAAAGTAAGTGTGTGGAAAATTTTATATACATCTTCTTTATTGTTGAAGTCATGAACAAAAATTCCGGTTAGTGTTCGAATGAGACACCGTGTATTTGTGACTGAGTAAGTAAAATGAGACCAAGTTTTAACTATACAGAAAGGGTTATTGTAGTATGCTTCATCACAAAATAAAGTTTGCTGACGAAATTGGTACCCAATCACTATTGATAAAAGGTTTTCGACTGGACTAATATATTTTTAATAAGTGATTACATAAATATTTGAAAAAATAAAATGTTTATTTTTTGTGATACCAGTCAAGGTGTTCCATGCTGTATTTATTAAGATTATATTAGAAAATGATAAAATTATTATTTTCCTTAACGTTATATTTTTAAATAAAATTTTATATTTTAAAATTTGCATTTATATCAAAAGGTCGATTTCTTGAAACTGTATTAATTTTGAGAACTATTTTTTTCTGACTAGTAATATTATCCATTTTAAATGGCAGATTTTTGCGATTAAATAAGGCAAAAATTTCTATTTGAAAAATTGTGTTAAAAAATGATAGGACTTTTTCCTCCCTGGTATTTGCTTCAGAATAATCAATACATTCTACGAAAAGCTCATTAAAATGTTAGAAGTGAAGCTTTTGATCAAACTTATATAAATATGCTTTACAAAAGATACATTAGCTTTCCAATTATGCGACTTTATTGAAACTGTCTTCATGTAAGTGAACCTAAATTAATATTTGTAGTTCACGAAATGCACCGTAATAACTGCTTCCTATCTAAATAATTCTGATTAGAATTCTGGTTGTCGTGCAGCTTAGAATATCAATTGAAACATTCCCATTAGAAAAGAATACTTGAATAAATGTAGCACAGTCAGAACTATTTGAACCCTTATTTATCCTGTAGGAAATATCGAAGAAAACTCAATGCATTTTCTTATTTCAATTACAAATCACATTATTTTGGTTGAATAACTGTACACATATTCTTGTATAAATGTGACAGACAGAAAAAGATTTATCCACTTTAGTTACTAAGTACAAATTATAATTAGAAACCAGATGCACTTTAGTAAAATGTAATGATTTTCGCTTGTTCGAGATTTTAGTTTACTATTTTTGTAGTCTGATTATAATTTGTTTTATTTTAATTTCTAACGTCCAACAACATTCCACTTGTTAACAATATTTTTAGCTAACTCTGATTATTATTAGTTACAATAAGATTTTAAATATTATTAATAAAAAACAAAATCGCATACCAACAATTATTTACAATTTTGCCAACACTGTTAAATATTTGCAGCAAACTGTCCAGTCATTTGACCGTTTTTTTTAGAAAACGGTTACATAACCGTAATTTAACACTATTCTAACCATAATATGTGGAATAATATGGTCAAAATAGTGCTTAACTACGGTTATATAACAGTTTTCTGTAAAAAAAGGTCAAATGACTGGACAGTTTTCTGCAAATTTTTAACCGTGAAGATAATCAGAGAAAAGGAGCTCCAACCAAACGTGGGCGTGAAAACCAGAAAATGGTTCTATATTATATATGCTACAGTGGGGAAAATGCGAAAACGGATAGTAAGCAAGAAACGACCTTGCTTATGATAATTATTGTTAGTGCATAATTTGGCGATATACTGACAAATATTGCCAAGTTTGATGAGCTCGTGCAATTGAACTGGTGTACATATTTGTAAGTGTCTTGGTATGTCTGTAAATATATATCAATATACACACATGTGTCATTTTACACAACTATATCCCACAAATAATCGTTAACTTTCTCTAATTTTTATTTTTACCGTCATAACGTCATAGTCTAATGACACAATGTCAAACGTCTGTGTTAATCACGAACACTCTCTTACTTTAAAATTTAGATTTTCAAAATAAAAGTTTCGAGAACGTTATTTGTTTAATGACAATTTAATTAAAAGTTTCATAAAGAAATTACAAATACTCAATACAAAAGTTATTTTTAAGAAAAAGAAACACTTTCAGTGATTGTTCATTAGAAAATTCATTCATTGTTCATTAGAAAGAAATTACAAATACTCAATACAAAAGTTATTTTTAAGAAAAAGAAACACTTTCAGTGATTGTTCATTAACCCTTTCAGGAGAAAAGTATTGCTATTGTTAAAATGTTGAAATCATTGATTCACACCAGAATTTACAAACAAATTTATTTGAAAATAAGTAAAAGCTTTTCTTCACGTATATATATATTAAAAAAATCCAAAATGTTGGTTCTATTGAAGCATTTCGGGAATAAAGGTAAGTGGTATAAAATACGCCACTGTTCTTCAAGGGATTATAACATTACACTTATAAATATTTTTTATTTAGAGAGAACGATTTCGTACAACACAGTATTATCTGTGACAATCCCTTTATTGCTGTACACAACTATCTTTAATCCGACTGTTTGTAATATCACCCATATTTACTAGTACTGGGCGATTGTATACTAAAATATTTGATAAGTATCTGCAAAAAAAAAAAAAAAAAAAAAAAAAAAACATACACAATAGGATGGCTTTTTTAAATACATAGAATGATTTGTGTAACTTAATAACATATTAAAATCCGGATTGACCGATTTTTACGAAAATTAGATCCTAGAAAAAAAAAAAGATTCAGGAAGACAGACATACAATTTTTGGATCTTGATAAAATCTTGATCTAGTGGCAGCACTTCCATTAATTGTGATATTAGTTCGTACATTGAGTATCACTTAGATTATCTCAATATGCAGATAGGGAATTAATTTGAGCTAACTGGAATTCGAGTTATAAAGTTTAATTTTTTTTTTCTCTACAGAAAATATTCCCAAAATACACTATTTCCAACTCCATTAACTAAAATTAAATTGGCGATTTCAAAATCTTAAGTCCTCTTTCTTCGAATAGAGTTTTATTTATTTGCTTCTTTTGTTGTTGAAACACTTTCTTGAAAGTAGGTCCACATGTTTTTACAGAAATTACAAAGGTTTATCCGTTTATCACTTGCAACTCCATAATTATGGTTTATTTTAAAAACGACATTGTTAATGATCGTCTCAAGATACACTCCCTGTAGCGCGGACTTCCAAGAATGACGATATTTCCGTCCGCAATAACCGAAGTCCACATTAACTCTCTGACCCCTTAATCCGTTACTTCAACGGGCCAATCAGAAAAAAATTATATAATGCACAATTTTTTATGTAATTTTGTTTTAAAAACTCTCCAGTCAAAGAGTGAAAATGCTAATTATAAATTTCCTACATATTTCAAATACACTATTGTGAGAAATAGATGAGAATAGATGAGAAACTGGCGACTAGATATTGGTCGAAAAGAATTTGAAAAAAAAATTAACCGGTCAGACGATGTAAACGTCTGAATGATGTAAATCAATATCTTGCGGTGAATAAATTGAATCCAGATTGTGACAGAAATTAAATGGCTTACAAACTTTAATTTTTAAAAAATGTATTTTTTTTAACTTGGAAATTTTAGTTAAGAAAGTTTATGACAATTTGTTAATACAAAAGAATAAATTGCGCAGGATAAATCAAATATGGTAACACATTCTCACATTTCCATATTTTAACGTTAATTAACTTCAATTAATTTTAAACTAAGACTGTTCGTTACAATATTCAACAAATATTTGTTTAGTATGGTTTTACAGTTGAGACACACTGAAAAATTTGAGTGCCATACAATGAAAAATTTGAGTGGAATACAATGAATTTATGTTATTCATTTATACCACACGAGCAGGGAAGACCGAGCTATGCTCGGTCAAAATTAAATTTGAGTTCAAATATCATGACCCATGACCAAAATGACCCATTAATTGAATTTTCTCAAACATGTGACTTAGTCCAACAGTCTTCTCGTGCCCGAAAACCATAAGATGCAAAATTTAGTGTAAATAGTCTGAGCCATTTTTATGATAAAATAGCTTGACCCATAATGACCCATGACCAAAATGACCCACTCATCGAAATTTCTCGAACATGTGACCTAGCCTAATAGTCTTCTTGTTCCCTAAACCTGTAGGGTGCTAAATTTATTTCAAATCCTCCGAACCGTTTTTAAAATAAAATAGCTTGACCCATAATGACCCATGATCAAAATGACCCACTAATTGAATTTTCTCGAACATGTGACCTAGCCAACAGTCTTCTCGTGCTCGAAAACCATTGGATGCAAAATTTAGTGTAAATTGAGCCGCTTTTTAGATCTTGACCCACAATGACCCAGAACTGACCCACTAATCGCATTTTCTCGAACATGTGACCTAGCCCAATGATTTTCGCGTGCCCGAAACTCGTAGGATACAAATTTTAATCAAAATCGTTAGAGCCGTTTTTTAGATAAAATTAATTTGACCCGCTTTGACCCAAAAATGACCCACTAATCGAAAGTTCTCGAACATGTGACCCAGCCCAATAGTCTTTTCGTGCCCGAAAATAGTCGGATACAAAATTTCGTCAAAATCATTTGAACCGGTTTTCAGATACAATTAGCTTGCCCATGACGCGAAATGACCCAAAATGACCCACTAATAGAATTTTCTCGAACATGTGACCTAGCCCAACAGTCTTCTCGTGCCCGAAAACCATTGGTTGCAAAATTTAGTGTAAATTGAGCCGCTTTTTAGATCTTGACCCACAATGACCCAGAAATGACCCACTAATCGAATTTTCTCGGACATGTGACCTAGCCCAATGATTTTATCGTGCTCGAAACTCGTAGGACACAAAATTTAATCAAAATCGTTAGAGCCGTTTTTTAGATAAAATTAACTTGACCCGCGATGACCCAAAAATGACCCACTAATCGAAAGTTCACGAACATGTGACACAGCCCAATAGTCTTCTTGTGCCCGAAAATGGTCGGATACAAAATTTCGTCAAAATCGTTTGAACCGTTTTTTAGATACAATTTGCTAGACCATGACCCAAAATGACCCACTAATCGAATTTTCTCGAACTCGTGACCTAGCCCAATGGTTTTCTGGTGCCCCAAAACGGTAGGACACAAAATTTCGTCAAAATCGTTAGAGCCGTTTTTAAGATAATTTTTGCATATATATATAACCACACACAAGATTTGCTCGTATTAGAATATACGAGCAGGGAAGACCGAGCTATGCTCGTCAAAATTAAATTTGAGTTCAAATATCATGACTCATGACCAAAATGACGACTAATTGAAATTTCTCGAACATGTGACTTAGCCCAACAGTCTTCTCGTGCCGGAAAACCATAGGATGCAAAATTTAGTGTAAATTGAGCCGCCTTTTAGATATTGACCCACAATGACCCAGAAATGACCCACTAATCGAATTTTCTCGAACATGTGACCTAGTCTAATGATTTTCGCGTGCCCGAAACTCGTAAAATACAAAATTTAATCAAAATCGTTAGAGCCGTTTTTTAGATAAAATTAATTTGACCCGCTTTGAAACAAAAATGACCCCCTAATCGAAAGTTCTCGAACATGTGACCCAGCCCAATAGTCTTCTCGTGCCCGAAAATATTCGGATACAAAATTTCGTCAAAATCGTTTGGACCGTTTTTTAGATACAATTAGCTTGACCATGACCCAAAATGACCCACTAATTGAATTTTCTCGAACATGTGACCTAGCCCAACAGTCTTCTCGTGCCCGGAAACCATTGGATGCAAAATTTAATCAAAATCGTTAGAGCCGTTTTTTAGATAAAATTAATTTGACCCGCGTTGACCCAAAAATGACCCACTAATCGAAAGTTCTCGAACATGTGACCCAGCCCAATTGACTTCTCATGCCCGAAAATGGTCGGATACAAAATTTTGTCAAAATCGTTTGAACCGTTTTTTAGATACAATTAGCTTGACCATGACCCAAAATGACCCAAAATGACCCAGTAATTGAATTTTCTCGAACATGTGACCTAGCCCAACAGTCTTCTCGTGCCCGAAAACCATTGGATGCAAAATTTAGTGTAAATTGTGCCGCTTTTTAGATCTTGACCCACAATGACCCAGAAATGACCCACTAATCGAATTTTCTCGGACATGCGACCTAGCCCAATGCTTTTATCGTGCTCGAAACTCGTAGGACACAAAATTTAATCAAAATCGTTAGAGCCGTTTTTTAGATAAAATTAATTTGACCCGCGTTGACCCAAAAATGACCCACTAATCGAAAGTTCTCGAACATGTGACCCAGCCCAATTGACTTCTCATGCCCGAAAATGGTCGGATCCAAAATTTCGTCAAAATCGTTTGAACCGTGTTTTAGAAACAATTAGCTAGACCATGACCCAAAATGACCCACTAATCGAATTTTCTCGAGCATGTGACCTAGCCCAATGGTTTTCTGGTGCCCCAAAACGGTTGGATACGAAATTTCGTCAAAATCGTTAGAGCCGTTTTTAAGATAATTTTTGCATATATATATATATATATATATATATATATATATATATATATATATATATAACCACCCACAAGATTTGCTCGTATTAGAATATATGATGATACATTTATCGTTAATTCAAGATTTATTTTTTACTAGTGTATTGTCACCAATAACATTATATAGGAATGGAATAAATGATTTTTTTACAGTAGTATTGAAGACTAATCGAATTATTATATTTTACTCAAGGATTTCGTTTTGTTATGGACATAAAATAATATTGAGTTGAAGCCCCGAAAGTTTTTGCTGTATTCTACTTCATTCAGTACAGAAGGTTCGCGTGACAGCATCAGAACATACTCTCTTAAAATGCTAGGCCTACGCACTGACACAGAAATAGCGGGCGTTGTAGGCAATTTTCTTTTAGTTTTGTACGGTCTCTTGCATTTGAATATCAGTATTTTCTAAAAGTACGGTATGCCTTAATTAATATTAGAAACAAAAGGTCAATGATGCTTTTAGAAATGAATGGAATTTAAATTGAAGGGACTGTGCAAAAACTAAAAGAAATACACTTACAACATTCGCCATTTTTTTTTCTCAGCGCGTGGGTGTTTATATTCAGAGGACCTTGATTGCTCAGCGTACTAGTACTAACACGCGTACCGTAGTTTGAGAAATCCTGTCTTATGGCATATTTGGAATATATCATTGAATTAATGTTTTTCTTTGACTGTTAGGAAACCGTGCCAGTTGGAAACAGCACAGTAACAAAAATTAAATTTCATGACACACCATCAAAAGTATAAAATTAAATTTTATGTACTAAGCAAAAAGTTAACGGCAAATTGATTCGTGATTGCTTTTACATTCCATGTATCTGACATAGGCAAAGCCATTAAATAATAAGCCCAGTCAGATAAATGGGAAACTTTTCGCAAGTTGAAAATAGCGCCATCTAGCGATTGGGAGTGCTGCATTCGGCACCAAGAATATTTTAATAAAATTTTGCTTCTAAAATTAAAGCTTAAAATAAGGAGTTCATATTTTCTAAGAAAGTCGTTTGTAAATTCCGGTGTCAGTCAGTAATTTCACATTTTACGAACATAATTTGTCTGTGCCGGAAAGGGTTAATTGCATAGTGATGTAAATTTCCATCACTTTTTATTTAACTTTTAATAAATAAATCAACTTCTTCGCCACCACTATATTTATATAGAAATATTAATCCAGTAAATGTCCACAATTTTTTTTTTCATTATAGTTTTAGCTTTAATGTAAAAGATCCCAATAATTAGCAAGCTCTTAAAGGAAGTGCAAAAACAAAACATCGATAAAAATCGTATAAAATATCGATATAAGTAAATCGTATATTTTTTCTGCGACCCACTTCTGTTTTGTCCTCCTTCCGCAGCAGAGGTTTGGCGCTAGTGTGTCGCTAACAAATTTAACACTATCTGACTGGGCTTATTATTTAATGGCTTTGGACATAGGTGTAAATATCTGGATTCATACTGTTTTAATTTTTAAGTACTATTAACTTCAAATAGTAATTTTCGCCTTTGTTAATCGCAGTTTTCTGACAACAACTATTGAAAAAGTTACTTTAAAAAATGTTGGTACAAAACCTGAAAATAATTGCTCGCAGGAATTCCGGCTGTGCGAATTAAATGGGTTAAGCTTACACCCCAACTTATTAGTAACCTTCGGTGAAATGTGAGTTAACATACACAGTTAAATGTATCAAACATGAATTTTTATTCTTCTTATAAATAAAATCAAATAAGTTCTGAACAGTGCTAAAGTGTGTAGGCAGTTTTGAGGGGCTCCCGGTAGTCATCTCTTTACGCCAAGTGAAAAGCTGAGAATCTTGCGAATAGGTGGATCCATTGGGAGATACTTTAACAGTAGTTTATGTAGAAACTTTAATTAAATCAATAAAGGTACATAATTTTTTTGGTGTGAAACGTGCGTTACCTGTCAATTTAAACATATTTTACGGAAAAACAGTTGGAGGTTGCCAAGTATGGTTAAGCGTCTTAATGATTTTGATAGGTGCTTCTTATATCTTCCTTTCTCGAATGAGCAATTACATTTAATGAAGTTAATTTAACTCATTTAATATGGCATATTGAAAAGTATTGTTGGAGATAAACAATCAACATGGCACATTTTTTAATTTCTTCATTTAAGTTTAATTTATTGTAATTAATAATGTTTTTTTTTATTTTAGCAATCTTTTTCTTTGTTTTTTTCTAAAGTTTTTTTTTAAATATCTTCTTTAATTTTTATTTTCCATCCATAAATATGGATATCATTTTAAAGCATTTAAATAGTTAAATTTCAATATTTTATTTATTTTTCCATTAATATAATTTTCTAAATTTTATTCCACATTATTATTTTGGATCAGCGGGTATTTGCAATTTTCACCCTAGCAACAGCAACTCTTGATATTCACCAAAGTTCAAAGGAATGTACGGGTCGTTTTGGGAAAGGTGACCTCATGATAGCGTCACGTATGCATTCTCAATGTCACTTTTACAGAGAGTGACCACTGCAGAAATTGACCCAGCCAATCTCTGAGGAACGAGAGGGGCGGCAAAAACTGCCCCCCAGTGGAGGAGGTAAGCTTCCCTCTGAAAAGCCTTGAGTTTTTCCTGAATTTGTGAAAAGTGCAACAGCTCTGAAAAAACGTCCAAGAAAATAGAAAGTTCGGGTCGGGGCGACGCAGCCCTAAAGCCTGGATGGAGTTTTCTTCAGCTTCAGTATGGGTGAGCCATTTTTTTTTAAAGAATAAGATTCTCGTGCCCGGCTGGTCCATTTTAATTTAATTTTATATTTTTATGTGACAGTAACTTTAGGCCTCATTCTTTTATTCTCAAATTTATCATTTTTTTAACTATTATTTTATCAAAACTTTAAATAATTATTTTCAAGGCAACATTGTGCCCATATTCATTAATAGTTTATTTTTAAATTTTATTCTCACCTCTTCCACAATGTCTCCAAAATAATAATAATAATTATCTGGAATGTAAAAAAATTCTAGTATTCATCATTTTGAAAACAATGTAGTTCCATGGTGACTGTGTAAAATTCAAGTCTGTACATTTTTTTAAATATAACCATACAAATAAATCACGAATTTTAATTGTAATTTTGACTTTTGTGAAATTCTTTAAAAACGTTTGTTTGTGTAATTATTTTAAATACTTAACGGTATTTCAGGTATTTAAATTAACAAAAAAACTGTATTGATATGAACCATTAAGATTTTGTATTTATGTGTCTATGTTCTCTTTCAGAGTCGCGAGAACCATTTTTAGCAATTCAACTCTAACTATCTTCCTCTTAATTAAAATAAAAAGTTATTATTTTGTAAAATTTTAGGATGCTCTTTTTCCATTTTTTTTCTTTCTTTCTTTGTAATTGTATGCATTAAGTGCATTCCCTTTCCTTTTGTAATTTTTTTTTATTATTATTCTGCGGTCACAGATATTCTAGATCAGCGTTAAAAAAATATCGAACCGGAGCTTGCTTATTTTTTTTTATCGTCTTCACAACGCGGCGATTAAGCAATAAAGCTCTTCTAAATTGTACTAACCACTATTCCTTCTCTTTTAACATCTTGTGATACCTTGTAGGGAATTAACACCCAAAATCTTTCCAACATTGTATTTGGTCTGGTGCCGTGACCAGGATTTGGTTTTGATTATCTGTGTTCTTCTTTAATTGTAGCAAATTTAATACTGGTTTATTATATTTTTTCTTTCCTATTTTTTTCCCTAATTATATATATTTCACGATTTTTTTTTCTTTCTATTAATTTATTTTGTAGTTAACTATCATTATAATAAAATTCAGCTAAAAAAAAAAAAAAATCATATATATGTGTATGGTATATAATATATATGTACATAGAGGAGACATTGGTGGAAGTTTATTTTATTTTATTATTTTTCCCCTTGGTGTGAACTGAAAGCTACAAAATATTTTGAATATGAAATTTGAATATTTAAAGTTGTGTTTTAAATTTATTGCTAGTAATAATAATAATTTAAAAAAATGTCTAATAATTGATGCGATGGACTAGATATTATTGTGTCACCAATGTAATATATACCAATGATTTTTAATTTTAAAATTGAGATTTCTAATTGTTATGGTTTCTTACTTAAAAGATAATTAAATTCCAATATAGTATATCTAAATCTATTACATCTAATATTATTCAGAAAATTTTTTGAAAATACTTTTAAAAAAAAATGTATTTATACACCTTCAAAGGATTACAAAAAACAATGTAAAATAGAATTAAAAAAAAAAATAAAAAAAAAAAAAAAAGTAAAAAAAAAAAAAAGAAGTAAATAAATAACAAATGCTTTATATACATGATTTTCTAACATAATTTTATAACTAATAATACTATGATCATTGTTGATTATTAATCTGAATATTATAAAAAAAAAAAAAAAAAAAAAAAAGTAAAAAAAAAAAAAAGAAGAAGTAAATAAATAACAAATGCTTTATATACATGATTTTCTAACATAATTTTATAACTAATAATACTATGATCATTGTTGTTTATTAATCTGAATATTATATAAAAAAAAAAAAAAAAAAAAAAAAAGAAAAAGAAAATGACTATGGAGGTAATGCAATGTTTCAATCAACCGTTCACCACGACAATGTTATGGTTGTTATTTTTAAAAGTTATGATATATTATTATATATTGCAATGTGTTGAGCACTGTCTTATGGTCCTGTATACTTAAAGATGAATTAAATGTGGTGACTATTTAATGTATTATATATAATAATAATGTATATCTAAAAAGAAGTTTCATCATATCGTAAGGTAAATTAAATAATCAAAATGAAACGACAATTGCTCAATAGAAATAATTTGTTGTCAAATAATAATACACTCAAATGTCATTGAAAATTTATATATTTATCATTATTTACAATGAGATAAAATCTATGTTTCATGTTCATGAGTTATTATTTGCATAATTTTCCTGAAATTTTATTTCATATATGTTTTTCAATAAAAATTGATTTATTTTAAATTAATTAAAAAAAAAAGAATATTGAATAAAATATTTAAAATAAATTATGGAAATTAGTCACAATGAGTTGATAAATATGCATTTTAATAATAATAATAGTGAAATGCTGCCAGCATACAATAAATAAATACATGTAAAAAAAAAAAAAAAAAAAAAAAAAAAAAAAAAAAAAAAAAAAAAATGAAAGATAGAAATAGAAAATAGAAAATTAATTTTCACGGAAAAGTGTAATTTATTTCCAAGTTTATTGAAGTTCTATTCCTTCATGCACTGCTCGCAGGAAAATATTTTTAGGCATAACCAAAAAATAAAGTCAAAAATAAATAAATATGTATATATTTTTTTCTTTTCCTTTTTCCATTTTGGCTCATCAAAATTATTGTTTACCATTAACACTGTACACAAAATTTAGTGCTTTTATGGAAGACACTGCATGCTTTTGTTCATTTTTTGCCTTATTGTGTACTTTCAGTGTACGCCTTTTCTACAAGTTAAGAAATTTTAACATAAAGTGTATTTATGTAGGGAGATTATACGAATTTTTCGTTCAAATTGATGCTGTTCGCTAACTAGCGTTTTCCCCCAGTGTCTCCTAGTTCGTAGAATTAGTCAAGGTTAGGGAGTGGAGAGCAACCTTTTCCCCTCCCCCCAGCCCTCTTGTCTCTGTAAAACAGATTCTAAGTATTTGGATCACAGGGAGAACTTTTAGTATCCCCCCAGGGCCGATTTTGCTAATCGGAGGCATTTTTCATTATAGCATTCACTTGTATATATTTTTTCGCTATTTGGAACTTGCATTTTGGGTTAGAGACATTCGAGGCAGGCTATGTGTAAACCTATTGAATGTACTTTTATTTATTTTTTTAATAAAAACGATGATAAAAATTATTGAAAAATTGTATATAGAAAATAAACAAATAATAAAAAAAAAAATGAATTTAGTATTAATGAAAAATGATTTTAAAATGAAAAAAAAAATCATCGTTATTTTTAAGTGTATTTATGTTATTGTATGTGTTTTTGTATATATTTTCGGTTTACACACGGTACGAATTTAGCATGCGAAGTTTTGTGGACACATTACATTCAAACACAGAGTTCTCATATACCAGCCATTATTTCTAGTTAATAATGCGTCAGACACAAACAATCATTACACATTGATTCACATTACACGACACATTTATTTTCGTCGACAATTCTTGTTCTTATGCTTATTTGATCTCATGATAACTGTTCAACTTGAACAAAATACATTTTTTTTTCATAGACATGAAACAACACTGAGTAAGTCACACACTAACACACAAAAATACAATAATAAATAAATTATTATTAAATAAATAAATAATAAAATGTATTTTAAATAATAAGTAAATAAATAAATAAACCATTACTTCACATTATTGAAAAATAAATAAATAAATAAGAATAAAATAAAAATAAAAATATATAAATAAATATATAAATAAATAAGAATAAAATAAAAATTTATAAATAAATAATTAAATAAATAAATAATGACTAAAATTTATACAACAGTAAATTAATATAATTTGCCATCAACTTCATATTGCATGATAGCCACCGGTTAAAAACATTGGTTCATTTTAAACATTGTAAGGCAGGCGCTTGCCTTACATTATGTTACCGCTTCGGCTCTGCGAAATGGAATTTAACTTATTCCTAGCCTATGACTGCTGGCGGTTATATAAATTGATAAGTGAATCCGTTCTGCAGAATCAAAAGTAACACACAAAATGTTTAACTAATTTTGATTTAACTAAATCTTTGCACATCATGCAAATGCTCAACAATGTTTAATATTTTTGTAATATGATGGGTAACGGTTATTTTTTTTTAGATTGCAGTTAATAATTATTTTTATATTGAAAGCAAAATAAACAAATAAAAATAAAATAATGATATTTTGAGAATCTAATTAAGAAGGATTTTAGTAAATTAAAAGTTTGTATTAAAATTACAAAATATGTTACTGGTTTAATTAGTAAAATTGTTATTTGTTTAGATGTCATTCTGTTAAACGCATGTTTGGTTCAGGGCAGCACACAACACTATATAAACACTAGGCCTTAGGGAATTGTAAACCTATACTGCGATGGAAAAATAAACCTTTTACTAAGGTAAACATTGTCGCTAAAATTATGTATAGTTTTTCTCGAGCCACTTTTTTTCATTCACATACACTACACGACTTTAGAGGAGGTACAGTGCTACCCACCCATCAGCGTTATACTCGATGAAAACACACATGTAATTGTTTCAGATTTGAACTATATTTATACATATTATAATTTTCATAAAATTTTCTATATGTTTTTTTAACCATTATTTTTTTTTAACAGGTCTTTTTATATATCTCTATTTTCTTTTGCAATATGTTATGAACTCTCTAAAATTATCTTATTGCAGCTGTTATTATTTTCTGATGTGCGTAACCAACTAATTGAATTTTCTTTTCGACTTTTTGGTCACTGAGCTTGGATTCTGATACCAGTTATTGTTTTTGATTTTTCAGTGTTCCTACTAATACTCTCTATATATTTTTAAATATGTATTCTTTAATATTTCTCTTTCGATTGTGATATTGTTAACTGAAGTGCATTGTTGGAATTTAACCTCTAATAATTGAAGCTCTGTTTATAATGTAGCAATTGAATTTCAGGTATTTTAGAAAATACTTCTTATTTAATTACCTAAATAACATAATGTCTCAATGTAATAACTTAATATTTTTCCTACCAATTCATATTCATAATATACTTATGGCATTTTGGAATCCTTCATAGGCAGTTGTTTTAAATCTAAAATATTCCTGTTTTTTCTTTAAATTCTCAAATATAAAAGTAAGTAAATAAATAAATAAAAATAGCAAAACATCATCAAAAATTGTGACAATACTCTCACATTCATACTTCTGTCAGTGATACACACTCCAAGAGAACTACCCAATCCCCAGCTACAACATTACGGCAATCCCCCCCTTCCCCCCACGCGCGCCTTTTCGCCGTGAAGATCTTCGGTCCGGCACATCCTCGGGAAGCGCGGCTAGGAGAACTTTACTCATTCCCCTAGTTTCGGTTTCAGTGTTGGTAAACAAACCTTGTTTTTTTTTTTTTCTGTCGGGCAGGGCCTGCTTGTGTTTTCTTTCATCGGTAGCGTATATGCATATTTGTCACATTTATATACAACAGTAGTAAAATAAAGTATTACTATTTAATAAGTATTAATTGGAGATTAAATAAAAAATTTAAAAAAAAGTAAAGAGTAGTTTTTCTCTATACACAAATTTGCAATATGTGAAACAGTTGCTGTCCTATATATATTTTTATATTGATTTACAGATTGTTATGTATATTTATCATTCTCTTTTGCACAAATATTGTTAATAGCAGATGTTCACACTTTGGATCCCACTTGGTTTTCGGTATTTTGTTCTAAATTTTATGCATTTTTACTCTTTCTTTCGCGAAGCCAGCGCGGGTGGAATTAAATGTAAACATATCACAGGCTCACTCACCCAAACACACACACTTTCATACATAAACAGCACACAAGATTGTGAGAATTAGTTTCCTAAACAAGTTCCAGTTTCCTTTTGCAGAGAACCAGGAGATGAAGAGGATTGAATCTACAACACAGATGTTCTGAATGAGGAGGACAGACCATGCTCAACATCCACTTCTTTCTGAACGGACAGTTCATTGTATTTTTTTTTTACCTTTTTTTTTATTGTGCAAAGAGGTGAGAGCCATGTTGGAGATAAACAATCAACATGGCACATTTTTTAATTTCTTCATTTAAGTTTAATTTATTGTAATTAATAATGTTTTTTTTTATTTTAGCAATCTTTTTCTTTGTTTTTTTCTAAAGTTTTTTTTTAAATATCTTCTTTAATTTTTATTTTCCATCCATAAATATGGATATCATTTTAAAGCATTTAAATAGTTAAATTTCAATATTTTATTTATTTTTCCATTAATATAATTTTCTAAATTTTATTCCACATTATTATTTTGGATCAGCGGGTATTTGCAATTTTCACCCTAGCAACAGCAACTCTTGATATTCACCAAAGTTCAAAGGAATGTACGGGTCGTTTTGGGAAAGGTGACCTCATGATAGCGTCACGTATGCATTCTCAATGTCACTTTTACAGAGAGTGACCACTGCAGAAATTGACCCAGCCAATCTCTGAGGAACGAGAGGGGCGGCAAAAACTGCCCCCCAGTGGAGGAGGTAAGCTTCCCTCTGAAAAGCCTTGAGTTTTTCCTGAATTTGTGAAAAGTGCAACAGCTCTGAAAAAACGTCCAAGAAAATAGAAAGTTCGGGTCGGGGCGACGCAGCCCTAAAGCCTGGATGGAGTTTTCTTCAGCTTCAGTATGGGTGAGCCATTTTTTTTTAAAGAATAAGATTCTCGTGCCCGGCTGGTCCATTTTAATTTAATTTTATATTTTTATGTGACAGTAACTTTAGGCCTCATTCTTTTATTCTCAAATTTATCATTTTTTTAACTATTATTTTATCAAAACTTTAAATAATTATTTTCAAGGCAACATTGTGCCCATATTCATTAATAGTTTATTTTTAAATTTTATTCTCACCTCTTCCACAATGTCTCCAAAATAATAATAATAATTATCTGGAATGTAAAAAAATTCTAGTATTCATCATTTTGAAAACAATGTAGTTCCATGGTGACTGTGTAAAATTCAAGTCTGTACATTTTTTTAAATATAACCATACAAATAAATCACGAATTTTAATTGTAATTTTGACTTTTGTGAAATTCTTTAAAAACGTTTGTTTGTGTAATTATTTTAAATACTTAACGGTATTTCAGGTATTTAAATTAACAAAAAAACTGTATTGATATGAACCATTAAGATTTTGTATTTATGTGTCTATGTTCTCTTTCAGAGTCGCGAGAACCATTTTTAGCAATTCAACTCTAACTATCTTCCTCTTAATTAAAATAAAAAGTTATTATTTTGTAAAATTTTAGGATGCTCTTTTTCCATTTTTTTTCTTTCTTTCTTTGTAATTGTATGCATTAAGTGCATTCCCTTTCCTTTTGTAATTTTTTTTTATTATTATTCTGCGGTCACAGATATTCTAGATCAGCGTTAAAAAAATATCGAACCGGAGCTTGCTTATTTTTTTTTATCGTCTTCACAACGCGGCGATTAAGCAATAAAGCTCTTCTAAATTGTACTAACCACTATTCCTTCTCTTTTAACATCTTGTGATACCTTGTAGGGAATTAACACCCAAAATCTTTCCAACAAGTATATTTCAAAGTTTTTCTAGTAAAGAATTAAATTCAAGTTCAACTAAGAAGTTTACAAAAAAAAAGTGTAAATTTCACGAATTTAAAAAAAAAAGAGTGTAAACAGATTTTTAGAAAGAAAATCAAATGTAAAACTGTAATTAATCTTATGTTTCTCTCCGTTCAGCGATTACTTTTTTTTTGTTTCGTATAAAATATGAAAAAATAAAGAAATTTACATACATAGTTTTTTTACCGATACTTTTAATAGACTTTCTAACAGAATTGATTTTATATTACTTTTTAAATAGAAAAATAAAACTCTTCTAATCGAAAGTTAAGCTTCTTAATGTATTCGAAAGAGACTTCTTACATTTTTCATTCCCGAATCAGCAATTATATTATGAAACTCATTAAACTCGTTTTATATCGCATTTTAAAAAGAACAGTTGGTTTTTTCAATAGAAAGTAATTATGTTTAAACTCACAAAAAAGAATTGCAGAGTTTATGAGGGAAAGCCGAACATATTAGAATTTTTAACAAGAATATCAATGTGAAACATTAATGTAAACCTCACATTTTTCTCTGCGTTAAGAGATTATTTTTTGTGTCATTAAAGATGAAAAATTATTTTTAAAAAATTAGATACTTTTTTACCATTACAAATAATGCACATTTATATAGAATGCATTTTCCGTAATTATTTTTTAAATAAAAACAGAGAAATCTTCAAATGGAAAATTTACCTTCTTAAAGCGTTAGATGAAAGCATCTTACATTTCTCAATTAAGCTTTATATAACCTTAAACGGATATGCAGAAACAAACATACTTTAAAAGAATTAATTAATTTCAAGTGCTAGTCACTTTGATTTCTTCGTAGAAGATTATTCTAATAAATATAATACGGTATCAGATCACTATACCGTGACTCGATATCTCGCTTATTTGGATATATTTTTCTTTTCTCCTGTCTTCTGAATAGTAAAATATTAAAATGTTCAACCTTAACCGCACTTTTATATGTATATGTATGAGTAAATGTAATTCTCTGCTGTTCATTATATTGAGAAATGGGTCCAAAAGTTAAATCGTCCGTTCATCCATTTCGCTGTGCTTTCATGACAGCCAAAATTTGGGTTCGCTGTCAATGGGCTACGATATTTGAAGGAGTGCCTTCGCCGTCGTCTCATTCCCCATATGTGTGCCAATTATGACAATGGGGATGCGTCTTCTGGTAAGACTTGGTCGGTAGCCATTATGGCAAAATCCTTCTCTACCGCTTGCGCCAGCAAAACATCACTTTCGTAGAGATGTCCGACAAACCGGCCAACGTTCCCGAAATTCAACCAATTGAGCAGTTCTGGGCGTATTTTGAGTCTAAAGTGTATCCTTAAAGCTGGAAAGTACATAACTTCCAGAAATTGGTCAATCGAATGAAGTGCTGTCTCAAAATTATGGACCTAGATTTTTTACAACGTCTAGCAAACAACACTAAAACTAAAATCGATAATGTCCGACAAACGGTTTAACGGAAACCTGATAACTGTTTTACAGAGTAATGTCGTTATTAAGTTAACTTACCGTACCCATTGTGTTCTTTGTCTTGTTTTTTCATAGCTTTCCGATCAAGAAAAGATTGTGCGGATTTCTAGGAAACACACATTACTCGCCAAATATTCCATGTTTTGCTTACATTAACGGGTTTTATTTAGTCTCCATAATCCTGATGCAACGTAAATAAGCCGCTCGAAAGAAGTGAGAAACAATAGCATATATTTCATGTCATATGATAGCATGTGTGATTGAAAATTTAATGATTGTACTATTTGTTACAAATGTCCATGGATTTTTTTTTTTTTTTTTTTTTTTTAACATTTTTATCAACATTAACCGTAATATCTAAATAGCAAAACAGCACTAAAACAGCTTGATTAAAATTTGAAATAGATCGCGGAAATTAATCAGACGATCTGACTTTACAATTGCGTACTTGCATGAGTTTTATAACACAAATAGAAATCAATTCATGTATGTATACAAACGGTTACTTGCGTCGATGTAAATAATATTTCGAATAAAAAACTAAAATGATTAAAATTAAATATGTTTCAAGTAAAATTTAAGACTTTTTGTTATATTATAAACTTTTCATCTCAAATATCTAAATATGGAACTAGCAATTGAGGTCTTCTCAAACCAGAGTTCAAACGTGTATAAATTTATGTTTGTTTTATAAGGATTATTCTCCAAAGATGCCAATCATTCGGTTGTTGCAAGTCAAAAAGCACAGTTATTGCAACCAGGGAAATGACTTAATGAGATATTTCTTGTCTCTATGCGATTAGTAATTATTTTTTAAATAATATTTCTTGCTTTAATTGATTGAAAAAACGCAATGCTGGTAGCTATGATGCTCTCTAATAACTTATGTATCATTGTAAATCTACATTTTTATCTACATTTATTATACATATTATATTTTAATATATAATAATGTTAATTCTGGTATTATTTTCTTTGGTACTCGGTGGTTAAATTGTTGGCCATAAAGACTGTCATGAAAACTTATGTAAGACGATAAATTACATTTACATTTAAGAAAATCGTGTAATGGTTTATATTTTTATGTATTGTTAATTTTTTCTCCATTTACGCTTTAATTAAAAATGTGTTACCGGTATTTAAGATTTTCCATTAAAACTCAACGATGAGGAATGCGAATATTCTAAACAGGGATAATTCATGATTTCATGTGATATCACGAAATTTTATATTCCACAAATTTAGAGTATTTTTCCTCTCTTAGCTATTACTTGGTATTTTATCGAACAAAAATTTTTAACCCGTGTCAAACATTTTGTTTAACCTAGTGAAAATCCTAACGTTCAATTTCTAAAACAGTATTTGTCACTAAAACTGATTTTATTTCCATATATTTGTTTAGAAATTTAAGTATAAATTTTATGTTAAAAAACTACGACAGCGATTTTTGCAGCGCTCTTTTTTACATCATAATATACATAAAAGCTAACTGTTTTCTAAACTGCGAATCAGGGCCTCGGTACTCACATTTATAAATTACAAATTTTGTGAACTGTCGTTGTGTGTATGCAATTATATTTATGATTTATTTGCGTAAAATGACAATTCTATATTTCATCAGTCTGTCTATCAAAGTTCTTAACTAAAGATATATCAACTTAGACAGTATAGCTAAAACTGGCTGTCGTCGTATTATGCCGCAGACACATCATAATCGCAGACATATTGTACATACACTACGACTAATAATATCACAAGGGATTTGAGTAACATATTTTTAATCAGGAAAATATTTTTTTTATATTTATCGTTATCGAAAAAAATATTATGTAGATCTTTTTTATTTAAAAAAAAACATTTCGATTTATTAAAGAATTTTATAAGTTAACCCTTTAACGGATAAAGCACTTCAATTGCTAAAACGTTGAAATAAATGATTGACACCGGAAATTATGAACAAATTTGTTTGTATATAATAAAAAAAGCGATATTTCACATACATAATAAATAGAAAACATTTCTATTAAAATTATGCTGTCACTGTTGAATTTCGTAATTAAAATGTTGTGGTTTCACAGGGAAACCAATGTCCGTTAAAGGGTTAAATAAGAATTTAGATAGAAATTTCGAAATTAATGAAACATTTTTTTAATCTAATAAGTAAAATTAAAAAAATAAAATACTAGAAGAAGGAAAATTGTTAAAATTATACGAAGTGAAGTTTACCAATTAAAAGAGTTTATCGCAGTTTCCATTACACGAAAAAAATCACAACCCCCATAGAGGTTTGTATGGGCCGAAATTTCTAATCCCGGGTCCAGCCAGACATGTACAAAAGAATTTTTGGCCCGGCTTGCGTAAAAGTTAAAAGTTCGGCACAGACCGGGTATAAAAGGAAAATTTTGCCCTGATCAAGGTCCATACAATTTTTTTTTTTTGTGCAAGACCCGGCCAGGTATAGAACATAGAACATAAAATCTCCACCCTAACCCGGCACAGTATAAAAGGTAAAAGTTTGATCCGAGCCAGGCCTGACTGAATATGCCGATATTTCTGAAGCAACGTTATCCAACAATTAAAATTATTTAAAAGCACACTTACTTATGCACAGATTATATTTTCAGATTATGGTCAAAATGCATGGAATACAAAATATCAACAATATTAATGACAGCTTAGACAATTACATACCGGGTGTCCCAAAAATGACTGATGGATTTTAAAATTCAATAACTTGCAAACGGTGACAGATATTTAAAAAATTCTTGCCGGAGGGTTATGTATGATATCAGGTGTTTTTGTATTGTGATTCTTGATTTTAGTTCGAATTTCGCACAATAGATGGCGCTGACAGCGATTGGCGTTCAGTCGAGTCCGAAACTGGCGCCACTCAGCATTGAAACACCGACCCCTGAATATTATATGCCGACTGTCGCAGGCGAATTTTTTTTCAGCGTTTGTACGGTCCCTCGAACTTTAACACCAATAATATCTAAAAGTTTTCTTCGACTTATTTGATCTCAGAAAAACTAGGCGAAGAAAACTTTATATTCGAGGGACTGTTCAAATGGTGACAAAAAAATAAAAATCCGCCTGCGACAGTCGCCATCTAGTATTCAAGGGGCGGTGCTTGAATGCTGATTGGAGTCAGTTTCGACCTCGACTGAACGCCAATCGCTGTCAGCACCATCTATTGTTTGAAATTCGAAGTAAAATAAAAAATCACAGTACAAAAACCCCTGGCATCGTACATAAGCCTCCTGCAAGAAATTATTTAATATCTGTCACCGTTTGCAAGTTATTGAATTTTAAAATCCATCAGTCATTTTTGGGACACCCAGTGTATAAACACACGTTAAAAAAATTAATCACTTAGACAATTATTGGGTTGTCCGGAAAATTCGCGCCGGTTGGTAAAAACAGTTCGTACCGGAAAAATCTGTCCGTTAATTATTAGACATTCGATATAGGATTTAATGTATAATAATTAAATGATTTGATTTTCCAAACTGGCACGAATTTTCCGGGCAACTCAATATATTCAAATAAAGACATAAAGATTATAGAAAATAAAGACAGACATAGAGATATGCATAAAGATTCAGAAAGAGAAGAAAAATTTGCACTGTTAAAAATTTGCAACAAACTGTCCTTTCATTTGACCGTTTTTACAGTAAACAGTTACATAGCCGTAATTTAACTTTATTCTGACCATACTATGAGCAATAATATGGTCAGACTAGAATTAACTAACAGTTTTTTTTTTAACTGTCGAATGACTGGACAGTTTACAGCAAATTTTTAATAGTGTGGAAAGAAGAAAAACTAGTTATATACATATTCCATTCTTAGTAAGTACAAATGAAATACTAGAGGGCGGAAATTTGTTAAATTTATACGAGGTAGATTTTAACAATAACAAGAGTTTATTGTTGTTCCCCTTATACAGGAAAATCACAACCAACATAGAGGTCTGCACGGGCCGAAATTTCCAATCCCGGACTTTCCCGGACTTGTATAAAACATTTTTTGTCCCGGCCCGGTATAAAATCTTAATGTTTTGCCCAACACGAATTTTTGCAAATTCTGTACATCGGCAGTTGTATACGTAGTATTATATTCCTTTCTCATGGAATATTATATTCATATTCAATCATCAATACATTTTCCCATTTAAGATTGGTTCTATTTCACAGATTTTACTGTATTTTAATTTTTTTGCATAGAAATGTTATGTAGTATTCTTTACCAAGACTTTTGATCGAAGAATAATGACCATTTAAAAATGTATGCATTTTTATTTTAAATTGTTGTTCCGACTCTCATTTTACAGATTTTGGCACGGGGCATGCCGGGGCGGGATCGGTAAAGAAATTTTTGGCACGTGCAGATATTTAGGAAGATAGAAGTCCAGTCCCGAGTCCGTGTAGACCTCTATGCTACCATCCGTAGTCTACTTGTTATTTTTCTTCTTGCTGTTAGCGGTGACAAGCAGGACAACATGAATATAATATTTTGTGTTATCTATCTGTAATAGTTAAGTAATGTAAAAAAGGTTTTATGTATAATTAAATTACGTGATTTTTCTGGTATCAGTAATCGATGAAATTTTTATTTTTCTGGTAAATTGTGAAATATAATTTTAAAAATATCTTTGTAAATGCAACCTTTTTTCCACATGGGCAAAAATAATAGTTTTCATTATTTAAGTACCTAATCGGAGTTCAGACTTCAGTTGTGAGTTCAGGGCCGGCCCAAGTGTATTTTGGCGCCCGTGCGAGCTTCCGTCTACGCGCCCCCACCCCGACAAGTGGGGGATGCTTCCCCCCTTCTTGTTAGAAATACTATTACTAACTGCTTAAAATATTGTCTAAAAAGATTCAAATAAAAATAAAGGCTTCCAAATTTAGTCTTATTTTGGAGTTAGTACTTATTAGATTATAAAAATTAGTCTAGAAAGAAATTTGAACTTACAATAAATATCAGCCATGATATGTAACTCGATAATCAAATAGTAATCAAACTAAGATTTCGTTTGTCCTTCGTTACAAAAAACAAATAACGAAATTTAGGGGGAAATGTCGTGGATTCGGAGGACCCAAACTAGAGATGTATTTTTTTAATTTTATGCTCTTTGTTTTCAGCAAAGCGCGATTATTCCATTAACTGACTGCCTAAGGGCGCCAGAACTATATTTGATTAACGTATTCATCCAAGATACTTGCAACATTACTACACTGTTTCTATTAGGTTTGAATTGGTTCAATATTTCGGACATTATCGTGATGACAAACTTTGCTTTTGTGTGTCTTTGTCCTTGTAAATGGGGGGGAGGAGTATGCCATGGACGCCAGAATTAAAGGGGCACCAAAATAAGATTTTGTTCGTCCTTCGTTACAAAAAAGAAATAACGAAATTTAGGCAAAAATGTCATGGAATCGGACGATCCAGAATAAAGATGTATTCTTTAATTTTATACTCGTTGTTTTGAGCAGCGCGCGATTACACAATTAAGTGACCGCTTAGAGGCGCCAGAACAATATTTGATTAACGAAATCATCCAAGATACTTGCAACATTACTACACTGTTTCTATTAGATTTGAATTGGTTCAATATTTCGGACATTATCTTGATGACAAATTTTGCTTTTGTGTGTCTCTGTAAAGAAAGAAGGAAGTGGGAAGGGGGCGTTACGCTGGGGGCCAGAGTAGAAGAGGGCGACAAAATAACACTTTGTTCGTCCTTCGTTGCAAAAAACAATTAACGAAATTTAGGCAAAAATTTCATGGAATCGGACGACCCAAAATAAAGATGTATTCTTAAATTTTATACTCGTTGTTTTGAACAGCGCACGATTACATTATTAAGTAAACGCCTAGGGGCGCCACAACAATATTTGATTTGCGAATTCATCCTAGATACCTGCAACATTAAAACAATGTCCAATTATGTTTGATATGGTTCAATATTTCGGACATTATCTTGATGACAAATTTTGCTTTTGAGTCCTTCTAAAGGGGGGGATGCCCTGGGTGCCAGAGTAGAAGGGGGTGCCAAAATAAGAATTTGTTCATTCTTCGTTACAAAAAACAAATAACGAAATTTAAGCAAAAATGTCATTGAATCGGACGACCCAAAATAAAGATGTATTCTTTTATTTTATACTGTTTGTTCTGAACAGGGCGCGATTTTTCCATTAAGTGATCGCCTAGGGGTAGGGCGCCAGAATAACATTTGATTAACGAATTCATGCAAGATTAATACACTGTTCCATTTAGGTTCAAATTGTTTTAATATTAGGGCATTATCGTGATAACAAGATTTGTATTTTATATATGTAGATAGATAAAACGGAGCGATTGCAGTAGGTCGATTTAAAAAAAAAAAATCTAAAAATATTAATATTAATTCAAAACAATTATGTCATATTTAAAATAAAAATTAAGGCGCTTACATTATTTTTAGAAGATAAGCTGATCCCCTCTATTGCTAATAATAAACTTTCTTAGACGACTAGCCTGTTTTTGATCATCTTTCTTTTGCTGCGCCTTCTTGCTTATGTAATAATGTCCCGATTTTTTTTTCGGACATTCTGAATATAGCCTTTAAAAAATATTTTTTAATACCAAAAAATAAGAATAATTAATTTATACGATACTCTGCAACTAGAGATATTACGTACCAAAGGACAGGTGCCAGTTATCGGCTGCAATCAGGGGGATAGTCGACCGCCCAAGGGGAAGAAAGGGTTCGGGGTCGTAAAAGTGTCAAATAGTAATTAATTAGCCTCCTTCAGTGCTGGTGTTGAATAGAGCTTGTTATGTCGGTCCTCTTTCATGTAATTTAAGTTTTAATAGCCTCGTTTTCTCAGATAAAGGAGCCGGACATATGGTGTTCATGTGAAAATACTCCTTGAGGTGTTATAGTCTGTCCTTGAACTGTTATTTAAACTCAATGTAGATCAATCTCCCGCACAGAAACCAACCTAGTAAAAGAAAAAAAAATAAGTAGAAACGCGAAATCTATATTTTTAATAGGTGATCTTTTGAGCGCCTCTTAGGTCGATTGCTGTTTTGGCGCCCCGTGCGGTCGCACACTTAGCACACGCTTTGGACCGGCTCTGCCGTGACTTATAGGTGCTTTTTCATGTCATCCCAATATAATGTTGAAACATAAAATTATCAATCTTCCAAAAATTTTAAAACGTTCACATAACAACTTCTGCTTGATAAGTATTTCAATAAGATATGACAAATTTTATGTAACAGTCCTCGTTACGTCACTCATCTGTCGCCTTTTATTGTGTCTCGTCACAAAAAAGAAGTTCTAGTGAAATGCGACTTTAAATAATTCAGTGATATGTCAGTTACTGTAAGTTTGATTTTGATTCGTTGTTTTAACTAAGAAAATTCTAATAAACGTACAAACTGATATATCGGAGAAAAATATACATAATTTATTTGAAGATTGTCATATTCCTTAATTTTAATACCATCGGTACATCGCGTATTCGGATGCATCGCGTTTTTACTTCTCTTCTGACGGGCGTGATATAACGAAGGATTTTTAAGCATATTAAAAGCAATACAAATAATAGCATAGAAATTTCTATGCTATTATTTGTATTGCTTTCAATATGCTTAAATAATAAACAAAAAACATTAAAATGTAATAAAAACAAATTAAAAAAATTAAACATTTAAAAAACTGTTCAGTTTGTCAAATATGTAAATTTCTACTATTACAAATTCTAATTCTGTGCAGTGAATGGAAAAGCATCAAAGTGAATTTTTAAAAAAATGTATTTCATTGTCAGATAGTATTTATACGCCAGCATGGTTATTATAAATAAATACATTTTCATTTTTGAACTATCATCATACTTAATGATTTGTACCAGCTGCTTTTTATTTACATATTGCCCCGGTCATATTCAGTATTTTCTCTGTTTTGTAGACCCCCAACATTTAAGATCATAATTTACTCATACAAATTATTTAATACTGAATAGCAAATTTATAAAATAATAATGCAGTATTTTTAAACAGCATTAAATTTAATTTCAATATTTCTCTTTTAATTCAGATAGGTGGGGAATTTTACATTAAACGTAACACCCCCAACATTTAAGATCATAATTTACTCATACAAATTTTTTAATACTGAATAGCAAATTATGAAATAATATTGCAGTACTTTTAAACAGCGTTAAATTAAATTTCAATATTTCTCTTTTAATTTAGATAGGTAGGGAATTTTACATTAAACGTAACACCCCCAACATTTAAGATCATAATTTACTCATACAAATTTTTTAATACTGAATAGCAAATTATGCAATAATATTGCAGTACTTTTAAACAGCGTTAAATTAAATTTCAATATTTCTCTTTTAATTTAGATAGGTAGGGAATTTTACATTAAACGTAACACCCCCAACATTTAAGATCGTAATTTACTCATACAATTTTTTTAATACTGAATAGCAAATTTATGAAATAATAATGCAGTATTTTTAAACAGCATTAAATTTAAATTCAGTATTTCTCTTTTAATTTAGATAGGTGCAAAATTTTACATTAAACGTAACACTTTCGCGCACCCAATAAAGATGCGTTGCTTTTGGAATCTGCGAGCTACAATTTATGAACAGTTCACTGGTAAAATAAAAAAAAAACAAATATTGGTAAAATACGGAAATAGTACTGGATAAGTAGACACCGGAACGATTTTCGTATTTTAACGAAAACAACTGTTAATTCTAGGACATTTTCCGTGAATTCTTATTATCCGTTTTATAACTGATGTTTTCGGAATTTTTTAGGAATTTTCATTTTACTAAAATGACATTGGCATATCGTATACATTAAACGGGGAGAAACTCTCTCTTTGACAAAACCTTCAGCAAACAGCCCAGACATACCTCTATGCGACTCGAACCAGGAACTTTCGTTTATCCAGCTAGTGGAGGTGGCCACAGTGTTATGATTACGCAACCAGTCTTTCAAATATTGTTACTTATTTATGACCCTTTTATGAAGCAAAGTAAGAAAAATATGAAATTTCATCAGTTGATACTTTTTTCCCAATTAAATATAATTCTGAAAATTTTATATATTTCCTATCTACAATTTTAAATATTTGAATGCTTTGTAATGTATTGATACTTTATAAAAGATACATTAAACTTGTTGCGTAACATATATATAGTTTTTTTTCAAGAGTAGTAACAATACTTTTTCTTCAAATGTACACTTTTTTGTGATAAATGTGAAACATGTTTACATCATGGATCGTGAGTTTTTTTAGTATTCTTATTTGTTTTCATAATGGTTTTAGTATATTCCTGACAACACTCAGACTCACGTAGCGAAAATAATAATTGTAATTCAAAACCATTTACAAATTGTTTACATCACTGATTAGTGAAATACATACTTTTCATAATTTCTTCGCAAATTACATGCAAAATTGTGATGTATTTTAAGTAAGAATATATGTATCAAACTTAACACTATTACGTTATTACTCATTTAGAATGGCAACGTTTTGACGACCCATCTGAAAATCGCATTAGTTCCATTTTTTATTCGTTATCTTCAAGCACAAAATTGTCGTCGTATAAACAAAATAATTAATTTGTTGTCTCGTTGTGACTAGAAATTGTTCACACAAAAGTAGATAATTAAAGAAGATTAATTATTTTTTCTATATTTATGACGCATTCGTGACAACATGGTATAAATTAGTCTTTTAATCTAGATTTCAGTATATATATTTTTTGTAAATTAACGTTTTATATTTAGCATATTTCGGCTAACAAAATTTGCTGTTTTAAAAGTATTACAAAAAGAAACTGTAGCTTTAATAACCCATTTGCCACCCGTAGCGTGTATTTCAGAAATGTATTTCATATTCAACAATTACGAACCCATACCAGAAATTCTGAACAGTAATTTTTGCTTTATTTGATGACAGATCTTTCGTGATTACATAACGAAAAAAAATTCTTTCGGAATTTGTGATATAGATTCAGAATTTCTCAGTAAAAGATAAATTCCTGAAGTGGACAAATACGTGCGCAAATGATGCTAATAGATTAAGAATAATGAATTCATTGTTGCCATTTTCCTTATTCTAACCTTTCCAAACATTTTGGAAAGTATACTTCCCAATCTCTTTTATTTCTCTTTTTTCGAAATTGTTCCAGAATGTTTGAAAAAAAAAAATCTTTCTTCGTGCAGGTGAGTGAAATTATTATTTTTTTTAATTAAATTGTTCGTAAATTATGTCAGTAGAAAATCATTTATTGCATGTTAATGTGTTATTTTTATCACCATTGTAACCCCTCGATATATCGCGCATTAATCGCGCATAAAATAATATACGGAATAGTCAGCTGTATTTCTCCCCCTTCAGAAATTGAATGAAATAACCCAGCGTTTAGCCATTGATTATACCAATCAAAGAAAAGGTATTCAAGTTGTCAATCAATTAGGCATGGACATTTCTGTAAACGATGCGAATGAATGAATATATTTTGACGACAATGAACCTATATTTCAAAATTTGATTGACGCAGAAATTATTTCCGCAGTTGAAAGAGATAATAGTTTTATGGTCCAAGAAGGGAATGATGAAGAGGAAGTAGTATCTGACGAGGATTTATTAGCTCCGATGACAGAAGCTGCTCAGTTTCTCGAAAAAGCACATAAAACTTTTGAAACCTTGAAATCTAAGCATATAACTGAAATGCAATTAGTTCATCTTCGCTCTTTAATTTCCAGTGGCAAACATATAACCAAAGAAAATAAAAAAGAAACAACTCTGGATTCTTATTTTCAGAAAATACTATAAATTGTAAGTTAAAATGTATACTGTATATGTACGGTTTTGTATTTTTTCAATGTTTTACCATCTGTTTTGTGTTGAGCTTGGAGCTTTTTTGAACAAATAGTAAATTGAACACCTTTTAACTTAATTTAGGTTTCTTTATTTTTCATTTATAAACAACCTTCTTCTTTCCTCGTTATATAGCTTCAGTCGGTATATCACGCGTTTTTCTTACGTCCTAAGAAGCACGATATATCGAGGGGACACTGTATTCCAAACTACCTTTCTATATTGAAACTCAATTTGTCTATTGTGGAGGAATTTTCAATAAACTCTGGCTATTTTTAATAACAGCCTACAAAAATATATATTGACAGCAGTTCTTTTCAAAATATTTTTCATTTATTATAAATATGTTACCTTTCTACATAAAAATATCAATATATTTCACGATATCTGCGTTAGAAGTGAGTACGTGCTCTTTTTTCGGAGTTCGAGCCAGTGGCGTAAACAAATAGAGGTTCCGGAAGCTCTAGATACCACTAATTTTGTAATGCAATTTTTCCCTTTTGTAATCGAATAAATTTCTCCAATTAGATAAGTTCAAGAATATTATTTAAAATGCTGGTATCCAGTCACTGGCTCGTGCCAGATGATTGGAAATCCGAGCGCGAAAAATTTTGTGTCATAAGTGTCCGAATTTAATGCCAAAAGTACGCACTAGGAAATTGTTTAAAATTGTTTCACGATAAATATTTTGATTTTTTATTCTCACATAGAAAGAAGTATTACACCTAAATACATCCTCATAAAATGTTTCGCAAGATTTTTTTTGTCCATGAAAATCTGTTTCAAATAGAAAATTTATTATTTAAATCCAACCGCTGCTAAAAATCTGCAAAAGTCACAATTCTTATTTTTCATTGAAATATCATTGTGTAACTATAGTATAAAGACATAAGTTCTGATTTTTAGAAATTTCGGAAAATGACTTCAAACAGACAGCGAGGATAAAATGTCCTTCAGGCCAGTACCCGTAGGTAAAGGTAGTTTTCATATCCCTTGTTTATAAAATTTCACGTCATTTTACTCAAACACACGAAGCTAAAATGCGTGGAACCAAATTATAGAAGATTCAATCCCAGTTTTTGTTAACACTGGATTTGAATGCGAATTTCTCCGTATAAATCAGCTATGTATATGTTGACTTCATTCACCGCGAATTATGTTTTGTCGAGAAACGTGGCGATATTTCATCAAGTATGATCAAGTTTGGCGAGAATTTCATACTTTCGGATATCGCACTGTAACTTGATACGTATGAGATTAACAACAATGATTACAACAATTAAAGTGAATATGCGAGATAGCATGTTTTCTGAAACTCGCGTATAAAACCTAATTATGGAAAAATCAACCACCCTAAAATTTCAAATTGCTATCTCTAAATCAATTTTTACGTTAGAATGAAAACCAAAAAATGTTCTTAAATTCTTGTATCAAGACCATACACTTAAGGGGGAGGGAGATTTTTTTAATTTAGAATTATTTTGTTCGTCGTTTTGAATTTGAAGTATTGAAGTGGCCAACATTTTGAAACAAGATGGCGGATGAAGTTGGCCAATAAACTCGAACGAGATCTTTCTGTGTCCTGTACACGTGCTCATTGCTCAATCACATTCAAATCCGTGTATAAATACGACAGTTACAGCATGACAAAAATCAGATTGTTTCAAATGTCAGCCAATCTAGAATTGAAAACTGCTATATATATGCCATATTTTAAAATAAAGAAAAAACAAAAAATGCTCCAGAATCCTTGTATAAAGATTTAACACTTAATGTAAACAGTATTTATAATTTTTTGTCCAACTTTTTTAATTAAAAAAAATTAGACATTTTTACGTGGCCGCCATTTTGAATCACGATGGCGGATGAATCTCGCCAACGAACTCTGACGATACCTTAGTACGTCCTGTACACATACTCAGTCACATTCAGATCTGTTCATAAATAGGAGAGTTACAGCATGACAAATGTCAGATATGTATATGAAGTATATATATAAAAATAAACATTTAAATGTGAAGGAGCAGTCTGGGGGGTCCTGATCAGTGAAAATATACCAAAATATTCCGGAACTATTTTAATCCGGATGACTGCAATACGTAGCTATCCTTTTACTTTCTTCTATCTTTACAAGAAGAAAGTATTGGAATCATGAAAATTGTCGACTTCCGGTTTTCGACGGATTTATACGTTTTAGAAGGTCAAGAACACGATTTGAATATTTTTAGAAAATGTCTGTCTGTGACTCTGTCTGTCTGTCTGTATGTATGTATGTGACAAACAATTTGTGGGCACTCTATCTCAAGAACTAATGCTCGGATTTTAATAAAACTTTATATTCAGTTAGTCTCTGATATAAATTGGTGCTGATTAGTTTTTGGTGAAAATCGACCAGCAGGTGACGCTTCTATGCAGATTTTTGCAGGATTTACACCATTTTAGCGATAGCCATATCTCAAGAAATTATGCACGGAATTTAATAAAACTTGAGTTTCAGTTAGACCTTGATATAAATTGGTGCTGATTCTTTTTAGTGTATGCGAAACCTGTGTGAGATAGATGAAATTTGGGATTTGCGCAGTTTTGGAAGTTTTGGGATTGACACATCAGACTAGTTTTTTTTTGTGAAAGCTACTTAAAAAGGGCGATCCCACGATCCCTTTATGTTACTAACACTGACCGTGCAAAGGCTTCAGAATATTTCTACCAATTCCAATATTATGCAAACGTCCTTCTGGCCTGTACCGGATGGAAAAGGTAGCTTTCCGAGTCCCTGTTTTTAAAAATTCAACTGATTTTACTCAAACACCAGAAGCGATAATGCTTGGAACCCGAATATAGAAGATTCAATCCCGGTTTTCGTAAATACTGAGTATGAATGCTAATTTCAGCATGAGAGTTACAGCATAACAAAAATCTAGATTGTTTCAAAATGTCAGCCATCCTAAAATTTCAAACAGCCGTATCTCAGCCATTTTGTAAGATATAGCCAAAACAAAAAATGTTCCAGAACCCTTGTATCATGTTCTAACATTTAACAGAAACATTTTTTTTTCAATTTATAGTTTTTTGTACATAATTTAGAATTTTAAAAAAATTCAAACAATTTAACTGGCCGCCATTTTGAAACAAGATGGCGGATGAAGATGGCGAACAAACTTGGTTGAGACCTTGGTATGTCCTATACAAATACATAGTCACATCCGAATCGGTTCATAAATAAGTTACAGCATGACATATAACATATAACAGAAAGTTTCGAAATAAAAACGAAATTGAAGTGGAATGAAAACATTCACCTTGTATTTAAAGATTATAAAATATACAATAAAATATGCTTAAAAGGTGACAAAATACAAATATAAATATTTATTTAAACTAAAACTTTCAATTTTTGCGGGGGTTTTGCAACCAAATTGATATCAAATTTCTTCAAATTCGATTACATACCACAGTTATACGAAAGATTAAGATATACATTAAAGAAATTTGATATCAATTTGGTTGCAAAACCCCCGCAAAAATTGAAAGTTTTAGTTCATAATAAAATTGATCCCATACCCAATAACGAAATTGCAGGAATATACTCTATCCCATTTAGCACAGAAACACAAACTGGTTTATCTTATATAGGGATGACCACCCGGAAATTTAAAGAAAGATTAAAAGAACACATTTCTGACATTAAGTTTAACCATCCAACCACAGCTTTATCAAGATTGTATCAGCGACAGATTATAAATATTGATTTTCAAAACGCAAAAATTATAGTTCCTGCAAATAACGAGTTTACAGCTAAAATCAGAGAGTCTTTGGAGATTTTATGTAAAGGAAATCGAGTCTGTAATGATTGCTTGTCTTATAATATACCTAAAATCTGGTTTAATATTTTGAAATAATCAAGAACTCCAGCGCCGGAACTAATGGACTTTTCTGATACACACCTACAAAATAATAGACTGGCCCCGTTAAAACTCCGTTACATATTTGCACAGTGAAAGCCACATTCATCTCAACTCAGTCAACAATTCCCCAATGAAGATGATCACGCTAGTGTTCGAAAGTCTCGGGATGTAAATAAATAAATATTTATATTTGTATTTTGTCACCTTTTAAGCATATTTTAATGCATATTTTATAATATAACACACACGCACACACACACACACATATATATATATATATATCAACATTTGACGGAGGGTATTTTGGGGGTCTTGGGGTCATGATAGGTGAAAATATACCAAAACTTTTTTGTTTTGCTTTCCTCGGAACGGCTGTAATAGGTAGCTTTTTAATAAAAGCTACCTAATATTCCCAGCCAATAACAATTCAATCCATTTGCACACTTAATCCTTTGATTTTTCTTTATCTTTATCATTAGTTTAATTTTTGTTTTCTGTTTATCGTTTTTTAAAATTTAGCTTTAATGACCGTCATTGTTTTAGAATTTTATGTAATAGATTTTGCAAACAAAACTTCAAAAAGGTAGAAAAAAAAACATATTTTCACATCAATGTCCATGACTTTAATTCAACTTTACATTGTTTTAACTCACAGCACAGTAATTAACTAGTTAACAACTATGTAATTATAACGGAAAATTCGTACTAATGCTGGTTCAAGTGTAACCTATCTTGTTATTTTATTTTTTAGGCAATTAAGGTTTTTATGAATTCGAACCATATTCAATTTTAGTATACCTAAGGTACATACACTCCTTGGAATTCTGAGAGTCGGACACCTCAATTTCAGATTAGAAAATTTATATTTAATATTTAAATACAAAATTCATAATCATCGCGTTTAAACGCCAATTCCGCAATGAGATTAAAAAAGGCGAAAATTTGTGGTAACAATTTACGCTCACATATATCCGTAATATATTACATTTTCTTAAATATAATACTTGACATGAATTAAAATTAATTTCGTCTTTTAAATATCTCCTAAAAATCACTTAAACATATTTATTTACAATGTAAAGTGGACGCTGATTAAATATAATAATAATAATAATATAAATGAATAAATAAATACTGATTTCTTTCTGCGAAAACAGAAAGACATATTAAAAACATATCATGGACAAGAAATAAATGATGATAACTATGCATTAAATAATTATTTTTTTCGCTATGATATGTTTATATTGCTTTATTTGTTTCTTCAAAAAATAAAATAAAATAAAAATAAAAATCTCTCAACATTTCTTAAAATAAAATAAAAGGTTTACACATTTTTTTTCTCTTCCTGATTACGGCTTTTGGAATCGTAAGCGTATTGTTTCGAAAAAATATTATTATTTTAAAAATAAAGATTAAATTTTGAATTTAAAATTAAGGTTCTTAATGCTTCAGATGGAGATATTTTAATTCGGGAATCAGCATTTGGATTTCATAGAAGCGTAAGCATATTCTCAAACAAAACGGTTTAAAGGTGAGGAAAAATAATATTAATAAGAGAAAGTTATTTAAGTATAAAAAAGAAAAGAAAAGACAAATAATGTTTATATTTTGAGATATTTATCATTTTTCTAATAAGATACATACTCTTTGTATGAGTGTAGAGAATAAGATACATACTCTTAGTACACTTTACATAATCTCACTTTAAAATTACCCATTCTGGTATATTATTCTTACACCATGTATGTTAAAACATTTTACTTTAACTAAAACTTCAGAAATAATACTGAGACTAATTCGCATGCAATATTTTGAAATACCTGCTACAAATGCACTATCCTGTTATCAGTATTCGAAAATTTATTACAATAAATGCCAAGTTTTAATCTTTTAAATCTGCAGTATTTTTTATCGTGTCCTTTATAAATATAAGTAGCTTTAATTAAACTTAAGGCTATATCACGTATAAAGGAAAATACATTTGTTATCTTACATAATGTCTTCCGAAAAATTATTCTTAAACCAGTAATTTTTAAATAGAAAATATTAATATATTTATTATTATGTTTACAACTTTTACATTCTTTTAATACTTTAAATTATTTTAAACTATCCTTCATGCATTAGTCTGTATTTTAACGCATTTCCTTTACATTATAGTTACTTTAAAGTACTTTAAACAATATTTAAATGACTCTCTCAAGATTTCATACTCAATTACTCTTATTCTGGGAGTTGAGTTTTTCACAAGCTAGGTATCCCCTTGAACTCATCTCAACTGTTCACTGTTCACTGTTCAACTTTCATGTTCTCTATTCACACTGCTGAGAAATCAAGTTACCTGCATGCAGTCAATCTGAGTGCAGATTTTTTTTTATATATATGTAAAAGAATCGAATAATAGTGTAGACAATTTGGAGGAGGTGTTTCATTCATAAATTACAAATTTACGAAATTAATTCCGAACAGTAACATTCCCTTTTTCTAATCATGGAATGTCTGTTATCAAATAAAGAAATAATTTACTATTCGAAATATTTTTGAATTACAAAAAATCCTGTAAAATAGCAATACTAGAAAACCATCTAGTTAAAAATATTTGTTAAACCTTTTTCCATTATACAATATCATTCTCCCTTTTAAATTACTCGTTGTTTCAATTACTCTATTAATAAATTTTATAACGTTGAATTAAATTAACACTGTTTAGTATATCAAAAATTTGTTTATTAACTAATGTTTCAGAAGTAGTATTGAGACTAGTTCACATGAAATAGTTAGAAATATCTATGAAAATTACTTTTCTGTTTTATTAATGACTTGAAATTTTTGTTACTATAAATGCGAATGTATGACATATATATTTTTTAAATCTCTAATACATTTTTCGTGTTCTTCTTAATGATATGCAGCTTTATGCTATAAAGATAAAGACTAGAGTAAGCCGGGGGTAATTTGGTGCATCATTTTCAAATATTATTGTCATGATGTTATTGTATGGTAGGAATCTTTAAATTTTTTACAAGTACTTACGTATGTGCACTGTGCATTAAATATATCCCTATTATGTAGCTAGCATATTTTCAAGAAGATAAAAAATAATTTCTGGAATATGTCAAAAATTGTGCAAAATGACCATCTTCTAAAGTTTCGATATCACTCTACTTACATGAAGCCACATGAAAAGCGACATGATGTACATATGAATACAAAATTGTACTGACATGTTGAAAGTACACTCTAATAAGTATTGCTTTTCTTCCTTTTGCGTTTTTTAAAATGACCTAGAAAAAAAAAATAATAATTGTGCAAGCACCAAATTACTCCTCGTAAAGAAAAGGGATGGGGGGGGGGGGGGGTATTTGGTGCCTCTGTATATTACTTAGAAACTGATTTATTGTTACTGAAGTTTTATTATATTTGATGAATGTCACTAACATTTTGTTTATTAATCATTTATCAGAAATATACAACTTTCTTCTTTATTCCAAATTGATTCAGATCGGAATTAAACTACTGAAATGTGTAAGATACGAGACTGCACTTTCGTTTAAAAATGTTTACGCTATGGCACAGCTTTTTATTATGGAAGTGATCGAGAAAGTTATTTTTTATACAGGGCTATTAGGCAGAGGACTGTGTAATGTCTAAAATATCATTATTTTCATTCTAAAATGTTGTGTATATCATTGAGTGGGGTTTATTTTGTAGCCTTTGTGTAGTACAAAGATGAATAAAATTTTAATAGAATTAAAAAACAATCTATTGTGGCATTTATGTAAAACTAATTAAAAAATAATACTAAGAGGCAGAAAAACTCATACAATTTTAACCGTTACTTGGAATGATATAAATATTCATACAATACTGATTGTAAAATTTAAATCCTCCAGTCAAAATCTATTTCTGGTACTGATTTTAACTTTTTGTGAAACTTTAACTTCTGTTGTCTGTTAAGTCTAATATTAAGTCATAATTCTTTTATAAAAACATACCCTGGTAAAATATTTGCAATGTTTTTCCAAAATGTGCCAAAATATCTTACATATCCGTTAGGTATATTTAAATGTGTGAACTTCAAACAGAAGTTATTAATTTTCAAAGTTTGTGAAAATTTTGTTTTGTCAATCCAATTTTATTTATTAATGTATCAAAATTGTATAATTCCATAAAGTAGGCACATGTTTAATTATATGAAGAAACATTTTTTCATATAAAATGAGCATAAAAATATTTTTTTGTGCTTTAGTCTAAAAGAATTAGTTTAGTAACTCCGTTGAGATGTTCTCGAAAACAGGATTTTGATTTCCCCATTCTTTGAAAAGATTTAAACTTGGGAGCATACGTATACCTATATTTAATTCACAGATCAATATATATTATTTCTTAAGCTTATTTTTCTATAAAAAAATACTTCTGTATTCGTTCCTTGTTAATTTGTAAGAATAAAAAGATTGTCAGCTAATAAGTATGCACTTTTTATTAACATCATCAATAATTAGTATAAAAATTAGTATGTTGTGAATTATTTCAAAATAGCATAAAACAAAATCTGAAGTCTTCTGTTTTAATCTAACTTATTTTCGAAACAATTCATTTTAAATCGTAAGGTATTTTACAGTTTAATTTGTCAACGTATTGTTCTAGCATAAAAAAGTACATTTTATAAATATTTTTAACATTGTAAAATTTTTATTTTTAGAAAGAAATAGGTTACAGTTAGGAAACTATACTATCGAATTTAAGATAAGCAATTTAATATACACCACAGAAATTTATAAAAAAGTAAAACCTTTACTAGAATTATTGATTAAGATCATGAAGATAGAATCGATTGCAATTAACACTAATAGTTAAATGAATAATATAATGCATCTTCTTCTGGTGAGTACTTTTTTAATCCTTTTTAACTGATTTCTCAATAACGGATATTGCATAAGATTTCAAAGGCAAGGTAAATATATTTTTAACATTTAAGAACAGTAATTAAATCTTAATTATTATAACAACGATAGTAAATTTAATTTTAGATCAAAGGAATAAATTAATGCATTTCCTTCTAGTGAGTACTTTTTTTTCTTTCATTTTAACCAATCTTCCAATAACGATTATTGCACCCGATTTCAAAAGAACAGTAAATATATTTTTACAAATTACGAACATAAATTAAATCTTAATTTATATAACAACGATAATATTTTTTTTTTTATTTTACACAGTTTACAGCGCTTTTCGATCTACTCAAGAGAAATTATCTTTTTTACTACTCCCTTAAATGTCATAGCACATTCCACATTCGTGATAGTTTTTAATCATAGACATTTACCGTTTTTGTAGTTATTATATATTTTTGCTTATAATTAATGTTTTTAAGTATTTGGAAGTCATTTGCTGTATGTTTTCTGTATGCACTTAGATTGCCATCATGTAAATTAAGTAAGTATAATTCCCCAAGTTCTGACAAGATTTTGTTTATAAAAATGTAGGTAATTAAGGAAGATTAATTTAATTTTACCACAGTTTTGACGCATTCCAAATAACATGATATGAATTGGTTTTTAGCTAAGTATTTTTAAAATGTTTAATAATTAATGTTTTATTGTTCTGAGTTTTTTGGCTTACAATATTATTCATTTTAGAAATATTGCAGGACAGAACAGTATAATGGCGACATAAAAGTATTGATAGTTCACGGACAAGTATTGATAGTTCACGGATAGTCCACGTCACTAATAATATATCACGAAAATGTTAAGAGTATTTTAAATAAGAAATTGAATTACTTCAAAAATTAGCGGACGCCTATGAAATTATTCTATTTAAGATCAGTGACTCTCTTTTTTTCTAAGGCAATAAATAGATATTGCATGTTCTCGAAATCATTAAATAGCCAAATTTTCAAGAAAAATGCTGTATGACTTTTCACAATATCCTCCTCTTCAAATATTTTTTATATAATTGCATGCTCATAATTAATACAGGGAAATGTACATGTTATCTTGCAAAAGATTGGGTAGAAGATTTTCTTTCCGACTTATATATACTGATGCCAGCATAGACAAACCTAATTATCTAACAAAATGTCCTTCGTGAGAATTTTCTGTGGCCAAAAATCAACAAAATTTTGGGAATTTTATGTTTGTTTTAAAATACCTCGAGACCCGTTGTTGCAGCGTATTATTTTGTAATTATAATCTTAAGAGGACTAAATATTTTCATATTTATAATTTTTTTTTCACTTAACAGCAAGTGCAGTTGGGCATTTAAAAAATAAGACAATTTTTTTAATTTCCTTAAAAACCGAGAAAAATGTAGTTGTATTCCTATTATTCAAATGTTCCCTACAGATATAATCATGTATGTCAACTTTTAATTATTGGGTAGCAGTAAATTATCTATAATTTGCACACCCACTTCTTCATTTTTATCTCAACAGACATATTTTATATTTAATAAATCTGTATATTTTAACAACTAGGGGAGAGTGTAGAAGAATAAGACAATTTTTTTATTTAGTCAGTAACTTTAAGTGTATACAATTGTCAATTTTAAACCATTCTTTAAAATAATACTTCCATATTTATTTACTTATTGGCACGATAGTTTCAGTAAAAAACTATTTGTTTAATTTTAAAATAATTAGTTTTATAATGCATACATATTGTTCCGACGCTCACTGGCATAGGTATGAAAATTTGCAATAAACATATTTTATTCCATAGTACAATGGTATATTTTATTTACCAATTACTTATAACCAGGGCTTTACAAATTTGATAAAATCTGGTAGCCAGCAAAAATTTCTAGTCGCCAGTAAAAAAATATTTACCTTCAACCCCCCCCCTCCCCCGCCATTGTTTTTAAAAAAACACAAGTTTTCTATGAACTAAAAAAGATTTAAAAGAAAAGAGTAACAAGCAGAGGTTAGAATTATTAGTTACAAAGTTCAGAACAGTACATAATTATACTAACATATAAACTAAGAGCACATATAAACAAAGTTTTCTAATGCAACTTAACATAATTATATATCTCTAAAAAAAAAAATACTATAAAGGCTGAATTAACCGGCTGGTTTGGGAATTGCTGACTGCCGAATGCTTCAAATGTCTGCATAGTTGAGTACTCCAAAATCTATATCTGATGAGGGAAGCATTAATGAAATATTGAAACAGGATAACAATTTTTTTTCCGGTCGAAATCAGTCAAAATAATTCTGATTTTTTTTTTTTTTTTTTATGTACATTTGATGAACTTATTTTTCCCAAATTCGAAATAAAAGTTACAAATGATTTTTGCTTTAATATAATTTCTAAGTTTATTTCGTAGTATTTTGGAACTTTACAACATCTATAATGAAACATTTTATGAGAATTTTAAGTTCAGATTGTAATTAAGATGAGTAACAGATGCTGCTCTTGATAGAAATTGTAAGCAACTATAATTGTAAAAAATAGGCTTTTTTATATACATAAACCGGCTCGAATAATAAAAAAATTTTACGTGCTTGTAAAATAAATCCATATATGAGAAATATCAAAACTAATTAAGTTTTCAAAATAACTCAAAATTCGAATTACGTAATCGAAATTAGCCGGCTGGGTGGAGGAAGACGGTTTATTTGAATACGACAGTCTATGATAAAAATTGGAGGATAAACAAAATAATAATAATAATAATAATAATAAATAACTTACCCTTCTGAAGTGCAATGAATGATTTGTTCTGGTTCATTTGGTTTTGATTGTTTGACACCATTTTGTGCCTTATTATCACTTTTATAAATTCCAAATGACTTAAAAAAAAACAAAAAACAAAAAATATATATTTTTTAAGATTTAAAGGCAAAAATATTTTAGGGCTCCATGGAGCGAGGCATCGCAAAAAATTTCATTAGCAAAATAAATTGTTCCCCCCCCCCCCAAAAAAAAAAAAAAGCTTAATATTTGTTAAATTATTATTTTTCTGTTTTTAAAAGCAGCCAGTCTCTGCAAACACGCGGTACCTTTAATCTTTTACGTCATATAGACTAGACAACTGTCTACAAACCAGGGTGGCGCCTACGTATTGTGCAATGTGTGGGGTGTGCAGATAATAAAAGAGCCATGCATTTTACGCGGGGGAGAAATATTTAAAAAATACATATTTAATTTTATTGAAATTAGTTATTCTTCAAATTTTAATTAAATTTTATAGATTTACTTCAAATGAATTACTTATAATCACTTAACTTAGTTGTTATTATTCTTTAAAATGAACGTGATCAGTTTTAATGCTCAGATACAAAAATCTGATTTGAAACAAAAAAATACCTTGAGCATTTTGTAGCATTGTATCCAATTTTAGATGCCGTCAGAGAGGCTAAATTATCTTGATTTCTTACTTTTTTATTGAAACCTCCCTCTCCCCCTACTCTTCCCACATTGCAATCACGTGGCATGCTATAAGGGAAAAGAATGACGTTTTCTGTGCATTAGATGGGAAATGAGTGCCTTTCAAATTTGTCTCTTCTATTAAATGGACGATAGGAGGGAAAAATAACTGGTTGACTGGCTTCCGCAGACAAGTAAGGGTGTGTGTGTGTGTGTGGAGGGGGAGGGGGGGGGGCTTGTGTTCATTTCTTAGGTCAATTTTTGTAAAAAAGAAATATACATAAATAAGTAAATAAAAAGCCAAATTAAAAAACTTTTAACCCGGATAGAAACATCTGGTCGCCAGACAGAAAAATCTAGTTGCCAGTGGCGACCTGGCGACCGTATTTGTTAAGCCCTGCTTATAACATATGTTTTAATGTTTTACTGTTTCAAACATTGGGTTGTATTTCTATATAAAAGGGGCACTCAAAAAATAAATACATTTTATGTAACAAATACTTTTACCTTATTAAATCGCTACAATAAAAATGGCAACAGATTATTTCATTCACTAATATTATGTATTTATATCTCTTGTAAAATTTAAAAATTGTATAAATAAAATACTTTAGATCAGTATTTTCATAAAAATGTTCAAAATATTAGTACTGTCAATACTTATTCACTTGCATCATATAAATATAACAAGAGATTATGTCATTTTTGCATGCAAAAATATATATAATTTTAAGATTATCTATTAAATGCTCTAAAGCTACAAACAAAAAAACTTACTTTGGTTGTTGAAAAATACAGTCTGTTGGATATTCTAATCTTCTGTAATATATACTATTTCGAAACTATATCTGTTGAATGATCTCAGTGCCACCATTTATCAGATGAAATACCAAGTTATTTATTATTGTAGACCATATAATTTTTTTTGTCACATTGATCCCCTATCTCATTCAACTCCACTTTCCCTACACAATAAAGCGAGGTACAAAATGTGACTGCATAAGCTAAATGAAAAAATGTATCTTAATAATAATAATTTCTACACGATATTTAACAATATTTTTCTCTCTTTGATGGGATTGTTGTAGGATTATTAGCATTCGGTTTCAAAGGGATAGCCTTATCTTGAATAGTAGAGATATCATGATCATGTTCCTAAAATCAGATACTTCCCATTTATCAGCTCTAGAGAGTATAAAAAATAGGTCCTAGTGGGACACTTTATTCCTGCACTGTGCAAAGGAATAGTTAACACGTAATTTATAATATGAAATATAGTTGGTAATTACCAAGACGTGGTTTTTGACTCAAGTATGGAAATTAATCCTATGTCTTCAGCCAATTTGGTACAAGGTAAAAGTTTTACTTTTGTGACTTTCTTGTGTAAAAATATTACTTTGATTTTGGAAATCGGGATTGGACCGTATAAGGGTTAATTCTTGATTGTAGTTAACTAAAAAAAATGATTATTTTTATATATAAAATATTAGATTAATATTAATTAATTGATAATTGAGTAATTTTATTTATGAAGTCTAAATAATATTTTATCCATTAATGTTAAGATAATCAAGATAACTCATTAATGCAAATGATTAAGAAGTTGTTTATGATGTTGAATAAACATTGGTTTTGGGTATTTTTAACTTTAATTTTAAATGTTTCTTTTATTTTTATTATGCATATATATAAATTCAGCACGTTATTTTTAAAATAATTTGTATTCATTGTTCCATTAGCATGAAGTGTGATTTTTTTTAATTATGAGAAATGGTGCGATCCTGACTATAATTTTGCGTCCTGTTTATGTAATTCAACTTATTTATGCTAACTTTAATTACGTCGGGTAACCTTAAACGATCGTTTTGGTTTAGAAGGGCCTCGATCTACAGTAAAATTACACAACTTTATTATTATTATTTAATTCATTCAGGTAATCTAATTATTAATTAGAAATATTAATTATAGATTATATCATCGGGTCCCCAGGGCTATGGTGCTGCACTATACATTTCTAGATAAATCTTATCTTTCTTCCACTCCTCTACATAAACCAAGAATTGGTGGGATTAGTCCTGTGATGACAAGCTATTTTCAATGCAGATTTACTCAGCGAGTCTGTAGCATTCCAACAACTATATAGTATGGGCCACTGACTACTTCTAATGTCATTGTCATATCAATGTGTGTACACTTCTCGGAAATAGGAAGGAGTATCGAACCACTATTTGAAATTAAGAAACTTCTGTCTTATATTTAAATAGCAACTTTGTCAATCACCACGTTTAATAGCTAAATTCGCAATTTTTTTATGTTAAATAATGAGAAAATATCTATTAAAAATTCTGATAACACAATATGCCCCCTGGTATAAGGAATTAATAAAAATATATCAACAAGAAAAAATAACTGTTTCTGTGTTTGACTTTTTTTTTTTTTTTTTTTTTTTTTTTTAACTAAGATATTTTTATATATAAAGCACAATGTAAACACATTGATAAGTTACGTTACTATCGAGGTGCAATAAATCAAAATACAGCTTCAAAACATTAAAACTGTAAGATGTTAAAATTTCATGAGCTTTCGGCTAAACATTAGCCTTCCTCAGATGAACAACAAGCAGTCGAGGAGACGCTGCTCCGAAATGGCGCGTTTTGGACAGGCTAGGAATGGACGAAACCAAACAGACGTGAAATGAAGGGGGTGACTGAAGTCTGGATGATACCATTACCAGCTGGGGTGGGTCAAGAGAAACCGAAAACCCCAGTGATATTTAGTATATTGTACCATAAACGAGGGATCTGATAAGATAATACATCATTACATGCATTATTACCTCTTTTCAAAATCTCTAGGGACTCTCTGATTATGCAACTATTTATTATACTGTGAACCTCGTGAAATTATTTTAGCTTTACTGAAAAATACATCAATATCTTTGGCCTGATTTAATCTGGATAAAGCAGTGGATAATTTACCTTTTTTCATATCAGCTGTATGCTCTTTAATCCTTTCTTTTAATTTGCGAGTTGTCATGCCTATATATGAATATATTTTAGAACTGTCATTAACTTTAAAAGGAATAATATAAATGCCAGATTTATCTCGGTTATCAATAGGGTCGATCATTCTATGTACCAAATATTTAAGCTTGGTTGGGGGTTTAGCGATAAGAGTTACATTATATTTCTTTAATGCGTATTTAATCCGCTTAAACAGATGCGGGATATAATCTATACTGTAGAATTTTGAAGATTGCATATCTTTTTTAACTATTGTAGCTTGTTTATTTCTGTACTCATAAATTAACTTATTAATAAATTTGTTTGAAAAACCATTTTCATATGCAATCACTTTAATTTTGTTCAACTCCTCATTTAAATAACATTCTGAACTAACCTCAAACGCCCTTTTGATATGAAACCGATATGCTGCTGCTTTGTAATTAAACGGAACATTACTATTGTATGATATTGTGTTATTGGATCTGCAAGGTTTTCTATAAACTTTCCTATCAATGCTACGTGTTGAAATATTTTTAATAAGTTCTATATCTAAAAATGGTAATGAATTAATTTCTTCAATTTCACAAGTAAATTGTATATTTCTATCTATACTGTTGGCATGCGCCAGAAAATCATTCAATGCAGAGATACCGTGATTCCATATGAGTAGTATGTCATCGACATATCTAACCCATAATGCAGGTTTAAAGGGGGATGTAGAATTTATACGTTTTTCCAGAGGTCGTAATTTTAATTCTGCCAGTAATCCAGAGATAGGTGAACCCATAGGGGCTCCCTCAGATTGTTTATAATAACATCCGTTAAATAAGAAAACGTTGCTGTTAGTAATTAAGTTTATACTGGAAATCAGAGTATGTTTAATACTGTCATTATAAGCTGGGTTATTTATAATGCTTTTTTCAATAATAGGTTTAACTTCCTGAACATCAATAGAAGGATACAGAGATTTAATATCAAAACTTGCTAGAATGCTGTTATCTTCCAGTTTAAAGCCTTTAATTATGCTAACTAAATCTGCAGTAGAATTGACTACATGCTCTGTGGGGGGTAGCATTGATTTAAGTAGTGGTACAAATGATTTCTCTATTGTGTAGGTTGGTGCTGTACATTTTGAAACAATAGGGCGGAGGGGAAAATCTTTCTTATGGTCTTTTAAACGCCCCTGTAATCGGGGGGTGACTGCAGTTTTATTAATAGCTAGTTTAATTTTAATGTCACTTGGCCATGTGCCATGTTTAATCAGTTTATGAGTTTTCCTATTAATATTGGTATTAGGATCCTTGTTCAATTTTTTACAATTCATATCCGTAATGCATTGCTCCATTTTAGTGATATAATCCTGAGTAAACATAACTGCTAACTTATTTGATTTATCTGTTTGTATAATGGTAATGTCTCACCTATTTTTAGATTGTTTAATAATATTAGTATGTTTATCTTGTTTATGGGTCTTTTCCTTTAAGTACCTCTTGACATTATTGTATAACATGCACCTAATTTCATCTTTATTATTATTGTCCATTTTATTAACAATCAATTCACAATCTGTAATTATATTCATTACATTTGGTCGTTTTTCAAACATATGTTTAGGTCCCAAACTTAAAGTATTATGTAGTCGTTTATCCAAGTCAATATTGGTAAGATTGATATACTGTACTGGTTTTTGCTGTGGTATTTTATAATGCATATTATCTTTAAGTTTATTGAACTTCCGATATATAATTACACAATTACATTGTGCTTTATAAATATCTTATTGGGTGAATTTGACGTTCGTATTATATAGATTTTTCTATATATTTTTATTTGTATTTTATCGATACTGGATATGTCTGAACGCACAGAAGTAATGAGGAGATTCAGGACAGAAAGCTTGCGATTAGACAGAGAAATTATTAATATTAGATTTTTGCAGTTATGTAAGGGATCAAAAATTATACCTACATTTTTGAAGAATAGCAATAAGCTTGTTAATAGTATCATTCCTACAGTTGCATTTAAATTGGATTTTTTAGCCTTAAAGTCGATCATAAGAAGTAAATTTAAATTGATTGATCAACTTTCAGAAAAAGTGTTGTATCTGTACATTAGCTTAACAAAATCTTTGGAGCAAACAGATTTTGATGATTTTCTACGCATAGTAGACATCTACCGTACTAACCAGCGAGTAAGGAATGAGGAAATTATGTATCGGAAGTTCAATAAACTTAAAGATAATATGCATTATAAAATACCACAGCAAAAACCAGTACAGTATATCAATCTTACCAATATTGACTTGGATAAACGACTACATAATACTTTAAGTTTGGGACCTAAACATATGTTTGAAAAACGACCAAATGTAATGAATATAATTACAGATTGTGAATTGATTGTTAATAAAATGGACAATAATAATAAAGATGAAATTAGGTGCATGTTTTACAATAATGTCAAGATGTACTTAAAGGAAAAGACCCATAAACAAGATAAACATACTAATATTATTAAACAATCTAAAAATAGGTCAGACATTACCATTATACAAACAGATAAATCAAATAAGTTAGCAGTTATGTTTACTCAGGATTATATCACTAAAATGGAGCAATGCATTACTGATATGAATTGTGAAAAATTGAACAAGGATCCTAATACCAATATTAATAGGAAAACTCATGAACTGATTAAACATGGCACATGGCCAAGTGACATTAAAATTAAACTAGCTATTAATAAAACTGCAGTAACCCCCCGATTACAGGGGCGTTTAAAAGACCATAAGAAAGATTTTCCCCTCCGCCCTATTGTTTCAAAATGTACAGCACCAACCTACACAATAGAGAAATCATTTGTACCACTACTTAAATCAATGCTACCCCCCACAGAGCATGTAGTCAATTCAACTGCAGATTTAGTTAGCATAATTAAAGGCTTTAAACTGGAAGATAACAGCATTCTAGCAAGTTTTGATATTAAATCTCTGTATCCTTCTACTGATGTTCAGGAAGTTAAACCTATTATTGAAAATAGCATTATAAATAACCCAGCTTATAACGACAGTATTAAACATACTCTGATTTCCAGTATAAACTTAATTACTAACAGCAACGTTTTCTTATTTAACGGATGTTATTATAAACAATCTGAGGGAGCCCCTATGGGTTCACCTATCTCTGGATTACTGGCAGAATTAAAATTACGACCTCTGGAAAAACGTATAATTTCTACATCCCCCTTTAAACCTGCATTATGGGTTAGATATGTCGATGACATACTACTCATATGGAATCACGGTATCTCTGCATTGAATGATTTTCTGGCGCATGCCAACAGTATAGATAGAAATATACAATTTACTTGTGAAATTGAAGAAAATAATTTATTACCATTTGTATATATAGAACTTGTTAAAAATATTTCAACACGTAGCATTGATAGGAAAGTTTATAGAAAACCTTGCAGATCCAATAACACAATATCATACAATAGTAATGTTCCGTTTAATTACAAAGCAGCAGCATATCGGTTGTATATCAAAAGGGCGTTTGAGGTTAGTTCAGAATGTTATTTAAATGAGGAGTTGAACAAAATTAAAGTGATTGCATATGAAAATGGTTTTTCAAACAAATTTATTAATAAGTTAATTTATGAGTACAGAAATAAACAAGCTACAATAGTTAAAAAAGATATGCAATCTTCAAAATTCTACAGTATAGATTATATCCCGCATCTGTTTGAGCGGATTAAATACGCATTAAAGAAATATAATGTAACTCTTATCGCTAAACGCCCAACCAAGCTTAAATATTTGGTACATAGAATGATCGACCCTATTGATAACCGAGATAAATCTGGCATTTATATTATTCCTTTTAAAGTTAATGACAGTTCTAAAATATATTCATATATAGGCATGACAACTCGCAAATTAAAAGAAAGGATTAAAGAGCATACAGCTGATATGAAAAAAGGTAAATTATCCACTGCTTTATCCAGATTAAATCAGGCCAAAGATATTGATGTATTTTTCAGTAAAGCTAAAATAATTTCACGAGGTTCACAGTATAATAGTTGCATAATCAGAGAGTCCCTAGAGATTTTGAAAAGACGTAATAATGCATGTAATGATGTATTATCTTATCAGATCCCTCGTTTATGGTACAATATACTAGATATCACTGGGGTTTTCGGTTTCTCTTGACCCACCCCAGCTGGTAATGGTATCATCCAGACTTCAGTCACCCCCTTCATTTCACGTCTGTTTGGTTTCGCCCATTCCTAGCCTGTCCAAAACGCGCCATTTCGGAGCAGCGTCTCCTCGACTGCTTGTTGTTCATCTGAGGAAGGCTAATGTTTAGCCGAAAGCTCATGAAATTTTAACATCTTACAGTTTTAATGTTTTGAAGCTGTATTTTGATTTATTGCACCTCGATAGTAACGTAACTTATCAATGTGTTTACATTGTGCTTTATAAATATTTTATTGGGTGAATTTGACGTTCGTATTATATAGATTTTTCTATATATTTTTATTTTTATTTGATATTTTGATATTTCTTTATTTGTTTCTTGTAAAAAAAAAAAGCTCACCATTTCTGAATCTAAAATAAGACCTTCACACATATTTTTTTTCACTGTTCCTGATTACACCTTTGAAATCACCAGCTTATTATTATTATTATTTTTTAAATACAGATAAAAAATCGTGAACGGAAAATTAAGATTCTTAATGCTTCCTATGATTACATTTAACTATTCTCATTCCGGAATAAACAATTAAATTTAATGAAAGCGTAAGTTGATGCCCAAACAAAAATTTCTTAAAGGTAATGAAAAGGATCATATTAAGAAAAACGTCTTTCAGAATGAAGAAAAAAAGTTAACATTTTGAGTTTTTTTTTGTTTGTTTGTTTTTCAAATAAGAATCATAATATTTTGAGAATATTCTCACTTTTAGATTACTCGTTCTGGTAATTTAGCTGATTGTATAACGTTGAATTATAGTAACACAATTTATATTAACATTTGTATATTAACTACAGCTTCAGAAGTAGAATTACGAATAATTCGCATGTAATAGTTGTTAAAAAATACGCTCTGTTAAAAATACTATCTGTTTCTAGAAAATACTATTGCTATCTGTAAAAAATACGCTAACGTTTTATTTATGTTTGAAATTGTATTACTATAAGTGCGAATGTGTGAAATATATATATTTTAAAGCTCTTGTATATTTTTCGTGTTCATCATAATTATAAGCTGCTTTACTATAAAGATAAGCATTAAATAAGGGACAAATAAGTTTGGTATCTTAGATACTGGGAAAAAAAATTATACTTACGCCAGAAATTTTTAGAAGTTAGTTTTATATATCAAAATTATGACAATAGATTTAACATTCTTCAATAATCGGCGTAAGCTCGTTCAAGTTACCTGCGCGCTGTCAAACAGCATGCAGACGATTTTCCTAAAGGAAGGAATTGGGCTGTGTGTGGGGCGGGGAAGGGAGAGGCATGTTCATAACTTTCAAATTTATATCCTAAATACTGAATAGTAATTTTCTCCTTTTCTAATCCATGAACGTTTGTCATTAAATAAAGAAAAAATTACTACACGAAATATTTTTGAATAATAATAATAATAATAATAATAATAATAAATATATATATGTATTAGCAACATTGTTAAATGGGCATTTGTTAGAAATGATGCATCAAAATTTTGCTAATTTGTCTGTTTCACAGTATAAATAAATACATGCGGTATTCAAATACCAAGCTCATATTTTGCATAGCAGCCATTTCATGAAGCATTGGACATATATGCAGGATGAGTTAAGGCTACAAAAGGCTAGTTAGTGTACGCTCAAAATGCTAATAAGTGTTTTTTGACGAAGATGTTTTGATAATTTATGAGATAACATAGTCATAATGAACTAAACTTAAGGTTTATAATTACTTTTTAAAAATATTTTTTCAAATTGAGGTATTTTCCTTATTTACCATTTTAAGTAATTATTACAGAACTGTTCTTTAATATTCATTTTGTCTCTATTTTTATTTTAGAAACAGTGGCATTTAAAAATGTGTTAAAAGTTTAACTGGAATCTTCGAGACAAAGAGAGGCGGAGGATATAAGATATGTGCCGAACAGAGATAAAAATTGTCTTTGTCCATATCATTAAAATATATTTCACTTTATGTGCTCAAATTCTAATGTCTTTGTGTTATTATTTAGTTCAGAGTAGTATTGCATTTTCTATTCAAAATATCTGCCAGTGTTTCCGAACACTAATCTTCAGTTTATTTACTAACAGTCATTTCTTGGTTAATTAAAGAAAACATTTATATTCGAAAGTTTTTGTCGCTATTTTGAATAAAATAATGCGCTAAATTGGCAACACTACACAGATATTTTATGCTGTTCGGTGTATAAAAAAATAATTGTGAAAGACGATTTTAATTTAAAGTTGTAAAGCTCTAACAGATCTGTAAAGCTCTAACAGATATTTAAAAATATATAATACACTTTTTAGACTGTCCACTAACAACAACAAATTACAATTGTATATAAAAAATCAATTATGTATTCAAATAATAAAAATTTGAAATTAATTAGAGATGCGAGTATATGTTTATCCCCTTAATGAGCGGTGGGAATTTTTTTTTATAGCTCTTAATTTTGATGAAGATTTGTACCAGATTTTTATAGCAAAATTTTTCGACTATCGCTTTGGTGAAAAAATGTTCTAAAGTTGCATTACCACATTTCCAAGAAAAATGTTTCGAAAATTCTGGTGGGAATTTATTATTACAGAAACACATTTATTTCTGCCTTAACCTCTTAACAGTTTTGTCAGAACACCACACGGGCAAAAAGACCTCCTTGCTTCCTTATTAAAAGCTTTTGGACACCACTAATTTTTATCTATATTCCATTGTATGAAGCATAAATTTTAGTACAGAAGAAGTGGTATTTGGCCATATATTTAGTTTATTGTGTCAGGAAATCGAAAGTGCTAAGGGGTTAATAAACAGGACATAGGAAACACTTTTCTTACTCTCGTTTATAATCTAACTGTACACAAAGGACAATTTCTTAGCCATTTTGCAATTCTATGAAAGAAAATAAATGTTATTTAAGTGAGAAAGTTTGAAAAAACAGATCTTGACAAACTTGGACAATCCAATTGCCATTTGTGATAATGGTGCAACATTTCCTTAAGATTATTGTATTTTTTAATATTACTACAAATTTAAATTTACATTATTGTAACAAACAAACGTTCATTACTAGATACATTTTAAAAGTATCTATTTGAAAATAATTATGAAAATTACAAAAAACGGTGAATTGAGTTATAGTGTTTCGCAGATGTTTTTATTTTTATACTTTTTATAAATTAGTTAGCAAAAACTTAAATTACATCATGTTGAGAATAGAATATTGCTTAAATTACAGAGCGGTTTGCTACCACCATGGTTATGACGTCAGTATCACTAACACGCAGGCCTTTGATGTATTATACATAACTCTTTATAATATACTTTATAGAATATATGTTATAGAATATACTTTATAGAATATACTTTATATACTATTATGGTAATAAAATATCTATAATACGTGTAATGTTTATATGTAATATATTTTCGGAGATTTATCCGTGTCTGACAGAAGATAAACCCACACACACAAACACTTAAATATTAAATAAATCAATAATTAAAGTGTAATTACTGCTTAAAGGAATAAAAACATAACACAAAGGCTTAAAAATACCTTTTAATATAGATGACATACGTTTCATGTGCTCATATGGCTACTTCTTCAAACAAAAATGATAAATAAAATATTCTCGCAAAGTTTTTGAAAACCATAACCATAAATCACAAGGTCACATGTCTATTGTAAGCAGGTGCTAAAATTGGTCAAACTGGAAATCGTGAAAATTTTCTTTTTCTTTTAATTTTTATTGCTTTTTTAATTTCTAAAACATTGCGTGCCAAATTTTAGATAATTCAAACGAAGCTGATTCGTTGAATTACCTAAAATTTGCCCCAGGTGGCGTTTTAACACTGTAAAATGAAAGATAATGATTCAAAAACCAAAGAATAACGGAATATATTGTTTATTTACACACCTGTGTGCTCTATGTGCATGCCTTGGCGGTCAACAATATACTGAAAGTTTACTACCGCGTTATCAACGGCCGCGCGCAACATATCAGTAGGAATGAGGGAGACATGGCGTACGATGCTAGGTTTCAATTCCGCTAATTTAGTTACACGTCCTTGATAAACATAGTTGGCTTGAATTACATTCTTTACACATATCGCCGTATGAGCAGTTGCTCAATCTTGCATGAATATTGTGGAAGTCAAACAGCCTCTTTGACTTAACGCTGGGACAACATGATTCTCCAGAGGTCTGCTGTATCCGTCACCTGTTACTGCACCCCTAACAAACTCGTTCATTGTGACTTACTCGAAAAAATACGGGCTCAAAATAAAATTCGCCGTGAATCCACACCAAGCCGTGACGTATGGAGAATGTATGGGACTGTTGTTGCACGGTATGAAAAATGGTGGAACCCCATATGCGGTAGTTCTGGGTGTTCACAGCACCATCTAAGTGAAAATGAGCCTCGTCTGTGCATAAGATGTGCTACAGCCAGTACTCATCCACTTGCATCCTTGCCAGAAAACGCAACACAAAATCAAGACGCACAGAGTGATCTTCCAGTTTCAACTGTTGCACAATATGCATCCTGTACGAGTGGAGCTTCAGAATTTTGCGTAAAATCATGCGCACGGTTGCCCATGGAATGTCCAATGCTCGTGCTATTCAGCTGCCACTTACAGTAGCATTTGAAGAATTTGCAGATGCCTTAGCTGTTGCAATCGCAACTTCCTCCACAATTGCCGGCTCAGCTGCACGTCGGTCATCCTCTTCCCGGTCATCCTCTTCCCAAGCACGGAGGGCATTGTTCTCATTCTGATAAGAAAGTTTTACGGTCAAAGCGCGTTCCTTCTTGATCAGCGGTATGTTCACTGCGGGCGAATGATTTCTTTGAACAATGCGCGCAGTTTTTATAGCGAAATTGCATAACTACTCATTTGTATATGGGCTTTAGAGTACAGCGTCATCTGATAACGATATTTCAAACTATTTTATTTATTTATTTATTTATTTTTTACGAAAATCTTGGCCACATGCTCTACATAACATATATCTGAGGTTTCATTCGGATCTCTTCAGTAGAACAAGAGTTATGAGCCTCTGAGTACCATCAGTTATCTTTAACCACCCTGTAGTATGCGCCATTAATCCTAATGTCGTTGTCATATCAATGTATGTACACCTCTCGGAATTTCCAAGGAGTCCAATTAAGAAATTTCTATTTAAATAGCAACTTTGCCAATCACTATCACCACGTTTTATAGCTAAATTTGCAATTTGTTTATGTTAAATAATGAGAAAACTTTTATTAAAAATTGTGATAACAAAATATGCCCCCTGGTATTAGGAATTAAATTACATTTTACGTGAATTAAACTTTATTTCATCTTTTAAATATCTCGTTAAAACTACTTCTCGAACTTCTTAGTCGTGTTCAATTACAGTATAATGCAGATGCTGATAAAAATAAATAAATAAATAAATATAAACAAAATCACTTTTTTCTGCACAAACACCAAGACATAATAAAAATATATCAACAAGAAAAAAATCAAAATAACTGTGTATGACGTGTTTTGTTATTTTAGAAACTAAAATATGTTTATATTTCTTTATTTGTTTCTTGTAAAACAAAGATCAAAATTTTTTAATTTAAAATAAAACCTTCACATATTTTTTTTTTTCACTGTTCCTGATTACACCTTTGAAATCGCCAGCTTATTTTTTTTACAAATTTATTTTTCTTTTAGATATAAAAATAAATAATCGTGAACGGAAAATTAAGATGCTTAATGCTTCCGATTCTTACATTTAACTGTTCTCATGCCGGAATATACAATTAAATTTAATGAAAGCGTAATTTGATGCCCAAACAAAAATGGCTTAAAGGTAACGAAAATAATCATTTAAAGGAAAAAATCTTTCAGAACGAAGAAAAAAAAGTTAATATTTTCATATATATATTTATTTGTTTGTTTGTTTTTCAAATAAGATTAATAATATTTTGCGAACATTCTCACTTTTAGATTACTCGTTCTGTTAATTTAGCTGATGTATAACGTAACACGATTTATATTAAAAGTTTGTATTTTAACTGCAGCTTCAGAAGTAGAAATATGAATAAATCGCATGCAGTAGTTGTTAAAAAATACGGCCTGTTAAAAAATACTATCTGTATCTAAAAAATACTATCGCTACCTGTAAAAAATAGGCTACCGTTTTATTTATGTTTGAAATTTTATTACTACAAGTGCGAATGTGTGACATATATATTTTTTAAATCTCTAATATTTTTTTCGTGTTCATCATAATTATAAACAGCTTTACTATAAAGATTTCCTGACATTATTAACCTTCCTACCCTGAATGGGTCTAATCGACCCGTTTGAATAATTGATTTCACCCGAATCGAACCAGAAAAATTTTTGTAAAGTAAGTTAAATAAGAGATCGACATAACTAAGTAAAATAAATTCATTAAATAATCTTAGATAAGAATTCTGGTGTGAAATGTTTTTATCAAGGTTGAGTAAAATTTCAACAGGGTAGGAATGTTAATAATAGATAAGCAGTAAATAACGGACAAATAAGATTGTTATCTTATTTACTGACGACAGAAAAATTATACTTACATCAGAAATTTTTACAAGCTAATTTTATATATTATAATTATGACAATTGATTTAACATATCATTTTTATCAAATTGAACTTTTTCATGTTACCCGCGCGCTGTCAAACAGCATGCGGACGTTTTCCTAAAGGAGCGAATTGGGTTGTGTGTGGGGAAGGCTTCAAGTTTACATCACTGAAGAAATCACCGTTTAAGCGCATGAAACATATGTCATCTATATTAAAAGATATTTTTTAGTCTTCTGTGTTATGTTTTAACACTTTACACAGTAATTGCACTTTAATTTAAAATTAAGCAGTGATTAATTTATATTATTAGATGAAGACTATTTGATTAATTTTGAAAGTACTTTTGCTTAATAAGTGACACGAAATCAAATGTAAAACAAACAAATACAATTATATTTCTTTTTTCATCTATATTTTCAACTTTACTCACGGGGTAGGAAAAATACATTTGTAAAATTTGTTTTCAAAGTCATGATATACGCTGCTAATGTTTTATAATTCATTTTTTCTATGCTTTGTTCCTTTATTTTTGCGTATATATATATATATATATATATATATATATATATATATATATATATATATATATATATATATATATATATAATATTTATAATATTTATAAATAGAAAAATGATGATTTAAATGATAAAATAGGCTAAACATAAATTATATTTTTAAATTAAAATTTGTTGACAAATATTTAAATATATATTCAGTTATTAATTAATATAAATGAATTAGTACATATTTTGTATATCGAAATGTATTAGGGTGGATCAAATGAAAATGGAACAGGAGACATGGTTTATTTCAAACAAAATCTACAAATCTGCACAAACGCTTGTCCCACTGTTTCACTGAATGGTGATTACTTTGCTCATAAAAGACCTTTGCCTGAAATCTGAACCATTTTCGAACATTGTCCATGATTTCGCTGTCCGAGTAGAAACGGCGACCCTTCAATGCCTTTTTCAGCGGACCAAATATTGGTTAGTCACATGCTCAAAGATCCGGGCTCTACGGTAGGTATTCCAAGACTGTCTACCGAAACATAACCAGTTTCCTTTGTGGACGTGCTTGTGTCCGTCCTCACACCAGTCATTGACAGTGCATGTTCTCCGTACATTGCCTTCATTCGCCGATGCGCTTGGCGAAATCTAACTTCTTCTATCACTAAATAACAAATAGAACTCGGTTGCTCTTTTTTACTCGCAAACATTCTTTAGTCGCAGGTCAATAAAAACAACCGATTGCCTGACGGACGAAACTGTTGAACGTTCGCCAGAGCATATCACGTGCTTCTGCATGACTACTGAACCCAAGTTCATTTCCTCAGCAGGAGTTTCCTTCCATACATACTCACTCTAACCTGTACACAAAGTTCACCACACTCATACATAAATAAACCAAATTATAACTACTGTTCCGTTTTCATTTGATCCACCCTTATATGACAATATTTTAACCGTTAGGTAAGGAATGCCGTTTGGCAATGGTTTGTTTCCAGTTGACACCAGCATTTTTGCACCGACAATTTCACCTTATCTAATCTGAAAATTTCAGTAATTCAAAAATAATTTGTCAGAAAAAGTGGTGCCGAAACAGTAATAATTGAAAACATCACATTTGGACAATAAAAATTCGTCAAAATAATGCAACATTCGTTAGCTAAGTGTGAATAGAACTTCTTACAATGTTTTATTTTATTAGATATTCATTACAATTAAGAATGAGAATTTAGTAATTAGAATTTCAAAAGTATATTTATCTCCCTTATTAATCACTTTAAAGAAAGAATGTTATAGTACTTCAACAATTGATAAAATTGCTCTCATACATCATTTTGTACGTTTTTGACAGGTCCTAAAACACAATCTATTTAGCTGTGGTTTCAAAACTAATATTTAGTATGTCCGAAAAAAGCTTTTTCTTTTTATAGTGATTGATCGAAGCTGGAAATGTCATTATTTGTAAAAAATCATATATTGAAAACAAAAAAAATATTTTTTTTTCATTTTATGTACTTTGTATAGATAAGCGGTACTTATTACTTTTATGAAGAGTATTCTCATCTCGCTATTGTTTTAATAAAAGGTAATATTTGTCTTTTTTAACCTTTTAACGGACATTAGTTCCCCTATGAAACCACAAAACTTTAATTACAAAATTCAACAATGACAGCAGAATTTTAATAGTAATTTTTCCATATATTATGTATGTGAAAAATCGCTTTTTCATTATACATAAAGAAATTTTTTCATAATTTCCGGTGTCAATCATTTATTTCAACATTTCAGCAATTGAAGTGTTTTATCCGTTAAAGGGTTAATGACAGAAATTTTACAGCTGAATACAGTAAAGATTTTCTTTTAAAAAAAGTGATAACTCTACGGGGCTTGTAGCGAATACCACTTGTTTATATAATGAATCAAACAGCACCGAGTTGCTAAGCAGCTCCACATCCAATGTATGAGTCATCGTAGAGTACATCTTAAGGATCCAAAAAATGCCAACAGAAAGGGCTTTAGTACAAATGTACTACAAGAGAATAAGAATGCCACTGCGTCTGCCGTTGATAGAGAAGATTAGAGGAACGTAAAGTGGAATTATTCGGACTAGACGGCAGTTCACATAATACGAAAGTATGTTGGAGAAGCTTCTGACCAACCTGAAGGGAGGGAGAATAGAATTCTCCGTTCTGCCTTTGAAACGGAAGATTAGAGGAAAGTAAGGTGGAATTATTCGGAATAGACGGCAGTTCACAGAATACGAAAGTATGTTGGAGAAGCTTCTAACCAACCTGAAGGAAGGGAGAAAATAATGAAAGAAAGAATAAGTTAGGATAATAAGTAATACTAAATTAAATGTTAAATAATTAAATTAAATAGCTAAAACATAGAAGGTAAAACCAGGAATATTACAGTACTTCAACAATTGATAAAATTGCTCTCATACATCATTTTCTTCGTTTTTGACAAGTCATAAAACACAATTTACTAAGCCGCGGTTTCAAAATTATTATTAATAAAACTAAACCGATTTACTAATTTAGAAATTTAACTTAACTTATTTTTTTTACCGGTTAAAACTAAAGCGATTAGGGTTAAAATATACGTTTCACTATTATTTATTATATATGTAATTACTAGGGAAGGGTATTATAGTGACGCCTAGAATATCATTAGAGAGATTCTTAGTCAAAACACAGAAGATTTGCTGCTTACTGTACAAGCCAATCAAGTGGAAAACGGAGAACGAGTAAGACCTTAATTACATTAAAAAATGCGTCATTTCAGGTACACACAAAGTTATCGAAAGGTCTAAAAATAACAAACCTATAGCTTTTTTTAAACTAAGGAAATGCAATTTAACAGCTTTTTTTTCACTAAAGTTCTAAAACTAAACTTCTGTTTATAAATTCTATGCCAAATCATGATTAAAAGTGTGTGGTAAAAAGTACAACCCACCAATATTAAAGAGAATAAGAAACAATTTGAAATAGTAATAAGAAGCACAGAGACTGTTAATAGATAATGTTAAACTTTAAATTCCATTAGAGATATCCAAATCAGGGATGTAAGTCTCGAATTCCTGAATAAATGTAAACATTTTTTCATTAGGGTTGCTTATATTTTTACTTTTACTCGCAAAATGATTGATAATTTTAAGAAGTTTGAAAAGTTGAAGTAGTTTTTTAAGCTCCTGTAGGGATTTCGGTGCATAAATAAAATCAAAAAGGGGATTGACCAGGTAATTAGAAATTTTGCTATCCTCAAAAGTGCAATGATGGGTGGGGAAAATCAGAAAAAGTATTAGCCGTTTCAGTATTCTTCATACAAATGTAATTACTATTTATATTCGTGGCACATAGATTATCATTAGAGGTATTGTTAGGTTTAGGAGATTATTAGGTATATTTTTCTTTTCTTAAAATAAATGCACATCCTCTACAGTTTTAAGACGTGAAGATTCGCAATTAGCACTAGTTAGAATGATCATCTGTGTGACAACCTGTGGCATTGGGAAGTAAGGTTAACAAGTCGGTAAGTGTGATCGAAGATCGCTCAAAGGGTTTCGTTTATATTCCTTTCAAAACACTTTATCCTTTCTTTAATAAATCCAAATAAATTTCGTTTAGCAACAAAAAAAGAAAAGTTATGTTTTTTATAAAGCAAAAATTTACCGGTCTATTTTTTCGTTTTCTTTTTTAATATCTAAACCCGCCCGATAATGGGCGAAGCCCTCTATTATACTCTGTTATAATAATATCTGTCATGTGGACTAAATGCGGTGTTTAAAAAAATAATTTCAAAATTAGGCATGTTGTACACCTTCAAAATGCTAAAATATGCGAATATTTCCATAATAGGATTTTTATCATGATTCAATATGTTTCTCAAACTCATATATTTACTATTCTCTATTACTCATATTAATACTCGCTTTGTATTATTCTCAAACATTTGAAAAAATCGTTAAACTTCCAATATGATATCAGATTTTCTTTTTAATTCTCTAATGACGCGATATTAATCTGCTTTGTGTACATACACATACTCATACTCCTTGTATTATAGAGAAATCTTTGAAATTTTCCGTTTTATTACCACTATGACGTCAATCTTTTTTATTTCATACTAATATTTTTTTTCAATTGGTGAAACTTTTTATTTCATTTTCATTTTTCACGTAGAAATCTTTCAATACAAAATTAATTATTGTAGAACGAATTTCATTGTGGATTTTTAATTTTGGCAATTGCTGTAACGAAAAATGTTTAAATTTAATAGGAAAAGGCTGTTCGAATTTTGGTTTTTTATCTCTATTTATTAAAATAATACGATTTTTTAAATTTTTAATATTTTGAGCTTCATAGCTCGTATTCAGAGATATATATACACACAAAGTTTCAACTCTGTAAGTTACATAGTTTCTGAGAATGGCTCTGTGACGGACAGACATCGGAGTGGGAGTAATAGGGTTTCGTGAGAGGAACGAAACCCTAAAAAAACGACAAACACAGAAATGTGAATTTGCGTGACATAATTAATACATGACTCCCAATATTCAAAATTTTCTTAATAATAGACAGTAGTCGTGCTTTCGTAGAGATACTCATACCAGAAAAAATTAAAAAAGCAAAAATGGGCAACAAATGATCATAAACAAAAATTGTTACGTAGGAAGAAGTATTCGAGTATTAAAGGATAGTAGAAGAAATAACAAAGCTGACAGTTATTTTGAATGAAAGGGATTAAAGGGAAGAAAAACAAACTTTCTTATGACGCTACTGAATCAATTCATTTTAAAGTTTGATTTTAAACCGGAATATTTTAAAAATATAATTCGAAATTCGACAATTAAGAATTTGTTTTTTTTTTATCCATTTAACATTATGCCTGAACTATTGGGGGGCAAAAGGGGTAGAAATCGTGGCTTTAGTATGAAGATGTTATATCTCAGAAGTTCTTTTAAAATGTGATGACACGATCTACTGAATGTCTTTCGACTTCTGCATAATTTGAGCTGGCAAACAATATGAATTATAAGAGTCAGCAAGTTTAAAATTGCTATTAGTACATAGGTGTGCGCAGAGAAGAGACATTTGTATCTCGTTTTCCTCCAAAACAATTTTCTAAATTTTGAAAACATTGTTTTAAAGATTTTAAAGATTTCTTATTAAAATTTTGAAAACATTGTTATTAAATCTTCTAAAACATTGTTGCAGTTGATTTTTCATTCTAAGGTAAGTTAATGCTGGGTGCACAAAGTTACGCATAAGACGCGTTATCTGGATATACGGAGCTAGATTGATACAGTCATGTTTACATTACGCCAGGTGTTAGCGGGTTGATAACGAGATTATTGAACATATCGCTATTAAAAATATTCACTTGGAAATTGATGGAACTTCCTTGCAGAAATAATGGGGAAGTAAGATTGTGAGGTAAGCATTTGTAATTTCGGAAGTTTTGCTGAAATGAGGCTTTTTGTTGCCCAAAAGGAAACTTTTTGTACGCAGAAGTTCGTGGTATTGATGTGTTGTTGTCGGAGAAAAGAATGCTGCGAAGAAGAATTTATTGTAATTAAATATTAATTTAAATTAGTAATTAAATTTATTATGATAAATTGGGTTTATTAAAAATACTAAGTGATCTTAATAAGTGATTTAAGTGACTGTGTTATAAGTTAGACATCTTATTTACGGCTTTGCTTTTGTTTTAAATAAACTAGGGTTGCAGAAAATGGGACCCCCCCCCCCTTTTTTTTTAAAAAAAACTTGAATATATTTTTTACATGTAGCATATATTTTTTTAGATTTCCCACTAACTACACGAAAAAGAATATTTATAAGAAATATGTCATTAATGTTTTCAAATAGATTTTTAAAATTTATTAAAAACGATACTTTCTTATTTCACGCAAGCCAGGGGTTAATGGCCGGTGGAATCGCCAATATTTTCGCTACTTACAACAGCCTTTTTAATTCTGTTAATTTCACTGGACTAAACACGTAGTTTGAGTACATAACTCTTAAATTAGTGTTTTATTTAGAGTATTTTATTTTATTTAGTTATTGGTGAAGTTTTAATTTATTTAAGTAATATTAGCTGGAAATAAATGCTGAACTATTTATATTGTTTTAAGTGCAAACGGGTTAATCTTTCACATTCGGGTTGCTCGCGATAGCGATATATTTTTTAAAAAACGTGTTTGACAATTATTTTAAAAACCATCAAAAATCAGTAAACTGAGATGCGGCTTTCAAAAAAATTCCATTTGAAAGAACTTTTTTTCCCTTATTTGATGGTGTAAATAGATGTCAACTGTATGATGTCTAGATGGAAAAAATAACGGAGTAAAAGCGAAATGTATTGGCTAGGTGTTGTTACCGTCAATATGACGTCGACGTTACACACGGACACGTTTTTGTTTTATAATACATATTTATATATTTTTGTTATTATCCGTGTACCTATTTTTATTTTTTCACTTTGCATCGTGAAGTGCAAGCCGTAACAGTATTACAAATATTATACTAATAGAAAAAATCCTCAAGAGCGATTAACGTCTGTCTTTGAGATCTTTGCTCAGCGTATTACGTTTAGCACTAAATGAAGTAATTTATTTTTTTAGCTGCAGATGAATTTTCTTTAGCCATTTCGTACGCGGGAAACAAGCATTAAACATATTACTTGACTGTAATCGGAATTTGCAGTTGCAATTGCAAGAAATATGTTAATGAAAAATTTACGGTTAGCTTTTAATATAAAAATTATTTTCTAACTCCCGTCTGTACCGTGAGGTCTAGAAATTTGTAAAAAGTGTGACATAATAAGATGTTAGATAGAGATATTTATTTGGTAGATTCATGCAAATACATATTTTTTTTAATTTAAAACATGATTTAATATGTCTATTATTTGAATATATTTTAGCACTGTAAACTTTTAAAAAGAGCAGAAACGTGATTCAATACATTTTATTTTATTTACTTTATTTTTAATTACTATTCTCTAATATTGAATGTATTTTTATTTAGTTAGCGACAACAAAATCAGCTGTGCCGCAAACAATTAAAATTTATCATACATTTTATTATATATAATTCAGCGGTATCACCTCTATAGAGAAAGAGTGATGACACAGTTATCTATTAAATTAATGATATACCTTATTAATGAGTTTATTTTTAAATTTATTATAACTCGCTATTTTTATTCCGTATTTGTACTAAACAAGATTGCCATTAACACAAGCTAAAAGGAATTGAGTTTATTCAGTTTCATAATACAAAATATATTCTTAATTTGAGAATACCGTAACAGAATATTTCAATAATAATTCACGTAGCTACATTTACAAACATATCAGAAAGATTTATTTATTTTTTCAAATACGAATAAAATTAGGTACGGTAATAAAATATTTTTATTATTAAAAGTCTCTTTTATATTCCCCTTATTAAGTACTTCAAACATTTATTCTTCAAATATTTCAACAGTTGTTAAATTGCGCCCATATATCATTTTCTATCGAATTTGACAGGTTATTAAACAGAATTTATTTAACCGTTATTTAAAATCTAATATATAATATTTTGAAGATAAAATTTTTGATTAGATAGTAGCTTATATATACTTGACGAATAATTATTTGCATAAATAATTATTTTAACGATAAAAAACGAATTTTTGTCGTTTCATGTTTTACTAATGAATCATTATTCAGAAAAAGAATTCATATAACTCTGAAATTTAAATTGGAAAATTATTCATGTCGAAATATTTTGAAAAGAAAAATACAATAATTCCGGTATATGGTAGATAATTTTTATTTAATTATATTACAAATTGTTTTACAGATATATTTTGAAACGGAATGTAACAATTTGCGATGAAGGGCTATTTTTATCATTAATAAAAGGATGTTTATTTCGAATATAAATAAAGCACAAAAAGTTATCTCATGAAAATTTTTGAAATGTCAGTAAAAAAATGATAAAAAGAATGTTTTCTTTTAAGCACATGAATTCATCTTATGGTAATATTATAACGGGTTTCAAAGGATTTATTTCTACATAAATGTATTTTTTATAAGTAATTTACAATTAATTTTTCAATTAACTTTCAGGAGTGAAATTCGCCTGCAATTAATGAATATTAAACCTGTGGATTTTTGCTTTGCTAAACTGAACGTAAAACCGACAGAGGGTCCAAGCCGGGAATCGAATCTGTCTGACATACGTGAGTCAGAGATGCCAAGTTGGGTATGGTTCTAGTAGCTTAGTGCAGAGCCTTGGAGCGTTATTCCAAGAACCTGGGTTCGATTCCCAGCTTGAATATTTTTCACTCTGTCGACTTTTTCACTCAGTTTAGCAATGCAAAAATTCGCATGTCTTATTATTCAATGCATTTTTTATTAAGCATAATTGCACATGCTTTTATCTCTTGCCAACATAGTTGAAAAGTGTTTATCAATACGGTTTGTCTTTCTTTCTGTCCGTTCTCTAACTCACATAAATATACTTGGATTGCAATAAATACATGTTAGTGAAGTTTACTATGGCATGTTTGGTATTCAAAATGAAGTGTGTAGCACTTATAGTTCCTTTACAGGGATACTCAAAAGAATGCCGTTATGTTACGGTCTATGGGGTAAATCATTTGCGATATATTTTAATGTTGTTACACTATTTCACATATATATATTTTTTAATATATATCAATGCGGTACACTACAGGAGACCTACTATATAATATGATGTGCATAGGACTTATAGTTCCTTTACAGGGACGCTCATAATAATTCCGTTACATTACGCTGCATGGGTAAAATTGTTGGCGGTATATTTTAATAATGTTTCACTATTTAAAACATATTGAAATTATTATGTATCGCCGAAGTGTATTATAAGATGCTTACTACAGAAAGTTGTACAGTATAGCATTCATCGTTCATTTACAGTGACACACAAAAGTATTCGGTTAAAATACTGTCGGTTAATAGTAATTGTTTTTCTAAGAATTAATAGTGAAAAAAATGCACTTGGTATAATAATGCTGAATTTGAACACAACTTTCGTTATGTGTGTAACTGGTATACTTATATTGATCAATAAAAAAAAGGAAATAATAATTCCTTACCTGTTGGGTTTTTTTTTTCATGAATAGCACGATCACAAATCACTGGTGACTGCTCACTATTGTTGGCTGCAATGATAAAGATTAATTATTTATATATTTATTATTATGATGACGATGGAATATCCAATAATCAACGTCGATCTTTGCTTCTTGATTAGGTTTTATTGTAATACAAATATTGAAGAAAAAACAGGTGAGGAGTATAATGCTGCACTTATAAACAAATCACGATCATTAAAGCTGAAGCATAATAGCTTTCAGTTAATTAACTAATCATTAAAACACGTAGCTTGGACATTGCCAGCTAGTCGTGACAACAGTCTACGGGGAACTAATAAGTACATCAAAAAGTCTGTATTAACAGCGTTCAAACACAATAAAAAATTGTTGAGTTAGCAGTTCTTAACAAAAGGTCAATTAAAAGTCTTTTTGAGCAGAAAGTCTGTGGTGCTGCCATCTACCGTGGACTATCGAAGGTGTAGTCTAAATGCGATTCCTTCTGTATAGTCTAGAGTTGTCCAGCAAATGTTATATAAATGTTTTCACAAAATGTACACAAACACACAAAATGCATACCTCACAACCAGGTTTCACAAGGAAACCGTGAGCACAGTAGTTGCTTACTTCCAACACCCCTACTTTTGGTTGGAAACCGATGATTGTGCTAATTGCACTTCTTTTCTCAAAGTCTCAAATTGAGGTTTGGGAAGGGGTTTGGTTAGTAAGTCTGCGATCATCCTTTTGGACGGACAATAAATCATCTTTATAATTCCACTTTCTCGTAAATGTTTTATATTGTGGAATTTGGTATCGATATGTTTGCTTCTCGTGTGGGCCTTTTCATTTTTGGTTAGTTTTATGGCTGATATATTGTCTTCGTACACCGCTATCGGGAGTTGTTGCGGTAATTCGAGATCGTTGTGGATGTTTAACAGCCATTGGATTTCTTGTGTTGCTGTGGATGCGGAGATATATTCCGCTTCCGTGGATGATAATGCCACGCAGTTCTGTTTTCTAGAGAGCCATGCGATAACATTGTTCTCTAATTTGAAAAGATTTCCTGTGATGGACTTTCTGTCCATTTTATCACTTGCCCAGTCGGCGTCACTATACACCGTTAATACCGGTGGTTTTGATTTGTCTATTATGATTTTTAAGTGTCTAGTAGTCATCAGGTATCTGATGAGTTTTTCAACGGCATCCCAGTCTGCTTCTCTTGGCGACTCGTTCCTCCTACCAAGAATATTTACAATAGCTGCTATGTCGGGTCGCGTTAATGTCGCTATGTATAGAAGCGCCCCTACTGCCTGCCTGTATTTTTTGTTGTCCTGCATCAAATCACTGGGTTTAAGTTATAATAATTGGTGTTCATAGGAGTGTAAGTAGGTTTTGCGTTTATTAAATTAAACTTTTCCGCAATTTCCATTATTTTATTTTGTTGGTCGAGTTCTAAGTTACCATTTTTCAATTCTTTGATATTTATTCCCAAGTATTGCGTAACATTTCCCAAGTTTTTTATTTCGTATTGTTTACTTAATTGTGTGTACACTTCGTCTGTGTCCTTTTTATCTCCCGCAATGAGGATGTCGTCAACATATACGATTATGTACGCAATTTTTCCGTTTTTATTTCTTTTATACCGACACTATGACGCGTTTGCTGGGAATTGGTTCTACCAGTACCCATGTTTTATTCTGTTCCAAGGAGTTCATTTCTTCCCTAGTTGCATCTAACCATTTGTTTTTAATTTTATCGTCTTTGATATTTAGTATGTCTTCCCAAGATTTCGGTTCATCGACCTGACAGATATTTGCGCTAACTCCCAATCGGTCCGGAGGGACACCTTTATTTCGTCTTAGCGACCTTCTAGGTTCTATGGGGACCTGTTGATGAACTTCGACATTGTATTGTTCGTCATCGCTTAGATCTATTTTTATGTTGTCTAGAGGGGTCTCAGCATTGTTTTCATTGGGATTGTTTTCGTTTACTCCATGTTCTAAAAATTTGACTGTTCGGGATATTATTACTCTGTTATTACCGATGTGGATTCGGTATCCCTTGCTTCTGTTGTCGTACCCGAAGAAAGTAACTTCAACGGCGTTTTCATCAAACTTTTCTCTTTTTACCTTTTCTATGTAGGCGTAAGCCTTACACCCGAAAATTTTTATATGCGACAGATTTGGTTTCCTATTGTTCCACATTTCGAATGGAGTTATGTTGTTGTTTGCCTTTGTGGGCAGACGATTGGTGAGATAGTTCGCGGTGAGAATTGCTTCGCCCCAGAAAGATTTTGGTAGGTTTGCATCGGAAAGCATGGTACGTGCCATTTCGACTAGTGTACTGTTTTCCTTTCAGCAACACCGTTCTGTGGCGAACAAAATGCTACACTGAGCTGACGCTCAATCCCGTTAAGGGTTAAGAAATCTTCAAAGTCCCTTCCGAGGTATTCTCCAGCGTTATCAGATCTGAACGCTTTAACTTGCTTTCTAAATTTATTTTTGGTAAGTGCGACGAATTCTTTGAATTTTGTCGGGGCTTCTCCCTTATGCGAGAGTAAATAGATCATGGTAAACCTGCTGTAATCATCTATAAAAGTGATAAAATATTTTTTTCCTCTGAAGTTTTCTGTCTTCATCGGACCACAGATATCACTGTGTATCAACGATAAAATTTCCGTTGATCTATTTGAAGCCTTTTTAGGATAGGGCAATTTTGTTAGTTTCCCTTCAATGCACTTTGTGCATATAATGTCGTGCTTGCATTCGCTTAAATTTATCCCTTCTGCGAGGTTTTGGTTAACTAGATATTTAATGGAGTCAAAGTTTTTGTGTCCAAGGCGTCTGTGCCAAATTGTTATACAGTTTGGGTTGGAACATAATGTGGGGGTTTGAGTGATATAACCATATTCGTCCTTGGATTCGATTTCATATAAATTATTGTTTAATTTTGCTTCTAAGATCGTATTTTTATTTTTCACAAAGCTGCACGTTTCTTTATCAAATATAACATTAAAGTTATTTTCAGTGGCTCTTTTGACAGATAATAAATTACTTTGCAGGTCAGGACAATATAGGACATCTTTTAGTGTGACCTGGTTTATTGAATCAGTATTTAATTTTATGTCACCTAGGCCATATGAATTAAGCCTTTTTCCATCTGCAATCATAATGCTACCGAAATTACCAGATTTGAAATTTTCAAATTTTTCTTTTACGAAGGCAACATGTCTAGTACATCCTGAATCCACTATAAATTTGTTTATGTTTAGTGCCTGAGCTTCGTTGATATGAGGGGATTCATTTTCCTAATTTACGACTTTATATGCAGAATCACGCGAGTTGGAACCAGTATCGCGGTTTTCAATTCTGTGTCTGTACTCGTCGATCAATTTGTTTTTTATAAATTCCAATGTTAAATCATTATCGGGCCGTGCCTCTAAAGCCGTGACGAGTGGATCGTACGAATGCGGCAGAGAGCACAATAATAAAGCACATATATGAGTTTCAGCTATTTCTTCGCCGATTGCGTAGAGCTTGTCTTTTAATGACAGTACGCTATTAATGTGGGCGTTCATGTCTCCGCCTTCTTAATTTTTGACAATATAACTTACGTAACAAAAATAATTTTGACAATAGGCTAGATCTCATGTGTACAGATTTCAATGCATCCCACACCGCTTTAGCAGTGGTTAAATGTTTTACGTGAATTATCTGGCTATCTTCGATACAAAGATTTATAATCGATTTGGCTTTAATATTCTTTTTAGCCCAATCGACCGCGGGAGGGTCAGTTGGTTCGACCAAAACGACATCAAATAAATCGTCTTTTAGAAGGAGCATTTCAATTTTAAAGCTCCAATTACTGTAGTTATTATCATTTAATTTTTCAATAAGGGCTATTTCTTTACTAACGGCCATAATTCTAAAGTTTATAATTATGACAAACAAATAATATATACTTTTGTTTTCTTTTCGTTATAAGCTGCACATTATTTCTGTGCTCTTCTAATTCTTATTATTTATTTCATATATTCATATATACACACATTACCATATTACACATGCATTTTATTTATTGATATATATTCTAATATTGCCTGTCTCATAATCTCTAAGAATTAATAGTGAAAAAAATGCACTTGGTATAATAATGCTGAATTTGAACACAACTTTCGTTATGTGTGTAACTGGTATACTTATATTGATCAATTAAAAAAAAGGAAATAATAATTCCTTACCTGTTGTTTTTTTTTTCCTTCATGAATAGCACGATCACAAATCACTGGTGACTGCTCACTATTGTTGGCTGCAATGATAAAGATTAATTATTTATATATTTATTATTATGATGACGATGGAATATCCAATAATCAACGTCGATCTTTGCTTCTTGATTAATAGGTTTTATTGTAATACAAATATTGAAGAAAAAACAGGTGAGGAGTATAATACTGCACTTATAAACAAATCACTATCATTAAAGCTGAAGCATAATAGCTTTCAGTTAATTAACTAATCATTAAAACACGTAGCTTGGACATTGCCAGCTAGTCGTGACAACAGTCTACGGGGAACTAATAAGTACATCAAAAAGTCTGTATTAACAGCGTTCAAACACAATAGAAAATTGTTGAGTTTGCAGTTCTTAACAAAAGGTCAATTAAAAGTCTTTTTGAACAGAAAGTCCGTGGTGCTGCAATCTACCGTGGCCTATCGAAGTTGTAGTCTAAATGCAATTCCTTCTGCATAGTCTAGAGTTGTCCAGCAAATGTTATATAAATGTTTTCACAAAATGTACACAAACACACAAAATGCATACCTCACAACCAGGTTTCACAAGGAAACCGTGAGCACAGTAGTTGCTTACTTCGAACAGTTTTAAGTACGTTTTCAGCTGCGGTACGCATTTTTAAATTTAACCAAGGTTTTGGCTATTACTTGGTGTGAATAAATTCGATAGATCATACACAGGGAAGCGAAAAATATCTCGAGTACATTTGCGTTTATTGGCGGAAATTGCTGAAGTAAAATTTTCACTTGTCCCATGCGTTTCCTAACTGAATTAAATATTAGCCTTCTATATAATATAGATACAAAGCTGAAAAAAAGAATTTGGATATTTTTCGAATATTGTTCGTAATTCCTGAAATTAGATTTTGAAATGTGTTATGCGATTTCGAAATTGATTACTTAGACATCATACTACAGTAGACCTAATTAAATGGTAAAAATTTCTAAAATAATTTTGAAAGTGTTACATAATCTATGATTAACGCATGAATGTTCGTTCTTCTAATGAATTCAAATTGGTTGAGAACAAAGTTGTTCTTATTTATGCTCACTATTATATCTGTCTATATTTTAATGAGTGGAATTTTTATTTTTACCGTTGCATTAGAGTTTCATAAAATGTCGTGAATACTGGGAACATGCAATTTGCACTTTTTTGTCCAGACCATGGCAAATTACATTGCATCATTTATTTTAGTCTGGAGAACTTTACTTACATAATTTAAACAAACAGAAAAGCTTTTAGCTAGGTGTGAATGCCAGGCTTGCCGAAGATTTTTGCAAAAGCTTCTCGACCAGTCACATTTTACTAACTATTTTTTGCAACTCTTTTATAAAGGAAACTTGAACATGGCGCTTAGATCAACTGCATAATCTGCGATAATTTTAATGCAGTCAAATGCAAATAAGCCTACATTTTCACTGGGAAAAAATGCTTAATGACATCTTTAATATAAAGATGACCTTCTGTCAAACTGAGAACACCATTAAATATAATTGTAAGAAAAACGCACTGAATAAACGAGTATAAATATTATTTTTCTCCATAATTTATTTAATATAATTTTATTCCATGCAGATAAATGTTTCGATTAGCTGTGGAAAATATTTTTTTTCTAAATTTGAAATGCTTAAAACAAAATACTCATTACATATACTTAATATGTGAGATTTTTACGTCTAACATATTTTTAAATATATATATACTAGCAGAACCACCCAGCATTGCCCGGGTTAACATAAATTAAAATACAATAATACGACAATAACAATGACGACAATATGATTTGTGCATACTCAACTATAAATCGATAAAAAAGACAATTAGAAAAAAAAAGCGTTACTTTAACTCAACCGTAGTAAAATTTCTCAACTTTATAAATGAGAATGCACGTTTTCTTTGCGCATACAATATAAAAATATACAATTTTCGTGACATTGAAAAAAAAATTACCAAATGTCGTAACATTTTGCGAAATTCGCTTTCATATGGCATCTATCTATATTATAAAACAAAAACATATCCGTGAGTAATGTCGCCATTATATGGACGGTAGCACAGACCTAACTATTAAATTTTGCTTGAACTGCATATTTGTAACTACTAAATATCGCATAATTTCATTTTTTAAATTATCAAATCGGAAAAAAATGCACTTTCAAATGTAGTTTGAAAAGTTTATCTCAATTTACTGATTTTTTATGGATTTTTAACTAATTTTAAAGCATGTATATTTTTAAATCTGTGTCCAGTCCAGTTACGAAAGATTAACTTGTTTGATCTTTATAAAGTAAGGACATTTATTTCTAAAGATAGCACATTCAATTTTTATGCGGTCGAATAAAATAAATGTACTGTCAACGTTATTCGTTTGAAAAGCGTATCTCAATTTACTGATGTCTTATGGATTTTAAAGTAATTTAATATTCTGAAAAATTGTACGGTAAAAAGATGTTAAACTTATACTTTGGCAACCAATACATTCTGTGGAAATTACGCTACTTTGTGTAATTGCTATAAAATATTAATAGTTTGTGAATGAAAACAGGCAAATGATTTAAAATATGACGACACTTTCACCGGGGTAGATTTTACTCTGAACCGATACGTGTCTAGTTAAAACAAATTCTTTTACTTCATGAATCATGTACAAATATGCATTTATATTTATAGATAATGTGCACGTTTCTCAACTTAACGTAGAAAAAACGTTGAGCTAAATTGCTTGAAGTTTCGCCAAGTTTCTCGTAATTTTCAAATAGTTAAAATACATTATATTATGTGTTTGAAATAATAAATCATGAATTACTAACTCCGCAAGAGTTGTTACTTTTCACCTACAGTTAATTGAAAAAAACGACTTTACTTGAGTGCGTGACATCACATGCTCATTTGTATTTAAAACATCAAAGCGATTAAAGAAATCCAATAACTGTCCTCGTAGAAAAAGTTTAAACAGTATTCTTAAATACTAAATTCCTAAATTAATCCGAATATAATAAATAATAACTCCGAATAACTCCGAAAATAACTCCGAAATTATATTTACAATGTAATTTAAACAGAATTTGCTAAAATTGCGTTTTGAAATTATGTGATTTTTCATGCAAAACATAATTTTTCAAAAATATAGTGTTCTGTTAAGAATTGGATAATAATTTCGAAGCTGGTGAATTGAAAATGTAACCACGTTGTCGAACGTATAAAAAATATATTATTTTTTTAAATTAAAATAAATGTTTTATATTTAAAAAAATGCATTTAATTTTATGTCCCGATAAACCATTTTACTTTTAATCCCATTTGTTTTAACACCCATTTTTGAAGAAAAAATACCGTATTGTTTTCTTTAAATTCAATTTTTATTAATAGGACATCTACTGTCCACCTACATCCAAGGAATTTAAATATGCCTCCTTGGTTGATGCTCAAGCTGAAAAAAGTTACGATGTAATGATTGCTAAATGTCAATATTTGACAGACGATTTTTGATTATGTTGAATAATTTGAATCATTAAGTTTGAATGCGCAAAAAATATGTTTTTATTTCTTAGAAAATTTACTTTAATATTAACAAACCAGTGGATACAATTTGCGTTTGTAAAATTAGGAGGTAAGTTATTTATTTTTCTCCAAACACATTTAAATATATGTACTATGTCGTTTAAAGCATTTATAGTAATCTTTGTAATATGCGAAAAAAAATCACAACTGACAAAATTGACGTCACTTTCAGATTTCAAATTATAGCGATTTAATCTGAAATTAGTTTATAAAAATATTGTCCATACGCCGTTCCTTTGAATGGCAACGGGAAAGAAATTGAATTAGAAATTGAGAGAAAAAAATAGATTTCTGTAATGATAAACTATGTCAAATGTTTGAAAAAAGTGGTAAAGAATGGTCTGATAAATTTTTAAAGTTGACAGTAATTTTACTCGTGTTCTAAAGTATATGTACATCAAGTTTCGTTCAAATCGGACAAAAACTGTAGATTAGTATAAGGAACATACATACATACCAAGAACGACTTTTATATGTATAGATTGTCCATACGCCGTTCCTTTGAATGGCAACGGGAAAGAAATTGAATTAGAAATTGAGGGAAAAAAATAGATTTCTGTAATGATAAACTATGGGAAATGTTTGAAAAAAGTGGTAAAGAATGGTCTGATAAATTTTTAAAGTTGACAGTAATTTTACTCGTGTTCTAAAGTATATGTACATCAAGTTTCGTTCAAATCGGACAAAAACTGTAGATTTGTATAAGGAACATACATACATACCAAGAACGACTTTTATATATATAGATTAACGATCTGCAAAATATTTAATTTCTTAGTCAAAAGGTTATTACTTTTGAAGGTTATTTTTCTTTAAAACCTCAACTTTTGCACTACATCCAATTGGTATGAACTGCAATTTTGATAAATATTTTTCTTGTGTATAAACGTGTTCTTCATATTAGTCAGCATAAACAAAGAATGCTATTTTTATTATCATCTTTATTTTAAGGCAACGGAAATCAAAATTTGAAGTTTTTTACTCTAATCCCATTTATTTATTTCAGAATGCGCATTATTATCTTTGTTTCATCCAGAAAGTATTTTCAAGATTTGATAAATGTTACAGTTTGAGTAATAAATGTAATTTTTCTGGCAGAAAGCTATTTAATATATTTAAACATCTTATTATTTTTTGCAATATATAATCTTTATTTTTAAAAATGAAAAGAGGAAAACATATTAGTTACTTTAATAAAATAATTCCTCAGTGTGTGGAATGAAAATTATTATATATTTGTAAAAATACTGAATAAGTTCATGTTATGAAAACCTATTAGAAATGGAGTTCATTTTCAAAAGATATTTTAATGCAGCTGCTACTGGTAAACCGTTGTTTTCCGTCACATTTTCCAGTATTCATTAATGGACATTTACAGTCTTTAAAAAAAGTGTATAATTTTGTACTAACTATGCAACAAATCATTGTATAGAAATATGAAAACAGAAACAAAAATAATGCATCCTTGGGGCCGCTATAACACGAAAGTAACAAATTTCTACTTTATTTTTCATATCTGATAACTTGTATCTATCCTTTTTGTAACGTTAACATTTTTGTAACGATTTTATGCATTTCTATTGCCTATTAAAAGAAAAATTCTTCTAAAAGTTACAGAATTTTGTTAAAAACGCTTAAAAAATTCTTCTAAAGTTACAGAATTTCGTTAAAAACGGTTAAAATAGTAAAATGCGAACATCATTCGGTACATTCTCGACCGAAATACCATAAAGTTGGTACCAATTTAATTTCTGTCAAAAACTGAATTCAATTCATTGAACGCAAGTGAATAGTTTGCACCACTAAAATGCTTAAAATCATTTAATGCGGACATAGATTAACAACGGACAAAAAATGGCATTCCTTTAAGTGTCCACTAATGTAAATATAATTTTCACACATATAACTTTTTAAATATTAAAAATTGCAAAGCTATTCTTGTATGAACAAAAATAATTAGAAATATATCATTTATATGCATGAAAAAAAAATTAATTATAAATATTTAATTCAAAAGATTGTGAGACATTTTAGTATAACAATACTATGTCTATCTGCGTTTCATCATAATTACATAAACATTCTTACAATAAATGTAGATACAGATATACATATTTTTTTAAAGTTATTTTTAATTTAAGGACATAACAAATATTAAAAAAATCTTCTTAATTATTTGTATAATGTTTTAAAAAATATGAATAGAATCTATCAAAAGTGATGAATTTATGAAATTATATTGGCATATTTTTGGCGAAAGAGAATATAACTGAATAATATCAAGTTTTTATAAGTTTTTTATTATATTTTTATTTTCCAAATTTTTTCTTCATCTTAAATTATAAAATTTTGTGGCAATTACATTTGAATAATATATTTTAATATAAAAAATTAATTGATTCTGAAATACTGATGATAAAATAATAATTCATCTGCCTTCTCTCGCTTGAGAAATCTTATATATTTTGTTAAAAAATTAGACATACATTGGTTTAAATTTCTATGTAGAAAATTTTATCATACGAATTAAAAAATAGTGTGTTACGATGAAAATTATACAGTGTTCTCCCAAGTCCGCAAACACTGTGCATATCATACAAATTGATTAATGAATCCATACCTCTACGACGCAAAGTTTTCGACTAAAATACGAAAAGTTGTATGACGACGCATCCTTGCACTGAAAAAAAGCTTTACTAGAAACGCAAACGGCAGTGCTTGAATAGAAAATCGTTTTGTATAAAAATGTACTTAAATCAACTATTCGTATATCAATCAATGCATGCAGCGGCCATACAATTTCTAGCAGTGCACGATTCGATAGCGCAGTATTCACATGAGTACAACTAATTTTCTGTATTAACAGAGATGCGCTATACCAATGCATTCAGATGTACGCACACGAAATACAAGAATCTCAGAAGCTCACATTTTAGTTTCACTTGATTCCATTAAAGCATGTTTTCGATGCGCAGGATATGATGCTTGACATTTTCTTCTCTACGAGTGTCATAGATATATGATTCTTTGGTCAATTTCTATGTACTCGAATCGAGGTTTTCTCTCTCTGCACATTTTTCGAGATTTTTACATTAAACCTGTTTACTTTTATAAATAGATGAATGGAAGAGTTTTTCAGTAATAAAATGTATGTAAGTTTTATTATTATAATTATTATTATCGATAAATAAAGTTAGTTGAGGAAAGAATTCATACCAATTTATTTAAATGTGACAAAATATTAACGTTTTAACCAAGTTATCTCTAAACAAATAAATGCAAATAGCATCATGTACCACCATCATACATGAAACGATTTGTAAATATAGCGATAGCCTTTGTCATTACAAATGTAATCTAAAAGCATATTAAAGCTCTCTATAATGATAATTCGAGCTGAAAGATTCGCTTCAAATGCGAGTTAATAATATTCAAGCAACTGTAATTTCTGAGTAGGTATACCATGAACATTCATTATTCAGCACAATACACTATCAGCACTATTCATTCACAGTAATATTGAACTTTATGAGCAACCAAGTTTATTAAATATATAAATATATAAATATATAAATGACGTAAAGGTAGTTCTTGAAATGGTAAATTTCCCGTGGAAATTGGTTTTAAAATAAGGTTTAATATGTACATTACATGAGGCATAACATATTATTAATAAATAATATGATTTAACTATCGAATGGAATTTAACTAACTTTTATTTTGATTAAAATATGTCTTTATTCAGATTGTTTAATTTACAATTCAGAATTATTTTTTTCAAAAACAATTAGAAAAAATATTGCGACGTTTTATTTATTATTTTTATTTGTTAATTGTTTTATTACAGTAGAAGTAAATACAGAATAATATATACTTATGATGGTTTTCGATTTATTCACATAAACTTTTAATAGGAATAACATAATTTACATAAATAATTGAAAACTGTAAAAATTAAATAAACTGAAACAATAAAAGAAAATAAAAAAAATATTTTCAACTACAAAAGGTAAAAAATAATAATAATAACAAAACCTATTCTTATCTACACATAGGAAAAAACTTTTTGTAGAATTTTAAACTAAAAAAGTTTAATTCTCTTTAGGTCTATAGTTAATTTTTAATGCATACATTGTCTCTTGCACATTACCTTCAACTGCAAGAATATTTCGAAATTTTAAAACATTGCACCGAAATTATACGTCAAAAGTGATATTTCTTAAATAGCTTTCAAATGTGCACCATAAGTGTCTGAATGTTAAAGATATTCCTCAATTTATTACTTCCATGTGTCACATAAAAATGATTTTTTCAATTTCCAATGCTGTATTATGCGTCTGTATCCACAATTGATGACGCTCTTCAAATTAGATACATAATTTTATTTTGCGTTTTATTGCTGTAATAATTTAACTGATATATGTTAACATGAGTTATTATTTTGTTTTCCATAGCAAAACGAGAAATATTTAGTACAAGTTTGTGCATTGTGGTCTCAAATCGGAAACAAATTCAAGATATCCAACATATATATATATTACTGCAATAAAAAAAAAAATCAAATATTTTAAAATAAAGAAAAAAATTGGATGATGCTAAAGATACAAATTACAAATATGCGTAAATTACAATATGCCAAGAGATCGAAAACTAACTATTTTTACATTTTGACGTTCGTTATTTTGGAAAAATATTCCTAAAAAAAATTGAATATGGAATTAGTTGTTTTTTTAAAAATGGTAGATTTTCTTATATTTTTCTTTCTTTATAGAAACATTCTTTGTATTTTTTAGGAAATAGTCTTATTGCTTCGTCTTTAATGACACTTTACTTATTCAAATGTGTATTTTTACATTTTGTTTCTTTTTGTAAATACTATTAAAATTCAGTTTTCACTATTGGTATATACGTATAATTGCTTTTATAACTTCATATTTTTATTGCCGCCGTTATAAAATGTATTGTATTTGTAAAAAAAAAAAAAAAAAAAGTTGTAAAATTACAAAGAACACACGTCCCTTAAAACTGAAACCGAAAATCCTTATTTAGTCATTGTGAAAAGAGTTAAAAGTTCAGCAGAAAATAAATTATTTTATGTAAAATATAGTGCACAGTAAAAAATAAATCAGTGAATTCCTGGTAAAACTACTGATAGCAATTTTGCCCGACTTTTTTCGCTCCGTTTGTAAATTTTTCGTTTTGGGAGATAAAAGAAGGTAAAACACCGTTTAAAGAAGCGGTAACTTTCCGTTATAAAGAGTTGAGAAATCACAATCAATATTAGTACAAAAATATCACTTACAGTCAGTTTAAAAGTATGATTTAGAAAATAAAAACCAAACATTACTTCAGACATTAAGGGAATGCATGCGGTGAACAAACAACAAAATTGTTTTTACGAGATAGCGCGTGTCACATTCAAAGAAGTCAAAGAAGTGTGTGATTTTGATGACAAAAAGTAATGCTGTTGCAATGCAGCAGCTCGATGCAAATCTCAGAAAAGAGAGAGGTTCCTTTCATTGAGTTTTTTTTATTTCTGTGCAGCAACATGTCAATTTCTTAAACTTTGAAAACAAATATGCAGCAGATAAAGGAATATACCCGTTGTTCCTTACGTCTCCGTCCGTTCCGTTGTTTTCAGGAAATATGACGAAATTTTTCTTTCCTTTTTTTTTTTTTTTTTTTTTTTAAGGAAAATGCCCTTTTGTTGTGAAAAGCGAATTTTTCTGTGAAATTCAGTATAAAAATATCCGTGAATTTCAGAATATTTTTAACAGCGTTTGTTAACACTGATATTCAACGCCATAAATATTCAAATGAATTGTAATTCATTAAGTATAGGTTACCTACTACGAATTACGCGAGATTCCCGATTTAAATGGTACGCAATCTCTAATTTCTGACAAGGTCTTCGAAGCAATATAAAATGCTAATAAAAAAAAACATAAGGAATTTTTTATTTTGGCATTTGGATAAAACGCGTTTTTTCATTTTGAGTGCCAAAAACGCAAAGAATTCCCAAAATTGTAGTTAATCTGTTGTTACATGTTGCTTCTTAAATACAAGTTTCTTAAAGATCGCTTTTTTGGATATGGCCAACGAATCGTCATGGTAGATTTCAAATAATATTTGCAATATAAATATGCCAGGCAGATAATTGTTTGGAAATTGTGGTAGCCAATAAAATGACAGTTGAAAACCCTGTAAAAACAGTTTTGATTACTGAACAAAAACTGAAATTGTCATTAATGGCAGAGTTTTAAAAAAATCATTTATGTTGAAACAATTTTGGCAAAGTTACTTGAGGTTGCGGCATGTTATGAAATAAGATTAAAACATAACAAATAGAAAGAATATCTTCTAAGTATAAAAACGCGTTTTTTTTCATTTTGAGTGCTGAAACCGGATTCCTACGGGTCAGGGAATTTCCTTGACTTTAGGTCAGATATATATACCTCTATTTACTTATAGAAAAACTCGCCGTATATAATCGCGCCATAACGTAATTCTAGTTTTTCTATAAGAAAATACTGGTATTTTACATGAAATTGTAGGTACCCTGTAAAAACGGTGAGAATTCATAATATGTAGTTATCACATCTGTTATTACATGCTGCTTCTTAAATACAAGTTTCTTAAAGATCACCTTTTCGGATATGTTCAATAAATTGTCAAGGTAGATTTCTATAATATTTGCAATACAAATATGCCAGGAAGATTGTTGTAAATTGTGGTAGCCAATAAAATGACTGTTCAAAATCCTGTAAAACAAGTTTCGATTTTTTAAAATTTCAAAAACAATTATTGTTAATGGCAGAATAAAAAAAAAACAGTATGTTGAAACAATGTTGGTGAAGTTGCTTGAGGTTGCGGCATGGTATGAAATAAAATTAAAACTTAACTAATAGAAGGAATATCTTCTAAGTAGTATAAAAACGCGTTTTTTCATTTTGAGTGCCAAAAACGCCGGGAATTCATAAAATTTTAGTTATCATATCTGCTGTTACATGTTGTTTCTTAAATATATATTTTTTTTTAGGATATGTCCAATGAGTCGTCAGGGTAGATTTCTATAACAATTGCAATACAGCTAGTAAAATCAAAGGCCTCAACTTCAGATATATAAATCATTTTTCATTAATCTCACTCACTTTTAACATTATCTGCATGATATTTGATATCCTAAAATTCAATTTTTTTAAAGTTATTTATACATTTATAAAAATATAAAATGTATCGAAAGTTCCGGAAATTTTAGAAGTATCGCATTAAACACAATGTTATGAAATGATAGGGTAAACTACTTATTGCTGTATTTATTCAGTATAACAATACATTACTTCAGGCGGGCGGAGCACCCCTGAACCCCCCGTTGTCGCTTTTTATATTCTCAATTTCCAGTAATTGAGCTATTTCGTTTCTTGAGTATTTGTCTGAATCTGTTTACTATATTAATTTCATTAGATAATTTAATTTCATTAGATTTCTTTGTACAACAGATTTTATCGTATCCTTAAAAGAATACACATATATCAACCACTTAACATTATATGTTGCTAAAATTTAATAAAATTTCGTGTATAAAATATACTTATACAAATGTAAATTCCTCTTATGTGAGCTATATTCAATGTTTTTATTATTTTCATTTGGAAAACCCATTTGGTAATCGTTTTTTAGTAGTTAAAATAAATTCTTATCTATTTTATTTTAGAAAAAACATATTACAATCTTAAATCACCTGAAAATTTGCTAGTTTGTTAATAAAATTGCGCGTCAAAATAATGCGATTCTCTTGAATTTTCCTTTGTTTATATTCCTTGAAATATAGTTGCTTAGCAACCATTTAGTGAAAGAAAGAAAAAATCGTTAATTTTTTTTTTGTAAAAAATGAGAAATTAAAATGTTGTACATCTTTCAAATGAATGCATAAAATTTCCCAATAATTTATACAATTAGTTTCAAAATTCCAATAAATATATTGGCGAATTTTCAAAACGATCGAATTAAATCAAGATCTCCATTTCGTAAATTTAGCATCCATAATTTAGCAGTTACAATTATCCCAATGTGTGATTTTCTTTTCGGTGAATGTTAAAATAAACAAATCGTCTGTCTTCCCATCGACAAGCATTATGATTTAAAATAAAATGTTCTATATTTTTCGAACTAATGATCCAAATTTAACCAAAAGCAATACAGCTAATTCCGGGTACCTCGGCAAGAGTACCCACCAAAAATCAACCAAATCGGACCCTTTTTGCGGCAGTTATCGCGGAACAGACAGACAAACATAAACCAAAAACTTTTCGAGTCTCAACAGTAAGCCTCAACTGACGTTTCGGCAAATATGCCAGGAAGATTATTGTTTGGAAATTAAATGACAGTTGAAAACCTTGTAAAAACAGTTTTGATTACTTTAAAATTAAACAAGTTGCAATTGCCGTTAATGGTAGAGTTTAAAAAATCAGTTATGTTGAACCAATGTTGGCGTAGTTACTTGAGGTTGAGGCATGGTATGAAATAAAATTAAAACTTGTAGCATTCGGGTACATGCCATACCGGTCCAGCTCAGGTAATACACAGATGTAAGATTAAACCAAATGTTTATTTAAACTAAAAGGATTGGGTTAATGACAGAGTTTCAATATCAATTTGGACTAGACTAATAGTTTCTCTTAAAAAAACCAACTATGAAAAATGCACTTCAAAATAAACTAACAAAATCACATGAGAAGACATCAAATAATAAAAGGTTTCCCTTACGCAGATACGTCTGGTGAGATTCTGCGACCTTAAGGGGACACATATCCTTTAAAATTTTGAAAAAATCGATTTTTTGTTTTTTAATTCATTCGATAGCTAATTTTTTTCTGAACAATTTGCCGCAAACCGCATTAAAATATTCGTAAAATTACTCTCGTTATAGTAAAAAATGTAAATCAGCTTTCGTCCGTTCCACGCGAATTAAAGATCCACTTGAGTCAGCTGATTCTGTCATCACGGCGGTGTGCATGGAGTCTCCATGGCGGTGTGTTTGTTTACGTTTTGAAAGCTGCAGATTTTGCTTCTCCTCTTATCGCAAACTCCATGAATTATTAATTCTTTTGGAGAAACAGAAGGACAGAAACAGCTCTACTTCCGGCTTTCGTAATATCTGCAGTTGGAAGTTTATTTACATGTGCTTTTCAGCGTTATAATTCGCTTCCGTTTCATTTGAGAGTAAGCTTTTTGTTCAGAGAGTATTTTACTAGTCTTATATTATTAATTTATTTTACTAATTTATTTTCGTTCATTATTATGTCCGAGAATGTGAAGCGAGAGTCTGGGACTCGTCCTAAAAAACGAAAGTTTTCTGGCAATCGTTTTACTAATGTGAAAACTCATCAACACATTAGTGCATCAAGCAAAAAATTAAAGTAGGATGTTTTACCTCCTGCACAAGAAAGTGTTTTTAGAACACCTAATTTTAAAGGATACAGATTGTTTGACATAAATTTATTGATTAATTTTATACAACAAAATTTATCTTGAAAATTCTGTAAGGGTGATATTGTGCTAAGTGAGTCGTCACTGTTTGGACTGTCATCTAAATTTGACATGACCTGTAAGTGTTCTGCAAAAACTTTCAGAAATTGCACAATGTTAGGCAGTAAAAAAAAAATATTCCTGAAATCAATAGAAGGTTTACATATTCTATGAGAATGATTGGACAAGGCAGAGCAGGAATGGAGACTTTTTGCTGTGGCATGGATCTCCCACCACCTATTGCTCAAAAATCATACTCTGTCATTGTAAATAAAATATTGAAAGTGACATCAGAAACTGCAGAAATGTCGATGAAGAAAGCAGCCCAGACTGAAGCTATATTGTCAAATTCTTCTTTGTCCGTTACTGTAAGTGGTGATGGTACATGGAAGACTCGTGGCCCATACATCACTTACAGGTGTGTATACGATAATTGGAGCCGAAAGTGGTAAAGTAATTGACACTGAGGTGATGTCCTCGTATTGTAAAAAGTGTGAATATTCTGAAGAACACGAATGTAATCGAAACCATTTTGGTTCTGCAGGAAAGATGGAAGTTGACGGTATGGTCAGAATATTTTTAAGATCCGAAGAAACACGTGGTGTAAAATATTTGAAATATATCGGGGACGGTGACACAAAAACATTTCCTTCAGTGTGTAATGCAAAACCTTATGGGAATATAACTATCGAAAAAATCGAATGTGTTGGACACGTTCAGAAGCGTATGGGGACCCGTCTAAGAAAGCTGAAGCAAGAAAAGAAAAAATTGAGTGATGGAAAAACACTGGGTGGTAAAGGGCGATTAACTGACAACCTTATTGATGAAATAACAAGCAACTATGACAATGCCATCAGAGAACATAAAGATTCTTTGATTGAAATGCGTAAAGCAATTTGGGCGATATTTTATCACAAAATATCATCGAATGATAATCCAATTCATGATTTTTGCCCCAAAAATGTTGACACCTGGTGTAAGTACAACAAATCACGTTTAGAAGGCATTTCATACAATCATAAATCCCCTATCCCTTCTGTGGTAATGGAAGCAATCAAACCAGTGTTTAATGATCTGTCACAGCCGTCACTTTTAAAACGTTGTTTGGGAGGGCGAACACAAAACCCAAATGAAAGCCTGAATGCTATGATTTGGAAATTTTGCCCCAAAACTACAGGATCGGGAAAAACAATTGTACATATTGCAACAAATGAAGCTACAATATTGTTTAATGAAGGTTGTCAAGGACGGCATGACATAATGGATTCATTGCAATTACTTCGTAGCAATTTTTCGATTAACGGATTTGAAAGCATAGATAAGAAACGTATAGCTTCTTCAGAGAGAAAAGCAAGTATGCAAACAAAAGAGCAAAGGAAATTGAGAAAACGTTCTGAAACAGCAAAAAAAAAATCGCTAAAAAATATTGAAGGTGAAATGTATTCTGCAGGTGGATTTTAAAAATTAAGTAAGTAAGGTAAACAACAAATTGTAAGATATTAAACTTTCCAAGATAATTTAAATTTTAAATAAGTTACCAGTGGTCATTTATATCCTATAGTAATTTTAATACTTGTATAAGATTGTGTTATCAATATGAATAGTTCATTTACAAAAAAAAAAAAAAAAAAAAAAAAAAAAAAAAAAAAAACGACAAAAAAGAAAAACGATAACTTTAACGATTACATTAAAAATATTGGTACTTTTCACTTAGCCGGGCGCCAGTGATACATATACATGTATATATATACATATATGATACACACACATTTATATATACACATATATGATATGTATACATACATCTATGTATATACACATATATGTATGTACATACATATATATTTATATATGTACATATATCACTGGCGCCTGGCTAACCAAAAAGTACCAAAATATTTTCACCTTTTTTCCCCTAATATTAGACTTTTCAAGATTATTTATACTAATTTAAATTGTAAATGAGTTTTTAATATAACATTAATATTTAATTTGAATTTTCTCATGTTATATACCGACTAATAATTTCACGTTTTGGAGCTTATAATAAATTTTATACATGTGTAATGATCTTAATTCTTTCATATGTTTATCCTACAACAATATAGAAACTTTAAACAGCAATAGCTGCATTGTACGTGTTGGTTAAGAATTTTTAATACAGCATTTATGTTTAAATTGATTTTCCTCAAAATCGTTATTTTTCTACTTTCGCGCATGATAACTCCAAATGTATCAAAGGTAATGATTCGAAACTTTATATATATCTTTACCAGATCATTTTCTTCAAATTGAACTAAAATCTAAGAAATTTAACAAAAATTATTGAATGTATGGGCATTCGAGTGAAAAAAATAATCAAAATTTTCATTTTTTTTTTTTTTTTTTTTTTTTTTTTTTTAATCAAAAAACTTTAGAAATTTTTTGTTTATTTATTAGATTTTAGTTCATTTTATTTTTGTAATGTTTTAAAACTTATATTAAAAGTTTCAAAGTTCTAGAGTATATAGATATTTTTAAATCATGCGCGCAAGTTGTATACTTTTGCATTAATTGAAAAATATCTTCATATTTGGAGCAGTTAATTTTGAAGCAAGAGGTTGTACTTTATTATTTTGCTACATTAATTTTAATATGAACAGAAATTATAACTTGTTTTAAAATATTATATATCTTACAGTACTTTAAGTACAAAAGTAAGATTTAAATCACAATATCAAATGTTGTGCCGTTCTCGAGTTTTGTGAAACGTTTTCAACATTTGAACGTGATATTAAATTTTAAACCTTGGTAATAATTCTAATTGTTACAAATATGTATTTTATAGAAATATATCAACATTAAATAACAGTATTTGAGTTGTTTATACCTTGAAAATGTTTTTAAATACAAAAGTAAAATTTAAATAGCAATCTCAAATGCCATGCCGTTCTCGAGTTTCGTGAAAATTTTTCAACATTTGAAGGTGATATTAAATTTTAAACATAGGTAATAAATCTAATTCTTGCAAATATGTATTTTATAGAAATATATCAACTTTAAATAACAATGTTTGAGTTGTTTATACCTTAAAAATGTTTTTAATGTAACATTAATATTTAATTTGAATTTTCTCATGTTATATAACGACTAATAATTTCACGTTTTGGAGCTCATAATAAATTTTATGCATATGTAATCATCTTAATTCCTTCACATGTTTATCCTACAACAATATAGAAATTTTAAATAGCAATAGCTGCATTGTAAATGTTATTTAAGAATTTTTAATACAACATTTATGTTTAATTTGATCTTCCTCAAAATCAATATTTTTTTACTTGCGCGCATGATAACTCACAATGTATTAAAGGTAATGATTCGAAACTTTATATATATCTTTACTAGATCATTTTCTTCAAATTGAACTAAAATCTAAGAAATTTAACAAAAATTATTGAATGTATGGGCATTCGAGTGACAAAAATAATAAAAAATTTCATTTTTTTTTTTGAAAAAAAAAAAATAAATTTTTTGTTTATTCATTAGATTTTAGTTCATTTTATATTTGTAATGTTTTTAAACTTATATTAAAAGTTTCAAAGCTCTAGAATGTATAGATCTTTTAAAATCATGCGCGCAAGCTATATACTTTTTCAGTAATTAAAAAAAAACAGACATTAAGGAATAATTAATTTTAATTAATTATACAGTGTTTAATGCAAATTATATATTATATTGCATGGAGAAAGTATTACAGTATTCACAAAAAAAAAAAAAAAAAAAAACTGAGGTATTTAGTGTAAAAATGAGTGCATGGGGCCACTTTAAATATTTGTCTCTGAAATCAAATTTTTCATCTGTTTAAAGGGTATGTGCCCCCTTAAATACTAGCCCCTGTTTGTTGGCAAAAGCAAACTTTCAAGTTCACTAAAGCGAGATGCGACCAGATCCGAAGAATTACTTTCATACCTGCTTATATACGATTACTGATAGACCAGATAAGCCAAAATTTTGATGAAACGGCTGCGAAACACAGAAAACTCACAAATTCAGAAGGATACATGTATTCGATGAAAGTTTAAGTAAAATAAAGTATAGATATCTCTGCGGGCACACAAACGTTAGTTTGTGACATGTCCACAATTAAAACAATAGATTGTCTTTATGAGACAGTCACTAGTCCAAAACAAACTTAGCTAATAGAAGTAATTTCTATTAAGTGTAAAAACATATTTCAAGAAGAAGTAGTTGAGATTGAAAATAAGGTATCATAGGCATATGCTGAGTTTAACAGTTCTGATCCATCCATATAATTAATAAAGAAAGAAAATATGCAAATATTTAAAAAAATCTTTATTTCGTCCTTTCCTTATTTTGCGCCCTTAGGATCCGTATACTAGGAGCAGTTCGCTCCAACTGCTCCAAGATAACTACGCACCTCATGATTGCGGAAAAATGTTTATATTTATAAATTAAAAAAATGTACTAATTATTAATTACTGATATTTACATAACCGTCTTACCTGAAATATCCATTCACGTAAAGTTTAAAACTTTATGAAGTGTCCTATGATACAAAAAGTATTAAAATACATAAATAAACCTACATTACAAATACGTAAATTATTCTAGATTAAATACATACGTCATTCTTCCTAATTAATCTATGACTGCATAACTGAAATTACTTCTTAACATTAAATATTATTTAATCGGTATGAAGATGTATTTTTCTTTCACCAAGAAAACGTAAAAAATACAAAATGATAAAAATCGAGAAAGACATTGTCAAAATAATTACTAGATTTTTTTAAATACAAAAAGTTCACAACTAGACCCATTTGCTGTTTTTTTAACTTTAAAAATAACATTCAGTTCCGTAAGAAAAAGTATTTGTACAATCTGCTAGAAAAAAATATTCCGTATTAAAAATACTTAATATTTTTTTCAAAGACCTAACAACATGAAAAAAAGTACACTTATTCTTTTTTTTTTATGTGAAATAAAGTTGGAAAGAAAATGTTTAATCTGAAAGAACATTTAAGTATTAAAAAAATAATACTTGATAGAGAAACTATTTAAAATGAATTTTTGCTTAAGAAGTTAAAGTTAAATTAAGAAGTAAAATGCACGGAGAGGTGTGTATTTAAATATTTGATACATTTGTATTAACTTTAATGATATAAAAAATTAAACTTTTAACTCTTTGTTTTTCATTTGAAATGTATTTGAAGAAGAGATGTAATAAGTGAACATTAACCACTACTACGTTTAAATAGTAAATATATAAAATTTTATTTACAGATTTTCTACAACTTTCTGCAATTTTAAATTAAGAAGGAAAACACATGATTAGGAATTTCTGCCTTTTTAGATGTTTTAAAAACAATATTTGAGTATAACAAATTGCGCGATTTTTTGTCGTTTTTATAAAATACAAAACTTTACAGGTTAATCCACAGAGTAAGCAAGAAATAAAATAGTATTGGAATTTCCACATTATGGAGCTATGGACAGCGTTCTGCTACACCAATTAAGACGAAATGAAAGCTGCAGATAATTTAAAAAATGCGCATGTCATTTATTAAATAAAAATATTTAGTACACAAATTTATCGAAAGGTTCCACTATAGCGTTTACATAAATGTTCAGTAGGCTTATATATTTTAATGATTAATACGCCTTTATATAAATGTTCAATATTTCACAATAAATGTTCAGTATTCTCCTCTCCGTTGTCAACAACGTGATAAAAACGGAAAATTTTATTTTGGTATATATGCCATCTGTAAAAGAAAGAGTTATTGTATTCTAAATGTTTGGCCAGAGTTGAAAAACTTTGAAAAGAGGTCTTGTTGATAAAAAGCATATTATTGATATTGAAGATAGACGAATTGCGCATTTATTGTAGCATATTAAACATTTGCCTGAATGCGTACATAACATTAAAATGTGTAAGTTTATAGTAAATTCAGTGCTACAGTGTCAACTTTCAAAATTTTTTGAAGTATTTTTATTTGTTTATAAAATGTAGTTTGAATTATTTGTAATTTTAATTTCGTCTCAATCAAAGCAATGGACGTGATCTAGAGCACTTTGAAATGTATAACTTATTTCTAGCTAACACTGTACATTGATTTTGTTTCATGTTATTAAATTCAATAATCTAACGTATTATGATGGAGTCGGGTCCATGATGGCAGCCCTGGCAGTCTTAAAAATATTCTTAATATTCTCCTATTCGCTGTCAACAACATGTTTATAAATACAAAATCATATTTTCGTATATATGCCAGCTGTATAAGAAAGATCTTGTCGCAACGTTTGAAATATTCGGTCTGACTTGGCGCATTATGATGAAGTCCTGACCATAACTTAAAAAATATATATATGCAGACTATGTAATGCTATAAGTGGATGCGACATCTGTGGCAGTTTTTAAAACATTGCCAACATATAAGTTTCCATGATATCATATAGGTTCATGGAATATAAAGCTTTCAAATAGCTGCTATAATGGCCAGGAGTCAATGGTGTGTATTAACGTCAATTGCTTGCAAGAGAAGTTGTGACGACTTCTGAAATGTTTCTGATTAGCTTCAGAAAAATTTGAAAAAAAAAATAATATTCAAAGAATCAGTAACTCAGTAAGTTTCGGTCGCAAAAGAATGGAATTGTTATTTAATGCGAAGTGCACAATTTCTCTGAAAAGGAGTAATAAGAGAGGGGGTGGGGGGCGGTCGTATAAAAATCAACTTTCATATTTTAATACATATAAATTTCCTTACAAATACAATATCAAAAAGTTAATCTTGATTTGTATACTTTTTGTGTTCGGAAGTATGTTTCTATCATCAGCGATTTAAGAGTTAACCATATTTGCATTGTTTCTGAACAAAATGTTTTACTAAAAAAAACTTCAAATGATACTAATATATTGGTTAGAAATAACATTGTATTTTATTTATTTATACGTCTTAAGTAATGTTTATTATGAAACTTCATTCAGTATGCTTATTGATGATGCTAAAGAAGCAACAAAAAAAAAAAAAAAAAAAAAAAAAAAAAAAAAAAAAAAAAAAAAAAGGACTTCACGAAGAAAAACTATCCAAATTACTGGACATAATCTGTGATGTGCATGTTCTTAAAACATGTAATAAAAATAATTGAAAAGTACATTTGATTACATCATGTTAGAAACAATATTCTTGATTTTTGACTATGGAGATATATAACGCAAATTGTTAAAAAATGACCTAATTTATAGTTAGAAATCTGCTTTCTTGATTTCATCGAGATGACATATAAAAGAAAAGTAAATGTTTTCTTTCATATGTGGATTAAAACAAACACAGTATCTAAAACATATTACAATATCAAAAAGATACTAATTTCACACAATGCGTAAAGGCAGCCGTAGTTGGCATTAATAAATCCATCTTTAAGTAGTTGTCAAGTGATAGATCCTATATGAATTTCCACAAATATCTACATATAAAGTGTTTCACGGAGGATCCCTAAATTTAAAAATATATAACTCTGAAACAGTGATAGCATGAAACCAGTGGTATGTTTATTAAAAAACTCGTAAAAATATGATACAGAAACTCAAAATTTTAGTACAAAATTCGTCGATAGATGGCGTTGTAGTTGGCATTACTGTAAGTAGGCTGTATAACAGCAAAAACGATTCAATATGTGCACCTTTTGCACAACACACATCGCGCAAACGAAGAATGAAATTGTCAGAGACCCTCTGTAGTGTGTCGCCGGAAATCAACACACAAACTTTACAAATAGACTTCTGCAGCTCGTCGAGTGTTGAAGGATTATTGTGGTAAACAATGTCCTTCAGTGTCACTTCCAGAATTTATTTCACTATAAGCTAATAGCAACCACGTTTCAACGGATTGACGACTGATCGTTCTTGGGGTCTGAGCTCTATTTATAGGTATCCGTAATGTTTTCTGAAACGCCATCTATCAGCGCTATTTTTAACTAAAATTTTGAGTTCTCTGTATCAGATTCTTACGTTTTTTTTTAATAAATATACCTCTGGTTTCATGTTTCTATCTATCTCCGTTTTAGTTATTTATTTTCAAAGTTAGGGTTCCTTCGTGAAACACTCTGTATGATCGGTACACAATTGATGTCCTTTAGAGGAGCTTCCTACATTTGTTGTCTGATGAAGAAGAATTTCATCATAAAATTATACTAAAACTATAAATTTTCTGCATGAAGATACGAATAAAATTCTTACAAAACAAAAATATTATCGAGTAGATACGGTGTGGCTTTCCATCCATATTTCATCCAGCCAGTCATCAATTGAGGACATCTCCATCAGACATTTCCGATTACTTTTAATGTGACTATCATCCTATGGAGTTTTACCGATAAGTTAACGATAAAAGACGTTTCACTAGCATACGAACTGTATCTATAAGGGTACTTATTGTTCAGCTATCCATTACTGTTTTCAATGTAAGAAATAACAGTGTGAAATGTAGTTTTAGAAAAGATAAATACTATTAGAAGAATATTAATGTTTGAGAACTGTATCACATCTGCGAATGATATAATTCTTACTATATAACTCAATTTTTATTGATGTCGCTTTAAATTGTAAAATATTAAGTAAATCGTCAGCATATTTTTTTTCAAAATACTAACATAGACTACTAACGTTATTAAAAAAATTCTATCACAACATGCCTATGAATATTATTATTAAGGACTTTTAACAATTTATATTGCTATTGTTTAACCTTTTGTTTTTTTCAAATAAAAACTATACATTTTCCTATCCTGTTTTTTTTCTTTACAATTTACACAAACTATTATTTATCTTACATCAGTGATTTACTTAAAAAAAAAACGCTTAACATGGTAATTTTTATCTATCTAACATTATAGAAATACCTCATATCAACTTTAAAAAACTATTTTTTTATTCAATTGTAGTCTAAAAATTTTTAAGCAGGAAAGCGATTAAAATTCTTGAGTAAAAATATAAAATAAACATTAAAGGATTTTCTTTATACTTACCGACTTCGAAATAAGCTACTTTGTTTTCACGTGATTCTTTTTTTATATTTTTTTACTGTTTTCTGTAGAGAGTTTGCAAAGAATTAGTAATCAATATTCATGGCATGTTTGCGGAAAATGAATTTTAGAGAAAAACTTTTTCTTTATTAAAGCCTGAACATAGGTAAAGTTGAAAAGATCTGATATTTACATTATTAAGCGCGAGTGTTTACAGAGTATTTTATAATGACTTGTATATGATGTTGTATTTTTTACGCTATTTTATTTAATTTCACTTGGTTCGTGTATGTAAAGGTGGAATTTTGAAGTTGTTTTTTCAATCACTTCCGGATATGGTGTAATTATAAAAAATATGTACGCAGGTGTGTTTCTGAATTTTAATATTTTTAGAACTGTATTATTAATGGAGTTCATTTTGCGCTATCAATAAAATATACCATCTGGTTGCGAAACTGCAACAATGAAGCATTTTACACATCTAAAAAACAATAAATAAATAAAGTGTAGAATGATTAAAAAAAATTATTTTATCTTTTATTTCGTATTATAAAATATAACAGTAAAATATTTATATTCCATGGTTGGAGTGTCGTGGTTGAGATTTATTCCAACAGAGTGAAAAATGTCCAGGAATCAAAATTTGGTATCTTGGCTTACCGTGCGAACTAGAGTTGCAAATACTAGAAAAAACACGTTTAAACCTGGGAATAAACCGGACTTTTTGGGAATAAACTTGGTTTTGGGGGAATAAACCGGGTCTATCATGTACGCTAATGGCGCCCAGTGCATGTAAAATCCGTCGTGGGTGTAAAGTCCTCCAAGTTACCTGAGAATTACACCTCTAGGGGTGCCTAGTCTGGTGAAGGTCTCGTCACCAGATCAAGGTTCTAAATTACGAGACCAACTCGAGTAGCGATGGCATGACGAATGGATGAGCGATACAGCGAGGAAATAGTAAATATCCCAGCATCTCACATCCGTCCGGCATGACTTCGCTACACTTCGCAGTGCTGAACTGCCTCATCAAAAATCAATTAGCAACCGGCCAACTAAGAAAAAGCAATTAAAGCAACAAGACGCACTGGAGCCACGTCGGACAATAGATTTAACAAACACATCTTCGCCAAGCGAAGAGCTGGCGAATTCTCGCCCCGTTGTCAGGTATTAACTCGTTAAGCTAGGCATAAGCCTGGCAGGTAAGGGCCTGGTCAGCTGTCTAAAAAAATAAACGGGGTCTATTGGAAATAAACCCGGGAATAAACCGGATTTCTGCATCTCTAGTTCCAATTCTCTTCCTTCTGAGCTACCAGGACGATATCCTGACTGGCATACTTTTATCTTCATTATAAGTCAAAATATAGTTTTAGTAATTTATTTTAGCACATATCAGCTTTAAAAAATATCTAGGTGTAATTATCCTACTAGTAAAAACTGAGAATTTCTAAAATAATGAAATAAGAAAAATAATATGCTAATACATTATACGGTCAAACATATGCAAATCCTTTGTATTATTATTTCATGTATTACTATTATGTTTGGATTATATTTTTTAAATGCTTCTACGCAAAGAAGGCTATATTGTAACAAATTTTGTCATAAATCCAATAAAATTAATGCGAATATTATTAAAAGTATGATATGATAATTTATGTTACTAAAATAAGGTACTTTATTATACAGAAGTAATATTTTTTTTCGTTCCTAATTGTAGCACACAAGTTCACAGCAATACAAAGATTTACAATTACACTGTAAAAAAAAATAATATTGCTGAATGTAGAAAAATATAATTTAACCACGAACTGAATTAGGTAATACCTTTTCCCGAGTTATTCGCGATTAAAAAAGCGTTCTTTATCTTTAGAAACATCAAAAAATATTTTTTTCGAGATTTAAAGAAGTATTAATAAAAACACAGTTCCGTTTACTGTCGAAGATTTTCGGAAACTTTTTTGAGTAGTTTTTATAGTGTATTAATTAGTTTTCTCGTACCGGAATATCGGTTTTTAGGATGATGGTATCAATTGTGAAACATTTTCAGCTGCACAATTGAATTTGTACACGCAAGAGTAAACAAATAATATTAATTTTAATGGTAATGATAATTCTGTTAATTTATGATACATGTCTGTAAAGCATGTTCTTGAACATGAATATGTTTACTTGAGAATCGATATCATCCGAAAAACATTACTCTATCTTAAGAAAACTGATTAATACATTATAAAAACTACTCAAAAATGTTTCCAAAACTCATTGGCAGCAAAAGAAACTTTGCTTTTATAAAGGTTTGTTTAAATCTCGAAAAACAATATTAGTTTCTGAGGTTTCCCAAACATAAATAACCCATTTTTGGAATAGTGCGCAATTAGAAAGAGGTTATTGTTTAGTTTCATTAGAAGTTCTATTATATTTTCCTATTTTAACCCTCTAGCCGCGGGCGATGTTTCCATTTTCTTATATAAAACCACGGCCTCTTTTTATTCATCACTTATAATAGTTATAAGGATTGAATGTCACCGGAATTTACAAACAGATTTATTCCCAAATAAATAAAAACAGTTTCTTCATGTACATTATAAAAACAAAGTTTTATTTCAAAATTCCGGTGGGAATGTGGCATTTATGGATTCAAAATATTTCAAAAACCGCAGAACTTTCAGAATGACTTAATAAAAAAAATGATATATATATAATAATTTGTAAACGAATCTCTCTATTTCTAAATATATAATCTATATCTATAAGAAGATAGATTCAACGAAGAAATAGAATATCCCGATGCTTAAGTACTATAAAAATTATAGGGAACGTCAAAATAGCGTACCCGCGGAATTGTATAGAATAAGTAAAACGCGATAGGAGCGTTACCCGCGGCTGGTGGGTTAAGAAGCATTTGTAGTTTTTTACAAGCTCTAATCTATTTAAAATGATAACGTAATTTCTTACCTGCCGTCTTCAGCTTAATTCATGTATAGTATTTGTCAAAAAATATATCATATTATATCATTATTGTATTATAAAATATGTATATATAGATGCATGCACAAACACATGTACATGTTTGAAAATTTAAAATGTAATGTGTTAAAACAAATATAACTTAAATGCTGATCTGCTCAGAGAATGTTTTCATGATTAATATATATAAAAAGCTAGGTTTAATAAATAATTTTCCTATTTAAACTGAATCAAAACGCTTTTCAAGGATATTTACTATAAAAATATTATGATTCCCATCTTATACACTTGAAGTACTGAAGTGAAAATGGAAACAAGAATACGTAAAATTACCTTTTGAACAATATAAAGAAAGAAAAGAAAAGAGAAGAAACAAATATTTTGAATAACACATATCCGTTTCGCTCATAATAAAGATGAATTTATTATGAAAAGAAATTCTTATACGTCATTAAATATTATTTTAAATCTCGACGCTTTCTAAAAGTCATTTTATGTACTTCGTAAGTATTATTCAGATTAGAATTGAGATAAAAAAGTGTTTGTGCTGTCTATTATTAGAAGATATTTTTAAATACTTCAACAAAGGAGAAATAAAAGCGAAAGCAGTTAAAAATTATTCATAGAAAAAAAAAAAAAACCAATTTTCTCTTTTTTTTCATATTTTGTAATTTCTACTCATTAATTTTCCTACTATCTTATGATATTGTCCCTGCCTTTGCATGTGGCACCGGAATTAATCAATTTTCAGTAATTTTCAGTTAATTTCAAGATTTTTATTCGGTTCTGACAATTTTTTTCGTCAGTGAAATTTGATTGGCTATCCTGCTTCAACTGATTGACTGTTGAAGTGGACAGTGGAATCCTTGAATGTATATTTTGAATAATAGCTTTTTTTCTAATTTTTTTTAATTTTATTTACGTTAGTATCCTTTTAAATTTATTTTCTAAAAAAGAAAAAAAAATGTAATGTATTTCTTTTTATATTATTTGTATTTGCAAAGTTTAAATTTAATGTAATTAATTTACATAAACGTATAATATCAAATCACTAATTATTATTAAAATATTGATAGAAATGCTTACGTGACACAAACAGAGCACAAAAAGGCTTATAAAAACCTTTTAATATAAAATAGCAACACGTTTTGAACGAAGATCTACAGCAATAGGTAGAATTTTAGGTAATTCAAAAGAGGTTGACTTCATTCGAAAGAAGTTGTTCAACCTCTTTTGAATTACCTAAAATTTGGCACTAGGTATTTTTTTATTTTGAAAAAGCAATAAGGAAATATTAATTTTCACGTTTACAGTTGATTATTTTAAGCACCTGCTTTTATTATATATATGATCTCGTGGTTTATGTTTTTCAAGTTTATTTTCAAAATTTTGCGAGATTAGTTTGTTTATCGGTGTACATCTTGATAATTGAAACGTTTGTACGTTCGAAACTGATGAAATAACAAAGCAAATAAGCAAATAAACAGGCGAGGCCTTGGACCGAATATATATATTGAGTTACGAAAGAACATTACACAATGACAAAAACATAGTAACTAAACTGAAAATTGAACATCACTTATATTTATAAATTCGTCTGGGATGCTGCAGTCATGTTTCCCGGACGTGCAAGAAAACTTACACAAAAATATCATCCAATAAAATTTAAGATGTAATGCTACGATTACAATTACGATACGATATACTAACAGAAGCATGTCTATCATTTTATTAAAAGGTCTTTATAAGCCTTTTTGTGTTCCATTTTTATCGCTTAAGCATTTATATCTATATTTTAATGGTAATTAAAAATAAGCATATATCAAATACTTTGTGCGAATTTTAATTCATAAACCAAAACCAATAACAACGTTGTAACGCACAAATATGCAAAATTGGCACACGGCCGTTTCAAGGATTCCTCGATCCCCTTCCTCAATGCGAAAAACAAGGATACAAATGGGTTCTTTGAACCCATTTGTATCCTTTTTTTCCGTACTGAGGAATACTTGAAACGGCCATATGCGTTTTTTTGTGCCAATTTTTCATATTTGTGTGTTACAACGTTGTTATTGGTTTTGGTTTATGAAGTAATTAAAAATATTACGAAAATTAAAAAAATGTGCTACTCTAGAGCCTTTATTCACTTCTTTACCCTCAATTGCTTGGTTTACCAATCCCAATGCAAAAGATTTTGCCTGTCAAGATACACAACATAATGAATCCAGCTGCGAATGAAGACAGTTCAATAGTTCTGCATCGATGAAAGGTTAGCGATGTCATGATGGATATCGTAGGCACTTCGTTCCATCTACATTGGTCCATGGGTCCATAAACGTACATTTAATTAATATGAAGTTGTAATTGCAGAATAAATGGTGATAATTATCAAATATGCAAGTTTACATAGTAGCACTATTTTGGTGAGATTACATAAGTGTAAATAGAACGTTACGATTTATCTTAATTTTGCTCGGCTGTACAGAATTTAAATTAATAATGTTATAGTTAAATATACAGTTAAGTATGAACAGTCTTCTGTTAAAAGCATAAATAATAATGTTAAAACGATATATAATATAATCTAACATTTTTTATGCAATAATAAATGTATATATGTGTGTATATATGTACACATGCGATTGAAAATATCAAATGTAATGTACAAAAAAAATTTACCGGAGTACTGGGTTGTTCGTACACCTAAGACAGAACTTTTTCATAACTAATTTCAAAGAGACGCTGTATTTAATACATGATTCTCATATACTAAGCTCAATCAAAACGCAATTCAAAGATATTCATTCTTGAAACAGAATATGGGGATTTAATTTAAGTGTAGAAGTGGGATCGAAAATACGTAAAGTGACCTTAAAAAAGTAAAGAAAAAAACATTGGAAATATTTTGAATAGCAAATATTCCTTTAGTTATTAATAAAGTTACTTTCATTAAGAAAGAATAAAATATTAAATTAAACCTGAACGTAAAAGTCATTTCATGTACCTCCTAAGTATCATTCAGAAAACGTGAATGAGAAGCATAGTACTAACCGCGTATTATTACAAGATATCTTCAAGATATCAAATAATTCAGCTATAAAGACATAAAATCAATAGCCGTTTAGAATTATCACTCAGAAGTATACTGGATTAATTTCATATTTGAGTGGCAGTATAAATGTTGATATATATCGAATAGGCAACATTTGCATATACAGGGTGATTATTTAAATACGATTAGGCTCAAAAACCTGGTGAAAAGTGTTACCGACAGCCATGAACGTGGTATTTAGGCTTAGTAAAAAGTGTAAGATTTACATGACGATCTGTATTTAGCAGTGCCATTCGCAGTTGAATCATAATAATATATTTATATAATGTATATATGTACATGCTTCAGTTTTTAAAATTTAACGTGATAAGATAAATTTTATTTTAAAAAAGAGCTATTTGGATAGCTAAGCAAAATATTTTTCCCTAATTTACACATATCAGATGCAGGATAAAATAAATGATTTCCCTTCTCAGATTTTCTGTAACATGAAAGCAGGCATTTTCTAAAGGAAACAATATATTCGTTTTTTACTATGTATTTACTGATACACATTAAATACTACAGAGCAATACAAAAAGATAATTTATGAAATGCGTAGCAGCAGTTATATACAGCTGGCAGTTATACGTAACAAAGACTTTAACATAAATGCAATTGAGTAATTTCGTAACAACTAATCAATTCTCATGAATCACACTTCTTTTAAAAAATTTTCATATCATCAAAAGTTCTCGTATTTGTTTGCCATTTTATTCTTTTATTTTATATCAATTATATAGAATTTTAATTAAAACTAAAACCAGTTATAATATTGATGAATATGATGAATACCATGGATATGAGAAGTGTTTTCCTATTTACATCGGCTGGCTATCGAAGTGAAAATGGAGACTGGATTACGTAACAAAAAAAAAAGATTAAAAATAATTTTAATGTCGCATATCCATTTGAATAATAGTAAAGATGGCAACAAATTTTCATATTGAATAAAATATTGATTTATCTCTCAACACTTTGTAAATGTAATTTAATGTATCTCGTAAGCATTTTCTTGTTTAAAATTAAATGAACAAAATTGTATTGAGAAGCATAATGCTGCAGCGTACGTTAGAAGATACTTTTAAATATTCATCTAGAAAGAAATGAAATCTAAGGTCCTTTATTCAACAGAAATATACACCGATATGAACTGTGGATATACATAATTATTTTTAACACATTCAAATGATTGGTAAATAATTCATGCTAGTAGTAATTTTCCCATTTGAGCAAAAAATCCATTCTGAGCAACTATTGTGTTGGCTGCGATCTCGTCCAGATAGCTCAAATGGAAGAGCATAAGCAATTTAAGCCGAAGTTCTGGATGTGCCCAGGCTGGACACATTTTCTCTCAGATCGGAAAATTACTACTCGTATAGATATATACGTTACAGGTAAACAAGAATTTTCTAAGAGAAACAATAATAATTTACCTTGTTTTACTATGTATTTACTTATATTTATCATTAAGTACTACAGAGTGGTATAAAAAATAATGAAAGAATAAATGAAATTATTGTCTGTAAAGACGGAAGCAGTTTCATGTTTATTATTATAAATCGAATTTTTATTAAGGTAGTTTGTTAAATATATTACAGTTTCAGACCAGCTGATTTAGTGTATCGCAATTATAGAATTCTAATAACATAAAATTTTCACTTGTTTTAGAATAAAAATATTAAGAAATTTGTTTTCTAGTATGTACTTCATATTATTTGATACAGTACTCTTTCATCAAAAATAAAATTGACTATTTATTGATAATAGCTTGAATTAATGTATAACAGATACCGGTAATTAAGTTTTCATTAACCTTTCTAACGAGTTACATAAGAAAATTTGATGTTTTTGGAAGTCACGATCATTTATTTATCCAAAGTTATGAGTGGGTTTCTTTCGAAAATTTTCAATTCAAAATAATCGAAATCTAGGATAACTGTTATTGGTACCTAAAAGGTGATAATTTTGTAAGAATCTTTATTTATAAATGTGAACATTTGGTAAGATTTTTTTCCCTAAATGTCAAATTGGATTAATTATCATTTTGATTTAAGCACTCATGAAGGTGGCGCCTGATTCTTTTTACATATGGTAGTTCATTTATTTCATTTTTTTGGTGATTTGCCAATTTTTGTCTAGCGTGAAAAATGTAAGATTAGTTGAAATTGAGCTATTTAACAAAGACATTGAAGCTTGAGGGAAAAACGTTTCTTGTTTATTACTTCCATAATCTATTTGAGTTTTTTTTCTTTTCCAATAAAGCGATTTAGGTAAATATTTGTACAAGTTGCCTTAGATTATTTCACCTATTGCTCTTTTATGTTTGGTATTTGTATGTAATTGAAAATTTAAACTTTGTGTATAAGCATAAAACTACAAATCGTATTATAAAAAATTTTTATGTGTATTTTTACTATGATACTTGGATACAAAAAGAAATTAAATAGAAAATTTATAATATATGACACAAATATGTATTTTCTGTGTTTATATACAATGTAACATTGAAAGAAAAATTATAAATATAAAAATCTTGAGATACAACAATTATAGGGTTAAAAATAATTCTGAAAGTTATAAAAATTTGAAGGAAAAAAATAATTAATTTTAATAAATTGCCTTCATGTAAATATTTTTAAATATCGCTCATATTTTAGATATATTGAAGAGGATTAATTTGCAATTAATATTAAACGCATTACGTCATCTTGATAATTATTGTACAAATAACGTTTAAACAGTTTCTGGATCTTGTATTCAAAGTTCTTTATTGGTTCCTTGTTGTTTGAATGATTAACAATTTTAAATTTACGTACTTTCTCAACATTTGTAAAGTTTTTGTATATTTTTCTTAATGTTAAAAAAATCATTTAACAGATATTAAAGAACATAAATTAACGTCTGAATTCAGGACATCGACCGGGTTAGCTCAGTGGTTCGAACAACAGCATATTACGCTGCACATCCAAGCTCGAGTCCTAGCCCATCCTAATTTCTCACTCATGTTGGGTTTACTGTATTAATTTGTATGTATGTTTGAAATAACTTGTTCTTTAATTAATTGTACACTTAACAGAGTTATACATTTTTGTATCATGTATATTGATTTAACACAATACTTCACATGCATCATTAAATAATTATTTAAATATTCTCGACTACTGCGTTATAATATATTCATACTTTTTGAATACAATACAATTCATATTTATATAATACTATTTCAAAATAACGGAACTAATACATTTTACTAAAAATGAATTCAATCGATATTTAATTCATATATGCATTCTCTCTTCGATTTTTTACTGGCCAGATAAACATAAAAATCTTAAGATATTCGAACTGAAATCTTTTTATTTTTGGCTCAGCTTTTTTCCCAATAGTCTGAAGTAATCAGATTTTGGAAAATCTATCATCGGAAGATTAGAGGTATTTAATTGACTGTTTGTGGTTTTCCTGTGCGGACGTGTGTGTTAGAACTCCTGCAAATGACCGGCTAAGCGCCTCCCCCGGGATCTGCGGGCCAAGCGCCCTTGACCGATTCGGATGTGTGAATGTCTCAGCTACAGTTTGAGGTAAACAGCATGTATTTTGGCCTATTATTAGTTGTTTAACATGCATTTCATTAAATTATCTTCTCCCATTACTATCTGTTTGCCTGTCCAAGCCACTGCCTGATGATTAAATTATAATCTTAATTCCTTCTTAAAAATTTTTTTTTCATGCAAACTGTTTTGTATAACTATGTAATATATTTTAAACTTCATTTTGAGGTATCTTTAAAAGCTGTACTTCAAATAGTTAAGTATTTATGTAGCTGTTAACTAAATAATTTCACTTCTTTCACCCGCGTGGTTCAGGGCATGACCTTGTAAAATCTGGTTATCTGGGCCATATATTAAGATATATATTCCAGATTCCCGTGTGGGTTCGTTGCCTCAGGGGGTTGCCATGTAGGTTTTAGCGTGGTGCCGTGTAGTATAATTACCAGGAATAAGGTAAGGGGTGTATGCATTATCTTCCCTGCTCACTATCTGAGGCAGGTTTTGTTATTGTTGTTATTTACGCTGGCTTCCGGAACTAATTCAAGCAGGGGTTCGTTAGCTTAGTGTTGCTATGGTCATTGATGCGAAGGTTATTTTCCAAGGAGTGGAAGGGAATCATTCTGCAATCTTTTGAAAGATTTGTTTTTATAGTTACGTATTTTTTTTTTTTCTGCTTGCTTTGGAGGGGAGGGGGATTTGTTTTTCTTAAATAAAAAAAAAATTATAACTAAATGTCTATTTTTAAAACTTTATTACGCTTTCTTACGTAAAATTTTAATCAGTTAAGAGATTTTCAGTTTTTTTTGTTTATTTTTTTTTACACTTAATACGTAAACATCGATTGTTTTACTACAGTTATAAACTTATAAAATAATAATAATAATAATAAATTATAATAATAGTAATAATTATAGTAATAATAATAATAATGATTTTAATTCTTAGTTCTATACTTTTATTTCTTCATCGCTTGCCTGTTTGAGCTAATCACTCTCTGGAGGGTCACGTGGAGTCCAGTCAGATGAGCCGACATTCCACCCCCCCCTTTTTTTTTCTCTACGTAGGGACTTTGTCTTTTTTTTTTTTTTTTCATGGCTTCTCAGTTTTTTTTTTTTTTTTTTTTTTTTTTTTTTTTTTTTTTTTTAACGAATTTTAATGCTTCTATTCGAGTTTTTATTATTATTAATTTTTTTTTTAATATTTTTTTATCTATTCATTTTTCAAATTTATTTTTTAAAGTCTTTGCCACTTTTTTTTCAGTTTTTATGAACTTAGTTATATTCGAACATTTTGTGTAACTAAGTTCCTTTTTTTTTTCTCTCGCATTTCCCATAAAATACTTTCAGTCTTTGCTGAAAATTCATGTTTATAGAAAAACTTGTAATTGTCTCACTTTATATCCCACATTTTAACGACTTATAAATACTTTAAGGAATTTCTAACCCAATTTGAGACTTTTGTCACTTTTTTTCAACTTTTTTCCATTTTTATTCCAAAACTTTTTATATTTATGTAAAACATTTTATTCAAAATGTGCTTAACTATTTTATCCATTTTTTCTAAATTTTATCGGTACTTAATCGATTTCTTTGCACTTTTTTTTTTTTTTCACTCTCTTCAAAATAATAATAATTGAAAATTAATGCTTTCTTCGAGTATTTACAGAACTACAGGAAAAAATAAAAAATAAAAAAATAAAAAAAATAATTCAACATGTTCCGATTTTTTTTAAAAGTCTTTTTTTAAACTCTGTGTTCTTCTGAACAATTCACTTTTTTTTCGGGACTAGATTGTTTTTTATTACACTCATTTTCTACTTTTCTCAAAATATTAATAATAATTATAATGATGATGGTAATGGTAGTGTTAATAAAAAGGGTAAATAATAATCGTGAAACTTGTCAATGGCATCTACTTTATTTTGTTTTGTCATTGTTTTGTTTTTTGTCGTTGTTTTTTTTTTTAAATTTATTCTCTCTCTTTCTTTCTTCTCGTCCAGTTTCAAATACCTTACTGGCTTCTAACTTTAAACTATTTCAACCACCTTAAAAATTTCTATGTCTAATTCGAACACCGAACTGCCAACCAACCTTAACTCTTCATAACTGTCTCTTTTTTTTTTTTTTTTTTTTTTTTTCTCGTTTTTGGTTAATTTTGTGTTTTATTAGAACCTTTTGCACAAAATTTTAGATTTATTTTTGCTTCTTTCAAAAATCATCTCCCAGTCTATGCCAAAAAAGTAAAGTTAAATAAAATAAAATAAAATAAAGTGAAATAAGTAGATAAAAATAAAAATAAAAGTTCATGTTTACGTAAAACCTGTATTCTTCTCACTTTGCATCCCATATTTTAAATCACATTTTTAAATCAATCTCTCAAGGATTTACTAACCCTATTTGAAAATTTGTCACTTTCTTTTCAACCTTCCCCCCCCCAAATTTTTTTTTTTTTAATTTAATTGTTTTTTTTTCTTCTAGATGTGATCAACTATTTTTACTTTACTTTCCACTTGATTTATTTTGCACTTTTTCTCCTTTCTAAATTATAAATAAATATTTTTAAAATTTAATTTTCAACCCCACCCCCTCAAAAAAAAAGGGGGGGGAATAAAATTGAAGAAGAATAAATAAGATAAAAATAAAATAAGTAAAAAAAATTGTGTACGTCTTTTCCACCGGAGTTCGGGGACACCACCGCCAAAACTTGCAAATTTTTGGATTTGTTGGAAGTTATGCAATTTTCTGCCCCAATCGACTAAGCCCACTTTCTCTAATTTTTGTCTATTCCCTTTTTTTTTCTTTTATGTAGCATTTCAGTCTTTGTCTGCACCCCTCTACGAATTTCAAATTCGGTATTCCCGTGTTTCAACGGCTAAAGTCTCTCCAACATACTTTTTTTTTTTTCTATTCCAAATTGTGTTTTTCTATGCGCCGAACACCGGACTGGCTCTTAGCTTTACTTATACCCGCATCCATTTTATTTTATTTTTATTGATTTATTATTATTTTTTTTATTTTTTTTATTTGTTTATTTTTATTTATTTTTATTTATTTTTTTTTTTTAATTTTAAATCCCATTTCATATTCTGATTCATTTACCGGCTCAGTGGGCTGGACTCAGGCGTGACACTCTCAGCAGGGCTATCCTCTACAATTGTTCAACCTTCGCATCTCCTCTCCACAAACGCATTTTCACTAAAATCAATTAATTGTCTCTTCAAAATAAGATTCTTGTAAATTTTGCAGCCTTTCTCTCGTCGTAAAAGTTAATGGCTCATCACTTTAGATGTTTCGGGATTTACAGTAACCTTAACCTAGGCAGTGGCGGGGCCTGGCAAGCTCCAGTTTTGCTTTTCCAACCCCTGCTTATTCCAAATTATTTTATTCTAAATTTAATTCGCTACATGCTGCTATACCAGTGGCGGACGGCACAATTCCGGAGCGGCGAGTGGCGGTGGCCCAAAGATCGCTTCTTTTATTGAGTTACTTCTATAAATATAAATATTTTGAGTCGCCTTAGCAGTTAAGTTCCAGAACCTCTCTCTATAATGTCATCAACAGACCAAAGTATGCTGCAGGACACCACACTTTCACGTAGTCCAAGCATGGTGCCAATAGCATCAACTACAGAAGAATATCAAATTTCGGACCTAGTGAGAAATGGGAAGATCACTCTGAATAAGATGCAATCCTCAGATACCAAGGATGAATGCTTAACGTACATAAAGAATCTGCGTTCGATAACTTATAAAAATCGATAAAACAGATAAAAAACAGCAAGAAGAACAGCGCCTTAGAATCACACAACTAGAAGAAAGAAACCGTGGCTTTGAAGAGCAATGCCATAGCTTAAGAGCAGGTTTCAACAACTTAAAAACCATCATCCCAACGCCTGCAGACATAGCCGCGGTAGTGAGAACAACACTAGAAGAAGTAGAGAAGCAAAAGACCCTCAAAAACCATTGCACCATTCTAGCGCAAAACACTTTACATGAATCCACTGAACATGCCATCTTCCAAGCCACTAAACAAACCCTTCCTAAATCCCTAGTGCAGCTGCCAGCAAGATCCCCAACCACTGAAAAGCAACAGTTCACAGACAGAAGGAACAGGAGAACCATAGTAGTAAGGGGTAGCTCAAGAAAATCAGGGAAGGAAATTGACAACATTTTCGCGAAGCACCAGATTACCAGCCCAATCATTCTTGAAAAAGTGACGCAAGGAAGATTTCACCTGGAAATCCTGTGTAAAACAGAGAACGACAAGGAAACCCTGATAAGGGACCTGCAAAAAAACAAGCACCTGAACAGCGAGCTCAACTTCGTAACCAAAGCACCGGACCACCACAAAATGATCCTTCTAGGCGTCCCAGACACTGTCACAAAAGAAAGAATCATGGAGACTTTTGAGTCAACATACAAGGTACAGCCTGGTGACGTCATCATCCTAACTGCCCTCAAAAATAAACGTTCTGAAGATGCCAAGGACTGGATAATACTGATGCCACAGACGCTGGGCCGGATGGTGATAGCAGATGGGGGCATCACCATGGGCTTTAGAAATTGTCAACTTCGCCCACACACCTACATACAGCGTTGCCGAAACTGCCAAAGTTTTAAACATCCGACAAAATATTGCAAGAACAACACCTTCTGCGAAAACTGCGGACAAAAACACCCTCGACGTTCTTGCGATGACAAGCCAGAATGTATCAACTGCTGCGAATCAAACGAATACAACGAAACACAATATCAGACCGACCACAAAGCGTCGGACTCGTGCTGTGAAATATACAGAACTCTATACACCAGGGAAAGGGAACGCTTAGATGACATTTTCATTCCAAGAGCCCACGTACCGGAGCTTTATCTCCCTGAAAACCAGCCACCTTCATATCCAGAAGCTCACTTTGGCTACAGTAATTTCCAGACGTCCCCCACATTGCATAGTTCTAGCCTTCATCCACGAGGACGTTCAGGGACTCAGTTCAACAACTGGCAGTCTGACGGCTACAACCACCCAGGTAACTTTTAATCTTAAACTAACATTTAATATTAAACCAACTTCTAATTTTAAACATACTTTTAATCGTAAACTAACTTTAAATTTTTAAACAAATTTTTAATCTTAAACTAACTTTTAATTTTAAAAGTAAAGCATACTTACAGAGATGTCTCACGCACCTCCCTCTCCATCTTTAGGCCAACTAAATTTCCTACAAATTAACTTAAATCACTGCAAAGCAGCAAATGACAGTGCAAAGAAGCACATTCTTCAAAATTCTATTGATATCGCACTACTACAGGACGCCTACTGCACCAAAGATGGAACTCTCGAGGGTTTTCCAACATCATGGGCAATCTTCCCCTCCAAAAAAAACAGCGCACACTTGG